>CM028137.1:139080000-140330000 GCA_016271365.2 Neoceratodus forsteri
CACTCCAGCAGCTAAGAGTGTCAGGAGCCAGGCCCTGCCAGATACATTGCAGGACTGCCTTGTAGTGCAGCTAGCCTGAGAATCCACAAGGCAGACTACCATTCTCGAAGCTATACTCACCAACTCAGAAATGGCAGGTGGACTGCAGTTTGGGGACCACTGTGGTCCAATGACCATAACACCGTATGGTTCAAACTGGCCCTAGGTACCAGTACTCCCATGTCATAACCTGAGGTACTAGATCTCAGAACAACAGACTTTGACCAGATGAGGAAATTAGTCCTGGATAAGTTGACTGGAATAGATCAAATCAGGGGGTGAAGGTGTGTGTGTGTGGGGGAGGGGGTTAGTATTCATCAGATAGAAACAAGGTAATGAAGTATGGTATGAATACCAAGCAAATATGATGGAAGCCAAAAAGACAATTAGGGATGCAAAAGCAGAACCTGAGCTGTATATTGTGGAGCAGGTCAAGGAAGGGGAAACAACTTTTTTTTTGTAGTATTATTAGTAGTAGTATATTTATTTCTTAGGTCCCCAGTCCCACGGGCTCTGGGTGCCTTGCACATCAAAATATATACAGTAATAGCACACAGTAAATAATGTTCAATAAATACCATTTACATAATAACAGTTTAGAAATCAGGTGGGTAAGTTCTTATAAAAGGTAGTTCTTTAACTCCACTTAAAACTATCAACTACGGAGGTTCTCGAGCTCGTGACAACTGCTTCCAGAAAACTGGAGCAGCCACCACAAAGGCATGATCCCAGACAACATTAAGTGACATCTTGAACCTTCAAGAGGCCCACCTCTGAAGAGCAGACAGGACAGTCAGGATCATATGGAAACAGGTACTCTTTTAGGCAGCCAGCACCCAGGTCATGTAGGGCTGTGTATGTTAACAAACCTGTCTTGAAGGAGATGCGCCACTCACAGGCAGCCAGTGTAGTATCGTGAGAGCTGGAGAGATATGCTCAGGGCGGAAACTCTGCAGTCATTTGAGCCCCAGCATTCTGCACTGGCTGCAAGCAGTGCATCAAACTTCCAGATAGCCCAAGATAAAGAGCATTACAATAGTCCAGCCTACATGTCATGGGGGTCATATACCAGGGACTTCAGATCCTGAGGGTTAAGAAAGGGCTTGATCCAGGCAATGTTCCTATGATGAAAGAAATCACTATGGCCACAGCAGACATCTAATATTCTAAAGACAACTTGTGGTCCATAATGACACCTAGATTCTTCATCCTATCTCTGGCTCTAAGCTGAGTGGGCCCAAGATGTAATCCAGCCATCCCACCACTAAGTCCAGCCATCCTTCAGATACCTGAGTTCACCAGTAGCACTTCAGTCTTGTCCAGGTTACTCTTGAGCCAGCTGGAGGCTATTCAGTCATTGATCACCAATAGGCAGTCATTTATCACCCCGCTGTATTTTTCTTAGCAGGGCAGACGATAGGTACAGTTGAGTATCATATGCATAACCATCAAACTGCAAATGGTACTTACATATCACTTCTCCCAGCAACAGCATATACACCGCAAATAGCATGGGAGACAAAATCAAACCCTGAGGGACTGAACAGGTTAGGGCAGCTGGCCAAGAGAGAAAAATTCCCCCACACAACTTGCTGCACCCTACTGGAGAGGAAAGACTCGAACCACCTCAATACAACCCCACCAAGCCCAAAAAAGTCCATTAGTTCAACTATTAAACTCCCATGTTTTACAGTGTCAAATTCTGATGAGCGGTCAAGAAGATCCAAAATGGAACACAACCCCTCTATCTCTGACCAGAAGAAGATCATTTTGCACTCTAACAAGCACAGCTCCATCAGTGACGCCCACTGAATCCACACTGAATGACTCATAGATAGAGAGAAAGCTTTAGGTGAATATTCTCGATAACCTTTCCCAAAAAGGGAAGGTTAGACAAGGGCCTGTAATTTGACAAGCTATCTGGGTCCAAAGAAGGTTTCCTGAGAAGGGGTCTCACGACAACCCTTTTCAAGGCCGTCGGAAATACACTCTCCCCAAAGGAACACGGACAGTCTTAGCAGTCACTGAACCAATAGACTCCCAGCAGTTTAACAGAAGTGGGATTGGTCTAGGACTCAGTGAAGAGAAAGTGGGATGCAGCTTCATGATCACCAGAGAATCTTCTCAACTGACACAAGGTGAAAATTCCTCCCAGACAGACCGAGGGCCTCGTTAATCACCTACAGTATCATGCTAAGTCATAAAGGCCTACTTGAAGAGACCAAGGAATGATAGAAGATATCCTAGCAAGAAAAAAACTGGCCAAACTCTTCACATCATTCGCATGTCAGTACTCCTCCAGATATAGTCAAGCTGGATGTAACAGTCTATCAACAGTGCGTTAGAGCTAGGCTGGTCTGTTAACCCTGCAGCAATCACCCATGACAGGAACTCTGCCTTTCTGGGTGTGATTGTGTCCTGTTACACCTTATAATGAATTCTTAGGGTTAGTCTATTCTCCAGTGAACTCAATCTGTGCCAAGAATGCTCCAGCCTCCACCCTTTGGCCCTCAACCATCTGAGCTCCTCACTAAATCAGGGGGAGCTCTGTCAGGAGACTCTCGATGTACCCAAAATGGTGTGAGCAATTCGAGAGCTGCCATGATAGCCATATTATAAACTTCCACTGCACTCTTGACCCCATCAGCACACACCAGCAACAGGCTCAAGCAGCTCAGTATCAACAGGAGCCTACATGAGTCTGCATTTCTTAAATGCCGGGACCGAACTAACTACATCAGAGGGATAACCTGTCTAGGGGGCTCTGATCTGAAAATTCACAGCGTGATGGTCTGACCAACTGATCGAATCAACCTCAACATTAAAAGGTCGAGTCCCAGTGGGAAAATCAGGTCCAAGATCTGACCAAATTGATGAGTGGCAGAAGAACAACCTGTGGGAGCCCAACAGTTTCATCTGTCAGAGGAATTACTGACCAGGCAAAAGGGATTCGTGATTGGCCAAAGTGTTGAAGTCACCCATCATGAACCACATAGGGAATTCCAACATCTGGTGGGCAACAAACTCCCCAAATTTCTAGGGAATCGACTCTTGCAACTAGGAAGGATGGTAATCAAGAAGGATCCTGCCCTTGACACCTGCGTTACCCTTAACAACCACAGAGTCAAATGACCTTGTTTCATTCACTGGTTAGGGTACAATTCTCTGGTCAGATCTAAAACAGATGGCCACTCCCTCTTGTGCTCCTGCCTGGGGCAGTGCACCGCTGTATAGAATGGTTGCCATCAGCATAGGGCCAGAGTTGTCCCCCAGCCAGGTCTCGGTGATGCACATCGGGTCCGCCGAAGAGTTTGGAACAAACCAGTTGTGGGCTTACACTGTCCACCCTGGGGTTCCCCCCTCAGTCACTGCTCTGCCACTGCCTCTGTCTTAGGAGTGTCAGTAGTGGGGGCCTCTGCTTGATCTTTCCTGAGGCTGAGGTTGTTGCTAGAGCCTCAGAACCTTACCTGAGGCATGGTTGCCACAGCACACCAGGCTGCTCCATCCCCACTCAGGCCTATGCCTCAAACATCTCAGGAGTGGATTGACAGAATGCCCACATTCTTCAGGCCTCCAGGCCCTCTAAAGTTATAACAGTACCGCTTCTGGTTGGACACTGTACTGTGTAAGCCTGGTATAGGAGTCCGCGGGCACCTTCCACTCAAGCCATTCCCCTGCTTCATCTCCCTCAGTGTCCTCGTCAGAAGACCACAAATCTTCATTGCTCCTGAACTTATCAGCTGAGTACGTTCAGTACCAGAGATTCCTAGGGAAGATGCTGCATATGTTGAGAATTCCTTCTTATACCATTCCCAAACCTGTTGCCCTGCCATTGTGACTCTTAGGAGTTCCCAGTACAGACAGTTGTATCATTCCTGTCAGGTATAGAGCTATGGAGGAGGCAACAAGGGTATTTTGTGTACGTCTCTTCCGCACACCTCCCACCCCAGGAACCTCATCAGGTATTGCGCACCCATCAGGTCTGTTTGAGCCATACCTCACCCTATTTAGGCAATTCAGTTCCCCAAGACCCAGACTGGGCCACAGCGCCTGACCAGTGACCACCATCCCAGTCAAGACTGTACATGTTTTGATGCACTGTAAGGCAGTATTTCCGCGCCAGGTAGAGTCAGTCCCTTCATCGGCCCATTTGACAGTATACCATCCTCACCTATGCATGCAGGTGCACAGTATGCACTCTGCAATGCCTGCTTGTGAAGTCACTAGGCAAGCCGTGGAAATTTCCATTATGGACCTGGGCAGCTTGGCACTTGTCAAGGTTATCACCATGCGCCAACAAGGTTGCCTCAGTCTGTTGACAACCGTAATGGGTGGCGTGCATCACCCTGCAGTGTCATGCAGGTGCCCTAGCCAGTAGCCATTGTTGACCCAATGGGCTATAGGTTTGCTCCTACAGGATCCTAGGGCAACTGGCTTAGCCCAGCCCCCAAGAGTGGTCTTCCATGGAGAAGATATTCAGGAAGCTCTCAGTTTCATTAAGTACTGTAACTTTTCTTTCCCTCTATTGCATTTCTCTTTTTTCAAACTGGAAAACAGTGTTGCTAATGTGGCATTACAGATGTCTGTTGATGTGAAAGCGGAGGCATTCTACATGGCCTCACAACATTTCCAGTGCTTCTTTTCTGTAAACTAATCAACCAGAAAGGTATTTTGATGTTAACTAGCCAATGAGAGAACTATTACATATAACCCAAATTCATGATGTTAATAGCTGAGAGAGAAGTAGTACAGACAATTGCAGCCTTTGTGAACTACCAGTTTCAGACCAACAATTCATTCTGACTGTTGCAGTGTGTCTTTGCATCCTTCCTCTCCTGCTACCACTGCTGTTGGTGCCATTTAACTAGGGATGCAGTCCAGCGGTGGACTTGCAGAGAGAGGGGGGAGAGAGTGAGCGACTGGAAATTGCAGCAGTGACAAGATTTTGTACACTGCCCTTCCATCGCTGTGCATCCATTGTTGCCCGCTCCTGCCTGCCGGTGCAGGTTTATGTAACTCTCATGGAGGGGCAGTCCCCAGTATATGAGGGTCGACCTGCCATGGTAATTTCCTGAAATATTGCAGGGAAAGGGCGGTGAGGACTTGGAGGGATGGAAAGGGCAGTGTACAAAATCTTGTTGCTGTTGCTATTTCCAGTCCAAAGATCTTTAGTTTGTGAAACAGAAATTTCCCTTACCACTTCACGTTCTCTAGGGTGTGTAAGGTGCATAACTGGTATTACTCACCTCTGCTCCTCTCGTTATCTAGGCAGCTGCTGCAGCGCAGAGAATCAAACTGAAAAACGGATGCAGTTAAAAGGCAGTTGTGATGTTGAAGGACGAATGTAATTGCTGTGCTTGAACCTGGTTACTGTAATCATGTATATTCTCTCTGACTCTGGCACTTAATCCTACACCTACTTCCCCACTGCCCTCTGGCCCAGTTTGCTTCCAACCCCTATTCCCCTCATCCAGCACTATTACTAAGCACTTGTATATCATCCACCCCCGTGTCTCTCCCCTTGATGCCTCTTGGTTTTCTGCATTCTTCATCCCCTCCCTTCCCCCACACCTGCTCTCCTCTCCCCCTCCTGTTATATTTCTGTAACTTGTATTACTTTTTCCGCCTTTGACCGTCCTCTATTGCTATGAAATCCCCCAACCTTGCACTCTATGTCCTCTTCTATTGTTCCAATTTGCTTTTTTGCACCTATCATTTTTATGTTTGCTTGCGTGCATGCACAAGAAACATTATGTGGCAGCTTAGGAGAGAAGCGGGTTGTGGAGACACGGCACTGTGACAGCCAATGGAGGCATTGCATTTGGGGGCTTGGCACTGGTGGACCATTGGAGGCACAGTGTGCTGATGACACTGGCTTCCAAAAGTTCCACCAACTTGTAATGTTTTCACCGCAACAATCAGGGGCCACCTCGTCATTGCAGCATCAGCCATTCTGCTGCAATGAGGAAACAACCCATCATTGCAGGGCGGAGCGTTAAACAATATTTTATAGCCCCCACTGCCAAGGGTGCTGATCCCCCTCAACAGCATGTGCCCCAAAACAGTCTTTGTTGGCCGATGGGGGCCCAACTCGCTGGCTTCAGTCCCCCTGTCCCAGTTTAATTTGCCGACGGGAGCCCACTCCCCAATGGCATAATGTCCCCCAAAAAAGTTGGTTTGTGCGAGGAGGGTGCCCAATCCCCTCAGCTGTTGCATGCCCCGGTATAAAGGCAATGGGGTGCCCAATCCTCCATCGGCTATAGCCGCCCCCAAAAAAAAAACACTTGGTGGCATGCTGGGAACCCACCCCAGCATGCCAAATGTCCCTGTTAAAAAAAAAAAAAAAGTCCCGCAATGTTTTTTTCACCTATAAATCAGAAAACGGTCCCTCGTTGAGTCCGGTGGCACTGCCCCCTACCCACGCCCACCCTCTGTGAACCCTGCTTCCCCACACCCCCCTCACCCCATACTTCCCTTCGGAGCCCAGCGGGACGATCTTCGGTGGACTGGGAACATGTCTGCACTCTTCAGTGCTGACCGCAAACTGAAGAACTGCAGGTTCACCTTGTAAATGAGCTTGCTCAATGGTGATCACCTGGGTAAATAAAGATTTTGATTGATTGGTTGAAGAATAATGAATGTATAATGGCATAAATAGGGTTTTTTCAACTTTGTTGCATATCTCAGGCATTTTTGGGAATTTTGGCACCAAATTTTCAACATGGGGTTATTGGGACCTCTCCTCATGAATTCAGCCACTGTCATGGCGTTATTCGGTCTCGAAAGGTGATTTTGCGGCCACTGCGCGGAATCACTTTTCGGGACAGATTAACGAAACAACAGTGCCAGTGTTCATGAGATAGCCTCTCAAAAAGTCTATGTTGCAAATTTGGTGGAAAAAAATCCAAGAAATGACTGTTTTATTAAGTGCTGCTATGCAGTTGCTAGGCGTAATCCATAACTTCACGAATCTGCAATATTTTCATCCAGGTTTTCAACATGGCCATTTTCTGCACCACCTTATGTACAGTACAGCTGTCATTTTTCACATCCTGGCCGGCGTGTTTCACACTTCCGCAGCAGAATAGCACGGTCGCTGTCGGAAATCAGGGTTCGGGACGCTATAAAATCACAGTGACACTGTTCATGAGCAGAGGTCCTAAATGCCTATGTTGAAAATTTTGTGACGAAGTCCATAAAATGACTGTTACAGAGTGTGTTGTGCAGTTTCCACACTACTCGTAACTTCACACATTTGTAATATTTTCACTCCAGATTTTCAACATTGCTATTTTTCCATACCTCCTTATGAACAGTACAGCTGTCATTTTTCACATGCTGGCTGAAATGTGTTTTTGCACTTCCGGCGCAGAATAGCGTGGTCACTGTGTGAAATCTGTGTTCGGGACACATTAAGAAAATCACAGTGACACTGTTCATGAGCAGAGGTCCTAAAATGCCTATGCTGGAAATTTGGTGATGAAAGTCCATAAAATGACCGTGATACGTGCATGCATTGCGCAGTTTCCACGTATGCTCAAAAGTGCGAGCATTTTTAATATTCCCACTACAGATTTTCAGCATTGCCATCTCTTCACACCTCCCTATGGTTGGTACAGCTGTCATTCTTCACATCCTGCCCGATCTGTGTTTTCGTACATGTGGCGCAGAATGGCACGGTCGCTGTTGGAACTCAAAGTTCAGGACACAGTGACAAAATCACACTGCCACTCTTCATGAGAAGAGGTCCCAAATGCTTTCATGAGGTGGGGTCACAAAAAAGCCATGTTGAAAATTTGTAGTGCAAATACCAACAAATGCCCAAGGCGTTAGGGTTTCTAACCATAACGTCCCACCAGACTTCACCCCATTCTCCTATGCTGCACCCATTTCAGCATATTTCCTTATGGAATGGGGTGACTGTAAAGCCAAACACCCCAAGGCACACCTCAACACGTGTCAGTGTCTGCAGAATAGGGTGAGGTGACATGCCATGACCGTCATGGGCGACGACCCAAACACTTACCCCAGTGCCTGTCTGTCTCTACAGGATGGAAGTGGGGTTGGTGTGAAGTTCAATACTTCACTGCCATTCCTATTCTGCATCTGTCTAACTCCTGCATTTCCAATGCTAATACCAGCAAGCAAACATTCAGCATTGACAAGTGCTTGTTCATAATTGTTCTCAATTAGCTTTACCTGTATAGGCACCTGTATTAGACCTGGAAACATTTTGCTATTCAGTATTGTACCTAGTTAACTTCCTTTTGTCTGCTTTTCTTGTATTTGGTATCTCAGCTGTATTTGTATTGTACCATTGTAACTGTTCTGTATTTTGTATTGTACTTGTGTCCCCTCAGGACCTCTTCGCAAATGAGTTGTCTTAATGGTGTCATCCTAGTAAAATAAGCTTTCAACTGAAATTTAATTGAACAGTGCTACTTTTTTATTGTGTGTCTCAGTACCTTCAAAATCAATCTAGAACAGGGGCAAACAATCTTTGTTTGTTGCCTAGAGAAGATGCATGTTAAACATGAAGCAGGAATCACAACCAGCAACAAAGTGCAGAATGTAAACAGTGTAATCTGGAAATGGTATTTGGACTCAGCAGAAATCCTCAAGTTCACTTCCCTCAGGCAAGATCTAGACACAAGCATCTGTGATGTACAGTGTCTAGCAAAGAAAATGTCCAAATGGTAATCCCAGTACCTTCCTGGTTTAAATATTCCAGCTGGACCTGAGGGATTCAGTACTGGCAACCCTTCTCCATCTGGAGCCAACGGGTGGAACTGTTCCCTGCAGATATCATCTGATGGTCCCGCAGGCATCTTTCAGTGTGGTAACCTATTCAAGGTTCTTTAGCTGGGTTCTGGTGGGAGTCCCAGTACAGTGCTCCCTGAATTATCCTCCCTTTTGGTGCAGCAAAACATTGGTGGATAATCAAGGGTTGCTGATGATTGCAGCGCACTCAGAATGGGAGCAGGGGGTTGGGGAGGCCCTTATAGGTTAGAACAGAAAGCATGATATATAGGATACGTGCAGGGCTTTATGACCCAGAAAGTCACCAGCTTCCACGAGTAATCAGGAACATGGGTTATAGAAACTGGAGGACACACAGCAACCAGAGCAGTATTCCTAGAGCTTTTTATTTCTCATCAGCTTGTTTTCAGATTCAAATTCATGCAGCCATATATAAATTCCCAACGTTTTGCTTGTAGGACACAAGCTTTAACGAGTAATGTGGTCCCGTATATTGAAAAATATATACAATTCATGTCCTTCTACATTTTCAGTAACTTTTAAGCATTTGAGCATATTTTGTAAGGACAATTAACACAACTTTAACAGGTATGCTCACCATAAAACAGTTGTGCCTGCAGGCTGAAACATGCAGCATTTCCCTGCTGAAAATCAGTTTTCAGGGGCATCTTGTAAACACCATTAGTAACATCTGCCTTTCAAATGGATCACCTTCACCTTTTCCTGCGTCGACAGCCACTCTCCACACACCCAGACAGATGTGAAGTCGGCACCATAATGTCGTCCATCACGCACCGAGTGTCAAGATGTGAAGGATGACAGTGCGTCATATAACACGCTGGGTGCCGCCATAAGTCTCAGTTAAAAGACACACTCTTAAAGTGGCGAGTCGGTGTGTTATCATGGAGACCGCCTTAAGACACTTGTCAGTGTCAGTGGTTCAGTAGGGTAGCACACTCGCCTCTGAGGCCGGAGATCAGAGGGCTGTGGGTTCAGTTCCCCATCTGGCACTTGGGTTAATATCCCAGTACTGACACTGTAATGCATCATGAGAGGGTGCTGCATTTCGAGGTGCCATCTTTCGGATGAGAGCGTTAAACCGAGGTTCCATCTGCCTGGATTGGTGGTAGTTCAGGTGGATGTTAAAGATCCCATGGCACTTATCGAAAAGAGTAGGGGAATTTCCCCGGTGTCCTGGCCGCATTTCCCTCATTCACTAAAAATACCACCAACAGCTTAATCTGGTTCAAGGTCAGTTGGCATTCATCTGTATCCCCTCCCCCCGGGTCGTGCCTGAAAATATGCAGGATTTGTCTAGTGCACTTACCCGGTCAACAAAAGCTAAATAAATAAATAAAAATAAAGAAAGGAATGATTATAAATAAAAATACCAAGGGCTATAAATTCAACATAAACAGTGTCATTTTTATAGCCAGATCAAGATTGATTCTATATATATTTAAATACATTCTTACAATGCAGTAGTAAGTAAGCTACCTTTGTAAGTAAGTCAGTCAGTCAATCAATCAAAATCTTTATTTAACCAGGCAGGCACCGTTGAGCAAGCTCATTTTCAAGGTGGACCTGGGACAAACAATAGGTAATACAATTTAGGTGAGATCAACATCACGATGTCAATTATGTGTACAACAATTAGGCAAAGGCAGTATAAATGCAAGTAAATGGTACAAAAGATTGTAAAACATTAATTACAGGTAGATGATTCATGCATTGTATGCAAAGTGCAGAACATGGGCGGAAACAGTAGGTACAGAGTATGCTCAGGCAATCAAAAACAGATAAACAGACAAAAATAGGGTTAAAAGTCATGGATAAGTGGATATAAAGTGTAGATGTGGGCAGGGGAGTGAAAGAGGAAGGCATGGGGACGACAATGAGTGGAGTCAACAACAGAAAGTGACCTAAAGTCTTGGACGAGGCAGGGGCAAGGTCAGAGAATAGAAGAGGAAGCTCTGAAGGGAAGGAGGACCTAAGTCAGGAGGAGCAGACACAGGATTCTTTGAAGTGGAATGTATATAAGGTTTTGAAAGCTGCCAGACTAATGGGGTAATTGATTTTTAGATTCTTTTGTATCTTGTTCCACAAAAGGGCCATGCGTGACTAATAGATGCCCGTAAACCGAGATTTGGCCTTGGACACTTTCAGCGAAATATAAGAGGCACTTCTCAGGGCATACTTACTTAATGAGCAGAGAGGTAAGGAGTCCGAGATGTGATCAGGCAGTTTATTTAGGATGCTTTTGTAGATCCAGATCGCAGCATTTCTCTGGCATCTAAAGCTAAGGGATGACCAACCAACCGCCAAGTACAGGGAGCAATGATGGCTGGAATAGGGAAGGCCTGTTATAAACGTTAGAGCTCTATGGTAGAGCGTATCAAGTTTGGAAAGAGCATCTGCAGGACCCTGGCTGTAGAGGAAATCAGCTTAGTCTAATAAAGAGAAAGACAGTTTGGCTAGCCTCAATTTTGCATCCCTGGTTAGGAGATTTTTATCCTATAGAAAAGGCCAAGTCTCATTCTAAGTTTCTTTATCAGCTCTTCTATGTGAACAACGAAGGAGAGTCTAGAGTCCAGCCAAACCCCAAATATTTAAATTTTGATACGACTCCAACTGTTCACCCAGTATTGTAGTAATTGAGGGGAGTAGCCCCGTCGCGGCCAGGTTTGCTAGGTTAGGAAAAGGTGACAAGAACATTGCTTTTGTCTTCTTGGCATTTAGGAGCCGAGTCTGTAGCCGATTGAAATCATCCTGTAGCTCTGAGCATGCCATTTGAGGGGAAGATCCACTAGAGTAAAGTACTGTATCATCTGCAAATAGCTGAATGTGGGCCTTTTTGATGGTGCATCGATTCTGTTGATGTAAAGTCAAAGAGCAGGGACCCAAAATGGAACCTTGGGGAATGCTCTCTGAAGGGGATTCAATGGAGAGACTTCACCATCTGCTTTTACTTGCTGTGAACGGTCAGCAAGGTAGTTGCCGAACCATCTGAGAAAGAGCATCCAGTCCAATGGTTTGAAGGGATGTGAGGAGCAGACTATGATCAATGGTATCAAGGTCTTAGGTCCAGGAAAACTGACAAAGTTCTTATTATCCAACTCACTCTGCCAATCATTAGTGACTTTGCCAAAGTGGAAGTAGTACTGTGTTGTGCTCTGAACCCTGATTGTAATGGGTGAGAAGTTTTGATGATTCCAGATGGTTCCTGAGCTGGGTGTTCACGATTTTTCCAACAACTTAGACAGGATAGGGAGAAGGAAATAGGCCTATAGTTTTTGAGGTGCAGGGTCACCTGACTTAAACAAATGGATGACATATGCCATTTTCCAGATAGGAGGAAGGTTGCCTTACGACAGAGATAAGTTAAATAGATGTGTAATAGGTGCAGCTAGGACCCTATAGCCCATCTTCAGAAAAAAATGGGTCGATGTGATCGGCACCGCGCTTTTCTGGCGTCTAATTTAACAGGAGATCTTCCACCTCTTTCAGAGATGTGGGTCGGCGAGAAGGTCTGACTGGGAGGAGGAGGTGCTTGTTTGTCAACCCCAAGTTGGCACCAAGATTACTGGCGGGGAAGAATCGAAGGCAAGATCTGCTGTAGCAAAATGATTGTTGAAGGCATCAAGGATTGACGGTTTATCAGTAAGTGTGGTAGTACCCATCGAGATTTTGGTAGGCAAGAAAGTCCCGGCCGAATGGCCTTCTATACCCTTAATTACCCTCCAGAATTTGGAGGGGCAGTTGGCTGAGAGATCAAGTTGTGAGCGAACGAAATTAGCCTTTGCTTCTCTAACCATCTTAGTGCAAAGGTTTCTCGCTTTCCTGAAGGAAATCCAATCATTTGTTAGTTTAGTTTTTCAGGCAGTTTTCCAAAGCATGTCCCTATTCCGCATTGCATCCTTCAATTCCTCAGTAAACCACTGACAAGATTTGTTCCTGACTCGGACCTTCACTAGTGGTGCTTGCCTATTAAGTACTCCTAACACAATTTCTTGAAAAATGTAGCTAGGTACAAGTCCTGCCAGCGCATGGAGCGGCTTAGCTCCAAAATATACTCCCCGGGGTCAAAGTTACGTCGACATCTTTTGGTAGAAAATTTAGAAGCAGGTGGCGGAGCATGATTGGACCTGACACAAGCAATGAAGCAGTGATCACTGATGTCAGAGAAGAATACTTCAGCATGGGTAAACAAATACGGTTTATTAACTAATATACAGTAATATCCAGCAGGGTGCTGTTGGTAGGATTTAACTTGTTTGGGCGGGTAGTTTCATTGATAAGCTGGGTCCATCCAAGTGAGTAGCAAAGTGTTTTTAGAGGAGTTGAGGCACTAGACAACCAGTCTAGGTTGATATCACCTAGTAGTACAGACTCTTGTCCACTCGCATTCAAAAGTATTACAGGTCCGACTCAAATGATTTTTTTCCTTTCAGAAGCTAGACACAGAAGAATTTAAAAGTAAAGAAATAACACCTCAGTATTTGTTGGTTTCAGTGGAGGATGAAATTGTCTCCCTTGGACAGCTGGTGGGAGTGCATTTGCCTGTCAGGGACAGTGGGAGAAGGAGGGGGAGGGGTAGGCATAATTGCCTGCCTGGGACAATGGGGTAGGGACAAATGCCTAGGTATATGCAGGAATTAATACCAACTAGGAATGATTTATATTAAAACTATGAAATAATAATCAGTATAAATCATTTCTTGTACAGAAGTTAACGCTGACCTCATATTATGGAGGTGGGACTTGATGAGGGACATTTATCAGGGTATACACTGGGCAGGATTTTCAAGCGGTGATGCAGGGCTTGCATCAAGCATTGCATCAACCCGTTATTTAGCTCAGCTGTAAACTCCTTTGACATACAACTGCACCCGATTTTGGTACACGGGTACAGTTGTGCATTGTGACTACTCACATTTACAGTGGCTTGCACCAGAGTTTTGGCACAAGCCCTGTAAAAAACAGTTCCTTAGTAATGGGCAAGTTAGACCAGGAAAAGCTGGTCTAACTTGCAGCATTTGGCTACCAGGATTGAAAAATCTTGATCACTGGCTAGAGAATGTTGCAAGCCTCATGCACCAAACGATTGGTGCACCAGGGCTGTGGCATTTTGGGGCTCTGAAAATTTAGCCCACCAAGTACAGCAACAATCAATACTTAAAACCTGAGTTTAACAAAAATATAATTAACAGCTACAAAATAATACAACATTACATGACATCATACAGAATATTCTTGGAATATGCAGATACTCAAAAGAGAGGATACACTCACATGATGGGGCCCCAGTCTATCTCTACATTCATTGCCCACCTTTCGTTGAGGGTACCTAATCTCTGTGTCCAGGAAACCTCTCTGGCTAGGAGTAAGTGCTCCCGATCTCCCCCCACCCAACTGGGTCATTCATCTCTTTCAACCCAGAAGATTTAAAGTTGAAACCCGTGATATGAACTGGTAAAGTGCCTTCAACAGTTTATTTCAATGAGTGGCAGCTAATGTCAGATTTTGTCCTGGAATTCTAGTTTTCAACATTCTGCTGGTCTTTCCACATATATTTTTGAGCAGGGACATTATAGCATGTAAATGGCATGTGTAATTGAAAATGTGATCCTTTGTTTGATTTTTATGGTTTCATTCCTATATGGATTTGTAAATTCCAACAGTTGTGGGTGTTGGAGCACCGAGTGCATGATCACGTGGCAATTTTCCAGTTGGTGAGGGGCCGAATTAAAACCTCTGTCATGTAAAGTGGGTCTCAGGTCAGAGTGAATGAACTTGTCTCTTAATGTTGCCTTCTTTTTGACACTAATTTGGCTATATCGCTATTGAGGGAGTGGGGTAGCTAGCACCTGTGGACAAGGCGCGACAGTGCACAGTATGCTTTGCAGCGTGCCTCCACAGGCTCGTCCATGGCCTCGCCCCAGCACACAGCTGGGCAGGGGTGGATCGAGGGACACAGGTGGGCATCCAATTGGATGCCATCCTGAGTCTCAAAGTGGCTCTGCATACTTTCCAGAACCATCTGTCCCTGGGGCCTTTGCTGGTGCAGATGGACAACATCAGTGTGGTACACTACATAAACAAGCAAGGGGGGAACTCATTCTTACCTGCAGTGCAGGGAAGCAATGAGAGTTCAGTTCTGGACTGAACACGGTCTAGAGCTGTTGGCCGTCCATGTTCCAGGCGTCCAAAACATCCTGACAGACAGCCTAAGCAGGTCGCAGTCCAGAATGCTGAATGGGAGCTGCTGACCAGTTGTAGAAGACCTGTTTGACATGTGGGGTCACCCAGAGTTGGACTTTTTTGCATCTCCACTCAATGCAAAACTTCCGCTTTTCTGTTCACGCGATCCACAGCCTGAAGTTTTCTGGTGAAGCATGTTATCCTTCTTTTGGAAAGGGAGGTTCCTTTACACCTTTCCTCTGATTCAGAGGGTGATAATCAAGCTCCAGAAGGAGGGAGCTACCCTAATTCTTTTGGCTCCTTTCTGGTTTTGTCAGATATGATTTTCCTTGCTGCAACAGTTAGCAGTGGAACCCCCAGTACTCCTGCCCCTGTGCAAGGGTTTGTTGTCTCAGAAACAAGGAAACCTGGTCCATCCGGACCTCAAGTCACTCCATCACCATGCCTAGCTGCTGAAGATGTAGCCATTGTGAGACTGGAGTGTCCTTAAAGGTGGTTGATGTTCTGGTGGCTGCCAGGAAACCTTCTACCAAGGCTACTTACTTCATGAAGTGGAAGCCTTTTGCTTTTTGGGCCATTTCCCATCACTTGGATCCCTTCACTTGACCAGTGAATCAGAGTCTGGAGTATTTATTATCCTTGTTAGATGCAGAACTGCAATACTCTTTTATCAAAGTGCACTTGGTTGCTATTTTGGCTTTCCATGTGCCTATTGATGGCCGTACAGTGATCCAGCTAGAGGTAGCCCATGCATTTTTGTGAGGCATTCTGCACTTGAAGCCTCCTATCTACAACCCAGTCCTGGCATTAGACTTGGAATTTTGTCTTAGAGAAGCTTACTTTGGCTGATTTTGATCCAGCTGCGAGTTGCGAGCTATGATTTGTCATGGAAAGCGTTATTTTAATTGCCATTACTTCTGCTCAAAGGATTTTAGAGCTTCAGGCTTTTATATGTGAGCCTCCTTATTTGATTTTCCGCAAAGGCAGGGTGTCTTTACAGACCAATCCCAAGTTCCTTCCTAAGGTGGTGTCAGGAGTTTACTTTGAAGCAAACTATCCACCTACCAGTTTATTTTCCTGAGCATGTCAATCCAGGGTAAGCAATGCTCCATACCTTAGATGTACATAAAATACTCCGATACATAGAAACATAGAATTTGACGGCAGATAAGGACCGCTTGGCCCACCTAGTCTGCCCATTTTCCACCTAACAGATAAGCTGAGATCCTAGTTAACCAACAACTTACTTCCTCCTACCCCCACTAGGACTGCCTTATGTCTGTCCCAAGCATTCTTGAATTCCCCACTGTTCTTGACTCCACGACCTCCTCAGGGAGGCTGTTCCATACATCCACAACCCTCTGTGAAAAATACTTCTCACATTACCTCTGAGCCGTCCCTTCTATCTTCAAATTGTGCCCCCTTGTTCTTGCACATCTCTTTTTCTGAAAGATGCTACCCTCTTGGACTTTGTTGATTCCCTTGAGGTACTTGAAAGTTTCTATCATGTCCCCTCTCTCCCTCCTTTCCTCAAGGGTATACATATTAAGCTCCTTTAGTCTTTCTTCGTATGTCTTCTAGTGCAGACCCTGCAGCATTTTAGTTGCCCTCCTCTGGACAGGCACCACTCTGTCTATGTCTTTCCAGAGATGGGGTCTCCAGCACTGCACACAGTACTCCAGATGGGGTCTCACCAACTGTCTGTACAGAGGGATAACAACTTCCTGTTTTCTACTGGTGATGCCTGTCCCCTTATGCATCCCAGTATCCCCCCAGCCTTCCTTACTGCCTTCTCACATTGCTTGCCCACCTTTAGGTCATCTGATATAATTACCCCCAGGTCCCTTTCCATTTTTACTGTTGTCAGTATCTCACCCCCTCATTGTGTACTCTTCCCTGGTTTTTCCCAGGTGCATTACTTGCACTTCTTTGCATTGAATCTGAGCTGCCATACATTTGAACCATTCCTCCAACCTTGTCAAGTCCCTTCTCATCCTTCCCACTCCATCTGGTGTATCAACCCTGTTGCAGATCTTTTGTCATCTGCAAAGAGACATACTTTTCCTTCCAGTTCCTCTGCAGTGTCACTTATAAAGACATTAAAAAGACCGGTCCTAGTACTGAACCTCGATGTACCGCTAGTAACCCTCCTTTCTTCACTGTGGACCCATTTACTACTACCCTTTGCATCCTGTTGTCTAGCCAATTTTTATCCAGGCTACCACCTTGGGACCCACTCCCAGGCTGGCTATCTTGTGTATTAATCTTTTGTGGGACTGTATCAAATGCCTTGCTAAAATCTAGGTAAGCCATGTCCACAGCCCCTCCCTGGTCTACTACTTTGGTCACCAAGTCAAAGAAATCTATTAGATCTGCCTCACACGACCTTCCCATCGTGAATCCATGCTGCCTTGGGTCCCAGCCCCACTGGCCTCTAGGTACTCAACAGTTCTTTCCTTCAGAAGTGATTCCATCATTTTCCCTACCACTGGGGTCAAACTAACTGGTCTGTAGTTTCCTGCCTCTGTCCTGCTCCCACTTTTGTCAAGAGGAATCACATCTGCCCTCCTCCAGTCCTCAGGTACCACCCCATCCTCCCATGATTTGTTAAAGAGAGAAGTCAGCGGTGTCACTAGTTCTACCCTTAGTTCTTTTAGAATTCTTGGGTGAATCCCATCAGGCCCCATTGCTTTGTCCACCTTCAATTTTATTAGTTCTTTCAGAACCCTTTCTTCTGTAAATGGACTGGTATCGACCCTCATCTTCAGAGTGTTTCTCTTGTTTGGTTTAGGTACCTCCCCCTCCTCTGCCTTTGTGAATACTGAACAGAAATATTCGTTCAGTATCCCTGCTTTTTCACTGTCACCCTCAGCCCACATTCCCTCCCCTTTATTAAGCCTCAGTATCCCTCCTTTGGTCTTTCTTCTCTTCCTAATGTACCTATAAAAGGTCTTATCCCCCTTCTTAACAAAGTTGGCTATCCTTTCCTCAGTTTGGGCCTTTGCTATTCTGACTGCCTTCCCAGCCTCTTTCTGCTTTAACTGATAAAGTTCTCTGTCCTGCTCCTTCTGTGTTTCCTTATATTTCCTGAATGCTATCCTTTTCTCCTTAACCTTCCCTGCCACCTGTTTTGAGAACCATAGCGTTTTTCCTTCGTTGTGTTTTGTTGATTTGCTTTACACAAAGGCTTGTTGCCTCTGTGATGACTATTTTGATTACTCCCCATTGTTCCTCCACCCCTCCTTCTTGCCTGTTTGCTAGTGCTTTTCTGAGGCACTCTCATTTTCCCAAAGTCAGCCCTCCTAAAGTCCAATACTCTTGCTTTTGTATGGCTTGATTGTATGGCTGTGTTTATCATGAACCACACTGTTTGGTGGTCACTTGTTCCCAGATGGCTACCCACTTCCAAATCTGAGATTCTTTCTCCGTCCCCATTTGAGAGTACCAGGTCTAAGACTGCTCCCTTCCGAGTAGGTTCTAGTACTAGCTGTCTGAGGCATGCCCCCTGTAGGGCATCAAGAATGACTCTGCTCTTGAATGTGCCCGCAGCAAAGGTGCTCCAGTTAACATCTGGCATATTCAGGTCCCCCATCAACAATATCTCCCCTTTTTCTGCCATTCTAAGGAAGCCTTCTATCATTTCCTTGTCCATTCCCTTCCCCTGAGATGGGGGTCTGTATGCAACCCCCATGCGGATTGTGGTGCCATTTCCTGTCTCCAGGGTGACCCAGAGTGTCTCATCTGCTCCCTGTTTACTCTTTAGTTCTGTTGCTTTGTTTACCATATGAAGGACTGTGGAAGTCCTCGCAGCTTTTTGTTTCCTTCACCCCTGGGAAAGAAGGCGTACCGGTTTCTAAACAGTGCCTGTCCAGATGATTGGACAGTTGTATTACTTCTTGTTATAGGAAGTACAGTAAGGAACTTGGTGGAGTTGTTCATCACCATTCAACCAGAGGCATGGTCATTTCCATTGCCTGTTTCAGGAATGTATCAGCTGCAGAAATTTGTGCTGCTGTGACCTGGAGTACTGTCCACACTTTCACGAAACAGTACAGTCTGGACATTGCCTCTTGAAGAAGAGCGGCTTCGGCCTGGCCATGCTTCAAGGCCTCCTTTCTTAGGCCTTCAGCCTCCAGCCACCCAGACTTTCTCTGTCATTGCTGCTTGGGACTTGTTCCATAGATGTGGCCTGATGAAAGAGATATCCTCAAAGAGATAGAACAGTTGCATACTTACCGTAACAGTAGATCTTCTAGAGAATCTTTTCATCAGGCCATGCCGTCCCACCCATCATCCTTAAGCACAGTGCTTCTTCGCCCTGTCTCTCTCTCTCTCTCTCTCTCTCTCCAGGATGGACTACCTGCTGTTTTCAGCCTCACCTGGTAGCGGAACTTTCAGCTCACTCTTGGTTCCCTGAGTATGATCTCTGGTGGGAACTGAGGAGGAGAGGGACCGCCTCATTTATATACAGGGGACCCTGACGCCAGATGACATTGTGGGCGGCCCCTAATGAACTGCTTGCAGAAATGTTTCCGTGTGGTCCTAGTGCCTTGCAACTGTAATTCCATTAGTGTGGCCTGATGAAAGAGATATTCTTGAAGATCTACTGTTATGGTAAGCATGTAACTGTTCTTTGTCTTAAACCTACAGACCTCTCACAAAAATGATGTGATCCAGTAGGACTGATAGGGACAGATCTGCCAAAGGTCCAGGAGTCAGGGATACTTCTTAACACCCACCAAACCCCACTTGAATTGGTGGACTCCTTCAAATACCTGGGCGTCACACTTGACTCTTCCCTTTCTTTTCACCAGCACATCCACCACCTCTCCTCAGCCATTAACTCTAGAATTGGCCTCCTGCACCGGTATAAGCACTGCCTTACCCCTGATGCCCTTTGGTTGGCAGTCTCCTCCTCTGTGCTCTCGTTGCTTGACTATGGGATCCTCATCTATGGAGCAGTTGGCACCACCTCTCTCAGTAGGCTGAGAGTGTCCCTTAACAAAGCCTGCCGCCTCGCCCTCAGCTGTGACCATACCACCCACACCTGTACCCTGTACAGCACGACAAACTGTCTGAACTTCGATGACAGACTGAGGTTTCAGACTTGTCTCATGGCCAAGAAAATCGCTCCAGGCCTTGCCCCCCCCCTCCCGGCCTTGCTGACATCATTAGCCAGCACCATCCACCAGACACACTTGTAGCTCAGCCAGATCTCTCCTACACATCCCCAGATGCCACACCTCCCTCTACCAGCGCTCCTTCGTTTTCCAAGACCCATCCTGGACTAACTCTCTCCCCAGCACCATTGTTTCATCAAACAAGATTGGCGCATTTAAGACTTCCCTGTGGACCCACCTCCACGCCGCCAGTACTTGTGATCATTTCTAAGCCATTCTTCCCTTTCTCACTCTTCTTCTCCTGTCCCCTTTTCTATTCTTATCTTTCACTGGCAAGGGACTTGTGTCCTGCTACCACCCTCCCCTACCTCTTCCTCCCTCCTCTTCTCTCTCCTACCCACCCACCCCCCTGCTCTCCTCTTTCCCTGGTGTCCTGCCTTGACAACATTTACTTGCCTTATGTTTAGTCTAGATGCAATGTTAGCTATGATTTGTTACCACTCTGTAACATACACTGTTTATCATTAACGTTGTTTACTGATTTGCTGTTGTATATAATACTTTCTGTTCAAATTTTACTGTCTGTCTCTGTATCTGACGTGGAGCCTTTGTAAATTAGTCCCTGACTCAAAGGCAATTTTCTGAAATGTTCAAATAAATAAATATCTTGAGTGGTTGAGGGGCAAATTTGGTGGTTTACATAGTGAAGTGGTAAAATACCTCCCAATGTGTGACAGTAGATGTCCTGCCTAATAAGAGTAATGTGACAGCCTTTTGTAAGTGGTTATTTGACCCACTGCATGCTTCCGTCTCAGCAAGAGTAGGGACGTCTGACAGTCTCCATCTTCAGAGAAGGAACCTTTTGGCTTCCATCCGTACTGCTATTAACCAGTTTCGTAATGACGGATGGGTAAGGAAATGGTTGAGGTGAGCCCAAATATAAGCAAGGAACTGTGGAGGGGGAGAGAAGTTCCCACAACTTCTGGCATGCTGCTTTAACATTTTGCCAGTATTGCAACAGGAGAGGTCAAGACTTGGTGACATCATCAGAAAATGCAGTAAGATTGGTGTGGATGATTTACCCTTGAAGAATGCGTACTGCACCATTGAGTCTAAGTTATTAAGTACTCGGCAGTCCTGTGTCTTATGATCATCTCAAGCAGCTGCTAGCAATGAGAGTGTATTTGTGATATCATTAGTTTATTACTTTTGTTTCAATTTGACATTTAAAAAGTTTCCTCATGAAAGCTACCAACTTTCTGAGGTCAAAACTAGGACAGTTCATCCTGATCATGACTCCCCCACCGTGTCACTCCCATGGACACCGCCACAGTCAACGCTGCGACAATCAGTTACATTTTGCTGCTTGCTCTGGCCATACCACCCCTCAGTAACACCAGTAGCAAACATTCAGATCAAAACAATACATCATTCTGCTGCAGCAAGTTCCAAACCATGATGTACAGAAAGTTCATTAGAAGCAAACCTGCATTAAATTGTGATCAGACATTCGAGCTGCATGTATTGCTCCTCCTGACAGTCCCACCCAACCCGCTTACACTCACCTCATTTGCTGAGCAAACTTCATTTCAGTGACTCCCACCACCACACCAGATTGTTTTCACACACTTCCCAACAGCTGATCAGGTTCAGGTACCTTAGTTCCCTGCTGCCGGTCTCTTCTCTGTCTGGAGTCCCTCTTAAGCTGCTGGCAGGCAGACGTCCACATGTGTTTGTTTGCACTACTACCCATTCTAATCTAACAGGAAGGAACATGCTTTACTGTGCTCCCACTGACATGCTTGCAGTGCAACACAGGCGCAGGGATTGAAGTCGCAAACTGCTGTCCAGCCCGAGCAGTGCTACAGTAGTGCTGAAATAACTGTCACTCACGGATTAGCAGTCAGCAAAAAAAAAGGGGGGACAAAACTGGGACAAGTAAGCAAAAACTGGGACAAAAGTGACATTTTGCAAAACTTGTGGGGACACTGGGACATGCTGCCTAAAATAGGGACTGTCCTGGGAAAACAGGGACTGTTGGTAGCTTTATTCCTACGGGGCACTAATGAGCAGCTAAAGGATCAGTAACATCTCTATTCAGCTCCGTTTCCACAGGATATTTAAGCATCGAAAAGTGGTTCCAAAAGTGAAAAATGATCATTTTAATCGACAGGAGTAGATGCATGAGGATGCAGTAGATGAATATCTGGTCTGTAATGTCGAGAAACCCTCAAGAAATGCCTCTAAATCGGCGAAAAAAGCTGTGCCTGCCACTGCAACGGAGGGCCCAAGTATCATCATGCTCTCTGCTCATGAAATGGAAGTGGTGGGGTGAACCTTGATGACCCAGGTACTCGCAGCTGTCTCTCCTAAGCTGGACATTATAACAACTAAGATATCCAAACTTTCAGAGCAACTCACCAGGCAAGTGGTGAAACTATCGGAAGCTAAAGCCCGCATCTCTAATCTGGAGGACCAGATGGAACAACTCCCCGAAATGGTACAAGGCCTTAGGAGGGAGCTGGAGGAATTAAGAGAACAGATGAACTATCAGGAGAACTATCAGCGTTGGAATAATCTCAGAATACGTGGTCTCCCTTAAGGAAAAGAAGAGAACTCGATGGAGGAATTCTGTGGCACTGTCCTTCCAAGAATATTGGGCCTGGAGCCAAAGGAGGAAAGTTCAAAATTGAAAGGGCACATAGGGCCTTGCGCCAAACTGGCAGTGTTAGAACCTCCGCACCAGATTATCTTCCACCTGCATAATTTGGAGACCGGCAGGCCATTTGGTTTGCCTTTACAAGATAAAAGAGGTCATATATCAGGGGCCCCAATTGTTTCTGCATTAGGACATTTCACAGCTACTACAATGAAGAAGGAGGCATTTTAACCCTGTTCGGGATGCCCTGAGAGCAAACAAGGTGGATTTTCAACCTTATACCCAGCCGCTGTGAAGGTGCATAGGGAGGGAGCGAGCGACATTCATGTTCCATGAAGTGGAGCGAGTGCAGCAGTATTTGAAGGACTTGGAGAGAAACCAGAGCCGTGGATCAACGCCAGAAACCTCAGTGAGCTCAGATAAGTGACATTTCTACCCAGCCAGGAACTATATAAAAAGGGGAGGGATTTGTAATACTATCTCAGTACCAGGAAACAATGTGTGTAAAGACCTACTCTACACTTGATGGAAGGACGTGATATGCACGAGACTTTGGCTGTACAGAGGGATTAAACAACTACTGTTGAATACAACAAATATAATGTACCATGAAATGGATTTAATCAATGAAGAGAGGACTTTTGCTTGGCTGATGGACACTTACTGGATTATGGAAAGGGGGGGATGTACTCCATTGAAGGGTGTATGTCACTGTTGGGGGTTACAGCTGAACCTTGGTCGACGATGAGGGAGTAATTTTAAGTCTCCAGCTGGGTACCACATGCCTATATTAGGAGCGTAATGAACAAAGCTGACTTGGGGTAGGCCCCCCTGCTCTTGTTGAAGGGGAGCGGGCATTCTCCACCCATTACCTAGTGTTGCAGATGTACAAATCCCATAGCAGACATGCCTGTGGCTATGTAATGCTCCTCCATTGTCTGAGCAAGGGAAGGGTGTCCGGCCAGATGGCCTCTGAGATGTCAAGGGAATGGCGGTAGTATTTGATAACGTGGCTGGAGAGGACAGCACACTCAAGGGGGCAGCTGATTATTGAACATTCTCCAGGTGACTGGGGGATAGATGAGGGAGGGAGATGGATGGGTGGCGGAGAGTATCATACCTGGTACATGGGGATGAGTGAGGATCTGTTGGAGAGTGTTGCCCCCCCCCCCCGGGGAGGGTGTTACTAGGTGGTGTATGGCTGGATAGGGAAATTCTTCATGAGGGCTCGGAACAAGGGACTTACAAATGTTGTGGGTAAGAGACATGAAGGGGAGAGGCCTGAGGGACTACAGAGCAATGGGACATCCGTGGAAGGGAAGAAGAAGGAATATGGGCATGGTTCATGCCGTCCTTCGGATGAGACGTTAAACCGAGGTCCCTTCTGCCCATCCTGGTGTTGTCCTGGTGGGTGTCCAGGTGGAAGTAAAAGAACCCAGGGTACTTTTTGCAAAGAGCAGGGAGCATTCCCAGTGTCCTGGCCAACATTCCCCTTCTCATAAACCGGTTCATGCAATTATCCAGGCTGTGTGTGGGTGATGATGTGTGATATAGCCACCACCGCACATTCAGTCACTTCACTACCAGTCAAGCATTGCTTCTAAAGCACTTTGGGATACAGTGTATGAAAAGCGCTATATAAATGCTGATTCTTCTTCTTCTTCTTCATCATACATGAATTGGGCCATTATGGGAAAGGCCAAGGGAGTAAGGAATGAGTGTTGAGAGGAACCAGTGTTTAAAACTGTAAATGGTCTCTCAATCTTTCCTAACGCAGGTAATGACCCTGGAGCAAGGAGCACCGACAGAGAAGCCTTGATGCATGCTCAAGGAGAGGAGACTTGGAACTGGCTCCCTCGAGATAAAAATGGGGGGTAAGTAGGGGCCCAATCTGTGGGGTCCAGAGATTTAAAGAGGGGATAGGTGTGACTAGGCCCACGAGACTTACCAGAGATAGGAAGGAAATGAGAAAGCACAAAGGGAACATGCACCCAGGGGAAAGGGATGGAACCACTGATAGGTCCAAGAAGCAACACATGGTGGAGAGGGGTAGGGGGTAGACTAAACCTGTATTTACACCTGCTTAAAACGAGGGGACTGGGGGAGGATGGAGTTATCTTATCCTTCAAGACCCAGAAAGAGATATGACATAGGAGGATAATGTGGAACAAGAGGAGAAAGAAAGGAGGTTGCAGATTAATAATATACCTAAAGGACATCGTTCAAAGTTATGTTAATGGTTGTTTGAATATGTGGGTTGAGAACCTGCCTGTTGCAGGACTTGTTGGGTTGAGGGGAAGGGGGGGGACATGCAATGGTATGTAATTACAGATGTGATAAAGCAATGGTATAAACTATGTGTTGTCTGTGTGAAAGGGCAAAAGATATAAACCGGGAGGAGAGCCAGGGAAAACTACTGGTTCAATGGTGGATAGAGACATGGTGTTATCTCCTGGAACTTCTGGGGCTTTCATAACACTATAAAAGAAAAAAGTACTCCAAGCTTTAAAGAATAGACAGACTCGGGTAGCATTGTTACAAGAGACCCACTTAACCAGGGAAGAGCACAAGAAATTAGTTGGAGGACTTCCAGTTAAGCTCCGTCTAAGATGGCAGCTTGATTTAACAACTCAGTGCTCCCCTCACGCATTTAACCCGATAACAGAGGAAGAAAGGCTGAAATTCTAATGAGAAGTTGCTAAAAATTGGGAAGAATAACAGTAACTCCCTATCAAGATAAAATTATGCGCTAATAGTAGTGGCAAGATGCTTGAAGACCTGAAGGTCTTGGCCGGAGAGGTGTCTGAATCAGAGCATTCTATGGTCTCCACGGATCACCTGGAGCATGCACCAACCTCATGTACAAAAACACCCAAGAATAAACAGGTAAAGCTAGACATGATTTATAAAGAGCTGATCTCATTTTGGGCAGAAGTAAAAGACTTATATGCAGAATTACGTCGAGATGTAGTGGCCCCAAAACAAAGAGCAGATGATTCGGAGCGCCAAATAACTGTGAATGAAAACAGAGTGGATGAATTGGAAATGACGGTACAAGCCTTGCAAGACCACTGTTAGCAAATACAAGCCAGACAAGAAGATGTGGAAAACCATGCCAGAAGAAAATACATAAGAATTTATTGTATTCCAGAAGGATCAGAACGTACGGATATAACTGAATTTGTTACAGCCCTCTTTAAAACTGCCCTAGAGTTACCGCCTGATATGTCTTTGGAAATGGAGCGAGTCTGTAGGGCTTTGGGCCCTAAACCGGCTGACCCTAATGTCGATCATCGCAAGATTCCTCAGTTTTGCTACGAAGAAGAAAGTTCTTACCACAGCATGGCGAAAGCAGAAAGTGTTCTATGGCCAAACTCAAATATATTTCTACAAAATGATTATGCCCCCCAAACGATGCGGGCGAGAAGAGCATATATAGACATACTTCCAGTCCTCAAGGCACAAAATATCAAATTTACTATACCTTACCCAGCAAGGTTGATAGTTCAACTCCCAACAGGCCTGAGAGTTTGAATCCACCGAAGAAGCAAGAGAGGAACTGCAAAGACAGGGATCACAATTTAAGAGCAGAGATTCCATTCCACCCTCAACAGAGAATAGACCCTCTCGATGGCACAGTTTCCCATAAAACACCCAAGGACTTGTTGAAAATGGTATCAGCTTCAATCTCTAATCGCCTGGCCACATTTCACTGCTTGGCTCGTGGGAGAACACGAACATCTGAAATACAGGTTGGTGGAATATTGATAACGTGGGCCGGCATTGCGGTGATTTGCCTACCCAGGGAACACCTCCAGAAACGCTATTCTTATATGATTTTGGAAGACCATCCGGAGAGACATAGATTTTGTAATTTCAATGTGGTCTAATAGAAATTTAGACTGAAACTTATGATCATATAGTTTCAACAGGATTAGTAGATAAACACGAGAGAGACCCCCAGATTTACTGTTAGACTTTTTATTGCCTAAAGGGAGCTTAGTTTATTTCATTAAGCTTTTGTTTTTATTCCTCCGTACAGCTGAAAGAAACTACACAGTTTGTTTTTTTTCTTTGAAGCAAAAGAGATGCTGTTTATGATAGCCTTTGGCAGAATAGAGGACGATTTTGATTGCAGCTGACTTTGATTTGGCACGTTTGAGTTGAGTGCTGTCATATGGTTAGACTCAAATGTTTCTTTTACTATAAGGGGAAGGATGGCATATATGTACTGACTGGCTACAATGCTGTAAATAGCCACTCTGGGATGGGGGAGGAGACAAGAGAAAATAAGACTGAACACTATATCTGAATCACAGAGGGAGCAGAAAGTCCATATGAGAAGAAGTTTATTAATAATTTTATTTACAAGACCAGTGGATCAAGTACGATTTATTGGGGTTTTAATTTCTATTTTTTGGGGTCTGATCAACCCCCATGAGGCCCGGGGGAGTTTCTCTCGTGGCTTTCCTCTAGTGTTCTCTTCCCAACAGGATGCACACTTAGGGAGTCAGTTTCAAATCTCTCCTACCAGGGAAGTCAATAACTGGCCCTCTCAGCTGAAGTTAGCTTTATTACTTATAGATTTTAACTCTTGGTTTGCCAGAGAGGCTAAGTTTATTGTAACTAGTTCTCAGATAAGCGTGGTAGATTGTTCTTCTATCTTAGAATTGTTTTATATAGTTCAAAGTATTAACCAGTCTTATTATACTAAATTGCAGAAATGCCAGAGAGAAAGCAATATTTGCGTTACAGAAATGAAGCATACAATTCCACAGTACAGTTGCTGTGTTACACAGATACAAGTTTGGTTATATGAAGGCGTTTTGGATTATCTTCAGGGGAAGCAGGAAAGGGACAGAAGAAAACATGGAGCAAGAATAGGAACTAACTTCACAAAAGAACTGTAGCTAGGATCCTGCTGGAGGTGCCTTACTATATCCAGGCGGGCTTGAATATTTATGAGTGGGAGATATATACAGACCAGCTTCTCCTAAGACTATTAATATGGCTATAACACCTATTCATTTTGTCCCTCAATGTAAACGGGTTTAATAATCCCAATAAAGAGCCAGTCCTTAAGAAGCAGCCTAGTGAAGTAGTATTTATTCAAGAGACCCACTTAACTGAAGGGGAACTTCAGAAGTTGTCCTGGGGAGGCAGAGTTTGGGTGTTTGCTTTGGCATATCCAAAGGGTAAATGCAGGGCACAGCAATTCAAATTTCCTCTACAACTCAGTTTCATGGAGTCACAATACATAGATCCAAAGGATGCTATGTATTAGTTATGTACCAGCTATTCGGAAACAAGTAACATTAGTAAATGTTTATTTTCCCCACATGCTGCCCCAGCCCTGTTTAAGTCCTTTTTGGGAGATTATTAGACATGCTTCAGGGATCTTTAATTTTAGGTGGAGACCTTAATTTGACTTTATCCCCACAATAGATACCTCAGCTCCAACAGCACATTGTCTTTGTTGCCCAGAAGTACTTCCATACCCAACAAAATTATCTGGGACTTATAGATGTTTAGAGATATTTTTTCTCCATGACTCAAGCTTATAACTTTTATTCGCCTGCTTTAACACATACTGTAGAGTAGATTATTTCTTTATATCCAAAGAATGTCACAAATCCTACCCACATGCCAGCAATCTACATGTCCCACCCATCCCTTCGCCTCTGTCATCCTTTGGACCCCTTCACCCCTCCACCTTGTCTTTCTCAACATTCCTCTCTTCTCCTCCCTGTAATAGCTTTTCTCATCTCCTCTGCCTCTACTCCAGTTTTCTACTTAGTCTCCTTTTCCAATCAACCTAATTGTTCCCTGTTTTATCTTGATTAAGTAGCCTTAGCTCCCTGTGCTTGACAAAGCCTCTAGCTGCTAAAATTGTCATAGTCTCATTGTATGTATACTGCCTCTATGTTGTCTCATTCTGTGTATACTGCCGCTATGTCGTATCTCATTGTCTGATGTGGAACCTTTGTAAAAGAGCCTTGGCTCAAAGATGCTATCCGAAATCTAAAGAAAAAAGAAAAAAAAAGGATTGGGTACAAGATCTGACAATATGCCCTTGATTCCTCTTTGACCACTCCCCGCTGTTATTAAGACTAAATCTGCACAGCCCACAAAGAACAACTGGATGACGCCTAAACACTTCTCTACTTAAGGACGCGGCCTTTAAAAAAATGCTTAATTCAAACCCCAGGAAATCTTACTGTATCAAAACCGAAGTGGCTTTGCTGCAGTGCACACTGGATGAGGGAGTTGGGAAGAAAAATGTCCATAGTAATCTTGTTTATTCCAAGGGAATCTTACTATATTCTGACTTATGCAATATGGTCTCACCATAGGACTGCCCCAGAGCCGAAATATATTAGAACCTATGCAAATGATGGAATGCTAGGCTCAAGCTCGGTTTTCAAACCACTGTCCCTAGTAAACAACTTCTAACCGTCAGATTCTTTACTCCGCTTGCCTCAGTAAGACGTCTCCGGAGAGCTCTCCTTCATCTCTTGAAGAAACTTTATTTTCTCAGTTTTTACCTCAGTAAAATTGTTTTATTTGCTATTCTTATCACTGTCATTGATTTTCAGGTAGTAATTGTTTAGATTTTAGTTTGTAAGGGGTAAGTAGTCGTTTTTCTCCCCGGTTCCTTAACTGAGGGGAACTGACAGTTCCTTTATTTTGTTTTAGTATTGTTTTAGTTAGTTTTAAATTGTTCCAACTCGGTATAGTCAATTAGCTAGCTTAAAACTTATACCAGAGTAATTCCCAGTTAGTGGGTCCCTTGTTTCAACATGGGTAACTCCTGGATCTATATCTCTAAAACCTGGCTTCTTTTTTACGGTGTAACAACCGACAAAAAAAAAAAGTCTATTTAGTTTTCATTCTATTTCTCTTATGTCACAGAAACCAAAAAGAGAGAACAGGACCCACAGGTTTCCAGCACTTTGCATGAAGTGCGGGGAACTGTTTGCAAAAGCTGATCCTCATTTAATTTGCTTGTTCTGTCTGGGGTTTGACCACTTTCAGACAGACTGTGATATCTGTGCTAATTTTCCTAAGTCCACCCTTGAAAGCGATTGAAGAGGCTAAGGGAAAAATGACTGATAAGCTGCTAACCCAGCCACTGAACAGTCCACTGAACTAGAGGGACTGCCCTGTGACAGGGCGATAGTTCCACAAAAGAAAGAACGAGGATAAGGCTGAACCAGCCATTGTGGTTAAGAAAACGAAAAGAAAGGCATCAGGAACCGCAACCGTCCCAACAGCGTTCCTTCTGCTGAAGAGATCGCTAACGGATCAGAATTATTCTGTCATTGCAGTCTCCGGTTCCAGTTGAAAACAGCCGTTCCACGAACTCCCGTTCACTAGTCCCTGGTTTAACAGACCAAGGTGGGGAACAGTTTGAGGATCCTGGTCTTGGTGAAGAACCAGAGGAGAACTATGGAGATGATGATTATGATGAGCCTATAGAGCCAGACATCTCTCCTGATCCCCACAGTCCTGATTCCCCTAATAAGGAAATGAAGATTTTTCTACATACTTTGCTTTTATGAAGCAAGTTGCCCAGTCTGTTGACGTCCCATCCCAGGAATCTCTGGAAGATGAGGAGGAAGAGGACTGTAAGAGATGATGGATGTCCCTCCATCAAAAAGGCTGCTTCTCCTTTACACAAGTCCTTGAGGAAGCAGACCATGAAAATATTAGAGACCCCACTTCTGTCCCTCCTACTGATAAGAAAGTGGACAGGAAGTACTGGGTGGTTAAGTCTGGGGCCAAATTTTTGTTTGGTCACCCCAGTCATGAAGGTGTAGTACAAGCTGCAGCTTGTGACAAAGCTGGCATCCCTCTGGCCTCCCACCCTCCTGAGAAAGATTCCAGGAGGATGGATTCAATAGCAAAGAAAGTTTATTTGGAATCCTCCCTAGCCATTAGGCAAGCATCCTATATGGCATATTTAGCCAGATATCAGAAATCTGTGTGGTCCACTGTACCCGAAATTGCCTAGTCAGTTCTCCCTCCAATAGCTGCTGACCTGGAAGAAGCAGTTAAGAGAGGCATTGAAGCTTCTAAGACCCAATTTAGGATGGCAGTGGACACAAATGACACTGCATCTAGGCAGATGACTTCAGCAGTGTCCCTGAGAAGATTTACATGGCTGAGAACCACTAACCTCTCACAGGACACACAAAACAAGGCCTTGGATTTTCCTTGTGACCCTGTGTCTCTTTTTGGAGAACAAACAGAGGCATACATGAAAAAAATGGACGACTGCAAGGCTGCCTACAAAAGTGCAGTAGTAAAGGAGAGAACTGCCAACCCTCAAAGACACCACTCTACGGGTGGCAGGGGCAGGACTCCTTACAGGCCTTATTTTCATCCCCAAATCTTTCCACATTATCAGCCATGGGGATACATTAGGGGTGGGGGCACTGGTCGCACTAGCTGCCACTGTCCAGCCAGTAGCTCAATCAAAGCAGGTTCCTGAGCAGAATGTCTGGTCGCCTCCCATTACCATAGTAGACTGGCCCACTACTTCCAGGAATGGAAAACATCACCACAGACAAGTGAGTTCTGGAAGTAGGGGCCAGGGTTTGGTCCTTTTGACAGGGTAGAATAGGACCCTGTCCCATTTGTTTTGGAGAAAGTGTTTAAATGCAAGGATCTGTATTCTTTCCTTTCTGTCTCTTCTGTCTGGTTGTGCAACCAAATTTTCCTGTGAAACCTCAGACTTGATCAACCTGACCAGTCTACGCAATCCTTTGCCTCTCACTGTCTCTCAGTTTTCTATTGTCTTTCTTCCTTGCATATCTATATCTGCTAATATAAAATATATGAGAATCAATGTATGGAAATGTAGCTGATATTGGGATCACTTTGTTTAAAAAATTGTGTTACTGTTGAAACGTATATATTTATAATTTGAGATAACTTTAAAATGCTAGAGGTTACTTGGGTGCAAATGCCTGAGCCTTTTGCAGTTGCTGTGTGGACCTCAGGAAGTTCTCAGTGTTCAAGCAGCTCCTGAAATTTACAAAGGACAGGATGCTTGCAAAAGGTGGGGATTGAAAAGAGTTATAAAAACAGCTAAACTGAGCTGCAAGGGAGATTTTTTTACAAGAGATTTTATTTTGCTTCTGTATATAGTTATTCTGAACAGGTTTATTTTATTTTATGTTACTGCAACTACAAATAAACAGTTTTGTTGAATTTTACAACTGCTCTTGGGTTTTCTCTATGCTTCTTGTCTTGTGCCTCGATGACAGTCCTCAGCTTCAAAACCAGACCAAGGCTGAGGTCAAGGGCCTTCAAGGCCTCTTCCCCATCGGAAACAGCCCTACTAGAAAAGGAAGTGTCATCCCTTCTGCTGCTTCAGGCAGTAGAACCAGTCCCTGCCATTCAAAAAGGCCAGGGTCTGTACTCCAGATACTTCCTTACATTAAAGAAAACGGGAGTGGCGTCCCATTCTGGATCTCAGATACCTGAACAAGCACCTAGCAAAACCAAAATTCAGGATGGTCACTCTGTTTACCATACTACCTACCCACCCTAAGGCAGGGAGACTGGCTAGCATCCCTGGACCTAAAAGATGCTTACTTCCACATCCCAATCAGAAGGTCACACAGAAAGTACCTCAGATTCAGATTGCCATCAGGCCATTATCAATTCAGGGCAGTGCCTTTCGGAATAACATCTGCTCCAAAGGTATTCACAAAATGCCTAGCTGTCATGGTGGCACACCTAAGGTGGCTAGGGGTGTCAGTGTTCCCCTATCTGGACGACTGGCTCATTGTAGGCCAGTCACAGCAACAAGTAAGAGAGAACTCTCAGTCACCAGACCACCTTGTCCTCCTGGGATTCTTAGTGAATCAAAGAAGTCTATCCCAGAACCGGTGCAGTTGCTCAAGTTCATAGGGGCAGAATTGGATACAAAGACAGGAATGGCATGTCTTCCTCAAGACAAGGTGGACAGCCTTATTCAAATAGCCAGCTCTTTTTCACCGCATGTTCCCAGACCAACAAGGTATTTCCTGCAACTGTTAGGACACATGGCAGCCTCCACTGTAACCGTCCCAGGAGCCAGGTTTCAGATGAGACATCCAGTTTCATCTCAGAGAGTACTGGTTCCAAAAGAAAGACTCCCTATCAAAGCTAGTCCCAGTCACAGCCACCTTTATTCAAGCTGTGCAGTGGTGGCAGGTAGGGAACATCTCCGACAAGGGGTATCTTTCCTACAGCAGCCCCCTTCTCTGATAATTACCACAGATGCTTCCCTCCTAGGGTGGGGAGCACATTTGGGGGATCACACTGCTCATGGCACATGGAGAAAGCAGGAATCCCTCCTGCACATCAATCTATTGGAGCTCAGAGCAGTTCTTTTGGCCCTTCAGTCTTTCACCACTCAGGTGTTAGGGAAGGTGGTGCAGGTCAGAACAGACAATATAACCACCATGTACTACATAAACAAGCAAGGGGGCACAAGGTCAATCCCTCTTTGCATAGAAGCTATGAAAATTTGGAAATTGGCATACTGTCTAAGGTGTCCCTTTCAGCTGTTCATCTCCTGGGCAAGGACACTGTCCTAGCAGATGCTCTCAGCTGGATAAACCAGAATCATCATGAATGGTCACTGAACAGACAGGTCTTGCAGACCATTTTCAGGAGGTGGAGCACCCAGAAATGGATCTGTTTGCAGCCCCAGACAATTACCAGCTCCCAGAGTATTGTTGCAGACCCCTAGCAGGGCACAATTCCTTAGGATGCACTTCTGTTAGATTGGACAGGAAGTTCCTGTATACTTCCCCTCCATTCCCTCTACTGCTGAAAGTATTGAACAAGCTCAGGCTTCAACCAGCCTCAGTGATTCTCATTGCCCCAGATTGGGCCAAACAGCCTTGGTACTCCATACTCCTATCAAGTGTTAGTAGCCAAGCCAATCAGTATTCCCAGGAGGTACAACCTATTGACCTCCTCTCAGGGCAGAATCATGCACCCCAATTTACTAACCCTCAGACTCAAAGCATGGCTGTTGAGGACCTAGAGTATGCGGACTTGCATCTTTCAGAGGGGGTTATGGACATACTGAGAGTTTCCAGAAAACCCTCCACTAAGAAAACATATGCCTGTAAATGGAAAAAGTTTTCTTTTTGGTGCCAGGGCAGAGGCCTGGATCATTCTCAAGCTAACATTTCTATTGTCTTGGACTATATGGTTCATTTGCACTCCACAGGTTTAACTATTTCCACTCTGAGGGTGCATTTAGCAGCTGTTTCAGCTTATTTATCAGCAGATAAAGCTCCTTCCTCCTCCTCCTTGGCTTCAAAGCCAGTGTTCAAAAAATTCTTATAGCTACTACATTTACACCCACCACACAGGAGCCCACTCCCATGTGGGATCTGAATATTTGCATTGCTTAGCTCTATGCAACCTCCACTTGAACCCATGTCATCAGCAGATCTAAAATGTGTGACTTGGAAAACTGTATTTCTGGTTGCCATTACCTCTGCCAGGAGGATTAGTGAACTCCAGGCACTATCCACAGAACCAGGGTATATCGCAGTTCATAGGGACAAGGTAGTCCTGAGAACTAACAGAAAGTTTTTACCTAAGGTGGTATCAGATTTCCACCTTAACCAGTCAATTACCTTGCCAGTCTTCTTTACAGACCATTCCACTTCAGATGAACGTAGGTTGCACAGCCTTCATGTAAAAAGGGCAGTCAGCTACTATCTTGACCACACAAAGGGTCACAGACCGAACCAAACCCAGCTCTTCCTTACCTTTGGAGAGGTGGGGAAAGGAAGACCTGCCACAAAACGATCCATTGCCAGATGGATTGTAGCCTGTATCCAGTTCTGTTATAGCAAGGTAGGTAAGGAACCACCTGCAGGCCTCAGGGCCAGTTCAACTAGGGGTACTGCAGCCTCTTTAGCAGCTGCTAGGGATATCCCCCTAGTAGATATCTGCAAAGATGCAACTTGGAACAGTCCACACATTTACAAAGCATTATTGTTTGGACATCCAAGCCAGAGGTGATGCAAAGCCTGTTTCCTAAATAAGTTATAGGCCCACCTCCAAAGGCACTGCTTGGTAATCTCCATAAGGCAGAATACAGTAAGATTTCTTGGGGTTTGAAGAAAAATTACTTACCTTAGTAATCTTGTTTCTTCTAAGAGAATCTTACGATTCTGAGCTCCCTCCCTCCCCTGCTGGAACCTATGGTCAATGCATTATAGCTGTGCTAGAGTTGTTGCAAACCTAGGGAGTGTGTACTGTTTCTGTTTTTTGGGCATCTGTGACTTGAGTCTTCAAGTATGTCAGGTTTTTGGAGTATTTGAAAGAAGGGTAATTCCCAAATATTTTCTCCAGCCAGTTTTGGTACAGGAGGGTTCTATGATTGTTGTTGTTGTTGTTGTTGTTGTTGTTGTTGTTGTTGTTGTTGTTAATAATAATAATAATATTATTATCCTTCCATTAGTTGGAAACTGCTTCGTAAGGATCCGACGGTTAGAGGTTGTTTACTAGGGACAGTGGTTTGAAAACCGAGCTCGCGCCTAGCATTCCATCATTTGCATAGGTTCTATTAACCATTTCGGCTCCGGGGCAGTCCTATGGTGAGACCATACTGCATAAGTCAGAATACAGTAAGATTCCCTTAGAAGAAACAAGATTACTAAGGTGAGTAATTTTTTTCTTCCAGAATATCCCAGGTACTGGAAGATAATTCCACCCCCGGTGTATCCTCTACTATAATTTGGGATACGTTGAAGGTAGTCATTCAAGGTGAAATAGTAGCCTTTGCCGCCTATAAGAAAAAGGTACGGGAGACTGATTATAAAAACCTACAGTTGGGAACTCCAGGAACTCCAGCAGTCCCCTGACTCTGGATTCCCTCCCAGTCAAACTTGCATTTGTCAAATTACGGCGGCTATTCAGACAATTTTAGATGAAAAGATTCAGCAGGCATTATATTACCTAAAACAATATAGCTATGAGGGAGGCCCGAAGGGAGCTAGGAATCTTGCTCGTTGATTAAGAGGCCATAGGGCAGCTGCATGTGTAACACAGTTAATTTCCCACAATCTGGTCAAATAAAAAGAACACAAGAAATTATGGAGGCTTTTAGGGTTGTCATTCTCAGCTTTACGCGCACCACCTCAGGAATACCCTAGCCAGATGGAGACCTTCCTATCTCAATTATCACTCCCAACCATCCCACAGTCAGAGGTAGAAAGACTTAAAGCACCAATCTTGGTGGCAGAGGTCAAGTTTGTCATTTCAAAAGCAAGACATATAAAACCCCAGCCCGGACAGATTACCGCCAGAATGGTATAAGGCATTTTGAAGAAATTAGTTACACCCCTAGTGGAGAGACATGAGATACAGAGGGAGGAAAACCCCACCCTCATGAGCATATGCATCTATTTCTCCCATTTTAAAAACTGGTAAGGATCCACTTTTCTATAGACCGATTTCATTCTTGAATATGGATTATAAATTGTTTATGTCTGTCTGGTCCCATCGCTTGGAGGAACTATTACCCATGGTAATATACTCAGACCAGACAGGCTTTATCCGTAGCAGACAGACTATGGATAATGTACGTAGAACAATACGTTTGATAGACCATATGAACACAAGAAAGATCCCGGCAGCTCTCCTCAATCTAGACGCCGAAAAGGCATTCAATCGAGTGTCGTAGTCTTTTCTGTGGAGAGTTCTTGCCCACTTTGGTCTATCTACAGAATTTATATCATTACTTCAGCATATATACTCCTCACCCAAGGCCTTTATTAAGACAAATGGTCAACTATCCTTCCCAATCCCTTTAACCCGTGGAACCAGACAAGACTGTCCATTATCACCCCTATTATTTGCTTTATACATTGAGCCTCTAGCAGCGGCGATCAGAGCATGCCCAAACATTCAGGGTATCCCCCCTAGGAGGTAGAATATTCACTATATCATTATGTGCAGCTGATGTTCTCCTAACTTTAATAGACCCAGAACATCCTGTACTGCCTCTGCTGGATACACTCCAGGAATTTGCCACCCTTTCGGGTTATAAGACTCATGTACAAAAGACGGAAATCTTGACCCTAAACTTTCACCTATCACATGCATTGAAGCATATGCTCCCAGCCTGCTGGGAAAGTAATAAAATCTGTTATCTAGGGGTAATACACAGAATTTGATTCATCTAGAATTACTCAACCTCGAACCCATGACACAAGACATAGAAACTTAATTAGGGACATAGACTAATCTACACCTTTCCTTTCTTTTTAGAATAGATGCCTTGCGCATGACTATTTTCCTGAAGATTTTATACTTTTTTTCAAACCCTCCGAATAAGCCCTTACCCATATTATTGTATAGCCTGGAATAGGATTTTTCTCTAGATTTGTATGGGCGGGTAAACACCCTGGAATTCGATGGTCACTTTTACAGCTTCCAATAGAAAGAAGAGGATTAAATCTACCAAACCTACTATTATATCACAGAGCAGTCACAAGTAAGATAGTCATGACATGGCTCAATAAAACTATGATGCTCCATGGAAATATATTGAATTTGTTATACATGATTTATTTGATGTCATACCAGTAATATTTGCCCCCTTAGTATCCTCCCCAAGATTTAAAGACTTTTCATTTGGTACTAGTCAAACCTTAAGAAGCTGGTTTACACTATGTGCTCAGTCCACATTAGTTTATCCATTTTATTATTTCCAACCCTTGATCAGAGACCAAGAATTCACTCCAGCACAAATGGATTTAACGCATCATAGATGGCACAGAAGAAAAAATTACTCACCTTAGTAATTATGTTTCTTCTAGTGGAGTCTTGCTGTATTCTGACAAATGCAGTTAGCCCCAGCCTTTAAACTGCCCCAGAGAACAATGGGTTAACTTTTCTATGCAGGGCATAGAATGTTCATCTCGAGCTCGGTTGATGTCTCTGCCTGTTGTAATTTGAACTGCAACCGTCAAATCTTTACGAGCAAAACTCACTAGGTGTTCTGTGTGGAAATTGTAAAATTTTTACTAGCCAACTGGCAGAAAAATAATCTTTTGGGTTCTCAAAGGAAGACTCAAGTCAGGAAACCCAAACACAAAAAACAATCAAATGAAATAACATCTCACCCCATGAGAAACAGAGGGTGTAAAGGGGGCACCCCTAGGGTGCCAACACTGTGCCTGCCCACCCACATCCCAAAAAATCTAGGTTCTGAGAGGGAGGGGGGTCAGAATACAGCAAGACTCCACTAGAAGAAACATAACTACTAAGGTAACTTTTTCTTCAAACAACATGAAGTCTTGCTGTATTCAGACAAGTGCAGACTGCCAAGCAGTACCTCCATGGAGGAGGGACAGAACCTACTTTGGGAATAGGCTCTGAAGTACTGCTGTGCCAAACCGAGCATCACTCCTAGCCTGGATATCCAGAGAGTAATGCTTGGTGAAAGTATGGACTGTTTTCCAGGTGGCTGCTTGACAAATTTCTAAAAGAGGGATATCCCTGGCAGCAGCTGTACCTCTTGTGGAATGAGCCCTCAGGCCTGAGGGTGGAGTTTTTCCCAGTTTTTCATAGCAGAATTGTATATAAGACACAATCCACCTGGCAATAGATCTCTTGGTGGCAGGTTTGCCCTTCCCAACTTCCCCCTAAGTGAGGAATAGCTGGAGGGAGTCAAACCTGTGACCCTTGGTACACTCTATGTAGTAGCTAAGGGCTCTTTTAACATCCATACTGTGTAGCCTCCTCTCTCCCGAGGAAGAATGATCAGTGAAGAAAACAGGAAGAGACATAGACTGATTCAGGTGGAAATCTGAAACCCCTTTAGGCAAGAACTTTCTGTTAGTTCTAAGGACCACTTTATCTCTGTGAAAAGAGATGAAATCAGGTTCCACTGACAGGGCTTGCAATTCACTGATACGTCTAGCAGAAGTAATGGCTACCAAGAACACAGTTTTTCAAGTCAAGTACTTAAGCTGTGCTGAGGACAAAGGTTCAAAAGGGAGTTGCATAAGCTGAGCAATGCAAACATTAAGATCCCAAGCAGGAGCAGGATCCCTAAAGGAGGGATTGGTGTGAAGCAATCCCTTGAAAAACTTACAGAATACAGGGTGGGATGACAGTGAGGAAGACTTGCCTACTGACAGGAAAGCAGAAACAGCTGACAAGTGTACCTTGAGAGTAGCTGGTCTGAGGCCTAGACCATTGAGATGGACCATATAATCCAGAACTGTAGGCAATTCAGCAGTGTCTAGAGAAATACTCTTCTTAGAACACCAAATGCTGAATCTTTTCCATTTGGAGTTGTAAGTCTTTCTGGTGGAGGGCTTTCGAGTAGCCTTGAGGATATCCAGAACCCCCTGGGAAAGATGCAGATCTGCAAACTCTAACTCTTCAAGAGCCAAGCCTTGAGATTGAGAAAGTGAAGATTGGGGTACCAAATTCTCCCCTGAGAGGATGTTAACCGGTTGTAATTCCTGCGAAGAGACAGGGGAAGATGGACTGCTAGGACAGCAACAAGGATACCATGGCTGTCTGGCCCAGTCTGGAGCAATCAGAATCACTTTGCAAGGTTGTGACCTTATCTTGACTAACACTTTGAACAGGAGAGGGAAAAGCATACAGAAATTTCCTTCCCAGTTCAGAATCAAGAGCATCCAGAGGACTGAGCCCAAGACTGGGGTCTGCAACTAAAGAGAGGAAGTTGGTTATTGTCTGGGGCTGCAAAAAGATCTATCTCTGGAGTGCCCTATCTTGAGAAAATCACCTTCAACACCAGAGGATCCAGGGCCCATTCTTGATGGCCCTGAGATATTCTGCTTAGTGCATCTGCTAGGACATTGTCCTTCCCTGGAAGGTGAACTGCTATCAGAGAGGTTTGCAGGGAATAAGCCAGGGACCACAACTTCATTGCTTCTGTGCACAAGGCTGTAGACCGAGTGCCTCCTGCATGTTGATGTATCACATGGTGGTGGTGGTGTCTGTTCAGACCTGAACCACCTTGTTCTGTACTGATTTGGAAAAAACTTGCAGTGCCAGAAACACTGCCGTGAGTTCCAAGAGACTGATGTGTAGAAGAGATTCCTGGTCACCAGTCCTTGGGGTAAGAGGTCCCAATGGGCTCCCCTGCCCAGCAGGGAAGCATCTGTGGTAAGGACCACTGAATGAGACTGAGTGGCAAATGGAACCCTTGTTTCAAATTGTCCTGATCTTGCCACCATTGCAGGGCTTGGATCAGAGTTCGAGTCACTGGGATTAGTTTGGTAAGGGAATCCTTTGGGACCAAAAAGCTCTTAAGTGGAACTGAATGTCCCCCATCTGGAATCTTGCGCCTTGGACCACTGCTGTAGAAGCTACCATGTGGCCCAAGAGCTGAAGGAAATGCCTTGCTGGTCGAGACACCTGAAGGCTGAATGAAGAGGCCAGCTCCATGAGAGCTCTTGCCCTTTCCAGGAAGGAAGGTTCTTGCTTTTACCGTAGCCAGCTCTGCCCCTATGAAGGTGAGGAGCTGCACTGGTTCGAGAACTGACTTTGGTAGGTTGAGAAGAAATCCTAAAGAAGTGAGCACTTGCTGGGTCACTTGTAGGTGTGACTTGATTTGGTCTGGGGACTGGCCCTCTATGAGCCAGTCATCCAAATATGGAAAAATGGAACTCTTTTGTCTTCTTAGGAAGGTAACAACTACTGAGGACCCATGGGGCTGAGGTTAGGCCAAAGGGCATTACTCTGAACTGATAGTGGCCTGAGGGCAACTCGAACCTGAGGTACTCTCTGTGGGAGCAGCTGATGGGAATGTGAAAGTAGGCATCTTTGAGGTCCAGGGAGGCTAGCCAGTCCCCTGGCCTTAGAGAAGGAAGGACCATTCCCAGAGTTATCATCTTGAACTTTGGTTTTAAAAGACGTTTGTTCAAATATCTTAAGTCCAGGATGGGTCACCACTCTCCTGTCTTTTTGGGGGTTAGGAAGTGCCTGGAGTACAGTCCTTTGCTCCAGTGTAGGGTAGGTACTCTCTCTATAGCTCTTAGAGCTAGGAGAGTAGAAACCTCTGCCTCTAGGGCAAGGGTTTCTGAGAGGTTTGCAGGTGGAAAAGATCTGGCTCTCATTTTTGGAATTTTTTTGAGGCTGAGAACCAGTCCCTGGCTTACTACTTCCAGGACCCACTTGTCTGATGTAACAGACATCCAGTCCTGGACAAAGTAAGCCAGCCTGCCCCCTACTGGGATAGGAGAGTCGACCTGGCAGACCCATCAGGGTGTCTGCTTGGCTGGGGCTTTAGGCTGAGGGGTGGATGCAGGCCTGCTCATCCCCCTTCTGCCTCTCCCTCTCCCTCTGAAGAACCCCCTCTGTGAAAAGGAAGAAGAGGCCTGTGCTTGGTAAAAAGGCCTTTGAAAAGGCCTGCCCCTGCCCCTAGACTGCTGCCTTTGAGGAGTTGCTTGCCTTTCCTTGGCCTGAGCACTCCTTTAAGTGGTTCTGTATTAGTCCATTTTCTTCATGTAATTCTCTGTCTGCTCCCCAAACAGAGAATTACCCACTACAGGAAAATCCATGGCCTTAGCCTGGGTATCCTGTGAGAGGCTAGTACATCTAAGCCAAGCCATTCTCTAAAGAGCCACAGATGTAGCCATGACTCTTGATGATATATCATTGGAGTCCACAGCAGCATGAAACTGAACTTTTGATGCCTCAATCCCATGTGCAGCCACCTCCTCCAGCTCCTTGGCAAGCTGGGGTGAAGCCTGTTTAGCCAGTGCCAGTACAGTGTCCCACCTGGACTTCTGGTACCTGGCTGTATAGGCCATATAATTCACCTGCCTGAGTCCCAAGGAAGATGCCATGTACTGCTTCTTTGCCAAGGCATCAATCTTTCTGGAGTCCTTGTCCGGGTGTGTGATGCCAAGGAATGCTTGCCTTATCACAGGCAGCAGCCTGTACAACCCCAACATGGCTGCATTGTTGATAAAGGAACTCCGTGATCTGAGCCTGAAAGAGTATACCTCTTGTCCATTCTTCTATCCACAGGAGGTATGGAATTGGGAGACTAAAGAATTTTTTGTGTCTGTTTCCCAGAAGATTTGTGGAGGGGAATAGACAGTTTCCTGGACTCTGGGATGTCCATTATCTCTACATAGTCAGGCTCCTCCTGATCCTCCACTGCCTCCTCCACAGGGAGCTGGAGGGTATCAGCCACCTTTCTGTAAAACATGAAGTTCGAAGGGGACTCAGAAAGCCTAGGAGGAGAAACACCTGAAGGTCTGTCTGGGGAGATGTCCTGGTCAATAGGCACATCCAGACTTTCACCATCACCATATTCATCTTCCAACTCTCCCTTCTCCTCAAACTCTGGTTCATAAAATTCTTCCAGGGTATAATCTTGAACCGGGGGAACTGACCGAATGGAGCCCCTGCCAAAAGGTGCTGGGTCAGTCGGAACCGGGCGAAGCGATTCCACAATACGAATTGCTTTGGCTATTTCCTCAGCGGTCGGCGTATGAAATTCTGGATCCAAACCGGTCGATTTGTTTTGCATTTTCTTTTTGTCGGAACAAATATCGCCTGGTCGGAGGCACTCCTTCTGGTTTGGTCGGAACCAACCAGGCTGGCCGTCCGGGTCAGCAGACTTCTCGGCCTCCCTTTCCCTCAGTCTACCTAATCTCTTTTCAAGGGTAGATTTGGGAAAATTTTTACAGATTTGGCAGTCTGAATCGAGGTGGTCAAACCCCAGACAATAAACACAGGTGGTGTGGGGATCGGCCTTAGCAAAGACCTCCCCACACACACTGCAGTGTTGAAACCCAGTGGGCCCGTTTTTTTTCTTGGGTTTCTCAGACATGGCCAACCTAACCAAACTTACACTTTTTCGGCAACCGCCAGGCAAGACTCCCCTATCGGTTCCTGACCGTGTCACAGGTCTTGAAAAAAATGTACTAAAACCTTTTTTTTCCTTCAGAACCGATACGGACCGGTAACTACACACTAAAGTAAAATACAGAATTTACCTGAATGATCACTTTTTACAAGTTCCACATGGAAAACAGAACAAAACCTGTCTAGTACTCACGGTACCACAGACAGAGACTTGAACCGACTATGCGGAAACAAAATTTAGGTAGAAAACCGACCCTAAACCGACACTTCAACTGACTTCAGACCGAGCTGCAGGAGAAATCTTCGGAGTGACTGTTCAATGAGGCGGAGTAAAGAATCTGACAGTTGCAGTTCAAATTACAACAGGCAGAGACATCAACCGAGCTCGAGATGAACATTCTATGCCCTGCATAGAAAAGTTAACCCATTGTTCTCCGGGGCAGTTTAAAGGCTGGGGCTAACTGCACTTGTCAGAATACAGCAAGACTTCATGTTGTTTGAATGGGGTTATCAGTTATATTTCAACTAATAGACATGCTGGAGTGGTCCTTTTGCACACTACAAGCAAGACATCAATTGCCACATTGAGATCATTTCAGGTATCTACAGGTCCGAACATATTTAATGCAAAATCACCCCGGAACACTCTACCAAGCCCTTACCCACAGTGAGTCTCCCTTATATGAGAGGCCTATATGGATGGGCTCAGACTTACCACATCTAATTGGACAAACTTATAAGGCCCTTAGGGAGTATTTGTCACAATCCACAATAAATATTCTTAAAACTTGAAATTCAGAACTGGGTACAGATATCTCTTATGAGAAATGGTTGAAACGTATTCTTCCATCAGTGAAAGTCTCACAGGCTTTGTACTGGAAGGAATATATATGGAAATGTCGAGTTCATTATTTTAATTCCCCAGATAAACTGTGTAAATACCTGCCGACACAATATGATGTTTGCTGGAGGCAATGTGGTGAGCCACGGGCCAGTACAGTACATATATTCTGTGGATGCCCAGTGCTATCTCAGTTTCGGCAAAACACTGGGAATTGTTTGAAACAAATAGTTGACTTGGAGCTCAAGTTAACACCACAGTTGGCTTTATTATATATACAGGAGGATGACACGGTGCCACCACACCAAAGTGAATTGTATCTTTATCTAGCTGTAGCAAAAAAAGTGGTTACCAGGCTGTGGCATACCACTTCTGCCCGAACTATATCTCATTGACATTCAGTTATGAATGAAATTTATTATATTGAACATATAATAGCCATACGAAAAGAAAGAACACAGCAATTTGAATTGTCATGGAGACCGTGGGTGTTCTATATATCACAAGCAGATGAAACATTTGTCCCATGATATTATTAAATTTGAGTATTATATGAAATGTTCCTAAACTGTCCTTTTCCCTAAAGAAAGGTAGATCTTACTTAGAGTGCTCTTGCAGTAGGTAATTACATGTAGGACTGAAGCGGCGGGCGTCAGGACCTGGAAACATTTCTAGCTAGCAGTCTCTGGCAGGGACCGCCCTCATGTCAGGTGACCAGCGTCATACAGCGTCAGTATAAAGGGGCGGTCCCCCATGCTCACCTTCCAGTTCTTTCCTGCTTTTAGCTTGCGAAAGTGCCTCACAGTTAAGTTCCACCTCTTCGTCAGTCACTCTTCGGTAGTTTTACTGCCGTTTTTTCTTCTATTTCTCTCCATTTTAGTCAGGTTTTGTGCAGTGTATGTCATCCCCTACTCCCTCTGTGCACAAAAATAAGTGCGACTCGTGTGGCGCCCAACTACCCGTGCAAGGACGGCACTCCCAGTGCCTCTTCTGCCTGGACCCAGATCACCCCATGGAGAAGTGCCAGCATTGCCTGAAATTCAACGCTGCCACCTGCAGATGGAGGCAGCAGTCCCTGGAGGCCCACATACTTAAGAAGAAAATGACCTCCATGGAGAAGGAGCGGAAAAAACTTTCTCAGGCCTCAACCAGCCCGAGGTCACCTAAAAAGGACAAAGAGAAGCACTGGGACGGGACTCCTCTTCCTTGGCCACGTAACTTCAGCTGGAGTCACTGTGCTCAAGGTAGCGTCCCTCCGGAGGACCACTCGCGATAGCCATCTGGGAGGCTTCCAAGATGGCATCGACCCTCCCGTCTGGCTCACGCTCCAGCGCTTCGGGAGCCTCTGGGTTAAAGGAGGCATCCTATCCCGGCACGGCTGCAGCCATGCGGCCTTCTGGTGCAAGTGTCTCCAGTAAGCCAGACTTCAGCTCCTTTGATGCCCACCCGAAGAAGGCCGCTAAGTCGCCCGACCCTTCAGGGCAGTGCACGGTCTCTAAGCTGCCTGACAAGGCTGCCCCTCCTTCACGGCCTTCCTCGGGCACCGGTTCCGCTAAGTCGGATGACGGCTCCTCCGACGTCCGCCTGGACCCCACCGGTAGGGCGACCGTTGGCCCCTCCGACTGTCGCATGGTGTTGGAGCTGACACCGGACCCTGATGTCCAGTCCGCTGTCCCTGGCTCCCCGCAGCATACGCAGCTGCCCTCCAAGGCCCCAGTGTCTCCTCATCTAGACCCCGGAGATTTTAATCCTCCTTCCCTGGGCGATACGGAGGATGCAGGCACGCTTCCATCAGGTCTCCTTCCTGCTGGGCCAGACGACCTGACGTCAGACCCTCAGATGCCAACGCCGGTCTTGCCAATGCTGGGTGACATCCCTCTCCCAGATGCTGTCCCTGCGCCGGACCCAACGCCTGCCGGGCCTCCTATTCCCGGCCTGCCTGCAGGACCGTTTCCAGGGCCTTCTGCCCCATTGGAGCCCCTGGCGCCCGGTATACGCAGTCTTATCCGATGCTGTCTTACCCGGGTCCACAGTATTCGACGCCGCAGTACCTGATGCCGTAGTACCTGGTGCTGGGCTTCCCGCCGTCAGGGTACGGATACTCACCATACGGATATCCTCACTATCCATATTGTCCTCTCCCTCCTGCCCAGCCGCTGCGTGGACCTGAGGGAGAGTCTGGCTCCTGGTGGGCTAAGGCAAGGCTCAGCTCACCAAAGAAGAGAGCTGCCTTCTGGCGCTGGAGCCTGTTCCTGACCCCTGTCGTCGAGGGCGAGGACCCCCTCCCCACCTCCTGTTACCTGGGGTGTTCCTCTGGTTCCAATACAGGGGTGGCACGTTCCCTGGGAGCTTCCCAAGAGGTCCGTTCCTCCCTCGAGCAGGAGGGGTCTTCATCTCTTCCAACTTCCGTGGACTCAAGGATGACTCCGATGGACATTCTGACTTGATGGTGAGCCACGAACTCCAGACAAGTCCCGGCCTAGGACTCCTCCGAAGTCTCCTCCGGAGGATCCTTCCTTCATGGAGTTGCTACGAAAGATCCAGTCATTGCATCGGTGGAAATCTTTGGAGCCAGATCCACAACGGTAGAAGCTGGTTGCACATCTGGATCTGCCTGAGGTCGCTTCTACCTTGGTTCCACCCTGGATCGAGCCTCACATGGACCTTGTTTCCACCATCTGGAAACAACTGTCGGCCATAGCCCCCTTCCGAGGAAGGCAGACAGGCTGTATCAAGCTCTGGAGGGTGTTTGTGTTACTATGCACCCCAAAGCTGACTCGGTCGTGATCAGCGCTGCCCATGGCCGTACAGCCAACCCAAAGCATTTGAGCTCGTCTCCACTCAATAAGGAATCCCGTCTTCTGGACCAGTATGGGAAGAAGGTTTACACTTCTTCCACTCTGGGTATCAGGGCCATGAACTACGTCGCTCACATGGGGATTACCAGAAAGCCATCCTTAGTGAGGTGGAAGCTAAATTGGACTCTCTTCCTGAGTCGCAGACCAAACAGGAAGCGGCAGACCTGGTCCATTCTGCTCATTCAGCCACTAGGCACATGCTCGTGCTACTTACGATGCAGTGGGCGCTACTGGGCCGAGGCTCGGTGTTTGCCATAAGTTTGACTGACATCATGCCTTGCTCCAGTGTCAGGTTTGGTCCTGGAAGTGCAGTCCGCTATCCAGGACGTGCCCTTCAGGGGTTTGGAGCTGTTCGGTGGTGATGTCAAGGACATCATCACTGGCCTGCAGGAGAAGGGCACTGCTCTCAAGGAAGTTGACTCCATGTACAGAGCCCCACAGACTCAGTGCTGTTCCTTTCACAGACGTGCACGGCCCAAGGTAAAGCCCCAAGGAAAGTGGGCCAACAAACTGGCCACTCTGGCTGCAAAGCCCCCCCCTCCCAAATGGGCAGCGGGAGCTCTAGCTGCGGCGTTGCCTCTCACCTCCTGACTGCTTTCCTCTCCCACAGCCTCTGGGCTTCCCAGAGGAACCAGTAGGAGGGAGGTTCTCCCTGCATCTGCCGGGTTGGGAGAGGATCAGTTCTGACACTTGGGTGCTGCAGCTGATAGCGGAAGGACACTCAGTAAAGTTTCTTCAGAAACCTCCCAGAAAACCCCCTTCAAGGTCATCTTACTCCCCGAAACACCTTCTTCTGGTTCAGGAAGAAATCTCTCCCTTCCTCTGAAGGTGGTGATAGAACCGTCCATCCCCATCTTCAGGGACGGGTTACTATTCTCATTTCTTCCTGGTTCTGAAGAAATCAGGCAATGTGAGGCCAGTCCTGAACCTCAGCTCCTGAACTTGTTCGTGGAGTACAAGAGGTTCAGAATGCTCTCTCTCTCTCTGCAGGGCCTTTTGCCCCTCCTTCGGCTGGGACAGTGGCTGTGCGCTCTGGACATACAGGATGCCTACCTGCATATCCCTATCCGCCTGTCCCACCACAGATATGTTCGGTTTTCTTTTCAGGGGGACCACTACCAGTTCCAGGCCCTCCCATTTGGTCTCTCCTCGGCTCCCCGAGTATTTACCAAATGTCTTTCTGTGGTAGCTGCCCACCTGAGTACCCGGGGGTTCAGATTTTCCTATACCTGGAAGACTGGCTCTGGTGGCCCCATCCAGGAGGACCTCCTCGCTCCCTTTCCCTAACCCTGCAGGTTTTCACCAGCTTGGGTATTACCATCAACCAGGCCATGTCCATTTGATCCCATCCCAAAGACTCCAGTTTATCAGGCGATCCTGGATATGACCTCCAGTATGGCCTTCTGCCTTTGGACAGGGTGGCCACCCTTCAGGCTCATATCAGTCTACTGTCCAGCCGCAGGCGGGTCGCTGCCAGGTCAGTCCTTCGCCTCCTTGGGCTCATGGCAGCTGCCATTCCGACAGTGCCCCGCACTTGGCTCCACATGAGAATCTCTCAGCGGACGCTTCGGTCTCAGTGGGATCAATTAGTGGACGACCTAGATCGGGAGATCCTGGTTTCCTCTCCGATGGTTCGAGACTTGCAGTGGTGGATGGTTCAGGAGAACCTTTGCCGGGGAGTTCCCTTCTGTCTTTCTCCCCCCTCCCAAACTCTGACAACTGATGCCTCGGGTGAGGGTTGGGGAGCCCACTTGGGATCTCAACAGACCCAGGGCTCTTGGTCCAACTCAGACTCTCCACATAAAGCGTGCTCGAGCTAAGGGCCTGCTGTATGCTCTACAAGCTCGGCATCTGTATCTGCTTTCTGGTCATCTGGCTTCCAGACCGACAACATATGCATAGTGTGGTACATCAACAAACAGAGAGGAACTCATTCCTACCCTCTTTGCAGGGAAACAATGCGGATTTGGGATTGGGCAGTCCTTCACAACCTTCACCTCACGGCGGTTCATGTTCTGGGGTCGAGAACACGTTGGCAGACCATCTCAGCCGGTCGTCCACCCAGGCTCACAAATGGGAACTGGATCAGGGGTTAGTAGACAATGTCTTCCTACGCTGGGGAACCCCTCAGGTAGATCTGGTTGCCTCTCCTCTCAATGCAAAACTTCCCGTCTTCTGCTCGCTCACTCCAGGGTGCGGAGTTTTTTGGAGAGACGCTCTGTCTCTAGACTGGAAGGGCAGATTCATCTATGCCTTCCCCCTGATCCCGTTGATTCCAAGGGTCTTACACAAACTCAGTTCAGGAGCTCGCATGATCCTCATTGCTCCGCTCTGACACAGGCAAGTTTGGTTCTTCTTCTGCAACAGTATTCAGAGGAACCTCCTCTTCCTCTTCCTCTATCGCAGCTCTTGTTGACCCAGGATCAGGGACCCTGGTCCATCCAGGACTCAAATCCTTTAGCTGCATCGTGGCTCCTGCAGACATAGTTCAAACCCGGTTCGGGGTTTCACAGCAGGTGGTTGAGATTCTAATGGAGGCCAGAAAACCTTCCACTCGTTCCTCCTATGCCATAAAATGGAAAAGGTTCTCTATTTGGGCCTGTTCCAGAGATTTCGAGCTATTCTCCTGCCCTGTTGGGAGGCTCTTGGATTACTTTCATCACCTCTTGGACCTTGGTCTCAGTCATTCCTCTTTGAAGATTCACATGGTGGCTCTTTCCGCTTGCCATGTTCCTTTTGGGGACAGATCTTTTGCGCAGCTGGAAGTCGCTAAGACCTTCCTGAGAGGGGTTCTTCACTTGAGACCCCCTATTCGCGCACCTACCCCTCCTTGGGTCTTGAATTTTATTCTCGAGAAGCTTACCCTGCCTCCTTTTGAGCCGGCAGCATCAGCAGACCTAAAGTTCCTTTCCTGGAAGACTCTCTTCCTGGTGACCATTACTTCTGCTCGACGAATTTCTGAGCTTCAGGCCTTAATGTGTAAAATCCTGTACTTGATTTTCCACAAGGAACGTGTGGCTCTACGCACCAACCCTAAGTTTCTCCCTAAGGTGGTAGCAGAATCTATGCTGAATCAATCCATGGAACTGCCTGCGTATTTTACGCAACATTACAATCAAGGGAGTACCTCTTGCATACTTTGGATGTTCACGGATTCTGAGATATTACACCAACAGTACAAAGGATCTCAGAAAGACTGAACAACTGTTTGTCTCTTTTGCTCACAAGAGGGCAGTGCTGTTTCAAGCAATGTCTTTGAAATGGTTGGCTCATTTATCACTTTCTGTTACGACAGATATCGCACGACCTTGCCAGGTCAAGTCAGAGGAGTCACTGCACATAGGGTGTTGCTGCCTCAGCTGCTTGTTTCAAGAATGTGTCTGAGGCTGACATCTGTGCAGCCACAACTTGGACTTCTGTCCATACCTTTCTGAAACATTACAGTTTGGACATTGCCTCGCTGCAGAGCTGGCTTGGTTGGTTGTTCTGCAAGGTCTTCTTTCCTAAGACCTTCACAGCCAGTGGATTATGTATGAGTAGTTCCTCCTCACATGAGTTCTCTTTGTTCCAGACTGCTTGGGACTCAGTCCTATATGTAATTACCTGCTGCAGAACCCTCTTGAAGTAAGATAGTACAGTTACGTAGAACTTACCGTAACAGTAGATCTTTGAGAGAGGCTCTTGCAGGTGCAATACCTTCCCGCCTTCCATCCCCTTAGCTTTTTCTATCTCCTTTCCCAGAAGGAAAATATCTGCTTCTCTCTCATCTTGCATTTATTGGCCTTTGGCGGAAGAACTGGAAGGTGGGCGTGGGAGACCGCCCCTTTATACTGGCCGTGCAGGACATTGGTCACCACTACTGACTCTCATTCAGAGAGCAGGCCTGAAATGCAATCCAGCAAAAGCACTAACTGTGTCAGAAAGAAGTACTCTTTCTGGGTCTAAAAATAACTGACTAAGGTTGAAGCAAGACTTGCCATTACCCGCCAGTCTGGCAACTCTTCGAAAGTTTCTAGGTATGGTGAATTATTCAAGAGATTTTATTTGTGATTTTGCTCAGAAAGTTGCTCCTCTGTATGAGTTACTCAAAAAGGATGTACCATGGACTTGGGGCCCTATACACACCCAGGCTGTGACGTCACTGAAGCAGGCCTTGGCCTCCGCCCCAGCTTTGGTCAACCCCAGTCTAGCACTACCATTCCATATGGAATGCACCACCTCTGACATTGCCATGTCAGCAGTGCTGGCCCAGAGAGACCCGTTGCATATGCCTCACAGCTCTTGACCCCAGTAGAACGGAAGTACAGACTTTGTGAAAGGAACCTTCTGGCCACCTAGTGGGCTGTCAAGCACTGCCTGTATATCATTGGGTACGCACCACTGATCATCAACACCAACCACACCCCAACTACTTTTCTGCTCTCAGATGGAGTGAAGGATGGATCAGTCTCTAATACCAGACTGACACACTGGTCACTTCTTCTCCAGGACAGAGACATACAGGTACAACCGACTAAAGTTCCATCTATGTTAGCTCATGGCCTCCTTTTCCAGGGAGAACCCCATGACTGTACACTACAGTCACCTGATCTTCCTGATCCAGGCCTTTTCCTCCCTGCCACGCCACAAATACTTGACAACACGTCTTTGTGTTGTGTCTTTACTGATGGTTCAGCATCCTACTGTCAGGGAGAACAAATTGCAGGGATGGGTATTTTGGTGATCTACCCTTATGGGAACACTGTCAAAATATCTAAGCGCTGTGAGTGTAGCATCATCACAACATGCAGAGATGGCAGCAGTGGCCTGTGCCCTCAAGTTCATCCAGCATGGAACCGAGGATGCCATAATTTTTACAGACTAACTGGGTTTGTTGTTCTCTTACAGAATTTCTTCCCTTCTGGCAGAAGAACTCCTTCCTCTCCTCTGATGGCAGCCCAGTGAAATACAAGGAGTTAGTAATATACATACATTCACTGGCACAGGAATTTGCACACAAACTCTATGTACACAAAGTCAAAGATCACTCTCTCCATGACCCCTACCATGCCTTTAATGACACAGCAGACACCCTTGCTAAGGAAGGGGCCCGAGAGGGGGACGTCTGGATGATGGACCATCCAGAGGCCAATGCAGCTGTACAGATTGCAGCACTCAGGAAGAAACCTGAACCTTTTTCCCCCTTGGACCTCTCAATAGCCCAGCACTTTGATATTGAACTTAAAGAGGTGTTCAGATTCCTTGACAAATGTACCAAAGAGAAACTTCCCACACACAACCCCTATCGGAGGTATGAAGGTAAGCTATGCTTGTCACCAGATGACAAGCTCATCTGGTTTCAACCAGATGACTCCACCACCAAGTTGTGGGTGGTTCCCAGACACTTAAGATCTGAATTCTTGCACCAAGTGCATGACACCCCCACTGGTGGACACCAGGGAGTAGAAAATACCCTCCAAAGACTCAAGACCACTGCCTGGTGGCCTGGTATTACCAAAGGTGTTAAACAATACATAGACAGCTGTCTCATTTGTGCACAAAACAACCCCATCCCTACCAAACGAAATGCGAAACTCTTGCCACAATGACATTCTGGCCCTTGGCATGCCATACAGATTGATTTCATTGGTCCTCTGACCAACACCAGCAGAAATAACAAGTACGCTCTTGAGGTAACTGATCTCTTCTCTAAGTGGGTAGAAGCTTTCCCCACTAAGACGTGCACTGTGAAAACTACTGCCAAAATCCTGGTGGAACAGATTGTCTCCAGGTGGGGTCTACTTTAAATGAATGGGCTTACACTTCCCATTCATTTCAATGGTGTATATGTCTTCAATGTCTTTGTTTGTTAATGTTTTTACCTACTTTTGTCTGTCAAAGTATTGTTTAGCCCCACTCTGATGAACACTATGGGTGTCAACTGTAAAATTCCTCCAAAATGGGTGTTTGTGGCATAACCAGCATACTCCACAAACACCCATGTTGGTGGGGGGGGGGGATATGAAAGTTGACACTCATAGGTTTTATCAGGGCAGGGCTTAAAAAAATACCTCAACAGAAAAAAGTAGGTAAAAATATTAAAAAATAACAATGTTATCAATGAAAGAAAAAAAAACACTGAAATAAATGGGCCCTATTGATTTCAATGCAGTTGGCCATCAGGGAAGCAGCACTTTAAGGGGCACTGAGGAGTTGACATCAAGGGACAAGAGGAGTTGCTATGAGGGACAGAGGTGGATGGTACTGGATGGGAGAAGTCGGTGGTAGGGTGCACAGAGGGTGGGAAAAGGTGGGATTTTTTTTGTTTAGGAATTTGGGGATAATGAGTTGGTTTTTCTGGGGGGTGGTCAGTAATGTGTACTGGTGGAGGGATTAGACCCCAACCACCAGACTTGGAGGTGGTGGTGGCAACATACAGAATGTGGGGGCATGGCCCTGTGCCCATATGTAATATTTACTTCTAATCAGCCTCCTCTGCTGACTACTATCCAGGACAAATACACTACTTTTATATAAGGCCAACTATTGACAAATTAATTGGACTCCAAGGTATGTTTCATTTATTTATTATACTGGGACCAGGATCAGAGGGAGAAGAGAGCTCCACTAGATATAGGGAATGTTTATTTTGTTTTAATTACTGGCACCAGATTTATTTATTTATTGCGGGCAGAGTCAGGCCACAGGGCAGAGGATAAGGTGGGAAGTCAGCCACCCCCAGATCACAAGGAACCAAGTTGGGGGTGTGGGTGGGCAAGCTAGGACTCAGAGAGGGGACAGGGAGCCTGAAGCCTGGAGGGCCATTGTGCCAATGCCAGGAGTCTGGGTAACAAGATTCCAGACCTGGCAGCGGTCATGGCTGAGGCAGAACTGGACTTAGTGGGAATCACTGAGACCTGGGGCCCGATAACTCACAGGCGTATGCAAGCTGTAACATTCGCCGCTACACTGGGAACCCGGCGCCCTATTTCAGAACAGGCAGGGTCCCCGGCACTTATGCCCTGTGACATGTGCAGCCACAGGGTTGCACCACAGGAAGGGCACAATGGACCTGGGTGCCTACAAACTGCCAACAGCATGGCGTAGAGACCCCAGCCCACCCAGCCCCCAAAACAGACCCACAAGTCCCTGTGGGCCATAGGGTGGCTAGCAGAGTGGCACAGGCTCAAGGTGGCACCAGCAAAACATGGACTTGGGTGCCCATGGGTGGCACCCCAGTATTGGGGGGTCTGTAATGGGGGGTCTGTGGGGCATGACTGTGTGTGGATCATGGCACTGCGGGGAGGGCAACTGCTGTTTTGCCAGGACAAAAGCCCCTTAGACCAGCTAACAGCTGGTCTAACCCCACAGTGCTACAGTGAGTCTTGGAATAGTGTAACTGGGTTATGGCAGCTGCCTCTCAGAATAGGGTGCAGTTGCTGCCATAACCCCCTTCTGCCATGCCGTAGGGGCTGCAGTTGGCAGATGTCCCCTTGGGCTCAGGCTGCCCATGCCATGGTGCAGGCTGCCTCTTGGAATCCTGATCGGTGTAAAGCATGTCGCAAGGTGCAACTTGCTCCATTGGGTTTGGTGCAAGTCATCTTGCGACATGCGTAACCTGACTTAGAATCAGGCCCCTGGTGTCACAATGGGCAGGATTGGGACATGACAATACTGGGGTACACACTGTTTAGGAGGGACAGGAAGGACAGGAGGGGGGGAGGAGTGGCACTTTACGTGAGGGAGGGGATTAGGGCGACAGAAATACAGGGCAGATGGGGGAGACTGAGGCTTTATGGGTATCACTGACCACGGGAAGGGGGGAGATGTGCACACTGGGGTGATTTACAGGCCACCAAGGCAGCAGGAATCAGTGGATAAGCAGATGATGGAAGAGATCCTGAGGGTACCGAATAGGGGTGAGGTGCTGCTCATGGGGGACCTCAACCTTCCGAACGTGGAGTGGGGCACACTATCAGCAGCCTCCACCAGTAGCAGGGCAATTGTAGATTCTCTGCAAGTAGCCCTACTCAAACAGATGGTCAGGGAACCAACTAGGGAAGATGTGGTGTTAGACTTAGTACTAACAAATGGTGACAGAGTGGGGGAAGTATCAGTGGTGGAGAACCTCGGCACGAGTGACCACAGAACCATGTGGTTTACGGTACGCAAGTCAGAGGTATTGCAACGGACCCAGGTGATTGTGCTCAATTTCAGACAGGCAGATTTTAACAGGCTGAGGGAATACATTTGTCGAGCACTAGTAGGGGTTGGGGAACCCGGGGAGGTGGAGGTAATGTAGGATAGGATAAAGAGGGCCATTCAGGGGGCTACTGACCATTGCACAAGATGGGTGAGCAAGAATAAAAGGAAAAGGAGGCCCCTGTGGTTTAACAGGGAAGTGGCTAAGTGCATCAAGGCTAAGAGGAGAGTGTTCAGGATGTTTAAAGAGAGAGCAAGATTGGAAAGAGTATCAGGTGTGGCAGAGGGAGGCGGGACGGGAGGTAAGGAGAGCAAAGGCAAGAACTGAGAAGAAAATTGCCAACGTGGACAAAAAAGGGGATAAAATCTTTTTCCGGTATACAAGTGAGTGGAGGAAAACAGGAAAGGGGATACAAAGGTGAAAAAACAATGCCAGGGAGATGCTGGGAGAGGATCAGGAGAAAGCTGAATTGCTGAATAGCTGTTTCTGCTCGGCATTCACCAGAGAGAAAGAGGGAGGTAGTAACATAGGGGTGAATGAGGAAGGGGGGAAGGGTGGGCACTAGTCCCTTTCAGGTAGAGGAGATCATGAGTGAACTGGCTAGCTTGAAGGTGGATAAGGCTATGGGGCGGACGGGTTCATCCCAGAGTCTTGAGTGAGCCAAGGGATGTACTGGCTGCTCCTTTGACCACTCTTTTCAATGGCTTCTTGACATCAGGGGTGGTGCCAGAAGATTGGAAACAAGCGGATGTGGTACCCATTCATAAGGGGGAGAGGAGGAGGTGAGCAATTACAGGCTGGTGAGCTTGACATCTGTGGTTGGCAAGCTCATGGAGAAACTGCTCAAATAGAGAATCACTGGCTACCTGGAGGCAAACGGCCTGATGGATCAAAGGCAGCATGGGTTCACTGAAGGCAGATCCTGTCAAACGACCTTGATAGAGTTCTTTGACTGGATTACCAAGGTGGTGGATCGGTGGGGGGGAGTTGCTAGACATTGCATACCTTGATTTCAAGAAGGCATTTGACTCCATGCTGCACAGAAGGCTACTGCACAAGTTGGGATGTCTGGGGCTGGGGTGGTCAGTAATACAGTGGTTACAAAACTGGCTGGAAGGCAGAAAACAGAGGGTATTAGTAAACATGGTGCCATCTGGGGAGGCTAGGGTCATCAGTGGGTTTCCCCAAGGGTTGGTATTGGGGCCACTGCTATTTAATATATTTATAGGGGATATAGCAGTGGGTCTGGAAGGTAGGGTGTGTGTCTATTTGTGGAGGACACATAGGTCTGCAGTAGAGTGAATACACAGGAGTGGGTGGAGACAATGCCTAGGGATCTGAGGAAACTAGAGGAGTGGTTAAGGGAGTGTCATTCAATACAACAAAGTGTAAGATTATGCACATGGGCAAGAAAAATGGGAAATCAGGATACTGAATGGTGGGATGGCCCCTTGAGGTAACAGAACAGGAAAGGGATCTTGGCATCACCATTTCACAGTACCTGAAGTTGGCAAAACAGTGTGAAAGGTGGTGAAAAGGGTCAGCCAGATGCTGGGTTGCATAAGGAGGGGGATAACTAGTAGGAGGAGAGAGGTCATAGTTCCCTTGTACACCCAACTGGTTAGGCCGCATCTAGATTATGGGGTCCAGTTCTGGAGGCCATACCTAAAGAAGGATGTGGAGAGAGTGGAGAAGGTGGAATGGGTCCAGAGGAGGGCAACAAAGATGTAAGAGGTCTCAGTTGCTTATCATATGAGGAGAGAGACTGAGGGACCTAAACATGTGCCCCCTGGAACAGAGGAGGGAAAGGGGGGACATGATTTAGACATTCAAATACTTAAAGGGAATAAATAAGGTACCATTGGGGAGCATCTTCCAAGTAAAACAGCAATCTAGGACAAGGGGCCATGAACTGCAAATTGTGTGTGTGTGTGGGGGGGGGGGGATTAAGAGGTAATATTAGGAGGCACTTTTTCACAGAGAGGGTTGTGGACAGGTGGCACAGTCTGCCAAAGGAGGTGGTGGGGGAAAAATGGTGGGAGGTTTCAACAGGGCATGGGACAGGCACAAAGGGCTAGTGGCAAGGGGGGGAGGGTTCCATGGACCTAGCAGAGGTCTAGGTAACCAGGGCAGACTAGGTGGGCCTGGTGGTCCTTTTCTGCCATCACATTCCTATGTTCCTATTTATTTATATATTATTATTTGAAATAACTCCAACCAGGATAACCGCATCTTGTTTTCATGGTGTCCAAGGGAGGATAGCAGTAGTTAGCAGAGTCCTGCAGGAATAGTTACATACAGGTTAAAATATACTGCACACAGGAAAGAAGACCTATAAAGGTAAGTATATCCAAACAGTAATCAAATCAAGCTAGCAAACTGGTATCACAGCAAACGAGATTGAGATTGGATGGAAGGGGAAAGATCGAGTAGAGCCAGGGAGTGTATATATATTTTTTGTTATAGATACCAGTTCGGGATCAGGTGAACTGGGGGTCAGCTAGAGCCAAGGAGCGTTTATTTTTTTACATTACTTGCATCAGACTGCAGTCCAATGTGAGGGAGGAGAGTGTCCACTAGAGCCAGGGAGCCCTGATCTTGGTGCCATGGGTGTCTGCCACTGTAGTATACTTCCCACCCTTTGGGAGCTCCAAGCTTGCTAATGCACAAGGCAACTGTCAACGCAGTGGGAGTCCTGCCCTATCGGGCACTGAGCTTGTTGCCACAGGCTGCTGTCACTGCATCTGGCTTCTGCCCCTAGGAGTCTTGATTGTACTGCTTCTAGAAAAGGACCCTTTCATAGTGACTAGCCACCACTAAAGCCAGAACTGTTGTGTGGCACAATGCTGCACTCATGGATGAAACAGTAGCCACATTACTACATTAGCCATGCACAGGCATGCGCTCACAGCATGCCTTATTCACCGCATGGTAGGTTTTGACTTTCTAAAACTTCTCTCCATGGGTTTCAATGGAGAATTCACCATGACTTCAACCTGCCCCATTGGACTGCACAGCCAGTGAGATATGTGAACATTTCAGTGTAGGGCACCTTCAGAAGGACTAAATAGTGGCTTGGTACCTGATCCAAACAATAATACGAATCTTCCAAAATTTTACACAGGGCCGGCCTTAGGGTATATGACACCCCTAGGTGAACTTGGCAGTGGCACCCCCTCCCTTTTTGTTTTTTTTAGTCTTCTCACCCCAGAATAACAGAATAACGAATAACTTGGAACAATGTAGGAGGGTCACAGCCAGGGCAAATAAAATGCTGGGCTGTATCGCCAGGGGGTTCACATCAAGAAGTAGGGAGGTGATTATGCCATTGTACAATTGCCTGGTCAGACCGCACCTTGAGTACTGCATGCGGTTTTGGGGCCCGCACCTCAGGAAGGATATTCAACTCCTGGAGAGAGTTTAGAGGAGAAATAACAGGATGATCTGGGGCCTGGGGGATAGGACCTATGAGAAGAGACCTGAGGAGCTCGACTTGTTCTCACTGGAGGAGAGGGGAAACAGGCAGGATATGATTGAGGTCTTCAAGTATCTGAAAGGGGGTAAACAAGGTATGCCTACAGGGGGGTCTTACAGAGGAAGTTGGGAGGGGCCACCAGGGAGCATGGTTGGAGGCGGGAGGGAGACTTAGGGCCAGGAGAAAGGAAGAAGTGATACTTCACTGAGAGGGTGGTGGAATCATGGAAAGCACTACCTGAGGAACTGGTGTAGGTATCTACAGTGGCAGGATTCAAAAGAGACTGGGATAGGTATACAGGAGGGGAATGACGAGGAGTGCTACCTGAATTTGCCTAAACAAATGCCCTGGCATGCACCCTCTTAAATTTGGCAGTTTAAGTCAGTAGTAAACAGCAGGATTTATTTATAACCAGGTAGGCTCAGTGGAACAATACAATACAGGCCCCTTTCAAAGGAGCGACCTGGGACTTCAGAACAAAAATGAATAACTACAAAAGTTGGATTTAAAAGCTAAACAAAACATACTGCCATTGCCAGTCTAGTTTCCCTGGTTCCTGATTGTTCCGCCCCAACATCCTACTGACTGGCACAAGCGTTGACACCGCAGAACTTGAAAAAGAGACTAGTTGAATGGGAAGAAGACCCCTGAGTCCCTATGTGTCTGTGCTGTCACTGTGTCACACTGTCTAAGGGTGAGGGTGGCTGGCTGCCTGGCTTCAGGGCCTGGGATGCTGCCACGACATGCGTGGCGCATGGGAGGATGGATGGATACCTCTCTCTCTGACTGCCTGTTGGGATGAGAGATGGCCGGGAGTGGGATGGACCCCAGACCTGGAGGAGACAGACAGACAGACAGATGTCACACCACACCACTACGTAGACAGGGACAGTCAGTGCCATAGTACTGACACTGTCTGACAGTGAGAGAACCAGAGCCTGAGACTCTCAGACAGACAGAGAGAGACCACCAATCAATGAATTTTTCAGTCTGTCTGTGACTGACAAGTAACATATACTACTAGGCTAGTTGTGGCTGCCTGGCTGCGGCTGGCAATGGCAAGCAACAAGAGGGGCCCCTGGCTGCAGTGTTCCATGACGCAGTCTAATTTATCCCCAACTTGAACTGCTGTTGGTGTGGATCACCTGGCAGAGACCTCTGTCACGTTTTCTGGCAATATCCTGTGGTTTAGCCCTTCTTGCAACAATTACAAAGTCACACAAATACCTCAGTCATGTATTGGCTGGCTTTAACCCTCTGTCCCTAGAAATTAGAATTGCTAATACTAGGATCAATGGAACCAGGCAGACCAACACTTGAATACAAAATCACTAAGATGGGTCAGGGTGGGGGGTGTCAATAGAAGCCAAATACCTTCTGGTAAGGAAATGCCATTCCACAGACTGAGATACCTCTTGCTGAACTCATTAACAGTAACAGTCTCTCTGAGTCTAGTCCTGGTAAAAATATGAACGACTCTCAGATCTATAATGCAGCAACACATTGGCAGACTAAGTACTAGACCCCCCTCCTGCAGCATCTAGGCACCATAGAGAGGCAGATAGGTTAGCCCCTGTCCTCTAAGTGAACAAAGGTGACTGACACAGGAGGTGTCTAAGTAACAGGACACATCAATTAATTAAGGCAGTGGCAAAAACTGGCATGTGGCCACTGGCCAACAACAATACACACCCACATACACATTTGTTCAGAAATTGAATGAATAGAAAAAAAAAAGGTAAAAACCCACCTATTTACTTGCCTCACTGCTCCAACCTTCAGTCTGCTACAGACAGTCCAGTCTCCTCGTCGACGCTGGTTGTCGGTCGACCTCATGGACCTGGCTGGACAGACTAGTCCCCCTCTCGTGGTCGTGGCAGTGGACTTGGTTGTGCTGTTGTTGCTCAACCATCACCTTACCCCCCAAAAAATCCACAATCCACTCCCTGGCTGTGGCTGGTCTGGCCAGGGCTTGACTACTGCCTCCTCTACCCAACTCTGACTGGCCTGCCGGCCTGGCTTATCAATTTAACCCCGTCCGTCCTCGTCCGTCCCGTCATTGACCGACCGACGACATACTTAAATCGGGCCACACCGCCTCGGGGCAACAGGCAGGATCTTTCCCTAAAGTTAAGTTCCACACTCAACTCAGTGAGCAGTCAGTGATGAGACAGACTATCTACCAATTTGCGGACTGTTTTTTAATGGATGGATCATCGATCGATCAAGCCTTGGTCGGCTCAAGAGGACACCAGCCTGCCAGACACCCAGACGTTGTTATCAGGGAGGATTCTGCGTCAGGCAAGCCCAACAGTTGGCTGGCTGGGTTTCTGGCAGCAGTGGAGGGTGGCGTGTGACTGGCTGGTGCGTTGTAGTAGGGAAGGGCTATGCTACTGGTGGGCTAGCAGCCTACATCATGGGGGGGTCATGGATCCTCCTGTCACTCAAGTTCACTGTCTACCAGACCTTACTTGACCTGCTGCTGCTGTGTTGCTGCCTATTAAAGTTTCTCCGGACTGAAAGGATTAAAACAGTGTGGAGACAACGTGAGGTAGGCCCCAAAAAAAAACATCGTATTTGGTGATTTTCAAAATCGGGCTATCAGTGCTAAGAAAAAAAAAAAGGGACAGAAAAAAATATTTACCGAACTTCTGTGACACTGGTGCCCCCTGCCGCATGGCACTCTAGGTGACTGCCTACTTTGCCTATCCTTAAGGCAGGCCCCATTTTACTTTAGAGTCACAAACAAGCTGAAGTCTCAAAAGAAATTAAAAAACTGAACACAAAAAAGGCATGTGGGTTAGATCAGATCGAAATAAAATTCCTGAAACATTCAATAGAAGTAATAACCCCACACTTAACAAAAATCTACAACAGATCCTTACTCAAGGGTGTCTACCCAGACCATTGGAAGCTAGCTAAGGTAGTGCTAATTTACAAAGGGGGGTTGGGGACCACAACAGCTCATCTGACTATAAACCAGTGGCATTACTGTCCATTGTCTCTAAAATGTTAGATAAGCTGATTGGGAAACAGCTGAATGAATATTTAGTCAATTATGGGCTGCTAACTAAACACCAATCAGGATTCTGGCCAGGGAGATTGACAAGCACCGCGCTCATAAAATATGTCAATTCAGAGGCAACAGCCTTAGATAATGGGGACCATGTAGGTGCAGTGTATATCGATCTCTCCAAGGCCTTTGACATCGCTGACCACACCATAATGCTCAACAGGCTAACTCAAATCGGATTATCACAGAGGGCGCACACCTGGTTTTAGTCATACTTGAGCCAGGACAGGAAACAGCAGGCCATGGTGAATGGCTCACTCTCAAACTCACAAATTCTGAGTAGGTGAGTGCCACAAGGTTCCGTTGTGGGACTTCTGCTGTTCCTGATATATGTAAACAACTTACCGAAATACATTACTAAAGCAGAAATAAAACTATATGCCGATGACACAGTTCTTATAGGGAGAGCGACATCCCCTGGAGAATTAGAAAATATTTTGAAGTGTAACTATAAATAGCTCCAGGAATGGTTCTCACAGTCAAACATGGTGCTGAGTGCCAAGAAAACTCAGGTAACACTATTCAGGCAAAAAGGAGATATGAATAAGGGGAACTCAAACAGAGAAATACCAACGTCTGATGGCCAGACACTAGCGAATGTAAGTGAGTACAAATTCCCAGGAGTGCTCATAAACGAATCACTACATTTTAAGTCTCGCATCATCAAGTACTATCAAAAAGGTAAACAGAAGGGTAGGGGCATTGAGGAGGAAAGCATTCTATATCCTAAAAGGGTCCAGGAAAGCACTAGCAACACAGCTACTACTGCCATCCCTAGAATATGGGAATGTTGTGTACCAAGATGCAAATGGGTCTATGTTAAGCAAACTAGATAAGGTATATAATAAATAGCAAGATTTGTGCTAAGATGCCCATATGACAGACACCACTGTCAAATGTACAAAGAATTAAACTGGAACTCTCTAGAAGTTGGGAGAAAGAAAATGAGGGCAATTACAGCATCCAAACTGTATAAAGGCCTCATCAGCAACCCTGAGTTTGGCTGTAGAGAAACTCCCAAACACACTCATAATTTGAAAGAGGCAAGGCATAGAGAAGACACCATCCCAAAAATATCTACATCCTATGGAAATTTTAAAACCAAATGGTGGGTGGGAAAGATATGTAACGTTCCCCCGGAGCTCAGAAAAGCAACTAAAATAAACAGTTTTAAACCTGCTAAATAAAACCCTAACAGTCACTTATAACTGTGTATGATCTGAATCAAGTTTCCAGTGCTCCCAAGAAGGACCCAAAAACAAATACCAATCGCTGTGATGTAGACAGCCAGTTCTGAGTGCTGTATCATTTTTTTAATATAAAATGTATTACTGAATGTCTCTGCTGAAAATCTGATGCTCTTAGAATGACCTCACTCATTCCCCCCCCAGGTTTCAGCTGAAAGATGCAAGCCATGAGAAAAATGCCGAAAACAGCATGTGAGATCACACACAGTTTTAGACACTAGGTGTTACATGGAAGGCCTTAATCAAGAATCCTGTTTGTCTGAGTTAATTACAGATGTAGTTGCTAAATCATATCCATTTTATGACGTTGGAGGGAAAACCCAGGTTAATACATAGAAGTGCGAAAATCATAAATATGCTTTCATGTCCTGGAAGGAGGAAGCTTATTATGAGATCAAAAGAAGTGTCATTTGAAGGACATGAAATATGTTGAAGTTGCAGAATGTAATACTTTGAAAAGACATCCTGTTTTTCTGTAAGATATATATATTTTATATATAATCAGACAGAGGAGGAGCTAACTGACCTCACACAAAAGGGGTTGGCCAATACAGTTGTTTAAGGAATACTCTGTTTTACTTACTCACACTTTTAACTAGACTCTGACAAAGAAAACATCTTTGGAGCACTTGTAAACAGGTATTTAGAAAGAGAGTCAAATCTAAGTACTGTATGTAGGAATTTGCACTGTTTAAACTTTGTTCTTTTGAAAGATTTGCATGTCTTGTGATATAAGAGTTCTGTATTTTGTGTTTTACATATTTTTATCTATTTTTAGTAAAACTCTTTTTAGAGCATACTTGGTCTATCTTTGACTTATTTTGTTTATTTGTAAGAAAGTATATATGGTTATAGCCGATAATAGACATAAGCTTAAATGGTGGTACCAAACTGGAAAGAGAAGCGTTTTAAATCTGAGGTCTTTATTAAAGTTTGTAAGGGTTCATCTCTGTATACCTGGTTAGGTGCTCATAGGCAAAGATATCTGGCCCCCCAAAGGCAGAAATATCTGAGCCTGTACATTGGGTACGCTAGCAAGAGGTTAACAGTTTGAATCCCTCCAAGACTTGAGACCAAAGGTTGACCTGAACACACAAAACAGACAAGAGGGTTACCTTGTTCTGTTAAACTGTTCACAAGACTGCACTCGGAGGCTGGCACTTTGGGAGTAGAGGGCCTGACCTGCTGAGTGAGTTTGTGACAATCGCTACTGCACAGAAACAGATATTGAGCTGTATACAACTTGCATGACCAAAGTGGATGTTATGGCTAGCAAATGTATGTTTCCTGACATGTTTCATGTAAAACAGCTGTATGAAGTGGTACCTTCACGACCATGATTGTACATACACATGATTACTGCCACACTGTATCTGGAATATGTATACTTTGTAGAGGCTTGAAGTGACTGATATGACAACTGATTGTACAAAATTGTAATCTTAGTCTCAGTGTAACTGGACTACGCACTTAGACCAAACTGCATTTTGCAGGACAACTTTGTGAACATGGCTGCTGAAGTCCTAACAGTTCAATCCTGTTGAAAAATAAAGATTCTACATTCTATATATCAAATAATCGTACCAAAGACAAGATGCTGCTAAATTCTTTTGTGCCTGAAAAAGGATTCCAATATTAAAAATAGCAGTTACTGTAGTCAAGCAGTTTCATGTTTATCAGCTTGATTATGTGTTTTGTATTTGGTTTTGTAGTTGCTCGTGGACAGGTCTTGCAAACATACAAGACAAGAAGAGACCATGCTCCTCATGAAGGATTGCAAGCACTTTGAACCCTGACTGTTTAACTGAGATGAAAGGTGTGGTGAGTAGGGTTTGAAGACAATTGGGCTGACTATTTTGGTTAAAAAGAATCGAGGAATGTCCGGATTGTATTATATGTGCTGAAATGCACTGCATGTCAGTATTAAAAGTAGGACAATGTTGCTTGGACCGGGGGGGGGGGGCTCTGTTTCAGTTTTAGATACACGTAGAAAAATACTACACTTAGTGGAGTGATCTTTTCTGTTTGCTTAATTGTTTGAACTTGGCATCATGGAAATCTGATAGCGAGAGGAGCTCTACCGCACTTGACCAGGTGAATCGATGGTCTCTGGGAAGAGGAGATGCTGAACACTTTGAAAATGTTTTACCTGATTGTGGAACGGGAGTGAGTTCAAGAGAACACTCATGAACTGATATGAAGTTTTGTCTGTTGGCCACTCACGGTGTGTATGTAGGAGAGTGGGACAACGAGACCTTGCAATGTAAAGATACTGCTTATTTTGTACACATGGTGGTAAAGGTCTAGGGGCCTATTAAGACCTTCTGGGGGGTGGTCTATGGCATGTCCTTAAAACTGGAGACAGTGTTGGAACTCTAGGTTCTTTAAAGCTCAACTCACAGGGCAGCCGTGAACTGGAGATCAGTTGTAGAATGAGTTAAAAAGATTTTATTTAGTAAGATAATCACCCAACAGTGTAGCTCTTAATACAGCTAATATTTCACATTCTATAATGCTTTATCAAGGCCTTATCAGCCTTGATAAAGTGTTATTGAACATGAGCTGCACTGCAGGGTGATTACCTTACTAAATAAAATCTTTGTAATTCATCCTGCAACTGATCTCCAGTTCATTGCTGTCCTTCTGTGAGCCGAGCATCAAAAAAAACAAGATTGCCAGCCCAGACATGGCAGCTCCAGAAAGCAGCACCCGAGCCACCTATTCAAATTGGAACAATCTAACTTTGTGCTCGACACACAGTTTTGCCTATTAAGCTCCATGGAAACTGGAGGGAGTAAGGCGTTGCCCTGTTCCTGTTAAGGGGTGGAGGTGCTCAGAAGACAATTCCTGCCATAACGTGGTCCAGAAACAAATGATTTGATACCTTTTGATGGACCAACATAGATGTAACAACCAGAACAAAGTGCTCTAGCTTTCGGACCAACCAGTCCTTCTTCAGAAGCGTAATGGCCAATACAGACCAATACGGTTAATACTAAATCTAGATTTGCCATAAAGTGGTAAATTTGACAGGCACCTCTTTTTTAAGCCCTCACAACATGACATTATTGTTTCATTTTTGCAAGTGAAAAACTGTGTGAAAGCAAGAATTTGGAAGTGTACAGTCCCAAAAAGCAAGACGGTGGCCAGACTGGGCTGCAGTCTGTCTGAGTTATTGAGAACAGACATTAGTTTTTATGTTGCTTGCACGCATGTGCAAGAAACATAGTGCCATCATCGGAGATTTCGGAGGTGTGTCACCTCCTCCTCCAATTCAGTTAGTGTGCTGGCTAGCAGGCGCGTCCCTGTAAGCCAATGCATTTTTGGAGCTGTATGACCGCTCAAAATGCAGTAACATACTGATTGAAAGGGAGCTACGCTCCAGTGAGCGCGATAAGATATCGGCTGCTCACGCGGCTCCGACACAGCCGTGCGCTCCCCACGCACTGTATAGTCGGCTGAGCTACGTTCCCCAGTAGTAGTGCAACTAAGTAGTCCAAGCAGTCCTTTTGCCGCAGGGGTGCCAAATCTCCCGTCGGCTGAGCAACCCCCATCCTTATTGCCACGCTGGGAGCCCACCCCAGCGTGGCAATAAATTCCATGGTCGGCGGGGTGCCCAATCCTCCGTAGGCTGGACACCCCCAACATCCTTGTGCCACACTGGAGCCCACCCAGCATGGCAAGCGGTCCCAAGACGTCTTTTTTTTTTTTTTTTACCTGTAAGACAAAACGGTCCAGCGCGCCTCCCAACCCCTCCCACAACCCGCACACACCACTGCGCACCCAGCCTCCCCACCCCCCTCACCCCATACTTACCTCCGGACTCCGCGCGATGATCTTCGGTGGACCGGGAACACGTCTGCACTCTTCAAAGCCGACCGCGAACTGAGGAAATGCCGGTAAGCTGCATAATGGGCTAGATGGGGGTTTCAACTTTGTTGCATATCTCAGGCATTTTTGAGAATTTTTGCACCAAATTTTCAACATGGGGTTTTTGGGACCCCTTCTCATGAATGATGTCACTGTCATGGCGTTATTCGGGCCGAAGGGTGATTTCGCGCAGTGACTGTGCAGTGACTGCGAAATCACCCTTTGGGCCTGAATACTGCCATGACAGTGACATCATTCATGAGCAGGGGTCCCAAAAACCCCATGTTGAAAATTTGGTGCCAAAATTCCAAAAAATGACTGTTTTACGAGCGTGCATTGCGCAGTTCCTACGCAGGCTCGTAAGTTCACAAATTTTCAATATTTTCACTCCAGATTTTCAACATTGCCATTTTACCACACCTCCTTATGAGCAGTACAGCTGTCATTTTTCACATCCTGCCCAAAACATGTTTCCGCCCACGTAGCACACAATGGCGCAGTCAGTATGCGAAATCAATGTATGGGACACATTAAGAAAATCACCATGACACTGTTCATTAGCAGAGGTCTTAAAATGGCTATGTTGAAAATTTGGTGAAAAAATTCCTAAAAATGACTGTTTTACGAGTGTGCGTTGCACAGTTCCTCATGCTTTCGTAAGTTTCGAATTTTCAATATTTTCCCCAGATTTTCAACATTGCCATTTTACCACACCTCCTTATCAGCAGTACAGCTGTCATTTTTCACATCCTGCCCAAAACGTGTTTCTGCTCTCATGTAGCGCATAATGGCGCAGTCGGTGAAAAACTCAATGTATGGACACATTAACAAAATCACAGTGACACTGTTCATGAGCAGAGGTCTTAAAATGGTTATGTTGAAAATTTGGTGAAGAATTCCTAAAGAAGCTATTTGTTTTACGGCGTCGTTGCGCTGTTCTCTGCGCTCGTGAGTTCACAAATTTTCAATATTTGCACTCCAATGACTTCCAAATACCTAAACAGCACATAGAAGCAAGCAACATTCGGCATTGACAAGTGCTTGTTCCTCCTCCTTTACTGCTCCTTTTAGTAAAGTTTTTCTGAAGTGGTGGATTAAAGTCATTTACTGAAGGTGCTATTCCATTAAGCATGGAAACACAGTTTTTTAACAATTTTTAACTGTGTGTTTTACAAGGTAAGTCAATGGTGAGGTATATGAATTAAGTGATAGTTAGGGTCATACAGTGATTTAGTGTTAGGAGTTAGCTTCTTTGTTTTTAGATAGGTTTCTTTGGAGCTCCACAGTGGAGTGATTCTGTTATTCAGACATTTGTGGCTGTTGTCAGGGGCACCTGTGATGTGCAGAGATTACCTGGTGTTTGGTAGATGGCGATGATTGGAAGGGAGCCTCTCAGAGATCTGCAGTAACCAAGGAAGAGGAGCTGGTGTCCCTGGTGAGAGGATGGCTGGACTATTTGTATCATCACACTCTCGAAGACTACTGTGGTCGACGACCCAGAGGCTGGTGGTGGTAGATCAGACTCGAACGGGGCGCCAAGAAGCTGCCATCCTTTGAACAAATCTGATTGGGATGCTGCCGGGGGGCCATGAATTGGAGGACGCTATGGGAAACCAAGTTATCAAATCAAGGAGAGCGGTGGTGAGACACCAAACGTACCGCAGAAGGTGAGAGCTCCTGCAGTAAGGATAAGACCTTGGCAATTTCTGATTACTTGGGAGACTACTGCGACTGACTGAAGGGTCCTGTTAGATTGGTAGTGCTTGAATGAACCAACAAACAAACCCGTGAGTTTCTACAAGTGTTAAGCAGGAGGTGGGAGTTTCTGTTTTAAAACAGTTGTTTTATTATTGTGAGACTTGGGTTTTGAAATACTATTTGACTGGCAGAGATGCTGTAGGAGTTGACCGTAAATAACTTGTGAGAGAAAGCTCCTTTTAACATCAAAGCTTTCAGCATTTACATTGGTTGCTGGACATAATATCTTTCAGTGGTGTGAGCACTGAAAGAGCAGCACCACCCTGGACATTTACTCTGATTTAAAGAGTGTTAGACAATTTTATAATGTTCTCCTCTGGTCTCTTAAGGATCCTCCATTACTGTATTTATATGGTTTATGTGTAATTATTAAATTTGTGGAGTGCTGGAATAGGTAGTTAGTGTGTGAATGTGGGTAAATGTAGATATATGTAGAGTTAAGGGGTGAAAGTGTGTGTGATTATTATTAGAGAGTTAGGAGTGGTAAATTGGGGAGTGATTGGCGTTTGGGGTTATTCAGTGTTATAGGAAAATCTGATAGGATGTGTCGGGGCAAGGGCTATGGCCAAGTCACTTATTCTGCATCCCAACTGTATGACGTCTGCCCCTTTACTGACCTCCCAGTGACAGCAACAGCAGCGAGACACTGTAGGGAGGTTGGAATTGTGAGGAGGTAGAAGGGCAAGTGGTGGGATGCTGATAGTGTGGCTGGGGTGAGTGGCATTAGGGTGGTCAAGTCCAGGAGGTACTCTGGGGGCAAAATGGGACTGAGAGAGAGGCCAGATGTGTTTGGATCTCATTCCCAAGGTTCCAACCAGACTGAGAGCACAGGTAGCTGATGGACCGGCAACCTCTACTAGTTCCCCATGGGTAGTGCTGGGCAATGCCAGGTCAATGAGGAAAAAGCGATTATAGCTGACTTGATTTTGTTGGTCGACCTGGCATGCATTATGGAGACCTAGTTGGAGGACGATGCAGGTCCAGTTTTGGAAGCATCCATCCCACCTATTCTGTAGTGCACTGCCTGAGGAGGGAATGCAGGAGTGGGGGAGGCTAGCTGTTTTAGATCTGACTTGAAATTCTCCATGCATCCAGTAGAGTCTACATCGTCATTTGAATGCATGGCTGAATGGGGGGATCTGGGTGCAGATTGCAGGATCCTCCTTGTTTATCACCATCCAGGATGCGAGGGAGAATTCATGTAGGAAGTCGCGGACTTTCTCACCGACAAGGTGTTGGAGTGGCCCAGATGGTTGATTCTGGGTGACTTCAGCACCTGGGTCGACAACAAACTCTTGCGTTTTGGGAAAGACTTCCCCCAGATAATGACATCACTGGTCATTAAACAAGTTGCTTCTGCGACCCATATCCATGGCCACGCCTTGGACATAGTATTCTTGCTGGGGTTTGAGCTCACCAATCTCACAATTGATCCAGTGTTCTGGTCAGATCACTGCACAGTGCAATTCTTGTTCGGGGGCTCCCCCTGTTAGTTCTCCCCTGTTGAGATGGTCCGCTACTGCCCTTTGAGGGGTTTATTCTGGGAGGGACTGATGGCGGTAGTGGATTTTTCTGGTGTGAGTGCTGCATGTGGGGCGGGGTTAAATAAGGTGGTGGCAGGGTATAATAATGCTGTCACCAAGGCATTGGACACCGTTGCACCAATTCGTATATGATCCATGTCTTCTCACTTGAGATCCCCATGGTTTGATGGGGCTCTCATGGAGATGAAGACCAAGGGTCGTTAGTTGGAGCATTGTTGGAGGAGGACTATGGAGGACAGACAGGCTTAGAGAACTCACTATGGTGAGTATTAAAGGGCAATCAACCATAAGAAGGAAGAGTTCGTGTCCAGGGAGATTGCTGCAGCAAGGAACAGACCAACTATGCTCTTTCAGTAGACAGGTTATTACATCCAGCCTGTCTGCAACTGAAAAGAGCAATTTCAATCACACAATCTAAAGAGTTTGCTCAGTTATTTTTTTACAGGGTGTCAGCCATTGGGACCCGGATAACTCCAGTGGAGTACAATCTGATCTGCAGTGTTTAGCCTGATGTGGACTGATGCACTCCAATTATCTGGGATGAGTTTCAGCCGGTGGTGGTGGCTGAAGTCATCGAGGTGATTTTGAAGCTGCGACCCACTTCTTGTGAGCTGGACATGGGCTCAATGCATCTTCTAGTGGGAGGTGTTGAGTCTGTTGGTGCAGTGTTGGGTGAGATTGTCCAGTGTTCTCTCTCAGCAGGGGTCTTCCCTGATGCCTTGAAAGAGGTGTAAGTGAGGCCCCTGCTGGAGAAACCAGCATTTAACCCTGACATCTTAGCGAATTATTGACCAGTCTCCAACCTTCCATTTTTGTGGTAGGTTGTGGAGAAAGTGCTTTCATCGCAGATCGAGGCACACCTGGTGGCCTTTGACATCTATGAGCCACTCCTGTCTGGATTAAGGATGAAGTATAGTATAGAAACAATGTTAGTCAGGGTGCAGAATGATCTCCTCAGGGCAAGAGATAGAGGGAAATGGTCAGTTCTCATTCTCCTCGATCTCTCCTCAGTTTTTTACACCATAGATCACATGGTGCTACTTGATCACCTGTAAGGGCTCTGTGAACTTACCGGCAAAGTCATCAGCTGGTTTGAGTCCTTTTTGACAGGCAGAATGCAACGGGTAGTGATGGGAAGCTTCTTATAGTGCCTGAGGCTCCTGTCCTGTGGAGTACCTCATAGGTCGATCTTGTCACCCATGTTATTTGCAGTGTATATGTTGCCCTGTGTGATATCATTAGGCGTTATGGTCTGGGTTTTCACTGCTATGCAGATGATACCCTGCTGTATATGTCCTTTGCCCCTGGGACATCGGAAACTGTGGATGTGCTTAACAATTGCTTATCTGAGATCCAGGACGGGATGTCCTCTAACTAGTTGAGGCTGAACCCAGACAAAATGGAGGTACTGGTGACTGAGCCCAGCTGTCAGTGGGATGTAGTTACCACCAGAGCAGGAACAGGATTGTTCCTGGGGTCCACTGCATTGGTGGAAGCTACTAAGGTGTGTAATCTGGGCATTATCCTTAATAATGATTTAACACTTTAAGCTCAGGTGTCTGTCATTGTCCTTAGTGGTTTTTACCACTCAAGGAATGTCACCCGGATTAAACCCTTAATCCTGCCAGAAGACCTGCTATCATTGGTACATGCTTTTGCCACCTCTAGGCTCGATTACTGTAATACTCCATACTTCGGCATCAGTGGGGGAAATCTCTGCTGGCTGCAGCTGGTGCGGAATAGTGCAGCCAGGCTGTTGATGGGCCTTTCGAGATCTGATCATATAACCCCGGTTTTGCATGAACTGCACTGGCTACCAGGAAAGTGGAGGATTGCCTTCAAGGTGGGCTTGCCCACCTATAAGGCTTTATACAGATCAAATCCTGGCTACCTGTCTGACATCCTGACACTTGCTTGCCCAGTGCACTTCTTACAGTTGTTTGCAGAGGGCTTCCTAATGGTCCTGAGGACACGACTTAAAGCATCAGGAGATCATGCTTTCGAAGTTGTGGGCCCGGTACTATAGAACTCCCTCCCAAGGTCATTGAGGGAGGCCATCTCTGTAGAAAGCTTTAAACAGGGCCTGAAGACACATCTTTTTAATCAAGCATTTAATATGCACTGATTTTAAATTGAAATTGAGTTGTGTTTTAAGTATAATATTTATGATTATTTATAGTATGTTTTAAGATTGATGTGACCCTGACTTAATAATGTGTGTATTTAAAAATTCTGTTCTGTTTTTATGTAAAGCACCTGGAGCCCCCGGGTTTGGGTGCTTAAGAAATAAAAGTGACTTGACTTAACTTGACTACTCATTTTGATCTTCTTGAAAAGACGTTTGTGACAATATCATGATTTTGAAGCATTTCTACAAGTACTTTGCAATGTTCTTTCTTTTTACTGTTATAATGTTTTCTTTTTTATATATATATAATTTATTTTTATTTATATAACATGTCATTCAATAAGTCGGCTCAGTGGTGAAAGGGCTGAGGCGCTGGATGTCTTACCTCTTGCGGCCAGCGACCTGTGTTCAGGAACGAGCACAGGACGCTGGTGGTCAGCTGAGGAGGGGAGGGCTGGGTGAGGATTGAATAGCCTCTGGCAGCTCTCCTCTCCCTGGTAGGGGAGGTCATCTCTCCTAGCCTTCGACCACCACCATGTGGCGGCATGATGGTGGTAAAGGCAAGGCGCGGAGATGGGTGCTAGGCCAGGGGTTGGTGGAGCAGAGTTGGTCCAGGCCAAGGCTCAGATGCATGCCTCTACATACATGACATCCTTGACTGGGGGCTCTGGGGAACAGGGGAGAAAATGTGGAGAATCGGGGGGCCGCGGCTGGATAAAGCCCCCTGCAGTGGCTCTGCCAGGTAGTAGAGGATGTGCCTGAATGATTGAAGAAGTCCGGTGTCAGATGGCCAACATAAGCCACTGCCTGCCATGGAAGATAAACACAGGATGAAAAAAAAACAGTGCAACAGTGCAGATAGTCAGTCTACATTACAGTTCATACTTGTACCAACATTGGAAGATGATGCTTACTTTCCAGTCTTTCACACAGTTTTAAATATATCTATACTATGACCAGTTTGACCAGTCTATAATGGTGTCTGTCTCTTTTATCTGTTTACAGGTTTGACTTGTCTCATGGAGCAAACTCCTCATCTTGCTGCATAATATATAATACCCATGCTTGCCATCTCTGCCTAAACTTCCAATGTTTTCTTTTCATATGAAATTTATAGACACTAATGGCAGTAGTAGAACTTCATACTTATTCTTTTATACTAACAAAGACGGGTAGTGTAATTAATTAGATGTATGCTATTTTATGAATGGAATGCCAATACAGTAGTTTGTTAAAATGAATGATTATACTGTCTATGAGGGAATACAGGCCCTGTGTGGATTTTCCTGTAACCAGATCCTTATAAGTGCCTTAGTAGGAGAAGCTGGGATACCATTGGCTTAAAGCAAAGGGGCAGCATGGCGTATAAAAAAGAAAGCAGAATATAAAGAGTTGCGGCTGATTTAGCCAATTTAATTAAATCCTTGACCTTCAGGAATAGTCAGTACAAGGTTAAGGACTGGTTAGACATAGTTAAACTGGTTAGACATGGCCAGACGCAAGGGTGGGATCTGCTGGATAAGCACCTCAATACTAGTTATAGATTCATATGGCTGTTTCTGGGCAAGACACAGCGTCTAATGAGCTGCAGTGTGTGTGTGCTGGGACAGGACCAGGCGCCGTCTTGTGCTTTGACAGCAGTCAAACAGTGTCTTTGGCTCCCTTCTCTAATTAATTGGCAGTCAGGGACTGACAATGGCCTAAAAGGAACATTTACACAGGTTCTGTTAACTAGAGCAAGCTAGTGCAATGACCTAGAATAGTGCAGGATTGCTGAAAGGAGGCAGTGTCCTGTTTAAACGAAGCTCCAGCTGACATTTAGTGAATCATTATGTATAGTGGAGCCCCAGCTGGGTACAGAGCAATACTGTGGCAAGGTGTACTCTGGCAGGGGTTCATAAAAGTTACTGCTTCCTGGTGATAAGTGAGTGTTTCCTGGGGATTTTCCGTCCCTGAATACTTGGCATTTTCTTACTGGCACATGTACCTTGGAAAATGATCCTCATTTGTTAGATAGTTAGATACAAAATATGAACATACATATGACCATACGAAATTGCCAGCAGTAAAAAGGCTCACAGGTCTGTCAAGTCTACCCGGTTGTAAAGCTTTCAGTTAATACCACTGCAGCAAAATAAATGGGTAGCCCTTCATGTCCTGATATGTAGTGTAAATAATAACTGGGGCCCAGTGGGATAATAATAAGACCCCCTTGGTATTCTTACAGGATGCCTTTGTAATTATATTTAAGGGATTATTTCCCAAAACTTAAAGGCTACCAGTTTGAAACCATCAGTGAATCAGGGTTCATTGCTAGGTCTAAATACAGGGTGTTACAATAAATTGCATAACTTTGTGTAGTTTTGCCAAAACCAATGAATTGTTTGCCATGCATACTTAATCCAGTTCCATCTGGAGAGTGACTTGATTGCTGTATATAGTAAATCATCTACTATCTATCTACTAAAATTAAAAATAGGACAAGATTACATGTATATGTGAGATGGTAAAACAGATATACATGCAGACATTTTGCAGACAGATTTGCTTAGCAGTACAACATACAGACCATGATCATGTTTAATAAAATACGAAAAACAGTTTTAATGAAAACACTTGTCTGTATTTTATTCCTAATGTGTGTCTAAATGGAAACTTGTTAACATTTAATATTGGAACATCATAAAGCTCAAATAGGCCAATGTAAGATTACAGACATTAATCTGATGGAAGAGCTGCCTGAAGTAGCAAACATCTTCGACACACGACTGACCACTGACAGCAGCATGGAGACTCACGAACAGCTGACAGACAGTGAGACCTTGTCGGCAATCACCAACTGTGAAACAAACTGTTTTGGCAACAAGTTGGATGATGAGGAACACCAGCGGATTCTCAAAGGGCGACACAAGGCTTGCGTCAAGCTCTACGTCCAACCCGTTTGTTGGCACAGCTGTGCCGAAAACGTTGCCACACACTACGCCCAATTCAAGTAGATTGAGTTTATTCATTGCATTTTTCCTGATTTAAGGCAGCTGAATAAATTGTTTGGCACAAGCCTAAAAAGGGTACCTGAGTTTGCCAGAAGCTAGATCAGAAAAAGTTGGTATAATCTGCAGTAATTGGTGCACAGGATTGAGAATCCTGCTCACTGGCTGGGTGAATGCCTACGCCCAGGGCTTGCGGTATTCTTGGCCCTTTGAGAATCCAGCCCCCAGGGCTGGCGTGGTGTCGGACTGTTAAGAAGCAGACTTCCTAAAGCTGATTCAGCCATGACAGCTGATCTCCCTTGCCAAATATATAGCTGGACAGAAATCAAAGTAACAGACTTCCTGAATCTAAAAAAGGCAAGTAAGTAGTGTGCATTATTTTTTTGTAGTGTGTAAGCACAGTAAATAAACTGAGATTTTTATACAAACAAAAAAGAATTTGATATGTTAAGATTGGTGCCCCTCGATGTAATGAACCCAGCGCCTCAACAAACTGTCACTCTGGACCCACTTTTGTTAATTATGGTGAGGGAGCACTGTATTAACACATTCTTATAAGATAACTTAAGAGTGCAAATAGCTGCATTTAAAATAAGTTGTTCTAACCCCAGTAATGCTCAGGATATTCATAACTTTATGCAGTAAGCCTGGAGGATTGGACTGCCCGGAGAGATGGAACTCATGTAAATGAGTAGAATTCTTTGCACATGAGCATCTTTCAAATACTACCTCTACCAACTGTAGTGTTCTAACCTCTTCAGATTTTTCTCTCCACCTGAAAGTCTGGTCGCTCGGAGTTCCTGTTGTCCTTTCGCGTGAAGAAAGATAAAAAAAATCATAAAAACCATAAGTATATTTAATTTCTTTTACTGCCTCTACTTATTGTCAGTCTGGATCTTGTTTATTATTTAAAAACAGTTGTTTTCTCGGTTCCCCGCGGTTCAGGATAACAGTGTGGCAACCAAATTAGTTTTAAGTTACTTCGGGGTTCTCTGACTAAAGAACCTTTATTTTTGTGTATATTAACTTTTTTTTCAAATTGTATTTGTAACCGCTTTTTCTCGGTTACAGAACCACTGAACTGGTTCATTTTCACATCTCCTGGTTCGGTTCCTCTGGTTCCTATCGGTTCCAGAACCGACCGTAAAAAAACAACAACAAACAAACAAAAAAAATTATTTGATAAAATAACCACAGCAGTCTTTCTTATTTAGCGGTTGGTGTTTTTTCTACTTTGGCTTCACCATGGCAGAGAAACCTAAAAAGAGAACCAGAAAGCCCAGTTTTAAAAATTGTCTAAACTGTGGAGATGTGTTTGCTAAGGCAGACAAGGACACCTTATGTGTAGCTTGTCTGGGTTTTGAACAATTTGCCCAAGAATGTGACATCTGTAAAACTTTCCCAGATGAAACCATGGAAAAACGCCCTGAAAGGCTGAATAAAAGGTTTCCAAGGGGTCCCTCCGGCTCTGACCAGCTGACACTCCAGTCTGTTGTGGCTGAACCCACAGTGTGCCTGCCCTGACACGGTTGAATAGGGGCAAAAGGCAGAAGAACCAGCTGACTCCCCAGTTCCTCAAAAAGGCTAAGAAGCTTAAGCATGCAGAACCCTCTCCTGGTAAACCAGGGACTTCTGCGCAGGTGCATGCTATGCCTTCGGCTCAGGAGATAGCCCAGGCATTCAAGATTATTCAAGCCCTGCAAAACATCATCCCTCAGCCTCCTGCCCCCTCTCAGGGTCCCCAGGCTGGCAGTGCTGTGTTGCCCTCTTTACCAGAGCAACAGTATTTTGAGGAGAATGATGAGCCATACGAGGAGGATGAACCTATCCCCCCAGAGGTGTCCCCTGAGCAGGACTTTGGTTCGCCTCCCAGGGTGTCCGAAGACTTCTCCTCACATTTTTCTTTTGTGAGGAAAATGGCAGATGCTCTGGATATTGCCGCAACAGAGCAAGTGGAGGATGAGGAAGAGATCGAATATTTGAATATGATGGGTTTAACACCCACAAAGGTCCTCCTCCTGCCAGTCTACACATTTTTTTAAGAAGGATGCCTTAAAGCTTCTGCAGACCCGTAACTCTATTCCTCCCATTGACAGGAGGATAGACAAGAAATACCAGCTGGATAAGGAGGGAGCTGATTTCCTCTTCTCCCATCCAGACCATCAAGGGGTAATACAACAGGCAGCCTGTGAAAAGGCTAAAGACCCTCTGTCCTCACACCCTCCAGACAAGGACTCCATAAAACTGGATAGTATGGCCAAGAAAGGCTATTTGTCAGCATCCTTGGCCATGAGACAGGCTACCTTCCAGGTTTATGCTGTCCAGTATCAACAATCCCTTTGACAGTCGGTACTGGCAATGTCTATGAAAGCCCCCTCACCCTTATCAGATGACCTGGTTGAAATTGCCAGGTTTGGGCTAGAGGCGGCTAAGTACCAATTCCAAATGGCTGCTGATTCTAATGACACTGCAGCCAGATGGATGGCTAGCACAGTGGCACAGAGGAGGTTTGCTTGGCTTAAGGCCACAGACCTCACTCAGGATACTCAATCTAATGCCTTGGATTTTCCATTGGAAGGAAATTCTCTTGTTGGGGAATCCACTGTTGCTTATGTGAAGAAGTTTGATAAATATAAGGCTACTTATAGAAGCAACTCTGCCAAGGATAGAGCTTCTTCATCCACCAGGCCCTATGGGGGGGGGCAGAGGTCAGTCCTTCATGACCAGACCTTTTTTCCAGCCAGTAACTGTGCTCCAGTACTAGCAGTATCCTTAACAGGTATACTCTAGGGGTAGGGATAGAAGGGGTTCTAGGCGAGGGTCTCGGGTACAACCTCAGCCCCACCCTAAGCAGAACCCCAGAGAAACAGACTGTCTCCTCCCTCCCTGTTGGAGGCAGACTGTCCCACTTCCTCCATGTTTGGCTAACCATCACTACAGACAAGTGGGTGTTGGAGGTAGTGGGCAAGGGTCTGTCTCTGGACTTCGAATCTCTTCCTCCACAAAAGTCCAGGGCTTTCCTTTCTCCTTCCCTAGCAGAAACAACACTGCTAAAGGCAGAGGTTCAAAAGCTGCTACAACTCGAGCAGTGGAACCAGTTCCTACCACCCTGAGAGGAAGAGGTTTTTACTCCAGGTACTTCCTAACGACAAAGAAAGGTGGGGAGCGTCGGCCAGTATTGGATCTCAGAGCTTTAAACAAGCACTTGAAAAAAACAACGTTCAAAATGGTAACTTTGGTTCGGATTTTACCAACAATCCAAAAAGGGGACTGGCTGGCATCACTGGATTTGAAAGACGCCTATTTCCACATCCCCATAAAGGAATCTTTCAGAAAATATCTCAGATTCAGGCTCCCATCAGGTCATTACCAGTTTTCAACCCTACCCTTCTGCCTTTCCTCAGCACCAATGTTTTTTACAAAATGCCTAGCAGCTGTGGTGCTATTTCTTCGAAGACAGGGAGTGATTGTTTTTCCATACCTAGACGAAAGGCTGGTGGTGGGCAAATCATCAGACTAAGTCAGAACTTCTCTAAAGCTCACCCAAGAACTTTTGGAGTCCCTGGGTTTTATAATAAACTAGAAAAAATCTGTCCTAACCCCTACACAGATTTTACAGTTTATAGGGGCAGAGATCAATACTCTTCAGGGCAGAGCCATCTTACCCTGGACAGGGTGCAAAGCCTTCAGTCCATAGCAAATTCCTTCAGTTTGCACAAGCCAAAAACTGCCAGGCAGTTCCTGCAGCTCCTGGGCCACATGGCTGCATCCACAGGCACAGTGCAGGGTTCCACGTTTCACATGAGAGAAATCCAGTTTCATCGCAAGAATCACTGGAGTCAGAAAAAAGACCCTTTTTCAAAGCTTATTCCGGTAACAAGGGCACTGTTACAGGCCCTTCTGTGGTGGAACAGGGAATCCAACCTAAGGCAAGGAATTTCTTTTCAGAAAGAGAATCCCTCACTCGTTCTCACAACAGATGCTTCCCTTCTGGGTTGGGGCGCCCATCTAGGGGAGCACACAACCCAGGGTACCTGATAAGAAGCGGAGTCCCTTCAGCATATAAACTTGCTGGAACTCAGAGCAGTGTGGCTAGCCCTAAAAGTTTTCTGTCCTTTGGTGACGGGCATGGTGGTACAGATCAGAACAGACAATACCACCACAATGTATTACATAAACAGGCAGGGAGGCACCAGAGCAGGCCTCCTCTGCACAGAAGCCATGAAAATCTGGACTTTGGTGTATTCCCTAAAGGTATCCTTGCAAGCAATCCATCTGCCAGGAAAGGACAATACCTTGGCAGACACACTAAGTCTAATCAACCAGGCCCATCATGAAAGGACACTGAACAAGCAGGTGGTGCAAGCAATTTTCAAGAGGTGGGGCACTCCAGAGGTAGACTTGTTCGCATCCCACCAGAACCACCAGTTGCCTCAGCATTGCTGCAGACCACCAGCCCAGGGCACAATCCCTCTGGATGCTCTGGTGCTAGACTGGTCAGTCAAGTTCCTCTATGCCTTTCCCCCATTTCCTCTGGCTTTCAGAGTGCTATTGAAGCTCAAATCCCACTCAGCTTCTCTGATTTTGATAGCTCCAAATTGGCCCAGGCAGCCATGGTACTCTCTTCTGCTCTCCATGTCTGTGAACAAACCAATAAACTTGCCTCTCAGGCACAATTTCCTGACCTCCAATCAGGGAACGTTGTTGTATCCAAATCTCCAGTCCCTCCACCTCAAGGCATGGCTCTTGAGGAGTTAGAGTACGCAGACTTAAACCTTTCTGAAGCTGTATTAACTATCTTAAAAGGTTATAGAAAACTTTCCACTAAGAAAACCTATTCTTCTAAATGGAAGAGAGTTTCTTTTTGGTGCTCTGGTAAGAATTTCATCCCAAATAATGCAGGAGTATCCGTTGTATTAGATTATCTCACTCAATTTCATTCACAGAGTTTACAACACAGTTCTTTAAAGGTTCATCCTGCAGCAGTGTCTGCCTACCTCTCTGCTAGGGCAAAGGTGTCAGTAGCATCAGATCCCATTTTCAAAAGGTTCTTTAAAGGTCTGATGCATTTGCATCCCCCTCACAGGGCACCAGTGCCTGCTGGGATCTTAATGTATATATAGCTAAGATAATGGGAGCTCCTTTTGAGCCCATGGCTATAGCCCATCTGAAGTATGTTACTTGGAAAACAGTTTTTCTAGTAGCAATTACCTCTGCAAGATGAATCAGTGAGCTCCAGGCTCTCTGTGTTGACCAGGACTACATCTCATTCCACAGGGATAAGGTAGTCCTCAGAACAAATAGACAATTTCATCCCAATGTGGTTTCAGACTTCCATCTGAACCAATCAATCACTCTGCCTGTCTTTTTCACAGACCATACTAGTTCTAGTGAAAGAAGACTCCATAGTATGGATGTGAAAAGAGCTCTCAGCTATTACATGACAGCTACTAATAGCCATAGGCAAAATTGAAAAACAACTTTTTCTTACAAATGGGGATGCAGGAAAGGGCAAAGCAGCCTCAAAAAGACTAATTTCTCGATAGACTGTCCAGTGTATTCAATTCTGCTACACTAAAGCAGGTAGAGAGCCCCCAGCTAGGTTGATGGCACACTCTACAAGAGGAACAGCTGCTAGCCTTGCAGCTGCCAGGGAGGATCCCTTTAGTGGATATTTGCAAAGCAGCTACTTGGAAATCAGTACACAACTTTACAAAGCATTACAACCCGGATATTTTGTCCAGAAGTGATGCCAGGTTTGGCACAGCAGTCCTGCAAAGTCTGTTTCCAAAGTAAGTTCTGTGCCCACCTCCAGTGGTACTGCTTGGTAGTCTGCATAAAGTTATGAATATCTTGAGCATTACTGGGGTTAGAAAGAAAAAATACTTACCATAGTAATCTTATTTCTTCCCAGTGATGCTCAGATATTCATAACTTCCCTCCCTTCCTCCTCTTCCAGAACTTCAGCCTCTGCACTCCGCATGCTGGTGCCACCTAGCCATATCCCGTTGTGGTTCATTTTCTCTATGCTTAGTTAATTTCACATAGAGTTTTCTGTTTTCTCTTTACAGTTTCTCTGATGCTGTTTGGTGAACACCACTGTTATTTTTATTTTTGTTCCTCCCTTGGAGGTTTTTGTTAATTCTATAACTTATTTGGGGTAACCCCAAATGTATAACTGGTAGTTTTTCCTAATGCCTGACTTCCAGGCTTCTTACAAATCTGAAGAGGTTGGAACACTACAGTTGGTAGAGGCAGTATTTGAAAGATGCTCACGTGCAAATAATTCTACTCATTTGCATGTGTTCCATCTCTCTGGACAGTCTAACCCTCCAGGCTTACTGCATAAAGTTATGAATATCTGAGCATCACTGGGAAGAAAGATTACTATGGTAAGTATTTTTTTCTTCTGTTACAAACACAACTTGCATAATTGTGAGATATATCTGATCCTTCATAATGTCAGAAACATTGATGTTGCATTTTTTAAGAATCAGCCTAGTATCCCCTGTACCCTTCCCCAGGGTTGCACTTGAAAACAGGCACTGACTCTGTGTGACTTTCATGATTACCAATTTTTAAGTCATTAATTATTTAAAATAAATAATTGCTCAATTGGGATGTGGCAACTTGTTTTTAATAAGGTCTAGCTTCCACACAGTTTTATAGCTGAAGAACTGAAACTCAAGGAGCTCTAGTGATTTTCCAGTAGTCATAAAGTGCTTCAGTGGCTATGGTGGGAGTTGAACGAGAATTCCTCATCTTACAATTATTTTCAGCAATCTCTAAACTTACTTCAACTTCTTTCTACAGTGAAGCCTACTTATATGCACACTGGATATATGCAGATCCTGGATGTGTTCACACATTTGATATTTCCTGTTGTTTTAAATACCTAACCACACTACAATTTCCTGATAAATGATCATCTTGGGAGCTCAAAGAAGTTGACTTTTGGCTGCTAAATGCACACTATCCCTTGATGAGCACCTAATGAGCTACATGTGTGGTTAACTGAATTACATACTTAAAATTGAACCTTTTATGTTTTTCAGTGACTGCAGCATTGTGCATGAGAAGACTTCAGGAGAGGATAATTGTTGTTACTGACTGAACTTGTTCTTGATGCAGTTTTCACTCCATGTACTGTATTTTGTACCTCAATAAAATTTATTTTGTACCCTATATGGGCTACCTCATTATTGTTTGTTTCCCTCCTGCCAGCATTCTTAAATAAACAAATACTGGATAAATGCACAGTGGCCACCCACTTACAGTATATGCACAAATACGATGCTGCAAGACCAGTCAACCTGATCTTGGTAGTGGAGAAGATCATGGAAGCACAACTGAAGCAGGGATTGGTGGAACATCTGGTTGCCAATGGACTACAGGACCCAAAGCATGGTTTCACCAGGGGGAGGTCATGCCAGACCAACTTCATTGAATTTTTCGACTGGGTGACAAGGGAGGTGGATCAGGGGAGGGCAATGGACATGGCCTATCTGGACTTCAGCAAGGCCTTTGACACTGTGCCACATAGAAGGCTATTAAACAAATGGGAATATGGGAGTGGCCAGGACAGTAGTGCGGTGGGTAGGTAATTGGCTAGGTGGCAGGACACAGAGAGTGGTGGTAAATGCCTGTCACTCCGCAGAGGGAAGAGTGACCAGTGAAGTACCACAGGGATCAATGCTAGGACCAGTCCTATTCAACGTCTTCATTAGTGACATTGCACAGGACCTAGAAGACAGAATGTCCCTGTTCACTGATGACATGAAGCTCTGTAACAGAGTGGACATGCCAGAGGGTATAGACAGAATGAAGTGGGACCTGCAGAAGCTTGAAGAATGGTCAGGGGTTTGGCAGTTGAAATTCAATGCAAAGGAGTGCAAGATAATGCATATGGGGCACAAAACACCATGGAACAACATATCAGTTGGGGGGTGAGGATATAGCATGCACTAAGCAGGAAAGGGACCTTGGGGTTATCATCTCTGATGACCTCAAGGTAGGGAAACAGTGCAATAAGGCAGCAGGTAAAGCAAATAGGATGCTGGGATGCATAGGCAGGGGCATCACCAGCAGGAAAAGGGAGGTCATAATTCCACTATACAAGACACTAGTGAGGCCCCAGCTGGACTACAGTGTACAGTTCTGGAGACCTTACCTACGTAAGGACATAGACAGGGTAAAGAAGGTTCAGAGGAGGGCAACAAAGATGGTACAGGGATTGCATCACAAGTCCTATGAAGACAGGCTGAAGGACTTGAATATGTACTCCCTGGAGGAGAGGAGGGAGACAGGAGATATGATAGAGACATACAAGTACCTTACAGGGAGGAAAAGAGTGCAGGAATACACTATTTTCTAGTGAAAAAGATGTTCCAGGACTAGAGGTCATGGGATGAAGTTGGAGGGAGGGTGATTCAGAGGAAATATGAGGAAGAATTTCTTCACAGAAAGGGTGGTGGACAAGTGGAACACCCTGCCAGAGGAAGTGGTGGGGACTGAAACAAATATGGGATTTAAGAATGCATGGGATAGACATAGGGGAATTCTAGAGGTCAGAGGTAAGGGGCAACAGACTTCTAGAAAAACATAAAGTGAACTTACAAGCTTAAATGGGCAGACTGGGTGGGCCATATGCCCTTATCTGCCGACAGTGTCTATGTGTCTATGTATCTATGTATCTATGCAAACAGGATGTGCATATTAGAGGGCTTTACTGTATTTGCTATTTTATACAAAATGGCAACTTTATCTCTCTTTCTAATATGATGAGTTTCACCTCTGTTTCTTTTTAAAGGAAAGCTGTCGTTTGCAGGGCTTCTGCCCTGCAAACTTCTACCAGTTAAGCTTTTAGGAAAAAGTGCTTTTTTCATAAGGTGCAAAGTAATTTATTTTAATTTCTAAAGTCCACTACCGGAAGTATAGCGGACGCTGGATCAGCTCCATCAACTGTAATGGTGCAGCGCGGCACCGTGTGCTTCAATGCATTTGTATAGAAGTGAACAGTGCGGTATAACACCATTACACTTAATGGAGCCACTCCAGCATCCACTATACTTCTGGGTAGTGGACTTTAGAATTCAATTACTTTGTTTTATGAAAACGGTGCTTTTTTCACAAAGCTAATCGAGCGTAGTTTGCAGGTGAGCTCTGCCCTTCAAACGACAACTTCCCTTTAAAGTAAGTTACCCAGTATTGCTGTGTTTACACTGTACTGTAAGTTTTCTCACCAAGTTCTTTGGCTGTTACACTGCTATGGCTAATGGCTTTTTCAACTTTCACTCCTACAGTTCATATGTTAAAATATGTGCTCACAAGTTACTGAAAAAAAATCCTCTTTGAAAAGGAAGGAAAGGAAACATTGGCAGGATGAGAAAACAGATGGATATCCTATTTCAGTATCCCCACTTAAACTAAAGAGAAAAAAGATGTAGATAATCAAAAGGAGCAAATAAACATTGCCAGGAAAAGGGAAGTCAGTGGGTCAAAGTCCATGAAATTCCAGCAGGAAAAACAAGGCGGTTCCTGAATTAGAATTCTGAAAGCAGAATATTGTCTTTTTTTATCTTTTCGGAGATTAAGCTTAAACAAAGAAAGAAGACTTATTTCTTGAGATCTTCTGAAGTTGCTTTGTTTAAATAGAAATCAAACATAAGCAGAAAAGACAGGTGATGACTCAATAGGGAATATGTCTGTGACAGAAAGTGAATATGTAGGCCAGCTCATAGGCTCAGCAGCAACATTGCCACTCGTGACATCAACAACCTGGGTTTGGGAACCAGCCAAAGTCATTGGTGGACCAGCAGGGGGGGGAGGAGGCTTAAAGCATCCCAGAGGGTGAGTTGCTCTTCCAGGGAGGGAGGATTGTACAGCCAAAGCACAAAATAGACAAAAGACAGCCCCCTGACAAAGGATTGCTATTGATTCGAAGTGCTGGGGTTCTCAGTGCTGTCCTTGTAGTTTTGACATTTGATACTAGGCATGTTTAAAAAGTATTTGTTTGTTTGCAGCACTCATTGTTTGGAGTCTTTGTTGGCTTACAGCTATTTGCTGTTGCAGCTATATGCTGTTCAGGCTATATGCCCTTTTTTTTGGCATTCAGCACCTATCCTTTTGTTTTTTTTTTGGTTTTTGGCTTTGGTACCTTGTCTGCTTTGCATGCACAGATAAATTGTGTTTCTGTGCTCAGGGTTGTTTATTTATTTATTTAGTTTTTATGTACAGGTCACTGCATTACTGCCACATGGGCAACCACAGGTGGTGGTGTACTTCCAGGTTCCTGAGGTACATACAGTGAGGGAAGAATGCCCACGTTGATGAGTCAGGCTTGCCAGCACCAGAAGACTCATGTGTGCTCTTGATGGGTGAGCTGAAAAGGGGAGAAACAGCTGCCAGCAGGACAGATATAGCATTTGCCCACCCCTTATGACCAAACTTGAGTCCTTCCTCCTGATCTCTGGGATAGCCCCCGGAGGACGTCTGATGTGGGTGTCTGGATAAGGAGGGTTTGCTGCTGTGGAATAGTTGTCAGGACATGCCTTGGGGCAATATAGGGGCAAGGCAGCTGTGCATCATAGGTTCACCAGGGTCCCAGAGGATCAGAGCCAGGATGAGCTCTGAGGTTGGGTAATTGGCACAGTCAGTAGTTGAACAAGGTTCCAGCTGGAGACCCATGAGAGGTAAAAAGAATTAAAAAAGGGAATATGTTTTCAAAAAACAAGACTTGAGATGAAATATGCCATTCAGGATAAGAATGACTCATAGTGTGACCTTGAGACAGTCACATACCCTATAGTTAACATGGTGGTGGGGGATGAATCTATAAAGCACCACTCTAACATTGATTCTTGGCCTTGGCAATTGGTTCTGCACTGCTGTTCTGTTAGACTTACATGCCCCTTCCATACTGGGTTATATGCAGTGGACCTCCCAGGGCTAGAGACACACCTGTGTGGGCCTGGTGAGTGGAGGTTCAAGAAAAACTAATTTCTAACTAGGCTCACTCAAATGCCAAAGAACATTTATTTAAGAAATTTTAACAATGAACTTAGCACACTATGCAGCATTTCAGCTACATATAACATATGTATGTAACAGTGATGAGTTTAATGAGTATTCCAGTAAATGGCATTTTTCACTTTAAGGTTTCACCTAAGCAAAGTAGATATCCTTTAAGATCTACTAAACTCCAAGGAAGTCTTAATGTTACTCACCGTAAGGTAGAATGACTAGAATCACTCTGATAAGAATATTGCAAGCTACAGCACAGATGTACACAAACAGCCAGCTATCACCAAGTCTAAAGTAGGCCATGTGATGCCAAATTTCCCATAACCCCTAGTTGCTAGGCATCATCGTTTGTATATGCAAATCACCGTAATGTAACTTAGTCAGGTTTAGCTTTAAACATGGCCGAATGGTGCTGAAAGGCCTCAGAAATAATCTGCAAAGGCTGAAAACAGTAAATCACAGACACATGTTTTACCCTTCTTAGGACTCATCAGTGTGTCATACCTGTAGCCTCAGCCCAGAATGAGGGAAACCTGCCTCATGATGTCAGTAGTTTTGCTAGCAGTGATTCCAAAATAGAAAAGCAATTAAAAGGACTAGGACCTCAGTGCAACAGCACTGAAGCAATGGTTACCTTTGAAGGGCAATGACAATAAAGCCAGGATTTAAAATAAATAAATAGAAAACTACACAAACACCCTAATGCAAAGCATCATGGGTAATATGCAAATAAGCATACAGTAATATAGGCTGACTCAGCATTAAGTAGGACATTATGGTGCCAAAAGGCTTCAGAAACTATTTGCAAAGGTTGAAAGCGACATACAGCAGACACGTTTTATCCTTATTAGGACTCATTAGCGTGCTGTACAGTGGTGCCCACTGTCAGGTTCCACTGTGTTATCAGTCTCTTCAGAGAAGAATATTCAGGACTAGTCAAGGCCATCACTTTGCACTTGCCTGTCATCTTACAATTTGCCTGCTGACTAATACAGAATGCAGATTAAAGCACATTGAAGGCACACATACTGTACAGTACTGTTTCTGTACACTGCCAACTGCTGTTTCTTGAGCAATCCTAAAATGATGATGTATTTTTTAGCGTTTATAAACACAGACACAAAATGACTCCAAATATTGCAACTAACTGCAACTAAAGATATTGAAACAGTGGTATATGGATGTAGTTAGTCCTGACGGGACTGATGCTTGGCACCACGGTCACTGTAGTCTTAATCCAAAAAGGGGGGGGGGAATTACTTCATGCTGATTTCTTTGAAAGTTGGCTTTATTGTATATCTCCTTCAAGGGTAACTATTGCTTCAGTGCTTGTTATTGTCTTTTAAATTACTTTCCTATTTTTAGCACACCATCACCCAAAACACTGACATCATGGGGCTGGTTCCCCTTCCTTCGGAGCAGGGATTACAGCTTTGGCAGACTGATAAGTCCTAGCAAGGATAACACACATGTCTGTGGTCTGCTGTTTCCATCTAGTCTGCCCTATTTTCCTTGCCTAACACTACACTCTGGTTTCTATTTGGTCACGGGTGTCCCTCCCTCCTCCCTTACCTTTATTTATTATACCCATGTGCCTATCCCATGCATGTTTGAAGCGCCACACTGTCTTCATCCCTAGCACCTCTTCTAGCAGGCTGTTTCGGGCATCCACCACCCTTTCTTTTTTTTTTAATTGTAAAAGTTTATATTTTATTTATAAAATAGCACAGTTTACAATCTAATTTTTCCAGGTGCATTTGATGGTATACAGAAACTGTAGGAATATGAGACGTTACCTCAATCAAATAATCCAAAAGGTATTGTCGAGTGCATACTTAATAATAGACATTAGGTTATTAATAAAGAGGAGGAGGGATAAGAGACAGGGAGGAGGGTGGGTGGGTGGGTGGATGTGCCCCCTACTCCCAGCGCTATAGAAGGGAGTCCCAGATCTGGCATCTTCATTCTATTTCTCTTTATGGTACAAAATCTGGATAATGGTTTAATTGATATTGAGTCCATTTACTCCACCTATTATCAAATGCTGTAGTCGAGTTTTTAGTTTTGCTGAGATCCGTTCAGGTTATATACCTCATGGGTTAAGCTCCTCCAGGCCTCCTTAATGGGGGTTTGAAAGCCAAAGTTTGGTAATTACATTCTTAGCTATTAATATCAAGAGTGCTACAAGCCTATATAGTATTTGACTAATCTTGAGCCCACTTGGGGGAACCATGGTAAGAATGAAGGTAGGCATGAGCAGTTCGGGTATTTTGAATATAGCTATCAATTCCATGGTCACTTCTCACCAGTACTGTTGTAGGTGCGGGCATGACCATATTATGTGTTCAATACCCGCCCATGTCTCTCCATATCCCCTCCAGCACCCACCGTGTTCAGGTCCCCTGAACTTGGCAGTGATGTCTAGGGTTAGGAAGAAGCGGACTCTAGACTTCCTAGCGTATTCTCTCCAGTATATTGTGGTGGAGATTTTTGAGTAGGGGAGGGTGGACAATTGACAAAGTTCTTTGTCCAGCTCCTTGCCCAACTCCTTGGACCATTTAATTCTAACATAGTCTAAGTTATCAGAAGAGTATGCTCGTAGTGCTTGGTATAGGTTGCTGATGATATGGTCCTGAGTATTCCCTCTTAAATGGGAAATGATCATTTGTATCAAGTTTGAGGGAGATTCTGCAATCTTAGACAAAGTCTCCTCGTATGGGACGAGTACGTTTTTCAATGCCAGATGCACTGGATATTGATCTGAGGGAAGCCTATAGGAGGCCTGTAAATGTGCAAAGGAGTGAATGCCTAGTGGTCCTACTATTTGGAATGTAAAATGGAGATGATATGGCTCCCATGCCCTTAAAGAGGCGGCCATCTGGGGGCGGTATGAAGCGATGTCATATGCTAACGCTCGAAGGTAAATTCTTTCAGAAAGAGGATGCGATTATGTAGTATCTGCACCCATGGTCTGAAGAATTCAGCTGTAAAATTAGAAAAACGTCTCAGGGGGAGGCACATCAGGGGGTTTCCTAGGACATATGGGGTGAGGTCTGTTAGCCTGTTAAGGGTAGCCTCAATATCTTTCCAGTGGGCCCGGTATGTAGTGGATATGTGGTATAAAGCTGTGCAAATTTGCATCGCCAGCGTGTACCTTCTCATGTTAGGTAGGTTAAGACCCCCTTGGGCTCTGGATAGTTGTAGTGAGGTATACTTTATTCATGGTGGGCTACCACCCCAAATAAACCTAGAGATTGGTTTGTCCCAGGCTAGGAAATAGGTGTTGGAGGGGAAAATGGGTCGGGTCTGCATAAAGAAAAGAAGGCGTGGGAGTACGTTTTGCTGTATGGTTTCAATTTGACTTAATAATCCTAGGGGTAATTGCGTCCATTAGGATAGGTCAGTAGTAATCTGCTGGGCGAGGGGTTCCAGATTAACCATTTCCAGATGTATCAGTTTGGGGAGTATCTTAATCCCCAAGTAACGAATCTCCATTTTGTTCCAGTGAAACGGAAAACGTGTCTTTAGTGCCCAGGAGGGGTCAAAAGAGTATTTAAGAACCTCTGTTTTAGAGTTGTTCACCTTATATCCTGCCAGGTGTCCAAAAGCTTTGAGTTGCTCCCATACCGCCAGAAAGGAAGAATCCAGTGAGGTGAGCATTAAAAGGATATCATCTCAGCTCTGAAGAGCGTGGTCTTATAAGAGCATCCTCCCACAGGGATACCCTCAATATTTATTTGTGCCCGTATATTCGCAGCTAGCAGTTCTAAGTAAAGGGCAAATAATAAAGGGGATAGCAAGCCAGCCCATCGGTGCAGCAGTTGGATTTCCACTTGCGATGCTGGTGACCTGGGTTCAGGAATGGACCTGGGGTGTTGGAGGGCCAGCTGGGGGGAGAAGGATGGAAAGTCCGACTACTGCTTTCCTTCTCCGGGGAGGGGGGAGTGTGTCCAGTGCTTGATGGACCTCTGGTGGAGGCTGGGGGTACTGCAGCGGCCAGCACCTGAATGTTCTGGGGCGGGGCAGACGTTGGACATCATTGCATGTCCCTGCACCGAGAAAAAACAGAAAAAATTCCAGCCGCCGCACAGGATGATGCCACCCCCCTGCACCTGGCCTCTATGGCTCTCTGCCGCTCCACTGACTAATTACAGCTCCACGGCACCACCAAGGCCCTGAACCTCACCCTGGGAGGGAAGCCAGGGAGGCAACGTCCTGCCCTGGGGGGAAGCCAGGGAGTATCTGTGGATGTGGCTATAGGGGAGCTAGGCAGATGTCTGGAGAGGGGCTGAGATCAGGAGCAACTGACGGAACAAAAAAGCATACTAAATAAAATCAAAAATAAAGGGAACAACGGACATCCCTGGCACATGCCCCTGGATAAAGGGAATGGCACTGAGAGTGTTCCATCTAGTTTGAGGTATACAATAGGGGTTTGGAACCTGGCTTTAATTTGGGATATGAACCTGTCTGGAAAAGTGAAACGCTGCAGGGTGGCCCATAAAAATGGCCAAGACACTCTATCAAAAGCCTTAACCGAGAAGAACTAAAGGAATCTGTCTCTGTGAGGCATACTCTGTAAGAAGCAGGACCCGTCTAACTGCATCATGCGCTTAACATTTTCTAACAAAGCCAACTTGGTCTCCATCAATAAGTTGGGGGAGGAGTATATCCATCCTATAAGCAAGGATGTACATGAAGAGTTTATAATCACAGTTAAGCTTTGAGATTGGGTGATATGATACCATTTGCAGTGGATCTTTTGAGGTTTAGGGATGGCCAGTATTTCTAAGTATCTCCAAGAGGGTGGGGATGGTTTCCGTCTTGTATATCTGTAAAGGCTTTGGTTAGGGCTAGGATAATTGACTGTCTGAACTTCCTGTAGAATTCTGCAGGATACCTATCTGGGCCTGAGCCTTTAGAGATTTTGTTAACTTGAGAGTATCCAAAGCCTCCTCATTCATGATTGGGAGGAGCAAATTCTTGGCTTGGGATGGGGACAGTTTGGGTAGTATGATGTTGTTTAAGTATGGTTTGATTTGTTGAGGGGAAGGGTGGGTATCTTCCGAGTACAGGGATTTGTAAAAACCTGCCATAGCTCTTCTGATGTCCTTTGGGTGGTGAAGGAAATGACCATCTCTAGGGGCCTGCAGTCTGGTAAATATGGTGTGGATTCTCGCCCCTCTCAATCTTCTGGCTAAATTCTTAGCTCCCCAGGGCCCTCCCTCATGGCAGTTAAGTTTTAGATATAATAATTGCTGTTCTATTTTCTGGTCCATTAATTTTTTAAATTTTTGTTTTGTTATCTGCAGCTGGAGTTTAACCGTAGTTTCTCCCTGAAATAATCTAGCCTGCAAGTGCTGTAAATCTGCTTGTAATTTGGTCTGCAATGCCTCCCAGTTCTTCTTGAGGGTAGAAAATATTATAATTTTCCCCCATAATACAGCTTTGAGGTTGTCCCAGCTAATAGTGTGCGAGATATCTGGGGAGGTATTATCCGCCAGTATTCTGGGGATGGCTTCCTTGACCATTTGAATGAATTCTGGGTCCTCTTGGTGCATCAGATTTAAATGCCAGAAACATTGCTTTCTAGGTTTGTCTAAATATATTTTCAGGTAGAGTGGGGAGTGGTCCAATAGGATAGTTGCCCTCATGGAGATGTTCCTCACTGAGTCCAGATGCTCAATTGAAGAAAAAAAATAATCCAATCTGGATGAGGTGTGGGTTTTCCGGGAATAGTATGTATAGGCCCTAACTGAAGGGAAGAAGTGTCTCCAAAGGTCTACCAAACCCAGTGCTGGCAAGGTGGTCTTTAAACATTTTTGTAGGGATGTGGCCCTGTGCCTGGAAGGTGTCCACCACCCTTTCTGTGAAGAAGTATTTCCTCACATCCCTTTTAAACTGCCCACCCCTCAAGCTTCGCAGCATGCCTCCCATGATCTGGTGCTTCTCCTGTGAAAGAGACTCCCCTCTTGCACCTTGTTCAACACCTTCAGGTACTTATAGGTCTCAATCATGTTCCCTCTCCTCTCCTCTTCTCTCCTCCAGGGAGTACATGTTGAGCTTTTTCAGCCTCTCCATCTATAGTTTCTTGTGCAACCCTTGCACCATTTTATTAGCCCTCCTCTGGACCACTTCTGCTCTGTCGATGTCCTTGCAGAGATGTGGCCTCCAGAACTAGACACAGTACTCCAGGTGGTCTCTCAAGTGAGTGAAACAGAGGCAACACCATCTCTCTTCTCCTGCTAGAAATCCCTTCTCTATGCACCCCATCATCCAGCTCACCTTGCTTACTGCCCTGTTGCACTGCCCTGCCACCTTGAGATCATCGGATATGATCACCCCAAGGTTGCTCTCTAGTTTGGTAACTGTAAGTAACCCCCCTCATCTTATAAACAGACCCCCGGGTTTCCTTGCCCTAGATGCATGACATCACTTCTTGGCACTGAAATCCAGCTGCCATTCTCTAGACCACTTCTCAGGTTTCCCCAGATCTGTTTTCATTCTCTCCACCCCTTCCTGAGTGTCCACCCTGTTGCAGATATTTGTATCATCTGCAAAGAGACATGCCTTCCTTTCCAATTCCTCAGCAGTGTCATAAATAAACACATTGAAGAGGACAGGGCGCAGTACCCATCCCTGCAGTACTCCAAAGGTCACTCTCCCATACTCCGAGTGGTGCCGTCTACCACCACCCTCTGCCTATTATCCTTCAACCGGTTAGATACCAGCGTACCACCTTTTCCTCCATCCCCAGACTGCTAAGTTTCTTTGTCAGCCTTCTGTGTGGTACAGTGTCAAAGGCCTTAGTGAAGTCCAGATTGGCCACATCCACCAGTCTCCTTGATCTAGCTTCCTAGTTACCAAGTCAAATAAATTTATAAGATTTGTCTGATATAACTCCCCCCTCCCCCATGAAGCCATTCTGCCAGTGGGCATGCAGTGCATGTCTCCAGGTACTCCATCAGTCTCTCCTTCAGCAGGGACTTCACTAACTTCCCCACCACTGATGTGAGATCGACTGGTTTGTAATTGTTGGCCTCTCCCCTGCTGCTGCCCTCTTGCAGAGGGACCACACTGGCCCTCCTCCATTCCTCTGGAGTAATCCCATCTCCAATGAGGTGCTAAATAGTGTTGACAGAGTGGTGGCTAGCATTGTGTTCAGTTCTTTTAGTACCCTTGGGAGGATCCTATTCAGCCCCATCCCCTTGTTTTCTTCTAGGGCTTCAAATCCCCAGTGGACTCTCTCTTTCATAAATAGACTTGTGTCTCCCCCCCCCAATGACTGGTAATGCATGTCGGCCCATCTCCCCACTCCACTGTGAAGACTGAGCAGAAGTATTTGTTTAAAATTTTAGCTTTTCTCTTGATCTTCATTTGCACAGTCCCCCCTCCTGGTCTTCACTATACCACCTGTTGCCTTACTCTTTTCACTCATACACTTGGAGAAAGTCTTATTCCCATTCTTGACCTCTTGGGTGATCCTCTTCTCAATTTGAGCCTTTGCTGTCCTTACCCTCCTTCCTGCCTGTCTTTGTTTTTTCTAGATATTACTCCTTGTTCACCTCTGTTTGGGTCACCTTGTACTTCCGGAAAGCTTTTTTTTCCTCCCTTACCACCTTAGCCACATCCTTTGTGAACCACTGTGGCCTCTTTCTCCTCTTATTCTTGTTTATTACCTTTAAACAGCCTGCCGTTAACCTTAGTTATTCCCTCCTTCATTCTATTCCATTGCGTCTCCACCCTCCCTTTGGCTATCTTCCCCCCCAAGGTATTTCCTAAGGGTGTCTCCCATTTCTTTAAAATCTGCTCTCCTGAAATCCAGGACCCTGATCCTAGTGTGTTTTTTCTTCTGCCCAATCTGTACCCCAGACCACACTGTATGATGATCGCTTGTACCCCAACCCACGTCTGCAATGCTGTCCCTGTTCATATGTACTAGATCCAGAACTGCCCCATCTCTAGTGGAATCTGTAATTAGCTGCCTGAGAAATGCCCATTGCAAGGAGTCTAGGATGATCCTGTTGCTAATTGTAATAATAATAATCTTTATTTTTATGGCGCCTTTCAAATACCAAGGTGCCTAACAAAGTTTAAAAACACATCAAAGATCTCAGCGTCTTAAAAAAATATATAAAACAACGGATACAGTTAGAAAGATGAAATCAGCCACCAAATGCTTGGTACCACAGGTATGTTTTCAGGGCCTGTTTAAATCCCTTCACGGTCACGCACTCCCATAACTGACAGGGTAGAGAATTCCAGAGGATTGGGTCCACATGCATAAATGCCCGGGCCCCAGAAGATTTCAAGCACACCCTTGGAATCTCTAGCAACCCCTCATCAGCTGAGCGGAGCGATCGCCTGGGGTAGTAAGGGACCAGGAGCTCTTTCAAGTAGTCCGGGCCCAGTCCGTGTAGAGCTTTTAACGTCAGAAGACTGACTTTAAAGGTGATCTGCCACTGTACTGGCAGCCAGTGCAGTCTGCGCAGCACCGGCGAGATATGACAGGACCGAGAAGTTCCCGCCAAATGCTGGGCTGCTGCGTTCTGCACCAGCTGCAAGCGGCAGATATCCATCCCAGGTAGCCCTAGGTAAAAGGAATTGCAATAATCCAAGTGTAAGGACACAAAGGCATGGACCAGCGTAGGAAGATCACAGGACAGAACAAGGTGCTTAATCCTGGAGATATTCCTCAGATGGTACAAAGAGGACTTGACAATGGCAGATACCTGTGAACGCAGAGTCAGCCCTTTGTCAAAAATTAACCCCAGGTTTTGCACCTGTTCAGAGGTCGGGAATGATAAGCCCTCAAGGTAGAGCCTGGAGGGCGAACCAACCCCCAGCCCCCCATCCGGCACGCCGAATCCGCAACCAGCACCTCAGTCTTTTCCGAGTTCAACTTCAGTCAATTCAAGTCCATCCACTCCTGGATTTCTGTGAGGCAGTTATGAAAGACTGAGAGAGCTCCATCCTGGTCCGGTGCAAAAGAAAGGTAGAGCTGGGTATCATCAGCATAGCAGTGAAACCTCAGCTCATACCTTCTTACAATGTCTCCGAGGGGCATCATGTACACTGCAAACAACATGGGGGACAACACTGAACCCTGAGGAACCCCACAAGACGGAGAAACTGGATCCGAGGAATAAACCCCGGACACCACTCTCTGAGTTCTTCCAGTGAAGTAAGATGTAAACCACCTGAGGACTACACCCAATAGTCCACAGATGAACCTCAGGCGATCAAGTAGGACCCCATGGTCCACAGTGTCAAATGCTGATGAGAGATCTAGAAGAACCAAGATGGAAATTTTTTTCCGATCTCTAGCCATCAGTAGATCATTAAGCACCTGAACCAGTGCTGTCTCAGTACTATGCCTTTTTCGAAAACCGGACTGGAGGGGTTCATAGATATCATGGATGGTCAAATGGTTCTCCAGCTGTACAGACACTACTTTCTCAATCACTTTCCCTAAAAAGGGAAGGTGTGAGATTGATCTGTAGTTCACATGGCAGTCAGGGTCCAAAGAAGCTTTCTTTAAGAGGGGTGTTACCACCGTCTCCTTCAGGGAGCTAGGAAACTCACCTGTTTTCAAGGAGCACCAGACTATCCGTGCTAGGACCAGACCGATGGAGTCAATACAACCCAAAATCAGGGAGATTGGTCCTGGGTCCAAACTACAGCACATGGGGCATGCACCCTGGGAAATCTGCATGACATCTATGAACTCCGGTCAATCAAAGGTACTCCAGGAAAGCTGAGGAGCAGTGGCCATGCGCTGATCCAAAGCAACACCCTTAGAGTGTACTGGATGGAGTACCGCCCTGATGTCAGCCACCTTAGTTGCAAGGAATCGAGCAAGTTCATCACACTCTGCCCGTGAAAAAGCTTTTCGGACTTGTAGGCAGGTTGGGTTGCACAGTCTGTCTACAGTACAAAAGAGCTGAGCTGGTCGATTCTAAGCAGCCGTAATCTTCCCAGACTGGAACTCTGCCTTCTTACGGGTGATTGCAGATTGGTTGTCTTGGTAATGATCCATCAATCTAAGGTGGTCGGCATCAAGGGAGGATCTCCTCTAGCAACGCGCTAACCTTCATCCTAGTCGCCGCATCTCCCTCAAGGTCCCATCAAACCATGGGGACCGAGGGCAAACTGTAGCTGCAACCACAATGTTCCAGTCCACATCTGGCAGATTAAAGTCACCCATAATTACTACTTCCCCTTTGCTTGCCATTTTGCTTATCTATAGCCTCCCTCAAAGCATTGTCCAATTCCACCACCCTTATGCATATAAAGGCCCTGAACCCTGTTTCTCAGCCAAACCAATACACCTCTAGCCCTCCTTTTTGCTGCTGTGTCCCTGTATTTCCATGGCCTTTATACCTTCCCTTACATGCAAAACAACCCCCGTTTTCCTTCCTGACCTATCCTTTCAAAAAATGTTGTAACCCAGTGTGGCCACCTCCCAGCTGTGTTTGCCAGTGCACCATGCTTCTGTTATGGCCACCAGATCCATGTCTGCCTCTGCAAACATAGCCTCAAGGTCAGGAATTTTGTTTCCTAGGCTCCTTGCGTTGACTGACATGGCTCTCCATTCCTTTTGTCCCCGCCTGCCCCTAATTTTCCCTCCCTGAGTCCATCCTTCACTTTTTTTTTCATTGGTACTCATCCTTCCCCTTTTTATTCTCCCTCTGTATACCCTCCCTAGTATTATTCTCAGCCCTATTTCCACTTTTTCCACTTCCAGACCCCCATCCCTTCCCCGCTTACCCCTACTTCCCACTACCACTGGTAATTCATTTTCTCTGGGCTTTTCTTCGCTGTTGCTCCATTATCTGGGGGCATTCACTGCCTCTCTCATTTCTACTGCCTCCCCCTTTGACTAATGCCCAGTGAAGTAGCATTTAAGCCTTTCACTCAGGACTGCCATTCACCTCCTGGATAGATGGAGGTCATCTCATTTGTACAGGCCTTTATCATTCCAGGTTGGACCCTAGTCCCTGATGTAGACAAACCCGCCTCCCTGCTCTATGTCTTCAACCAGTTGTTGAAGATCGCAGTGCGGTGTTCCCTCTTCTCCCCCCTCAGCATTGCACTGGTAGCACCTCAATGAAGGCCACCATGTGCTACCTGCTTCAGGCCCCTCCCCAGCTCCCTAAACCTATCCTGTACCACCCTGGCTGCATCCCCTGCCAGTCATTTGTCCTCAGATGGACAATGATGTCCAGCTCCAATTCCTGCACCGCCACCCTAGCAATCCTAAGGATCCACTTCCCATCTCGCTGTGCTGAGGTGCTGTGTAGGCATCTCACCTCCCTCCTTCCCTCCTGTGGTGTTCCCAACCCCCCCAATGACCGAGTCCCCCACCAGAAGTTTCTTCCTCTTCTGTCTTCTTCCTCCCACCTTGGGGCCTCCACTCTGAAGGACCACAACTCCTCCATTACCACTACCACAGCAGTCCCATCCCTCCAGGGCAGCAACAGAGTTCTGTAGCAGCACTAGCTGAAGAATGTATTCCCTTACCCTCACCATCCTGGAACCCACCACAGTCCAGCAATTCCTCCTGGAGGGGGGGATTATTTAACCAGGAAAGGCACACTAAGTCAGAGCTTGTTTCCAGGTGTGACCTGGGAGCACAAGGAAGTTAAGTGACTTGCTCAGGGTCACACAGTATGCAAGTGGGTGCTGATGGCATTCAAACCCAGGTCTCCAGGTTTGCAGCTCAGTGCCCTTAACTAGTACGCTATACTGCCTCCACAGTATAGCATAGTGGTTAACTCATTCACACCACAAGAGCTCTTTAAGACTTCCACCACTTGTGCCCTGTATACTCTTGGCACTGTATCCTGGGCCTTTCTAAGCAAAATCAAGCCGTAATCAGCATGCCACAAACAAATGTGAATACCTCTAGAACTGTAAGTGCTACACACAAAGTATGAGTGGCAAAGTTGTTCAGCACAATGTTACCTTTCCCATGGTGCTATGCAATCAGTTGTAATCAATTTAGTTTTTACTTTATACTAGCTGAAATACCAAACAGCTGATTTTTTTCTGATGTTTTTCAAAGTGCTTAGGTGACGCATGAGAGACAAATGTCAGCCATGCACACCATACCTTACACAAATGCAAATAACTTTTAAAGTATATGTGGTAGACTCAAAGTATCAGTGGCAAAATTGTTCAGCACAAAATAACCTTTCTAATGGTGCTATGCAATCAATTGTAATCCATTTAGTTTTTATTTTATAGTAGCTGAAATACCAAACAACTGTTTTTTTTCAGATTTATTCAAGGTGCTTAGGTGAAGCTTGAGAGACAAATGTTAGCCATGCACACCATACCTTAAATAAATATGAATAACTCCTAAAGTATACATGGTAGACACAAAGTATCAGCAGCAAAATTGTTCAGAGCAAAATTACCTTTCTAACGGTGCTATGCAATCAATTCTAAGCAATTCAGTTTGTTTAATAGTTAGGTTAAAACTGCTGACTTCCTCAGATGTTTCTAGGCCTGAGTGAAAGTCAGTTGAGTACGTCTACAGGTGTTATTGTCCTGAGTGGCTATGCTTTCAGATGCCACCTACAGACATTTCTAGGCCTGAATGAGTTAAGGGCACTGAGGCAACAATGTGGACTTAGTGGCACCTGGGTGGTGAAAGGGGTCCCCTGAATCCTAGCTAACTTGGCCCAGAGTCTAGAGATCTCCCCCTCAGCTCAGAGGGGTGCACACAGATGGGGCAGCACCTCAGTCTCCAGAAGGTCTCCCTGAAGACTGCCGCTCCACAGCCACCAAACTGCACCACTCTCATCATTCCCAAATCTATTCCAATTATTACCCAAAAATGAATTTATACCCTTACTCCAGAAAGGGTGTTCCTTGATTTCCCTTTTTTGTCCAGATTACCTCATTACTTAACCTTAGTTAGGTCCTAATTTGCTTCCCCTGTAAACTTCTAAGTAGAGTTTTACTAGCTTTACCCCTTTGTACCCTGACCCTAGATAGGGTGTTACTAGTTTTTCTCTACTAACCCTTAATCCCTTTTGTATTTCTACTCTAGTTAGGGTGCTGCACCTATTCCTAGTTATGGTCTACTATTTACTCTCCACCCTTCCCTGCAATGAATGTTACATAGAAGTGACCAGGTACCTTACCTTAGTTGATCAGCAGAGTCACCCACTTTCCTGCTTTCTCCTGTGGACACCTGTCAATGTCTAAGATGCCAATCTTACACCTCTTCCATGCCAGTGCTGTTCCACTCACATTCTGGGACACCAGTGTGTGTGGGACACATTAGAAGTGATGTCTGTGGGTCACACTAGAAAAAAGGAAGGGAACAGCCATCCATATTGGGGTGGTCTACAAACCCCCATCTCAGGAGGAATCCATGAGCATGGCAATGGTAAATTCAATTCAAAAAATGCACATAAGGGGGAGATGTTGTTAGTATGGGACCTTCAACCTCCCAGATGTGGACTGGAGTGTAAACACAGCTGCAACAGCTATTAGTAGAAAATTCCTTGAAGGCCTCAACATGGCATTCCTAACACAACTGGTCACAGAACCAACTAGAAAGGTGGCAATACTGGACCTGGTGCTTTCAAACAGGGAAAATGTGGGTAAGGTCTCAGTGAAGGAGCACCTGGGTAACAGCGATTACCATACAATATGGTTTGAGCTGCTAGCTGAGCAGGAAAGAAACTCCATGATGACTAAAATCCTAGACTTCAGAAGAGTGAACTATGGTAATATGGGACATTTCCTGAAAGCAGCACTAGAGGGGGTCTCAGAGATGTCAATGGTGGGGGAGCAGTGGAAGACAAAAAAGGCGGGCATTGAGGCTGCAACACAACTCTTTATCAAGCAACTAACCAAAGGAAAGAGAAGAAAGAAACCACTATGGTTCTCTAGAGAAGTGGCAGAAAAGGTTAGGGCAAAGAGGTTGGTCTTTAAGGTTTATAAATGGAGTCAGAAGAAGGAGACAGAGAGTTTTACCAGGGTAAACAAAGGGAAGCAGTGAGGGCAGTTAGGATAGCAAAAGCACAGATGAAAGAAAGGATAGCAGACTCAAGGAAAAATGGAAACAAAACTTTCTTTAGATATATGAGTGATAGGAAGTAAAGTGGAGAGGGCATTGTCAGGCTAAATATTAAGGGAGGGGGATGCATGGAGGATGATGGACTCAAGGCAGAAATACTGAACGATTATTTCTGTTTAGTATTCACTGTGCATGGAGTAGAGAATGGCCCATCATTAAGGGTAAGGGACACTAAGGGAAGGGAGGGGGATACTAGTACATCCTCAGTGGAAGGAATCCACAGGGAACTCACAGTAATGAAAGTCAATAAGGCAATGGGACCGGATGGTGTGCACTCTAGGGGGCTGAAAGAGCTGATGGAGGTGTTGGCGCCACCACTAGCAGCTTTGTTCAGTCTATCGTTAGATACAGGGAAGGTACAGGAGGACTGGAGGAAGGCTGATGTGGTCCCACTACGCAAGAGTGGCAGCAAGGAAGAGACAGATAACTACAGGTCAGTTAGCCTGACCTCTATGGAATGCAAATTAATAGAAAACTGTTAAAAGAAAGGACTGTGAACTGCCTGGCAACAAACGGCCTCCAAGACCCAAGACAGCATGGTTTCACTGAGGGGCAGTCATGCCAAACCAACCTCATAGAGTTTTTCAACTGGGTAACCAGGGAAGTGGACCAGGGAGGTGCTGTGGACATAGCATAGCTTGATTTTAGTAAAACTTTCAATACGGTTCCCCACAGAAGGCTGTTAAACCAACTGGGGAGCCTGGGTGTGGGGTACAAGACACTGAGATGGGTGGGAAACAGAACTTAGAGGGTGGTGGTAAATGGTACAGGTTCTGCAGAGGGGAGGGTGACAAGCAGAGTTCCCCAAGGATCAGTGTTGGGCCCAGTCCTCTTCAGTGTCTCACATCAGTGACATTGCTGAGGGGCTGGAAGGGAAAGTTTGCCTGTTTGCAGATGATACAAAGCTCTGCAACAGAGTGGACACACCAGACGGGGTACATAAAATGAAAAGGGACCTTCAAATGTTGGAAGACTGGTTTAAGGAGTGGCAACTGGGGTTTAATGCTAATAATTGCAAGATCATGCATATGGGTAATAACAACCCAGGGGCAGTTTACAACTAGGGGGAGAGGAAATTTCAAGTTCCAGACAGGAGCGGGATCTGGGAGTCATCACTTCGGATGAGCTGAAGGTGGCAAGTCAATGTGGCAAGGCTGCAGCAAAAGCTAGCCGGATGCTGGGCTGCATAAGTAGGGGAATAACCAGCAGAAGAAGGGAAGTGATACTCCCACTGTATAGACAACTAGTGAGGCCTCACATTGAGTACTGCGTCCGATTCTGGAGACCCCATCTTCAGAAGGATATAAACAGGGTGGAGGCTGTGCAGAGGAGAACAACCAACATAGTGAGTGGCCTACACAACAAACCATATGGAGACAGGCTGAGGGAGCTAAATATGTATTCAATGGAGGAAAGGGGGACATGATTGAAACATATAAATACCTCTCAGGGAGAAACAGAATGCAAGTAGATACAATCTTCCAAAGAAAAGTGTGCTCTAAGATTAGAGGCCACAACATGAAGGTTGGGGGCCAAGGGGAATGTGAGGAAATACTTTTTTGCAGAGAGGGTGCTGGATATGTGGGATGGGCTGCCAGCTGTGGTGATGGGGGTGGAAATGGTTACAGGCTTCAAGAGGGCATGGGACAGACACATACTGTAGGTAGCTTGAGAATGCAAAAAGAGAGAGCATATGGATAGTGAGAGCTACACTAGTGCATAAAAAGCAATAAAATGGGTGGATGCAGTGGGCCAGTGGGCCCTTATCTGCCATTAATGTCTATGTTTCTATGTCTTGTATCCTCCAGATGTGACCTTTCCCAGGTGTGGCAGCCTACTGAGCCCTGATTGGTCCATGCCTGTCACATGACCATTTCCTGCAATTCTAGCTTCTGACCAGGAGAGAGGAAAAACCTGTAAAGAAGAGTCTGCAACACAAAATGAGACTTAGTACAGGTACTTTACTGAAAAATGACAGTCTAGATTAAAAAAAAACAATTACTATCTCCCACTTTCTTAAGGTATTGGTGCTTAAAATCAAGGTATTTAAGTTCAAATTGTGTTTGAAATCAAGGTGTTTGTGTTATACAGCCCAATTCCACTATTAAAACCAAGGTGCCCGGCCCATTGGCACTGCAGGTTGAGGCACTGGACGCCACACCTCGTGCCACGCCGCAACCCGGTTCGGTGACGGACTCAGGGAGCTGGAGTTGGTGGGGAGGGAGAGGACTGAGCATCTGGAGAATCGTTTCCTCATCCCTGGGAGGGTTCCCTGGGTTGCTCGGCAGTTCTTGCACCCCCAAATGGAGATTGGGGTACTGCAGGATCACCAGCCAGAACATATGGGCGGGAGTGCGAGACATCAGCAGGGCAGCCATGTGGATGTCATTGCACGCCACACCCCCAAGGGGAAAACAAAGTAGAAAAATCCCCATCCACAGGGATAGGTGATGGCACCACCACTCACAGTCACACTCCATCTGCTGGACTCCCTCCGCTCCTGGGCCGAGCCCAGTCCAGCCTGCCTAACTGTAGATAGAGCACCCTGGGTGAAAAGGGCGGCCCTGCCTTGGGGGGCTCAGAGCCGGGGGGATTGCCAGGCTGGTGCCAGGAGTTGGAGGAGTTTCAGGCTCAGAGGTAGAGCTTCAAGGCATCGGTGGATGCCTGAGAGAATTCCCCGTGTGACGGTACGACAAAGAAGAAGATACAACCCCCCCCCCAAAAAACAAGGTATTTGTGTTTAAACAATTTCTCTCTCTAAATCTGGCCCACTTGGTGTTCACCTGTTGTTTGCAAGTATGCCAAAAACTACTCCCCACCCTACGTTAGCATACAACTTTGCACAATCTGAGTCCCTTATTTAACTTGCAGCTCCCTCTGCAGTTTCAGTGCTCCACAATCCCTGCTCATTGTTTGGTGGTATTTTTTTAATCCCCTCCTGCTAAACTCAGTTCTCTTACTTTAGTTGTACAAGTTTACAAACAAATGATTCCCGCTATCTGTGAGCCCCGCCCAATGGCTGTTCAGCTCCCATTCAGCCAGCACTTGCTGGAATGATTGCACCTTTATAGCTTGTTTGTGATGCCATTCAGCACCATACAATCCAGCTTAAAATCTAAGCCAACTTAAACTACCTTACTGTGATTTTCATATATTACCTATGATGCTTTGCATTAGGGTGTGTGCAATTTTGTATTTCTTTGAAACTTGACTTTATTACTGATTCCCTAGTAGGGTCACCCTTGATTTAGTGCCTTGGCACTGAGGTCCTTGTCTTGTGTATGCAATAGTTCACTCATGTTTGATGACAGCTCTTCAGCGATTTTGAGGTAGTCACTCACTGAGCATATAATACATACAGAATCAGCAGAGTTGTAGGCAGTGAACCAAAACAGGAATGGACTGTTTATTTATGTATTAATTTAGTTTGCTAGTTATTGAAAGAGTTTCACCTGGAAAGGCATACTGAGACAAAGTAGCTCATGTCTAGAGGCATCCTGGTTTCCAGAGGCATCCTGAATGCAGTAGCAGTGCCATAGGGAGACACTGTGCTAAGAAGGAAAGATGGCATTGTAACAGAAATGGGAATGATGTAGTTAATTATTTGGATTTACTAAAACTAATTTTCTGATCTTTTGAATCTCACTAGAATATTTTTCTTGGCTTGCTAACAACAACGAGAAAAACACTGGGATTTTACTTCATTAGCAGGCCATCCCTCTGGACAGTGTAATAGGTAATAAATGTCAGGAATGACAAAGGGAGGGACATTCACACTTACATACACACAGAAGTTGAAAAATTGGACCAATCAAATATAAACTGGTTGTTAAATGGATCTAATTGAGCGCTAATAGGTTTATAAATTGATTGGGGCAAGGGAATTCAAATTTGTACAGAATCTAAAATGGTTGGTCAATTCAAAGAGATGACCCATCACAGAGTCTCAAATGTAATCTATAAATTCAGAGGCTTCCTCTCAAGCAGGGCTTTTGCCTGATACCATCCATGAAGATAAGCAGAGAGCCTGCCTTCTGCTGAGATTTGTGTAGGGGGAACAGAGAGCTTAGATTTCAGTTTCTCTGTCAGCGTAGGAAGGCAAGTACCTTGTTATGTTAGATTAAAGCAGTCTGTAGTGTTTTTCTTTGCTGACTCCTGTTCATTGAAACCATTTGTTTATTATTTCTGTAAAAGTGTTTTCCTCTCATTTGTACTATCGATATCCTGGAGCTACACCTTAACTCCTAAAGTAAAAATCTTTTATTTACTTAACAGTCATGAATGTGTCTTAATTGCAAGGTAGTGATTTCTTTTCTCTGGCTAAGAAAGAACCTGTTGGCATCCACCATCAGAAGAGCATACTATCTAAGTTAACCTGTAGTGACCTTCCTAGTCTTGTGCAGGAAGAAGTTAGTGTCCTGGGAAAACACCAGGTGGAAGCTGAGAAATGAGGCAACAGATGACTCTCTAAAGGCAGTTACAACCAAGAGAGGGTTGTCACATTTGGTAGGAAGCGTCTGGGATCACAGTGCACCTTTGAGCACACTAAGAGACAACTGGCCAGTAGAAAACTCTACCTTAGCAGTCACGAAAAAGAATATACAAAAGAGGGCACTTTTACAATATTTTTTTTCAATCTCCAGTCAGCATAGTCTAGTGTAAGCTGAGAGAATGAGCTCCACAGAGTATGACTCACTTACTGTGCAGCAGCTTTGTGACAAGCGTCAAGAACAAGGAGTCCAGCCTGAAGGTCTAAAACAGAAAAAGAAGGCAGACCTCATAGCCAAGCTGGTGGCATATGACCAGAAGCAGAAGATCCCTGGGGGTGAGTCAGCAGCTGGGGTAGCAAACTCCTGAAATCAGGTTGATGCCCTACAACTGCAGCTGTTGCTGCAAGACAAGGAACTAGGCGAAAAGGCTGAAATTAGAGACAAAAGGCTGGAAGCAAAGACGAGAAGCCTGGAGTCAGAGGAAAGAGGAAAAATTCACCAGCAGGAACTGGAACTAGTAGCAAAAAGACTGGAAGCAGAAGTGTAACAAATTTATTTTTCTAGCTACTAATAAATAATAAATAATAAATAAACTTGTCTTTGCATACTTGTCTGTGGATGCCACCAAGAGGCCTCTTTGATGGTGCCACCCTCAGCCAAAGGTAGCAAGCCTAGACTGACTGAGGGGACAATGTCGAGTTGTTCAGCCTGACAGCTGGATGCCCAAAACATGGTGCGGAGCCAGCCACAGGCAGGAATGAAAAAGTGCCTTAATAAGGGGGAGACACTGTTCCTCCTGAAAAACCACCACTGCCACCACCCAGAGAAACAGACCAAACAGGGGCACCAAGACCTGCTAAAAATAACCATCCAGACAGAATGTAGTAAAATAAATTACTTTTAAGGAAGCAGTATAGTGCAGTGGTTTAAGGCTCTGAGCTACAACCTGGATACATGGGTTTGAATCCCACAGCCCCCACTTGCATACTGTGTGACCCTGAGTAAGTCACTTAACTTCCTTGTGCTTCCAGGTCGCACCTGTAAAAAAGCTTTCAGCTTGGTGTGTCTCTCCTGGTAAATATATATATATATATATATATATATATATATATATATATTATTATTAGAAAATAAACAGCAAAGCTATACAAAATCTTCATTACTAAAGGGTTATTACTGTACAAGGCTTGTAACTGGAATCTAAGCAATAAGAATCACTGTCGAGTCTTATCACTAACGTTTTAACAATAAAATAACTGCAACTGGCTTATCATTGTAACTTTAACACAATCGCTGTAAGTGTCTTATCATTGTAACTTTTAGAAATAAAGAAATTTAACACACTGCTGCCCCAGAGCTCCCTCCCCAGGTGCCAAAACCTCTCCCCAAGGACTACTGCAAGTATTGCAAAAAGAATACAGGCCTGAGATCCGCTGCAAGCCACCTCACTAGCCAAGTGTCCCAAGGTGCTGTGCTGCTAGTCACCCTACTAGTTGAGTCTCCCAAAGGTGCTCCACTGCTAGCCACCCTGCCAGCCAAGCCTCCCAAGATGCTCCATCACTAGCAGACCTGCTAGCTGAGTTTCCCAAGATGCTTTGCAGCTAGCTGACCTGCTAGCCGAGTCTCCCAGATGCTGCCCTGCTAGTGACCTGCTAGCTAGTCTCTGATTCTTGATTTTCTAGCAAATCTCCCAAGATGCTGCCCTGTTAGCCAACCTGCTGGCCAAGTCTCTAAGATGATGTGCTGCTTACCAAACTGCTAGCCAAGTCTCCCACCAGGCACCTCTGCGAGGGGCTGGGAACTGGCCAAGACTGAGTGATACAACAATTTTGAGCCCTCTTGTTAAAGTAAGGCTACCAGACTGGCAGAGCTCTCTCAGCTACCCCTGAAGGTCCCATGAGTCTCCTTAATCAGAAACTTCTCCTTACGATATCTGTCTCCATCAAATTCCTTCACCAGGAACTCTTCTTCATCGAATTCATTCCTCAGAGCCATTCTCCATCGAGCTCCTTCTTCAGAAGCCTCTTCCATCCAGCTCCTTCATCAGGAGCTCTTCTCTAGTGGGCCCACTCTATGTGGGAGCACCCTCCAGGGGCTTCTCCTCTCGGCTCCTCCTCTGACTCTCCTCTAGATGCCCCTCATGACATCTCCTTCCTCACTGACTTTAGGCCCCCAGTATTTATTTATTTGTTTATTAGAATTTTGGATAAGTCTTCTTATATGCTCATTGTTATGCTTCACCATCTGCTTGTTATTATTGGTATTATATTTGTGATATAAATATATGTTTCTTGAAATTTCTGCTTGGAAAAGTATGGCATTCATCACAAGAGTACTATGGGACCTAGGATTTTAAAAGTGTGGTAAGGAGATATTGCACTCTCAATGATCCAGTGGAAAACTTCATTAAGAGCTTCCTTTAGAAATCAGTTTGTATAGGCTTTAAACCAGCCTTTTGTATAAAGTATTGCATTTTGCGACCTATTAGGAAGAAAGCAACCTCTGACAGAGACCTATAGGAGAAACAGCTGTCAGGATGTTCTCCGAAGATCAAAGGGTAATTCTGACCTGCCATAAAGCGGACTCACCAATTAAAAAATAAAAAATAAATAAATATATATATATATATATATATTTTTTTTTTTTTAGAGGATGTAGTGCAGATGCCTGAGACTAATTTGGTAGGCAGGAATAAAGTGACCTCACAGCCAGCATCACCACTGAGCTGTGACCTCACAAGCTGGGTGCGACACTTGTTCCCTTTAGATAGTCAAAGCTAAGAGAACATAGTGCTTTTTATCTCTGGACTCCTGAAAGAACACAATCTCAAGAGCACTTCTACCCACGGTAAGGTAATTCAACCTCCACTATGTATTAATTGAAACTAGGGTAGGATTAGATACTCACTAATAAGGTGGTTTTGTTTAAATTGTCCATTTAATTTGTATGACTGTACCCTCAATGTTATATGTTTTGTGTTTTGTATTTCATCTACTGTTTTTAATTTTAGTAAACTTTGTTTTCCTTGAAATCCTGCCTGAGCATTTTTCTCCTTTTGAATGTGAATGCTGGGACAGTGTTGATAATTCTGACAGAACTGTTAAGCACTTACAGTGTATTACCATATGCACCAAGGTAAGAAAAGTACCTAGGTCTCAACTGAGTCAAAAGGGGGATTGTGATGCCCGCTGGGTTAAGTATTGCACTGCATTTCCCCAAAGAGGGTGTGATATTTGAACCCGTTACCTGGGTGTGCTAGCTAAAAAGGATTCATATTTGACCCCAGGACTTGAGATTGGTAGTTGTTCATAACCAAAACAGATAGGAGGGCTACCCTGTTTGTCTCCTGTTCACATATTTCACTTCGAGGCTTGGCACTTTGGGAGAAGAGGGCCTGACCCCCGGAGTGCATTTGTGACAGGTCTCATTGGCAGCGGTGCGATTTAAAAGATTTGGTTTGCAGTGCTGCAGTCAAAAAGATTTGTTTGCATACTGTGAAATTATTTGGTGACAGGAGCATTAACAGTCCAGTGTGTCAGACTGATAACCGTACAGTTCACACACAAAATAAGGCAGTGATTTGTGAGAAAAAAAAAAGAAGAAGAAATATATCATTGTGGTTACAGTCAAAAGTTCCCTACCTGTTTTATTTTTTTTTCAGGTACAAGCTAGTGTAGCTGTAGATTAGAGAAGAAGATGACTTCCACCTACAGTGAGTACACTGCAGAATATCTGAGGCAGCTGTACCAGGATAGAGGAGTCCGTTGCGGTGAAACAAGCAACACCTCGTGGAGGCTCTTGTGGCAGCTGATGCCCAAGACCTGAGGTCACAGTCAGTATGAAAGGGACCAGACCCTGGGCATGGAAGGGCCAGGGTCCACTGCAGTGTCCAGACTCAAGGAGGAGGACAGCAGGACCAGTGTGACCAAGAGCCACAGCCGCAGGGGAAGATCACCACCATTCTGGAGCCAGAAAGGATCAGGCTGCAGACAGAGTTGTGGAGAATGGAGTTGGAATTTGAACAAAAAGGTATGAAGCCCAACAATTAAGGGGAGCTTGAACAGTGGAAGCTGGAGATGAGAGAGAGAGAGGAGAAGCGATAGCAGCTTCAGAGAGAGGCCGAGCAAGAGGAGAGAGAGCGTCAGAGGAAATTTGAACTATAGAATCTACAACTCCAAAGATCAGCACCAGAGCAGGTAAGTGGCATGGGTGAACCTTGGACTCAGGACTGGGTTACAAATTTAATTCTAAATTGATAGCTGAATTTAAGAGGGGAAGATATGGATGCATTTTAAACTCATTTGAAAAGTATGCATTCAAGCAAAATTCCCTGAGAGTCCTGGAACTTCCAGCTATCCTTGCTGCTTACTGAAAAGCTTGTGATGCATTGGGGCAAATGGACAATCAGGACAGTAATGATTATGGCTAACAGTAGCTGCATTGTTAAAAAGTATGACTTGACAGCTGAAGCATACAGAGTTAAGTTCCGTAAGCTCAGGAGATGTCCTGATATGAGCTACGGGGAGCTAGCCACTAAAAAAGTCAATTTTTAAAATGTTGGTGGAAAGGGATACAAGCAGACTCTGTAGAGAAAATTGAAAATGCTATACTTTTGGAGCAGTTCTTAGGACCGAGATCCAAAACAGTGCAGGAGGCTGCTGAGCTCTCGGACCACTATGCCAGGAGCAGACCTGCTCTGAGAGGGAATGGGGTGGGCATGGCAGTGCAGAAAGGAAAAAAAGTGCACCTTTAAGGCTGCTAAAACCTTCACTGCCTCCACCAAAAGTGGGAGGCCCCAGGTTACAAAGAAAGGATTTGCCTGATAAAAGAAATGAATGTTGGTTTTGCAAACAACCTGGACATCTTGCAAGACAGTGTCCTAAAAGGCAGAGAGTGCACAAAGTGGTGCTGGGAAAGAGGTGATGTATCCCTGAAAGCATGCCAGTACACATGAGGAGCACATACACCCAGTTACTGTGAATGGGATGCAAACGAACATACTAACATATGAAATTTGGCCAGCAGATAAAGGCTAGAGGTTTATCTAAGTTCAGCTTTGAATGTGCAGCTAGCACCGCTATCCTGCAGCTGCCCTCTTCCACCCTTCCCTTCATTAACCCTCCCCTTGTCCTGTCCCATCCCCTTTGAAGCAGTCCACTGTTCTACTGGATACCACTTTGCAGGTAACGATTCCACCCAGCCACCACCTCTCTGTAAAAACTGTCTCCTCATCTCCTCCTGAACCTTCTCCTCCAGTCTCATATCATGGCCCTGATGTCCCTCCCTCCTTACTTTGAACAGCCCCTCTGTACCTGTCTTGTTTATTCCTTTCATGTACTTAGGTTTCAATCATGTCCCCTGTCCTCCTCTCCTCCAGTGAGTACATGTTCAACTCCCTCAGCCTCCTCTCGTATGATAAGTCCCTCAGCCCCTTGATCATCTTTGTTGCCCTGCGCTGCACTCCCTCCAGTAACTGAATTTCCCTCTTCAGATACGGGCACCAGTACTGCACGCAGTACTCCAGGTGCGGTCTAACTAATGGGTTAAGGGACACGGGGGCATCCCTTACTTTGATAAAAGGGGATTTGGTTAAACCTGAACAGCTTATACCCAATCAGTTTGTTACAGTATGGAGATTCACTGGAAAGGAGAAAACACTGCCACTTGCTAGTTTTCTCCTGGACTGGGGTGAGACAGGAGAGACTGTGCAAAAAGTTGCAGTGGCAGAAAATCTGGCCCTGGATGTGATTATGGGGAACAATCTCCAAAAGGGGATGGTGTGTGAAATTACCTGCAGTCAGGTGGCACAGGTAAATTGTGGTTCCCTTGACCCCAAAGAAGCCCTTGTGGAAAACAATGGGAAGCTGGTTCCCTAGCCTGTGTCTCCTGATATGGAGAATAGTGAAAAGGGGTTAGAAATTCCCCAGGTAGCAGTTAACAGAACAGCTACAGAAGGTTACTCTGAGGAGGGAGGGGTAGCCAATTGTCAGAGAGCTAGGGACCCTAGTTTAGAAACTGGGGGACCTGTCCCATGCCTTGGGAATGTGTAAAGATTTTGCAGCTGCTCAGAAAAATTACCCCAGTTTAGAGAGGCTGAGGGCTTGGGCAGAGTCTGACAGAGCACAGGGAAGGGATGGGAAACATAGAGTTTACTGGGACAAGGGACTGCTGTGTACACAGGATGTAAGGACAGAGGGAGGGGTGCTGGACAGGCAGCTTGTCGTTCCCCAGGGGTACCGTGAGCGGTTGCTCAAGATTGATCATAATATTCCCATGTCTGGACATCTGGGAATCATGTGCACTATGCAGTGATTGTCCAAGAATTTCTATTGGCCCAGCTTCACCCAGCAGGTGAAGGAATATTGCAGGTCTTGTCACCAGTGTCAAGAAATAGGGAAGGCGAGTAGTAAAACCAAAGCCGATCTAATTCCGTTACCCATAGTGGAGGAACCATTCCAGAGGGTAGGAATGGATATAGTGGGGCCTTTGAATACCCCCAGCTCCTCTGGGAAGAGGTTTATCCTAACGGAGGTGGATTATGCCACCCGGTACCCAGAGACAGTCACCCTATCCTCACTGAGGACAGACAAAGTGGCAGATGCCTTGTTAGGGATTTTCTCCCACGTTGGGTTCCCGCAGGAGGTTATCTCCAAAGAGGAGTTCCTTCATGTCGGACCTAATGAAGTGTTTGTGGAGAAGTGTGGGTGGTGCAGAGATGCCACGACACCTTATGACCCACAAGCCAATGGGCTTGTGGAAAGATGTAATGGTACCCTTCATCCCGATGCTCTAAGCGTTTGCTGAACAGCATGGGAGGGACTGGGAGAAATACCTTCTCCACCTGTTGTTTGCCTACAGGGAGGTGTTCCAAGAGTCAACAGGGTTTTCCCCCTTTGAGCTCTTATATGGACGCAGGGTGCATGGGCCCATAGACTTGATCTGGGAGGACTGGGAAGGCAAGCACGCCACCCAGGGAACTCCCATAGTGGATTATGTCAAGTTTAGGGAAAAGCTGAAGGAGTTTATGGGGACAGCTTAGAGCAACCTGGCAGCTGCCCAGCTAAAGAAAAGGGTATGGTATGACTGCAGAGCCAGAGCTCACTCGCACACTGTGGGTCAGGAGGTCATAGTCCTAATCCCGGTCTGGAAAGATAAGCTGCGGGCTGAGTGGGCAGGACCGTACAAAGTAGTCAGACAGGTGAATGATGTAAATTACATTATAGAACTGCCTGACAGGAGACATACCCAAAGGATGTACCATGTCAACATGATGAAGCCATATGCAAATAGGGCTGACATGGTCTTTGCAGTGTGTAGTCCTGGGGAGCAGACGGACGAGGAAGACCCCCTTCTGGACTTGCTGGAAGAAAGCAAGCAGGAGTCCTCTATGGAGGCATTTAAAATGTCGCCCCAGTTGACCCAGGACCAGATCCAGGAAGTAAGGGAGGTTTTAGTAGACTTTGCCCCATTCTTTAGTGCCAAGCCTGGACTAACCCCCTTAGTGATGCATGATGTAGATACGGGGATGCAAGCACCTATACAGCGGACAGCATATCAGGTGTCAGAGGCCGTCCAAAAGGACATTAGGAGAGAGGTGGAGGAAATGCTGGATTTTGGGTAATCCAGAAATCCCATAACCCCTGGTCTCACCCGTAATCCTTGTTCCCAGGCCAGATGGTTCTACTCATTTTGCATGTACTATTGTGGACTCAACGCAGTCACAAAGTTGGATGCCCACCCAATGACATGGACGGATGAACTACTGAACAAGTTGGGAGGGAGACATACCTCACCACTATTGACCTGATGAAAGAGTATTGGCAAATGGAGTTAACTGCCAGAGCTAGGAGAGGTTGGCCTTCATCACTCTGATAGGGTTATTTGAGTTTAAAGTAATACCTTTCAGAATGAAGAATGCCCTGCTACCTTCAAAGGTTGGTGAACCAGGTGTTGAATGGTACTGAAGAGTACACCGTAGCACACCTGGATGATATTGCCATCTTCAGTGCCAGCTAGGAGGAACACCTGTCTCACCTTAGGGAAGTGTTGGGCAGGGTACAGAGGGCTGGGCTCACTGTAAAATGGAAAAGTGCCAGGTGGCCATGGCATACCTAGGACATGTAGTAGGGCAGGAGAGCTCCATCCTAATCAAGCAAAAATTGAGGCAATTGAGGCATGGCCCAGACCTGAAACACAGAAGGAAGTTTGGAGTTTCTAGGGACCGCAGGGTACTATAGAAAATTTGTATCAAACCACAGTGCCCCGCAGCTCCCCTGTCTGGCCTACTAAAGAAAAAGAATGCTTAAAAGGTTAACTGGGAACCAGCCTGTGAACAAGCCTTTACATGGCTAAAGGAGGCACTGTGCAGTGCTCCTGTATCAGCCAGTCCAGACTATAGTAAACCATTTGTAGTCCAGACAAATGCTTCAGATGTGGGTATTGGGGCAGTACTTAGCCAGACTTCTATCCAAGGTAGAGATAACCCAATAGTGTACCTCAGTAAGAAGTTACTTCCCAGGGAGCAGGCTTATTCTACAGTGGAGAAAGAATGCCTTGCAATGGTGTGGGCACTAAAGAAATTAGAACCTTACCTATACGGGCGGCATTTTGAGCAAACAGATCACAACTCCCTGGTTTGGCTGGCACAACATAGAAACATAGAACATGGAATTTGATGGCAATAAGGACCACTTGGCCCACCAAGTCTGCCCATTTTCCTACCTAACGGATAAGCTGCAGATCCTAGTTAACCAACAGCCTACTTCCTCCCACCCCACTAGAATTGCCTTATGTCTGTACCATGAATTATTGAATTTCCACTGTTCTTGACTCCACAACCTCAGGAAGACTGTTCCATTCATCTACAACCCTCTCCGTGAAGAAATACTTCCTCACATTACCTGAGCCGCCCCTCCATCTTCAAATTGTGCCCCCTTGTTCTTGCACATCTCTTCTTCTGAAAAATGCTACCCTCTTGGACTTTGTTGATTCCCTTGAGGTACTTGAAAGTTTCTATCATGTCTCCCCTCTCCCTCCTTTCCTCGAGGCTATACATATTAAGCTCCTTTAGTCTTTCTTCATATGTCTTCTGTTGCAGACCCTGCACCATTTTGGTTGCCCTCCTCTGGACAGCCTCCACCCTGTCTATGTCTTTGTGGAGACGGGTCTCCAGAACTGCATGCAGTACTCCAGATGTGGTCTCATCAACTTCCTGTACAGAGGGATAACAACTTCTTGTTTTCTACTGGTGATGCCTCTTCCTATGCATCACAGTATCTCCCCAGCCTTCCTTACTGCCTTCTCATGTTGCTTGCCACCTTTAGGTAATCTGATATAACTACCCACATGTCCCTTTCCATTTTTGTTGTTGTCAGTTTCTCACCCCCCCATTGTGTACTCTTCCCCTGGGTTTTTAATTCTCAGGTGCATTACTTTGCACTTCTTTGCATTGAATCTAAGCTGCCATACATTTGATAAATATGTAAAACAAATGGTAGGATTTTAAGATGGAGTCTTGCCTTGCAAGGGTACGACATGACTGTCACTCACAGGGCAGGGGCTGCAAACGCAAACACAGATGGGCTATTGTGTCAGTTAGAGCAGTGAACTGAATTTGGGAAACTCATACCATGCCTAGGAATAGATTCCCCAAATTCAGTCTAGGAGGGAAGACTGTGATGCTTCATCATCTGCTAGTTATTATTGATATTATATTTGTGATATAAATATATGTTTCTTGAAATTTCTGCTTGGAAAATTATGGCAGTCAGCACAAGAGCATTATGGTACCTGGGATTTTGAAAGTGTGGTAAGGAGAGATTGCACCTCAGTGACCTAGTGGAAAATCTAATTAAGAGCTTCCTTTAGAAACCAGTTTGTATAGGTTGCAAACCAGCCACTTGTAAAAGTATTGCATTTTATGACCTATTAGGAAGAAAGTACTTTACAGATACCTGTTAGATTTCACAAATAGAAGAAATAGCTGTCAGGAAATCCTCTGAAGATCAGAGGGTAATTCTGACCTACCATAAAGCAGGCTCACCAATTAAAAAAAAAATTTTATATACAGTATATATATATGTGGAATGCTTAACAACATGCAGATGCCTGAGACTAATTTGGTAGGCAGGAAGAGAGTGACCTCACAGCCAGCATCACCACTGAGCTGTGACCCTCCCAAGCTGGGTGGGACCCTTTATTTATTTATTTATTTCAGTTTAGGACTAATACCTTTGAGTCAAGGACTCATTTTCAAAGGTTCCAAGTCAGTCAAACGAACAGATACAGACAACATGTCACAGCAGTTAGATTACAAAAATGTTGCACAGGGTTGCACATACTTTAAGTTTCACTAATACATAGCAAAATTAATAGCTCTTAGTGTGAGGCATTGTAGCGTTAGAAACAGGAACAAGGGAGAAAGGCCAGGTAATGCATCTCTGCTGGGTAGTACAGGGGCAAGAGTGGGGTGGGTGGGGAGGGCAGGTAGCTGATGTTGTAGATTGAGCATGTAAGAGATAGCCAGGGGTGAGGGTGAGGGGTGGGGGAGTATCCTAACTAGGTATTGTTGAATGTTCACATCAGCAGTAGATGGAGTGGGTGAGTGGGGAGGTGGTGATGGTGGAAGGGGGGAGAGGCAAGTGCGTTGTAGGGGTAGGGAGTGAGTGTAAACTATGCTAGGTTGGAATTTTGAGGGAATGGTGGTTTGTTGGAGGTGGCAGGAGGGGGGAGTGCTGGGGCAGTAGTAGGGTGGTTTATGCCAGGGGTGGGGGAAATGGTAGAGGTGCCCTGAGCATGGGCTCAGTACAGCATCCACAGATTTTTTTAGCTCTAGCATGGAACAAAGCCCAGATTTGAATTGGCTGAGCTTGGTACATCCCAGGAGTGTGGTAGGCAGCTCATTGAACCACTTTAGGTCCAGGAAGGAGAGTGATCTCTGTGCCAGTTTAGTACACTTAAATGGCACCCAGAGTCCCCCTTTTGCCTCACTTCTTGTCTGTTTAATGGGTAACACCTTTGTGAATATTCTGTTGGTGGACTCAGGCATATGCCCTAGCATGACTTTTTTGATAAGCATGCAGGTTTGGAATTGAATTCAGAGGTGGAGTGGGAGACACCCAGTCTCATTGAAGAGGGTGCAGGTGTGGGTAGAGAGATCAACCCCTAAGGTTAGGTGACAGGCCTTGTTTAGGAGTGCTGACTCTCTTGAGGGCAGTGTCAGAGCCTGTTCCATAGACTGGTAGCCCATAGCCAATGGTGGCTGAGTACTGAGCTGCTTATGGCCAGTTTCAGAGTTGCAGGTGGTAGGGAGTGCTTGTGGCAGCACAGAATACCCAGTTTCATATTGAGGCTTGATGACAAGGTCAATATGACTGGCAAAATTGAGGGTGTCAGCCAAGGTAGATTCCTAGGTACTTGAATATGGAGACTTGTTCTAGTGGGGCTCCTTTGGGCTCAGAATTTGCAGTGAGCTGAACTTCATTTCATTTTGGGAACTGTGAACAGCATGCTCTTGTTTTTTTTGGTGGTTGAGCAGGAGTTTGTTCTGATGGAACCAGGATTTGAGCTTAAGGAAGCTGTTCTGCAACTCAGTAGTGATGTAGATGTTGGTCTCTGCCTGAGATGGATATGACAGCATTGTCAGCATAGAGTACAATGTGTACTGGGCAGGCAGAGGGAGGAGGGTATTTATGAACAGACTAAAGAGTAGTGGGCTGAGGATAGATCCACGGGGGACTCCAAGGCTAACCTCCTTTGGCTCAGAGTATGTGTCTCCTATTCTGACTCATTGTGTTCTATTGGAGAGGTAGCTCCAAAACCAAGCCACCATGCTTGGAGACAGGCCAGTTGATGACAGACTGCTGAGGAGAAGGTGGTGGTTCACTGAGTCAAAGGTCTTTGTGAGGTCTATGAATATAGACCCCACTGCCATCCCTTTATCCAATGCGTTGTAAAGTTGGGAGGTGTATTTGACTAGCGCCCTAACTGTTGAGTGTTTTGTGTGGAAGCCATGCTGTTGACAGCCAAGCAGGTTATACTTCTTCAGGTACTCCATGAGCTGGTCAGAGACCACACTTTCCAAAGCTTTCAAGAAGGGTGGTATTGAAATTGGCCTCTAGTTAGATGTGTTAGTTCTGTCTACATTTTTGAGGATGGGAGTGACTAGGCAAGCTTCAAGGCATCTGGGAACATACACGATCTAAGGGATGAATTAAAACCTTAGTGAGAGGGTCAGCTATCTAATCCAGGGTTAGGTGACCAGCTTCAAGTCAATTTGGTCACTCCCCATCCTGGTCTTGCTTAGGACCTGCTTGACATATTTGATTGTCTAATTTCTTGAGATCTGTTTGACATGAAAGGTGGTGGTCCATTTCCTGTAGGTGTAGGTGCACGAGGACCAGAGGGCTGATCTGTGGATGGTACAAGGTATTCATCCAGTAATACACCAGTGAGAGCCGTGAATGCTAAATTGAAGGTGTTTGTTATATCAAGGGGTTTCTGGAGTGTCCCAGTATTGGAGGTAATCAGGTCTGGTGGGGCTCTAGGAGTACTACCAGTTTGTGAGTTCATGGAGTGACAGAAGTCTTTACCTGAACCCCATATGTTGTTGAGTTGGTCCTTGTAATAGGTGGCTTTGGCTTGGCGAACAAGCTTTGTGCAGTTATTTCTGGCAGCCCTGTACGTGGATAAATCAGCCTGCTTGGCTATATGCCAAAGATTGTCTCTATGATGCATGAGCGCAATTAATGTGCCAGAGAGCCAGGGGTTTGTAGTTCCTTTAACCTTCTTGATTCTGATGCGGATGAAGATGTCACAGGCCTGGGTGAAGATCCTGAGGAAGTAGTCCAGGGCCTGGTTTCCATCCATGGCTCTGTCGATTGGGGACCAGTCAATCAATTTTAGGTATAGTCTGAAGGCGTCCAGAAGTCCGGCTTTCAGGGAGCGGTTTCGGACACTTTGGGTGGACGCTTAGAGAACTTATTTGTCCAAATTCACATGACTGGGGAGTGGTCACTGAAGCTGTCTGGTAAGACAGAAACCTGGAGATGTGTTCTGGGTGGGAGGATAAGAGCCAGTCTATGAGTCTGCTGGTTCCAGTTTGGTAGTTGAGGTGGGTGGCTTGAGTAATCATTTGGGTGAGGCAGAATCCAGAGATCTGGTCTCTTGCTGGAGCTTCTACCTGTGAAAGCCAGTTAATTTTAAAGTCAGCGACTATGACCTGTTCCCAATTATTGCCCAACAGCTGCTGATTCCCCTAAGAAGTGGTTGAGGCCAGCAGCTTGTTGACCAGGGGGATATGTACACCACGGTAAACAGAAACACTTTGTTCTGTTAACCTATGGATAGTTTTAGGTTTAGTATTTGAGCCTCTTTAGATTGCATACTGTTGTGCATGGTCTGAGATTTGATATCACACTTGACGTAGACTAAGAATCCACCTACATGTTTGGACAATCTGTCCTGTCAGTAAGAAGTGTACCCATTGAGAGAAATAGCGGCATCAGTGATTTTTGGGGAGAGCCAGGTCTCCGTGAGAGCTATGATGTCAGGATTAATCAGCGCCACCCACGCCTGGAATTCCATGAATTTAGAAAGTAAGCTGCTGATATTAAGGGATACAATCCTGAGTATCCCCACCCTGGCAGTGTTGTTGGTGTAGGGTGGGACTGGGTTAGGGTTGACATTACCAGATAACAGCAGCAATAGGAGGATCAACCTACAAACAAAGCGAGACCAATGAGCCAAGCTGGGTCTGGCTTTTATCCCAGTATGCTCAAGGTTGTAGATGTTGGCTGAGAGGGAGTGGCTGTGCTGCTGGGCAGCTAGGGTGATGATTGGGGGGGTCATATGCTCTGTAGATTTGTGGGGGGATGAGGAAGGCTTGCGGTCATATTGTATCAGCACTTGTGCCCCTCAAGCAGTGTATCATCTGCCAGAGTGGTAACAGGGCTGGGGGGGGGAGTCCAAGGTAGTTTCAGCCCACTTCTTCCATGTGTCAACTGTTGGGTTTGCTAATATAAACTATAGCAAGAGTCAGTAAAAGGTGCTTCAGCATTAAGAGGGGTTTCATGGTGCTATGGAGTTCGGCTGCAGAGAACTGTAGGGCAGGGAAGGGCCTGGGCATACTCGTGCTGTAGTGGCAGCAGATAGAGAGGCCCATGAGATGTGGGTTCCTAGTACACAGTTGCTAGTGACTGTGGTTCTAAAAAAAGGAAAATATAAAGGTGCCAAGAGCCAGGGTGTATCTGATGTATACTGCAGGCAGGGGGTTTTGTTCTGCCTGCTTGGTGAGGAGATGTGAGAAAAGGAAAACAGGTGCTCCCTATAGCAGACATATTGTATAATCAGCCAATGGAGAAGTAGGGATTTAGTATATTTCAGTCAGGTGGCATAGGCAGCTATATAAGTAAATGCCCAGATAGGGCGGGTGGACGGGGAAATAGCTGGCTTTGGGTCCAGGCTTGCAGTCTCAGGTGGTGGCTGGAGCGGTGCCATCTTTTTGGGGGACAAGTCATCCTCAGTGGCTGAGCTTGGGAACCCTGGAGAGGGGGGGGCTCTGCTGAGGAGACAGAGAAGAGAAGGTGGCTAAATACTGGCTGTGCACAATGGGCCAGACAGACCAGCGGGAGTCCAATTTGCAACACAAAGAGAGCTGCTGGTTTGGGTGCCAAAAGTTTGGAGCCAGAGAAGAAACTTCAAAGAAGGGCTGTATTCATTTAAATACTTTAAGATTTGTACAATTTAACAAGGATTACAGTCTTTTTAAAGAGAATTAAACATTTCCAGGCATGTAAAACTTCCAAAAGGCAGATTAAAAGGCTGAGCGACAGAAGACCAGAGGTAGAAGTGAGCCAGTTGGAACAGGCCCTGAAAAAGGCACTCTTGTTCCGATTTGTTAAGCAGCAGGAGCCATACCTTGCTGGCTTTGGGTCTGGGCTTACGGTCTTGGGCAGCGGCTGGAGGGAAGCATCCGTCCGGGGCCCTTGTTCCTTTAGATGGTCAAAGCTAAGAGAACATAGTGCTTTTTATCTCTGACTCTGAAAGAACACACTGTCAAAAGCACTTCTACCCATGGTTAGATAATTCAAACTCCACTATTTATTAATTGAAACTAGGGTAGGATTAGATACTCAATAACAAGGCAGTTTTGTTTAAATTGTCCATTTAATTTATATGGCTGTACCCTAAATGTTATATGTTCTGTGTTTTGTATTTCATCTACTATTTTTAATTTTAGTAAACTTTGTTTTCCTTGAAATCCTGTCTGAGCCTTTTTCTCTTTTTGAATGTGAATGCTGGGACAGTGTTGATAATTCTTTTCTTGTAACTTCAAGTTTATTAAATATCAGATATATTCCATTGTTCTGTTGTACAGTTTAGAATATGCATACATCTGATTAATGTTAATTTTATTAATACAAAAGTTTCAAACATGTCATTTCTTACCAAATCAAGTAAATTATTACAGAAAGTTATGATGAGCCTAAATGCCCATCTAGAGTAATAAATATGTTTCTCTGATCTTTACTGTGATAGAATCAAGAAATTAATAAAGTAAAAATAATAACAGTAGTAATTAAAACAGGCTTAAGTATACATCCTCTATAAATGGTATGCTATTGGTCAGTTGTGAGGGTCAATATAGACCTTTAGAGTCTTATGTCGGGACACCAACTCCTTCCTGTATGTATTGGTGCCATGGGGCCCATATTTGGACAAAATTTTCATTTTGTAATCTCAAGCTACTTGTGATTCGTTCCATGACTTCCAGTTGGGCCATTCTGGTCCTCCAATCTTGTATCGTGGGGGGGGGGAGCGGAGACAGCCATCTAGCAGTTATGCACTTCAGTGCAGCTACCCTCATTATCTGGGCTAGTTTGGTGGATTTTCTGGGTCCGAAGAGTAAAGTTGGAAGGCCCAAAACCAAATCTTCTCCAGAGAAAGGGATTTGTATGTCTGTAATTTTTAGTATTAGGGTATGTATTTCTCTCCAGAATGGCAAAAGTTTTAAACAACCCCAGAACATGTGTGCTTGTGTTCCTATCTCTCCGCATCCCCTCCAACAGAGTACGGACTGGTGTTGGCTGAAATTTTCACTGTGATGGGGTAAGAAAGTATCTTAAAACAATTTTCCAATGAAATTCTCGCCATGTTGGAGAACTGGATACTGGCCAACCTCTACATATGAAGAGAGACTTAAGGAGCTTAATATGTATAGCCTCGAGGAAAGGAGGGAGAGAGGGGACATGATAGAAACTTTCAAGTACCTCAAGGAATCAACAAAGTCCAAGAGGGTAGCAGCTTTCAAAAAAGAGTGTGCAAGAACAAGAGGGCACAATTTGAAGATGGGGGGGCGGCTCAGAGGTAATTTAAGGAAGTATTTTTTCACAGAGAGGGTTGTGGATGCATGGAATGGCCTTCCAGAGGAGGTTGTGGAGTCAAAATCAGTGGTGGAATTCAAGCATGCATGGGATAGTCATAAGGCAATTCTGGGGGGTTGGGGTAGAAAGAAGTAGGCTGCTGGTTAACTAGGATCTGCAGCTTATCCAGTAGGTAGGGAAATGGGCAGACTGGGTGGGCCAAGCGGTCCTTATCTGCCGTCAAATTCTATGTTTCTATGTTTCTATGTTACTAAACCTTCTGTCCCAAATGGGTTGTGGAATATTAATAGTTAATTCTCTTTCCCATCTTTGTTTTACCTTTCTTAATCCTGTGGGAAGGTCATTAAATAATAGTTTATACAGCTGGGATAAGGGGTGAATATTGCTTTTTATTGTTATGCAACCATAAAAAGGTTTTTTCAAATATGTTTTATCTCTACTTATATTTTGAACTCTGTTGGAAGATGATACATAATGGCGAACCTGTACAATTCTAAAGTGGTCCTGCTTCTGTAAATTAAATTTGTTAGATAATTGTGTGAAGGAGAGGTAGATACCATTGTCTATACATTATGCAAAAGTAGTTAAAATGTCTTGTAGCCCAGACCTGATATCTGGCATCTAGTCTAGGTGGGATGAAAGAGGGTTCAAACCTATTAAAGAGAGTGAGCCTAGGCCTTCTGGAGTGTGTGAGTTTTCTTAGAATTTTTAGAGAGTGAGCCACCCATGGGTTTGATTGGAGACTCTGGATTCCTGAAGGTAAAGTGTTAGTTGATAGTGCCCAGAGTTCCCAGTCTCCAAGGGGATTCTTCTTCTGAGAGATGCCAGCCTGAGTCTGCTCTCATGCTTGGACCAGGTGCATAATGTGCTCCTCTAGCAGCCATATAATAGAAATCAAAGTGTGGGAGGGTTAACCCCCCTTTTTCTCTGGGAGTCTGTAATATGTTCTGAGCTAATCTTGGGTGCTTGTTGTTCCAGAGGAACCTCTGTGTCACTTTCTGAAGGTTGATCCAGACATCTCTAGGGACCTGTATTGGTAAGGTTTGGAAAAGTAAGAGGAGCCTGGGTAAGGCATTCATCTTGAGGATTTGAGCTCTACCATATAATGTTAGTGGCAGTAATTGTCATCTAGCTATGTCCACTTGTAGAGACTGAAATAACTTTAAGTAGTTGTTTTTATAAAGCTGAGGAGATCCAATCGATATCATAATCCCTAGGTATCATATACTATTCCTGTTTTCCCAGGTGAATGGAAAGGATGCTTTAAATTCCTGTGAGGAGCACCACTCAGGATAAGGGTCTCCAATTTAATATAGTTGATTTTATAGCCTGCCAACTTACCAGATTCTTCTAAAGCACTGATAAGGGCAGAAACAGAGGTCTCAGGCTCTGAGACAAAGAATAGTGAGTCATCTGCATATAATGCAATTTTTTGGGGAATATCTCCCAACCTTCACCCCTTTAATTTGAGGATTTGGCCTAATGGCAACCGCAAGTGGTTCTAAAGATAACGCGAAAAGCACTTGAGAGAGGGGGCAGCCCCATCTTGTACCTCGCCGCAAGGGGAATCTATCTGAAAGATGGCCATTTACCTTGATTCTAGCCTCTGGTGCATGGTAGAGGGCTCTGATAATGGATAAAAATGTGTCTCCCAGACCAAACCTCCTGAGAGTTTCCTCTGAAAATATCCAGTCTACCCCGTCAAAGGCTTTTTCCATGTCCATACTAATGGTTAGCCGAAATTGTTTTTTGTTCCTTTGAGCTGAGATTATGTTTAATAGGTGGCATATACTGTCATGTAGGTATTGGCGAGAAATTAAACCTGTCTGGTCACCCTGTACCAGGGTTGTACTCCTTCCTGTAGTCGATCAGCCATAACTCCTGTGAAAATCTTATAGTCTACCAGGAGTAAGGAGATAGGGCGATATAATGTACAGTCTACCAGGTCTTTGTCTGGTTTAAGAATCACAGATATCTGTGCTTGATTCCAAGATCTTGGGGCTGCCCCCTCTCCCTGCACCAACCCGTTAATGGCGTCTCTAAATGGGGGAGTCAGAATCTCCTGGAATTCCTTATAAAATTCCGCTACATAACCATCCATCCCTGGTGCCTTGCCATTTTTTAATTGTTTAATTTTCTGTAGGATCTCAATGTTGGTAATAGGGGATTCTATCTTTAACTTCTGTGTTTCCATTAACTTGGGGAGATGGAGCTTACCCAAATAGGAGAGCGTTTTTTCTGAATGCTTTGGTTCTCTGTCTGTTTGGTAGAGGGTTTCGTAATAGTTCTGAAACTGGGCTGTGATGAGAGAGGGAGAAGTGATCGGGTTATTCAAACACCATGAAGTCTTGCTATATTAGGACTTCTGCAGTTAGGCTCAGCCTCTGAACTGCCCCGGAGAGGAAATAGTTAACTCCAGTGAAACCTGGAGTTCCACAGCGTGAGGGCGCTGTTCAAAGCTCTATCTGGCCAGTTTCAAATGAAACTGCCAGATTCTTTACTCCGCTTCACTGAACAGTCGCTCCGGAGATCAGCTCCTTCAGCTCGGTTCATTCTCGGTTCAAGCGAGTATTCTTCGGTTCATTTGAACCAGCAAAAGTGTTTATTTTACCGCGCTTCGTCAAAAGCTCATCTGGAAACCGTAAGTACAAATATTGAAGTCTGTGTGGAATTCATTATCGGTTCAGTTTTGAACCGATCGGTTTGCTTTGAATAACGCTTTAAATCTTTTAGAAGTGCGGTTCCTGTTCTTATCGGTTCTAAAAACCTTGGATTAAATCTGGGTTTTTTCAAATACCCGTGACACGGTTAGGAACCGATAAGGGTGTCTTGCCTGGCACGGCCGTTTAAAGGGCAAGTTTTTGGTTAGGCTGGCATTATGTCTGAGAAACCCAAAAGAAAAACCGGGCCCACTGGGTTTCAACACTGTGATGTCTGTGGGGAAGCCTTTGCCAAGGCTGACCCACACACCACTTGTGTCTATTGTCTGGGGCTGACCACCTCCTGTCAGACTGCCAGGTGTGTAAAAATTTCCTGCAGCCACCCTGAAAAGAGATTGGGCCGCTCAGGGAACGAGGCCAAAAAGAAGTCCACTGACCCGGATGGCCAGCCCGGTCCAGCACCCATTGGACCAGAGGAGTGCCCTCTGACCAGGGCGAGACTTCCTGGCAAAGAAAGGCTGGTTCAGAGGAACCAGTCCCTGTAAAAGACAAAGAAATCAGCAGGTCTGGAGTCCAAAATTGTCTCTCCAACTGCTGCAGAGATAGCAAAAGCCATACAGATTGTTCAGTCTTTGTCTCAGGGACTTGTCGAACCCCCTACAATTGGGAAAAGGGTGGCTCATTCAGGTCCAATGGTTCAGGATTATGATGTTGAGGATTTTTATGAACCACAGGAGGGGGAGGAGGAATTTGATCAGTGTATTTGTGACTGGGAAGGTCTGGACGTGCCCATTGAACCGGCATTTCTCCAGACAGACCTTTAGAATCTCCCCCTTTGCTATCTGAGTCCCCTTCTCATTTTATGTTTTATAAAAAGGTGGCAGAAACCCTCCAGCTTCCCTTAGAGGAGGCTGTGGATGACCAAGAGGAGCCTGATTATGTAGAAATGATGGATATTCCAGAGTCTAGAAGGTTGTCTATTCCTTTGCATAAGTCATTTAGGAAGCAAACAACAAAGATTTTAAAAAATCCTCATTCTGTTCCTCCTGTAGATAAAAAAATGGACAGAAGGTATACTTTATCAGGCCCTGATACAGACTTCCTCACTGAGCAGTGTAGTCATGTAGGTGTTGTTCAAGCTGCAGCCTGTGACAAGGTAATATTCCCTGGCCTCACATCCTCCTGATAAGGATTCCAGGAAGATTGATGCCATGGTGAAAAACAATATATGGCAGCTTCTGGGACTCAGGCAGGCTAATTATGGCTTTATGGCTAGATATCAGAAATCTAGATGGGACACTATTTGCAGTTAGCCAAGCAGGCCCAGGGCCAGCTGGCTAGTGAGTTGGAACAAGTGGCTGCTGATGGCATTGAAGCCTCTAAAGTTCAATTTCATGCTGCTGTTGATGTTAATGATGTTTCCTCTAGGGTCATGGCCACTTCTGTAGCTCTCTGTAGGTTGGCATGGCTCAGATGCACTAATCTGTCCCAAGATACTCAGTCAAAGGCTATGGATTTTCCTGTAGTAGGAAATTCTCTGTTTGGGGATCAAACAGAAAATTACATGAAAAAGATGGATGAATACAGAACTACCTACAAAAGTGCCCAAGCTAAGGAGAGGCATGCCACTCCACAAAGGCATGCCCCCAAGGGTAGGGGCAGGCCTTTCTACAGGCCTTTTATCAAGTTCAGGCCTCTTCAGCCTTTGCACAGAGGGTTTTTCAGAGGCAGAGGTAGGACGGGGCACAGGCAGACCGCCTCCCTCTCCTCAGCCTAAAGCTGTTGCCAAGCAGCACCCTGATGGGGTGCCCAGGGCCGTCTCCTGTACCGGTGGGGGCAGGTTGGTTTATTTCAGCCAGAACTGGTTGTCCCTAACTTTGGACAAATGGGTTCTGGAGGTGGTAAGCCAAGGTCTGGTTCTCAGCTTCAAACAGTTCCCAAAGATGAGAGCCAGACATTTTCCACCTGTAAATCCTTCAGAAGCCCTTGCTTTGGAAGCAGAGGTTTCTTCTCTTCTAGGCTGCAAAGCAGTGGAAAGGGTTCCTCCCTGCCATCAGGGCAAGGGGCTGTACTCAAGATACTTCCTTACCCCAAAAAAGACAGGAGAATGGCGCCCATCCTAGATTTAAGGTTCCTGAACAAGCATCTTTTGAAACCAAAGTTCAAAATGTTAACTCTGGCAATGATTTTGCCTTCCCTAAGGCCAGGGGACTGGCTAGCTTCCCTGGACCTCAAGGATGCCTATTTTCATATCTTGATCAGGCCTTCTCACCGAAAGTACCTCAGGTTCAAACTGCCCTCTGGCCACTACCAGTTCAGAGCAATGCCCTTCGGCCTCACCTCTGCTCCAAGGGTTTTCACAAAATGTCTAGCTGTGGTAGTGGCTCATTTAAGAAGGCAAGGGGTTGCTGTGTTTCCCTACCTGGACGACTGGCTCATAGTGGGTCAGTCTCCAGATCAGGTAAAATCCCACTTGCAAGTCACCCAGCAGCTTCTCACTTCTCTGGGATTCCTGTTGAATTTTCCAAAGTCAGTTCTGGAACCAGTTCAGGTACTAACTTTCATAGGTGCAGAATTGAACACAAAGTCAGCCAGGGCATTTCTTCCCTTGGAAAGAGTGGACAGACTCATTGCCCTGGCATCCTCCTTTACCCTGCGGGTCTCTCGACCAGCAAGGCACTTTCTGCAACTCCTAGGGCACATGGCTGCTTCCACAGCTGTCATGCAGGGAGCAAGATTTCAGATGAGAGACATTCAGTTCCACTTGAGGTCCTACTGGTCTCAAAGGAAGGACCCCCTTACCAAATTAGTCCCAGTGACCAAAACCCTGATCCTGGCCCTTCAGTGGTGGCAGGATCAAAGCAATTTAACTCAGGGGGTCCCCTTCTTACCCGTTCTTCATTCCCTCACCCTCACCACGGATGCCTCCCTGTTAGGGTGGGGGGCTCACTTGGGCGACCTTTCCACTCAGGGAGTGTGGTCCCCTCAGGAATCTCTGCTCCACATCAATCTTTTGGAACTCAGAGCTGTCCTCTTAGCTCTCCAGGCTTTTTCAGCTACTGTCCAGAACAAGGTAGTTCAAGTCAGGACAGACAACACCACAACAATGTGGTACATCAACAAGCAAGGGGCACTCGGTCTTCTGCCTTGTGCACGAGCAATGAAGTTGTGGTCTCTGGCTTACTCCTGAACACCTCCCTGATAGCAGTTCACCTTCCAGGGAAGGACAATGTCCTGGCAGATGCCCTTAGCAGGATTTCCCAGGGTCATCACAGAATGGACTCTGAATCCCCAGGTTCTGGGGTCGGTCTTTGCCAGATGGGGCACCCTCAGATAGATCTCTTCGCAGCCCCAGACAACCAACTTCCTCTATTTTGTTGCAGGCCTCCAGCGTTGGGCTCAGTCCCCTGGCCTTTTCTGTTGGATTGGGAAGGGAAATTCCTGTATGCTTTCCCCCTTCCTCTCTTCAGGGTACTAGTAAAAATCAGAACTCAGCCCTGCAAAGTGATTCTGATTGCTCCAGACTGGGCCAGACAGCCTGGTACCTCTTCTCCTGTCCTCGACATTCCACCCTCCCTGAGCTTGCCCAGGATCCACGACCTGCTGACCTGTGCACAGGGAGAGTGTGGTACCCAGACCTCAATTCCCTCCACCTCAAGGCTTGGTTCTTGAGGAGCTAGAATTTGCTGATTTACACCTTTCTCAAGGTGTCTTGGACATTTAAAGGCTTCTGGAAGCCTTCCACTAGGGCCACTTACAATCTAAGTGGAAGAGGTTTTCCTTCTGGTGTTCTGAGAAACAAATTGTACCAGAATCTGCTGACTTGGCCATTTTATTGGACTATTTGGTCCATCTAAATTCCCTAGGCCTCAAACCAGCTACCTTGAAGGTTCATCTGGCAGCTGTTTCTGCTTTTGTGTCTGCAAGAAAACCTGTTTCCCTCTCTTCTCACCCTGTGTTTTCCAAGTTTTTTAAGGGGTTACTTCACACTAACCCTCCCTTTCGGGAACCAGCTCCTGCCTGGGACCTGAATGTTTGCATTGCACAGCTAATGCAACCCCCCTTTGAGCCTCTGTCTTTGGCAGATCTCAAGTTTTTAACTTGGAAGACTGTTTTTCTAGTGGCTATCACTTCTGCTAGACGTATAAGTGAATTACAAGCCCTGTCAGTGGAAAAAGATTTTATTTCTTTTCACAGAGATAAGGTAGTCCTCAGGACTAACAGAAAGTTTTTACCTAAAGTGGTTTCAGATTTTCATCTAAACCAATCCATCTCTCTTCCAGTATTTTTCACTGAGCATTCCTCCTCAGGGGAGAGGAGATTGCACAGTCTGGACGTCAAAAGAGCCCTAAGCTACTATTTGGAACGCACCAAGGGTCACAGGTTCGAATCCCTCCAACTCTTCCTTACCTATGGGGAAGTTGGCAAAGGGAGACCTGCCACTAAGAGGACAATTGCAAGGTGGATTGTCTCTTGTATCCAGTTCTGTTACCAAAAACTAGGTAGAGAACCTCCCTCGGGACTGAGGGCTCACTCCACCAGGGGTACAGCTGCATCTCTAGCGGCTGCTAGAGATATTCCATTTGGAAATTTGCCAAGCTACCTGGAAAACAGTCCACACCTTTACTAAGCATTATTCCTGGATGTCCAGTCCAGGAGAGATGCTCGCTTTGGCACAGCTGTGCTTCAGAGCCTATTTCCTAAGTAGGTTCTGGCCTCCTCCATGGAGGTACTGCTGTGTAATCTGCAGAAGTCCTAATATAGCAAGACTTCATGGTGTTTGAAGAAAAAATTACTCACCTTAGTAATTGCTTTTCTTCTCATGGAGTCTTGCTATATTAGACCAACCCTCCTCCCCCCTCTCAGAACTCCTACTTGGGTACGGGGTTGGCAAGTTAGTGCAAGCACTGTGTCGTGCCATGTTAGTCTCCCTAGTCCCCCCCCGTTTCATTTGGGTTAGGGAACTAGGTGATTCTGTTTTTGTTAAGTGGTAGATGGCCCCCTTCCTGGACTTGAGTCTTTTGGGGAGAGGGGGCCTATTAGTGCTTGTCAGGGGTGATTCTAACAATAATATGTAATATTGTTATTATTCTGTGATTGTTGTTGTGTTTTTGTTGTTCTACTACTGGTAGGTAGCCAATGGCTAGTGTAGAGCTTTTTCCACACAGACTTGCTATGTTAGTTTAGCGTAAAGAACCTGGCAGTTTCATTTGAACACCGATAGAGCTTTTGAACAGTGCCTCGCTGCTGTGGAACTCCAGGTTTCACTGGAGTTAACTATTTCCTCTCCAGGGCAGTTCAGAGGCTGAGCCTAACTGCAGAAGTCCTAATATAGCAAGACTCCATGAGAAGAAAAGCAATTACTAAGGTGAGTAATTTTTTCTTGCTCCCTACGGGCCGAAGTTTGGGGACTGCTCGTGAGGATCTCTCCTTCCGAAGCTGCCAAGCCAACAGCCTTCCTGCCCGATTGCCTTGTTTGTTGTATTTTTGTTTGGTGTAACGGAGCTGGCCCTCGATCTGTGCATCTAGAATTTTGTTGAGTTTAGATTTTAACTCGTCTAGTTCTTGCTTAGTGGCTTGGTCTAATGTTCCATGATGGGTTAGTTCTAATTGGGAAATTTTTTCTTCCAGTTCACATCTTTCCTTTATTTTGGATCTTTTATATCCTGCAGCATATTTAATGATAATACCGCTCAGGTAGCACTTAAGGTGGTCCCATCTAACCCCCGGCTCTGTATCCCCGGTAGGTTGGTTTCCAAGAACTCTTTTGTGGACCTCTGAATTAAATCCTTAAACTCACTATGAGTCAAAAGGCTCACATTCAGGTGCCATAGTGATTTCTTAGGTCTGGGGGTCAATTCCATTTCCAAGGAAATCGGGGCATGATCAGATAGGGTGATGCTACCTATGGCCACCCTCTTAAGGTACTGTAAGGTGTTGGATGAAGTTAAGAAAAGGTCTATTCTGGAATACATTTTATTTTTTGGGGAATAATAAGTATAATCTCTTGCTTTTGGGTAAGTGAATTGTCAGGCATCAACCAGAGACAACTCCGAACACAATCTTGATAAGGTCTTACTTGCTCAGGCTGGGCCTGATGACTTGGAACCAACCCTATCTAACTGTAGGTCTATGACTGAGTTAAAGTCTCCTCCTATTACTACTAGATTGTGGGGGTCTGAGACTGTCTCTGGGAGAACTTTATTCAAAAATAATATTCTTTCATGTTCGTCATTCAGTGCATAGAGGTTTAAAAAAATGCACTGTTGACCCCTATATTCTCCTCTGAGCCTCACATATCTACCATCTGGGTCAGAGTCTACTTGTCACGACCTATAGACATACATCCCATCTTACTAATATGGCTACTCCCGTTTACTAGAATGTTGTTGATATTCTGCTGCAAGACCTCTCCCACCCAGCTTCTACATAATTTTTTATTCTCTTCGGCACTTAGATGTGTCTCTTGTAAAAATGCAATAGAGACATGTTGTTGTTGTAGTTCTTGTAAAATTCTAGCACGTTTCACTGGACTGTTAATCCTCCTAACATTCCACGATACTAATCTTAAATCCCCATCTTAATAACTTTAGTATCAGTTGAGTTATCTGAGGATGATCATTAGCCTGTATCAACGGTATCACATCAATACAGCACAAACATTTCATTGCAAACACTTTGTCACAATCAGCAGATCGCAAACAACTTCAGCACAACAAACAATTCGATGCAAGACATTATATTGCAAATAAAAGTAAAATATTAGTACCTTAGTGCATTGGAGTTATGTGATCAACTGCTGGGTTGGGTGATGCGTAATGCATCATGGTCAGGGTCAAGGGTCATTTGCCACAAATCGTGAAGCACACAGTTAGATGATACATGTTAAAGGTACATCTTTATTGAATTCATTAGTAAAATATTAGTACCTTAGTGCATTGTGTTTTCCCCATAGAGTACGCTCCAGGCGTATGGAATCCAGCATCACACAGCAATGGCTGGCCTCTAATGCGCTTTACAAACTCAAGAGGCATGGTTGTACAAACTCCAGCTGCACTGTAGGTGGCAGCGCAACAGAACAGTGAATTAATATATGCTGAACTGTCATGCTAGCGCCTATGCGCTAGAATGTATTGCGCTTTAATTACCGTGAGGCAATTGACCGCGACAGAAAGTTTTGTGCTGAAAAGACATAGAACCTGTATCAACAAATTAAACAAATTTAAGCATAAATCAAAAAACGGTAACCTTACGTAACTATATACAAACTGCCATGAAAATAGCAGGTCAAACATTGGTGGCACTTCAAGGTGTGACTATAACCTATTCCTCACTCCTGGAGGTTCTCTAAGAAGGGAGGTAGGAGTCTATTTATCTAGTCTCCCCACCAGAACTAGCCTACCACAATGTGGTGTATTCCAGCTGGGTTGTTTGAGATTGCCTGGTAGTTTGGAATGGGTCCGACTCAAGCAAGAAAAACAACATAATTAAAAAAAAATCCCTTTCTGATGCCATGGAGTAGGGCAGTATCCCACCTGAGAGCCACCCCCCAAGAGCAGCAGGGCCTTGGTGCTGCAAGGCAGGAGATAGACCAGAAGAGGACCTCACCTTCCGGCTTATGGTCAAAAATCTTGATATAGAGGCCCAACAATCGTGGAGACTGCCAGCTGCGGGTGCATGTCTCAGCATCCCCTCCACTTGCCCCCCAATCTCCCTGGGCATGCTCCACACATTTTAATTGTATACCTCTGTCCAGGAGATAAATCCAGGGGTGTTCAATGGAGGATGTCATCTTACAACCTTCTTGGGCTGTGCTCTAGGTGGCAGTTTTATATGCCCACAACTTTCAAATTTGTGGGAAAGATGTCCTGATGCACCCTACGGTGCCCTCAGTCTATCCCCCATCTGATATGGTTATATTTTGATCAAGTTCACCCAAAATAGAAGGGTGATAGTAAAGATAAGCACTTCAGTGCAACCATCCTGGATAACCTCCATACTGATTCTCCCTTACTCCTGTTGTTCAAGTCTGGCATACCTACTCTGGAGAGGGGACCAGAGCCATGAAGGGGAACCCACTTTCTCAGATCCGAAAAACTGTGCAGACCATTTCAGGCAGGTTGGGCTGTGTATGACCCTGAACTACATAAATTCTTCCTGGATCTCCTGCTTCTCTCAGCGCCCCCCACCCCAAGAAGGGCCAGACAGCTCCCAGCTGCAAGCCCTCCCCATTAAACTCATCTGATCCATCCACCAGACCCAGCTATTATATGATAATTTATGTAATAGACAGTATCATGCTCCTTGGAGAAATTAAACCCCTCCTCCATAACAGGGCTGAACACAACAAAAATTTAAAATATCAGCAAAGCGTCTCTAGTAGCCTTCATATTTCCGGAGCATACGTAAATCACCATGGTGACTAGGTGTAAGAAGGAGACTTTTGTGGTCAGAGCTGAGTTCCATCCTCCCACCCCTGACAAAGTCTCCTCTTCCTCAAAAGGAAAGCCAACTAAGCTGGAAAATAGATAATGTGCTGTACTCATCTTGTTCAGGTAGTCATGTCATTTTGGGGAGAGTCCATGTGTGGAGTAGCCAGAGTATCGCTCTGTTGGGGGACCACTTTGGAACAAAAACAGTCCCACACTGCATTGGATTCCTCTGATCGCACTGCAGGGGCAATTTTTGGGTCCTTTCAGTTGCCAGGTCTTCCGAACAGTGAATCCATCTGCCGATCTAGTGCCATCTTCAGGAACAAGGACACCATTTTGTCTGGCCCAGTTAACCACTTCGGGTAGTTCATGGAAATGCTGCCACCCATCTGAGGTACTTATTTTGATATCTGCCGGATATTCAAGGTGAGCCTGATGGCCTGCCTGCTTTAATAATTTCACCTCTGCGTATGCTTTCTGCCTATGGGCGAGGGTCTGCGGGACATAATCTTGGTCGAAAAACAGGCAGCCATCACTGAACAGGATTTGTTTTTTCGACCAGGCCATGCAAAGAATTTCCTCCTTGATCCTGTAATCTATGAAAGCCATGATCACCGAACGTGGTCTAGCTTTCTGGCCCTTTGGTTTTGCTGTAAGTGATTGGTGTGCTCTTATTATTCCCAGATCCCTGCCCCCATCTAAGTTTAAAATTTCTTTCATAAAGCTGCCCATGAATTGCACCATCAGGTCCATCTCAGTACCTTCTGGGAGGCCATGTAGACGTAAGTTTTTCCGCCTGTTGCGGTTTTCGAGATCTTCCAACTGTTGTTGTAAGGCTAATTCCCTCAGGTGCAAATCCCTAAGAGCGGCGTTGTAAACATCGGAGACTGTGGTATATTCAGAAACTGTTTCCTCTAGTTGGGAGGTTCTCTCATTCAGTTCTATAAGTTGCTGTCTGTCTTCCGTAGCTCGTTGCTCTACTCTGCTCAGGCTGTCACTGATTTGTTGTAAAGTGCTACATAGGGGTTTCAATGTAATAGTGAAGCTTTCTTCTGAGTTGTTAGAGGTCGTAGATGTCTGGGCAATTAGATCTGTGATCTCAACGTGAATCTTGGCCTGCTGTTGAGCTCCTTGGTTGGAAAATTTAAGTTTGGGGTGCTGTCCACTCACCTATCTCTGTTTTAGTTTGGGACATCATGTAATCGTGTATGTTATGCTTTCCAGACAGGATTTCAATGCTAGATAGCTGGATTCTGACAGATTATTCAAGCCTGAGTCAGACAGTCTGAGTTCAAGCTTCCATTTACCAGGTGAACTGGAAGTTCAGTGTTAATAATTCTGACAGAACTGTTAAGCGCTTACAGTGTGTTACCATATGCACCAAGGTAAGAAAAGTACCTAGGTCTCAACTGAGTCAAAAGGGGGGACTGTGAATCAAGTTGTGTGCCTGCTGGGTTAAGTATTGCACTGAATTTCCCCGAAGAGGGTGTGATATTTGAACCTGTTACCTGGGTGTGCTAGTGAAAAAAGGGTTCATATTTGACCCCAGGACTCGAGACTGGTAGTTGTTCAGACCCAAAACAGACAGGAGGGTTACCCTGTTTGTCTCCTGTTCACATGTTGCACTTCAAGGTTTGGCACTATGGGAGCAGAGGGCCTGACACACGGAGTGCATTTGTGACACTTATTTTAGGGGGTGTGACCATCCTGGGGACCCTCTGACTGGATGGCTAAGGGGGCAGTTGTCATTGATTATGTCAATCAAGGGCTTGACTGCATAACCAATCATCAGCAAGAGCTGCTGCCCATCCCTAGTGCTGCCTCCCCAGCTCGTGCTACCCCAATGGCTTTAACTGCCATTTACTTTTTAAAATCAGTGACAGCTGGCTCTTTGATGTGCTGTCACAGGAGCAGCTAGCCTGTGAGTAGCATTTCACTTTAATTGAGATTTCCAGAGTTGGGAGGTTGGAAAGGGATGACAGTTCTTCCCACTCCCTCTTAATCACCCACACATTTTAATTTTAATAATAAAATAACAAACATTGAAAGCAGCGGCCAGAGCCTCTGACAGGATGCACGCCTACTTCCAGTGGAGCACTCGATGCAGCTGCAATTTCAGCTGATACAGAAGCAAAAACACTGGAGGACAGGAAAAAGAATGACAGTATGAGATGGACATCATGACCCTGTGCCAGCAGCACATGAATAACGGCAGAGGGAGTTTGCCCCATGAAGCCAAAATGAATTCTAAATTGTTTCCTCGGTATAAAGAGGGAGATGATCTTGATCTATTTTAAGGTCATTTGAGAGGGTGTGTGGGCAATTTCAATTGGGTAAGGCTTCCTGGTCAGCTTATCTCTCACCCTTACTTACAGGCATGCTTTGCAGCCATTTGCAAAATAGTAATAGAAGACTGTGTTGATTGTGATAAGGCTAAAACAGTGTTGTTAAAACATGTTGAATTAACTCCTGAAGCTTACTGAAGGAACTTTAGGGAGTTAAAGAAAAGCCCAGAGACAATTATGTGGAATTGCAGGTTCAGCTGTGTACTATCTTGACAGGTGGGTGGACAGGGCAAAAGCAGAATATGTGGAGCTAATCAAAGATTTGTTGGTGAGGGAACAATTTCTTAAAATTGTACCCAAGGACCTGTGTGTATGGCTGCTAGACAAGGCATGAAGCTCCTCGACGGAGGTAGTAAGTGTTGACCTGTACATGGCCAGTAGATCATATGCACAGCATAAGTCTCATGAGGGGCAGCACATGGTTTTAAGGGGTCCCAAGAAGGGCAGTCTAAAGGAAACCAGCCTGCACCTGAGCCTAAAGCAGAACCCTCCAGTTCTAAAGGGATCCAAGAAATGCCATATCTGTAATCAAGTGGGGCATTTGAAATATAAATGTCCTCAGAAACTGGTTAAGGGTAAAAGGCTTGGGGAGGGTGAAAATAACAACACTCAACAGTGGGTAGATGGTGCAAACTGCAGTATCACTTGTCTCCCTAAACATATGCACCCTGTTGTATTTAATGGGGCAGTAATGCAGGGTTTAAGGAATACAGGCGCCCCATCTCCCTGGTGAGGCAAGATCTAATTAAGGCACAGCAGATTCTGCCAGGGCATTATTCAACAGTTTGGAGAGTCACAGGTCCAGTGGTCCAAATGCCAAAGGCCTGGGTCTTCTGAGCTGGGAGGGTGGCCATGGAGAAAAAAGTGGAAGTCAACTCATCTCCCTACGAGTGTGGTTGTGGAAAGTGATTTTGATCACATGAAATCTCTGGTGTGTTATTACTTGCAGTCAGGCAAAGAGGCAGTATAGTGCAGTGGTTTAAGGCTCTGAGCTGCAAATCTGGTGACATCCAGCAGACCAGACGTGGGTTTGAATCCACAGCTTCCACTTGCATACTGTGTGACCCTGAGCAAGTCACTTAACTTCCTGTGCTCCCAGGTTGCACCTGTAAAAAGCTTTCAGCTTAGTGTGTCTCACCTGTTAAATAACTAAAAAAAAAAAGGGAAGACTTCTGAGAGTACAAAGGGAGGGTAGCCAGTGCCAGTCCTCCCTCAGCAGCTGAAGAAGTGCCTAGTACAGGTGAAGAGCTGGCTAGGAGTAGCAGCCCTGAGCCCCAGTCACAAACAGGGGAGGTCACAGGACTTCCTTCTGAAGGGGAGCTGGGGTGGGTCAGATGAGAGGAGCTAGGCTTGGCATAGCTGGCTGATCCTACCATGCAGGCATTGAGAGAAACTGCTGACAGGCCTGAAAGCTCTCAGGGGAGGGTAGTGTCAGTCTACTGGGAGAAGGGGTTGTTGTACAGGGAGCATACACCAGAGGAGGAGCTAAATGGAGAGGTACTTCAGCAGCTGGTAGTCCCTAGGGTTTACCACCAGCAGCTCTTGGCCCTGGCCTATGATATTTCTTTTTCAGGCCATTTGGGTGTGAGGTGCAGGAAAAAGTGGCTGCCCAACAATTTCTTCTGGACTGGTATCAGCAAGGATGTGGTAAATTACTGTCAGACTTCTCCACAGTGCCAGAGAGTGGAAAAAATGGGAAACAAGGCCAAGGCAGCTTTGGTGCCCCTGCCCATTATTAATGAACCCTTTAAAAGGGTTTATGTGGACTTAGTGGGGCCACTTAGCACCCCAAGTAGCACTGACAAGTGGTATATCCTGGTGGTAGTGGATTATGCCACTAGATACCCAGAGGCAGTGCCCTTATTGACCATTGATGAGAAAAAGGTTGTTGACACACTGCTAGGGATATTTAGCTGGCTGGGCTTTCCACAGGAGGTACTGTCTGACCAAGGTGCCAGCTTCATGTCTGAGCTAATGAGTAGTTTGTGGGAGAATGGTCTGGATGAGTGATTTAATTTGTCTCTTAAGACCATGCTGAGGACATTTGCTGACCACTTCAAGAGGGATTGAGACAAATATGTATCCCATCTCCTTTTTGCATACAGGGAAGTCCCACAGATGTCCACAGGGTTCTCACCCTTTGAGCTTCTGTTCCGCCATAGGCCGAAGGAGCCCCTAGATTCAGTTCTGGATTAATGGGAGGGTGATCATAGCTTCCCAATGGGAGTCTGTTGTGGACTATATCCTAAACTTTAGGACCCAGCTTACAGAGCTCATGGGGCTTGCTCAGGAGCACATAGCCACTGCACAACAGTGGCAAAAAGTCTGGTATGACTGTGGGCCCAAGCCTAAGAATACAAAGTGGGACAGCAAGTGATGGTACTCATCCCTGTCCATCAAAATAAATACAGGCAGCATGAAAGTGGTAATTCTCCATTGTTCAGAAGGTGAGTGTTGTTAGCTACCTGATAGAGCTACCTGGTAGGAGGTACAAGCAAATGGTGTATCATGTCAACATGATGAAGCCCTACTATGACAGGGAGGAATTGGTCCTCCCTGTGTGCAGCATCCCAGAAGGTGAAACTGAGGCTGATCCACTGGTGGACCTCCTCAGGGATGCCGGGGTAGGATCCTCCATGGACAACCTTGCCCTCTCTGACAGCTAACACAAGTCCAGGTGCAGGGGGATTTGAGGGGTGTTGAGAGAGTTGGGGTATATGTTCACAGGGAAACCAGGGTACACCATGCTGGCTCAGCACCACGTGGATACTGGGGCCCAGGTTCCACTGAGACAGTCCCCCTACAGGGTACCAGAACAGGTCAAGCAGACCATAAAATAGGAGATCCATGAGATGCTGGAACTTGGCATGATCCAGGAGTCCATTAGCCCTGAGCCTCGCCTGTGGTCTTAATCCCCCCAAAAGATGGTACCACATGGTTCTGTGTTGAATACCAGAAGCTCAACAGCTGATGGAGTCAGATGCCTACCCCATGCCTAGAACAGACAAGACCCTGGAGCCACTGGGGGGAGCCAAGTATCTGACCACAACAGACCTAACAAAGGGCTACTGGCAGGTACCTCTGACCCCTGCAGCCAGGGGAGAGATCAGCTTTTGTCACCCCATTTGGCTTATACAAATTCAGGGTAATGGCCTTTGGGATGAAGAATGCACTTACAACCTTTCAACGGCTGGTGGATCACATTCTGCCTGGGGTAGGTGATATTACACTGGCGTATATGAATGACATAGCCATATACAGCCAGACCTGGGAGGAGCACATCCAGCATATGTGGGTGGTGTTCCACAGGCTGAAGGCTGCAGGGCTGACAGTCAAGGTGGAAGAGTGCCAGATAGGTATGGCAGAAGTGCCCTACTGTGCCTTGGGCACCGGGTGGGCAGTGGATGCATCCATCCAGAGCCTGCCAAGGTTGAGTCCATCCTGGCCTGGCCCACTCCTACCACTAAGAAACAGGTTAGGGCATTTCTGAGGACCGCGGGGTACTACATGAGGTTTATCCCTCACTACAGTGATATGGCCACACCCCTGACAGACTTAATAAAAAAGGAAACCAGAGAAGATCAAGTGGACAGAGGCCTGTGAGTCTGCTTTTCAGGAACTAAAGAAGGCTTTATGTGGGCCAGCTGTGCTAGCTAGCCCTGATTGCAGTCTGAAGTTTATTGCCAGCGTAGATGCCTCAGACCATGGGCTGGGAGCTGTGCTGAAACAGGTTACGCTGCAGGGGGAGGTCCACCCTATAGTGTATCTGAGCCAGAGCCTGCTACCTGGGGTGGAGGCCTATGCCATAATTGAGAAGGAGTGCTTGGGGATAGCAAAGGCCATTCAGAAGCCGCAGCCTTACCTGTACGGATGAGAATTTACTGTGGTCACAGTTCATACCCCCAATCTGGCTTCATAGGTCAAGCAGGCAAAACAGAAAACTACTGCACTGGAGCTTGGTACTGCAGGCCTATAACATGATCATTACACACCACAGTGGTAAACAAAATGCCAATGCGGATGGGCTGTCTAGGCAGGTCTAACAGCTGGGTTGAACACTTTGGGCACTTCCAAAAGCTGCATGGATGGTTGTGTCTTTTGGGGTGGCTGAAAAGACACGCCTTCATCACTTGGGGGGAGATGTGACAGATATAGGAACTAAGCAGTTAATTGTTTGGATTTACTAAAACTATTTTTTTGGTCTTCTGAAACTCACTAGAAGATTTTCCTTGGCTTGCTAACAACAAAGAGAAAAAAAAACACTGGGATTTTACTTCACTAGCAGGCCATCCCTCTGGACAGTGTAATAGGTAATAAATGTCAGGAATGACAAAGGGGGAAGGGACATACACACTTACATACACACAGATGTTGAAAGGATTGAGCCACTCAAATATAAACTGGTTGTTAAATGGATCTAATTGGGCACTTACAGGTTTATAAATTGATTGGGACAAGGGAATTCAAACTTGTAAAGAATCTAAAATGGTTGGTCAATTCAAAGGGATGGCCCATCACATAGTCTCAAATGTCAGCTATAAATTCAGAGGATTCCTCTCAAGTGGGGCTTTTGCCTGATACCATCCATGAAGATAAGCGGAGAGTGTGCCTTCAGCTGAGAGTTGTGTAGGGGGAAACAGAGAGTTAGATTTCAGTTTCTTTGTCAGTGTAGGAAGGCAAGTTACCTTGTTTTGTTAGATTAAAGCAGTCTGTGTGTTTTCTTTGCTGACTCCTGTTACTTGAAACCATTTGTTTATTATTCCTGTAAAAGTGTTTTCCTCTCATTTGTACTATTGATATCCTGGAGCTACACCTTAACTCCTAAAGTAAAAATCTTTATTTACTTAACAGTCATGAATGTGTCTTAATTGCAAGGTAGTGATTTATTTTCTCTGGTTAAGAAAGAACCTGTTGGCATCCACCATCAGAAGAGCATACTATCTAAGTTAACCTGTAGTGAACTTCCTAGCCTTATGCAGGAAGAAGTGTCCTAGGGAAACCCCAGGTGTTGGCAGCTGTGAAATGAGGTAACAGACGACTCTCTAAAGGCAGTTACAGACAAAAGAGAGAGGGTTGTCACAGGTATCAGCAGAATAGAAATTCCTGGAACACCTGGAACTGTGAAGCAAAGACTCAAAACTTGGATTGTTATCGGCTGAAATAGACCTTCATATAACCACTGGAAATGTAATCCTTTGGAACTCTGTAGCAAGGTAAAGCAAGAACAAGGATCAGTTTTGGCTGAACAATGGTTCTGTCCTTCCAGGGCTAAATACCATCCTATGCTATTGTTCTTAGCCCCTTGAAGACTGCGGAACTGGCATCATGCATGGAAAATGCTAGGATGCCTGGTTCAGAAAAATATTGGGGCAGGAGTCAGTAGACTCGACCAGATAGGGCTATAAAAGCAGAGTACAGAGTAAATAAAATAACTGAGTTTTTGCACAAAATGTGCAGATAAGGAACAGCCACATACTTGTGTGCTCTTAGTGCTGTCTATTCCCCATGGCCTGATTAGCTAATGCCAAAATGTCTGTATGTTCCCCATAAATAAGGAAATCAGATCATTATTAATTATATTTATTCACACTTTTTGCCTGGGAAATTTCTAAAACTCCTCCACCATTCTTGAGAGTTGACAGTCAACAACTTCTGTAGTTTGCTTTTGTAGTTACTTTACTTCAACCGTCTATTAACTTTATTGACTTTCCTTTTTAACCACTTATAAACCTGCCACTGGCTCCTCCTAAAGGCTTCCTATCTTTTCTTAACTTGTCTTTGAAATTGACATGTGATCCATGGTTTATTAGAATGCACCTCAACCGGGCTGCCCAATGGCTCAGTGGAAATGATCCGTGTTTCCATGCCGGTGATTCAAGTTCAGAAGTGAACCCAAGTCTGCTACATTTGGGCGGAAAGGCTGGGGAGAGCTCCAGAAGGGAACACCAGACAGTCAGGGAGAAAGAGACAGCCAGGGGTTGGTGCAGCAGTGGCTCTTCGTGGTGAGCTGGGGAGCCTGCTCCCTTGCAAGGGATGGTACATGCCCTGAGCATGCTGCAGTTGTTGAGGTCACTAGAGACTGTGCTTGCCATCACAGGGTGATGGGAAGGATGTAGAGTAAAACCATAAGGAAAATGGAGCCTGGACCATATGACATCTGGCTCACTCATTGCAGACCCGCACCATCGCATGGACACCTCGGCACACGCTGGATGCGTCACTGTGGGGAAGGACAGCCCTCCTCTCCACCCTGCCACAGAGAGGTAAGCTGTAGGAACAGAGCCAAGGTATGTCCCAGGAAGAGATGGAGGCCAATGGTTCAGAAGCGGGGCAGAGGCTGAAGCAGCTGTCCAGATGTCCAAGGAAGAGGATAAATAGTGGATGAAAAAAAAAGAGGGCACCTTAACCATCTTTTTTTAATTATTATATTTGAAACCTGGATCAGAACTAGGTCCTCCAAGTTCTATTTGGAATTATTGGAGGTGGTGATACCAATGGCATACTGTCTCAGACAGAGAAACAATTACGGCACACAAATTAATTTAAGAATCATTGTATTTCACACTGTAACCACGTGGATTTGCTGTTGAGGATCAGCAGCCAATTTCAAAAACTTTTGTGTTTTAAAAGGCAATTAAATTGAAAGGGTGAATACTTTTTGTTATTTGGGTGTTCATTTAGATAATTTTTTTACATTCGAGATCCCTATAAATCAACTAACTAAAACATTACATGACAGGCTTGCTATGTTGTACAGGATAAACCAGTTTTTATGTTTGCTTGCACGCATGTGCAAGAAACATAGTGCCATCATCCGAGATTTCGGAGGTGTGCCACCCCCTCTTCCAATTCAGTCAGTGTGTTGGCAGGCGCGGCCCCTGTAAGCCAATGCATGCTGGAGCTGTCTATGATAAGCTCCAAAATGCAGTGGCATACAGTTCAAAGGGAGCTAAGCTTGAGTGAGCAGCGATAAGATATCGTCTGCTCATGTACACAACTTCCCCACATGCTTACGCAAGCGTGCTTCCCGCCGCACACAATGTATAGCACCGAAGGGGTGCCCAATCCTCATGGCTGTGCTGCGCTCCCCCCGCCCCCCAAAGCTCAAATGCCATGCTGGGTGCCCACCACAGCATGGCAACTAATGATATAGCCGATGGGGGGGTGCCCAATCCCCCGTCACCTCCACTGTCCTCACCCCCCCACGAGTACTGGGTGCCATGCTGGGAGCCCACCCCAGTGTGGCAATCGATACTTTGGCCGACGGGGGTGCCCAATCCCTCATCTGCTGAATGCTCCCCACCATCTTGTGCCACGCTGGGAGCCCACCCAGCGTGGCAAACATCCGTGAGTCAAAAAACCCAAAAACCTGTAAAGAAAAACGGTCCCACGCAGTCTCCTGGCCCCTCCCACAACCCGCACCCACCCACTGCGCACCCTGCCTCCCCACACCCCTCACCCCATACTTACCTCCGACCTCGCGACGATCTTCAGTAGACTCGGAACAAGTCTGCACTCTTCAAAGCCACTGCCAACTGAGGAAATGCCGGTAAGCTGTATAATGGGCTACATAGGGAGTTTCAACTTTGTTGCATATCTCAGGCATTTTTGGATTTTTGCACCAAATTTTTCAACATGGGTTTTGGGACCCCTTCTCATGAATGATGTCACTGTCATGCGTTATTCGGGCCGAAGGATGATTTACGCAGTCACTGCGCAATCACTGTGCGAAATCACCTTTCGGGACTGATTAATGAAACAAAACTGCCAGTGTTCATAAGGTGGGCTCTCAAGAAGCCTATTTTGAAAATTTGGTGGAAAAATTCCAAAAAACTACTGTTTTACGAGCATGCGTTGCACAGTTCCTACACACGCCGTAAGTTCACGAATTTTCAATATTTTCACTCCAGAGTTTCAACATTGCCATTTTACCACACCTTCTTATGAGTAGTACAGCTGTCATTTTTCACATCTCACCCAAAACATGTTTCTGCCCATGTAGCTCACAATGGCGCAGTCGGTGTGTGAAACCAATGTACGGGACAAATTAAGAAAACCACAGTGACACTGTTCATGAGCAGAGGTCTTAAAATGGCTATGTTGAAAATTTGGTGAAAAAATTCCTAAAAATGACTGTTTTACGAGCGTGCGTTGTGCAGTTCTTATGGTTCTTGAGTTCACGACTTTTCAATATTTACACTCCAGATTTTCAACATTGCCATTTTACCACACCTCCTTATGAGCAGTACAGCTGTCATTTTTCACATCTTGCTCAAAATGTGTTTCCGCCCATGTAGCGCACAATGGCGCAGTCGATGTACGAAATCAATGTATGGGACACATTAAGAAAATCACAGTGACACTGTTCATGAGCAGAGGTCTTAAAATGGCTATGTTGAAAATTTGGTGAAAACATTCCTAAAAATGACTGCTTTACGAGCGTCATTACGTGAGTTCCTATGTATGCTCATAAGTTTGCAATTTAATATTTTTACCCAGATTTTCAACATTGTCATTTTATTACACTTCCTTATGAACAGTACAGCTGCCATTTTTCATATGCCGCCCAAAATGTGTTTTCGCACATGTAGCGCACAATGGTGCTGTTGGTGTGCGAAAGCAATGTTTGGGACAGATTAAGAAAATCACAGTTACACTGTTCATGAGCAGAGGTCTTATAATGGCTATGTTGAAAATTTGGTGACAAAAGTCCATAAAATGACTGTGTTACGAGTGAGCATTGCGCAGTTTCCACGCACCCTCGTAAGTTCATGACTTTGTAATACTTTAAGTCTAGATTTTCACCAGTGGCATTTTTCCACACTGTCTTATTTACAGTACAGCTGTCATTTTTCACAACATGGCCGAAGTGTGTTTTCACACTTTCAGCGCAGAGATACGTGGTCGCTGTGGGAAATCATTGTTCAGGACAGATAAAGAAAATCACAGTGACACTATTCATGATCAGAGGCACCAAAATGCCTGAGTTGACAATCTGCTGTAAAAATACCCAACCTAATTATATTATGGGTGTGCTGTACAGTTTCTATGTAATGCTCGTACTTCACCATTTTTCTAAATATTTTACTGCAGATTTGCAACATTGCCATTTTTTACACTTCCCATGAACAGTACAGCTGTCATTTTTACATCCTGTTCAGTATGTTTTTGCACCTGTGGGCTAAATGCCGTAGTTGCTGTGCATAAGCAGCTTTCGGCTAACAAACTGATATTCCCCCTGTTCATGAGGTGGGGTCACAAAAACCATGTTGAACATTTGGAGTGAAAATACCAACGAATGCCTGAGGTATTAGGGTTTACAACCATAACGCCCAACCCTGTAGAGAATGACAGGCATCAGGGGTGTGACTTGGGATTCTTGCCTGTAATGCTCATACCATTCCACACCCTGCAGCCAGTGAGAAGCATCGAGGTATGCCTTGGACTCTTCGGCCCCAAAGTTCACCCTATTCTTCTATATCACACCCTTCTCTCTGTATTTCCTAATGGAATGGGGTGTGCATAAGGACCAAAGACCCCAAAGAACACTGTGACACTTGCCAGTGTCTGCAGGGTGGGGTGTACTGAAATTGCGTGGCCGTTATGCCTGACAACCCAAAGGCACACCCCAATGCCTGTCACTCTCTGCAGGATGGTGGTGGGGTTGACTTCAGTTCAATACTTCACTGCCATTCCTATTACGCAGCTCTGTAACTTCTACACTACCACTGCCAATGCCAGCAAGCAAACAACCGGCATTGACAAATGCTTGTTAATATTTGAATCCCATATCTTTTGTTATCTAAAGTTGATTACGGAAGTGTTTTCTATTTTCTGTGGGTGAAAACTTCTCAGTAGATTGAATGCATTATACAATTCTGTTTGTAGATTTGCAACCAGAATGTGTACATTGGTTCACCACTGTGCTCTCTACAGAGACCTAAGCTATCTGTCCCTTTAAAGAGCTCCTGACACAGTTGAGACAACTTTGAAAAAATGTAACATTGCGGCATAAATGTAGTTTATATTACACATTTTATTCTGTAATTCTCACCCATATTTGCTTATTACTAAGGGTATTGACATGAATACAGTATCTCTGCCCCTTTAGCTCTGGCTGCCTGCCTACACCTGATATCATAATTCTGTTTATGACATCAAAATATGCTGCTGGGGTGATAATTACGATGTCATAAACGGGACTGTAATGTCATGTGTACAGAAACTGCAATAGCACATATAGTCTAGGGGACAGAGATCTTGTTTTCATGCAACTATTTTCAATAATAAAGAAAATGAGGAATTAATTACTGAAAATATGTGAAGTAAACGGGATGGAGTTGAATATAAATCTTACTTTTTTCAATATTTTCCTAATGCCATCTGGGGCTCTTTTTAACTATAAATCATCCATTTTTTGATATATGATTATTTGATTGACTGACTTAAAAGTTAGTAACCGAGAAAGGCACACTGAGCAGAAGCTCATTTCAGGTGCATCCGGGGAGAACGGAAACAAAACAAGCGGCAGTTACAAACAACTAAAGTGCAAGAACAGGAGTATAAAGTGCAATATGGTGGGCAATGATAGTGGTATGAATACAATGCAGATAACAAGACAGCAGCACAGTACATTTGTGTCATTTACTGATTTATAAATGTATGAAGGGGCAGTCAGACTGGTTTGAATTCGAGTAGGGCAAGGCGCTTTGGGGAGGGGAGGGGAGTGAGAGAACATTAGAAGTGGGGAAGGTGGCAGGGGAAGGGAGGTGGGGAGGGAATAAGATGGAAGAGACACAGGAACAAGTAGTGGAGGGTCAGCTTTTAGAAGCCACTTTAGGTATAGTAGGGATGTGGCATGATGAAGAAAAGGAAAAGTTGGTTCCATGGGGAGGGAAGACAGAGAAGGCACCCATACCAGCACTAGAGTGAGGGTGTGGGATTGAGAAGGAACGGATTCTCTAGAACAAAGGGGTAGGAGGAAGGAGCAGAGGGAGACAACATAGGATAGGAGGGAAGAGAGGCAAACCAGTACTAATCAATAAGGGAGGAGTAGGAAAGGCGATGTGAGGGTAGCGGGCGATAGAAAGAGTGGAGTAGAGGAAGCAGTGATGTGCAGGTGGGGAAGAGTTAGTAGCAAAGCAACAGAAGGCATTATAAAGGGTGTCCTCTATCAAGGGTGGAAGGATAGGTTGCACTGTAGACCACATCCGTGATAGTCAAAAATAGGAAGGATCATTTTGACAAGGAGGTCCTTCCAGACATTAGAGTGAAGGCAGTCCCTGTTACGTTAAATGATGCCTAATTTGGGGCAGAGCTTTGAGTGAATAGCATCAATGTGTGCTGAGAAACCCAGGTTACTATCGAACCACACACCGAGGTATTTATAAGTGTGGACTACCTCCAACTAGGTGCCATCAAGGGTGGAAAGACAGAAAGGAGAGACCTAGCTGGCTTTTTGGCAGGAGCCAAAGGTCATGGACACTGTTTTCTTGGTATTTACTTCAAGCTGGTGGGTTTGAAACCAGTGTAGAATGTTGGAAAGTCACTTTGGAGTGAAGATACTACCGCTGATGTGGAGGGAGCAGATGGGATGACTGTGTCATGGCATACATATGAATATGGGAGGAGATACAGACAGAAGGAAGTCATTTAGAAAGGCTGAGAAGAGAATGGGATCAAGAATAGAGTCTTGGGGCACTCCGTGAGAATTGGGGGGAATAGTGCACCACCTACCTGCATAGACTGCTGGAAGTTGGACAGGAAAGAGTGGAACCACTTAATGGGAATGGAGAGACCAGCTGCGGCCAGCTTGTTTAAAAGAAGAGGTGTGATACCAAATAGAACACCTTTGCAAAATCTATAAATATAGTAGCTGTGAGGAGACCTGGTCTGGTCATCCTTGTAAGGACTGAGTTGGTGAAATGGAGATGGGAGGTGATAGTGGAATGTTTTTTCCTATAACCGGACTGGAAAGGGGATAGTAAGGAAGTGGAGTCCACCTCCCCACAAGACCTGTTCCAGGACTGATTATTTCCTGGTTAGTGCTTCATGTTTACTGGGTATACTGTACTTGCTGCAGACATTCACCATATGGTCATCTCTGATCATTCCCCTGTTAGGGTCCAGTATTTACTGGGTGAAGGCTTTCGGTGAGATTCCCTCTGGTGTCTCAATGCTCAATTGTTGCAGACCCCTGACACCTTCTCCCATGTCCAGAAGTTGATATCTACTTTCCTGGATCTCAACAGGGGCTCAGTTCAGCATGTAGACATTCTCTGGGCAGCTCTTAAATGTGCGCTTAGGAGGGAATTAATACAGCTTTCCTCGGTCCGAGCCCAGGCTGGCAAGGTTAAACCTGAAGTGGCTTTAGTGACATTTGTCATTTGGAAGGCTCTCTGTTCCATGCTTCACTGGATGCGGATTGGGCTAGGCTGCACTCCTTCATTCACAGTATACGGAAATCCTGTCTCAAAAGCTGAGCTAGCACTCCACTGTACCAGGATGAAGTATCTGGACATCAGAGAGAAGGCTGGGAAGCTCCTTGCCCTTAGGCTGCATCAGGCTGCAGTGGTTAAATTTATCCCGGGAATATGGTCTCACCCAGAAGCCCAGGTGGTCACTAATCCCAAGGATGGCTGCTGTTTTTGTAACTGTTACACAGGTTTGTACACAGTTGACCTGGCTCTAGGGGCCTAGACCCCTCTCTGGAAACCATTACGGCCTTTCTGGACTCTGTCCCTTTCCCAACTCTGTCCCCCCTGGCAGTGTCCTCACTAGGTGTTCCTATTACTGTGGCAGAGTTGGAGGGAGCCATTTGACATCTGCCGCAGGATAAGGCACCCAGACCTGATGGGCTGACTAACAACTTTTATACAGCCTGTGTTTCTGAGGTTGCCCCTTTGCTTGCAGAGGTCTTTAATTTCTGGTTCGAGAAAGGGATGGGTGATCCAGCTTTCTTGGAGGCCTTGGTTACGCTTATACCAAAGCCTGGCAAAGACCCTTTGCTGGCTGAGAATTATCATCCTATTTCTCTTGAATTCAGACATTAAGATCATCTCTAAAATTTTGGCTACCCAGATAGCTCCTGTCATGGGCCTTGTCATTGGACATGAGCAGGTAGGTTTTATGTCCAGCTGGTTTTCCTAGGATCATCTTAGAAAACTCTTACACCTGCTTTCTGTGTCCAGAGAGAGCAAGTCCCCAGTGGTCTTGGTTTCTCTGGATGCAGAAAAGGCCTTCAATCAGGTCGCTTGGAACTACCTGTTCACCACCCTCCATAGATTTGGAGTCCCATCATATTTTATTAAGTGGGTGCAATTTTTGTATGCTGCACTGTCCGCCTGCATCTGGTGTAATGGTCTTTTCCACCATTCCTTACAAAGTGGCACTCGGCAAGGGTGTCCCCTGTCCCCCTTCTATTGAATTTTTTTGAGCCGCTCATTCAGCATTTATGCAACTCAAATGATCTCAAAGGGATTCAAGTAGTAGGCTCACACTACATCTTTTTTGCATCCGATGACCTGCTCCTACACTGAAGACCCCTAGGTATCTATCCCGGCCCTACTTCAAGAGATTTCCACTTTCTCCAGGGTTTCTTTCTACAAACTGAATGCTTCTAAAACAAAAGTTTTTCCCCTTCAATAGTCTGGTCATTAAGCGGGACATCCTGAACCAGGGTCTCTCATGGGAGCTACGTTTGTTAACATATCTGGGGTCAAGATTTCCTGTTCCGTGTCGACCATGGTTAAGGAGAATTTTTCTAGGCTTATTGATGTGATTAAGTCTGACCTAGACAGATGGTCTGCCCTCTCTTTGTCCTTATAGAGGAGAGTTAACATCCTCAAGATAAATGTCCTGCCCTGTTTGTTATACCCCTGGGATGCTTGGATTTCATCTCCTAAGTACTGGTTTTCCGCTTGCAGCGGTTATTCAATTTACTTCTGAGATCCTCAGCTATTTGTAGAGCTTATATTAAGCTAGTTGCTCCTCAGATGAATGGAGGCTTATCGCTCTCTTCGTATTTTTGTACTATGGTGCCCAGCATGCCAGTAAATTCTTCGGTGGGGTACAGGGTACACTCAGTGTGGTCCTCTGCATATAGTCCTCTCTGGCTGGACTTTGAGGGGCTCTTGCTGATAGGGGTTACTCTCTTAACAGTCTGCTCTACCTTAGGCCCTCCCAGCTTTCCTGTCCCTGCATGCCACCCCATTGAGTGATCCCTTAAAGCCTGGGTGCAACTGCAAGCTTATTTGTCTCTGCCATGGACTGCAGCAACCTCCCAGCCCATGTTCAATAACCCTCACTTTAAAACAGATGGCTGCTCCATTTTGTCTTCTTTTTGGCCCCAACTGAGTACTTGCACACTGGCTGACATCTCTCATGCAGATGGGTTAGTTCCCTGCCAGGTTCTGCAGGCTCCGTTTAAATTGAGGGGTATGGAGCTCTTTAAGTACCTCCAGATTAGAGGTGCAGTGACTGCCTTCTTGGGTCCTAAACCTTGGTGCTTGACTCAGTTAGATGGAGTAGATTCCTTCTTGTCCCTTCCTGTACAATCCTGCTCGGTGTCCACGTTCTACAAGCATTTTCAGTCTATAGATCCCCATCTCCCCATTGGGGTTTGTTCTTATTGGGTTCACACGTTCCAGCTGTCAGATGATAAGGATTATTGGAGAGCTTCTTGGAGAAATTGACATAGATTTATAAAGCAGGATCCGCTCCAATTAGTGCAGTTTAACATCATCCACGATTTGTACTTTACCCCACTAAAGCTGTACAGGATGGGTAAATTACCTTCACCTTTGTGCACCTGGTGCCAAGAGGTCCCCGGTTCCCTTTTTCATATGTTATCGGAGTTTGTCAAGATTCAGCCTTTTTGGCATTCCATTCAGCAAGCCCTGGACCCCTTTTTGGGTTTGGACAACCTTTTTATCCCTGAGAGTTGTTTATTGACCATTTTTCTCCCAGTACCCTACTGTTAGGAAAATCCACTTATCTCTTGTGGCTGCCATGGCTAAGCTCGTTATGTTATGACACTGGAAGGACGATGCTCCCCACCCTTCTTAGAGTGGCACCATGAGATCCTGATGGCTCTCCAATTGAGAAACACATGGCATCAATACGAAAGAGACCTCAGCTTTTTCTGCACTTGGGAGCCACTCATACTTTATTGTCCTCTGGGGCTCCCAGGCTCCACCTGATCTCACTCTGGCCTCTGGCCTTTATCCTTTGTTAAATTGGAAGGTGCCTCATCCTGATTTGAGGTTTTGTCGCTAGTAGGGTAGCAGATGAGAGGTATGAGGTGGTAGTGGTGGAAGGATGGTTGTTGTCATTTTAGTTTTGCCTCACTCCAGCCTTTTCATGTACATGTTGGACCCTGTTATAGAAACATAGAAATATAGACTTTGACGGCAGATAAGGACCGCTAGGCCCATCTAGTCTGCCCATTTCCCTACCTACAGGATAGGCCGCAGATCCTAGTTAACCAACAGCCTATATCTTCCTGCCCCCCACAAGAATTGCCTTATGTCTATCCCATGCATTCTTGAATTCTCCCACAGTTTTAGACCCCACAACTTCCTCAGGAAGGCTGTTCCATGCATCCACTACCCTCTCTGTGAAATAATACTTCCTCACATTGCCCCTGAACCGCCCTCCTCCTATCTTTAAATTGTGTCCTCTTGTTCTTGCAAGTCTCTTTTTCTGAAAGATGCTACCCTCTTGGACTTTGTTGATTCCTTGAGGTACTTGAAAGTTTCTATCATGTCCCCTCTCCCTTCTTTCCTCAAGGGAATACATACTAAGCTCCTTTAGTCTCTCCTCATATGGCTTCTCTTGCAGACCCTGCACCATTTTAGTTGCCCTCCTCTGGACTGCCTCTATCCTGTCTATGTCCTTGCGGAGATGGGGTCTCCAGAACTGGACACAGTATTCCAGATGGGGTCTCACCAACTGTCTGTACAGAGGGATAACAACTTCCTGTTTTCTGCTGCTGATGCCTCTCCCTATACATCCCAGTATACCCCAGCCCTCCCTACTGCCTTCTCACATTGCTTGCTAACCTTAAGGTCATCTGATATGATTACCCCAGGTCCCTTTCCTGTTTTGTTGTTGTTACTACCTCCCACCCATTGTGTATTCTTCCCTGGGTTCTTGTTTCCCAGGTGCATTATTTTGCACTTTTGCATTGAATCCTAGCTGCCATACGTCTGACCATTCCTCCAACCTTGCCAAGTCCCTTTTCATCCTTTCCACGCCTCCTTGTGTTTCAACCCTGTTGCAGATCTTTGTGTCATCTGCAAAAAGGCATACTTTTCCTTCCAGTCCCTCTGCAATGTCACTGATGAAGACATTAAAAAGGACTGGACCCAATACTGAACCCTGCGGTACCCCACTAGTAACTGCCCTTTCTTCAGAGTGGACTCCATTTACAATTACCTTCTGTGTCCTGTTGTCCAGCCAATGTTTTACCCAGGCTACCACCCTGGGACCCACTCCCAGGCTGGTTAATTTGACTATCAATCTTTTGTGTGAGACTGTGTCAAATGCCTTGCTAAAGTCTAGGTAGGCCATGTCCACAGCCCTCCCTGGTCTACTACTTTGGTCACCCAGTCAAGAAATCTATTAGATTCTGTCTGACATGACCTTCCGCTGTGAACCCATGCTGCCTTGGATCCTGTGCTCCACTGACCCCTAGGTACTCAACTATTCTTTCCTTCAGAAGTGACTCCATCACTTTCCCTACCACAGAGGTCAGACTGACAGGTCTGTAGTTTCCTGCCTCTGTCTTGGTCCCACTTTTGTGAAGGGAATCACATCCGCTTCCTCCAGTCCTCGGGTACCACACCATCCTCCCATGATTTATTAAAAGAGTATCCAGTGGTTTCACTAGTTCCTTCCTTAATTCTTTTAGAATTCTGGGTGAATTCCATCAGGACCCATTGCTTTGTCCACCTTCAGTTTTAGGAGTTCTTGCAGGACCCTTTCTTCTGTGAAAGGACTGGGATCGACCCCTATCAAGAGTGCTTCTGTTAATTGGATTAGGCACTTCCTCCTCTTTTGTGAATACTGAGCAGAAATATTCGTTCAGTATTCCTGCTTTCACTGTCCCCTCTGCCCACCCACCGTTCATTCTATTCAGCCTCACTATCCCTCCCTTTGTCTTTCTCGCTCGCTGATGTACCTATAAAGGTTTTATCCCCTTCTTAACTGAGTTGGCTATCTTTTCCTCAGTTTGGGCCTTTGCTATTCTGACTTCCCTCCCTGCTTCTTTCTGCCTTAACTGGTACAGGTCTCTGTCCTGCTCCTTCTGTGTTTCCTTATACTTCTGGAATGCTATCTTTTCTTCCTGACTTTCACAGCCACCTCTCTTGAGAACCATAGTGGCTTTTTATTTCGTTTTGATTTGTTTATTTGCTTCACACAAAGGCTTGTTGCCTCTGTGATGGCAGTTTTGATAATTCCCATTGTTGCTCCACACCTCCTTCTAGCCTGTTTGCTAGTGCTTTTCTGAGGCACTCTCCCATCTTGCCAAAGTCAGCCCTCCTAAAGTCCAGTACCCTCACTTTTGTATGGCTTGACTCTGTAGCTGAGTTTAACGTGAACCACACTGTTTGATGGTCACTTGTCCCCAGATGGCAACCTACTTCTAGATCTGAGATCCTCTCACTGCCCCCGTTTGAGAGTATGAGGTCTAAGATTGCTCCCTCACGAGTGGGTTCCGAAACTAGCTGTCTAATGCCTGCCACCTGTAGGGCATCAAGAATGGCCCTGCTCTTGGATGTGGCTGCAGAAAATGTGCTCCAGTTAACATCTGGCATATTCAGGTCTCCCATCAACAGTATCTCCTTTCTCTGCCATTCTAAGAATGCCTTCTATCATATCCTTGTCCATTCCTTCCCCTGACATGGGGGTCTGTACACAACCCCTGTGCGGATTGTGGTGCCTTTCCAGTCTCCAAGGTGACCCACAGTGCTCTCCTCCCTGTTTACTCTTTTGTTCAGTTGCTTTTATCCCTTCCTTTACATAGAGAGCTACTCCTCCCCCTCTTCTCCCCTGCCTGTCTCTCCTGTAAGTTATGTACCCTGGTATGTTAACATCCCAGTCATGGTTCTCTGTGTACCATGTTTCTGTGACTGCTACGATATCCAGGCATCCCTCTTCCATTAAGGCCACCAGCTCAGGGAGCTTGTTGCCCAGACTACGGGCATTGGTACTCATTACCCTCCATTTCCTGATGGCCTTACTCCCTTTTGCCCCATCCCTGTTCTTCTTGCTTTTGTCACTTTCTCCATTTACCCCTGCCCTTCTCCCTATCAACACCTCCATGTTGGTGTTTGCCACACTTACTACCGTGATTGTTTGGGGGCTAGGATTTTCCTGCTCCTTTCCAGTGCCTCCCCCCTTGGCTAGTTTAAAAGCTTGCCAATGAAGCATTTAAACCTATCACCTAGGATCCTGGTTCCCTTCCCAGACAGATGCAGCCCATCATGCCAGTATAGGCTTGCATCACTCCAGGTGGACCCCCAGTCCCCAATGAAGCCAAATCCCTGAGCTCCACACCAGTTTTTCAACCACTGATTGAATCCCATGGTACGGAACACCCTAGCCTCTCTATACCATAGATGGGTAGCACCTCGAGAAAGGTTACGTCGTGCTGACCAAGGCCCCTCCCAATTCCACAAACTCTTCCTGCACTTCTCTAATCCCTTTCTTAGCCAGGTCATTTGTCCCTAGGTGGACAATGACATCCAGCTCCCTCCCCTGTGCAGCTGCTCCGGCAATCCTGAGGATTCGCTCCCTGTCCCTCCAAGCCATGGCGCCAGGCAGGCACCTTACCTCCCTCTCCCCTTCCTTGCCCAGTTCTACCTTCCTAACAATGGAGTCCCCCACCAGGAGTTGTTTCCTTCCCCTGCAGAGTCCACTGCCACCCTCCTGTGGGTCTCCTTTGTGGAGGTTCCCAGCATCCTCCTTGGTCTCCACTGTAGGTGCCTCCATAGAGGAACCACACTTTGCCAGAATGGCAATTCTATTGGGTGTATGATTTTGTTTCTTGTTTTTTTCTGTTGAAAATTTTTAATAAAGTTTATTAAATTAAAAAAAAGGAAGGAAGAGGAGTCAAGGAAACTGACTAATCTAGAGTGGACTAGTGATTCCTGTAGTTTGGCAAGGGAAGGCAGGAGGGAGATAGGTCTGTAGTTTCCAGGAGGTAAAGGATCGCCCCTTTTGTGGGGGGAAGCAGGCTTGAACAATCTATTGGGGGAGCAGGCTGGGTCAGTGTCGAAAAGGAATGGATTACTTTCCAGAAACTGGAAAGGGAGTTGGTCCTTGGCAAACGGATAGCCTTGGTGCAGGAATTTCATGGGATTTGTAGTGCTGGAGGTCAGAGTCAGAGGCCTTGAAATGGCCCAAACAAGGTCCCTTGATGTGCATCGCTCAAGGAGATCTAATGTGATCCAAGGGTGGTGGGAGCATTTTACCTGGTTCTTTTGAGGGGGGCATGGGAGTCCCAGTAGTGAGTGGGAAAGGCGGTGAAGTGAGATAGGGCTGAGTCTGTGTCTTGGGCAGAGTGGACTGGGACCAATTGGCAGAGGCTAGAATGCTCAACAGAGCATCCGAGTTGAGTGACCTAAGAGATTTGTGCCCGATGTACTTTGGGGTGGATTTCAAAGCCCGGGTTTTCCAAATACAATAGGTAAGACAGTGATCACTGAAAACATTAGGAAACACTCTGACGGACAAGATTTGATGGGGGTGAGAGTACAGTCCACAGTCCACGAGAGAGTGGTTTAAGGAGGGGGTAGCCTGGTGGGTTTGGAGATTAGTTGGGAGAGGTTTAAGGATCCACTGGAGAGCTGGATAGGCTTAGAGTCTGGGGAGAGCTAATTTAGGTTAAAATCCCCAAGTAGGATAAGTTCTCCAGAGACAGAGAAGGAGACAAGTGAGCAGAGGGAGTTAAGGAGGGAGGAGGGAGGGATCTTTGGGGAGGCATAAAGGCCACCGACAAAAATGGGGAGGGTGGAAGGGAGGGAGGGAGAACTTGAGCAGCAAGAGCTCGTGGGAGGAAAGGGAAGTCTCTTTGAGGGTGAAAGAACAGGATGTGTGTCAGGTATTTATGGTGACACTGCCTATCGCTTACATCTGTCCTGACAGAAGGAGAGATATTCAGTAAGGACAAGAAGTGAACCGAACTCTAGAGGACAGCCAGGTTTCTGATATACAAAGGATGTCAGGGAGTGTTTACGATGCCCATACCTTGAGGGAGTCTAGCTTTGGGAGGAGTCTATGTGCATTGAAGTTGAGAAAACCAAGGCCTTTGGGTACAGAAAAGGGTGGGGGAGGGCCAGGACTGGGTTCCACTATACCAGACAGAAGGAGTAGGAAAAGGAGGAGGGCAATCAAGGATGGTGTCTTGCACTTTTTTGGGGCCTAGGGGAGAGGGGGGCAGGAGAGAGGTGGTTATATGAGAGAAGGGAGTAGCAGAGGAATTTGAGGTGTGGGGTAGGGGGCTGGAATGAGGGCTAGGTAGATAAGGAAAAAGGGGTGAGGGTAGCAGGTAGGGGGAGGAGAGAAAAGGAAGGGAAGGAGGGGAGGAGATACGGAGCAAGGAGAGGATAAGGGGATGTAATGAGGATGAGAGAAGGAGGTGAGAAGAGTAGGGGGAGGTAGATGAGGAAAGTAGGTAACCAGAGGAGCAAAGGTATGGAAGAAATGGGGGTGGGGAGGAAAGAAAAGAGCACAGGAGAAGTTGGACAGAGTTGGAGAGAGTGGGGAGCAGGCAGGGTACATAGAGGGGAAGGGGGGAACATAGAAGAAGGTGAGGGGGTTGGTGAGAGCAATTCAGATACAAGCGATACAAATAGCAGAAATACAGACAATAATAAGGACATATAGATTACAGTATGTAGCAGTTATGGTAAAAATACTATAAACATAATATAACTAATTGAACTGGAAACAAACAAGTAAGCGTCGATGATAAACAACGGTTGTAGGTTGCAGCAAAGCTAAGAACTGAGCAGAGTGATGACAGGTCAGGCTGGAACCGGTAAAATATAGATTGTACCTGGAGCTACAAAATGAGGGCATGCACAAATGAACCTAAGTTGGCACTTAAAGCTCCTAAGGTTCTCCCCTCCTCTCCAACTCTCATCTCCTAGCTTAACCTTCCTACTACCTGCCTTATACAGACTGCTCGCCAGAGGCCACGTGTAACCCCTGAATAAACTATATGCAAAGTACTACCAATTGCTTACATATCATGATGATAACCATGCCTGTACCCATGCCTGCATCCACTGCTTTTGTTTTACCGTGCCTATAAGCCATGCCTGTATTCACTGCTTTTCTTTTACCATGCCTGTAACCATGCCTGTATCCACTATTTTTCTTTACTGTAACCACCTGATGATGTAACTTACAATGCCTCAAATGTTCCTTATGTCCTTGTTCATTCTTATAACTTGTATTGTCATCCCGGGTCGCCCCTGAAAAGGGACCTTTGGGGCTCAGTGGGCCTACCCGGTCACCAAAATTGAATAAATAAATAAGTGTAAGAACAGCAAAAAATATGAGAAGCAGTAAATTCAGTAGCAGTGGAGCACAGAGTGAAACCAACAGCAAAAACAACGGGTACTGGTAGAAACTAGGACAATGCTGGCAGTCAAAACATGAACCAGGTAGGTAACAAGGGAGTAAGCAGAAATAGCAGCTCACACGAACACCTGTTGGAGGAAGTCTGGTCTGGAGAGCATGGCTGACCAGCTGGCTGACTCCAGGCAGACTCCTCAATGTCTTTAGTGACATAGTCCTTTGTGCAAACAGGCCACTAAATGGATAGGCTGCATTAACAGGCACCCTGAAGCATTAACAGGCATCCTGAAAAATACAGGGGCAGGATGCTGATTGGCTGGAAGTGAGCTGGAAGTGAGTGCTTGTCCTGGCTCCAAATGGAGCAAGTCCTGAAGATCCTGCAGTGATTGGTGGTAGTGGTGGTGGGGGGGGGGGGGAGCAGTACAATGAAGCCCACTCATGACCCTGCAGTGGCATCCTTAGCTGGCCATGTGATGAGTCTGTGGCATCCTGGTAGAGTCCTGGAGTTAAACCACAGGGGGGAATCCCACCTTTCCCACTCACTGATTGACTGGGAAGTGAGCTGGGGGTTGGTACTTGTTCTGGCTCCAGATGGAGAAAGTCTCTAAGATCCTGCAGCAATCGGTGGGGGGGGGAGGAGAAGGAGGAAGCAATACAATGAAGCCCCCTCAAGACCCCATGGTGGCGTTCTCAGCTGGACACATGGTGAGTGTGTTGCATCCTGGCAGAGTCCCGGAGTTAAAGCACAGAGTGTAGTCCTGCCTTTCCTGCTCACTGGATTGGCTGGGAAGTGAGCTGGGGGGTTGGTACTTGTCCTGGCTTCAAATGGAGCAAGCCTCAGAGATCCTGCCCCTATTGGTAGGGAGGAGGAAGCAGTACAATGAAGCCCCCTCATGACCCCACAGTGGCATCCTTAGCTGGCTGCTAGGCAAGTCTGTGGCATTCTGGCAGAGTCCCGGAGTTAAAGCACAGAGTGGAGTCTCGCCTTTCTTGCTCACTGACTGGCTGGAATGTGAGATGGGGGGTGGGTGCTTGTCCTGACTGGCTGGACTGTCAGCTGGGGGGTGGGTGCTTGTCCTGGCTCTAAACAGAGTAAGTCTCAGAGATCCTGTGGCAATTGGTAGGGAGGAGGAAGCAGTATAACTAAGTCCCTCAGTGAGCAGAGAAGTCAGACTAAATCTGTGCTTTAACTCTGGGACTCTGCAAGGATGCATCCTGGCAGTCCTAGAGTTAAACATAGAGTTTAGTCCTGCCTTCCTGCTCACTGACTGGGAAGTGAGCTGGGGTGGGTGCTTGTCCTGGCTCCAGACGGAGCAAGTCCCGACAGTCCTGCAGCAATCAGTGGGGTGGGGTGGGGGAGAAAGCAGTACAATGAAGCTCCCTCACGATCCCCAGGTGGTTTCCTTGGCTGGTTTTGCGTGGCGAATCTGTGGCATCCTGGCAAAGTCCCAGAGTTTAAGCACAGAATGGAGTCCCATCTTCCCCACTCAGTGGTTGGCTGGGAAGTTAGTTGGAGAGTTGGTGCTTTTCCTAGCTCCAAACAGAGCAAATCTCAGAGACTGTGGAGCGACGGGTAGGAGGGAGGAAGCAGTAAAATGAAGCCCCCTTACAACCCCATGATGGCGTCCTTGGCTGGCTGCATGGCAAGTCACAAGATAGTGTTGGGTTTAATGCCAAATTCTGTAATGGAAATATTTTCAAGAAGTATCTACAAATATTTCACCAGAACACAAAACAGATCTGTTTTCTCCACTCCACTGTCTGTATCTTCCTTTGGACAAAGCATTTAAATATAAAGCTGTTAGTTGCTGCAATAATTTGCTGGAATGTGTTTTGGGGTGTGAAAAGTTGACTGTGTTTAAATCTAAACTGTTTAACTTTTTCATGAACAGTTCAGATTGTTCATGTTTTATGTATTATTTGTTAATTTGTGTCTGTGTATATCTTACGATACTGGTTGCTGTGCAAATGGCTTTTTCGCTCATCTACTTACCAGTTTAAATAAATGAAATGAAAATGAAAATGGTCTGTTTCTTCACACTAGCTAAAATCATAAAAATCTTTAATGTCTGATATGCAGCTGTCTTTTTCCAATTACTGCAATTAATGTAGGCACTGTGTTCTGTTGCCTGAGCTGAGCCTTGTCTTTCCCACAGGGGTCCCATTAAATAAATTAGTAAATGATTTATTCTGGCCTCAGCCTTAGCAGAGGGGACCACATACAGCTGCACTGCTTTCAGGGTGCCACTACTTGTGTCTAGTCGCCCACTACACTTGCTCCTATTGTGCAGGTATTCCTGTTCTTTCCTTCCTTGCAACAGAGGAGGGGATCAGGTGAGTCTGTAACTTACCCCCAGCCACCACTCCTAACTGGAGCAATATCTCTGCTCCAACACGAATGGTGAAGCTTTCCCCTCTTTGGTCCCTCCCTGATGGGGGAATCAGACCAAGATCTGGCTGTTGTCATCCTGTGTCCCACCTTTCTTGGGCAGGTTACAGTGTGGAGGCCTGACTCCCTCTTCTTGGTGGCACACAGCTATTCTCTAGCACCAACCAGTACAAACATAAATAATAAAAACCTTTCGGCAACCTACACCAATACTGGTGCCACCACATGCAACACTGCTGCCTGGGACACTTGCTTTCTGGGATGAGAGCCGTTCCCGTCCTTTTGGTGCCGTTGCTGCTGGAGGACTTCTTGTTTCACCTCCAACTGACCACAGATCATGAAGTTGGGGATGGACTGCTGCACTGCCCTGAAGAACATACATACGAACATATGAAGAAGCCAGCGGAGGAAGGCCATTTGGTCTATCAAGTCTGCTCTTATTGCCTGCTCTCCTCCCACTCCTCCCAGTCTCCCTACCCATGATCTGTACCTTCACATATGCCTGTCCCAGCCTCTCTAAAACTGCCCACTATCTTCAACGAGATCACCTCTTCCAAAGGCGCATCCCAAGTGTCCACCACCCTCTCTGTGAAGAAGTGCTTCCTGAACTCCCTCCTAAACTCCCAGTTCTGCGGTATCTTCCTGAGCATCTGGGACACACACACACACCCCTAAGAAAAACTAGGGTAAAACGCCACCACCACCCCTGGATCACAGCCAACCTCATCACATTGTGTCACTCCAGGGACAAAGCTTGGAGACTCTACAAATCCTCTCACACAGCTCATGATCTCCAAATGTACAAACACCTCAGGAATAATTGCACCAAAGCCATCCGGCAATCTAAATCTTCCTACTTTAAAGCTCAATTCACTCAAAATCAAAATCCCAATGCTTCTTTCTGGAAGCTGATCAACTCCCTTCTAGACTCCCCCATGAAACAGGCATGTCCATCCCTCAAATTAGATGGTACAACAGTCTCGGATCCCGCCACCGTGGCAGACCTCTTTTCCTGTGCCATCCCTGACTCCCCCCCCCCCCCACTCTCGGCTGAACCTTCGTACACAGCTGCTGGCTTCATCTTTCCTCCCACCATGCCCCTTGAAGTATACCATGCTCTCTCCTCCCTCAACTCTTCCAAATCCAGCCCAGATGGTATATACCCTAAAATGCTTCGCATCACAGCAGCAGCTATTGCTGCCCCCCGTCTCACATACTGAACCTCTCTCTATCCACTGCCACTGTACCTGTAGCCTGGAAATCTGCCAAAGTCATCTCCCTGCACAAAGGTGGTGACCCCTCCCAACCAGGAAACTATAGGTCCATATCACTCCTCCTCTCCCTGACCAAAGTCCAGGAATCCCTTATACTGTCCAGATGGTCTGTCCTCCTCACAGCAAACAACTTTCTCCAGTCCAGTCTGGTTTTTGAAAACACCACTCCACCATAGCCACCATTCTAAGTGTAACTGACTCCATACTCTCGGCCATGGATAATAGTCAAATCACAGCCACCATATTAATAGACCTGGCCAAAGCATTTGATTCCTTATCACACCTGCTGCTACTCTGCAACTCCACAGTTATGGCCTTGTCCCCCAGCAGTCGCCTGGCTCCAATCATACCTCCACAACAGGCAACAATCAGTTCAAATTGGTGACACTCTCCTCTCCTCTCCCTATTGTATCCGGCATTCCCCAAGGATCTATTCTGGGCCCCATCCTTCTCTCTCTCTTCATAAACGACCTTCCCTCCATCTGCCTCTCCTCCAACATCCATCTGTACGCAGATGACACTGTCATTTTTGCCTCAGGCACCTCCCATGACAGTGTCCTCCCCATTCTGCAAAGTGACTTCAACAGAGTCCAATCCTGGCTCCTCGAGAACCGATTCACTCAATGCTAAAAAGACAGTCTCCATGGTTTTTGGCTCCAGACAGAAGCTGGCAACCCTCCCAACCCCCCAGCTCTCCACCCTGGATGGCTCACCACTGGAGTGAGTACCAGCCTTCAAATACCTGGGTGTATGGCTGGACTGTCACCTCATCTTCTCCACCCACATTGAGGCAATCGGCACTAAACTCCAACTAAAACTCGCTATCCTCTACCGCCACAAATCCTGCTTACCGATCCCCACCCAATGCGAGCTCGTACGCAAAACAATTTTGTCAGTTATAGACTATGCAGACGTAGCCTATGGTATGGCCCCTACATCCTCCCTCTCCAGACTTGACATCCTGCTCAACGCCTTCTGCCATTTCTTCACCGCCCCCCCCACTCACCATTGCCTGCTCTACGCCCCACTCTCCATCGCCCTGCTCTCCCACAAGCGTGCCATCCTCTGTGCCTCCCTCTTAGCGAAATTCTGGTTTGGTCTCCTCCCCCATACCGCCCTACTCAACCAAAACCTCCCCAAACTACTCTCTTGCCAGGGACCCTCGTATCTTCCACCTCCCTGCCCTCGCACCCTTTCCGGCCAACTTGCCTTCTCGTATTGTCTCCCCCTTCTCTGGAGCTCTTTGCCCTCCGACCTTCGCAAGGCCCCTTCTTGTTCTGCTTTTACCCAGCTCCTCAGGCTCCTACCTAACCCGCATTGTCCTACATGCTCAATTGGTCCAAATGCACCACAGAGGCACCACTCAGCCCTTTCCAACTCACCATTGATGCCACCCCTAGTAGACCTCTCCTCATCTCTCTCACACTCCTTATTGACCAAATGTTACATCTTTGATAAGTGTACTGTACTGTATAATTAATGTTTGTGATTACTGCCTGTACTTCCTGTTTCTCTTGATACTCCCTGTACAAACTGAACCCGGGTCGCACCTGGAAACGAGCCTCAGCTCAGCGTGCCTTTCCCGGTCATCAAATTTTAAATAAAAATAAATAAATAAACCTCCCACCCTCCAGCTTAAGACTGTACCCCTTCGTGTTATGGTTGACACTCAGCCTAAAGAGACTCTCCTTATCAACCTTATTTATCCTTTTAAGTACTTGAAAGTCCCAATCATGTCTCCTCTCCCTCTCCTATCTTCCAGGGAGTACATATTCAGTGCCTTCAACCTGTCCTTGTATGCCTTACCCTGCTGACCCCCTATCATCTTTGTAGCCCTCCTCTGGACCTTCTCCAGCAGGTTAATGTCCTTTTTGAGGTATGGGCACCAGTACTGAACTCCATACTCTAGAAGCGGCATTATCAGTGACCTGTACAAGGGCAGTATAACCTCCTATCTCCTACTATTGATCCCCCTAGATATGCAACCCAGCATCTTGTTTACCTTTGCTGATGCTTTCTTGCACTGTGTGGAGTGCTCCAGGTCACTAGTGAGCATCACTCCCAGGTCCTTCTCCTCCTCCGATGCAGAGACTTGGATTCCCAGCTCGGACTTCACTCAGGTAGTACTCTGTCCTGGGATTCTTGGCTCCAATATGCATAACTTTACATTTCTTGGCATTGAAGCCAAGCTGCCAGATCCTGGACCACCTCCCAAACTTTTCCAGATCTTCCTGTAGGTCCTGTATCCCTTCAGCTGCATCCACTCTCCCGCAGAGCTTGGTGTCATCTCGAATAGGCACATTTACCCATAATGCCATCCCCAATGTCAGTGATGAAGACATTGATCAACACTGGCCCCAGCACCAAGCCCTGTGGGATCCAACTGGTTACCTCTCTGGTGCCATATAGCTCTCCCCACCCTCTGGGTTCTGTCCTCAGCCAGTTTTCCACCCATCTAGCCACTTTTCCCCAACCCGAGATCCATCAACTTCCTGATCAACCTTTTGTGAGGCACAGTCAAAGGCCTTGCTGAAATCAAGATAGAGGATGTCTACCGCTTGGCCCCTGTCTACCACCCTTCTGGCCCTCTTTTCCCCAACCCCAAGATCCACCAACTTCCTGATCAACCTTTTGTGGGCCAGAGAGAAGCTTCTGCCAATGCCGACTGACTGGGACACACAGGATGACCCCATGGCCATAGGTGAATCTTCCACTAACTCTGTCCCAGCCAGTAAGCAGCTCTTTTGTTGCTTCCTTCTCTTTTAATGCTTCTTTTTCTGGCCACCCAATGGCCTACCAATTCAAATGGGTTCAAGTTTATAATTTGGAATCCCTACGAGCCAGGGGTGTAGCCAGGCATTTCAGATTTGTACACCAACCTGTTACACTGCTATCTCCCCCCACACACAACTCGAGTCCAAGGTTCCTGGCTCCAATCAGATGATTCCCACACTAGACCTGCTGTCTGTCTGCTAGTGGTGCCTCACTGCCCACTGGTAAACGTAACTGACTGCACCATGAGTCCAAGACCTCGGCAGAAATTTCTTCTCTCCCCTGAGGTAGGCAGATTCATGCCACTCTACCACATGAAGTCTTCATTCTTTTAGCTGTCTCTGAATCTGTTCTTCCGTCTGCTGCTCCTTAGTTTTCTACTGCTTCTCTCACCTCAGTAAAACTGAACTAATAGTATGGCTTCTAACTTTGCTGGGGCATTTAAATTCACCACCCAAGACTTGCCACACCCCTGCCAGATACCACAGCCAATCACTATGCAGGTGGATCATGCAGACTGAATTGAGACCTTCAGCCTCAACATTCGGGTTCACTCTGCCACCCCCAAAACAGAGTTGAAGGAGAAAGAAAAAGCCTGCGAAGCCAGACAAAGGAATTTAAATGGTGAACTAGAGAGGGCAGAGCAATGTGGCCAGCTTGTTTGCTACTCCCTTCTACTAAACTTGGTACACCATGGCTTACTTGGAGCATCAGTAGTACGCCTCTTGCTATGAGCTCCCCTACTGGTCACTGGTGAGCCTTTTATGGGCCAGCACTGTACATCAGATTAAGGGTCCAAGCTTACATAGAGGCCAGAATGAACTTGAATAGAGCATATTCTGGCTCCAGCTGTGCACCTCCTGATGCCTGTTACATCCAATGGCATTAACCCTCCAGCCACAATCTGGTAGTGTGGAGCAGCACATTTGGGCAAGAGGTAGCAAGGATGGGAGGAGCTGCTCTGCACCACAGGCATCTGATTGGATGCCCATTCCAGTTCATCAGTGGATCCCTGTCTGTGCAGGGAGCAGGGCATGCAGGGCTATGGCAGTCATCCAGGACTGCTGCATTCCCAATGGCAAAATTATTGATGTACTCCCTTTACTGTCTGGTGCCGTATGGCCATTGAACCCTCCGTATAGTCCAGAAGGCTTTGTGTGGGCAGTCTGATCACTGATCAGGTCCTGTGGGTGGTCCAATGGCCAGGCGGTGTGAGGGCATGTAGGCACTACCACAACCCATAGGATGGCATAGTATGTACCCCTCCTCTGACTATAGCCTCTGAACACCTAGAGTTGTGGATGGGTTGCATTACTGCCCTATGCCGGCTTGCCCATGTAGGTCTGCACACAGATGAGATGGGTGTGCAAACTGCAATGGAGATGCTAACAGATGCTCTGCAGGTGCATTTTGTGTGTGACTAGGGACATTTTGTGACCTTTCTCCACCCTTCCCAAGTACAGCAAGGATGGGAAACATTTGGGAGCGGGCCTTAAGAATCTAGAGTGGCCTTTGGAGACAGACAGAAAACCTAGTGAGATCACAGCTCATATTAGCATGTTAGATATTAAAATAATAACAGCAAGTACCTGACCTACTGAAGTAGTCACATTGTCATCTGTGGTCAAGCTTATTCACATCTCAGCTAATTAATGAAAGTAAGAACTTCAAAATCATGGAATGAAGAAATAATATGATCAGGAAAGTAGAGCAACTTTAAATGATTTCAAGCACTTTGGGTAGCTCTGGGGTTGAAGGATGCACTGGATTCAATTTGTTTCTGATAGTACACATAATATACAGAATAAAGTATGGGTTGGTGTGGCATAATTTTACACACCTGAGGTGTTGGGTGCCACATAAACCGACGGCAAAGCTTGAGGGTTTATCTTGACACCCACCACCAAGGGTGTGTGTAAAATTCGAGTTTAACACACCACCCCATTTTTTATTTTATATAATTGCTGGGTTTTTATTTTTCACCACAGCAATTATATGATATAAAAAGGACGTTTCTGTGCAGTCGTGGTCCGCTTTAGTTTGAGCATGTGGTCCGTGGGTGCGTTTATTTATTTAAAAGTTTTGTTTGTCAAGTCCACTTAAATGAGAGCTTCCTTGTGCCACACGCTCTACCCTTCCCTGTCTCTTATAAAATTTAAAAACCTCCATGCACCGCGTGGCAGTACAGTCTCCGGGTATGACAGAGCAGCCAGTGGTTGAAACAGAAGATATGCGACTGGTGCACATGCGGACCGAGGAAACCGTGTGCATGTTTGCCATAATAAACACTTCTGTATTACGGCAAATAGCGCCATGGTTTTCGACGGGAAAAAGGAAGACCGGTTATTATAAATATAAATAGTGTTGCATCATTTACACCTCTTCTTTGATAATGCTGCTACTGCCCTGTTGTATATTTGGAACACATTTGAACAGGGACTTCTTTGTTCCTTTCTTACTGAATCAAACTGAGACACTGGATCCCCCTCTCTGAGTGGTGCTCTTACAGTACAACATGTCTGGGATCTCTTTCACTCTGCAGTAATCTGCAATTATTAGTAGTCATGTTTGTGCAAAAATATACTTTTGTGCTTAAAACAGCCTTTCCACACAGCAGATATTTTATGAAATATTGTATATAACAGGCATCTAGTGTGAGGCAATCAGAACTAAGAAAAGAAAAACATAAATTAATACCTCACAAACTTTACACTGCAGTTCATTTGTTTGATTTAGCCACTGCCACGAGCAGTTATTCACTTAAAAACACATGCCTGTGATCAGTTATTCAATTGTGATACTTCCCCAGTTATTCACTTGATACTAGGTCCCCAATGAGTTAATTAAGCAATAAACCACAACAGGGTGTGGGTTATGATGGGATTTACCCATGCCTGATGTGTGCACCAGAAGTGGGTAAATCCTAGCATAACCCATACCTTGTAGTAGCTTATTGTGATTATACAATGTCCCCCTTTACTTTTGATATCTAAAAGTTTAAGAGAAATTTTTTTTTTTTGACACTTTTAATAATTTTTATGGAATTTATTGTTGCGTGAGGAAAAATAGTTCCCTGTTGCTAGGTACAATATTTAGGAGATGCCCCCCTCCCCAGTGCAACTGAAACAGTCATATCTGTATTAGAAGACTATTTGTTCTTTTTCTTTCTTTAATTTTTTTCATAGTAATGATACACTACAGATCGATATGGATTGCGGCAGAGATGAGCAGTTGGGAGAGCATGAAGCATCGCATCAGCTCTGTTCATGAACTATGAGACCTGGATGTCACTGACATGAGGTGTGGTGGTCAGTGTTACTTCATTGCCACTCCGAGATCAGGTCCAAGCAGGTTCTGTAGGAGAGTGGGCTGAGGGCAATTATTGTCACAGATAATGAGAGGGATCCATTGCTCACTGATGTGCAGTGGGTCAAATGTTGTGGATATGGGGCCCAATCCCACTAGAGGATTAATCCAGCAGCTACCCGGAGCAGCTGTGTGTCGCCGGGAGGCAGACAACAGAAAGCTGCAGTCTCAGTTTGGCCAGCATCATGTTTTGGAAGTATATGATATTTCTGCATATTAGTAACTATAGGAGGTGTATTTTATAAAACAAAACAAAACAAAAAAATAAAAAAAAAGGTTTTGTGGTTTTCTAAAGTGGGTTTGACAACTGGTGAGGTGTTTGACTTCATTTTTAAAGTCGTGATTTTGTGTCACAGTTTAATCGGTATTTATTATAGTGGTTAGATGATTTTTTTATGTGGTATTTGGAGATGTGGTTGACTAGGTCTTTATCCGTGAGTTATGTTGGGATTTACTCATGGATAAATGATCCCACAGCCAATCAGGTTTCTCCTTTTCAAAGTGGTATTGTATAATTAAGCTATAAACAGCGAGGGGTGTGGGATATCGGAGGATTCCACGGCTGGAATGGATTTGCCCGCGAGGGGCACGCCGAGTGGGTAAATCCATGCCAGCCATGGTAAATCCCTGATAACCAGATCTCTGAGTGCGATTATGATATACTAAGTACTGCTTTTTGTATTACTTAAAAAAAGCAGTACTTGGTATAATGCTTAAATAAGCCACTGAGTAGTACAGCAGTGTTTTTGTTTTGTTTTGTTTTCCTGATGTACGAAGCTGCTGTTTTACAGTCTCCACTTAGCGGAGAAACAAGATATGGACTCAGTTCGTGACTTCGAGTCGGATTGCTTTTTTTTCAAGATGCGGCTGGCTGGCACCTTTTGTGTGATTATCAGAGGATTTACTAATGGAGGTAAGGTGCCAACCTGCTGTTCTTATTGTCAGTGTCTGAGGTACATGGTATAATCAAATCTTTAACATGTCTATATTCAGAAAATGTTAAAGGTTCAGTTTTCATGAGCTTCCTGTTTGTTTAAGGTTTTCTTCTAATTTTATTTTTTTGTTGAAAATTGTTTTGTATTTGTAGTCATATAATAGCAATAACATCCATTTTGCTGGAGTACACTCACAGTATCTGGCTTCTGCCACATACAGGCATCAGCCACAGACATTTAAAGCAGCAGTATTTAGTGGGAAAAATGTCGTCATATAGCTTTGTGGCAGTAATGTGGTTTTGCCCATAACATCAGTAAATCCATTTTTTTCATAATACTTCTCTGCTGAACTGAGATATGTGGTATTAAAGTTTAAGTCCCTGTTGTCTGGCCATGCCCACTATCCACAGTATGAATCCAGTATACCAAGTCAAAAAGTAAGCTTGATGGAAGGGATTTTTAAATATGGCTAGTTGCGGTCATCTTTAATGACTTGAGTTACGATCATAAAATTAGTAATAAAAGCTGTTTTAAAAACATACAGGAAAAAGATAAATATGCTGATGTCAAACCTAATTAGGTAAGAAATATATAAATGTTAACAAATTATAAAATTATTTTTTTGCCTGTATCAGTCTGTTATTGTTTTGTATATGCCAGCAAAATGAATACTATCATTTAAAAACTGTTCATTAAAGGAAATAGTCATACACACTTGATAATTTAAGGTTTCACTTTTGTCTAGGTGTTTGAAATAGGACTCTCAGTCATTCACAACTATCTCTCTTAAGCATCCCCACATTTTCTGTCTTTTTCTCCTTCACTCTGAGAGAAGCCTCTCATATTGCCTTCTCAGACTCTCCACCTCTCTTTTTCTACCCCATTTTCTTGAATCATATGGTATGTAAATAGAAAGGCAGAAACTGATAGCAGATAAGGATTGCTCAGCCCACCTAGTCTACCCATTTTCCCTACCTGGTTCCATTATGTCTATCCCATGCATTCCTGTATTTCCCCACCACCTTTGCCCCACCACCTCCACTGGAAGGCTATTCCATGCATCCACCACCCTTTCCATAAAAATACTTTCTCATGTTACCTCTGAGTCTCACCCCTCCAGCCTCATATCATGACCCTTGTTCTTGAGCATCTATTTTTTTGAAAGATGCCACCCTCATGTTCCTTATTTATACCCTTGAGGTATTTCAGTCTCTATCATATCCCACTTTCTCTCCTTTCTTCTAGGGTATATATGTTGAGGTCCTCCAGTCTCTCTTTATATGACTTTTGGTGCAGACCCTGCACTATTTTTTTTGCCCTTCTCCAAACTGCCTCACCTCTGTCTATATCCTTCTGCAGATGAGGCATCCAGAACTGGACACAATACTCCAGATGAGGTCTCACCAATGATTTGTACAGCAGTAATACCACCTCCTTTTTTCTGCTGGTAATACCTCTCCCTATGCACCCCAGCATCCTACTGGCTCTCCTCACAACCTTTTCACATTGGTTGGTTGCCCTTAGGTCATCAGATATGATTATTCCAGGTACCTTTCCTGTTTTGTGGCCATCGGCACCTCCCCTTTATCATGTACTTCCCCCCTTAGGTTTCTGCTGCCCAAGTTCATGAGTTTGCAGTGAAGCTTAGCTGCCACATTCTTGACCACCTCAAGCTTTCTTGGTCCCTTCTCATCCCCCGTGTCAACCCTATTGCAGATATTAGTGTCATCTGCAAAGACGCATCCCTTCCTTCCAGACCCTCTGCAATGTTGCTTATGAAGACCATTAAAGAGGGCTGGCTCCAGAACTGATTCTTGTGGCACCCCACTGGTCACCCTCCTCTCCTGGATTGAACTCTGTCTATCCTCACCCTCTGTGTTCTATCCTCAACCAATTTCTGACCCAGTTTACCACCTTGGGACCCACTTATTGGCTGCTCAACTTGTTTACAAGCCTCTTATGTGGAACAGTATCGAAGGCCTTGCTGAAATCCAGGTAAGCCAAACCCATCGCCCCTCCCTGATCCAATTCCCTGCTCACCCAGTTAAAGAAATCTATCAGATTAGTTTGACAAGACCTTTCTGCTACGAATCCATGCTGCCTCGGATCCTGTACTCCAATCACAGTTCTTTCCTTTAGCAATATTTCCATTAATTTCCCCACGACTGAGGTCAGGCTGATTGGCCTGTAATTTCCAGCTTCCTCCCTGCTCCCACTTTTGTGGAGAGGGACTACATCGACCCTCCTCCAGTCCTCTGGAACCACACCCATTTCCAGCAATTTGTTGAACAGGGCTGTTAGTGGTGCTGCCAGCACCTCTCGTAGCTCTTTTAATATTCTTGGATGAATCTTGTCCAGCCCCATTGCCTTGTCCTCTTTCAGTTTTGCAAGTTCTTTTAGTACTCTCTCCTCCCTAAATGGACTGGTGTCCACCTCCCTTCTGTTGATGCTCCTGCTGCCTAGCTGTGATCCCTCTCCTTCCCCTTCTTCTGTGAATACTGAACAAAAATATTTGCTCAGAATTTCTGCTTTTTCCCAGGTCCCTGTCCTCACACTCTCTTGCATCCCCTTTTAGTCTCACAACTCCACCCTTGGTCTTTCTTCTTTCACTAACATACCTGAAAAATGTCTTATTTCAGTACTATCTGGGCTATTTTTTCCTCCGTTTTCACCTTTGCACTCCTGGCTGCTTTCCCTGCCTCCTTCTGCTTTTCCAGACACAATTCCCTGTCCTCCTCCCTCTGTGTTTCCTTGTACCTCCTGAATGCCAGCCTTTTTGCTCTTTATTAAGTGGTTGACAAGGACACTCTCCTACCCTTGGCTGCATGTTTGTGTGGGATATAATGACATTCTCTGCCCTTGGCTATTTTACATTTTACAAGTAATCCTTAATGTCAGTGAACAGACCAAAGAATGGAGATGACGGGTATCTTGTTAGTCCATAGATGTATCAGTACAGAATTCCTTGTGTCATTGGCAAGTAAGCAATTTGAATTACCTTCTACTGTTTCTCACCTCTCTGAGATTTAACCTCATCTTATCACATTACCTCTTGTTACACTAAATACCACAACGTGCACTCTGTATATGATAAGAAATACCATCTTTTTTGATGCAGTGACATACTTTGTCATTCATGTTATGTGAATAACTCAACCAATTATTTAAAGGCACGTCACATATTTCCTTGTACACATACAGTATGAGCTCAGTAATTCATTTGATGTTGTTCCTTATAAGAAGATAGTTCTAAAGCTTTTGGAATTTAGAATTATAGGCAGCATAACATAGTGTACAGAGATACAGTGCTCAGTGGACAGTGGTGCATGGGATAACATTAGGCTGAAAGAAAGGTCCCAGTGGGATAGTTACCCAGGGGTCAGTTTTGGGATCCCTCCTGTTAAATACTGTATTTTATTGATGGACTGAAGTCAAATGTCTCAAGTAAGTTAAATTAATTTGCAGATGACACAAAGCTAATGAGGGTGGTGCATTCCAGGAAAAGGAATAGAGTCTGCAAGGTGACTTAAATGAACTGGTGTGAGTAGGCCAACAAGTGGCAAAGGATATTCTTTGTGGATTAGTGTAACATCCTTTGCTTGGCCCAGAGAATTCAGGCCAGATATACTGTTTAAACAGAAAGCATGTAGCAACATGTCAGTTGTCATGAGGCTCAGTATGTAGCACACTCACCTCTGGGGCTGGGAGATCGGATGACATTGGGTTCTAGCCCCACACCAGCCACTTTAGGTAATACCCATAACTGACACTGTAGTGCAGTATGAGGGGGTACTGCACTGGTGAGGTGCTGTCCTTCAGATGAGATGTTAAATCGAGGTCCCTTCTGCCCATCTCTGTCACTGTCCAGATGAAAGTAAAAGATCCTATGGCACTTATCAATGAAGAGCAGGGGAGTTTCCCTGGAGTCGTGGCCTACATTCCCCCATCAATAAAACAGGTCTGTACCACCCAGCCCCAGGCTATACCTGGAAACAAACTATAATAGCTTAGTGTGCCTTTCCTGGTCAAAAATTGTAAATAAATAAAAACAATGGACAGTGATGAAAAAAAAAAATGGCGTCACTGTTGATGGGAAGATTAAAGTTTCACAGCAATGTGAAGTGGCAATAGGTAAGGTATGCTGAATGCTTGGCTGCATTAAAAGTAGCATAACATGCCACGAAAGAGCTGTGATTCTGCTCCTTTATTTATTTATTTATTGAGGATTTGGAAATACCTTTGAGTCAAACACTCATTTGCAAAGGTTCCATGTCACAGAAATTAGGTACAGAATGAACTTTACATAATTTAACAAGGACACAGTTCAGCATTGTTACAAAGAAACAGTGAATGCTAACAATCAGAAACTATGGATAATTAGTACATGTTTTAGAAATACATGATAAACTCAGAAATATATCTCAGGCCTGACAGACTAAGGCAGACAGGCCAGAGGCCTTGGTCAATGGGGAAAGGGAGGAGGGAGAGGGCAAGGGTTTAATAATAATCACAGGTATTTGAGGACTGGAGGTGGTCCCTAAGATGGGTTTTGAAAGGGCCAATTCTATTTTGTTTACAAGCAAGGTTGGCATGCTGTTCATCAAAGAAGGGCTCTGAGTTGAAGGACCTTTGGAACTGTGAGGTACAGCAGGAGGAAACCGAGAGGAGTGGCTTGGCAGAGTTTAGAGTATGCTAGCTTCAGGGCCGGGTGGACTAAGGGGGGTGATCCCGGTGGGGGGAAGGGGGAGAGGCTGAGGGCAATCTTTTTGGCCATGAGGCAAGTGAGGAACCTGACTCTATTGTTGAGATTAAGCCAGTTAGTGGTGTTATAAAGTGAGCATTTATGTGTGAGATGGTCACATCCCAAGATGAGGCGACATGCTTTATTTAGGGAGAGACAGAGTCTATATAGAGCAGAGGTGTTTGCAGTGCTATAGATAAGTAGGCCATAGTCGAGCAGGGAGAGGACAGAGGAGGAGACAGTGAGCCTGAGGGCATCTGGGGTAAGCCAGTGCTTGAAGCGATACAATAACCTCAGCCTAACATTGAGGGCTTTAGATAATAGGTGGATATGTTCGTGGAAATTGAGCGTAGGGTCTAGAGTGATGCCCAGGTATTTAAAGGAGTCCACTTCTAAGTCTCCCATAAGGCTGCACTTAAAGTATTGTGTGCAATTGTGGTGGCTTGCAATAAACAAATTAGTTCCAGCTTTAAGCCACAGGAAATGCCACTGCCATACTGCTTTGGTCTCACTATCAGAGTCCATGGAATATATGCACTTAAAGCACTAGCCCTGCAGCCAAAAAAATTCATAATACAGCATATGGCTTCCAGTTTATTTATGTGTATATACAGTATATCTATAAGAGCCATATTCCTTTAAAAGAAAGTGCAAACTATGGTAGAGGTTTGCAGCTCTGGGGCAGGTGGGTGGACATCTTAGAAAGTTAGCAGGCAAGCAGCCAACAGTATTTTACACATGAATATGTTTTTGCTAATTCGCTCAATGCACTTTGCTTTAAATGGAAATGGCATTTATGGAAATAAATACACAGAAATGAACGGGAAGTCATATGCTGCATTATGCATTTTTTTTGACTGCTGGACTAGTGCTTCAATGCATATGTTCCTTCCAAGGAATCTGTTAATACTGTTGGGCTGGCTGATCTGATATGCACTGAGCTTCTACACCACTTGCATGGAGTTAACTTTATGAATCTCCACTTCAGTTGGCAGGTTTTTAGGTAGGAACTTGTGTAATAGTACTGTAGGCTCAAACTAGCTCTCTCCACAGATGAATTATTTTCTATCTCTTTTGTTTTTTTTTTCACTATGTTTCACGGAGTATCAGCCCTGCTGAGAGCCTTTCTTCATACTGTAGTTATGGTAAACAGTTTCATATATTCAAATAGACTCTTCTTAGATGGTTGAAGGGAGCCAGCTACGCAGCTTTTCTCCCTCCAACCAATGATCATTTTAAAACTTGTGCACTGGTGTTCATGTGTTTATATATATCTGTGTAGATGCGTGTTTTGTCTCTATTTCACTTGCTGTGTCTACCAGTGTCAGTCACATGCTGGCTGTGCAAGTACATTGGTTTTAGATAACTTTTACTTGTGCGTGCTTCTGGGATTTGCAGTCATGTTCTAACAAGTATACTCTGAGCAGCTATGTAAATACTCCATTTATACAGGCCTTTACAAGTGCCCCAAAAATTAACATTTAATGACTTGCACTTTTTATGATACAAAGCTTGAAAATGCCACTTTTCTTTCATATGGGAAAACTAGAAAAAGGGACATCATTATTGCTTTTCATTACCAATGACTGTGATTTTGCATATGTCATTACATGTATTATAAACAATTATGCAATGTATTTTTTTTTATACTTACTATTTCTATGCACCCTTCCTCGCTGCTCCAGGAACCTCTCTTCAGGGATCCCAAGGTCGTGCGTGCTCCCGTAGTCCTGCCCCGGGTACCTCCATTCCAAGTGCCAGTGGCCTGCCCCCATCCTGCTGTGGTTTGCCCCCTGGGTGGGGTGGAAAGGGGGTATCCCCTTACCCTCTCCAGTGTGTGTGGGGAGGTCAACTGGCCCCATCTCAAGAGCCCGGTTATGGGTTTTCTCTGGACGACCGTGTCCCGTCTACAGGAACCTGGGACAGGGAATTTCCACTTTTCTGGTCCCAGCCCTCGAGGCACCCGCATGCTAGAGAAGCCTAGGGGCTAAGCACGTTCTGATGCGCTTGTTGCTCTGGCTTCCGGCTGGCACCTCCCCACCCTTACTTGCAAGCTGCCCTCACTGCACCTCCACCTGTGGTCACCCAGGTGGTGGTACAGCAGCGAGACTTGCATCCCACCCCACTCGGAGGAGGAGAGCAGCCTTTCAGCACTCAGTCCTCCTTCCCCTTGCCAGCCCTCCAGCTGCCCGAGTCCGTTCCTGAACCTGGGTCGCTGGTGCCTTCGAGCTGTAACCCTACATCCGCGACGGCGGGCCGGCCTTATGCAATGTATTTTAACTCAGTTTCTGTTTCTTTCATTCCTATTTAAAACAAATTATCTGTCCATACCCAAATCACTGGGTCTCAGTGTAACAATTTTTGTACCAGTGTCTCTTTCAGCTCTGCATATCTATTCAGACTGCTTCTATACAGTGCGCTGTTATTTACTCAAGCAATTAAATTAATTTACTCTTAGAATGACAAATGTTACCTGTAGTATCCATTTTACTGTTAAGTGCCCCATTCTGTAGTCTTACAATGTGTATCAGTTTCTCCATCTGATAAATCTAATGTTCCATGCCCCCACATTCTTTATTGTTGAGAGCAATTGTAACCACATTCTCGTAATACAGTACCTTGCTGTACATGATTGACCTGAGAAAAAATTTGATACTTTGGGTCAATACTTTAAACAGTTCATCTGATGGAAAGGTTCCCAGCAAAACTTTCTTGGGTAAACTGTATTTCACTTTTAATCTCTATGTTATATTCTCCAACAACTCCTCCCAATATTACTTCCACTTACTAAAATATGCAAAATATGTTTGGGGTCAGCTTTCACACCACAATCTCTCCCACATATCCCAAAAATTATTTATCATGCTTTTAATATTGTCAATATTGACAACATTTAGTACTGGCTTTCCAATAACTACTCTCCAGAATCCTGAGTTTATGGATGATGAAAACTAGTTCAAAATCAGTTTTCACTGTTTGTCAGGGATGAATTTATCTGTATTTGCAATTTCAGTTGGATATCTACCTCTTTCCAAGTTTTCTGCTCCATGGCATCAGAAATCCTAGGTACTGTACTGTACTGTACGCTTCTTGAGGAAAAGAAACATTTATGAACATATGCACATTTTCAAACACTGGATTCAACTAATGCCCACTGCAATTGGCATCGCTTACTCAACTTTTAATTATGTATAATGGTAATATGGAAAGGCAATGCGATCTCATACTATCTTATACCTGGCAATCATCAGCTTTAGTCTGGAAATAGTTTAGTATTCTCCATCGACTGTAGGAAGTATGCAATGTAGGGTTAAAGCAGCAGCTGCCAAGTAGAAAGGCGGCCACTCAATAACTAACACTGGAGCTACAATGTATTAATTAAGACAGGAAAAAAGTTGGACTACAAAGTGTACTGACAAAAAACACTTCATGTTAGGTAACGTTGAAAAATATTTAATAAACAATCATAATGATACAGATGATTATTTATTAAATATTTTTCAATGCTGCCTAACATTAGGTGTTTTTTTTTTTATGTCAGTACACTGTGTAGCCCAACTTTTTTTCTGCCTTAATTAAATCAGCAGTGCATTTTAAGGTAACATTTTGAACCTGTACAGTATCTTTATTCTGTTTTACAGTGCCATTTTTGTGCCCTTATTCTCCTATTTTGTAAGATTTCCTTTCCCTCCTTTCTGAGTCTGTGTAAGCAGTTTTTATGTTTGCTTGCATGTATGCACAAAACAAACTTGCTGGCAGCATGCAGCACTGTATGGCTATTGAAGGTGTGACCGTGTTGTGACAAGTGGAGTGGAGCATTACGAGGGCTGGGCTATGAGCAGCATATTAGAAGGCTATGACAATGCTGTTCTGCTTGCTGATGGGCGTAAACTTCTTACACAAGAAAGGATGAAGCTGCTCCTATTATATGCCATTTTCATGCTTTAGTATTCCAACAGGGTGTGATCATTGCTGATATGCCCCCTACCTAATCCAGCCTTTAAAATCTAACTGGCAGCAGTTGCTCATTCAACCCTGCTGCTGATCCTCAACCCCACTGGTGCTGTATTCCTCCCTCCTGCTCAATCCACCTTAAATCATAACCTCTGGCAGGTACTCGCCCAACCCCATCACCAGTATCCCTTCTTCTGCCTGACCCACACTTTTGACATTACTGGCAGTGGGTGCCTAACCCAGCTGCCAGTATTTGCCTTCCACCCAACCTAGTGTTTCTTCATTTCCCACAGTCTAACACCAGGATGTTCACCCCCATTGCCAGCTTTCATTCCCACCAAACACTATGAGACATTGGGGTGCCCACCCTGGGTGTGACCTGCCAAGTACTTGAAAAGAAGGAAACCATCCCTCATCCATTCAGTTTCTTGTCATCTTATCCCTGTAAAAAAGACAAGCTTATCCCAGTAACAAAATTTAAAAAGAAACGTCCTTAAACGATGCCTGCTGCCCCTAACCTCTGGCCCCCACCCACCAACCCCCTTTCAGCACTCACCACCCCACACCACCTAACACATGTCATTTACATATGTGGCCTTTAAACTCTAGGTCATGGACTCAAATCCAACAAAGGTCAGTAGCGGTCAAAAGTCATTATCACTTGAGGACTGTTCAGTGACCTACATGAACTCAGTCCAGTTCCCAATGGAAGGCGTCCACAACACAAAACCATCAACCGAGTTGGCACTAACTGGTACCCTTGTTGGCATTCTCACATGAGAGGCCAAGAGTTGAATGGGCATGGAATCTGAACTACCTCTCACCTACGTAGTGGTCCATCCGTGGCAGGGTTGAGGCACTTTGTTGGGGCAGTGTCAGGATGTTTACACTGTGATCGCATGTGCTGTACCCATCATGTGGATAAACAGAGAAATTTAAGTTCCAGTGCTGTCAATCCAGCACCTTTCACGAGCACTAAATTCACATGCAGAAAAAAAAGACATGAGGGTGCCTACCATCCGTGCCACCAGCCCAGTACACAAAAATAAGGAAACCATTTCTCATCCTTATCATTCCCTCATCATCATATCCCTGTTAAAAAAAAAGTTCCTCAGTGATGTCTGATGCCCTCAACCCTCTGTCCCCCCACCCCAAACCCCCCTCTCAGCACCCATACTCCTCCAACTAATGTCACTTACATATGGGGTCTTTTCTGTTTACCAGCACGTCCTGTTACTTCTGACGTCAACCTGAGTGAAACAAGACAAGTTCAGTGTATTTTTTTTTTAATGTGTTTTGAACATTTACTCATAACTTCCAAATTTTCAACATAGTCTTTTTAGGGACCCCATCTCAATAACAAGTATATGACTCTTTTCAAATCCCGCCCCCCAAAAACATATTTTCATAGTAACCACAAAATTACCTTTCAGGTGAGATTTCAAAATTAGACCTGCTACGGTGGGGCCATCAAAAGACTTTGTTGAATATTTGGGGTCAAAATTTCAAAAAACAAAGAAGTTATTTATTTATTTTATTTATTTATTGCAGTTTAGGATTAATACCTTTGAGTTCTGGAACTAGTTTACAAAGGTTCCAGGTCACACACAAAACAATTAGTTAAACATACAGGTTGCAGACATTACAAAAAAAGTTAGACAAAGCATACATTTGAACGATACGAGTTAGAATACATTGAAGGAATAGTTTGCTTCAGTCAGGTAACAAATAAAATAGGAGGAACAGGGTTTCAAGGGGATAAAGCATTTCAGTGAGGGAACATTCAGGATACAGCTCAAACAAAGGAAACAGTTTCAAAGGAAGTGCTTTAGCCTGTCAATTTAGGGTCATCAGGCCCCTGGGATTACTGACCATACAGATGGGGACTAGCTATACAGAGGGGGAGTGGGTTGGGTAGCAGCCTAAGAACAGAGTTGTCGTTTTGTGGGTGGGTGAAGGATGGGTGGGGGAGAGTTGTTACAGTGATACCAGCAGTGTAGGGGGAAGGGGTACAAGCTGGAGCTCAGTAGGAGGCAAATGGGGGGAACAGGTGTAGGGAGAAACTAAGGGAGGGTACTGGAGTGGGGAGGTGTGAAAGGAGGTTGGGATACAAACAGTAAGGGAGGTAGGTGGCATGGTAATGGAGCGGGATTGTGCAGGACAGGAATTGGGGTGGGAATATTAGGGTGAGAGGGTGGATGGTTGGGAGGTGGAGGAGTGATGGTAGTGTAGGAGGGGATAGGGTGGGAAGTAGAGGGGTGGGGAAGGGGTGTTTACTCAACCATAAATTCTGCAGATTTTGGCCCACATTTTCAACATATCCCTGTTGTTCCTCTGCCTCATGAACATGGCAGGTGTAAGTTTTCATATCCCATCTGAAGCATGTGTAACCCCCCTGAAAATGGGGGTTCCCAAAAGACTTCCAGGAGCTTGCTTGAATGCTCCAAGTCTGAATGGTGTTTGGCATTTAAGCCATTTATCAGTGAGTGTTTTTAGAGCCTCTGGTACTGTCTCTTTAAGAGCTGTCTGCTTGCAGACATAATTAGTTTGTATGGGGGACTGTGTGCTTCTCTGAGTACCACTCGAGCTGCTGCCAATTCACTTCATTTTTGCAGTCACTAGGAGTGCAAAGGAACCTATCTGAAAGATGTAACTGTTTGCCAGAAATTATTTAGAGTAATAATGAAATTACAGTTTGTCTAACCTGCTTTTGCAGTCAGAACTGTGTCTCTAGTTCCCATTCTAGTTTTGAACTGCTGAACTGGACCAATCAGTGTGGGTAAGCTAGCTCTAAAATGGTGCCTTGGACGAATCAGAACTTGGACTCATAATCTGAGCCAGCCACAAGAGGATTGTATGGGCAGTGACTCTGGGAGATGTAGTTTAGACTTCAGTGCCTTTTGGACCAACAGCAGCAGTCTATTGTGAGTGACAGCCAATCCAGTCAAGAACTGGGAGGAACTCAAAGGAAGTGCCGGTTTTGTCGGTTGGAGTTTCAGTTGAGCTTTGGCAGTGAAGAAGGAAGGAGCCCTGTGCTTTTTCAGTGTGCAGTTTTAGTCAAAAACGTGTGTAAGGCCCAGAGTTCGGTCTGCAGCTTGTGTAACAGCTTGTTAGGACTGAACTGTCCTGTGAAAAGAATCAAAGGATCTCTGAAGAGTAGAAACCAGGCTCACCCTGTAGAAGACTGGAGGAATTGCTGAAAATTGCACTCGGTCTGTCAGGAACTGAATCTGCTGTGTGTTATCCCGGTATTGTGCAGTAATTACGATCGGATACAGATGCAGCCTGCCTGGTATAGTGCTTTCTTTTATATGGATGTGTGAAGAGTTTGTGTACCTCAAGTGAGCCCTGCTGACATTGAAGGACCCTATCTTATTTGGAGGTCGTGAGTACTAATTCAGGGTCGCTCCTGTTGAATTGCCACATTAAATCCAAATGGAATTACTGTACTGCTGACTGTTTAATTCTCCTTTTCTCTGTGTGAAAGGGCCCCTACCAGCTGCCATGGTTTGGACTAGCCACTAGGGCTTGGGTACCCAGGGACAGTAACTGATAGGGATAGGCCTGTGCACAGAGCCATAGGTAGATTATTAGAGTGATAAGCTAATTAACCTGATTTCCCCCTGTCCTTGTTATATCCCCCTAAATAAATCAGAGCTGCTTGTTTCAGCAAAGTTATACTGCCTAGGTATTTGTCTATGTTAAAGTACTGTACTGTGATTGTTGCACTGTATCTCATTTCACAGGAGGTCCCAGTGCGGAACCAGACCTGGGGTGAAAGTGTATGCATGAAGGTAATTCTGATATATTGTGTGGGCCACTAGTGGGAAGAAAGGGGTTGCAGTGTCCCAGAGGGCTGTGACCAAGTTAGTTTAACTATTGCAAACCCTGACCTCTGGGTGGAGGCACCCACCATTGGATCCAGGCCCTCAACCTGTTAGTGGCAAATCAGGCAGGGGTAGTAGCCCCTGGGATAGCGCCATCTAGGGGTTACATCTTGGAGGCTCACAGCTGGGATTGTGTGTCCTCTAGTGGCCATATTTACGAACCACTGTTAAGAAAAAAATGGGTATCCCGACAGAAGTGGCTGTGCACCGGCTGGTGGAGTGGTGTACTGGGGAGGAGATCGACCCCCAAAATGCTATGCTTATCCTGGACATCCCCCTGGGTATCAATACGGACACTGTGCAGGGAGTACTTTCCAAGGTGGAAGGTTTACAAAACCCTGTGGTGGTGGGTCGGCATGCTAATCTGCTCACCCACACTTTCCTGGCCCTAGTAGAGTTTAAGGATCCCATAGATAGCTCCAAAGTGCCACAGACCATTACCCCAGAGGGAGCCCTCACTGCTTGGAGAGTGATAACTAGGACAGTAAGACCCGGGGAATCAGCCCCCACCACTATCTGAAACTTTTGAGGAGAAATTTGCTGAATGGTTGCTGGGAGAGGAAAACTGTGGAGGACTTGAAGAAACTATTCTTGCCACCTGGGGTGTTCCTCCCCAACACCTCTCCTGCTCCAGTGCCCGTAATGGTGGCTGAACCAATGCAGACTCCTATTTCTGCACCTGCCATTAGTCACGACTCTTACCGAAGGTTGAGGATCTTCTCTGGCACCCTCCCACCCCCCAGGAGGATGACTGGGAGACCTGGATAGACTATGTTGCCCCCAAGTGCTGAATGGCAATGCTCAGAAGGTGAAAGCGAAAGAGGGTTAGTGAGAGCCTCGAGGTCCTGCCCTGGCTACCATCCATGCTAAACGGCCAGTAATCCTGAAGCTACTGGCACAGGCCTATCTTGAGGCCTTGGAGAATGTGTATGGGAGCCCAGATTCTGATGAGGACCTATGGTGGAGAGTAAGAAATGCACAACAGTACCAAGGGGAGTTGTTGTCTGTGTATGTCTTCGGCTGGAAAAATTGTTGCAAGAATGCCTCAGAAAGGGTAGTTTGCCAGCGATTGAACTGGACCGAACCAGACTGGACAGAATCCTTAAGTCTGCCCCTTCTCAGAACTGCTGTTGCTTCAGTTACGCCTGGCAAATCGACTGAATCCCCACCCTCCTATGATGAGTTAATGAGAAATCTGAGGAGTTGAGAAAAGGCGACCTCGGGAGGTACCTGCACCAACAGCTGTGGCTACGACCCGAGTGACTGAGGGTGACCCATCAAGTGAAGTTCAGGGAGAGGTTGACAGTCAATGAGTGCTCTGACAAGGAAAAAGATATGCCACAATGGGGCAACTGTTGAGAGAGATCCGGAATTCAAAACAGTCCCTTTATGAAGGCCACGCCTGCAAGTACAGGCCCTGACCTATATCCGACTGCATCTGCTATGGGGTGGGGGTACCCACCCATGTATCTCCTGCTGATAACAGCTCCAAACCAATTCCTTGACCATGGAAGTGGAGAAACTGACGAGATGTCTCCAAATGCTTATCATGCCGCAGACAGAGATGGCACCCAGGTTCCAGTTAGTAATACCCCGCCCTGGCTCCCAGTGTGGCGCCCGCCAGCTCAAACTCCAGAAAGTATGTTTTGCTATAATTGTGGGAAAGATGGGCACATGAAAAGGGAATGCCAGTCCCAAAAGACACTGACAAAGTTGCATATAGGCTACAAGGAGAGCTTCGGAGAAGAAATCAGTGGTTAAGAGGTGCACGACATGATCCCAGTGAGGGCACCAAAATGCTAATTCACGTCCTTTGTGGCAAGGTCAGTTGCCCAGGCCCCCACTACCGCTCTCCAGACTGGTCCAGAATAGTGGGTCCCTCCATGGAGACCACTGTAAAGGTGAATGGAGTGTCTACAAGAGCTGTATTAGACAGTGGCTCCCAAGTGAAAATTATGTTCCAGGATTGGTATCAGAAGCATTTGTCAGACGTACCCTTACAACCATTAGAAGGACTGCATGTATGGGGGTTAAGTGAGAAGACCTACCCCTATTCCGGGTATATCCGAATTTGGCTGTCTTTCCCCACCTCCGTGGCTGGAGTGGCCGAACAAGTAGAGACCCTAGCCTTAGTGTGTCCCCCCACTGGACTGTATGATGGTGTCCCTTTGTTGATTGGAACAAATGCTCATATGTTCGGAAGGCTGGCACAGTTGTGTTATGAAAAACAGGGGTCAAAGACTAGTAGAGCTTTAAGAGTTCCAGCTTTAATTAAGAAGGCCTATGAGGCACAGAGAGATGCTGAAAAAACAGAACCAGAGGAACCGGTCGGAATTGTATGGAAGAAGGATCCTGAGTCTCTGATCCTGGCGCCAAATGCCCAGTGTACCTTACAGGGAGAGGTCCGTATCAGAAAGGATGTTAAGAATAAAATATTAATGTTGGATGCACCAGGCGATGGAAAATTGCCAGAGGGACTGCTGGTCAAGCCTAGTATTTTGCCCGCTAGAGCCCATGCTTATGCCAGAAGGGTAATGGTCCAAGTTCATAATGTGTCTGAAAGAGACATTCGAGTAAACAGAGGTTGCATCCTGGCTAATGTGCATTGTGCAGACACTGCAGTGCTACCCAGCAGCAAGAGTTCAAGGAAGAATGACAGAGTAACGCCTGACTTGTTTGATTTCGCGACTCCCGCTGCCAGCTGAATGGAAAGTGAGGATCAGTGAGAAGCTTGCCCAGAGAGACCAGGTGTTTTCTTTAAAGGAATGGGATGTAGGATGCGTGCAAGGAGCTGAGCACAATATCCGCTGCATGACGAAGACCATTTCGTGAGAGGTCTCGACGCCTGGCACCTGCTGACATAGATGATGTGAGACGGCATCTGCAAGAGATGTTAGCTGCTGGTGTAATACAAGAATCCAGAAGCCCTTATGCTTCTCCCATTGTGGTAGTGAGGAAAAAGAATGGAACAGTAAGGATGTGTGTGGATTATCGCACCTTAAACCGGCGGACTATCCCTGATCAGTACACAATGCCCCGCATTCAGGATGCTTTGGACTGCCTAAACGGGAGCAAGTGGTTCTCTGTGCTGGATCTCCGCAGTGGGTACTACCAGATCCCGATGGCCCCAGAGGACCGTGAGAAGATGGCCTTTATCTGTCTGCTTGGCTTCTATGAATTCATGAGGATGCCTCAAGGGATTTCAGGTGCCCCAGCCACTTTTCAACGATTGATGGAGCGTGCAGTGGGGGACATGAACTTACTAGAGTGCCTGGTATACCTAGATGATGTTATTGTGTTTGGCAGCTCACTGGAGGAACATGAGAGCAGATTATTTAAGGTATTGGACCGACTGGAGGACTTTGGCCTTAAACTGTCCATTGATAAGTGTCAATTCTTTCAAACATCAGTAAAGTATGTGGGACACATAGTATCCACCGAGGGAATAGAGACCGACCCAAGTAAAGTTGAGGCCTTGACCACCTGGCCACAGCCCAAAAATCTAAAAGAACTGCAAAGATTCCTGGGATTCTGTGGTTATTATCGTCGCTTCATCAAGGACTATTCAAGAGTGATCCGCCCTTTACTTAACCTTACTCAAGGGTATCCCCCAACCCACAAAAAATACCAAAAGTCAGCGTCCCTCAAGACTGAAAGAGTGTATTTTCATCCGAGTGAAGTATTTGGGGCCCGCTGGACTCCTGATTGTGAGACTGCTTTTCATGAGATCATATATCAACTTACCCATGCTCCAGTGCTGGCCTATGCTGATCCAAGAAAACCTTACGTCCTGCACACTGATGCTAGCTTGCAAGGGTTGGGGGCTGTGTTGTACCAAGAGCACGAGAATGGCCTGAGACCAGTGGCCTTTGCCAGTAGAAGCCTGACCCCATCCGAAAAGAACTATCCTGTACATAAGTTAGAGTTCCTAGCTTTGAAGTGGGCTATTGTTGACCAATTCCATGAGTACTTGTATGGGGCTAAAATACTAGTAAAACTGACAATAACTTTGACCTATGTGCAGACCTCAGCTAAGTTGGATGCCACTGGCCATAGGTGGCTTTCTGCATTATCTACATATGACTATGCTTTGAATGCCGAGCAGGTCTGAACCACATAGATGCTGATGCTCTCTCCCGGAGGCCTGTTCCCAGAATGATTGGGTCCGATTGGCAGAACCTGACATTCGGCACTCTGCCGGAAGTTTGACAGGGAGGAACAAATGTCCACGGACGCAGTGGACTGCATGGTGGATTGCTTGGGACCCTCTGAGAATTGCATACCTGCTGCTTATTGCCACTTTCTGCAATAGACATTGGTGCACTGCCTCAGCTGGACAATGACAGTATTCGGGGGCTCAATCTCGCGATCCCATGATCAAAGCAGCTTTAGAAGCCTCTATGCAGGAAAAAGATGTGTCCAAATTACGCTCCACTGATTTGAGAACTGCACTGTTATACAAAGAAGGTCCTAAGTTGAAACTGATCAATAAACTGTTATACAGAGAAACAGTAGACAGAGGGGACAAGTAGACAAACAACAACTAGTGCTGCCCACTGCCTTTCGAGACTCAGTACTGAGGTCCTTGCACAACCACATGGGGCACCTTGGTATAGACAGAACACTTGACTTGGTGAGATCCAGATTCTATTGGCCTAAGATGGGGCTGATGTGGAGCAACACATTTGAACTTGTAATCACTGCTTACAGAGGAAAGCTTTGCCTCAGAGGGCTGCCCCTTGTTAACATCACCACCAGTGCACCCATGGAGCTGGTCTGTATTGATTTTCTGAGTTTGGAGTCAGATCAAAGAAATATCAGTAATGTGCTGGTGGTCACTGACCATTTCACGAGATATGCCCAAGCTTTCCCACCAAAGACCAGAAAGCATCCACTGTGGCCAAAGTACTTGTAGAAAACTTTTTGTTCACTATGGGCTCCACAAAGAATCCATTCTGATCAAGGGAGAGACTTTGAGAGTCGCCTGATCAAAGAGATGCTTTCTCTGTGGGGAGGCAAGTCCAGAACCACTCCTTACCACCCCCAGGGGACCCACAGCCTGAACGCTTCAACCGCACTTTGCTAGATATGCTAGGCACCCTGCACCCAAAGGACAAGCCTAGATGGAGCCAACAAATTAGCACCCTGGTACATGCTTATAACTGCACCAAAAGTGATGCCACTGGATTCTCCCCCTACCGCCTGATGTTTGGAAGAGAAGCTCGACTACCAGTAGATGTGTGTTTTGGGGTCTCTCCTGATGGGGTTCAAGCTGACAACTATTTACAGTATGTGCAAAAGTTAAAGGCCCAGCTAACTCATGCGTACCAACTGGCTCAAACCATGGCTGCCAAAAGAAATCTGGCCAACAAAGAAAGGTATGATAAAAGGTGAAAGCACAGGAACTCCAGGAGGGGAGATCGGTATTGCTAAGAAATCTGGGACTGCATGGCAAGCACAAGATTGCTGACAGATGGCACCATCTCCTCACATTGTAGTGGGCAAACTAGATGATCTGCCAGTGTACAAAGTAAGGCCTGAGAATAATTCAAAGATGTAAAACAATGCATAGAAATCATTTACTGCCCATTGGACAAATCTTAATTGAGTCTGAGCCCCTAGAAGATGCCCCTCTGGACCAGTGACTAGAGCTGCTGCTAAGAAAAGATCAAGAAAGTCTGCACCTACAGAAGCAAAGTTAAAGTGTTCCCTCCACAAGTCCCAGTTGAGCATGACTGTCAGTCCATATCAGAAGAAAGTGAGAGTGACTTTGAATACTATCCTTCTTACGAACTGAGTCAATTGTTTCGGGCAATCCCTAGTCAATACTGGAGACAAGGCTGGGCCTTCTGGACTGTCTAAGCCCCAGCTTGTCCCTGGAGCCAATGCTCCCAGAAAGTGAAGTGCAAAGCATCAGATCAGATGAAATGGAATCATTGTGCATGGTTGAACTGTTTGAGCTTTCAGGAGGAAATGATAGATTGGGGCAGACTGGTGATACACCTGAACAAGAAGAGTATTTTGAGTGCCCTGACAGTCCACTGCCAGTGTCCGAAAGCTTCCATGCAGCCAAATGTTGTGGACTCCAGAAACTGTAACTCCTGGAGCTGAAAGTGCCCAAGTTCTAGCCTCTACCCCATGGAGACTCCCTGACAAGTGAGGACAATGCTGAAAATGAGGCTCAGAGTGCAGAGACTATAACAGTTCCCCTAGAAAGACTGGTCGAGCTGTAAAGCCTGTGGTGCACCTCAGTTATGATTCACTTGGGAGGCCTGTGACTTGCCTCTCAATGTTGTCCATAAAGGAGTGTATGTGTCCCGAGCTCATTGCCCAAACTGAGCATCAGTGCTAACCCAAGTTACTTGTGTTGCCCTTTCAGTATGGTGCCCTGCCCCATCCAGCCCCAAGGTAACTGATAGGAAGGGCCCTCTCTTCAGGTTTCATGTACAAGAGGTAATAACTTGAGTTATGGTACAATGTGTATGTAATACTGTGTAAAGAGTGACGTACTGCAATGTTTCAGAAATGTGTTCTTGGTAAAATGATATATTGACTGATGATTACATGTGCGAGCCTAATGCAAATGTATATGGTTGCAGTTGAAACTTATGGTACTTGTTGACGCGGGACGCCAAGCTTTCCCAGGCCAGGAAGGGTGTAACCCTCTGAAAATGGGGGTTCCCAAAAGACTTCAGGAGCTTGCTTGAATGCTCCAAGTCTGAATGGTGTTTGGCATTTAAGCCATTTATCAGTGAGTGTTTTAGAGCCTCTGGTACTGTCTCTTTAAGAGCTGTCTGCTTGCAGACATAATTAGATTTGTATGGGGGACTGTGGCTTCTCTGAGTACCACTCGAGCTGCTGCCAATTCACTTCATTTTTGCAGTCACTAGGAGTGCAAAGGGAACCTATCTGAAAGATGTAACTGTTTGCCAGAAATTATTTAGAGTAATAATGAAATTACAGTTTGTCTAACCTGCTTTCTTTGCAGTCAGAACTGTGTCTGCTAGTTCCCCATTCTAGTTTTGAACTGCTGAACTGGACCAATCAGTGTGGGGTAAGCTAGCTCTAAAATGGTGCCATGGACGAATCAGAACTTGGGCTCATAATCTGAGCCAGCCACAAGAGGATTGTATGGGCAGTGACTCTGGGAGATGTAGTTTAGACTTCAGTGCCTTTTTGGACCAACAGCAGCAGTCTATTGTGAGTGACAGCCAATCCAGTCAAGAACTGGGAGGAACTCAAAGGAAGTGCCCGGTTTTGTCTGGTTGGAGTTTCAGTTGAGCTTTGGCAGTGAAGAAGGAAGGAGCCCTGTGCTTTTTCAGTGTGCAGTTTTAGTCAAAAACGTGTGTAAGGCCAGAGTTCCGTCTGCAGCTTGTGTAACAGCTTGTTAGGACTGAATCGTCCTGTGAAAAGAATCAAAGGATCTCTGAAGAGTAGAAACCAGGCTCACCCTGTAGAAGACTGGAGGAATTGCTGAAAATTGCACTTGGTCTGTCAGGAACTGAATCTGCTGTGTGTTATCCCAGGTATTGTGCAGTAATTGCGATCGGGATACAGATGCAGCCTGCCTGGTATAGTGCTTTCTTTTATATGGATGTGAAGAGGTTTGTGTACCTCAAGTGAGCCCTGCTGACATTGAAGGACCCTATCTTATTTGGAGGTCGTGAGTACTAATTCAGGGCGCTCCCTGTTGAATTGCCACATTAAATCCAAATGGAATTACTGTACTGCTGACTGTTTAATTCTCCTTTTCTCTGTGTGAAAGGGCCCTACCAGCTGCCACGGTTTGGACTAGCCACTAGGGCTTGGGCACCCAGGACAGTAACTGATAGGGATAGGCCTGTGCACAGAGCCATAGGTAGATTATTAGAGTGATAAGCTAATTAACCTGATTTCCCTGTCCTTGTTATATCCCCCAAATAAATCAGAGCTGCTTGTTTCAGCAAAGTTATACTGCCTGGAGTATTTGTCTATGTTAAGTACTGTACTGTGATTGTTGCACTGTATCTCATTTCACAGGAGGTCCCAGTGCCGGAACCAGACCTGGGGTAAGTATACTGTGAAGGTAATTCTGATATATTGTGTGGGCCACTAGTGGGAAGAAAGGGTTGCAGTGTCCCAGAGGGCTGTGACCAAGTTAGTTTAACTATTGCAAACCCTGACTCTGGGTGGAGGCACCCGCCATTGGTTCCAGGCCCCTCAACCTGTTAGTGGCAAATCAGGCAGGGTAGTAGCCCCTGGGATAGCGCCATCTAGGGGTTAACATGTCTTCACAGCCAGTCCATGAAATCACCCTTCAGACAGGATAAAAAACTCCACCCATCTTGTCCATAAGGTGGGGTCATAAAAGATTATGTTGAAAATTTGGTCAAAATGTTAAAACAAAGAAACAAACAAAAAAAAACAAGGAAGTTATGAACAAACATTGAAGTTTTCCAAAGGCTACTCATAGCTTTATTATTTTTGTACATTTTGCCCCAAAATTTTTAACATAGCCCTGGAGTTACCCTGCCTCATGAACATAACAGGTATAATTTTTCATATACGCTCTGATACGTTTTTACAGTCGCTGCACCAAATCACCTTTCGAACAGGATTTAAAACAGTTCCTATCTTAATCATAGGTTTCATAGGTTTCACATGTTATTACAAGTAAAGTCAGACAACTGTCTTTTGAATGCTCAATAATCCTTAAAAGTTATATCCCAAAATTGCATTTTTCCTACAATATGCAACCAGTTTTGGAAATCATTCAGAGACCTACAGCCCAGTTCCTCTAGTGGTAAACTATTCCATACAGATACAACCCTTTCTGGGTTCTCTGTGATAATAGTGAATGCGAAATGGAGATTGCTGTTATCATGAGTGTTAATCCCCAAAAAGCAAATTGGTGATATACACTTGCTGGCAACCCGAAATTCACAAAACAATATATGTTTTGCATGGGGGCTGCACCCCAGTACTCTTCTTTCGTTGGAGGGCTCCGGCCCCACCACACACGCTGATTTCAGATTTCTAACTCCACGGGGTGCATGTCAGGAAGTGGGCACAGTCTGCATGTAAAAAAATGTAGTCCTGCAGCCGCAGGCAGCGCAAAATTCTAACTCTCCCAGTCCCCAGCCCTGTACCCAGTACCTGCTGCACCACAGCTAGCCTCCTCACCACCACACCACATGGCTGGCTCGGCAACAGCAGGCACACTACACTGTATTAACCCTCTTCCCTATCCTCCCTTCCCTCGCCATCCTCTCTTACCGTTGTCCTCCCTCCCTTGTGGTAGCAGTGAGTTGCTACCCTGCAGGTCACCCATGATAATATTGACAAATAAGAGTCACCGTTTTGATGGTCACTCATATTCAGTTGTTATTATCACAGGATACCCCCTTTCTGAAAACCATGCTGCTCTCCTTTTCAAATGGTTCAAATTACTATTTAGCTGCAGTTGGTGCAACCTGGTGCTATACTTTAGTTCCCTAGTTTCAAGGCCTATTTTGTCCCTTAAATCATTTTTTTCAGAAGCACTAAAGACCAAACAAAGATCCCTTTTCAGCCTTTGACATTCCAATGTTTGTAAATTCTAAATACTCGGTATGTCTTTATATTCTAAATTCCTCACATCAGATGTCATTTTGGGTGCCCTGCATTACCTTCTCTAATGATATGATCTCTGTTTTACAGCAAGGTGCCCAAAACTGGGCATCATAATCCAAACGAGGCCTGACCAATGAACCATAGAGTGGCAAAATCACCTGCCCGTTTCTGCTATTGATGTTTCACTATACATCTTAATATCCCTTAAGACTTCTTAACTATCTGTCGACAGTGTTTTTCAAATTTGAAGTCTGCTGTAATAGTGATACCTACAGTAAATCCTTCTCTTCAGTTATTGATTTCAAGACTACATCATCTGATACATGTATGGATATTTGATTGTTTGAGCCAAAATGCGTTACTGCACATTTGTCTATATTAAATTGTGGTTTGTGATCATGGCTCCATTTCTCCGTATGGGACAGTTCAAGCTGTAGGTTTTGTGACTGTTCGTGTGTGGTGACTATCGAGCCAATTTTAATGTCATTGGTGAATTTTGCTGACCATAAATCTTTTTTGCATTGTATTGATGACGTGAATATATTAAATAAACAGAGTCCCAGCACGGAACCATGTGGTACCCCACTTGTCACTGCAGCCCAGTTAGATGTTACTCTGTGTAGTACTACTTTCTGCTGTCTATCTGTGAGCCATGAGTTAATCCATGCAACTAATTCTGTATTATTATTTTGTATTTATGCCCAGGCCAATTAAGCTTTCAGCTAATTCCTTATGAGGACACTGTCAAATGCTTAGCTATAATCTAAAAGATCACGTCCTGCAATTTGCATTTATCCAAAGTTTTGCTCACCCTGTCAAAAAGAGATCCGATTGGTCAAACATGACCTACATTTACAAAACCATGATATACTGGATCATTTACATCATACCAGGGTCAAAAAAAAAAAAGACAATGTTAAAATTTGTCAAAATGTGAAAATAACTACCAAGTTGTGAAAAAATGTTGAATTTCTCCAGCATTTACATGTAACATTACCACTGCAGATTTTTGGCCCTAAAGTTTCAACACATCCCTTGTATTACCCCTCCCACCCATGAACATGGTAGGTATCATTTTTCAAATCTCCTAAGAAACATGTTTTTGCAGTCTCTCTGCAAGTCATCCTTCATACAGAATTAAAAAAAATCCCATCTGTCTTGGTCATAATGTAAAGTCATAAAAAGACAATGTTGGAAATTTGGGCTCACAATATCAGAGCCCACTGAAAATGAGATATTATCTCTCAGCTGGCCTATCCTAGGTAAATACATTGTAAAAATGGGCACACACAGAAAGGACCCCACTGAAAATGAGATATTGCATATTAGCTGACCTATCCTGGGAAAATAAATTGAAAAAATGGATAAAAGCAGCACTACAAGCTGTTTCTGTAGCACAGTGGTAATGCAATTACTTCCTATGCTGACAACGTGCATTCAGAAATGAATGCAGGTCATTGTGTTTGGGGAGAAAGGTTACGCATTACAGGAACAGCTCTCCTTCCTCAAGGAGGGGATGCTGTTCCCAGTGTGACTGCCGACTGGTGGAGATTGGTTTGCAGCACAGTTGAGAGCAGCAAGAGGGAGGTATGGCCGCTGGATGCCTGTCATGCACACATGCCAATGTGCAACCGCCTTATTGCACACCACCAGCCTAGGGGAGAACATGAGGTGGCAGGAGGAAAATGACAGCTGTCCAAGCCTGGCTATTACACAACTGACACGGCTGACCACCCTCCACATTGTGATTCTGGGTAAGTGGAAGATAACCTGTAAGACCCTAACCCAAATGTTGGGTAACAAGGCAATTGGACAGTGGCCATGCAGTGGATGTCCTGTACCTGGACTTCAGTAAGGCATTCAACTTGGTGCCACATGGGAGGCTGGGAAGTAAGTTAGAAGGCACAGGGGTGGATGCAAAGCGGGTGAGATGGGTAGGGAACTAGTTTCAAGGAAAGCAACAAAGGGTGGTGGTGGGTGGGGAGCTCTCATCCTCAAGGGTAGTGATGAGCAGTGTTCCACAGGGCTTGGTGTTGGGACCAGTGTTGTTTGGCATTTTCATTGCGGACATATCATTGGGTATCAAGAGTAAGACCAGTCTGTTTGCTGATGACACCAAGATGGGACCAGTGGTGGATGACCTAGGAGGATGGCTGGGGTTGCAGGATGATCTGGCAAAGCTGGAAACCGGGTTGGACACCTAGCAACTGGGGTTCAATGCCAAAAAGTGCAAGGTGCTGCATTTTGGGGTGAAAAACTCAATGAGGAGTTATCAGCTGGAGGAGTGCAGCCAGCAGAGACAGAGGAGGAGAAGGATCTGGGGGTGCTCATTATGGGGTCAATGAACAACTCGGCACAATGTAGGAAGGCAGCTGCAAAGGCCAACAAAATGATGGGTTGCACTGCAAGGGGTATATCCTCGAGGAGGGGGGACGTGATTCTGCCACTGTATAGATCATTAGTTAGATCGCACCTGGAGTACTGCGTGCAGTACTGGCACCTGTATCTGAAGAGGGACATTAAATTACTGGAGGGGGTGCAGCACAGGGTGACAAAGATAACCAAGGGGCTGGGGGACTTACCATATGAGAGGAGTCTGAGGGAGTTGAACATGTACTCACTGGAGGAGCGGAGTGACAGGGGGGATATGACTGAAACCTTCAAGTACATGAAAGGAATAAACAAGACCAGTACGGAGGGGCTGTTAAAAGTAAGGGAGAAGAGGGACATCCGAGGCCATGATATGAGACTGGAGGGAGGAAGATTCAAGAGGGAGATGAGAAGACACTTTTATACGTAGAGGGTGGTAGCCGGGTAGAATGCATTACCGGCAGAAGTGGTATCCAGTAGAACAGTGGACTGCTTCAAAAGGGTCTGGGACAGGGCAAGGGTCAAGGGATGGGAAGGGTGGGAGGGAGGAGCAGCTGCAGAATAAGGAGTGCTACCTGCACATTTGAACAGACTTAATAGACCTCTAGGCCTTTATCTGCTGGCAAATTTCAGATGTTCGTAATGTGGCAGCCATTTTTTTTTCTTGGAAAAAAAAATTAAAACATTTATAAAATACTCAAATGCTGATGGCCTTAGAAAATCTAACCACCAGATACACTTGAAATCCCCAGGTGGCGCTATACCAAGGGCTACTACCCCTGCCTGTTTGGCTACTGACAGGTTGAGGGGCCTAGGTTCTATGACGGCTGCCTCCACTCAGAGGTCAGGGTTAAGAGTGGCTAAACTAGCTCAGGTACAGCCCTCTGGGACACTGTGACCCCCCCCCTTTGTTCCCACTAGTGGCCCACACAACACACTGGAGTTACTTTCCCAATACCCCACATAAAAATACTTTTACACATAGGATACCACTTACCTCGAGACTGATCCTGCAGCCCATCTTGGAGGACCCACTGTAAAACAAGGTTAAACAACATGCACAGCAATTTGCAATACTGTTCTAGATGCACTAACACCACAACCCCTATGTAGTATAACAACAACAAATCTGGTTTATTCAGGGGACAGTAACACGGGAGGGGGTAATCAGGTTGATTAGTTTAGATGAGTTCAAATCAGTACTGTGCACATATATTCAGGGTCCAAACTGTCACTCTCTGGGTGCCCAGGATGGGGGCGGGGCTAGCCAGGTCCGTTGCCCGGGGTTGGCCGGCTGGTGCAGCTGGATGGGGCCCTGTTGGAAGAAAATATATGCACAAACAATTTGTAATCCAGAGCCGGATGGCTCAGTCCACAAACAGCAGCACACAAAGCAATCAGTTGACACACTTTGATTAAATGAAGGTGAGGGGAAGTATCCCTATTTGTACTCACAACCCCAAACCGAGAGCTGAATTGAGGAGGTGGCTCTGGATGGCCAGGATGAGCAGGGCATGGAGATGAGACCCCTTTGACAGGGCCTAACTGATTTGGAAAACAAAACGGATGCAGTCCGAATAGCTTTGAGTCCAGCTTCTAGCTTCAGCTCACTATTCACAGAACAAGGGAACAAGGTATCGTGATCCCCTACAAACACTAGGCACATTTATATGTAATGGAAATTACTATACCAGGCAGCTGCTTCTCGATCCCAATCGCAAATACTGCAAACCCGAGAGCACTCACAGCAGCTTCAGTTCCTGCCAGACTGAGCGCCATTCAACAATTTCTCCAGTCTTCTACAGGGTGAGCCTGGTTTTGTATACTTCCTACTTCTCCTTCCACCACTCGGATTCAGTCTGATTGAGCACTCGCTAATGGCTACAGGCTGACTTCAGGACCTTACATTGCTTCCCACAGAACTTCACACCACAGCAGAACAGAGCTCCTACCCTTTCAGTCAACTCAAGATCTGGCTCTCCAACTTCAGTTCAGGGCACTTCCCTTAGACTCCAACAGGTTTGGTTGGTGGATCCGCTGTCAATCACTGCAGGACTCCCTCTGTTGGTGCGCAAAAAGGTGCCAAGGTCCAGACTACAACTGCCAGAAGCACTAAGTATATATTTCCCTTTAGGCAGGCTCCAGGTGAGAGTCCAAGTTCTGGTTGATCCAAGCAGTCTCCATTTTAGGGCTCCCCTTAACCCAATTGGCCCAGCACAGCAGTTCAGGCCCAAAATGGAGGGGCACAACACACAGAGTCCCAGCTGCAATAAAGGCAGGTTACATAAACTGCAATTTTACTAATGCTCTAAACAATTACAGGCAAACAGTTACAGCTTTCAGGTGGGCTCCCTTTGCGCTTTCAGCGACTGCAAAATGGAGAGATTACGCCACAGCTCGAGCGGGAGTCGAGCAGGGAAACACACAGTCCCCCTCATAAGCGCTAATTATGTCTGCAAGCAGGCCGCTCTTAAAGAGACAGTACGTGGAGGCTCTACAAGCACTCACAGGGCCATTCAAACGGCTTAAGCGCCGAATGCCAACAGCCAGGGGGAACACTTAGGCAACTCCTAGGAGGCTTTTAGGAACCCCAATTTGTAGGGGGTTTACACAGTGGAAGTTGCTTGGAATCTTTAAAAATGATGAAAAAAAATAGGGCCAAATTGCACCGGTTAAACTGGAAATGTTTAAGTGGGGGAACTCTGCACATCTAGATTTCTAACTGGTGAAACTGTCATTTTTATTAGATGGTGGAACGCTCCTACAGCAGTCAATGGAGAAAGATGACAGAGGCAGTGTAAGCGTCATACAGTTTTTTTCCGAAGTGGTGAAAATTAATTCCTGTGAGCTACTGCTCAGTTCAACCCTTGCCAAATTGTTTGCCCAATTTCGTTGCACTGCTGCTATTGGGTGCACCATGCGACTGTTACTTTCTCTCGTGATTGATAAAGGTAACATAACATTCTTTGAAAGTAACTTGAACATAGGAAAACGAGCCTTTAGGGCATTGCGTATATTTTTTTCTACAGACGTGCAGGTAGAATTTCAGCTGACGTGCCTGCTGTAATTAACCACTTGAGTGCCCAACAGGTGTGATGGAGTGCCACTGCCAACAGGAGTTTTGCAGCTGCAATGTATGGTTCGCTGTTGCCGCGGCTACAGGTGTTTGGTGACAGTGATGGTTACAGGACCCTGTGACTGCACTACCCAGCAGTGTAGATGTACAGTAAACAGCACTGTGTGGGCTAGGAGGAGGAGAATAGGACAGAGGGACACCCTCTGGTGATGCACTGAGGATAAACTCGCGCCGTTTTGTTTAATAACAAGCCTGCATGACGCTGAAGAAGAAGTTGATCTAAAATGGTAACTGAGTTGACAAACGGCAGACAAATGGAACGCATAAAAGCAGGGTAAGAAGTCACTACGTAAATAAATACAATGCATTATATACACAATAATGTAGGAGGATCAGTTTTTTTTATTTTATAAATACTGTTGGCAACCAGGAAAAGATGAGCATTAAGCATAGATTGTACGAGTTAAGTATCTAACGTTTAACGACTCATATCATACTTAGAAACAAGCATAAAAGGACTTACTAGCACATGGAGGCGCCAGAGTTGAAAGAGTAGCGTGTTGCAGGCGCCATTTTTTTTAATCATAACAATAAAGGGAATAAAGCCTGAAGAGCGAATCCGTCTCGTTCGATCTAACTGCTGTAAGATTAACTAAAAATTGCGCAAAAAAAAAAGCCCTCGGCTCGCAGCGCCTGTCAGTTAGCGGTGCTGCTGGAGCTATCCTCACTAACTGCATGCAGGGTCCTGGGGTGCTTGTTTTTCACTGGCATTATTCATACTGTTTATACCTGCGCTGCGGGCTGCACATGATAACTCTTTAAGCGCCTCGAGGAAACGTTCCTGAAGTTAACGAGCCATTTAAGCCACTCAGAAATTAGTGTGTGCCCCAAGTTACGTGACTATGACACTGTATCTGCTCTTTTATTTTTAGGAAAAGTCAACACAGAAGAGGACTAATCAACCACCTTTATCACCCCTGCCTTCGCCCTCGACTAACCGACCCATATTTATTCTCTATATAATGTACTGTACCTGGTGGTGGTGGGGCACCAGGCAGTACATTATATAGAGAATAACGTATGGGTCGGAGTGTTGAGAATTTTAGGCACATGGAGTTGTGGGATGCTACATAAATCCAGAGGAAGCCCTCCGGGTTTGTGAAAAGCATCCCAGAAGGAGAGTGTGTGTAAAATCGAGTTTGACACATTCTGACCCATATTTTATTTTTATATAATTGCTTGGTATCCTTTTCGCTTCAGCAATATATAATAAAAAGCTTCTGGCATCTGCCGTGTGGCTTCTCAGGTGCCGATTTGAATGGGGTATTTTAAAACATGTTGTTTTTGTCCTGGTTTGTGAGTTTTTTTTTTTGGGAGAGACTTACCGCGCGACTTCTTCTGGCGGTGGCTTGGCGGTGCTGTTTTGGGACAGATGGAAGCGGTCAGCAGGCTTGAGTGGTGAGGCTGCTGCCTGAAGATGTGCACTGCAGGAAAACTGCATTTGCCCTTTATAAACGCAAATTGCACAAGGGTTTCCTATGGGAAAAGGAAGCTGGTTATTATAGTACAGTACAGCATACCTCTCAACCTCTTACCTCATGAATCAGGGACAAGGCTTAAAAAAATCAGGGACAAAGACCCTAAAGCAGGGACATATCTTAAGAACTGATACTATTCACTCAGAAAGCTGATAGAATAAAGGAATTTGTGTTAAAGGAGAAGTGCACCCAAAACTTGAAAAAATATATGCTGTGCAGAGTGTTTTAATTTGTATGTGAAGTTCTAGTGTTTCCTTCCCTCTGACTGGTATTAGGAGTTTTTCCTAAATCAGCCTGCTAGCTTTATGCTAGTTTTACGACCCCTGGGGATCTTCATCCCAGACGGCTTAATTATATTTCTTGTTCCCACAGTGCATCTTGTCTCATGTGACAGTGATGTAAGAGAGACCCAACATTCAGCACACAGGTGCCAAACAAACTAAATATCTTGGAAGCTTTACAAGCTGCACAAAAATTACCAGCAGCAAAGTTTTTCAGGACAGTAAGACCTTTACGATGAGGGTGGTCACCAAGCTGAATTCTACAGATTTTAAAATATAGCCATCTCTACTGTTGTGAACTGATTGTAAAGCAATGCTTTCTGCTGGAGTTATGGTCTCTACTACATCACCATCACATGAAACAAGGTGCATTGTAGGACAAAGGAATACGATTAAGCTGTTTCATATCGAGATCTCCAGGGGTCGTGAAACTACCCTAAAGTTAGCAGGCTAATTTAGGAAAAACCCCTAATACCAGTCAGAGGGAAGGAAACACTAGAACTTCACATACAAATTAAAACACTCTGCACAAATATATATTTTTTCAAGTTTTGAGTGGACTTCTTTTTAAGATGCATTTTCTGAAGAACAACAACTCTGTAACTTTAATGTTTGACATTATTTTGTGTTATTAATCCCATTGTTCTGTCACAAAACACAAATGTTTTGAGGGACAGAGGAAAATTTTGAGGCAATCAAGGACGTCCCTGAAAATCCGGGACAGTTGAGAGGTATGCAGTACAGTGCAGTAATATAGTCAGGCACAGTGTTGTTGGGTGTCACTTTTCCCAGTAAGATGCACTCTGGCAGTTAGTTTGGTAGGTTCAGTTTCAGCATGGCGAAAGATTTTGAAATAAATGGTGTTGTTCTACACCCATTTGGAGCGTTCAATTGTGGGACTATAAAACTGATATTACTAATAGTATGGGTAGATTCAGGAGAGATGTGAGGAAGTACTTTGTTACAGAAAGAGTTGTGGATTCCTGAACAGCCTACTTCCAGCGGATGTGGTGGGGAGAAAACAGTGGTGGGGTTCAAGATTGCAAGGGATAAGCATAAGGGAATCCTAGGGGAAAGGAAGGGGTTCGGAGAGCTGTATAGAACGGGCACAGTCTGCACTAATAGTAGGTAGGGAGAAATGGGTAGACTGGATGGGCCAAGCGGTCCTTATCTGCCGTCCAAATTCTATGTTCAAGGTAATAGAGAATACTGGATGGACAACTGTGCAGAACCAGTGCATTCTGCCACAGAGGGTTCTGATTCCCTCTGATGGGAATCGAACCCTGAGGTGGCAAAAGACACTAGTTGTGCATAGAGTTGCTCATCCTGTATTTTTATAGTGTATAGTACTGTGTGAAATATATGTGTTTTGTGAATTCTTTTGCTTTCAAAATGAAACTGACTCATGCAGTCTCTAGAGTTTAGAATGCTGTTCTACCACAGTAGGGTAGAATCACATTCCATGACCTTGGAACTGTGGTAGAACAGCATTTTGAAGGGTGGAATTCTATACAGAAAAACACTCCACTATCCACTATTACTATTTACTGTACTTCCTGTTTTGTTAAGGGTAAATAAGCACTAGTAAAATAATGCCGATTTGCTTTCTGTATATTCTACTAACTGGCTTCAGAAACAAATGGTTTCATAGTGGGTACTGATATCACTTCAGAATTGCTCTCTGTATTAATATTCACTGAAGTACAACATTAATATGCAATTACAGGATTTAGGGTAGGCCATGGTGCCACATCATCAAATTGCAATGTATCTCTGGCAGAAGACAGCTTTGATTACAGCAGCAAACAAAAGGTAAAAGTATAATGGCTGCAGCCTATATGAAGAAAGCAATAAGACATGACAGGGTGTGGGTTGTTGATTGATAAAAGCACGCCCCCAGGTGCATTGTTAGGCATGAAGCGCTTGTGCCAAGTGACTACAGCAGCTGGGTAGTGCTCTTATCAATCAACAACCCATACCCTGAAGTGTTTTATCGCTCTTATAAAATGGGTAACAATTATTTTTATAACAATTAAACAAAACTCTGGACACATTATTAAATATTTAATAATAATATGTTATTTTATTTAAATATGGTGAAAAATAGTTCCCAGACTTGGGTAGAGGAGTGGTAAAATTGACTGAAAAGCAACTCACTGAAAAATGCTAAACCAGTGAGTTGGAGGGACAGCAATGTATTATTTGAGCAGTTTAGGTCTGCCTCTACCTTTGTAACTGTGTTTTCCCACCTTTTCTCTTTGTTTATAAAGTATTACTGTATTGCCTACTTTCTACATCCTGTTTTTTTTTTCTGTTTTTCCCCTCATTCAAGACATAGAATGTTTATCATGGAATGTTTACTATTTATTTTTATTTATTTAGTTGTTTAACCAGGTATAGCACGCTAAGCTGAAAGCTTTTTTGCAGGAGTGACCTGGGAGCACAAGGAGATTAAGTGACTTGCTTAGGGTCACACAGTATGCAAGTGGAAGTTGTGGGATTCAAACCCAGGTCTGGTCTGCTGGATATCACCAGATTTGCAGCTTAGAGCCTTAGACCACTGTGCTATACTATGGAATACAGGGATTCAAAATTCTGCTCAGTTCCACTGTTAGAATGTTACTCTCCTAACATACTGTACACACAGAAACAAAGGCCTGTTTTAGAGCCAGTGACTCAATTATTTCACTGTCAGGGCAAGCAGAAGAGATTTTCCTGATGTGCAGGTGAAGACAGAAGGGGGAGCTTTCACTGTTAGTAAAGAAGCAATTGTAATGTAACTATAAACAATACTTAATGTTTCTAATTGTTTATGTGTGTAAGTTGAGTGTGATGATCAGGGAAACGATGTTTAATTAATTTTTTTTTAATTTTTATTTAAGGTAGTTTTATTTTTAGGGCCCAGTTGAAGGTTTTTACAGAGTAAAGGTAGCAGCCATGTTTGTGATGGAAGATCAGTTCTGGTTACAGAGGGACGGATGGAAGATAGTTCTGGTTGTAGGAGGACTGATTTGCTCATTGTGTAACGTGGTTTAGGACCAGGATGACTGTGTATACATAGAGGATAATGGCTGGGGATCAGATGATAACCACACTGCAATCACCTCGAGTGGTTGCTAGGGCAACGTGGTAAACCTCGAGAGCGCAGCCTAGAGGTTTACTCGAGCCTCACCAACCACTGAGGTGATTTCAGCGTGGTTGTCACCCGATTCCCAGCCATCATCTTTTATAGTGTATGGTCAAAAAAACACTGTTTGCATTCTATGTGTGAGAATTATGGAACTCTGGTGCATTTTTTTTTCTTATGCTACTGTTTGGAAGTTCCGAAGTGTGGTTAACAACTTTTAAAATTCTAAAAAGTGCATAACAAAGCTGTGTGACTGCTGATTATGGTGGTTAATAGGCACTTACCATACATTATAGAGAGTGAATGTACAGTCAGCTGATGTCTCTTGGCCAATGAGATTTCTAGATTGTTTCTTGCCATTTTATAACACAAAATAATACATGACTATGGAAACAGTAATAAGATACTTGGTATTATTAAACTTTGGCTTAATACTGCCCTGTGATTGGTCAAAACCAAGTCATTGACAGTAGTACGAATTATTTATCATTAATTTTTTTAACCTCATAACTTTATATTAAAAGTTTTATAATTTACAATTTTGCAAACAAAACAATAAAATGAAAAGTAAATATTGTCCTTTAAAAGATTTTACCTAAGTTAGTACTGTCCTGCATTGGTCAAAACTATACCGCATAATAGAAGCATAGAAACATAGAAGTTGTCGGCAGATAAGGACCTATTGGTCCACCTAGTCTGCCCTATATTCCTTATTTCCTCTCATCCCCTCTGAGACCCCCCCAGCATCATAGTGTAACTTATTGTCCTTGAGCTTTTTTTTCAATGGAAAATGCTACCTTCCTGTACCTTATTAATACCTGTAATGTATTTGAATGTTTTTATCTTAGCACCCCTTCCCTCCTTTCCTCTAGAATGCAAATATTTAGTTCCTGAGTTTTTCCTCATAGGGTTTTTGATGCAGGCCCTGCACCATTTTGGTATCCCTCTTTTGTACTGCCTCCACCCTATCTATGTCCTTCTAGAGATGGGGCCTCCAAAAATGGACACAGTACTTGAGGAGGGGTCTTACCAGTGATATATACAGGGGTAATACTACCTCCCTCATTCTGTCGGTGATGCCTCCCTCCTGTGCACCGAGCATCCTGCTAACTTTCCCCACTGCCTTATCATACTGCTTGGCCACCTTCAGGTCATCAGAAATGATTACTCCTAGGTCCCTTTCCTGTTTTGTGGTTGCTAAATACCTCCCCACTCAATTGATATGATGCCTCCTGCCTGTGCCCAGATGCATAATTTAGCACTTTTGCATTGAAACCCAGTTGACATTCTCTTGACCACTCTTCCAGCTATTCCAGATCACCCTCATTCTCCCCCACAGTGTGTCCACTCTGTTGCAGATTTTTGTGTCATCTATCAACAGGCATACTTTCCCTTCAAGCCATTCTACAGTGTTGCTAATAAAGACATTGAAGAGGACCGGGCCTAATATTGACCCCTGTGGCACCCCACTGGTCACCTTGCCTTCTCCAGAGTGGACTCTAGTTACTACCACCCTCTAACTCCTGTTCCTTAGACAACTTCTTACCCATTTTACTACTTTTGGACCCACTCCGAGGTTGCCCAGCTTCCTCACCAGTCTTCTATGTGGAATGGTGTCAAAGGCCTTACTGAAACCCAGGTTGGACACATCTACCGCTCCTCCCTGATCCACTTCCCTGGTCATCCAGTCAAAGAACTCGATTGGATTTGTCTGGCAAGACCTCCATCCTGTGAAACCATGTTGCCCTAGATCCTGTAATCCACTGGTTACTGGAGAGCATTTAGTAAGGACTATTGCCAAGCTTTACCTTAGCAGCTGGCAGTAGTTAATGATGATGGACTATAGTACTATAGCCAATGCTTTTAATAAACAGTTTTGGACCACTCTGCCTTCACTTCCCTGTTTTCAGGTCCTGTGCCCCAGGATGTTGCTGTGGCCTCCCTTTCTCCTTGATGCCTCGCTCTACCTTCTGTCTCAACACTGTCACAGCTGGTGAGGTTGATAGGGAGTTGGCTTGTGTCTTCCCCTATGTTAGCCCTGGTCATGATAACTTGGAGCCAAAGCTCCTCCACCTTGGTGCTCCATGTCTGGCTGTACCCATCTCACATGTATTTAATACATCCCTGCTTACTAGTATTGTGCCTGATGTTTTGAAGGTTGCTCAGTTGGTTTCTGTCTTTAAGCAAGGGGACCCTAAATGCATAGTAAATTATCACCCCATAGCTATCCTGCCAGCTGTTAGCAAGCTTCTGGAGAAAATTGTTGCATCCCAGCTCACTAAATATCCTTGTATGCATGACCTATTATCTCCGGCACAGCATGGCTTCTGGAGAGGGCATAGTACCTCCGCTGCCCTTACTAGGGTCACATCTGAGATTAGGGTGGCCATGGATCAGAGCATGCTGTCTGGAGTTATCTTTGTTGATCTCTTTAAAGCTTTTGACTTGGTGCATCACAAACTTCCCAGAGAAAAGTTGCATTCCTTTGGGTCGTCTGATCATTCGACTGCCTTGTTTGCTAACTAGTTACGTAATAGACAGCAGCTAGTCAGATTTACTATAACATTCTTGGAATAGGCTCCTGTTTCAGTTGGTATACCATAAGGCTGTATCCTGGGTCCCCTTTTTTTTTGCAGTTTGTAAATGATATCCTATGCATACCTGTCCATGGTGGCCCCACCATGTATGCAGATGATCTGGTGCCCTTGTCTAGGTCTCCTGATATCTACATCATGAATTCTCAATGCAATGGAGACTTCCACCTAATTCAGCCTTGGCTGTCTGCTAATAAGCTGGTCCTCAATCTAAAGAAAACTCAGATTATACTTTTTGGCACTTAGGCAAAAATCAGGTAATGCACTGAGCCCCTGGCTGTGTCCAATATTGACAATTTACCCCTGGCTGCTGCCTCTTCCTTTAAGTACCATGTTGTTACCCATGACCCCACCTAGATCTCTCCTCCCTGTATATTACCAGTGTATGCAGGGTTGTTAACAGGAAGATTGGATATGGGTTACAGAGTCAAGCACTTCCTCACCCCAGCTGCCTGTTTTCTCCTTGCTAAGGGAGTACTGCTTCCCTCCCATAACTATGGACTCATACTTACATCAATGCTGCCAAGTCCCTTTTCCCAAATGGGATGTTGTGTATAATAATATATGTAATTTCACCTCTCTGCAGCCTGCCTCACACACCACTTTGTGCCAAACTTGGCTGGTTACCGCCCACCCCCAAAAAGCTGTGACTTTGTGCTGGGGTGTTTTGTAAATAAGGTACTCTGTACCACCACCCCTCCCATCCATACTGAGAAGTCAAACGCTATTAACCGTGGTTATCCCCTCAGATCCAGTGACTTGTCCCTCCTTGCAGTTCCTAAAACTTGCAGTGCCATGGGAGATCAGGCCTTTGCTGTGTGCACTCTTAGGCTTTGGAACTCCCTCCCACTATCTTTTCAGGGTGTCTCCACTCAATAACTGTTTAAAGGACCCTTATGGACTTGGTGTGATTTGACCCTTCCCTTAATCCTATGACTTGTGGGCCCAAGTAGTTCCCACTGGGTTTTCCCTGTTGGCATGCTCCTCATTCTATATGCATTTTTGCTCTTACCATAGGGCTTTACTAGTACTGAACCAAACTATTTTATTGCCCTTTCTAACTGTACTGAGTCCTATTATGTATCTTGATCTTACTTCCTTTGTATAAGTATCATACTGTTCAGCTGTACTTATTTTATGTACTTCGCTACTGCTTCTGTGCATTCCTATAAACTGTTCCTGCAGTGAACATTTGTACTGTAACTCATATGTTTGTATTACTCTATTGTAACCTCCCCAGCTACACTTAAAAATAGTGTGCTTACCTGGTCAATAAAAACTACTACTACTACTACTAATAATACTAGTTTGGAAAACAAAAAAACTATTGACTGCTGTTATTGATGCACGTGCACTCTCCCAACTCCCCCCCCCCGGCCCCATGATTATGGCCAACATTAACCCTCTATTCGCATCCACTGCTAGCCACCATCTCATGCAATTACTGTACAGCTACTTGATTTATAGAAGTAACTTCAATATTGTACTAATGCAAGTACCACATTGATGTTATTTGTAAAACACACCTGTAGAACTTCTAGTGGTCATACTTCCCCTGCAGTTTGGCAATACAAGTATTGTCAATAGTTCATCCCTTGGGTTCATATTTCTCCACTGTATCCTCAATGCTGGGTTTATGTGGCTTTTTGTGTAATGGGTGATAATGGGGTTTGGAGCGCCTCTCATCTCAACTGTCTGCCACTGTATCACACAAGTGCAGTCACGTGCATTATGTAGTAACTTTATTGATATTGTACTTGTGTTAGTACAGTATTGGCAAGTTACTGATGCATGCAGTGAGTGACTGGACTTGCATACATGACAGCCCGCAGCTGAGGTGGGTGGATGGTAAGTGCTGGCTACTGTCCCAGGCCAGGGGAGTGGGAGGGAGTGTTAGAGAGATATCATCAGGGGCCATTGGACTATCACGGAAAATATATTTTTTTTAACAGAGAGTTGGGTGTAGGAAAAGGGTACCACTGGCACCAGGGAATTTTTTATATCAAGGGGATCGGATTACTCGTGGAGGGGGCACAACTCAGGGAGGGTTTAATGAGAACACATATTGACCAGACTTATGGTGGGATATAGTTGGGAAATCTTGATCCCTAGGGATGAACTAATGCCTTCCTATACTTATAGTGCCCTCATCCTTGAATTTGGGCTGTATAATGATTGTCAGTAAATAGTTTATCCCTCAGAGTCAGTATTTTCTGCTGAGGGCAATATGACTATTGGGAAGTCAATATTTCATCCCCAGGGTTAGCATTTTCCACTATATCCTACAACTCTGGTCAATATTTGGGTAACTACTTTCAGTGTTAGTTAACTACAATGCAAGTACAGTGTAACAACTACACTGTAACTGCATTGCAGCTGCAAATGTAGTTCATGAAACTACAGTGTTATTGCCCCTGTTGCACATAATTAATGATTACCTACCCTGCAGTTACATTGAAACTGACACATAAAGTGTGTCCAATATTTGTGAACTATTACCCAGCTTTTCCTCAGCAACAGGTGGTATTTCATGACAACAACCAATAGTAAAAAACTGTTTACTGCTGTTACGGACATACATATGCACGCATGCATCCCCCTGCCCAGAGACAGTTGCTGGCACGTACCTTCTACTCACCTCAACTGTCAGCCACTGTCTTGTGCAAGTACAGTCACTTGTGTTATGCAAATCACTATCTATTTTGTACTTGCTTTAGTACGATATCATCAAAGTTACTTGCATAACAGATGTGACTGTACTTGGTAAGGCAGCGACTGGCAGTGGATGCGAGCGGAGGGTAAGTGCCAGCCACCTCCTTGGGGTAATGTGTGTGGAAATGTTAGGGATACTGGGAGGGGCCATTGAATTATCAGGGAATATATTTCTGTATCTATATTTATATGTGTCATGAGCTGGAGGGGGTTATCACTGGCATCAGGGCATTTTTGTTTTTGGAAAGGGGACCTGCTTACAGGGAGAAGGGGTGAAGGGGCATAACTGAGGCAAGGTTTAATAAAACAGATATTGATCTGAATTACTTTAGGATATAGTGAGGGAATCTTGAACCCCTCAGGTTTAACTATTAGCTGACAATAGTAATATAGCCTGAAGCAGAACCCTTGAGTCAGTATTTACTAGCTATATCCCTTGGCCCTAGTCAGTATTTGCATATTATATATATATATATATATATATCTATGGTGGATTCATTTTAAAGAGAATTAGAAGAAACTGGTAGAGGAAAGTAATAAATGAGTTGCTGTTAAATGGGGTTTAAGCAGGACTCCATTGTAAATTAGAGTTTAGATCTCAGCGAGGCTATCCTGGGTAACTAGAAATAAGAGAGTGGTAGATGCCCAGAATAGACAGCCAGCAGAAGTGGTGGAGGTGAAAACAGTAGGGTCTTCAGGCATGCATGGGATAGACACAGGGAACAATAATGTAGAAAGGGCGAGGAGGAAGGTTGCCAGAGACCAGTTAGGGTCTCTGGAGACAGACTAGGCAGGGATCATCTAGGCAGGCAGGCTGGGCCAAGTGGTCCTTTTCTGCTGACAAATTCTGTGTTTCCAAAAAGGCTGTGGTTCTGTTTTATGGAATAACACATGTATCTTCTGATGTAATGGCTGATATTATATCAAGCATTCTCTCCCTCCTCACATAAAGGAGATTGACACTTGCTTTCTGTGTGTATTTTAAAGTGTGCTGACTCGTTTTACCAAACTGTTTTATAAAATGGGTAGTCAAAATACTGTATTTTGATTGGTTGGTAGCCGTGCATTAGAATGTGTAACGACAGCTACCAACAAGTTCAGGTATGCAGGACCGCACTTAAAATAAGTTATCAATGAGTCAAATTGAATGTTCACTTTTGAATCGCTGCCATTTCTTTTCCCGCTAACCACAAACTTGCTAAAAACACTAAACCTCACAATCATCAAAGCACTCATTGTAGTTTAACTGGCTTTTTTCTTTGAAACTGCAGCCAGTGCTTTGATGATTGTTCCAACTCTGCCTTTTCTGTTTTTTTTCCTTCAAATTTCCCACTTACCATTTTTACGCTAGGGTCTTGCAGTCGCGGATTTCCTCATGACTGTCCGCTCGCTTCTTGCTCACAAGCTCCTGGATGGGCTCAAAATTTAAATAAAAAAATAAAGTAAATTAAAAGAATGTCAGTCTTCATCATGGGCATCTCCCTTACTGGTTCTTCATAACGGACACTGTTACCCACCCACTTGCCTTTCCTCCTGACTGCCTGCTCCGCTCATTAGCCTGCTCCAGTCATACCTACTAATACTGGACCAAATAAAAAAATAAAAAAAAGGAAACAGAAATACATCCAAACCACACCACAGTTCGAAAAGATAATGAACCCCCCGAAAACTCAGTGTGCATGGGGAGAATGCATAACAATGACAACCAACTTCAGGAATGGTGGCCACAGTAGGACAAAATTCCTACTTGCAAAAAAAAAAATACAGCAATGTTGTGCAGGCAGAGGAACTATTTTATAACAAAACACATTAAAGATTTACATTTTTTCAATGTAAACATAATGGGGCCTATTCACTAATGGGTGGGAAGTTCGTGCCAAAGGCATGTATCCCACCCATGCAGCTCCGCACCTCCGGGAAAGATGCACGGTAGCTGTATTCACTAACAGGCAGTATAGTGCAGTGGTTTAAGGCTCTGAGCTGCAAATCTGGAGACCTGGGTTTGAATCCCACAGCCCCCACTTGCATACTGTGTGACCCTGAGCAAGTCACTTAACTTCCCTGTGCTCCCAGGTTGCACCTATAAACAAGCTTTCAGCTTAGTGTGTCTCACCTGGTTAAACAATTGAAAAAAAAAAAAACCCGACCACTGCGTGCTTCCTTCTGCAGCCCTGCTCCCCGAGCGTCAGATCCCTGGGGTGGCCGGGCGCGGAGTGGTGGTCCCAGTGGCAAGCCAATCAGCTGCCTGACCTGGTCCCAACAGTAGGTTACTTTGCCTGTGGGCACCATGTTGGCAGCTGGCACACAGTGCGCCAATTGCAGAGGGGACTGTGCCTGGTTGGCCACCCCAGCCCACCAGGAGTGCCTTGAAGGCAGGGTGTCCATTTTTTGGGGTCCACGGATCTCACTGTCACTGCCGTGGCAGCGGCTGCAACCGGGGAGTATAACTGGCCACAGAGGTTTATGGCAGCCCTGCAGTGGCATAACCAGCCACCCCCACGCACAGCACTCTGCACCTTAGTGAATGCTGTGAAGTGCTGGCATGCTCCCCGTACCACCCCCCAGACTGACCCCAAGTGGAGCTCCGCAGTCAGTTGGGGGATTGGGTGTGTAGGGGTTGTGTATCAGTTTTGTGAATACCGCGGGGGTGGGGCGCAATGGGTGCGGGGTGGCTACACTCTGCATTTACACGGTATGTAGCCATTCCACATCTTAGTGAACAGGGCCCTATAATTTATTTAATTTCTACATAAATATAAGAGACAGTTCCCCATTTTATAAGCACAATAAGCCACTCCAGGGTGTATGTTAGACAGTTCTAATGCACAGCTAGGGGACTGGGCGCACTTGGCCTGTGGCTTCGTGCCTTACTACACCCCCTAGCCATGTGTTAGAACTGTCTAAAGCACATGCCATTGTGGCTTATTGCTTGCTTAACATGCAATGCTATGTCTTAAAATTAAGTGCTGTTTGATGAATAGAGCTGATTGTAAAATTTCTGGATGTTTGCCTTTGCACTGTTAGTGAAATGTGCATCAAAATATCCCTTTTTGTTTGGATTTTGTGAATGTTTTCCATAAATTCAGAAATGCATGAAGCTTTATTATTGCAGGGAGCATAAACCTTGTTATTTTAAATGTTCTTGTAAAATAATTGAACTTTTGGCATGCGTAAAGATTGTTCAAAACCCTTAGGGCCAGATATTCCAAACTTTGCCCCGGGGCTAAATTAGCACCGCTGAATATAGTGTGCTAAGGAAGCTGGGCAAACTGGGCTGGGAATGCTGTGCAAAAATAGCCCGGGAAAAAGACAGCTCTGAATATAGCACCCAGGGAAGGGCAAACCACAACAGCAGCCCAGTGCACAGCAACATGAAGGAAGGTAGAGGTAAAGTATGTGGCCATTGTGTGTGCTAGCAAAGGAGTGGATTCAGTAAAGCTGCAAGCACCAGCGCATGTGAAATTCTGCAGAAATGTACCATGTTTCTGAAACGTTTTCACGGCACAAACACATTTACACGGTTTTGTGCAGAGCTAAGCGTTTGCCTGGCACTATCATGTTTGCCTGGGGCGAAAATTTGCTATATTCAAAAGTGACATGCAAAAGAGCCTACTTGGGCAGTCTGTGGGCAAACAGCCAGATTAGCAACTCATTATGTCCTGATTTGTATGCAGTTTGCCCAGAGCTATTGCAGGGTTCCACAGGTAGGTCAGTCTGGAAGTACAGGGGCTGGCTGGGTCTGCCCACAGCTCCACCTATAGGTCAGTCTGGAAGTATATGGTGGTAGCTGCGGGTTACATTTGTACAGAACAGCAGAAAATATTGTGCCCCAGGGGACTACACAGCACAGGCACAGGTGGTGGTGCTGCATGCAATAGTCAAACTGTAGGTCCTGCTACAGTGCACAGCAGACACTACAGTAACAAGGGGGCCAGTAGTGTGAAGGATACAGCAATGCCTATGGTGTGGAGGGCATCAATGACTGCTACGCTTTACATGGTGACAGGCCAATCTTGCAGGTGTGTACTGACAGTGGACATTACTGTTATGCTGTTGTGCGACCCACAGATGTTGCAGCCACTGGCATGGGATACTCATAGTGACATAAATATCAGTGGCTGGCTATGTCTGCTGTGGTGTCTGTATAGATGTGTGGTATGTGGCTGGGGGCACATACCATCAGACAGCACACTGGTGTTGGTGTATTCACTATACTGGACCATTTGCACTGCGTGGATTTTCCCTACCTTATGGCAGTACCCAGTATGTGGTGCAGACTGGCCACCTATACACCCTCCCCTCAACACCCTCCAAGCTCCCAGTGCTGCATATGTGTGTGTGTGTGTGTGTGTGTGTGTGCTGGATTCTGTTGGTGTCCTCCGAAGTGTGGTCTGCAGGTGTGTGCTGTATGGACACACTGCCATGGTGTTCACTGGGCACCGGGTCACCAGTTAATGCCTGGTGTGGTTGGGATTGGTGGCAGATGATGGCAACACAGGAGGTGCCATCCACGTGCAGCATGTTTCTTTCATGTAAAAGGAGGGAAGTAGGCAGCTACAATAACATCTGGTGCCAAGACAAGAAATTGTAAAACCAATGGAAAAACAGTCCAGCAGCACAGAAAGAGACCATACTCTCATAGATGAGTGAAACAAGTTTACATTTATTGTTAAAATTCCATACCATCAGCAGCAAATCACACCAGTGCAAAGATCAGCCAGTAAAAGATGGTATGGAATTTTTAACAATGAATGTAAATCTTTTTTCACTTATTTAAGTGAGTATGTTTCTTCCATGTCTGGTTTCTTTCTATGTTTAATGTTTACTGGTTAGGGTTGCGCAAAGCCATGCAAAAGTCACACAAAGCCACATAGTCGTGCAAAGCTGGTTTGCCCAGAGTTAAGACTACCTTTTCATGGGTGGTAATTTGCACCATGCAAAGTGTTGCGCTAAGTCATGCAAAAACACTTTGTGTGGTGCTAATGCACTGAATATAGCATTGCGCCTGTATTTGTGTACACGCCCCCTCTTTTTGCCGCTTGCATACATTATACTTTTGCCTGGCGCTAATGCAGTTTGCCCATGCTATTTGACCTTTTGAATATAGCGGACCCACGCAAACCCTGCGCTAAAGGTTTGCACCCACCGCGAAGTTTTGAATATCTGGCCCTTAGTATTTTCTGTGTTTGTGTAACCAGGCTCTAACCCCCTGTCTCTTTGATCCTGGTTAATAAATGGTTAATGTGTGCAGTTAATTTAATTTAATTTTTATTTATTTGGAAGTGCCTTTGAGCATTAATTCCCATGTCATTATAAAAACAACACATAGTAAAATTACATGACAATAAAACAACACAGAGCAAGGCGAACAGTCTTATGTACAGTTACACTTATTTGATCAATGCAATAAACCCCATGGCTTACTTTTGAATTGAACAAAGCCATTCAGATGAAGGATGTAATTAGGTAGGTCATTCAAGAAATCAACGACCCTAACATGGACCAAAGTGGTTTTACTGAATGGTTTAACAAAATTACAGCTGGACAAACTCCTTGTATTGTATTGTTTTTCAACAGGATGGAAATAGAGATATTGGTTGGGGAATAAGACATTTTTAATCTGCAGACATGTATAGCATCTTAATCTCAAAGACAATGGCAACCAATTACTGAACTGATACAAGTCACAACTATCTGTATTTTTACCCAATCCTAATAAAAAATACATGCTTTATTAAATATAATCATGTTAGTCGTATCTAGAACACTATCACATGCTGGTGAATAATAATCAGTCCATAGTCAATAAAATATGAACTGACTGGATGCTAGCGCTTGATTATAACCATAGTAAAATTGTTTTAGATTCTATACTAAACACCTGTCTTGCTCTTGGTCACCTTTATACAATGATCTGCATGTGGAGCAAATGATAACGTATGATCCAAATGTATACCAAGATACTTCAGCACATTTACCTCTTCAATTTTTGTCCTTGCCTATTATAAATATCCAAGGTAGCAACAGTCCTTATCCGCTTCTTACTGCCGAGCAGCATAGTTTTTCTTTCTTACAATTCAGCACAAGTTGAGTTTCCTCATAAAATGGCAAGACATAATCTAGAAATTTAATTGACAAGAGGCATCACCTGAATGTGCACTAAATCTCTATAAATACATGGTCAGGTGCTGAATCTCATCTTCCTATCAAAAACCTACTTAGTCATTTTATAAGTGTTATAAGCCCCCTCAGGGTGTGCATTATAGTTTTAATGCACTTTGCAGGAAGTGTAAGGACACTCAGCCTTCAGCCCCATGCCTTACTACACCCCGGGCATACATTAAAATCCTGTAATGCACACCTGTCGTGACTTATTACTTGCTTGATGCACTCCAACAGAGACAGTGTTTAATTTAAAAACGGACCTGACTGCTGGCCCTCCACTACCGCTTGTGGAGCTGATGACCCGAGTTTGGGAACGAGCTAGAGTCATCGGAGGGTCAGTCGGGGGGGAGGAGGATCAAGCATCCAAAGTACCGCTTTTCTTCTCTGGGGAGGGAATGGTGTGGTGTTCAGGGTAAAACTTCCCCCTAGTGGAGGCTGTGGACAAGTGCACAGAGCAGTGGAGGAGGAGGAGACATCCTGTGCGTCATGCACAAAAGTGTGCATGGCACTACCATTGTCATCACTGCATGCTACTCTTCCATGCCACAAAGGGAAGAAGTAGGTACAGAGGGCAAAAACAGTCCTGACTGGCATATATCACTGCCACTCCTCCAGGCCCTGCCCGGCAACTTGGGCATGGCCACTGGATCCTTGTATGGTGGGTCAAATGAGCTCCTCGCTACCCTGACACATGGGTGAAGCTGTGGGGCCATGGGTAGGCAAGTCTCGGGAAGGTGGGGTGAGGGGCTGGGGAGTGCCATTGTGAAGGAGAACAATATTATGATTGGAGGAAAACAACCAAAAAAAAATAACAAAGAAAATGGACCTTACACTTTTGCTTTTGGTAGTGGTAGAATAAATAGTCTTTAAACCTGGAGAGAGTATCTGGAGACAGGCCCAGTTTAATTCATTTCTCCAATAGGCATTTGTGACTCACAGGGTCACATGGTTGTTATTGACATGGAACCTTTGTAAAAGAGCACTTGTGCTCAGAGGTATTCTCTGAAATTTTTAATAAATAAATAGGGCTAGTGGCACTGAGGGTTGAGGCACTGGATACTGCACCTCGCTCCACACCTACGACCCATGTTTGGAAATGAGCACGGGATGCCGGAGGTCTGGGAGGGAAACTACTGGGCCTCCAAAGGACTGTTCTCCTCTCCCAGGGTGGGTGGACTGCTGCTGTGCTGAATGACTGCCACCAGGTGGAGGCCTGGTGGTGGCGAATGAGCCACAGACAGTGGGAGGTGCTGAGCTCTCTCGCGGCGTGGGTGCCTCCATGCATGCACGTCGGCGTGTTCACCCCAGCAACATGGGATGGGAGAAAATGGAGAAAACAGTGGAGGGACAGGTGTCAATGAAGCCCTGTCCGCTGATCCCTCACCCAACTCGTCACCAGTACTCCTTTGACTAGAGACTAGATACCCGTCTACGTGTGGGGGGCTCCTCCCTCCTGATCCACTCCACGGGGGCATGGGGAAGATGGGCTGAGAGGTAAGTCATAGGGAGGTTGAGGATGGGGGATGGTGGGGGCAGTGAGACAGGATGGAAGGGGCGGCCTTGCCTGTCCCTGCTGCAGGGAGGAAAAAATGTATTTGAAAAAAATAAATAAATAAATAAATAAATTACTAAACATGGTCAAAGGCCTTCATGAAATCTATAAATATAACCCCCATGTCTCCACTGTCCAAGGCCCCATGAATATTCTGTGAACTCAACTGGCCCTGTGATTTTTACTATAGGATTTTCTAAATCCATGCTGTTGAGCACAATAGATATAAATGTTTTCCTAACAGGAAACCAGTTGATCACTTACAGCTCTTTCAAGAGTCTTGGACATTGGAGACAAGATGAGATAGGTGTATAATTAGCAACATTTGTCTTGTCACCATTTTTGAAAACCAGAGTCATACGTGCAGTTTTCCTAATTTCAGGAAATTATGAAAATTGTAATGGAAAATTGAAATGCTTTGTAATTGGAAGTACCAGTTCATCCATGACCAGTGACAGTAATTTCATGTCAATTGAGTCAGACCCCATTCTTTTTTATTTAATGAACATATTTCTTGGTCTCATACTACCAGAAAAGATGCGCACTCCAAGCAGTGTGGTACAAGGGGGACATATTCAGAGCCGGCAGGATGCACACGCAGGACAGTGCGTCTCACAAAACAGATGCATGGGCCAGCTCTGTTGCCATATTCAAACAGAATGCACGATCTGCACAGATCACGCAGTCTGTGTGAATATGGGACCCTGAATGCGTGGCACAAAGCGGTCATCCGCCATGCTTGGGCAGCCCATCCAGGGTTCGGGGCTTGAAGATCACCAGTGGAGTATCGTGGCACATATCTGGATGCACCGTATCCCCCAAGGGCGATATTCAGTCAGAATATGCCAGTGAGCTCATTGGGCATGCGTGGCGCAATGGGGCCTCATGCATGCCCATTATGGGCTCATTAGCATGGCTGCACCTGTGGAATGCGCCGGGCCAGCCCCCTCAGAGCCCCGATCACTGATCACTATAGTAATATTAACATACCCCTTTTCCATAGTGTAGTGGTCCCCCCCCCAACCCGACCTCCGATCACAATAGAAATGTGGAAATACCCTGTTTCCATAGTGTAGTGGTCCCACCTCCCACCCCATACCTCAATCCCCAAACTGTCCAACAGAGGAAAGCCCTGGCAGTCTAGTGTCCCCCCAACCCGGTGACCATCTGATCATCCCACTACCCATCCAGCCTGACCCACAGCCAGCACCCAGCACAGCCCACCACTCACCACCATGGCTGGCTGCTGACTGAGCTTCCAAGGACCACACAGTACTGTATAGCATATGACCTACTGACAGTATCGTCAATCACTGTCAGTGGGGCATTTGCTGTACATTACTGTGCGGTCATCGGGAGCCAGTCGCAGCCAGCCATGCTGGTGAGTGGTGGGTCGTGCTGCCACTGGCTGTGAGTCGGGCTGGATGGGAGCAGGATGGTCAGATGGTCACCGGTTTGGGGGGGTACTAGACTGCCAGGGCTTTCCTCTGTTGGATGGTTTGGGGATCAGGGGGACGGGGGGGGTTGGGACCACTACACTATGGAAATTGGGTATTTTCACATTTCTCTTGTGATTGGGGGTCGGGATGGGGGGGGTACCACTATACTATGGCAAAGGGTATTGTATTTATTTTACTGCCTGGGGTTGGGTCGGAGTGGGATCCGACACACTGTGGAAAAGGGAACTTATTGTAGTGTACTGTGATCAGGAGTGGGGCTGGGGGTCATGCCTGCTCCTGGCCATTATGCTGGTCACCATCAGCCTAGCAAAAGTTAGGGCTGGATTTTGCAACCCTAACTTTGTGTTTTCGCATCGGTGGTGTCTTCGCTAGGGCTGGTCTGAATATTGTGATGCAGAGATTATGCATGTGGGACCCCTCATTTGCACCATGCATCCCTTTTGAAAAGGGACATGGGGGGGTCACATGCTCTGCCCTGGCCATTGTGCAGGTCATCACCCAGCCCAGCACAAAGTTAGGGCTGGTTTTGCTACCGTAACTTTGTGCTGGCACATCCGATGGTGACTTCGCCAGGGCTGGTCTAAATATTGTGATGCAGGGATTATGCATGAGGGACCCTTCATTTGTGCCATGCATCCCTTTTGAAAATGTGCCCCAAGACTTTATTTCATCAGAAAGCAAGCCCTCAAGAATCCCTGTTGCTTTGAGTTGTTCTGACTGTTCATCAGGGGGGTAGAGCCCACAGAGAGGTGCATATCAATTTATACTCAAGATTAGCCTGACGTCAGCAGTATGTGTTATTAAATTCTATAGAAACATAGGAAATGCAAGCTAAAACATACTAATGAAACACAGAAACATAGAATTTGCCTGCAGATAAGGACCGCTTGGCCCAATTACTCAGCTCATTTTTCTTGCCTATAGTATCACTGCAGATCCTACCTGTCGCTGTCTGATTCATCGACACCCCTTCCTTTCCTTAAGATTCCATTATGCCTATCCCATACATTCTTGAACCCCAACACTGTTTTTGCCTCCACCACCACCACCTGCTGGAAGACTGTTCCAGGAGTTTATCACTCATTCTGTGAAGAAGTACTTCCTCACATCTCTCCTGAATCTATCCCCCCTCCAGCTTCATACCATGCCACCTTGCTCTTGAGCACCTTTTTGCTTTGTAATAGTTCCCTACTGTACCTTATTTACCCCCATGAGGCATTTAAAGGTGTCTGTCATATCCCCCCCCCCTCCTCTGTTCCGGGGGTACATATTGAGATCTTTAAGTCTCTCCTCGTAGGGCTTCTGATGCAGACCCTGCACCATTGTAGTTTGCCTCTGATCGCCTCCACTCTGTCTGTGGCTTTCTGGGGTTGTAGTCTTCAGCACTGGACACAGTACTCTAGATGGGATATTACTAGTGATCCATACACAGGCATTACCATCTCCCTCTTTCTACGTATGATACCCCTTCCTATGCACCTCAGTATCCCACTAGCCCTCCCAACTGCCTTGTCGCACAGCCTGGCCATCTTTAGGTCATCCAGTATGATTACCCCCAGGTCTCTTTTCTGCTTGGTGGTCGCCAGTACCACTTCCCCCATTTTATACTCATAGTCCATCGGGGTTGTCTGCAGTTTAATCATATATTTTATGAATACAAAAGTGTAGGATTTGCTTTTAATACTTTGTTTAGTTGTTTTATGGACATTCGTATTGAGGAGAGGAAAACAATGAGAGTGGCAGACGGTATAGGAACCCAGAGCACAAAGGCCCCATATTCAGAGCTGATGGGCTCCATTCAGACAATTATTGCTGTCTGATGAGACACACTGATTATCTGAATATGGGGCTCCAGCCAGAGCAGTATAGCACAGCACATAGTGGCTATGCGCTGTGCTGATATAGCTCAAGACTGAATATAGCCAACAGGGGAGCCCACTGGAGATAGTACTGTCTGAAATGGGTTCGCGCCACGGCTGCTGCGGGCCATATTCAGCCCTAGCATGCTAATGAGCCCATTGTGTACGCAAGGTGCTAAGAGGTCATTTGTTTGCTTTAGCATGCCACACAACACTGTTTCCCCTGTCTGATGGGACTATCCATGGTGTGCAGTGGTCCTCCCCCAACCCCTGAACACCCATTCTGTTGTTCAGTATATCAGGACATGTGTAAATCGATGAATTTCTCTTTACATTGCTAGTGAATATGAGGGGTATGTGTTACTTCACAGTCTCATTGCAATCAGTTTGTACCAGTGAACAGACACTAAACAGTGTATTAGGAAAACCTGTATTGTCCCTGGCATCTAGTTGTTCCCCCTACAACCAATCACATGATCAATATCACAGTAGTCCTTCCCTGGTATCTAGTGGACCCCCCCCAACTCTTGGTCGGTGCTTCTTAGTAAGCTCCCTGGTAGTCTAGTGCTCCCCTCCCCGAACAATCACAATCACCCCACCTGACCCACCCACGTAGGACCCCACCACACTCTCACACCCTGGACTCCAGTCAGCACATAGGGACAGCAGTGGCAAATGTCATAGCCCTCTACTCATTCTTGTAGCTGGCCACTGTCTGACTGCAAATAGCGACGATAAAATACTTCGGATTACTCTGTGACAGCAGATGGTGGCCAGCAGAGAGGGTGAGCAGAGAGATGTGCCGTTGTTGTAGTCTGTGGTGAGGGGATGCATAGCTGGGGTCCTAAGCAGGTGGGTCGGGTATGGGGATTGCAATCATTCAGGGCCTCTATACTACCAAGGAGCTTACCAGGAGCATCAATCAGGGGTGGGGTCTACTAGACATGAGGGAAGGACTACAGTGGGATTGACTGGGTGATTGGGTCCAGTAGATGCCAGGGACACAGGATTTACCCAATATGATGTTTATTGCCCGTTCACTAGCACATATCTATAACGGGTTGCAGTGTGATGTAAAGTAGCGATATCCATCATATTCTCCAGAAATTGTAAACAGAAATGCATCGGTTACACATGTCCTGATATATTGAACAGCAGCATGGGTGCTCAGGGGCTGGGGGGACCACTAGACACCAAGGAAGAGAGTCCTAATGTAGAATTGAGGAGGGTACCAAAATAACAAGAGGCCATATAGAACGTAAAAAAAACGAAGCATTCAACACTTTTAATGCATACACAGTTTTGTTTCCTGGATGTATCATATTTTGACACATGCATAATTTTTTGGCAGAAGCTGCCACAAACTGTAAACTATCATAAAAACTCATGAGCCATTGCAGGTCTTGCTGTGGCATTTTATTTTTTGCACAGATATCCTCACCAAAATATATCCTGTTGCATCATATGGAAGGCAGACCTATTTTCGTCTTATTTAATGGTGCCAAATAGTTTTAGAAATTGTCATTTTGAAAAATAAATCTTTTATGACTCAGTAGGCAGTGAAGAGCCAGTCCTGCTCTGAAAATAGGGCAGCTAAGTTTTGATATAATTGGGCAGATGTACACACGCAGGCTAAAAATGCATTTGCATCTGTATCTGCCTCTTTTGAAAATCTCCCCCAAATATTTAATTGCATCTACTACATAAGATATACAAACAAGAAATGGGGAGATACTTTAACGTATTATAGAAATTAAAATAAACAGATAGTAAGTGATAGAATTACAAAGACAGATAAAGACTAAACTAGGCTGAATTCAAAATGTCTTACATACACAGGTCCTAAACAGACTTTTCAATAGATCCATGAGAAGGTGAAAAGGCTGTTATTTCAGTCAGACAATGAGAAGTCACATATACCGTAGCTCGTCTCTTCTCCTCAACTGACAGACTTGATTAGAAGAAGAGACAATAGCCTTTGAACCCACAGTTATACTAACCCTGAAGTTTTCTGAGCATTCCCATGATAGTCTCATGTCCCATCTGGAGGCATGTGGAAGGTCCCAGGATGATACCTCCCCTCCAGTTTGGAATGTCTAAACTCTATTGCCAGTAAGATGTGCATAATTTTAAGTCAGATAAATTTCAGATAAAAATAGTCATGGCAGGTCTATTGTCTTGGTCCTACCTTGCTTACCATTAAGACCATCCTGTTTTTGTCTCAAAGAGGAATGCTTAATGACTCCTGATTAAGTACTCCTAAGGACCATCAGTAGTAATACAACTGCACAAATATAAATTATAGGACAATCGTACTGAGCTAGTTGTATTTCATTTTTGGTAATACAATATTTTATTTTCACGTAATTATTATTTTTTTGTACATTAGTTTTGGGTAGAGTCTCACCTTTGAAATAAGGTACATTTGTAAATAGAGCCCATTGCCTTAATAGTTATAGCCGGTATACAAATTTATGGCCCATATTCAGAGCCGGCCGCAATAGCAGCACAGCCATTTGCACTGCACTTGAGATGGTGCTCAAATGACTCTGAGCGATATTGAGATGGATAACACTCACCGATGGAGTGTCGCTGTCCATTTGAATATTGGGCCATATCAGTGCAGCACTAAATGGATTTGCACTGCGCCGACACTGACCAGGACTGCATATGGCCAACGGGTGATCACACTGCCTGAAACAGGATAGTGCCAGATCTCCTGTGGGCAGTAGTCAGCTGTGGTGTATGCAGATGAGCTCATTGGGTATGCAAGGTGCTAAGGGGCCGTCTGCATACTCATTATGGACTCATTTGCACGTGGCATAGCAACCCCTTAGCACCCCTTTCCTGTAAAACACTTCACCCTGGTCGTCTAGTGGTCCTCTCACCTCTGATCGCCCTGCCAACCTGGAAATAGTAAGCCCTGGTGGGATGGTGGTTCCCCCAACCCTCCAATCACCATTTGAATGAATGTTATAATCCCCAGTGGTCTAATGGTTCCCGCAGCACCCGATCGCCTGGTTGAATGTATTTTATATTTCCTGGTGGTATAGTGGTCCCCCCCCCCACACACTGATTGCCTGGTTGAATGCATGCTGTATTCCTTGGTGGTCTAATGGTTTCCCACCCCTCACTATACAGCAACCACCCACTCATCCACCCCCCAAGACCCCTGCCCTGCACACCCCCTCACCCCAGGCACTAGTCTTCATGACATTGGTGACTGGCACAGCCCTCCTCGCACCTCTTGGGCTGGCTGCCGTCTGTCACAAACCACGATCCCAATGAATTCCTCTGCAGTGTATGTTTCCACCACCTCGACAGATGACCCAGTCCACCTGTGCACAACTCTTTCTGTGAAGAAATGCTTCCTCACATCTTTTCTGAACTCCCACATCAGCTTGAACCCATGCCCTCTTGTGGCATGCCTCTCACAATGCTTGAAAAGTTACTGGTTATCCTTCTTCTTAATTCTGCCATGAAACTTGAAAGTTTCTATCATGTCTCTCCTCTCCATCCTTGACTTCAGTGAGTGGGCTACTCAGGATCGTCTCCTATGGTCTTCACTGCTGCTCCTGAATTCTCTTTGTCATCCTTCATTACACAGTCTTGTGCCTGTTCTTGTTTTTTTGAGTGCAGGGTTTCAGAACTGAGTGCAGTACTCCAGGCACAGCCTGATCAGAGACCTATACAATGGTAGGATTACCCTCCTACTAGAGAAGCCTCCCCTGATGCAGCTAAGCATTCTGTTTACCCATCTATAAGCCTTGTTGCACTAAGCTGTGACTTTGAAGTTACCTGCTATAATCACTCACTCCCTTTCCTCAGTTGTCTGGGGGTAGTCTGACACCATAGGCCGATACTCTGTTTTTTTATTCTTTCTACTGCATAACTTTGCATTTTTTGGGTCATAGTACACTGTAAAGCTGAACTCATAGGGACATTTCTCTTTATGCCACTTGGTGCTGCTCTTAGTAGTGGATGGGATGTGAACTCAAGCAACTGTGCTTTCGAGTGTGTCTACGTCATGACATCATCACACCGTCAGCGCGGGTTGCGTGAGGTTGTTCATGAGGGCAGGATGCTGTGGAGCCACGCTTCTAGACCACACAGAGGTGGTGAGTAGTTACTGAACACACGTCATGGACATTTATGCAGAGCGACTGAGCTACCATTATCAGCAAATACTAGGAAGCTATGACTTTCAGTGAATTGTAGGTCACAGTTATCTAGACTAGGCAGCTTATGCTACTGAGAGTAAGCCCTACTGTCACATATTTTCAGCATGTTTTTGAATTACACAGAAAAAAACTGATATTTTTATTACGGTGTGTTGATGTTTTCCATGGTCTAGTATTGTTTAATATTAGTTGTTGGTAGTGATCTAATCTCATAATGAATTGATGCATGAGAACTATTTTTGTTGTGATATGAAAATAAACAGTTTATATTGGGACCATATAGTTGATTAGTTTACAGAAAACATATGAAATGCTGAACAATCCTTTTAAAGGAATTTTGAAAGGTGAATCCCTTTGAATATCTTTTCAGGGGTTAATATGGCAAACACTAACGGGATAGATAAAAAATAAGCTGATAAAATTGATGTAATAATGGTTACACTTCAAGTGTCACTTAACTACACTCTCGTTACTGTGTAACTACACTTCAACTGCATTGCAATTGTAATGTAATTGATGCAACAAACATGTAACTGAAGAAGTTTCTCCGTTACATGCAATTAATGATTACATTAAAATGGACACTTGAAATAGACAGGAAATAATTTCTAATTGGCAGCTGTTTATAATGTTCCAGTTGTCAGAAATTATATACAGACTCTTACATTATCTGTGTTTAACTGTATCTGAATAAAAAGAGATGTGTAAAACTGTATTTTGCATTGTTTCTCTTTTATGGGCAATATCCTGGTGTAGTTTACTTCATGGAACCAGTAACTTGGAGTTTTTACTATGTCATGGTTTGTGCACAGAACTCAAAGCATGGTTCTGATAGGTCAACAGCTCATGCTTAGCATTCTGTACACAAACCGTGACATAATAAAACTCCAGTTTACTGGCTCCATTAAGAAAACTGCGGAATGTTGTTCGCAGAAAGAAAACAACAGAAAACACAGTTTTTCACATCATTGTTTATTCAGATACAGTTAAATATTGATCATGTGGATGTATGAGTTTAATTTCTGTAAGAAGCAACATTACTAACTGCTGCCAATTAGCACAGATTTCCTGTCCCCTTTTAAATAAAATGTAACTGTAATAATTATGCTTATTTAAATGTTGTTTGGTTTTGGCCTTACAGTTCTTTGAAATCAACTGTATCACCGTATCTGAGCTCTATCTGGTGACTAATATGTAAGTGTGGGCCACTGTTCTGTTTTCCCAGCACTGCTAGTATTTCATGTTTCTTTTATAGTATTCAAAAAGTTTAAGTGGAATTAATCGCCTATTATTTTAGACAATAACCAGACACCCTGAAGAAAGGTTTCACCCAAAATGGTGGTGGTGCTTTCTTAACTGAGTTGTATTTTTAATTTCACCAGAATAAATGATATATAAATATATTTAAAATATATAACTATTATTTTTAATATAGATTTATTTTGGTGAGTGGGACAGTTTGTCCAGTCTTTCTAGATGTGTTCCACACTGTATTTATGCTAGGGGGCCTCCTTCGGATATTACTTATAGGGTTAGTTGCCAGCTAGAAACATCATGTTGGTTCAGAGTGACAAATATTATTGGTTCCTCCCCAGACAGTGCCTCTATCATGTATATCTACTGCTATCTCCCTCATTCTACCAATTGTTTTACCTAGCCTTCTCTCTCTACAGGAAGCTCCCCACTGCTTTCTCCCCCTAACCTATCAATTGTGCATTACCTATACTCTTTAATCCACAAGACTCTCTCCACCCATCCCTTATTTGCTCCTTTTTGTTCTCTAAGCTTTCTGAGTCACCTTCCATCCCCTCTTTGCTCTCCACTGCTATTCATTAATTTCCAAATCCCTTCTGTGCACCTAACATCATGCCCTGATTCTGACTACTTCTCCTTCGTCTCTTGTTCTCCATTGCCTCCCTTCCCCCCACTGCCTTTCCCATTCTTCCCTCTTCTACACTACTCCTCTCCCCCACCATTACCCCCTCCTACTCCCCCACCCTCTCTTCCTCCTGCCTTCCTTCCCTCTCCTACTTCCCTTGGCCAGCCACTACTCCACCTCCCATCACCTTCACTCCACCTTGTGACTCTAACTCCCTGCTTTTCTCCACCTTCCCCTCTCCATTCACCCACTACTCTCCCTTTCAACTGCTACGTAAATGCTCTCCTATCCCCTCTAAACTCTGATTTTTCCTTCTGTACTTGTGGGTGATATGCAGCCTAATCCTGGCCCTATTCACCCCTTCTCCACCTGCCTCCCCAAAGGTCTGAGTGTGGCACATGTAAATGTCCGCAGCCTCCTCCCCAAATTTGACCTAGTGCAACCCCTAATGCACAATACGGTATACAGCCAGATGTGTTAATATCATCTGAATCCTGCCTCTCCCATAAGATCCCTGACTCTGCTGTAGCCATCTCTGGTTATTCCATCACCTGGCAGGATGCCAGGAGGGGCAGAGGGTTTGCCATCTACCTAAACTCTGCAGTTCAGTCCATCCCTGTCCTCTCTATCTCCTCCTCATCTGCCTATGAACTACTGCTAGTCAAACTCTCTCTCTCCCTATCTTTGTGGCTGTCGTCTATTGCTGGCCTAGCTTACCTTCTGCATCTATCAATTACCTTCTCATTTCTCATCCAGTGAACTTATAATCCTTGGGGATTTCAATAAAAACTGGCTTTCCTCCCTATACAAATTAGCGATAATGTCAAATCCCTAAATCTCACCCAACTAATCTCTGATCCTACCCGCCTAAACCACAAATCCCTTAATCATACCCTATTAGACTGGGCCTTGACCTCCTACTCTCACCACATTACTCATCAGGCACCCTCCCAGGTGCCCTCAGTGACTCCACATGTTCTACTGTGTACGCAAATCAACAGACCAAAAGCCCTGCCAAAATTCCTCCTGCTCCGCTTTCTTCTGATCCTTGGACCTGTCCTCCTGGAAGACCTAGTAGTATCGGGCTGGTCACCTATTTCCATTGCTGGTTCCATGGACTCTGCTTTACTGTGCTTCAAGACCATGTTCCTGTCCATTTGGGATCACCATGATCCAATCAGGAAAGCTAGGGTACATGGCAGTCATCTCCCCTGGATCTCTGCCAAACTCCTGGCCTGCCTGCGAGCTAGGGACCTGGTTTGGAGAGCCCACAAGGCCTCAGGCTCCCCTTCTGACCTGCAAAAATACAGGACCTTGAGAAATGCATGCACTAGAAGAACTATAACATGCTAAGGTAAAATACTTCTCCACAACCTTCCGGAACAACATTAATCACCCTTCAAAGTTTTGGAAGGTGATCCATGCCCTCTTCTCACCTCCAATCCAGACCACTCTCCCAATCCTCAAGGTAAAAGACACCACCATCTCCAGCTCCCCTTCTTTTGCTTCTGAATTCAATAATTTCTTCACTACTTGTGCCTCCTCCATCCTCGCCAGCCTTCCTCACTCCTCCCCTTCTCTCTTCCCCCCCTGCCTCTCTCTAAAGCCCTCTTCCACTCCTCCTTTCACCTTTTCCCTTATCTCCCAGTCTGGTGCCCTTAAGGCCCTTCTGGCTGTTAACCCTCTCAAGGGCAAAGCCCAGATGGACTGGACCCAAACTCTTGCATCTCTCTGCCCCTGCCATCTGTCATCCACCTCCTCCCTTCTGACTCTCTCCTTCTTTCTTGCTTCTGTTCCAGATGCCTGGAAGCATCTACAATAATACCCCTTCCCTAAAGTGATCCCTCTGTCCCAGGCAACTATCGCCCTATCTCTACTACCCACCTTGCCAAACTACAAGAACACCTAGTCCTTTCTCAACTCTCCCCCTTCCTGGACTCATCTTCTTTCTTCACATCATTCCAATCTAGGTTCCATAAATCCCATTCCACCTTCAACACCCTCCTCAGGCAGACTGACCCCATTCTCTCTGGGATGGACCAGGGACAAATCACATCCACTATTTTTGTCAACCTGGCCAAAGCCTTTGACACAGTTGCCCACCCCATACTCCTTGACAAGATTAACGCTGCATGACTCTCCTCCCACGCCATTGATTGGTTCTGCTCATACCTTCTGGGCAGAACTCAATTAGTTAAATTGGCTACACCACTTTCCCACCCCTCCCTGTCAGCACTGAAGTCTCCCAAGGCTCTGTGCTTGGCCCAATTTTTTTTCTCCATTTTTCTAAATAACCTCCCTACAGTCTGTACCTCAGTGTCCATCCACATGTACGCTGATGATACAGTACTGTTTGCCTCTGGATCCTCCCCCTCTGATCTGATGGCCAAACTCCAACTGAACTTTGACAACGTCCAGGGCTGGTTCCGGTCAAATCAGTTGTCTCTAAATGCAAAGAAGATAGTCTTTATGACCTTTGGATCCAGGCAAAAACTCTCCAGACTTACAACCACCCCTTCCTTTCACACCCTTGATGGGTTCCCCCTTGAAGATGTGTCATCCTTCAAGTACCTGGGGGAATGGCTAGACCGGCACCTGGACTTCTCAGCTCATGTTGAGGCAATTCACAAAACATTACACCCAAAACTAGGGGCTCTGTATCGTAAATGTGGGTGCATCCCCTTGCCTGCTCGCAGAGCCATATTACAGAAAATGATTCTCCCCATCTTTGACTATGGAGACACAGTGTACAGCACTGCTCCTAAGTCTGTGCTGGCCAGACTGGACCCACTGTTCCACTCACTCTGCTGTTTTGCTCTTGACTGCCCCCTCCTCACTTCCACTAATGGTGCCACCACTGCTCCCTCTACTCTGCCCTCTCTCTCTCTCTCCTCCCTTGAGGCCAGATGTCTTACTCACTGCTCCTTCTTCCTGGCCAAACACTGGCTTGGTTCTCTTCCTTCCTTCCTATCTCTCCTCACTCCCCTCATCCCCTCCCCCTCCTCCTACTCCCTACGAAACTCAAACTTCTTGCCTCCTCACTTCTCACCTAGATCAACTCAGTTGGTCAGGGCGGTTGCCACCGACTCCCTAACCGTGGAACTCCTTCCCCTTAACCACCCACTCTGCAACTCTCTTCACTCCCTCTCCATCTTCTCTTTGAGCTTTACTCACCCAACTGCAACTGTTCCTGATTCTTCCTTCCCTATGGCCCCTCTCCCTTTTACCCTCTTTCCTCTTCCCTCACCCTGATCTATATCCCTCCCACACCACTCAACCACTGTCCACCTAATTATTATATCACACCTTTGCATCTCTCTGTGATTGGCTGTAATATGCTTAAGAACATTGGCCCCTTGCTGGGCGTCTGTTATGCCTCTCTACGAATAGCTATCCACAACTTGTAAATTCAATTGTATATGTAAAATTGTAAATACTAAATTGTTTTATATTGCTTTAATCTGCTTGTTTATTATGTTTCTGTCTTCTGCTCGCTGTGTAGTCTACCGCTCGCCATTATATTACATTTTTGTTATATTTTCTTCCCTCTTGTCCTCTACTGCCCCCCTGACACATCTGAAAATGAGCTGCTATTCAGCTCAGTATGTCTTTCCTGGTAAAACTTTTTAAATAAATAAATAAATGTGTACCTGTGCCTTGATTTGATTTAATTTTGACAAGAAAGCTGGCCGCCGTGCTCGGCTGGCCCATCAGAAGTGCTCCTGTTAGTTTGAGCACTTTTATTATATTCTGTCCCTTTGATTACTCTTAGTCTTAGGTAACTAGTTTTAGGTTTTATGGCTAGGGTCCGTTTCAGTGAGGTATTGCAGGGCAGTGTTTTTTGTTTTGTAGGTAGTAAGTAAGTGAAAGTCATTGTCCTGCACATTTTTTGTTTCTGGCTGCAAGTTGCTATTTGATCAGTTTTACTGTTTACTGAGCTATCATCCCATTTTAAGCACAGGTATTGCTTGTCTGAGGAGGTTGTTTTACTGTCATTTGGTACTTCAGTTCTATTTTGAACTGGAAAATGTTTCTGACTTTGGCTCCTGGAGCCGTGACTATCTGACATGATTGATTTTCCAGGTACCTGTTGCTGCCGGCACTCTTGTGAACTGAGCAGCACACCTGATTATGTGGTATTAGAACTGGGCTTTTTTATTTCCTGGTCTCTGATTACTGGTACTTGCCAGGGGTACATTAACTTTCAGTAGACGATCAGGGAAATAAAAAGTGCCAACCTGCCATGCCTAATAGTCAAACTGGTATCCCTGTGCCAGTCAGAATTTTGAAATTTAGTAGCCACCATTTATTCCCCTCACTAAGCGAGAGGAAAGACTGACTCAGCCCAGCCATACACAGAGAGACATGCACGCATAATCATGCCCAAAACCCCACTGCCATTCTAGTCTTTAAAAAACATAACCCCATCCCCAAAACCCAGCCTGGGTTAGAAATTCAGTCCATGTAAAAAAAATTAAAAAAAATGCCAAGAATGAGGCGGAGGACAGAAAAGCGGACCGTTGGCAAAGGGTACTTGAGTGACAGATTCAAGCTTCAAAGCATCACAGACCTCAGTGATAACAGGAATTTTTAGACAGCAGTACCTGTTCCATGCACGTTTACCCTAATGGTTCTAGTCTGCTGCAGTTCATGCAGCTCCTCCTCGTATGGTACCTGCATTCAACCCTCCGGGGCTCACCTACTTTCCACATGGTGCTCCACTTCACATTCCAAGTCCTCAGGGCAGGCAGCGAGGACTGGGAATCTGTAAAATAGAAAAAAAAAGAAAACAGCAGAGGGATTGGTCCTGGTCCTCGGGGCAGGCAGTGAGGACCAGGATGCTGGAAAAAAAAACCTGAAACAACCAAAGCTGTTACTTTCAATCCCAGGGCAGGAAGCGGGATAAAAGTTCTCCACATAAATCACATACAATTCTGGTCCCCAGAGCAGCCGTAGGAGCAGAAAACAAGAAACACTAATGAATAAACTAAAAACAATAAAAGCTTTTAACTTAAGCCCTATCTGTGTTGATGTGTGTGTGTGTGTGTGTGTGTGTCACCATGACAACCAGCTCCAAACTTACAACTGCAGAGGCTCTGGTAGGACTAATGTCCCTAGATCAAAAAACAAACAAACACAGCATTCTAATGCAGGCAGATGAACTATTTTATTACAAAATAAATCAAGCAGCTAAGAGTTTTAACATTAAAACATAATTTTTTTTTCAGACATATATAATACAGTGGCCCATTTTCTAAGCATAATTATACTCTCCAGGATGGGCGATGTGGGCTATATGGACATTCCAGGGGCTATAAGGCCCTCCGCCTGCAGCGTCTGGCCTCATTACGCCCCAGGCAGTCCGGTATAGCCCAATACCGCCTACCCTGTCGGGTATTATTGCTTGCGTATTGGGTAGTGGATAGAGTGTGCTGTATATTTTGAAGCGGTTTTAAGCTGTGGAATTGAAGGGTGTTCGAGATGGAAATTCTGCTGGTTAAACTTGCTTTTATGAGATCTGAGGCCAGAGTCTACAGTTGAGGAGAAAGATGTCGGTGGTGAGAGGACCGACTCTACCCTTTGCTGGGACTGGTGGATCCCGCCATTGCTGTGGTGCTCTTTTTTTTCCCTCAGCACTGCGTGAGAGTGGAACTGGCATCAAGTTTGGCCTCCCTATGTATTGGTGCAACTTACTTAAGAATTGATCTTGAAGACAACTTGGGTGAGAGTCTTGCTAGTGGGTATTGTTCCATTCTTGTGCTGCTTGACCTGTCTTCGGCTTTTGATACGGTGAACCATGATGTGCTGTTGACCCATTTAAGGCATTATGTAAGACTTGTAGGTATGGTGTTGTAATGGTTCGAGTCCTACCTACCTATCTGGCAGGGTGCAGCAGATGGCACTTGGCTCTTCCATCTCGAGAAGTGCTGCGCTCAGCTGTGGTGTGCCTCAGGAGTTGATTCACGCTCACATGCTGTTCGCTATGTACATGCTGCCATTGGGGGAGATCATTAGATACTATGGTTTTGAGTTTTCATTGCTATGCTTATGATACCTGGTTATATGCGTCTTGTGTGCCTGATGATGATACGGCAGTCCTGGAATTAATGGAGTGCCCTAGGGAAATCTAAGGCTGAGTGGTGGCCAACCGGCTCAGACTGAAACCACCGAAGACAGAGGTGTTACTAGTAGAGCTGGGTCAGTCTGGTCTGGCAGTGACAAGTGATGGAATCGTCCTTCCTTCCTTGGATGGCATAATGCTCAGAGTCTTAGATAGGGTGAGGATGTCAGCTGGGTTTTTTTTTTTGGTACTTTTTTCCCTGGCCACCAGTCTGCTTACCTCACACTTCCAGGCATCCTCCTGAGGTTTTAGGCCGCCGTCCAAAGGCCCCCCCAGCTCCATATTCGGGCCCACGGCTTGCCCCCCGGGGTGGGGAGGTGGAGAGCTCCCCTCACACTCTCTCACCCAGACAGGATCCAGTAGAGCCACCACCCTCGGCGCCGAGCAAGTCCCCCTTGCATATGGCCATCAAGCCGCCGTGACTGGTGACCATATTTTCCTTTTTCTTCCTTCCATGGACGTCTGTAATGTGCAATGACGCCAAGGGACAAGAGCGCGCACACTACCGCACGTGCCCCTTCCTGGCATCAGTCACAGCACCTCCCCCCAAGTCTGCCTATCACCTGCCATCACCCCCAGCCACTGCTAGAGGCCACTAGGCCACTGAGGCATCCCGCCTCCCCTCCCCAGAGAAGGAGAGCAGTCTGACGGACGCTCGATCCTTCTCCTCTCCTGCTGACCCCTGATGACCCAGGCTCGTTCCCGAACCTGGGTTGCCAGTGTGTGCGAAAGGGCGTCCAGCCTCAATCCTCATGCCGCCAGGCTGACCCAGGTGTCAGCTGTTTTTCGCAATTGGTTTTACCATCTCTGTAACATCTCCTGGATCAAACCCTTGCTGGATCAGCCCATCTGGTGACTCTGGGACATGCCGTGGTTACACCTAGGCTGGATTACTGTAATGCTCTGTACCTTGGGCTAGCCTCAAGGTTGGTGTATCAGTTTCAGCTGATCCAGACTGCTTGTTACTGGGACCTCTCGGTTTGAGCATATGATGCCAGTTCTCCGTGTTTTGCACTAGTTGCTGGTGCAATGGCACATCAGCATCAGGGTGTACCTGTTAACTTACAAGTCCTTGCATGGACTGGATTTATGCTGCCTGAAAGATCTTCTGAACCCTTACACTCCTGGTCATCCCCTCTGGTCAGTGGATGTGAATTTCCTACTTATTCCCAGATCCCGCTTGAAGTCCTAAGGTGATTATGGCATTTGGCATGGCTGCCCAATCCTCTAATGTCCTTCCCCAGGAAGAGAGAGACCCGTCATCCCTGACCATATTTAAATCTCGCCTAAAGACCCATCGGTTTTTACTGAGGTTTAGATCTGGCACTGCTGTGTAATTTTAGTGTTATTTTAATTGTAAAATTTATGAGTCATTTTATTTGCTTTATCTCTTTTGCTCTGAGGTGCTCAGAGCCCTTTGAAGGGTGTCATATAAATAAAATTGCCTTGCCTTGGTTTGGCCTCTCTCTCTGATACAGTCTTATCTGTTTCATACCGAGGTGAATTGCGTCAGAGATGATATTCTTATTGAATTCAATTTGCCAGACCCCGGATTACTGCTCCAGCCTACCCAGGTGGCTCTTCAGTGTCACTGATGTCCTCCTTACTGTTGACCATCCTCAAATTTTGTGTCATTGGTGAACAGACTGATCTTGCTGACTCACTCCTTCAGCTGTGTCGCAGAGTAACAAGTTGAATAGGACTGGACCCAAGACTGACCCGTAGGGTTCCCAATGGGTGACTTCCCTTTCACCCGAGTACTTAAGTATTAAGGCATGACCAAGGGTTAGATTAACAGTCTTTTAATCGCCTCTGGGGTACAATGTGGCATGAGGCATAGCTGAGTGCCATATTGCCCCTAGGGGGTGATTGACTGTTAATCTAACTCCTGGGAATGCCTTCTTGATACTCTAAAAAATGTATATCAGAAGAGAAAATGTTAGAAGTGTACCTTTTTAATGTTTTCCTCATTGAGAGAGAGAGAGAGATTTTAAATAAAATAGTTCATCCACCAGCTGTTTAAGAATGTGGGCTCAGAATGAGAATGTATCATTCCAGTCAATCAGCAGTGCTAGTGGATGGAATGCTGGCAGGAAGAATTCATGTGCCATGGTGATCATCCTGTACGTGACAGTGTAACTTAGATTCATGTAAGGCTGTTGTAATGCTTATAGCCAATCAGAATGGAGCATTTCAAGACCATTTTTATAATCTCCAGTAACCACCACCTTCTGGGTCCTCCCTCCAAACCAGTTCCCAATCCAACAGGTCATACCCTTCCCTAACCCTAGATCTCCCAACTTCTTCACTGGCATTGTGTATGGTACTAAGTCAAAGACTTTGCCAAAATCCAGGCAATGGATGTCAACAGGTTGACCTTTGTCCACTGCATGTGATACCGCATTATTGAAATGAATGAGGTTGATCTGGCATAATCTCTCTTTAATAAAGCCATGTTGCCTTGTGTTTTGCAGGCCGTTTTTCTCCAGGAACTCCACTATCTGCTATTTCAATGGTCTTGAGCAGCTTGCCCACAGTGGATGTCAGACTCACTGGCTTGTAATTCTTGAAGCCACCCTGTCCACCCTGTTGTGGAGTGGTATTACATCCACTTTCCCCCAATCCACTGGGACTATTTCTGTATTCAGTGAAAAGCTGAAAATGTTTGCCGGGGCGGGGGGTAGTGGTGGCTAGCTTGAGCTTCTTTAACACCCTGGGGATCAACCCCTCAGGGCCTGATGATTATAGACTTTTCAATGTCATCAGACCTTTGTAAACTCGGTCAGTGAACACATGCCTTACTTCTAACTTGTGCTGAAGACCTTGAGCTTTTGCCATTCTTCAGCCTGGCAGTTGGCTGTGGTTTTCTCAGTGAAAACTGAACATAAGTAGTCAATCAGTGCATCTGCTTTCCCCTCGTTATCCACCAACCAGGTCAGCACCTTTGGCAACCTTTCGATTGCTGTCTTTTTTCTTTCTTTTTTAACGATGTTGCTGAAGAAGATGTTTGTAATTAATCTTTTGCTCACTTTGCTTGTCCCTGCTTAGCCTCTGCCACAGCGTTCTTCACCTCGCACAGGTAGCCTTGAGCTTATCCTGGTAGAATGCTCTGTTGTCTGCTGTCTGATCCCTTATATCTCCTAAGGCAGCTGTTTCATTCCTAGTGCTTACATCCTCCCGTGAGGACCATAATAACCTTATCTTCCTTTTTTCTGCTATTCTTAGTTAGTTGTTTCTACTGTATGCATCGCTCCTCCTCCTTGTCATGCAGACAATGACTGACTGAGGTGACGAGCAGACAGTCCATGCAGGTCTTGTCACTGCAGCACTGATGGTGGCAATTTCATCTATGGAGAGTGGGTTTGGGTGTAGGTCTGGTTGCTGAATGGGTGGTGATTGCAGCTGTCATAAACAGGGCCCAGATGGGAGGGACCACTAAACTACCAGTGACAAGAAATACATTAATATTTATATCCAATGGTATTGGGAGGAGGGGGCCCACTAGAGTACCAGGGACAGGAATACATTAATATTACTATTCTGATGGGATTGAGGAGGGAGGGTCCATTACATTACAGTACCAGTGAATGACCAATCATGCTGTTACATAGCCAGTTGGGCAGTGGGTGGGGGGAGCCAACTGAGGTTCTGCACATTGTGCAAGGAGGCATTGTGCAGAGTCTCTAATGACCACATAATGACATGCAACTGACTCCTTAGAATCTTGCATGCCATACGTGTCCATTAGCATACTGGCTGCTGTATATCGCTCCCTGTAACAAAGGCTTTGTCCCATTTAGGACATGCTTTCTCACTTTGCTCCTGGGAGTCTGTTGCCAACATGGGGCTATGTTACTCCAGTCGATGGTCACTTTGTGCTGTGCTAACTTGGCCTCATATTCATACAGGCAGTGCGCACTGGACAAGGCACATTGTCTGAATGAATATGGCACCCTGTTGAGCCGCGACATATCTTCGGTGTGCCATTTTGTTTGAGTAGCACAAATGGGCTGGTTTTGAAAATAGGTCCCTATATGAAATGTAAGCTGACTTTCATCAAAGTACTTTTCCTTACTGCAGCAACAGTTCTTTAAGCATCATCGACTGTAAATGGACTGCTCACCGACTGTCATCATGAAGGATTGCCCAGTTTACTGTTTCACTCTGCAGAACCCATTGCAATGTTCTTGAAAGTATTCTGTCATAATTACCAGTTAAACAGGCTGCGTGGCATAATTCTACCAGACAGCTGCCAGTAATAAACATTACTGCCAAGGAAGCTAACAGTAACGTAACAACCTTTGTACTGTATATTTGCCCTTGCCTGTGGTTGCCAGACCCATCACTGTGATGTCTACTATAAATTGGAGCTGCCATTCTTGAAAAGATGGCGTGAGCACATGGGCCATCTGCTTAATTTACAAATTATTTACAGATGGCATGGTGTGGACCCTGACTACCTTTGCAAACTTCTTACCTTAACTGTGTGGTCCTACCAGCTGCTGTCTCAGGTCAGAGATAATCTAGTTGTCCCAAGGGAAAAGCAATCTATAGGGAAGAGCATTCTTACAGTATGCACTCTCTCAACTGGGACATATTCCCTGAAAATCTAAATCATACCCCATCCTTATCCCTGTTTAAATCAATGCTTTATAATCACTGCAGCATGTTTAATACCCACCACAAGTAACATGTTTACATTTTATACATCAGTGCATTTACTTGGTTTTCTGCTTGGTTTCTCTTTCGCATTAACTTATTGTGTACCTTTGCTGTATGTGTATCAAGGCTGCTGTTTATGTCCCTGGGGTCCTTTTGCAAATGAAGTGAGTTTTGCTGCCCTGGTATGGAAACTTTTAAACAAATAATTGCCAAGAAAGCACTGTGGCCATGACAGTAGTATAGCACCCCCCTTTTAATTCTAAACAAGTTGCAGCACTGTTGCATCACCACTGCCCTACTACAAGTGACATTTCAACAGAGGGAACTTTTAGTAATCACCACTGTACACGCACAAGACAGCATCCTTTGTATAATTAACAATGCAGTTCTTTAAAAAGTCCAGATTAGTTATAAAAGACACGTAAACAAGGAACTTAAATCTCTATGTTTCTTCAACATTTACGCAAACTGAAATTAAGCTGTGTGATTTAGAGTGGGAACTGCAGCAAACAGACACAGACATAGATACTCAAAGTCCCCACACACACACACCAACTTCCCGAGTTTTGACTTGCCTGTATCCCTTCGGACATGCAGGTATGCTGTTGACACAGTTTATTTTTAAAATCTGCAGAGTGACAGGCCAGGATATTGACAGTGAAACCAGGAGATCTGAATATGTCAAACAGAGGTGTGGCTAAAGTGGGTTCGTTTTATTTATTTATATAATAGTTTCATCCAGGAGAAACATATAGAGATGCATAGACCATCTCATTTACAGTTGTGTCCTGGGGAGAGGAATGTAATAATATCATAGTACAGATCTGTACCTGCTGTACAATGAAAGCATGGTGCACAGCTGATTGCTGCTCCGAATAATTAGGGCAAGCCAGCTATGTTCTCGAAATACGCAGTATCAAATATCCATTTAGTTGGTTTTAGACATTGTTAAGTAGAAATAAAGGGTGTATGTGATGACATGTTATGTTCACTGATTTGTTCCCTACCTGCACGTTTCTGTCCTTGTGATGTTTCACAGCAGGTGACCAGTAAGATAGCAGCTCAGGGAGGGCAATAAAAAAATTTGCTTGCCTAGTTCTGCCCCTTTTTCAGATGAAATAACGACAGGCCTGCCAAGGTTCATTGTAGGGCTGCATACTTAGGATCTGAATAACAGAAGAAATGAATATGCACATGTCTACAGTGTATGTGTATCTTTCTGTTTGTTGATTTGGAATTTACTTAAGTCATGTAAAAAAATACAAAGGTAGCAACAATATGGTTTAAAACTGTGACCTGGGGGAAGAAAGTATTGGGGGAGAAATTAAAACAAGCGTTTGTCAATGCCGAATGTTTGCTTGCTGGCATTAGCATTGGAAGTGCAGAAATTAGACATATGCAGAATAGGAATGGCAGCAAGTATTCAACTGATGCCAACCCACCCATCCTGCAGAGATGGACAGGCATTGGGGTGTCCCCTTTGGGTCGTCGCCCATAATGCTCATGCCATTTCACCTCACCCTACCCCTGCAGACAATGACAAGTGTCGAGGTGTGCCTTGGGGTGTTAGGGCTTTACACTCACCCCATTCCATAAGAAATATGCTGAAATGGGTACAGTATAGGAGAATGGGGTTAACTTTGGGGCCGAAGAGTCCAAGGCACACCTCAGTGCCTGTCACTGGCAGCAACGTTGGGATGGGGTGGAATGGCATGAGCATTACTGTCGACAATCCCAAGTCACACCCCTGACGCCTGTCAGTCCATACAGGGTAAAGCGCTATGGTCAGAAACCCTAACGCCCTTGGGGTTTCTTGGTATTTTCACTCCAAGTTTTCAACATGGGCTTTTTGTGACGGCACTGCATGAACAGTGACACTATCAGTTCGTTAGCTGAAAGGTGATTTGGCACAGCGACTGCGTCATTTGGTGCCACAGGTGCGAAAACACATTTTGAACAGGATGTGAAAAATTATACTGTAGCTGTACTGTTCATGAGGAGGTGTAAAAAAAAAAAAAAAAAAAAAACGTAATGTTGAAAATCTGGTGTGAAATATAATGCAAATATTTGAGGATTTTTCACAGATTTTCAACATAAGATCTGGGACCTCCACTCATGAACAGTGGCACTGTGATTTTCTTAATCTGTCCTGAACGTTGATTTCGCCCAGCGATCGCGCCCATTGTGCGCCACAGGTGTGAAAACATGTTTCAGGCAGGATGTAAAAAATGACAGCTGTACTGTTCATAAAGTGGTATGCAAAAATGACAATGTTGAAAATGTGGAGTACAAATATAAACAAGCATTTGTCAATGCCGAATGTTTGCTTGCTGGCATTGGCATTGGCAGTGTAGAAGTTACAGAGCTGCATAATAGGAATGGCAGCGAAGTATTGAACTGAAGCCTACCCCACCACCACCCTGCAGAGAGTGACAGGCATTGGGGTGTGCCTTTGGGTCGTCAGGCATAACAACTACGCCATTTCACCACACCCTACCCTGCAGACACTGACAAGTGTCACAGTGTGCCTTGGGGTCTTTGGCCCTTATGCGCACCCCATTCCATCAGGAAATACAGTGAGATGGGTGCGGTATAGGAGAATGGAGTGAAGTTTGGGCCTGAAGAGTCCGAGGCACACCTCGATGCCTCTCACTGGCTGCAGGGTGTGGGTGGGGGTGGAATGGTATGAGCATGACAGGCAAGAATCCCAAGTCACACCCCTGATGCCTGTCATTCTCTACAGGGTGGGGCGTTATGGTTGGAAACCCTAACGCCTCAGGCATTCGTTGGTATTTTCACTCCAAATTTTCAACATGTTTTTTGTGACCCCACCTCATGAACAGTGGCAATATCAGTTTGTTAGCGAAACTGCTTTTGTACAGCGACTATGGCATTTGGCACCACAGGTGCAAAACACATTCGAACAGGATGTGAAAATGACAGCAGTACTGTTCATGGAGGTGTAAAAATGGCAATGTTGAAAATCTGCTGTGAAAATCTGAAAAAAACTGGTGAAGTCACAGTGTGCATAGAAACTGTACAGCGCACCCGTAATGTAACTAGTTTGGGATTTTTACAGCAGATTATTAACTGAGGCATTTTGGGACCTCAATCATGAACAGTGTCAGTGTTTTTCTTTATCTGTCCCGAACAATGATTTCCCACGGATAGCATTTCTGTGCTGAAAGTGTGAAAACACATTTCGCCATGTTATAGAAAATGACAGCTGTACTGTTCATAAGGAGGTGTGAAAATGCCACTGGTGAAAATCTGGACTGAAAATATTACAAATTCATGAACTTACGAGGTGCGTGGAAACTCGCGCAATGCTCACTGTAACACAGTCATTTATGGAGTTTTGTCACCAAATTTTCAACATAGCCATTTAAGACCTCTGCTCATGACCAGTGTCACTGTGATTTTCTTAATCTGTCCCAAACATTGTTTCGCACACCGACTGTACCATTGTGCTACATGTGCGTAAAACACATTTTGGGCGAGATATGAAAAATGGTAGCTGTACTGCTCATAAGGAAGTGCGTAAAATGGCACTATTGAAAATCTGGTGTGCAAATATTACAAATTTACAAACTTGCTGTCGCGTGGGAACTGCATAACGCATGCTAATAAAACAGTCATTTTGGAATTTTCACCAGATTTTCAACATAGCTATTTTAAGACCTCTGCTCATGAACCGTGTCACTGTGATTTTCTTAATGTGTCCCGTACATTGATTTCGCACACTGGCTGCGCCATTGTGCGCTACATGGGCAGAAACACATTTAGGGTGAGATGTGAAAAATGACAGCTGTACTGCTCATAAGAAGGTGTGGTAAAATGGCAAGGTTGAAAATCTGGAGTGAAAATATTGAAAATTTGCGAACTTAAGAGCATGTGTAGGAACTGCGCAACGCATGCTCATAAAACAGTCATTTTTAGGAATTTTTCCACCAAATTTTCAAAATAGGCTTTTTGAGAGCCCATCTTATGAACACTGACAGTGTCATTTCATTAATCTTTCAGAAAGGTGATTTGGCGCAGTGGCTGCGAAATCACCCTCAGGCCAGAGTCTGCATGACAGTGTAAGAATTCATGAGGAGGGTCCCAAAACCCCATGCTGAAAATTTGGTGCAAAATTCCAAAAATGCCTGAGATATGCAACAAAGTTGAAAAACCTATCTATCCCATTATACAGCTTATCGGCATTTCCTCAGTTCGCGAGTCGGCTTTGAAGGTGCAGACGTGTTCCCAGTCCACTGAAGATTGTCGTGCGGACTCGGGAGTAAGTATGGGTGGAGGGTGTGGGGAGGCAGGGTGTGCAGTGGGTGGGTGCGGGTTGTGGGGAGAGCAGGGAGACTGTGAGGGACCGTTTTTCTTTACAGGTTTTTGTTTTAAAAGACGACGCTGGATGTTTGCCATGCTGGGGTGGGCCCCAGCATGGCAGAAGGATGGTTGGGGCGTGGAGCCAACGGGGATTGGGCACCCGTCGGCCATGGTGCACCCGTTGCCACGCCAGCGGTGGCTCCAGCATGGCACCCTGTACTGGGGAGACACAGTGGAGACGACCGGGGATTGGGCACCCCCGTCGGCTATACAGTGCCTGCGTTGGGAGGGAGGGAGCAGCAGCAGCAGCATGTGTGTGTGTGTAAGGGGAGCGTGCATGAGCTGGCAATATCTGATCGCTGCTCACTGAAGCGTAGCTCCCCCTTTCAACTGTATGCCACTGCATTTTGGAGCTATCATAGACAGCTCCAGCAGGCATTGGAGAACTGCGGCCGCGCCTGCAAACACACTGACTGAATTGGAAGAGGGCTGACACACCTCCGAAAGCTCCGATGATGGCACTATGTTTCTTGCACATGTGTGCAAGCTAACATAAAAATTGGTGAAGTTATGAGCGTGCGTAGAAACTGCACAACGCACACTCGTAATGCAGTCATTTTTTGGAATTTGTTCACCAGATTTGCAACATGGGCTTTTTGGGACCTCTCCTTATGAACACTGTCACTGTGATTTTCTTAATCTGTCTCAAATGTTGATTTTGCACAGCAACCATGCCATTGTGTGCCAGATGTGCGAAAACACATTTTGGGCAGGATGTGAAAAATGACAGCTGTACTGTTCATAAGGAGGTGTGTAAAAATAGTAATGTTGAAAATATGGAGTGAAAATATTAAAAATTCTCAAAGTTACGGGCGTGTGTGGGAACGGCGCAATGCATGCTCATAACACAGTTCACCAAATTTGCAACATAGACTTTTTGGGAGCCCACCTCATGAACAGTAACACTGTTGTTTCATTACTCAGTCCTGGAAGGTGATTCCACGCAGTGGTTGCGAAATCACCTTTTGGGACTGAATAATGACATGACAGTGACTTGAGTTCATGAGGTGGGTCCAAAGAACCCATGTTGAAAATGTGGTGCCATAAGATGCAAAATGGGTGAGATATCCATCTAAGTTGACCCCCATTTATGCCATTATACAGCTTACCGGCATTTCTTCAGTTTGCGGTCAGCTTTGAAGAGTGCAGATGTGTTCCCCTTCACTGAAGATCGTTGCACTGGGCTTTGGAGGTAACAGTAAGTATAGGGTGGAGGATGTGGGAAGGTAGGTGCGAGGGTGGTTGGGGAGGGGCACCGCAGACAAAGGACTGTTTCTTGTTTACAGGTTAAAAAAAAAACCTTCGTGGAAGGTTTTCTTTTTACAGTATATTTGGCATGCTGGGGTGGGCTCCCAGTGTACCATGTGGGGTGTTTTGGGACTATTGGAGCCGACAGGGACTGGGCACCCCATCGCGAAGGAAAGCGGGTCTGTGTTTGGGGGGCATTATGCTGAGGGCGATTGGGCACCTGCTTGACATGCAAATTAAACTGGGTCATCACTCTGAAGAGTTGGGCTCCCCTTCAGCAAATGAACTAGGGAGGGCATGCACAGAGTTAAGCGACCCCGGCGTTGCTTTCAGGCGGGACTGTGAGGCGGATGGCAGCAGCTGCTGCCATGTTTACTGAAATGTTACACCAGGCAAAGCACACCCTGCAGTGATGGATTGCTCTCTCACTGCAGCTGCAAAATTTTTTCAAGTTGGTGGCACGCTTTTGAGCTGCTGTCATAGACAGCATGCTTATTCATTGGTGCCACACAGACGAGCCATAAAAAGCAGTCACAGCATTGGCCACAACACGGCTGCTCCTCCACAACCTGCTACTCCAGCAAGCTGTCACAACATGTTTCTTGTGCATGCACGCAAGCAAACATAAAAAAAAAAAAAGCATCAAAAAATAGAAAACTAATAAGTAACAACATAGATAATAAATAAGGTACATGGATAATATAATAGACTGTTACTTAGTAAGCAAAAATTACAGGTTGAGGAAGCATCAAAGAGAAGAGAAGTCAGATGCAACATAGTAGCCGCAAAACAGCAGCAATAGTTGGCCCTTAGCACGGGCAAGTCAGTTAACCAGGGTAAGTACAGGAGTGCATAGCCACCGTTTATGGTTTAACCTATGGACCTTGCATTCCATCCCATACCTATAGAGACTGCATTCGATCCCATCTCCTACCCATCCTATCTCTATTATCATCTGCAGCTTTTTCAGTAAAGGCCTGCAATAGCAGAGCAAATCTGAGGCTCACTGAACATGAAATAAAGAATTTAAGAATTTCTGTGACACAACTGTGGTACTTTGCCAGTGGATTATAGTTACTAAAATACGTGGGAACTTATAGTATTTATTTGGTCTGGATATGAACTAAAATCAGAAAATGTAAAATAAGTTATTTCTAACAAGCGTTTTAAAAAAACGTTAGCTAACAATTCTGCATCACTAGTTGAAAACTGTATCACCATTACTCTTCAATGATGTTGCATTGATCTCAGTCTCACATTTAATTTTTTTTTTTTTTTAGCTCTAACAGTTCCCAAGTTAGACATTTCTAAGGTTAATGGGAGTTTTTTTAAAGGCTGGAAATACGTAGACACAAAATGCAGGCTGTGCCTGTGTCTACATTGAGCCAATTATGTGTCAATATGCTGCTGCTATTGTCCAAAACGTGTCTGTGAGAAGAAAGTCATGATATACAATAAAAACCTGGCCCAAAGTCGATTTTGGGTAATGTTTTTCTTGCAGTGCATATTTTTCTGGATGCAAAATGTTGAAGTTAGACCATCTTTTCTGAGTTATTGATTTACTTAAGTTAACAGATTAAGCTACAGGGAAGCTGCCCTTGCTAAGCTACAGTGAACAGGACATTCCCATCCTTAGAATGGATGGCTCAAATTATTGCATGTGTATCTGGGTGTCTGTGTGCATAGGTAATTATGTCACTGCATAATATATAGATATTGAGATAATCCTCTATGCACACATGATTATGTCACTGTGTAATAAACAAGCATTGGAATCTTCCCATGTAGCTTTCTATCTTTCTTACATACACATCCACATCTGGTCCCACTTGCACCTTCAAGCCCCTATTGGCCCTTTCTCTGATATCTGATCAATAGAAGGGGCACCTCCAAGAATCTGGTACCATGCCATGAATCCAGCTATCCAACACACAGAAAAAGCCCACACATGGAACTAGCCTTGAGCTGACTGGTCACACTCCACAGCTCACACAGGATGTACATTGCTAAAAACATCATTATTCCATGCAAATCTTGCATGATTATGCAGAAAAGTGCTAAAGTCACAGGAGCTCTTAGTCGCATGTGACTTTAGTACTTACTGCATAACCTGAATAAACATGAGATACTTCAATTTGCCAGACATAAATTGGAGTAGGGTCTATTAATCTTAAACTTAGATATAGGGAATTGTAGTTTTTAAACATTCCGTCTTTCATGTCATGCACATCATGAAAAAAATTCAACATTTTTGGTACAGTGTTGTGCTGTTTCCCATCACAAACCTGTGGTAGAACCATGCTAATACACTACATCCATAGAGTAAATTTGATGGGTAACGTCTATGGGAAAAAAAAAATTAAATTATGAGGGGTGGCCAGCTTTAATGACTGGAGTCGTTAATTACAAAATTAGCTATATAAACTGTTTTAAAAATATCTGTGAAATTTAAGAATACAATGAGGATGAATCTAGGGATGTCAGAAATAGAAATTTTGTTTAAAAAAAATGAAATTTTTTGCTGAATAACAAATACTGCTTCTTTAAAAACATATTTATTTTTCACGTTTTCAACACTCTAGGATTTTTAAAGTGCCAAACAAAGAATTATCAGATTTTCTGGATCCAGAGATTCTGGGCCCAAGAACATGCAAGTCAAAATTTCAGGTTATTCCATTCAAGGGTGGATGTGGTGTTTTGGCGCAGAAACTGGAATTTGACAGAGTACTGCCTTCTCAACCCTAACTAGAGTGGTGCTACCCTGTCAGTATTTTTTTTTCCTGCAGTTCTGCCCTATCTGCCCTTGCTGCTTGTTTGCAACTGACATCATAAATCAGTTTGTGACCTCACACTCTGTTGTTGTGGTGACAATTATGATGTGATGAACAGATTATGATATTAGGTGTAGCTAAGCAGCTGGATCAGATTAAGTCTAGGGTCCAGTGACCTTGTTTTCAAGCAACTGTCCTCCAGAACAAAGAAAAAGAGGGAAAGAATAATAGTAATATATTAACTATTAACTGAATTAATCTAACCGTTACAGTCTTTAAAGTTTTACAGATAGTGTCGGGGTCCTTTATTAATCTTAACGTCTGTATTTAACCTGTGAACAAACTGTGATGTCAGCACTTCTCCCACTCCCAGTCCCACAACTGTCTGAGTGAGAGCTGATGAGGTACACTAAGAGAAGAAGGAGGCACCCAGACTGCCTTATTATGAAACACTCCGATGGTACATTTAAAAAAAAAATAGTTGTGGCTGTCCTTGTAGGGTGACTGGAAACACATGTTGGATTTTTCTTTTGAAAATACACATTCCCTTTTTAAAGTGCCATTGTTTACTTCAGTTTTATCCATGGTATTGAATACTGTATATCAACAGTGACTTTCAAAATGCCAAATAATGGTAGCTGGAAATTGTATCGACAGGTATATTTTAAAATTTAGAGGAACTTGTAATGGAGCAGAACAACGCATTCTCAAATGCTTCACCAAGTGAAAGGAGGAGAGAGCCCTGACATATTAAAACATTTGTATTATCTCTCCTTTTATAGATAGCACCAGCATTGGCAAGGTTCCATGTACTGTGCAGGAAAATAAGGCCATTTAATTACTGATTAAACAAATTATATGCAGCCTGCAGTAGGATGGTGAATTACACGGGCTCCAAGTTTTAATAATTTAGAGTAATTTATCTGCTCTTCCCAGTTTGTAAATATCCATGCCATTTAATTTAATCTCCACATCAACTTTTTGATCATGGAGAAATTAAAAGTGAAAAGTTAATTTGCCGTTCACTGAATGCTGCATTCAAACAGGAGAACCCAAGCAAACTAGTAATCTCTGACCTTTATTCAGAAGACATTGCCATAGGCAAAGCAGGAATGCAATTCTATGGAAAATACTGCAGTATCCTAGTCTTTAGCATGGCAACCGATTATTTAAGAGCTAAAATATACCCTTATTTGTTTGTACACCTTCAGTTTCAAAGCAAAAGTGCAAATATATATGCCACACCTGTGTTTATAAATATTGCAGGACAAAATAAATTTGGTTTTGTCTGTAGAAACAGAGAACTATGTGGGCTGAAGAAGACCTTGTGGTCTACTGAGTCAGGCCAATATTTGTGCATTGGCGGTGGCTTGTGCTTTATACATCTAAATTACCATCCTCTCACCCTTCCCCTGATCATTTTTTTTTTATAACTGTAGCTATCCCGCCTGCTCCTGAAACCTTCTGGATTTAGGTTAACCACCTTCAGGCAGCTTATTACAACCCTCTACCACCCTTTCCATGAAAAAGTACTTTCTGGTGTCCCTCCTAAACGTAACCCCCCTCCCCACCAACTTGCTGCTATTCTGCCTGGCACACATAATCTCACTTGGTCTAAACAGTCTGCTAGAGTGCACCTTATTTATGCCCTTCATGAGCTTATTGTGCCCCCCACCCCCTTGTTTCTCCAGCATGTACGTGTTCAGGCTTTCCAATCGCTGCTCGTATGAGTTACTTTTCTGTTCCTAGATCATTTTAGTGGCTCTTTTCTGCACAGCCTCCACCTTGTTTACATCCTTCATCAGATGGGCGCTCCAGAACTGGACACAATATTCGAAGTGGGCTCACACCGGGGGCTATATAAAGTACAGCTGCGCGAATACTTTTTTCTGAATATTCAGCCGAATATTTGGTATTTGCCCGTCAGATATTTGGTTAGTCAGGTATTCAGTATTCGGGGCCCATTTAAAACAAAATAAAAAAAGCCCCTCCTGCAGCCCAAAATCCAGTAAAAGGTAACCCCCATCCTCTCATCCTCTGTCAGCTGCTCAATCCAACCATCCTCCCCCAGTTACCAACAGTTTATTATATTTTAGTAAATGAATCCCCTGATGGATGACTGGCACAACCTGCTCACCTCCACGGCTGGCCACTGTCCTTCTTACTGTATAGTGCTCATTTGAGCATAAAAAATATCAGTCATGTCCCCCCACTCCTCCATCCTGGCAGCACCCTACTCCCATGCTCCACCCCCCAGCACCCAGTTCTTAATATGAGAAGGCAACTGGTACAAACCTGCCCTCCTCCACAGCTGGCTGCCTTCTCATGAGTAAAAGCACTCATACACTTGCTCTCTCTGTATAGTAAAACCAAGGCCAAGTGTGAGAGTGCTTTTCATTCAGGACAAGCGACCAGCCATGGAAGAGGGTAGGTTGTGCTGGCCGCCTTTCTCATATAAGAACTGGTGCTGGGGTGGTGGGAAGGTGGGAGTAGGAAGCTAGGGTGGGGGGAGTAGGGGGGGTATAACTGATATTTTTTATGTAAAAGACCGTTATACAATAAGAAAGATGGTGGGTGGCTGTGGAGGTGGGCATGTTGTGCTGCCATTCCATCGATGGATTTATTTATTAAAAATATAACAAATTGTGAGTGATGGAGGAGGAGGAGGGTGGTATTGAGTGGCTGATAGAGGGTAGTTGGACAGGGGTTACATTTTATTGGGATTTGGGCTAAGAAGGAGGGCTGCTTTTTTTATTTAGTAGCTGACTGAATATTCTTTCCCGAATATGAATAGTGCCCTTATTCAGGAAGGGCTCTGAATATTTGGGAGCCATGCCATTTGTGGTATTCAGGTAATAATCTGACCCCTGCACAGCCCTAGTATAAAGGCAGTATGACCTTTCTTCTCCTGCTACTGATTCCCTAGCTTATGTATCCCAGCACTCTGTATGTTTCCCCCACTGCCTTACTACATTCTGCAGATGACTTGAGTCTGTTTGTGATTGCCAATCGCAAGTCCTTCTGACACCATGATGGCTACCCCCCAACCTATACGTGGCTCTTGGGTTTTTCCTCACAGTGTACATAACCTTGCACTTCTTGTTACTGAGGCTTAGCTGCTAGATTCAGACCATCTCTGTCCATAGATTTTGCCCATGATACTTTCACCAATATCCCTGATGAACATTCCTGGCCCTAGCACCAACCACTGTGGTACTCTGCTCAAGACATCATTATGCCCGTGTGTGTCCCACTGACTATCACTGTCTGCACCTCCCCCCAGCTAATTTCCCACCAAGTTAGTCATTTTCTCCCTGACCCAAGGTCTCTCAGTTTCTTTATTAGTCTTGCTCATTTCCAGGTACAATATGTCTACTGTATGTCCCCTGTTAATGAGCTTCATTAACCAGTTGAAGAAGTCTATAAAATTCATTAGACATGACCTTGCTGACACAAACCCATGCTGCTTGTAGTTCTGGAGTCCTTTAGTGTCCAGGAACTTGACTAGCCTTTCCTAGAAAATGGTTTCCATCAATTTGCCAACTATAAGAGTTAAACTGACCGGCCTGTCATTCTCCGGTTAGTACCTGGCCCCCATTTTTATGGCTGCATAGCGAGAGCTATGCTGACGTGTTGTAAACAAAAGAAAAGTAAGGGGTCTGACCAGAATTCTAATGCAGCACTGCTGTGTTCTTACAGTGAGTGGAGTTGAAGCACAGCTTCCTGGAAATCTCTCTGCATCCTCCTCATTCTGTAAATGTGCTTTCTTCTTCTCCCTTCCCCTCACCTCCCCTAGCGCACTATTTGCTTTAGTTAAATGTAAAACACTGATTTTAGTTAACAAAATCTTGCCGATTCAACCCTATTTATTTCACAACTGGGAAGTTGGTGTGAATGACCTGTGGCAATCTTTAAATAATCTACTTAATCTGCATATGTTTTGTTTTTTGCTTAAGAAGTAGGTTGTGAATATTGCATTTGCCAGCGACACAATTTTGTATAGTTCGATTGACTGATTGTAGTAGCAGCTACCGATAGTCGGAATCAGGGGCATCATTTAGGGGTCACGATGGAGTCTCATTGTAACCCTTTATGACTTTTTGAGACCCCATATGATCTGTTTGTCCAGTGTTCCATTTACCCCATCTGTACTTGATTCAAGTACAAATTATGAAATTCAAGTACATTTTGTGTGAAGGGTACACTATACCCCCATAATTCTGTTTGAAGTATATGTTTCCCACAACAATGTTGTGCAGATGGTAGAATTAACCCTTATAATTTATTTTGTACCCCTGAACATTTTTGGAGAGGGTGCAGTGCACCCCCAGATCTGCAGCCTTAATGGGAACACTGGTTTGTACCCCTTGTACTGTGTACATAATCCTGGTACATAAGCTTTCTGACCTGGGGTAGCAATAACTGAGCGCATGCAGCTGGGCACCATCCATCAGTTTTTCCAGCCAGCACTAATAAACTGTCACACCAAGCTGAGTAGGGTCCTGCAAGCATTGCACTATGCTTTCCTTGGAGCAGCAGGTAAGTGAGGCTTCCCGATTAGCAGTAAAACTGGCCGCCTAACTTGGAAGCTGAAATATGATCAGCTTCCTGACTTGAGAGGGGGAATGATGGGCTTCTCAAAGCAAGGGACCACATTTGCTACAGTATTTATTGCTAAGGTAAGCCCCTTGTTATTAGACCTTTATCCCGACCAGCAGAGCGGCATTTTGGATACAGCAGCAGCAAGGAAAGGTTTTCAGCAGAGAAATGGAGGATCATCGGTCATAGACGGTCACCATTCTTCACAGCAGCAGTGTTTGAACCACAGTGGTAGCCAGCAGTTTGTTTGGGTGGTGTGTAGTGTACCCACCTGTGAACTCGTTGAAGCATTGCAGAGTGGCTCAGAGAAGCAGCAGTCTTAAATCAGCAACTGAGCAGCCTATGAAACACAGCTTTAAGGGTTTTATAGCTTCTCTGCTGAATTCCTTCACAGACTTTATTGGAGCACAACATGATTTGAGATCAGGTTTCGGCTTGTGACAGTGGGATCACTGGGCTGGGACAGGCAGGCAGACGTTGTGGTGATCCTCCAATTCAGTAAAAGAGTCAAATTCTTCAGTAAATTTGTTTGTTTGCTAATTTAAAGTTACTTTCCATACTAAGATAAATAAAGATCATGTAATCCTCTGTCCATGTTTTGTACTGACAATTCTGTGGAATAATTTGGGTGGTTACACTTTATTTGCATTTGTAAGGAGTTTATTTGGAAATACTGCTAGATTAATAATAAAGTGACAGTTTTATTGGTGACTATGTCTAATGGCCGTTTTCTTTTTGGGACTTGCAAGGTACTGTAAGCTCTAATGGTGCTGTGGGTTGGGGAGCTTCAGTTTCATTTCCTTCTGTTAGCCAGAGTCTCCTCTTTTTAGCTCTATAATCAAACATGTAAACAGTAAGATAGAGTAACTATGACATTAAACTGGGATTACACTTAGTTGATACCTGCCCTGTGGTGGTGCCTCATGATGCACTTATGATAGCACAGACCATGGAGTTGAATACACTGCTCTGCTTTGACTTGTCATAGTGTCTCCTACATTTCTACTTGTGTGATATTTTTCAGTTTGTATTAAATGAAGCATTTGGCTGACATGGTAATGCTATGTATGTTTTGCTGCACAAACAAACAAACAAGCATATGCCAGTGCCAAACATGTTTCCTTTCATGCTGTTACAAGTTAGAACAACAGCATCTTGAGGCTATGGGCGGGCCTTTCTTACCCCCATGAGCCATTGTTCCATGGACTTTGGGTTCCACTGGCCTAAGCAGTAGAGGCCCCATATTCAGAGCCAGCCATGTGTGGTCTGTGGCAATTTGCGCACAACCTGCCTGGGGGCAGTATTCACACAATTAGCTTACTGTGACCGAGGCGTGCAAACTGTCTAAATATGGGTCCATGTCAGTACAGTGCATAGTGATTAAGCGCTGTGCTGAGTCTGCTGACACAGGCCCAAATTAAATATGGCTGACAGGAGTGCAGTAGAGGTAGCGTAGATCAGATGAGATAGTGGCAGGGCACCTGTGGGCCATATGTAGCCCTAATATGCTAATGAGGCCATTGGGCATGGAAGGCACTATGGCCCGTTTGCACGCCCATTATGGGCCCATTAACATGTGTGCATGGCCACACACCATTCTGTAAGCAGTCTTAAATATTCCTTGTGGTCTAGTGGCCCCCCCACCCCCTGATCACCTGCCCTGGAGCTGGCTCGAATATTCCTGGTGGTGTAGTGGTTCCTCTACCCTCTGATGGACCAACCTGTAGCTGTCTTGAATATTCCTGGTAGTCTGGTGGTCTCTCCACCCCTGATCACCTGTCCTGTAGCTGTCTTGAATATTCTCTTTTTTTTTTTTTTTGTATTCATTCCTCCTCTCCTCCCTTCAGCTCTGGTCTCCTTGGGAGCACCAAGGAGTCATCCCTCTGTGGCCTGCCCTACCTGGACAGTCCTCCATTGCCCATGTAGCCTCGGATTACCCCCTGGGTGGGGACGAGGTGGGCCCCAACACCCTGAGCAGTCAGTGAGTGTCGTCGGACGGTGCCAGGTGGGCGTTCCAGGATTGAGGATAGCCCGTGCTCCGTCTCCACCGGAGCTGAAGGGCATTTTCCCCTGTTTCTTGGGGAGTGGCTAGTGCCCTGATGTCAAGGCAGGGAACCGACATCAGCCACTCCCCTGCCCATTCTCTACGTCGTCAGCGTTTGCTGCAACTCTGGCCTCTGCCACAGTGCAGCCGAGCACTGACTAGGGACCCCTGTCCCTCTCCCTCTCCCTCCGGGAGAGGAGAGCTGTCCTCCAGATGCTCAGTCCTCTCCCTCTCCCTCTCCTGCCGACCCCCAGCAGCCCGGGCTCATTCTTGAACCCGGGTCACCGGTGTGGCATGAGGTGTGGTGTCCAGCGCCTCAACCCTCCGCGTCACCGGGCCGGGCTGTCTTGAATATTCTTGGTGGCATAGTGGTTCCTGCACCCCTCAATCAACTGTTCTGTAGCTGTCTTGAATATTCATGGTAGTCTAGTGTTCTTCCCCTCCCCATGGGCATCTGATCCTCTGTTGACCCGCCTGCTCAGAACCCTTCTCCCCACACACCTCTCGCTCAGGTCACCTAAGTCGAAGTTCGGCAGTACTGACAGTGACCTGCACAGCTCTCCTCTCACCACCTTGGCCAGCCACCGTCTGACTGTCAGTGAGTGATCATGAGTACAGAAGAAACAGGTGTTTGTACAATACTCGCGTTGCTCACTGACTGTCAGGCGGAAGCTCAGGTGGTGGTGAGGTGGAAGGCTGTGCCAGTCATCATTAGTGCTGTAGTTTGCCTTATGTGACTAGGGCTGGGAGGTGCCTGAGAGGGTGAGTTGAGGGGTCAGATGCTTTATGGGGGGGACCACTACTCAACAGGAATATACTAGACAGCTACAAGATGGGCAATCAGGATGCTTTTTACATGTATTTTTCCAGGACAGATCAGCTTAGAATGCAACATCTGCTTTTCAGTGGGATTCTGCTATAGGGTCCTGCTTTTTTACATAGTTTTATAATATATTTACACAAGATAGTCCAGCTGAGTTGTGATATCTTTTTGCAATGGGGTTCTGGTTGACCGTTTTTTTACATTGCATTTACCAGGATAGTACAGTGGAGATGCAATATCTTGTTTTCAGTGGGTCCTCCTTTTACCCGCTTTTATAATGTATTTACCCAGGATAGCCTATGTAAGATGCACTTTTCATTTTCAGTGGGCTCCAGCTTCTACTATGTATTTCTCCGGGATAGAGTATAGTGAACTTATTTAATTAACATGTAATATGGCAAAGCAGTAGTGCATGTTTAAATGTCTGCTCCATGAAGGATTAGTAATTTAATAACCTGGCAGTGATAACTGTTTTAATTTTATATCCTAGATTAAATGTTTTGTTTCTGCTGTGTCCAGTAGTTTGACACTGGCTGAGTGACATAATGGATCATGCAAAGTAGCCAGATTGCCTATTACTAGGGATTTCATTAAGCTGCCTTCACAGCATCCGTACCCTTTGCTTGTTTACTGTTTTCGTGAGAGCTTACTAAGAAATTGCTGTCATTCTGAGGTGGGGAGAGAGAGAGAGAGAGAGAGAGAGACGGGGACAGTGTACAGTTTGTTTTCTATGCGTTGTTGGGGAGGGCACTTGGGGACTGCTATCTCACTGTGGCAATAGCAGCCACTGCTCCTTCAAACCCCAAGACTGTAGTGGCTTTTTGATTGTTGAGGAAACCAAAAGGGACCATACAGAGTAGTGCTAGCTGGGGTGTTTATAATTACATGAGTGCTTGTGATGTGCCATCTGTAGATGCTGCTTTTAATTATGTGGGTGGGTTATTTATTATATCAGCACTGCTGTATTCATTATACACTCTACTGGCAGGAAGAACGTGTATTTATTATATCAACAGTGCTGTTTAAACTATAGACTCATTCTTTGGGAGGGACAATGCTGTCATTGCCGAGTTGCTGGGTATATTTATATGTCATCAGTGTGTGGGGGGGGTTATAATATATTATAATATAACAAATCATCAGTGTGGTGCCAGTTATTTCCTCACTGGGGAGCGATTGTGATATGTATTGTATTATCGGTAAGCAGAATCTGTCACTAGTTAATATTTCTAAAACAAGAAATAAAAGCAGACTGAACTTAATGGGGTTTCTGCAGTGGGCTGAGTGGTAATGATTATGGAATGTGTAGGAAGAGTGCTGGGTCCTGACTGACCAAGAGGTGCTTTCAGCATGGCCATTATCTCAGCACAATGGCCCAGCTGAAAGTAGCTCAACAAAAAAATGTTTAAAAAATGCATCCAACTTACTAAAAAGGACCTGTTTCATAATCACAATAGGGCACTGTATGGGGTGTGTTATGATGGGCTAATGGCCCTTCTTGGGTGATGAAAGCACTTGGCTTCGCCTTGTGCTTCAACCCAGCCGATGCGGGCCGTTATCCCACCTTAACGCACCCCCTGCCATACCCTATTGCTTAAATAGAAAAAAATAACCTGAGATTTAAATACATTGTGTAACAGTGGTAGTCACCAGGACTCACCAATGACTACTCAGTGATTTTAATTCATGGTCCTGCAACCCCTATGGTTTTGGTGAAATGACATCCCTGATTGGAATCCCTATGCAGCTCTACAAGTTTGTTTTTAAATGTAACAGGGGCAAGGGCGAGCCGTCCATATCAAAATACACAAATGAAACTTTTTATACCGGGACCATCGCAGGGCACTAGGTTGCAATAAATTGTGCCTTTTTACCTGAATCCATAAAGTGGAGAGCAGTAAGCTGATTGCTACATGGTGAATGCAAACCCTTATGAAATCCAGCATGCCTGCAGTTTTGCTACTTTACCATTAAAAAAAAGTAAATAGGCAAAAAGAAAGACAAGCTGATAGCAGCGACTAAATCTGCCACTCCTTGCATACTAGACTTAGGGTTGCAGTTCACTTATCTTACCAAAAGGCAGAGGTACATTAGCCAGAGACGAAGTAAATGCTTCAGAGAGACTACCAATACTGGTCCACTCTGCTCCGCTGTGCTCACTTTGCAAGTGATAGCTTTCTCTGCTGTGTTAAGGTATAAATATTTAAAACAAAGTTTACTGAGTTTTTGATAAAATAATCTCTCTGCCTGTATAAACTTTTTTTTTTTTTTGCCTCAGGCTTTGCATTTTAGTGTGCCCACCATAGCTACAGTTCTGTAATGCTGAGGTCTCAGAAGTTTCCAACCAGTCCCTCCCCCACCGCTTATTATTGCAAATATGAGAGAGGGATAGAACTTGAGGTGGCTTGGTGGGTGGTTTTCCATTTTGTTAATGAGAAGAGAATCTTCTTTCCCAGCTCAACACTGATATTACAGTTAGCAATGCCATCAAAGACTGGAGGAGTGGTTTTTCTATTCGGTGGAGCAGGGAAAGAGGAAATCGTGGTACATTGTATTTCTAGCGGTGCTCCTCTGTCTCCCCAATCCCAACCCACACGTTCATTTTATATCCCTTATCAACTTAATACATTAGCAGCCAAAATGGCTCTGACCAGATCTTGTATTTAATGGCACCCCACTGCTGTTCTCCAAGCCCTGGACATCACTACAGTTGCAAAGAGTCACTGTACAGGACAGCTAGGGTGCCACCGGGACTATCGCCATCTAATTAAGCACCCTGGGTGTACCCCATCCAACCCAGGGATGTGTCTTGAGGACCCTCACTTGTGGCAATACATTGTACACATTTCTTAGCCTCCTTTCCTCCATCCCCCCCGTTGTAAAGGCCCTTCTTTCTTTAGTAAACATTGAGCAGAAATACTCATTTGGTATTAGGACGGCTCATGCTGCATTCCATGCACTCCGTCTTCAGCATGATAATGACAACTTTCATCCTCTTCTTCTTCCTTATATAATAAAAAATCATTGTTCCCTTCCTTAAAGCCTTCCAATAGTCTTAGTTCTACCTTAGCTTTAGTTCTCTTAACCACTCTGCTGGCCTCTTTTGATTTCTTCAAGTATTTCTCACTGTATTCCTTGCTGCTGCTCCACTTGTGTTTATTAAAAGCTGCCATTTTCCCCTCACTGCTATTTTAAGCTTGCCAGACTGCCATATTTGTCTTTTTTTGCCTTCTCCTCTTCTCTACCTGCTTGATACAGGAGCGTGTGGCATTCTACAGGTCATCTCTAACACTGGCCCACTTCTCTTCTACCTCTCCACTCCACTGAGCTTGGCCAGGTGTGCCTCAAGTTTTTCACCCAAGGTGATAAAAAGTTTGCTTTCTTAAAATCAGGTACCCACGTTCCTGGGTTCCTGTGCGTTTCCCCCATATCAAATCTAATTCATATTGTAGGGTGGTCACTACCACAGAGGGACTCTGCTTCAGTGATGTGCCTGATGTAGTTACCGTTAGCCAGCAGAAGGTCCAGGTTTGCCTGTTCCATAGTTGGATCTTTGACCCACCCTGTACCAGGAAGCCTTCCTGGAATGCTTCTAGGAGGGATTGCTTCTTCTGCTGCTGGCTGTTGGGATGTTCCAGTCTGTATCTGGCAGAGTGAAGTTTCCCATTTTTACTGCCTTATTCTGTTTTGTGGCTAGCCTGATCTCACTCATAAGCACTCCATGTTACTCTGGTTTGTTGGTCTGTAGACCACCCCTAACTTTATTTTCTTGCCTGCTTTAGATTTATTTTGGAACCACAGAGTCTCATTACCCTCATGGCCTTAACCCCCCAGCCCCCTGAAATACAGTGCAAGCTCCTCTCATTCCATCTAACCTGTCTTTCCAGTATATTGAGAATCCTGGGATACTGAGGTTACAGCCATGGTTAAGGGGTACCCAGGTCTCTAACTGCCACCAAGTCCAAATGGTTCTCTATTACTATGGTTTGGAGGTCCTAGGCTCCGGCACTGATACAACAACTTTCTATGAAATCTGATGCCCCTTGGTCCTTTTCAGCTACTACTGCTGTCTTTTTCAAGCTGCGGCTGCAGGCTGGTTGTGCTCTGTACCATGCTCATTTGTCTGTCCTCTACCTCTCCATCTTTCCTCCTGGCTGGCCCTTCCTCTTTCCCAATTTAGCCCTTCCCCCATCCTATTGCCTATTTCTCTGTGTTCTCTGTTTCCTTCCTGCCACACCTCTCTTTCTCTCTTTCCATTTTCCTAAGTGGAGGTCTTTGGCCCTATCATTGGAAAGCTCTGGGCAAATTGCCCTTCTGAAACCCCCGCTCTAGTTTAAATTTAGTTGAATTCACTGTTGGAATTACATTTTATGAGCTTTGGAGCTAGGGGACTCATAGAGTGCTGTCTTTAAATTGAGCACCCATCCCATTATAAGTCAGTGGCAGTGATGTGTGAGCTACTGGGGACCACATCAGAGCTAGGGATGGCTGAGCCTGGCAAGCTCCCTGTAATTTCAATACTGGGAAGATGAAACCCTGTTCTTACTGACTGCATCTCAGTGGGGAGAGAAAGAGCTGGGGATATAGCTAGATAAACTACCTCAGTTTTCTTTCCCTCCTGCACTGAGATGCAGACAGTCAGCTAAGAACAGGGCTTTGTCTTCCAAACTGTTCCCCATCCCCTATATGGGCAAACCCCTGCTTCTTGCACCAACTCTTAAGCCAAATATTGAAATCCCAGATCCTAACTTTTCAATCCAGATTGGCTCATGGAACCAGCAGCACTTGCGAGGAGGTTACCATATCTGTTCACACCCTAGTGTTTTGCCCAGCACTATAGACCTTCCCTGCACCACCTTCAGCTTGCACCCACAGAACATTGTTTCTGAAATGTACAATCATGTGCAGCTGCCTCCCCGACCTATCAGGTTGAAGCCTGAGTGCTATACTTTCAACCATCATACCAGGGAGGCAAATCATGCTCCTCCAATAGAGCTCTTTTCCCTTTACTGGCTTACCCATCCCCCTGACTGTGGAGTCCCTAGCATTACAACTCTCCTACTCACCCATGATCCCCTTGAATTCTTCCACCTATTTTTTTTGTCCCTTCCTGCTGGCTGACCCACCATTTCCTTCCCTTTCCCGTGTATTGCCCTTTGTAAGGTCTGTGTCCCTTCCACTCTCCCTTTGACCTCTGTCCTCCTCAGTGAGTTCTTTCCCCCTCTCTAACCTGATTCCCTGCTGTCTCGCCCTAACGGAGCTTGCTTCCTCCCACTTTTCTGAAATCCATCTATCCCACCCCATCCTTTGTCTGTCTTGGTGTCTTCCTTCCTTTCCCCCCTCCTTTCTCCCCCTGGTCCAGCAACTTTGGCTTCTTTTCCTTATGCTCTCTTTTCCTCCCCCTTTTGCAAGCTGGTGCTCCAGACTACCTCTGCTGCCCCATCTCTTTTGTGGTCCTAAGCAATCTGCCTGATTTCTCTTTTCTACTCTCCCTCCCAGTGGTACTTCTCTCAGGCTTCTGAGCCTTCCGCGTCTGGGATACTGTGGTATGTGATGCCTCCTTCTCAGGTACCTTTACCTGTTCCTTCCCTGCCCCAGCACTTTACAGCCCCTTGGTATTGACTCTCTTTGGGTATCAGAGTATTTGATATCTGTTCCTTAGTTCTACCCCCTGGGGCAGAGTATGCAGTATACCCCCATACCACCTTTCTTCACACTGCACACCACCTTGCCCTTGGGGTCTGTTGTCTCTGGGGAAGGGGTGCCCAGGTCATTGGATTCCATTGTGCAGAAGTGTCCTTCAGACTAATTAATTATCTCAGCCAAGAGCTGGTTCAGTTCTGCAGCTAGGAATACCAGCCTCTTGCAAACTAGGTATACCCTGTCTCCCAGAACACCCTCTGGAAGATGACCATGCAGCATATAAGCCTGTGCCATCCTCCCCTTTTCCATAGATTATCAATAGATACATAGATAATGACAGCAGAAAAAGGCCTGTCGGACCATCCAGTCTGCCTACCTTACCTAACTACTCTGCACTGACCCTAGGATCCATCCCTCCCCTTTGTTTCTGCCCCTCCCCCCTTCAACTAATCCCACATGCCTATTCCATCCCTGCTTGAAGCTGTTCACGGATATGACCTGTACAACTTCCTCCAGCAGCTTGTTCCACTTCTCCACTACTCTTTTCTTTGAAAAAGTGCTTATAGTCATCCCTTTTGAACCCCCACTGTGAGTTTTGGTCTCAGGCCTTGTGACCCAATTTCTACGATTCCTCTTTCTTAGATTTACCAGACTGGCCAAGCCCAGATGGAATGTTGCTTCCTGGCCTACCCAAAATAGGGTGTTGTGGATGTTTGATTTATACTGTTACCATGGACCCTCCAGTGAGGCCTACCCTAGATAGGGTGTTGTGGTCATTTACTTGATACCCTTACTCTGTACCTTCCAGTAGGGGCCTACCCTAGATAGGGTGCCATGTCTGTTAGATGCCCTACCCAGGACCCCCAGTGAGGTCAACCCCTGAGATGATGCTGAGGCTGTTTACTGGATACATGTAGCCTGGGCCCTACAGTGAAGCCTACCCTAGATAGGGTATTGTGGCCATTTAATGGAACCCCCCCTTCCCTGGTTGTCTCAGTATGTTACACCACACCCCCATGTGTTTACCTGGTACCCTCCTTTCCAAGCTGCCAACCTGCCTCCTTCTCTAGCAGAATTCCCTGTGGACCTGCAGATTCTCCTGCGGACACCCTGCAGATACTGTCCAATTTCTTGGTGATTCTCATATGTTTTAGTCACTCACACGTGGTGTCCCATACCTGAGTGGTTGCTTGATCTGCTGGGAAATTTATAGTCAACTCTAGCCAAACAAGTGACTGGCTGCAGTCATGTGCTTCCTGTCTTCCACAAATGGCGTGAAGCCATCTTCCATTTTCCCCTCCTATGACTGGCCCTTTATGAAGACCAGCCGCTTTCCCACTCCCTTTGTCCAGTCTCTCCAAATGCAGAATTCTGCTCAGCATACAGTTGTAATGTAATTGCCACACTTAAGTGAGAAAAAATGCACTATCGCTTTTACTTGCTTCTCAATCTGTGAGCACTGCAGCTGCTTTCTTTTTGTAGACTTTATTTCTGTACCCTTACCGCATTGAGTCTGTCCAGTGTGGTCCTTTGCTGAACGGCTGTTCCTGTCCTCCTGAAGCCTGTCCGCTCCTCCTGCTGTGGCATCTCCTCAGGGATGGCATTAAGGTTTTAGCGCAGTGTGCTCCTTCGAAAATTAGGAGCACACATTGGCAAAATTAAGACCAAAAATATGTGTTCCTGCCTGTTGAATCTGTGCTCCTACACACTTAATGTTATTTTCTAAAGATATGTGAATTAAAAGCATGTTACCATGTTTCTGAGTGTCCCATGTATCACTAAACATTTCTACAACTGTTTACAGACAAAGGAAAATTACTGTTTCAAACGAAATAGTATTGCAATATTAATGATGTCATGATGGACAAGTACCTCACCGTTATGCCTGGTACGTACTACTCCATGTTATTGTAGTTAGAGTACAGATTTGTAAATGAATTGCAAATGTAATCAGAGTTATGTGGTTTTTTTTTTTTGGTACAGGGAGAAAACTGTGGCGGCGGTGCTTATGGTGACAGTTGAAGTTGAACCTGTTCCTGTTATGATCATGGCAACACAATGAGCCACCCACATCATGCAGTAGTGTGAATCAACTGAGGGATATATTGACTGATTTGATTACTGCTGAATCAATGAAATTGTTGTTTAAGTAAATAAAATAAAAGTTTTATGAAAGCAAAGTAAGATGTTTGTAATTAACTTACCAGAGTTCTGATGAGATACTCTCAGACTGGGAATACAACTGGGATTCAGCTGACTTCAGTGAATGAAGTTAAGAGTGCTCAGAGCAACGTATCACACTAGAAGCTGGTTATGAAGCATTAAGCATTTTATGTTTCAGGCAGCTTATATGAAATATACAATGCATCAATTATGCACTAGTCAGACAAAGATCAATGTTAAGCACATTGTGCATGTTTATTTAAGATGTATGTACACCAACCACCACCATACATTACATACAGTATGTTTTTTGATTGTCAAAATAAATGCATGTTTTGTTGTTTTAAGTTGTACATATGTAACAAAAGGCAAGTACATTACAGTTACGTAACAACTTACAGTAACAGTAGATCTTGAGAGGAGCTCTTGCAGCAAGCATTACCATTAGGACTGATGCCACCAGGTGTTAGGACCCCATGGAAAAAAAATCTTGTAGCTGCAGTCTGTAGCGGGGGACCGACGTCTGCTCTGCCTGACGTGGTATAAAAGGGCTGGTCCCCCGGCGCCATTTCAGTTCTCCTGCTGGAGACCTGGCTGAAAAAAATGAAGAACCAAGTAGGATCTCCCCGGAAGAAGCAGGGTAACAATACTGACTCCTGGGGGATGGTGGGTGGGAAAGCCACCTGCTGATGCAAGAGCGTCTCTTGAAGATCTACTGTTACGGTAAGTTCTTACGTAACTGTACTATCTTACTTCGAGTGGGAGCTCTTGCAGCAGGTAACAAATGTAGGACTGATAAGGATTCCCAAGCAGTATAGAACTTAAAACAACCCTTGGGAAGGAGAAGGAAACATACAGACCCACCCCCCAAACAGTATAAAACTTAAGACAACCCTTGGGAGGGGGAAGGAACACACAGACACACCCTCAAGCAGTATAAATGTAAGACAACCCTTGGGAGGGGGAGGGAACAGGAAGATCTCATGAGATCAGACCCTGCAGAACCATAAGGCCAAAACCTGCTCTGCGCTTGAAAGTTATGTCCAAGCTGTAGTGCCTGACAAAGGTATGGATGGAGTGCCAGGTGGTCCAAGAAGGTGACTTTGGGCAGAACTCAGACCTGGCCCTATGATGGCATTTCCCTTCTGAAGCCTTTTCTCTGGGTGGGGAGTACTTGGAGGAGGGAGAAGAGCTGCACTCTAAGTCTGCTGCATAGGTGCCACCTTCTGTTCTAGGAGACAGGCCTCTTCAGGGCATTGGCTCTCCAATCTGGTTAAACTTTTAGCAATGCAGGCAGTCAGTGTGCCAATGGTTGGGGGCCTATACAGATGAGGCTGGCCATGTGGCTGTCCTTGGCTGGAATCAGGTTGCTGCATGCACATTTAGATTTGCGTCATGGTGAGAGGCAACAACATGCAAGAGGAGGAATCTTCAACAACGTTGAAAAGCTTCGAATCAGTGTAAGACAAAACTGCTGTCGACTACGATGAAGGACTTCATGGAGGCGAACTAAGCAGGTAGACTGTGGGAGTGGAAGAAGAACTGAGCTGGTGCCGGGGGACTGCCCTTTTTATACCATGTCTGAAGTTGGGAGGAACTGACGTTGGGGGCGGTCCGAGGCCTCTGCTAGACTCCTCTCCTAGCTACAAGATTTTTTCGTGGTGTCCTAACATCTGGCAGCTAGTCCTAATGGTAATACCTGCTGCAAGAGCTCCACCTTGAAGTCAGATCTGTACTATGTGGCTTTTTTTTTTCTAATTGTTTAACCAGGTGAGACACACTAAGCTGAAAGCTTGTTTACAGGTGCAACCTGACAGCACAGGGAAGTTAATTGACTTGTTCAGGGTCACACAGTATATGCAAGTGATGGCTGTGGAATTCAAGCACAGATCTCCAGATTTGCAGCTCAGAGCCTTAAACCACTGCACTATATTGCCTTCCGATCAGGCTATTGTCTGTTCTCAACCTATGCAGCAGCAAAAGTTTCACATTTAATCATTTGTTACACACACCAATGGGAAGTACCATGAATTTGCAGCAGTGCTTTAACGAGAAGAACACAAGTTTGAGTCACAGTAGAAAAATCACATATCCTCATAATGGTAATGCAAAGCTTCATGGACTGTACACACAAATCAGAAAAAATGTCAGGCTGGTTCAGCTTTAAGCAGAATGCATGGTGCTGAAAGGCTGCAGGCCTCTCACACAATATGCAACCACAACCCTAGCCCAGTAGATCAATTTATGACTGGTTCATTTACTTATGGTGTTTGTTGTACAGATGAGTCGCACTGATCAGTCCTGGTATGATGAGAAAAAAGTGTCTGTGACTTCTGTTTGCACCCATAGAAACATAGAATTTGACGGCAGATAAGGACGCTTGGCCCACCAGTCTGCCCATTTCCCTACCTAATGGATAAGCTACAGATCCTAGTTAACCAGCAGCCTACTTCTTCCTACCCCCACTCCCTAGTGCATATAGTATGAGTGGCCTCTCGCCTGGCACCATGCATTTCTACTTAAAGTCTGAACCAGCCTAACATTTTGTGGTGATTTCATGTTTGTGGTCCCATATTTATTTTTTTACACAAATAACCTCACTTGATAAAAATGTACAGAAGAGAAATGTGCAGAATGTACTCTATGAAACAGTGTCCACAATAAAACCCTGTTTTTCACTATTATTTACATGTGTTTTATTTACATTTGTATAGTGCTGACAGTTTGTTCTTAAGATGTCAGGTTAGCAATTTAAACATAGCCTCATTTCTGTGTTTGCTTGAACGCATGTGCAAAAACACATTAAGTCAACTTCTTCACAAGAGGGGTTGTGGAGGCGACAGTGTTGTGCCAGCAGCAGCAGTCCATTTTGGGCTGGTCTCTGCTGCACCAGTAGAGCAGCATGCTGTCAATGATGACAGTTAACCTAGCAGGCCACTAGATCAAAGTAATTGAACCGCTGCAATTAGGGATTGCCCGTCAGCGTGCAATCGGCTGTTCATCGCTTCCTGACTGCAGCGCCAATTACAAAGCTGAAAAGCCGCCACCCCTTCAGTGTGCCTTCCTGGTGAAAGAAACAGTTAAAAAAATAGCCCTCCCCTCGCACCTCTATGTGCCCACAGGGATGCCCAATCCCCTGTTGGCATGCCCCTCATTCATCATTTGCCAATGGGGAGCCCTCCCCATCGGCATGATGTTCACTCCCCAAACTGTTTTTGCCAAGGGTGCCCATTCCCTCGGCTCTTGTCTCCGCCCGTCCGATTGGTGCCGATGGGGGTGCCAGTCTCATCGACTACAGCACCCCCAAACAGTCGGGTGGATGCTGGGAGCCCACCCAGCATGCCCAAACAAATGTCCCTATAAAAAGAAAACCTTCCCGTAATGTTTTTTTTCAAATAAACCTGTAAAGTAGAAAACGGTTCCCTGCAGATTCCCCCAACCCGGCCCACCGCCTGTGGACTTAATTCCCCACACCCCATACTTCCTACCTCCAGAGTCTGGTACGATGATCTTCGTGAACCGGGAACACGCCTGCACTCTTCAAAGCTGACCATGAACTGAGGAAATGCCGTAAGCTGTATAGTGGGATAGATAGGCATTTTGGGATTTTTTTCCAAATTTTCAACATGGGGTTTTGGGACCCCACCTCATGAATTCTGTCACTGTCATTTGTTAACTACGTGGAACCACCTTTTGGGACCGATTTGTGAAACGACAGTGTCACAGTTCATGAGGTAGGCCCCAAAACCCTATGTTGAAAATTTGGTGAAAAATTCCAAAATGACTGTTTTATGAGCATGCTTGTAAGTTCGTGAATTTTGAATATTTCCTCCAGATTTTTAACATTGCCACCCTCCTTATGAGCAGTACAGGTCGCCCAAAATGTGTTTCCATGCATGTAGCACACAATAACGCAGTAGGTGTGCGAAATCAGTGTTCGCACACATTAAGAAAAATCATAGTAACACTGTTCATGAGCAGAGGTGTTAAATGGCTATGTTAAAAATTTGGCGAAAACATTCTCCAAAATGACTGTTTTATTTAGCGATATTGTGCAGCTCCTACGCACCATCTGTAACTTTGAGCATTTTTAATATTTTCACTCCAGATTTTCAGCATTGCCATTTTACCACACCTCCTTATGAACAGTACAACTGTCATCTTTCACATTTCACCCGATACGTGTTTCTGCACATGTAGCATACAATGACATGGTCGGTGTGCGAAATCAATGTTCAGGACAGAGTAAGAATATCACAGTGACACTGTTCACGAGGTAGGCCCCACAAAACCCTATGTTGAAAATTTGGTGAACAAATTCCCCCAAATGACTGTTTTATGAGCTTGTGTTACACAGTTCCTTACACACGCTCGTAACTGCGGACATTTTTAACATTTTCACTCCAAATATTCAGCACTGCCATTTTACCATACCTCCTTATGAATAGTACAACTGTCATTTTTCACATTTCACTCAATATGTGTTTTCGGACATGTGGGCCAGGATATTCAGACTGTGCCCGGCTGTGGCGCAAGCCTGGGCACAGTGCAACTAGGCTGCGCCAGGGCGAGGACCAGATGATATTCAGTGGTGCTGCACCATGGCTTGGCACCATTGAATATGGCACTGAGGGTGCACGCATTGCGCATGGCGCAGTGGCTCTGCGCCAGGCGCAAGTGGCAGAATGGGGAAGGGGAATGCTCCAGCACAAGTGCACTTGTGCTAGGCGCATCAAAGCGATATTCAGAACTGCACAGGTAAATGAGGCCATTATGCATGCAAGGCACAAATGGGGCCATTTGCATTTCATTATGACCCCATTTGCATGTGGTGCGCCGATCCCCAGCGAGTTGCGCCTGGCACCCTGCAAGGCTGCAGCAGTCAGGGATCGACGCCCTGCAGTTCCCCTGCCTGTCTGCCTGATCGCGGGCATACATGAATAATATAACCCTGGTGGTCCAGTGGACCCCCCTCACCCAATTGTGGGTAGAAGTATAAGACAGATCCCTGGTGGTCCAGTGGACCACCCCCTTGCCCAATCGCAGGCAGAAGTTTAAGACAGATCCCTGATGGTCCAGTGGACCCCCCGTCTGATCACTGGCAGAAGTAAAAAAATAATCCTTGGTAGTCCAGTGGCCCCCGCATCCGATCACGGGGATAAGTAAAATAAAAATCCCTGGTGGTCCAGTGGACCTCCCCCCCTCGCCTGATCGTGGGCAGTAGTATAAAATGATTCCATGGTGGTCCAGTGGAACTCCCCCATCACCCGATCAGGGGCACAAACATATGGAAATACCCTGGTTGTCCAGTGGTACCCCCTCCCCACCTGCCCAGTGTGGTACTCCACCATTCTGCACCCCCCCAGTCAGCAGCGAGCGGTAGCACCCTGCCCTCAAGCGCCCAGCCACCCGCCGGCTGACAGTGTACAGTTTGGCTATATGCCTATTGGTACACTGCGTGGGCCAGTGGGCATGCAGTCCAAACTGTACTACACAGTCCCGAATTGTGAATAAAAACAGTTCAGGACTGTATGGTACAGTTTGGACTGCACACCCGACAGCCATGCAGTGGACCATAAGATACCAACAAACTGTGCGCTATCGGCCTCGTCGACGAACTAACTAGGTGGCTTGCGGAGATGCTACAACCGCCGCTGACTGGAATACTGAAATGCGAGCACTGCAGTGGGCGGGTGGGAGGAGTACCACTGGGCCATTAGGATTTCTGTATGTTTTGTGCTGCCATCGAGCAATGGGGGGTGTTCCACTGGACCACCATGAAATCATTTTATACCACTGCCCACAATTGGGCAAGGGGGGGAGGTCCACTGGACCACCAGGGATCTGTCTCTTAGTTCTACCCGCAATTGGGTGAGGGGGGTCCACTGGACCACCAGGGATCTGTCTTTTACTTCTGCTCGCTATCAGGCAAGAGTGGGGCCACTGGACCACCAAGGGGCTGTGTGCCCTGATATGGTGTCTGGGGAGGTCGGGTGGCCACCCATGGCAAGCGGCTGCTGTGTTGCGCCGTGCGATATGGCAGCCCACCTGTGGTTGTCCCCAACTTGTTCCCTGTTTTCAGGAACATCTTTGCACCCCTCCCTGTGGCACAATGCAAAGTGTGCTGGCATATGTACCCCATACATCCCGGCTGAATATTGGGATGTGTCGTGATATGCATGGGCACTTCTTCGCCGTTGTGTCGCATACATTAGGGGTTGCGCCCACTGCATCGGGATTTGGGCAGCTCAGCTGCCCTTTCAGTATCATGCTGGGGCTCATTAGTGGGTTGCGCATGGCACAACCCTGTTGCGCCATGCGCATCCCTTTTGAATATCCCGACCGTAGCGTACAATGGTGTAGTTGGTGTGCAAAATCAATTTTTGGGATAGATTAAGAAAATCACAGTGACACTGTTCATGAGCTGAGGTGTTAACATGGCTATGTTTAAAATTTTATGACATAAGTCCATAAAATGAATTGTTACGAGCATACATTGCACATGTTACACAAGGTCCCTGCACCCTGATTGATACCCCCAGAGGTACACTGTAGACAGCTAGTGCTTAGGCATATGTTATACTAACATATAGGGCTAAGTGCATCTACCATATAAGAGTAGATGTCAGGATATGTACGCATATTATTGTAATACACTGTGCTTGCTAATACATATACCTGTATTTTTCCTATGTATTTTCTGTGTATTTCTTGCTTATAAGATGTTAGGACATCTGTGTCCTTGGAATGATTATGATATAAAAGTTGGCATTGCCACCTTAATTTGTACTACTACAGTGAGTTATGTAAGACTTTGTATAATGTACTCTTTTGTTTTACAAACAAATGACTACTACAAAATTGTATAATGTTATCTTGGACGACGGAGCCACCTCTAATGTAGCCAATAGGGCTAATTTCTGTAACTAGAAATGTTTCTGTCTTACAGTAACCATAGTAATTATCATAGGTATATAATGTAAGACACTAAGTCTTATACCTTGGAGACCCCAAGAGATACGAAGAAATGTCGAGGTATAGGGAACGCTTAGCATTGCTCCCGGATTGTATTGGTAAGAATTGCTTAGGGCAACTGTGATTTACCCTTTTGGTAGTAATAAACAAGTTTATTACTCTTATGCAATGTCTTTGTGATTCCTTGCATTCCCAATATTGCCAAGAACCTGAGAGTGAGGTTTAGACCTCCTGACACACAATTTCCACACAACCTCATAAGTTCACGAATTTGTAACATTTTCAGTCCAGATTTTCAATATTGACATTTTTCCACACCTCCTTATGGACAGTACAGCTGTCATTTTTCACACCTGGACAAAATGTGTTTTCACACTTCTGGCTCAGAATAGCACATTTGCTGTGGGAACTTAGTGTTCAGGACAGATTAAGAAAATCACAATGACACTGTTCATGAGCAGAGGTCCCAAAAGCCTATGTTGAAAATCTGCTGTAAAAATCCTCAAACTAATTACATTACGGTGTACATAAGGCATTTTCTATGCACACCGTGACTTCACCAGTTTTGTATATTTTCACTCCAGATTTTCAACAATGCCATTTTTTTACCTCCTCATAAACAGTACACCTGTCACTTTTCACATCCTGTTCAAATCTGTCTTTGCACCCGTGGACCAAATGCTGATTGCTGTGCAAAATCACCTTTCACCTAAAGAACCAATAGTGTCACTGTTCATGTAATGGGGTCACAAAAAGCTCATGTGGAAAACTTGGAGTAAAAATACCAAGAAACGCCCAGGGTGTTAGGGTTTTTGACCATAATGCCCTACCATGTAGAGACTGACAGGCGTCAGGGGTGTGACTTGGGATTGTCGTCAGTAATGTTCATGCCATTCCACCTCCACCGTGCAGCCAGTGATAGGCATTGAGGTGCGCCTGGGACCCTTTGTTGCCAGAGTTCATCCCATTCTCCTATACTGCATCCATTTCAGCATATTTCCTTATGGAATGAGGTGAATGTAAAGCCCAAACATTCCAAGGCACACCTCGACACTTGTCAGTGTCTGAGGGGTAGGGTGAGGTGAAATGTCGTGACAGTCATGGACGATGGCCCAGAGGCACACCCCAATGCCTGTCCATCTCTGCAGGGTGAGGGTAGAATTTGCATCAGTTCAATACTTCAATGCCATTCCTATACTGCATCTGTCTAACTCCTGCATTACCACTGCTAATGCCAGAAAGCAAACATTCAGCATTGACAAATGCTTGTTAAAGATCTCCCACTACTGTGTAAGGGAGGTCTGATAAGCACCTTATGTGTAACAGCAGAGATGGAACATAATGAACAATACATGTGTGACTGAAATTGTAATGCACACAAGTAGGTAACATGAAAATAAGGTTAGAGATTTATGTCATGGGTACTGGATGGACAAGCACCATAGAAACATAGAAACATTGACTTTGACAGCAGATAAGGCTCGTTTGGCCAACCTAGCCTGCCCGTTTCCCTACCTAGAGGATAAGCTGCAGATCCTATTTAACCAACAGCCTATTTCTTCCTACCCCCCACAAAAATTGCCTTATGTCTGTCCCATGCATTCTTGAATTCTTCCACAGTTTTAGACCCCACAACCTCCTCAGGAAGGCTGTTCCATGCATCCACTACCTTCTCTGTGAAAAAACACTTCCTCACATTGCCCCTGAGCCGTCCCCCCTCTATCTTCAAATTGTGTCTCCTTGTTCTTGCGCATCTCTTTTTCTGAAAGATGCTACCCTCTTGGACTTTGTTGATTCCACAGAGGTACTTAAACATTTCTATCATGTCCCCCCTCTCCCTTCTTTCTTCAAGGGTATACATATTAAGCTCCTTTAGTCTCTCCTTATATGGCTTCTCTTGCAGACCCTGCACCATTTTAGTTGCCCTCCTCTGAACTGCCTCCATCCTGTTTGTGTCCTTGCAGAGATGGGGTCTCCAGAACTGGACGCAGTACTCCAGATGGGGTCTCACCAACTGTATGTACAGGGGGATAACAACTTCCTGTTTTCTGCTGGTGATGCCTCTCCCTATACATCCTAGTATCCCCCCAGCCCTCCCTACTGCCTTCTCACATTGCTTGCCAACCTTAAGGTCATCTGATATGATTACCCCCAGGTCCCTTTCCATTTTGTTGTTGTTACTACCTCTTCCCCGTTGTGTAATCTTCCCTGGGTTTTGTTTCCAGGTGCATTATTTGCACTTCTTTGCATTGAATTCAAGCTGCCATACTTCTGACCATTCCTCCAACCTTGCCAAGTCCCTTCTCACCCATTTCATGCCTCATTGTGCATCAGCCCTGTTGCAGATCTTTGTGTAATCTGCAAAGAGGCACTACTTTTCCTTCAGTCCTCTGCAATGTCACTTATAAAGACATTAAAAAGGACTGAACCCAGTACTGAACCTTGCGGTAGCCCACTAGTAACCCCTCTTTCTTCAGAGTGGACTCCATTTACAATTACTTTCTGTGTTCTGTTGTCCAGCCAATGTTTTACCCAAGTTACCACCCTGGAACCCACTCCCAGGCTGGTTAATTTGACTATTAATCTTTTGTGTGGGACTGTGTCAAATGCCTTGCTAAAGTCTAGGTAGGTCATGTCCACAGTCCCTCCCTGGTCTACTACTTTGGTCACCCAGTCAAAGAAATCAATTTGATTCATCTGACATGACCTTCCCGCTGTGAACCCATGCTGCCTTGGGTCCTGTGCCCCACTGGCCTCTAGGTACTCAACAGTTCTTTCCTTCAGAAGTGATTCCATCACTTTCTCTACCACAAAGGTCAAACTGACAGGTCTGTAGTTTCCTGTCTTTGTCCCACTTTTGTGAAGGGGAATCACATCTGCCTTCCTCCAGTCCTCAGGTACCACACCATCCTCCTATGATTTGTTTAAAAAGTGTAGTCAGTGGTGTCACTAGTTCTCTGCTTAATTCTTTTAGAATTCTGGGGTGAATTCCATCAGGCCCCATTGCTTTGTCCACTTTCAGTTTTAGGAGTTCTTTCAGACCCCTTTCTTCTGTGAAAGGACTTGGATCGACCCCCTTCCCCATCCAGAGTGATACTGTTAATTGGATTAGGCACCTCCTCTTTTGTGAATACTGAACAGAAGTATTCATTCAGTATCCCTGCTTTTTCACTGTCCCTCTCTGCCCACCCACTGTCCATTCTATTGAGCCTCACTATCCCTCCCTTTGTCTTTCTACGCTCCCTGATATACCTATAAAAGTTTTATCCCCCTTCTTAACTGAGTTGGCTATCTGTTCCTCAGTTTGGGCCTTTGCTTATTCTGACTACCCTCCTGCTTCCTTCTGCCTTAACTGGTGCAGTTCTCTGTCCTGCTCCTTCTGTGTTTCCTTATACTTACTAACTGCTATCTTTTCTCCTAACCTTCACGCCACCTCTTTTGAGAACTATAGTGGCTTTTTCTTTCATTTTGATTTGTTTATTTGCTTAGCAAAAACATTGCCTCTCTGATGGCAGTTTTGATATTTCCCGATTGTTGCTGCATCCCTACTTCTAGCCTGTTTGCTAGTGCTTTTCTAAGGCACTCTCCCATCTTGCCAAAGTCAGCCCTACTGAAGTCCAGAAACCTCACTTTTGTATGGCTTGACTCTGTAGCTGAGTTTATCATGAACCACACTGGGGGTCACTTGTTCCCAAATGGCTACCCACTTCTGGATCTGAGATCCTTTCACTGTCCCCATTTGAGAGTATGAGGTCTAAGATTGCTCCCTCACAAGTAGGTTCCAAAACTTAGCTGTCTGAGGCATGCCACCTGAAGGGCATCGAGAACGGCCCTGCTTTTAGATGTGGCTGCAGCAAAGGTGCTCCAGTTAACATCTGGCATATTAAGGTCCCCATCAACAGTATCAACCCTTTCTCTGCCATCCTAAGTATGCCTTCTATCATATCCTTGTCCATTCCCTCTCCCTGACATGGGGGTCTGTATACAACCCTTGTGCATATTGTGGTGCCATTTCCAGTCTCTAAGGTGACCCACAGTGCCTCCTCTCCTCCCTGTTTACTCTTTTGAAACTGCAGAGGCATTACTCAGGATACGTGAGACTAGGAGTAAGGTGCTTTGTCCACCAACTAGTTTAAGGTTGACTTTGCTGCACAGTCAAAAGTATGGCAAAATCACTACCCCTGTCATGTGACCGGTCATCTGCACCACAGGATACAGTGGCGGTGGTCAGCAAATTATTGGAATCACTGCTTCTGTGTCGTTTGGTTGCTGCTCAGTGGTGTGTGGGCCTTCTCCTTGTCTTAATCTGTTCCCGGTCTTTATGTAGTGAATGGTAATCAATATTTTCAATAGTACAGTACTACTCACTTTCGCAAAATAATGTTAACAGATTGCCTGCATAGCATGCCTTAACGCGGTTATGAAGTTTGTTTTTAATAACATTCTGTGCTGAAAAGCCCCTTTCTACTCCTGCTGTAGGCACTGGTACTGTCAAGGCAATGGTGCACAAAGACCTAAAATTAGGGAATGCTTCAGAGAACTCGTCAAGCTTGTTCATTATTTCTAGAATCTTATTCTTACCCTTGATGGATTTAATTAGATCAATGTATGCTTCCCACTCTGCATCATGACTTGAATCAAAGAAATTAAACACCCTTCCCAGGGATTCCTGGCCAACTTGTCCATCCAGTACCCTGAACAATTCTCTTAGGAAGTGGTCCTTGTCTTCAAACCTTTCATGAAGTTTAAGGATCAGGTTTTCAATGTATCCATGTATTTTCCTATTAACTCTATCTCTTGTTCATGTATACTCAAAGAAATGGCCACAGTGATATGTCCAGTTTTCAGTGAGTACATTTTTTGGATTTCTTATCTTATTTTGTACCTTACTCCTAGTTTTATGTACCCTGAGTAATGCCTCTGCAGTTCAAGCTCATATGCTGCAACCTCACTCATTGTTTCATTGACTGCATGTATAAATTTGGCCAAATTAGAACTTGGATTTCTATGAAGTGCCCTCATTTTTTCACAACACAACCTGTACTCTGGTATGAGGTCTTCATAAGTGGCCTTCTCACTCTGACACTTTTTACTTAGCAATGAGAGAAGTGGCAGAGCATCACACAGTGCATTTAGAGTATAGAGGAAATCCAAAGTTAATATTTCATTTAGCAACTCCTGAGCCTTAATTTTTGTATCGTCACTTGCCTTCGGGTCTAGGCTATCATTCTGAAGCTCCTGGATAATGAATGGTAACGTTTTCTGCACAGAGGTTACACAGGCTTCAAATGAGAGCCAACAGATTTCTATCATAGATGACATTTCTTAAAATTTTGCTTCCTGAGCAATACAGAATTCTTTAAGTTTACCCTTTCTGCGGCCAGACATGTTATAGTAAGCTGGAAGCTTAATAGGTGTTTTCTTAAACTGAGCAACATCTTTTGCAGCATCAGATGCTGCTAAATTTATACGATGTGCTGAGCAGTGAAATGCTATCAGTTTAGTGCTGTCATGTTTTAGCAGTGCTGCTACACTGGAGTGAATTCCAGACATGACACTAGCTCCATCGGTGCAGAATGCCACATAGTCTTCCAACTGCAATCCACACTCTGCTATTGCTGAGAGGATATGTTGAGCGATACTTACAGCATTGCAACCAGACAGCTTCACAGCTGATAGGAAATGTTCTTCAATGGAATTGTCTAAATAAAAATGTATAACGATTAGAAGGCATGGCTCTGTTGATATATCTGTGCTCTCATCTGCCAGAATGGCATATTTGCCTGCCATTTTTGCCCTCTGGATTATGTGTTGCCTAATCTTGGTTGATAACATTTCATGCTTTTCCTTAACACTTTCATGACTACTATGAAGGGTTCCGCCTTTCTCAATTTCATTTAGAACTGCATTCATTCTATTTTTTGGTACTGAACCCAGCAGTTCTACAATTTTCTCATATACAGTATTTGGAAATCCATTTTCCACTATGAAATGTGCCAACTGCATTTCAAAATTTCTAATTTCACCCTTTTTCCCTTCTTGTTTATGTTCTAAAGTTTTTGCAGATTGAAGTGCTTCATTCATCAAAATTAACACCACTCACAGCTCAAACTCGCTGACTATGTTCTACACTAGATTCATGTCTTCAAAATATTGACTTCTTGTATATTTTGTTGTTCCAATTACAACAGAATTGACACATCATATTTTTAGTTATTAGATCAATTTGTAACCATGGAAATGTACATTCCCACTAAGGGTCATAATATAAAACTTTACCACTTTTTTTCCCCATATACTGTAAGTTATGTTTCATCACCCAGTGCTGCCTACAGGGTCTAGACCATTTCCGTATAGACACAGATGAGGAGTCTGATGTATTTGTTCGATCTGATTGTCTGGCATCTTCTACTACTACTTCTGATTCTTCTTCAGTTTCGCTGTTGGCTATTGACATTACTGACTCTGACACAGCAGCTGTTCTTGCAGATGAAGTCTTAATCTGATTCTGAATGACTGATGCATTTGTACAGGTACTCCTGACTGTGCTACACTCATGCTCTTCAGCTTCAAACTGATCCTTCTGATAACCAAATGAAGAAGGTAATTCAACTATTGGAACGCTGCTGTGGCCTATTAAATAACATAATTTAGTTAGGAGTTATGTGAATAAGGGTTATTCAAGTCATTATACGGTATCACATCTTAACAGAAATATAGTAATCTTGCTCAAATGGGAAAACACACTTACTAGCCTATTAGGTACTGGCATTGGCCCAAAAAAGAAATAAAAGTGTAGAACAAAATTCAGAACTAAGTTTTTTCAATTTAGTTCAAATGTATTAAACGCATGATGTCCTTGTCCAAATGAATGAGACCATAGCACCACTTGTGCAATTGTTTGATCACCAGCAACTTTCTGGAGGCAGAGTCTTAGTCACGGACTAGTGTATGCAGATTCCAATTTATTTTAGCCAAAAAGTATACTAACAGAAACACATACTGCACTAAACTCTTACATCAGACTCCTGATCTAATATGTCATATTAACAATGAAAATGTGTCTGATGTTAATTTAAATGAAGCACTGTCTTCGCAGTAATGAACATAAAGTTGCAAGTCAGTCACATAAGTAAGGTGGTTCAGTGTTGCGATTCTATTTTCAGTACAATGAGAAGAGCTGGCGTAAGTAAGGCAGTGATCTCTGCAAAGCTTGGGGCGTCAGTAACTATGACCCTGTAGTTACGCAATACTGACAAATATTGTCTGCCTCCCTCATGCTGCAGTTTGTCAAGTTGGATGGGTGCAGCCAGTATTAACAAAGCATGTGTGTATTGAGTCTGAGATCAGGCTGCAAACAATGTGATATGCTGACTCTACAATGCCACTTCCTGATGAAACACAGTACGATTTAAATTTCTGGCCACACAAGCTTACGCCCTCTCGAACGGGACCCGTCCGCCACTGCCGTGTTCACCGGAAAGTTTCTGCAATAGATCAAATGTGGATTTGCTTTAAAATTATCTGAATGCAGCCTTACACTTCCGTCTCCCACAGCTGTTGACAGGGTTATGCTCCATGTTGGACAGGAGCATGCGGCAGGAGTTAATTTGTAGGTCACCTTTAACAGTCCTCTGAAAAAAAGTATTGAAGATAGGCTGAGAGAGAGATGACAGATTTTTCTTTACCAGTAAAATACGCTGCCTGAATGGTTGCCGAGTGTAACAGGCCACTGGGGCAGTGTTGTTCAGCCAGCGAATAAATTATTATTAAGCAGTCTAGGCTGACTGCAAGCAGCATACACCGCTCTTTCTCTTTCAGACTTGCCAATGTTTCAGCTTCATCATCTCCGTCCAGCCGGGGCACCTGAAGCCAGCTGCCAGTTACTGCTATTGTAAAGCATATGAAATGAAATGAATAACAAAATAAAGTACAGTTGCATTAAGCAATCTGCGCATTCAACACAACCCCTTGTTCATCAATGGTAAGAAAAAGTGTCAGAATGAAAAGGCACATATATGAATTGGTGGTTTTTAGAGAGACAAGAGAAGAGCTTTTATTTACCTTACATTACCTAATCTTGTATGCAATGAAGTAATAAAAGTGATGACCAGACCTCACTTCGCCCTAAATTTTTAAAAGGTAGGAGGAATATGAATACCATTAATGAAAATGGGGACATTCAAAACTGCTGCTTGCACACAAGTAAAATTCCTGGTCCTCTTTAATACCGCACATAGACTATGTAGAAGTCAAGCCGCAGCCAGTAACCCAATTTTACACCTTCACCAACCCCTTGCCTATCCCCCCCAGTGCACCCACCCCGGTCACCACAACATAATCCTACCTTTTCCAACCAAGATCATGATTTTGCACTTCCAAATTCATAAACTAAGTAACTAACCCAAGCAACAAAATTCAAATTCAGCATTACAGTTCAACTGTTAGAGCCAAGCCCACCCCGTGAGCTCCCACCCCGCATACCCCCAAAAAACAGAATGAATTGCAGGTCCTCCTCCCCAAATTTTATTTTCATAATCAAACCCAAAAATAAACAGTATAGCATACCTGAACAGCTAAATGAGAATGACCACCAAGGACTGCAGTTAACTCTGGCAAAAATCGACGACCCGGCCGCTCCTCCTGCATTTCCCACTTCTACCAACCCCCCCCCAAAAAAAATATATCCTTGCTTTTTTCTTTCATTAAGCAGCATACCAGAACAGATGAATGACCACATCACCACCACCACACTGAGGACTGCAGTTAACTGGCCATTGGCCAACATGTATGATGTACCCCCCGATTTCGCACTTCAAATTACAATTGCAACTGTTAGACAACCAGCCAATTGCTGCCACTCAGGCTCCATCCCCCATTTTGCACTTCAACCCCCAAAAAAATGAATTGCAGCATACAACAAAGTCAAGGACTGTACAATTAACTGGCCAGTATAACATGCCATCTGGATTATTCTGGCTATGCACCATAAAACTTTTTCTCTGCATGCATGCCACACCAGCCACGACCCTCTGCCCCCGCATTTTGTGACGCACTCTCAACAAATCAAAAGAAATAAACATGAATTGCAGCATACCTGAACTGAACGAGTAGACCACCAAGGTCGGACTGCACTTAACTGGCTAATATGTGAGATGCGACCCCCCCCCCACATTCCCAATGTGGGTAACAGACACATCCTCTTGTTTATTTTTTAATTGTAGTATACTGTTTTATTCCCTGGTGTACAGTACAGAGTGCAGCTCCTCACTGCCTCCCTACCTTTTCCTACAGTCCAAGTAAAAATGTCAGATCATTTACTATCATGCAAACACCCCCACCCCAAGATTCAGTGCTCACCGTGCTCCTAATGGCATCAAAACTCACAAACTCCCTGTAGTTTAGGTTGACAGCCACTGGGAGACTTCTCGCTCCCATCCCCTACTGCCTATAGCTGAATCAAGGCGGCTTCAGACCCTTCATCAAGAAGTTCAGTGGTTCCATTCTGGTGCCCTCCCTCCCCTCGTGTTGCAAACTGGACAAATGGGAGCAAATAAATATAATTTGTCAATTCTGATGGCACAGCTTAAAGATGGGATGGGGTGCTGAGCCATTTCCTACTCTTTGCAGCCTTTATTCAGCTATGGAGACGGGTGGGCTGGGTCGAAGACCACCGGTGGCTGTCTACAGGAGTTCAAGGAGTTCAGTGTCATTACGGTCGGAGCATAGTGAGCACTCAATCTTGGGGTGGGGGTGGTTGCACGATGGGAAGAAATGAAGGAAATCTTACAGGAAAACAAATTAGGCAGCAGTCGAGATGGTGGGGTGGTGGAGTCAGACAACATTGGGCCTGTACACGAGATAAACAGTGAAAGCTGAGCTGTTGAACACAAGCAAATCAAGCAGGTGAACAGAACGATGCAAGATTAAAATAAAATAAAACCACCAAATGGCTTTTTGTTTTCAAAGCTTGCAAAAGTACCAGCAACCACCTTTTCACCCCCCCCATAGCAGATCACCATCACCAGTCGGTTGGCAACTACAGCAACTACCACTTTTCATCCCATCCATTAAAGCATTTAAAATAACCTTGAATAAACTTCATTTACAAGAGCCAGCACTGCGCTCCAGTCAGCAACCACCAGGAGGAAAACCATGTAATTTATTAGTGACCACCAAGAAATTAAAGCCATGTAACTTTAATGAGTGACCTGTGACACCCTTATTAACGCAAGTCCCAAAATGCAGCAAAATGCACTGTGCACATCAGCTTTTTTACATTTGCGGAATGTATTGCTTTCCTTAATTAACATACATTTTAGCTTGCTGCTGGAATGAAATGCTTGCTGGATGGCTCGCTGTTTGGATCTTCAAAACACGGGTCTTCAAATATTCGGCTCCTCCACTCCTCTTTACTTGCTTCTCTCCCCTCTCCTCGTGCTTGCCACTCTTTCTCTTTTTATACAGGACATTGCCAGCCAGTCATAACAGGAAACAGAGGTAGCCCACCCCTACACTATGAGTGCAGGAAAGAAACACCAATTGCTTTACTAGGAACTCCTGCTGAAAACCAAACACCTGACCCCTTCCTCTTTCCACTCTTTCCAACACATAAAAATGCATATGGCCCCCTATGTTTTGCACTCCTTCTCCAAAAAAATGTTTGCACTCAGTTCACAAATAAAATGGAACTGTGGACAAGATTCAATGCCCTTTCTTCTCCGTGCTCCTAGTGTACAGCAGGAGCACAGATAATGGGGGAAATGACTTTTAAAATGTGCTCCAGTGGAAGCAAACTGTGCTCAGAGAATGGAGCACACCCTTAACACAACCCCTGCATCTCCTTCTCGCTGTGTCACTGAACCCCCCCCCCCGGAGCCATGTCCCCTGGGAGCAAGGACAGCCACTACTGTCTGGCACTCTATCTATAGTGTCAGGTGGGATAAACAAGAGGGGAGCCAGAAGGGCTTCAAGACTCAGAACTGAACATGGTGCTGGTGCCCTAGACTAGCGTTCGTCTACCAATGGGAAGGTTTTTTTTCCTTGTTTCTTCCCCCTAGCGGCCTGGTAATGCAATGCATTCCAGTGTGATGCATGAGCGCACCTGCTCATGCCCACAGGAGCGCCATGGCAGCCATGCCCCCGCTCTGCCAGGACTCTACTGCTGCTAGACCCTCAGCCATCGTTAGAGGTCACCAGATGGTGAGACCTTAATCCCCCCTGCCTCCCAGGAAAGGAGAGCTGTCCTCTGGATGCTCGATCCTTTCCTCCTCTGCCAACCCCCGGCAACCTAAGTCCGGCTTCGAACCTGGGTTGCCAGCATGGCACAACGTGTGGCATCCAGTGCCTCAACCCTTAGTGCCACTGGGCCAGCCTGCAGCTGCTTTCTTGTATAACAGAAGCAATGTGCTCTTGTTTTTGAGTTTCTGACTGCATCAGTAATGCACAAGAGGGGCACATGCCCCTTCCACACTGGACCACAAATCTGTGTGCAACACTGTGCAGTGGGCCATACAGGGGAAGTGACTGGGGGTGGGGCATGGCTTTTCACCAGCCCCATCATGCAGAATGCTGGTGGAGGAAGCACAGGCTGCACAGGCAGGGACCCTGCTGTACCTGCTGCATGTTTCTTTCATCCAGAGGCAGACAGCCTTGGCGGGGCAAACAACCCCCGTCCTGCTGCCTTCCACCCTACAAACATGCAGCATGTACCACACAAATCATTCCCTTAGGGGAATGCAGAATTGACATTACCCACAATCCCTTGCTTCACACAGAGAAGGGGATCCACTGTATCAGCAGTCATGGCATCTGATTGGATGCCCAGTGGCTCCTACTGCTCCATGTCCCTGATCCCACTGAACTGCTATGTGCATGTGGGGTGGGGCCACAGACAGGCAGACTGGGGTAGTAAACTGCTCGTGGTGGGTTACTTGTCCATAGGTGAAGGATGACTTGACCTGAGTACAGGCCTTTGCCGTGTACTTGGGCAGACATTGTGCATAGGCCCAGTCTGAAAAACATGCAAAGTGTTGAAATATAAAAAATATTTTCACTGTTTGTATGTCATCAGCATATTATTTCCAGTTTTATGTCTTACTGACATATTAAAACCAGTGGGAGAGCAGCTCTCACAATGCTATATGACATTACAATGATCCTCTGCTGCATTGAAAAAGCGGCTGAATTCAATGTGAATCAGGTCAGTTTTCATGCCAAAAGCTACTTAAAAAGAGGTTCTGTACCTTTTAAAATGTTGTGGAATAAATGGCATACATAATGGTGTCGGTTAATGATATTTAACCCAACCACATAGTGTAATTCACTTTTAGCATTGCCACTTGTGAGCTGTTGGTCTTATCCTCACATCTGGTTCAGATGTAAAAGCTAGTCTAGAAGCTGATTTTAGTTCTGGTGAAGCCTTTTCAGTCTGCACCGTGCAAGGATTTGCAGACTCATGATGTTTTGCAATGGTTTGAGCAATGTTGGAATTACAGTTTGTGAGCTGGGAGGGGCCCTATAAGGGCGCTATCATTAAACTGAGCCCCCCCTTCCCATTATAAGTCAATGGCAATGCTGTGTGAGCTACCAGGGTTCATTTCAGAGCTGGAGGCTGAGCCTTGGCAAGCCCCTCTGTAATTCCAGCACTGTCGGGCTTTTGAGGTAATGCATGTAGTTTGAAAAGATACACAGAAACCAAGTAAATGGAAGTTTACTCACCTGTTAAAAGAGATTATAGAAGCACCTTTTACAGTACTCCAAAAATCATCATAAGTTGGTATTCTCCATTAGCCTGATGTACAAAACTCTGAATCCGATCCCGGTCTCCACCCCTTACTGCTGGATCTTTCTCAGTATGAAACTTCCAAAGCCACTCCTAGAAACAATTTAACCAACTCACAACAGAAAACAAGCATAGTAGAACAAAACAGAATACCAGCGGAGACAAATAAAGACGGATTCAGTGGCCTTTACTGTCAACACCATTAAGGCCCACTTTGTGAACTTGAAAATACCTTACTGTTTATATAAACACATATTAGAACTATAGGAGATTACGTAGTTAACTATTGTACAATAATGTAAGGACACAAACTACATTGTGATCTAAATATCACTGTCAATTGGATCAAAATGCACACAGATCAAAGTCCACATTGCTCCTCATTGGGTGGGACACAGAGTGCTTTAAAAAAGGTGCTCCTATAATAACCTTTATCAGATAAATAAACTTCCATTTTTGAGTGCACCTTTTACAACACTCTGAAATCATCACAAGTGAGTGATCTAAGTAGTAGTGACAGAAGAAAATTGGGTGGAATGATAAGGAAATTTGCTGTGTCATGGCCCCAGGTATCAAGTCGGTAGTGTTGAGAGAACATGTGCCTGAACAACCTGGTGGCCACCGAACAGATATCTGCAATTGAGACTGAATTTCATTCCATCCAGGAGGTGACCACAGCTCTGGTGGAGTGTGCCTTTACTGGGGAGGCAGGGGGTGCTTTGTAGGACTCTGAAATGGTTGATTTTAGCCATCTGGCCATGGTAGACCTTGAAGCGGGGAGTTCCTGCTTAGGTTCATGGAACAGGTGAAACAGTCTCTCAGACTTTCTGAAGGAGGCTGTTTTGTTCAGTTCTTAACTATCCTAAAGACGTCCAGGTTCAGGAGAGCATCCCTGTGAGGGTTACTTGGTCCTGGATCAGAGGAAGGAAATGAGATCTCTTGGGCCAGATGGAAGAGAGAAGATAACTTGGGCAAAAAGGAGGGAACAGTTTTAAGAAATACTCCGTCTCTGGGAAATGTCTAAAATGCTCCGTTCCTCATCCGTGAATTGCTTATTGGAGGAGCCTTCTCCATCAGGATCCTCCAGTTTGTGATCTTCATCTGTTCATGGCTTCTTTGGAAAAGGGGTCATTCCATCTGGGTCTCTGGGACATTTGGGATCCAATAATGCTTCAGTCTTCTCCAGTAATTTTTGGAGCATATCAGTCATCATTCTGTGGAAAATTGTGGATGCAGCGTCATCGATATTATCCTCTGCTGAGGTTTCCGAGTCTAGATTTTCCCCCTAAGAGTCAGTATCCACCAGACAGAGGGAACATAGGTCTCCAGACAAACTGGGTAGAAAGATGTTGGGGCATTTTCTGCAAACCCTTCTGGTCCATCACATCTCAGAAAACGAGGCAGTTGACCTGTGAATCTGTGGGGAAGAGGCAATCAGTATCCGATCAGAGACTGAATTTTTCAATCAACAACATAAACATGCTGTGAAATATCTCTCAATGAAATACATAAGCAAGGGAAAAAACAGAGTTCCAGAATAAACACTCTAGTATCTGCCCCCTAGTAGAACATGCAACAACTGAGATGGCTACCAGCAATGCCAACACTAAAAGGCTGCCTTGGAAAGGCACACAAAATGACTCCTTGGTACTATCCCAGACAAGGAAGATAACTGTCCCACAAAATGGCCACCTAGGCACACAAGATGGCTTCTACATACTATCTCAGGCAAGGAAGACAAAACTCTCACAAAATGGCCACTGAGATATCGAGTTATCACGAGATCTTTGTGTCTAGAAAGTGGCAGTCAGTACAATTCTTTCTCAAGATGGCCATTGAGAACCAAGATCTTGCAAGATCTTGGCACCATGTTGCAAGTCAAATAATGCCACTCCCTACCAAGATGGCAGCTGAAATCTCAAGACTTACAAGATCTTGGCAATAATTGGGAATCCCCAATAACAGCAAGTGCCCTTACAAGAAGGAGTGCTTCCAAAATGGCTGCGGAGGTCTTGTGACTCATGAGATCCCGGCCAGGGAAGAAGGTCATGTTGGCAGTCTCACAGCTCAAAGCAACATGGCTGACCACAAAATGGAAGAGAAAAGTCTTCTTTTGAATCTGCACCCCAACCAGAGAAGTGGGTGGATTCAGTGTTCTCGTGTAAGCACTAGTGAACGGCCAGTAAGACAGGCTCCGTAGTGTTGCCATGCCTGAAAAATGGAGCAGTGTGTAGGTAACCATGTCTGAAACCCCTAAGCATCAGCTGGAGGGGCAACGATGCAGCACCTGCTCTCATCCAGCTCATGGAGGCATCAGCATAGGACAATTAACAAAAATCTCCTGGATGTAAACACCACCATCTGCATGACTACAGTACAGGAGGTAAGCAACATGCAAACTTTATAGCCATCTGAAAAAGAAGCAGGGTAGAATAAGAACTTGGGGGAGAAATGTAAACCGCATCTAGCAAACAGAGTCACATCATGCACAACTCCCACAACTCTGGGCTGGGAAAACAAAACTGAAACCACACAGTGCTACAGGTACCTGATAAGGATACAGCCTAATAAAAAATGCATGGCACCCAAACAAACTACCAAGGACAAGCAGTTAGAAATCAGAGAGAAATCAGTAATAAATGACAATAAATAGTCTCTAACCACCAGTGATCCCTCATAAGCAGAGTCAGGCAAACCAGAAAGGTGAACTATACCAGAAAAACCTGTAGTTTAGAAGCCTAGGAAAACGGACTATGCTGGCTGAGGGGAGGGGGAACCTCACCCAGAGCGAGTTCAAAGCAAACAAAGGCAGTTAAAAATACATTATTTCTGCCAACAGAAAGTGGCAAATAAAGCTAAACTCAGCAGTTTCCTGGAAAGGGAACTTAAGGCAATTAAACGTTGAAGAAAGCTATTTTGTTCTTATTCTTACATAAAGTAGTAGCAGTTGACAAGGAGAAAATATGGGACGCAACCAACATAGAGAGATGCACAGATTAAAGTGAGGAAGACCCGGCAGGAAGGCGTGAGAATGGGAATCAAAGTTTCAGTTTGTGCACTAGCCTATCAGAGAGCACCTCTGTAACCTTCTTTTAATGACTTTGGAGTGCTGTAAAAGGTGTGATAGATAATTGGATGAGCTCTCCCTGCATTTTCTTTTATTGTAAACACTGATCTTTTTGCAAACATTCTTCAGTATTTTTATTTTATTTTAGAATGTTCGGTTAGGCAAGGCACACTGAGATGAAGTTCTTTCCAGGTGCATCTTGAGACCACAGGGAGATTATGCGACTTGCTCAGGGGGACATACAGTATGCAAGTGGAAGTTGTGGGAGTGGAGTATGCTAACTAAGAGTGTAGTAAATGCTTGATATTATGTGGGAATAAGGCTTTTCGATGCCAGTTCGACAATACTTTTATCGACTGGCATCTCATAACAAGTTTATATACCGACCACAATCTGTGGTACGACACAAATCGCATTGTCTCGGTCCTATTTTTTCATCAGGAGCTTCTCCCCAACCCCCATGTGGGGTCTCTGTCCCCCACACCCTGTATTAGAATTCCCAAGTGCAGTCGGAATTGATTCAGGGAGGAGGTGCAGGACTGGAAGACATTGTACCCCTGTGTGGGGGACACCAACACAGCGACCTGTCGGCAACCTGACGATTTTGTTGATGGGTTAGTAGGTCGCTGTGTTGGTGTCACTGTCGGGGGTTGGGGGGCATACCTAGCAATAAATATGGTTTAATAGGCGTATGCAACTACAATGTGGAGTAATGCTTGTGTAACTTGCTGGTAGCCAAAGGCTAGTTGTTTGGTTGGATATTGACTGTTATTTGTAGTTACTTTGGCCTTTTGCACTCTCAGTCCCCTGAAGGACTATGACTCTGTTGGATATTGGGAAGGCAAAGGAACACTTTTGAGGAGGGTTCTCATTCCTAGAGGTACTATGGAAATGAGATTCCTTTGGCTAAAGGTACCTTAGGAAGGAGCCCATGGAAAGAAGCAAGCCACTGGAGTTGGAGAGGTGGATGTTGGCAGCAAAGAAAATTAGATACATAGATACATAGACAGTGTCGGCAGATAAGGGCCTATGGCCCACCCAGTCTGCCCATTTGAGCTTGTAAGTTCACTTTATGTTTTCCTAGAAGTCTGTTGCCCCTTAACCCTGACCTCCAGAAGTCCTTTATGTCTATCCCATGCATTCTTAAATCCCGTGATTGTTTCAGCCCAAGCACTTCCTCTGGCAGGGTGTTCCACTTGTCCACCACCCGTTCTGTGAAGAAATTCTTCCTCACATTTCCTCTGAATTGTCTTCCTCCAACTTCATCCCATGCCCTCTAGTCCTGGAACATCTTTTTCACTTAAAATAGTGTATTCCTGCACCCTGTTCCTCCCTGTAAGATACTTGTATGTCTCTATCATATCCTCTCCCTCCTCTCTCCAGGAGTACATATTCAGTTCCTTCAACCTGTCCTCATAGGACTTGTGATGCAATCTATGCACCATCTTTGTTGCCTTCCTCTGAACCTTCTCTACCCTGTCTATGTCCTTACGTAAGTAAGGTCTCCAGAACTGTACACTGTACTCCAGGTGGGGCCTCACTAGTGTCTTGTATAGTGGAATTATGACCTCTCTTTTCCTGCTGGTGATGCCCCTGCCTATGCATCCCAGCATCCTGTTTGCTTTACCTGCTGCCTTGTCACACTGTTTCCCTACCTTGAGGTCATCAGAGATGATAACCCCAAGATCCCTTTCCTGCTTGGTGCATGCTATATCCTCACCCCAACTGATATATTGTGCCAGGGTTTTTGTGCCCCATATGCATTATCTTGCACTTATTTGCATTGAATTTCAACTGCCAAACCCCTGACCATTCTTCAAGTATCTGCAGGTCCTTCTCATTCTGTCTACACCTCTGGTGTGTCTACTCTGTTACAGACCTTTGTGTCATCAGCGAACAGGGAAATTCTGCCTTCTAGGTCTTGCGCAATGTCACTGATGAAGATGTTGAATAGGACCGGTCCCAGCACTGATCCCTGTGGTACCCTACTGGTCACTCTTCCCTCTGTGGAGTGACAGTCATTTACCACCACCCTCTGTGTCCTGTCGCTCAGCCAGTTACCTACCCACCACACCACTGTCCTGCCCACACCCATATTCCCCAGTTTGTGTAATAGTCTTCTATGTGGCACCGTGTCAAAGGCCTTGCTGAAGTCCAGATAGGCCATGTCCACTGCCCTCCCCTGATCCACCTCCGTAGTCACCCAGTCGAAAAATTCAACTAGGTTGGTCTGACATGACCTCCCCCCTGGTGAAACCATGCTGCCTTGGGTCCTGCAGTCCATTGACAACCAGATGTTCCACCAATCTCTCCTTCAGCAGTGCTTTCATGATCTTCCCCACTACCGAGGTGAGGCTGACTGGTCTGTAGTTTCCCGCTTCCTCCTTGTTCCCACTTTTGTATAAGGGGCTACATCTGCTGTCCTCCAGTCTTTGGGTACCTCCCCTGTTTCCAGTGATTGGCTAAATAGGATTGCCAGAGGTTCAGCCACCACCTATCTTAGTTCTTTAAGGACCCTGGGGTGCACCCCACCTTGCCCCATTTCTTTATCAACTCTTATTATTTCCAGTTCCTTCAAGACCCTTTCTCGTGTAAAGGGACTTGTGTCCATTTCTGCACCATTCCCACCCCTTGTACTCCCTTCAGACCCATTACCCTCCTCTTCCTCAGTAAAGACTGAGCAGAAATACCTGTTCAGTATGTTAGCTTTACTGTTGTCATCCTCCACGTGGCCCTCATCCTCCCCCTTCAGTCTCACTATCCCTCCCTTTGCCTTTCTTTTTTCACTTATGTACCTGTAAAATGTTTTGTCCCCTGTACCCACTGATTTTGCAATGTGCTCTTCTGTCTCAGCTTTGGCTTCCCTTACTGACCTCCCTGCCTCCCTTTGCTTCTCCTGGTACATCTCCCTATCCCCTTCTGCCTGTGTCTTTTTGTATTGCTTGAATGCAATCTTTTTGGCTTTCACTTTCTCCGCTATCTCCTTGGAAAACCATAATGGCCTCCTCTTCCTTTTCCCTTGCTAACCTGCTTAATGCATAATTCTGTTGCTCTTGTAATCCCTGTTTTAAATACTGCCCACTGTTCCTCAGCCCCCGATTCCTGCCCCATTCCCCTTAATGGCTCTTTCAGCATCTCCCCATTTTCCCAAAGTCTGCCCCCTAAAATCCAGGATACGTGTTTTGTGTGGTTTGGTTCTGCTCCTTCTGTGATTTCAAACCACAATGACTGGTGGTCACTGTTCCCCAGGTGCTCCCCACTGTTACCTCATCACACACTGTTTGTGAGCACAAGGTCCAGTATTGCCTTCTGCCGAGTTGGTTCCATGACCAGTTTCTTGAGGAAGGCACCCTGAAGGAGTCAGGATAAATCTGCTCCTAGTTGATGCTGTTGCTGGGATGTTCCAGTCTATGTCTGGAATATTGAGGTCTCCAACCAGCACTACTCATCCTTGTCTGCCATCCTTGGATGGCTAGCATCAGCTCCTTTCTGTTTCTTCCTCCTGGGCTGCTGGTCTATAGACCACACCTGTCGCGAATGGCTGGCCCTATCTTCCTTTCCAGCTTAACCCACAGTGTCTCTCCCCATTTTGTTCCTCCTGGATCTCTGTGGCCCTATGTCATTTTTCACATACAGTGCCACCTCCTCCCTTCCTACCTGCCCTGTCTCTTCTGAATATGTTGTAGCCAGGTATGGCCATCTCCCAGTCGTGGTTATCATTACACTTGGTTTCTGTGATGGGCCACAATGTCCAGGTCTGACTGCACCATGACAACCTCCTGATCCTCCATCTTGTTGCCAAGGCTCCTGGTATTGGCAAACATGGCTTTCCATGATTTGACCTCCCTAGACTGTTTAGCTGTTCTACTCCAGCCCCTTCCCTGGTTGTCCTTTATATCTGGTTCTCCTTGCTGTCTGCTTTTCTGTTGAATTTTACCCCTTTTCTGCCTGTCTACCTCTTGGGCTTATCTCCATCTTTTGCACACTGCTTTGTAGAGATATACACTCCCAAGTGTTCACTGGTTCTGACTAGCTGTGGGGTGGGCAGTTAGGTACCCTTCTTGCTGGCCTGCCACCCCCTTGGCTAGTTTAAATGGTTGTCAGTGTAGCATTTAAACTTATCATTGAGTGCTTGGATTCCCCTCCAGGATGGATGCAGGCCATTAGGCTTAAAGAAGCCTACATCCCTCCAGGTGGGTTCCCAGTCACCAAAGATCCAAACCTTTCCTCCACAGCACCAGTTCTTCAACCATAAGTTAAAGTTCCTGGTGCATGCACTATGCTCTCCCATGCCTCGCAGGTAGTACTTCTGAGAAGGTGACAGAAGCACTTGCTTGAGACCCTCCCCAATTTCCTAAACTCTTCCTGAACTTCCTTTGGCTCCCCATTTGCCAGGTCATTAGTACCTAGGTGGATAATGACATCCAACTCACCCTCCCATCTTGCCTTCCCAGTGATCCCCAGGACCTTCCTTCCATCCATCCTTCCATGCCGTGGCACCTGGTAGGCACCTCACCTCTCTGTCCTCCCCCTCCTGTGTTCCTAGCTGGATCCCTCTTATGATGGAGTCCCCCACCAGGATTCGCTTCCTCCTCCTCAGGGGTCCACTGCTCGCCCCACTGAGGTCACCTCCTTGGCTAACCTCCACATCCTTTCCTTCCACTTCTCTGGGTACCTCTATTTGGTTGTCCCCATTTGCCAGTGTGGCATATGAGTTCTTGAGTGGAAGAGGATCTGGGATGTGCCTCTGCCTGACCGCCATAACCCTCCCTGAGCCCACTGTCATCCAAGTGCTCCTCGTTCTCGGCATCCTTTGAGGCAGTGGCGTTGGACTGGGTGGTCTCTGGATAGGGGTAATGGTACTCCTGACCCAGTTTACTTCTGCTCTGAGTCTGGCTACCTCATCCTGCAGTCCAGAGAGAGATGCATGCAGATAGGGCAGCACCTCAACGTCCAGAAGGTCTGCCTGAATATGGCTACCCCACAGCCACTGCATTGCACCACTCCCTACATTATACTGCACTTATACTGCTATTCCAGTAGTTGTCTGTTACTGAAGCTCTCCTAGTTCCCTTTTTATTAATTTACTGTCCTAAAAATCCTGCCACTGATCCTCAGATATTTTTCTTTAAAAAAGGAAAAAAGAAATAAATAAAAAAAAATAGTCAAAACACTTGTCGTGCTGAGGGTGGGCTTCTTCACCTTTATGCCCTCCTACTCCACTACCCCTACTACCCCCTGTGCTTAGCTCCTGTTAATCAGATTTAACAGGGCACATAATTAAGAGTTGGGCGGGGGGGGGCAAAAATTTGCAGCAATTAAAGACAGCAAAGAAATAGATCACCACTATAAGCACACCAAACTAGATTTTAAATTTTTAACAGCCCAAAAACAATTCTAAGTAAAGATAGTAAAGAAATTACAGTGTCACTAAAAGCCCACAATCTAAGTTTAAAACAAAATAGCAATGAACAGTTACTGTAAAGCACTGAAATGAATAGGTTTCTTCCCCTTCTGGCTTTAGTTTCTGAATAAGGCTGAAGGAAGCTGGTTTACATAGCCCAGGAAGGAAGAGTGGATGGTTACTTCTGCCCTTCAAACCACAGGCTTTGCCTTTTTAATTTAAGAGGGTATGCGACCATAATGAGTACTGCTTGTGCAACGTGTTTGAAGTCAAGGCTAGTTGTATGTTTGGATGTTGACTGTTCTTTGTAGTTACTTGGGCCATTTGCACTCTCCATCCCCTAAAGGACTACCACCTGTTGGGGTACCAGAAAGGCAAAGCAGCTCTTTTGAGGGGTTCCACCCTTAGAAGTGCCATGGGAATGTGATTCCCAGTGGCTAAAGGTAACTTAGGAAGGAGCTCAAAAGAACAGCAGAGCAAGAACTCCAAACACAGATGAGCTATGTGATGACACAGACAGCTGGGGCTGCTGATGAGTGATAGCAGACTGAGGTGTGACTTCTAGGAGAGAGAGAGGGAATGGAAGGGTTGCAGGTGGAGGTAGGCCACTATCCGATCCCAACTCACAGTGAAATTTTTAATACTGGGTAAAATGATACTGGACAACTTTTTTATGATGTTTGTTACACAAGAGAGAATGCAATGCATGCAGAGGAACTGCACTGAAATGGTTGCTAGTGTTGCTTATGAATGCTGGTAAAGCAGGCTGAGAAAATGAAATACAGGGGCATGACAGAGGTAGGACACAGAATCAAGTCAGCCCACTGAAAACACATTGTGGGTAAGCACTGGAGTAAAATGAGGAGACAAGAGCAGCAGGAATGGCTGCCCTGGAGAAAGCAGGGAGCCCATACCACAGCCAGAAAAGGCAAAACATACTTACCAGAGGGTTGCATAAGGCACATACCAAACAGAAGCCAAAGGCGAAAACCAAACAGAAAGGCCCCAAATAACCGAGAGAAAGAAAGCAGCAATCACAGGGGAGGGATGGAAGCAGTGCCTCCAGCTACAGCAAAGAAAATGAGCTTCCAGATGAGGCTGAAGGAAACTGGTTTATGTAGCCCAGAAAGCAGGTGTGGCTGGTTGCTCCTGCCTGTCAGACCATAGGCTTTGCCTTTCAATTATTGCACTGCAACCTATTACATACCCTCATTGCACATTAAAGAGTGGCTATCTACTAAAATAAAAAGCCTAGAACTATTAGCTTAAAGGAAAATTGTCTAAATCCATGGCCCCCCCACCCCTGAAAGGCTTACCCCCGATTGAACTTTTTATTTAGAAAAACACGTTTTTCCCATGCTGCCACTTACTTTATTTTCATTGCAAAAAGTCTGTGAACTAGGACTATGACAGACGTTGGGGGCTCCATTAACTGTAAAGGTGTGGCACCACACTGCTTGCTTCAGTACATTTTGTATTGAAGAGTGGTATGGTGCCACACCTTTACAGTAAATGGAGCCCCAGCATCCGCCATAGTCCCAGTTCACGGACTTTTGAATAGAAACAAAGTAATTGGCAGTGCGAGAAAATGCATTTTTAAATAAGAAGCTGAATTGGGGGTAAGCCTTTCGGGAGTGTAGATTTAGACAATTTTCCTTAAAGAGCACCTCCTTCCCATTTCTAAAATGCCTATGAAACACATCATGAACCCTTACCTTCCTGCAGTTCGGGATAGACATTTATTTTTAAATCCATGATTTTTGGGAGGAAAGGATCATATTTGACTCTGTGGAGCTGAGCTACCAGTCCCTTCCACTTCCCGGTTCTGAGTGCCACCCCTGTGCTAACACATTATGTGATATAATTATATGGAGAGCACAGGGGCTTGCTCCGAAGACTACTATAGGGACGGGTTTAAAAGTAGTTATTTTAATACTTCAGAGTTCAGATTTGGACAGATCAAGGCCACCACTTAACTAACATGGTCCTTGTTAGCTGATCTGTGGCCTTGATTTATCCAAATCAGAACACTGAAGTATTAAAAAAAATATTTAAAACCCACCCCTATAATAGTCTTTGGAATGAGCCCCTACACTCTGTGTAATTACATCACATAACATGCCAGTGTGAGGATGGTGTTCAGGACTTGGAAGTGGAAGGTTTGGTGCCTGGGCTCCATGGAGCCACAGTACACTGCTGTTTCTCCCCAAAAACATGGATTTAAAAATGATCATTTACATAACCAGGAAATCTGGGGGAGGTAAGGGTTCATGCTGTGTTATTATAAATAAGCCAGGAAAGGTACTCTTTAACAACAATAATGGTTAAGTGGTCTCTAGTCTGTTTTACTTTCTAGTCTACTTAATATTTCGGATAGAGCAGTCCTTAGCTCTCTTAATCTTTCAAAAAGCAACCACCTGTCCCCAAATGTACAATTTTTGTTTGTGACAAAGCAGTCTATTGTCACTGTAAGCTTTTTGATTTCATAAACAAAGATACTATGAGATCATTTGTGGATGGACAAAGGGTTTCATAGACAGGCCTTTTGGATAGGCTACTTAGATGTGTGTTATACCCTGGCAAGGAGAACTGAACATTAAAAAGTGTGTTCTCTAATGAGCTGTAACAGATGCAGCATTGTGTTTCTGAAAGTGCATGCTGAATTTCCAACCTTTTTAAAGAGCTGCTGATGCCTCAAAGAAAACTTTAAAAAGCATAGTAATTAGGTACAATTCTGCCTGCATTCCATTTATATTTTTCTCCTCCCCATTATTTATTAGTAAGGACATTTGCATGAATATATGATCTTTATCCCTTAGAGTTTCTTTAGAGTTCATCTGCCTTCTATAGCTTACTCACTACTTCAAGTCATAATCTTCTGTTGTGATAGCACAATCTGTTGCTATGGGAGTAACTGTGATACCACAAGCAGTGCACTGTGACTTCAGGTGAGAGAAAGCAGTACAGACAGACTCTTCATGAGCAAAGATCCTGTCTTCATACAGATGACCTCAGTAATAAATAATGGGCGGGGGTACAGCACTAATGGGAAATACAAGCTGGAATGTGTCTAAATAATAGGCTTTGTTAAAGATGTCCTGAACAAGTCACCAACTCTTTAATGGACAGTCATATAATAATAGTTACTTCACTGCCACCCAAACCATGTCCCCTTTTTAAACGAATGTCCATTTTGTCTAATGCGAGTCTCTTTTTTAAATATTACCTCATTGTATGGCCAACCTTTTTCTACCATGGCTGTTTTTACACATTGTAAATGTTTTTTTGATCACGTTTTTATAGCTCATTGCCTATAAAAACTGAGCTCCTTAAACTCACTAATTTGAACAGTGTGTGGGATGCAGCAAGAAAGGCATAAAACACAGATAGGGAAAGAAATAATCCCATACAGAGATTAATTATTACCATCTGGTCGGTGCAGCACTGTTGCTCAAGAGCAATAATTCAACCCAAGCTTGTTTACCCATGTTTAATATTTGATCATGTAACTCCCACATTAAAGATTTTCTCTTTATTTATCTAAAGGTTTTGGCCAGAACACACTGAGGAGTAGCTCATTTTCAGGTGTAACCAGGGGCAGGGTGTTACAATGGCAGGATTGTGGCGACAGTTATGTAGTGAAAATAATAACTATAGTGTAAAAGACAGTGGCTCCCATATGCGAATGCTTAGCATTGTGCGAACTGCATTAGTGGCATGCTTATGGATCCAGCTCAGCTGCTGCTGGTTCCAAACAGCCCAGTGGGCGGTACTAAATGGTCAGCCTGACTGCGCTAACGACACCACTGTGTCCATGCAAATGAGGGAAACCACCTGCATGCAGGGCCCAGGGATACAGAGAAAGGATTTAAATGCTAAATGCTACTGTGGCGGGAGCATTTAACGCTTCTAAAGCCTTAGCAATGCACACAGTGGTGCATGCCCTCCCCCCATTGGTGCCTAATCAAAAAACAATAAAAACTAAATTTCCCCCTCTCTCCCTATCTCACCTGATCCCTAATCATAATTACAATAAATGTTAAGTTCCTGGTGCTAGTGGTACCCCCTCCCTCACTTGAAGGCAGTATAGTGTAGTGGTTAAAGGCACTGAGCTGGAAAACCTAGAGACCTGGGTCTAAATCCCATCAGACCCCACTTGCATACTGTGTGGCCCTGAGCAAGTCATTAAGTTTCTTGTGCTCCCAAGTCACGCCTGGAAACAAGCTCTAGCTTAGTGTGCCTTTCCTGGTTAAACAAGTTCCCCTCCACCTCCCTCACCTGATCTCCAGTCATCAGTCGAATAAATGTAAGTCCCTTGTGCTGGTGGTACGGCCCTCTTTCACTCGGTCCTTATTTGTGTGAGAGGCAATGTTCCTGTGTCCAGTGGTCCCTCCCCCCCTTTCTGGTAACCTTATGCTCCCTCCATCCTGATACCAGCTCCCCCTAATGGCAGCCAGCACCTACCCTCCACTCTCCTCCCTGACTGGCTGTTGTTTGTCCTATGTACACCCTGTACTGATATACAGAGTTGTATACCGATAAAGGACATGTGGCTGAAAATGAACTTTGTCTCATGCACAGTGGTACTATGCAAGCACACAGACACTGTTAATTTTCACATAGCTTCTACTGTGTGGCCCATAACTTTATCAGACTGTGTTTTTGTCACCAAATTTGGGTGACAGCTTTTGCCTTCCCTCCCGTGACCACATGAATGGTCCCATGTAACCCACACCCAAAAAGGGTATTCAGAACTAGTACTAGACACACATTTTGGGTAGGACTTAAGTTGTATCATTAATGTGCTCATGACAGAGATCTGAAAACTGTCACCCAAATTTGGTGACAAAAGTCTGATGTTTGACAGAGTTATGGGACATTGTAGTAGTGTCTGTGAATATTAAGTCCGTATGTGTACACAGCACCATTGTATGCAGATTTAGTTCATTTTCAATCACGTGTCCTGTAGCGATATACAGCTTTGTATATCAGTACAGGGACATGTGGAAGTCGAACAATGGCCAGCCAGGACAGTGTGCAGAGGGTAGGTTTTTGCTACTGTCTGGGGTTTGAATTGGAGTGGGGGGGTGCAGGAATCTACCAGGATGGGGGAAGGGAACACCAGACACCAGTAATGTTGTCTGTTACGCAAATATGGATGGTCAAGAAACATAGAATTTGTCACCAGATAAGGACTGCTTGGTACACCTAGTCTGCCCATTTAACCCTGCTTGCAGTGGTAGTCAAGAAGTTGACCAGTAATGCGGTACAACACGGTAAGTGCGGTACTGAACAATGCCCCATTAATGTGTCATTAACGTGTTATGGCTGGGTTAGAGGTATGCCATGTTTTAAACTGATTTCATTTTCATTATCAGCAGCTTAAATGCTCCAAGTGGTGCTGTTCCCAGTTAAATTTGTCTTATTAAGTTGCAATCTTCCTGTTGGTGTCTCCACAGTCCATATCTGCTTTTGTAAATAGCATTTAATGAATTCATAGAAAAAAGGGTGTAATCACAAAACTCTCACAGACTAGCAAGATTGTGCATTACAATTCTAATTAATTATTCATGAGCTAAACTACATCACTGATTGCCTGCTGTGTTGGTCTGAAATCTCTTAGAAATGCCCAGCATGTCAGTGACACTCAGCTCGCATGCTGTATGCTGATAGGAATGGCACCAATAAAAGTGTTTTTGGTGCTAAAACCTAAAAAATCTCATTATTACGATTTGACTTTAAGTTGCAAGAATGACTCACAGACAGTCATTTCCTTTGATTAATGACTGCTGGGTTGTTAGTTGGCCTCAGCTGTGCCTCCTCTTCCCCCACCCAGTTGTTAATCACCAGGAAATGACTGACTGTTTGGTCTTTATTGCTTAATTACTGTTCAGCTATTGCTATTCACCCTGCATTGTTGATTCACAATGTCCCAAATAAAAAAAAAATGTTGCAATTACATAAAACTTATTTTTATGTTGTTTAAGAGTGAGTTAGCAGTTTGATCCATGAGTTGTTTGGAGAAATAATAGGCTTTGCTCTGAATTATTTGAGTGCATATCCTTCTTGTTTTTCTATGCCCAATAAATATTTTGTTTATCACATCAGTAGTGAAGTTATGATTCCCTAAAGTGATTAAGAAGCTGGCAGTTTATATAAAATTATCCATCCAGCCACCAACACATAATATAGCAGTGGTAGCAATTTGACCCATTCCAGCTCTACAGCTGTTACTCGTGTTATGGTGTTTTGGTAACAAGACTTGTTGTAAAGCGCTACTACTGCATGTAGCACTTTTGCCTTCCAAATAAATTACCCTGAGAAGTTTATATTTGTCTGTTCATGTCTATAAACTTGAGATCATCTGTCTTGTTGGCTTTAAATAAAAACATTTAACTTTTCTACTGTTAGCTTGCAGCTAGATTCTGCAACTGTAATCTTTACCCAAGGAAAGCATATTCATAGTTAATGTCAGGCACAGCATAAGCATTAATAAAAAAAAGAAAAGCAGTACCAGTATTCTTAAATGCAGGAAATATACATGATTGTTTCATTACAAAGAAAGCATTTGTGATCAATTTATCAAATAAACCTTTTGCATTTTAGAGAACTGATATCATTTTTGTTTTGATGATCCAGTTATCACGGTGTTCAACTGCCATCTCTATGTGGCTGTACATTTGATTTCATAGATACATACAGTAGATACATACATATTGACAGCAGAAGAGGGACCACATTATCCATCCAGTACCCAAGACTCTCACCCCTCCCTACCTGCTATTCAGTGTTATGATGCCTTCGTGTTTATTTCAAGTATTCTTAAAAGCCCCAACCATTTTTGTCTCTACCACTCCTTGGGGGAGGCTGTTCAATGTGCCAACCACCCTCTGTGTAAAAAAGAACTTACTGTACATGTGTCACACCTGAACTTGCCCCCCCAGCTTCACATCATGCCCTCTAGTTCTTGTGTAACTCTTGACTTGAAATAGGATTCTGAACCTGTACCCTATTTATTCCCTTCATATACTTAAAGGTTTCAATCATGTCTCCCGTTTCTCTCCATTGTTCCAAGGAACACATTTTGAGATCTCTCAACCTTTCATTATATGGTTTCTGATGCAGTACTTGTACCATCCCTGTGGCGCTACTTTGCACCGTCTCCAATCTCTCTACATCTTTTCTAAGATGTGGCCACCAGAACTGCATGCAGTATTCTAGGTGTGGTCTTACTAGTGATTTATAGAGTGGCATTACAACTTCCTTTTTTCTACTAGTAATTCCTCTTTGTATGCATCCCAGCACACCATTTGCCTTTGATGCATCCTTTTCATAATGCTTGGTCTTTTTAGGTCTTCTGTTATAATCACTCCCAGATTTCTTTCCTGCTTTGTGGCCTCTAGTTAACATCCCCCCCTGTGGTACTTCTCTCTGGGGTTGCTCTTCCTAGGTGTGTGACCTTGCACTTCTTTTATTGAATTTTAGCTGCCATGTTTTTTACCACGATTCCAGCTTCTTGAGATCTGCGTCATCTTTTCTGCCCCACCAGAATGTTGACTCTTGCATATCTTCATGCCATCAGTGAAGAGGCTCACCTTGCCCTCCAATTGTTCAGATATGTCCCCAGTGAAGACATTGAAGAGGATGGGACCCAACACTGACCCCTCTGGCACTCCACTAGTCACCTCTCTTTCTTTTGATAAATGCCATTTACCAGTACCCTCTGGGTCCTTCCGTCCAGCCAGCTCCTTATCCATTCAACCACTTTCAGATCAATTCCTGTGCTAACGAGTTTATTTAGCAGCCTTCTGTGTGGTACGGTGTTGAAGGCTTTGCTGAAATCCAGATATACCACGTCCACAGTGCCACCTTGATCCACAGTTTTGGTTACCCAGTTGATGAAATCTATTAGGTTTATCTGGCATTATCTTCCTGTAGTAAAACCATGCTGTTTTGGGTCCAAATTTCTGCCATCTTCTAAAGAAGTTAGAATTTTTTCTTTGAGTAGGACTTCCATTGTTTTGCCTATAATTGAGGTGAGGCTAACCGGGAGGTGTTGCCTGCTACTCCCCTACTGCTTCTGTTATGGAGTGGGACAACATCGTCCCTTCCACAATCCCTCGGGACCTCCCCTAGTTGAAGTGATAGGTTAAATAGTTCAACCAGAGGTGCTGTAAGCTCCTCTCTTAGCTCCTTAAGAATCCTGGGGTGAATTTAATTTGGACCCATTGCCTTGTCTACCTTGAGTTTTCCTAGTTCCTCCTTGACTCTTTGTCTTGTGAATGGTCTTGAATCTACCTCCCGACTGTCTGACCTTCTTCCACCAAGGATGGGCTTGCAACCATCCTCTTCCTTGGTCAAAATGGAGCAGAAGTATCTGTTGAGGATTTCTGCGTTGTTCTTATCATCTTTTGTGTGCCCCCCTCGTTCTTTGTGATTCTGACTATACCCCCACTTTATCGTCCTCTTGTCTCTGATATATCTAAAAAAGGTCTTGTCCCCCCTTTTGACCTCCTTAGCTATCTTCTCTTCTGTTGATGCCTTTGATGCTCTGACTGTCACTTGTCATTGCTCACTTCCATCAGTTATTCCTTGTATGTGTTTTTGTCACATCTAGTTTCCTTGCATTTCCTGAAAAGCAATTCTTTTTTCCTCACCCTGGTGGCCACCTCCCTAGAAAACCAGAGTGGTTTTCTTCTCCTCTTAGCTTTACTCACATTTCTTAGACACTGATTTGAGGCGTCTGTTATAGCTCTTTTTAGATGTCATCAAGTCAAGTACAAATTTATTAATTGGCAAAATGCCATTACAATATACTACAAAACAATATCGTAATCACAATCTTCAATCTTAAAATATTTCAAAGCTTACAGTTTGTTCAGCTGAGTACAGAGTAATTAGAGAAATAACATCAAAAAATGCAAATAAAGCAAAAGAATAAAATTTCATGGGCACAGTTGGTTTGTAAGCCTAAGAATGGGTAATTAGGAAAAAACCTTGCAATCATTTCTAGTCAATGCCACAAGAGAGATAGTTAGTTATATATAGAAAAGGGAGACTAAGGCCTCCCAACAATCCACCCAACTATTACTTCCTGGAACACTTATATATTGGGAAGGTTGATTCCACCTACAGGTGAGTACTCAAGAGAAACCTTGCAGTCATTTCCAAGGAAGATCTATCCCTCAAAGTAAAGAGGTGCTCAGTAACTTTTGCAGGAGGGAGACTAAGCCCACACAGCAACCCACCCAACCATTTCTTCCTGCTGTGCTCGTAAAGTGGACAAATCAGCACCATATGTTTGATGTCATCATATACCAGAGCCCCACATTTACAATATGGAGTCAAGATTCCTTTTCTTTTTTGCCTATGCATAATGTACTGAGCATTGTATCCTTCTGTTCTAAATCTTGTGTAGATTCTTTTCAATTTAGGGCAAGTCAGTTGGGTAAGATAACCCTCAAAACCTGTCATAACCTTAATGGATTTGTAAAATCATGCATTTTAAGCATGGAAAGTTGGCTAAGAAGGTAATTGTTATCAGGTCTTTAAGCCTTAAACGTACTTCTGAGATAATTTCCTCATAGGTCTAATATAGATCATATGTAGGAGATGTCCTAGTCCTGCTGGCATAAGTATCTTTTGTATTAATTGAATGAAGGGATGACAAATCCTAGTGATGCAAAACTAGTACCTTCCTCCAGGCACATTCTGGGGTACCTATCTTCTGTCATTAGAAAGATCTTAAGCAGGAAAATATTTTGTCTTTCATTAGTTAATGGCGACAGGGATTGCTGACCCAGCTCTAATCTAAGAATGCAGTTTGGTATTCCTTGAGGAAAAGTCAAAATATATCTATATATTTTATTGAGGATAGTATCCACTAAACTAGTGTTTGAATGACCCCAATTTCTGCCGCAAGTTAGCTTGCTTTAATTTTAGCATTTACCACTCTCATGATCCCTTTGACAGAAGATTTCCATTTTGGCATTAACATTTTTAAAGCATTTACAGAGGAGATGGTTTTATTATGTAGCTATTCCAGGTGGTGAATCCAAGATGCATTATATGAAAATCTGACACCCAGATAATCATAATAGTTGACAACATCTATCCCTTTCCCATAAATCTTCAGTTTGGCCAAGCTCTTTTTGGCTCCCAAAATCACAACATTAGTTTTAGATAAATTAATTATAAGTTTCTTCTGATTACATAGTGACTCAAAGAGACACAATTTTCTCCTAAGGCCTAGAGCAGAAGTTGAAAGAAGCACTAAGTCATCTGCATAGGCTAGGTAGCAACTCTTCAATTATTAATCTTAGGAGCATGAAATTCTGGATCAGAAATTTGTGTCAAAATGTTATTAATATAGATATTGAATAACATTGGTGCTAAAATGCAACCCTGTCTGACTCCACATTCGTATGAATTCTATCTGTCACATGCCCATGTTGATTGTACTGAATTCTGGTCCAAGTATTCTCATGCAACCGGATGAGAATATCTAGTAGTGTTTCATCCAGATTCAGATCTCTTAAAGTACCCCATAATGTTTTTCTAGTTATGCTATAAAAAGCTGAAGAGAACTCCACAAAGCAACAGAACAATTTGCTTTTCCTGATTTTAACATACTTCCAAATTAAGTGTTGTAAAACAAAGCAATGTTGCACTGTTGAATGATCTCTCCGGAACCCATTCTGGGATTCATGGAGGATGGAATTCTCTTCAGCCCAATCCAGCAGTCTACCTAGGATTATTCTTGAGAATTTTTTTGGGGGGGAAACATCAGTAAGGCTAATAGGCCTACCTTTTTAGATGTGCCCAGTGCTCCTCAACCCCACCCTTCTTGTATTTCCCAGGTTATTTTTGACACTTCTTCATTTTAGCAAAATCAGCTCTTTTAATATCTAGTACTTCAAATGTATAATATTTCCTGATGTGTATCCTGTATAAAATGCAAAGTGCGATCTATCTCACACACACATACTTTTTAGCAGGAAAATGACTGCTACGTTTAGTCAGATCCAGAAGCAAATGGTCTGATACCTGTTATTGGACCAATATACATGTTACAAAAAGAAAGCAATGTCTAAGCTTTCAGACCAACCAAGTCCTTCCTTGGAGTTTAGTGTGATGCCACTGACATTCAGTTTTTATTTATTTATTCTTTTATTCTTTGATAACTGGGTAAAGCCCACTAGGCACAAGTGCCTGTTTTCAGTGGTGACTGGGGGCTCTGGGGAGGTTAAGTGACTTGCAAGTCACTTAAGTGACACAATAAGCAAGTAGAGGTTGTGGGGATCAAACCAAGGTCTGTCTGTTGGATGCACAAAGCTCATTCACAGCTTGTTACTCAGCTACAAAATTTATTTTGGCATAAGTGAGTGTCTGCCGGCTTGGTGCCACTGAGGGTTGAGGCGCTAGATACCACATCTCGCTCCACCTGGCGACCTGGGTTTGGGGCGGACTCTGGTCACTGGTGGGTGGGCGGAGGAAATAGGCAGGCATCCGACAACAGCTCACCTTCTCCAGGGAGGTTCTGCGGCCTTAGCCGGACCTTGTCTGACCCCAAGCAGAGGCTCGAAGTACTAAAGCCCCAATTGCAGAGGCAGACAGCCGCTTACAGTGCGGACATTGGCACTTGCCACCTCGACATCAGGGGGTTGCGCACTAAAGGGGAGGGAGGAAAAAAAAAGAGGAAAAGACGCCTGCTGGCTCTAGGAAGATGGACTTCCCAGAGCATGCCTCCGACGTGCCCACTCACCAGGACCACCATCTCGGCCTGACGAGATTAGATTACAGGGTGTTGGACCCTGCCTCGTCCCTGCTTGGGGGAGAAAAAAATGAAGCTCCATGGAGGAGCGAGACGTGAGTTCTGGTGGGAGTGTGGTAGGAGGATGACTCTTTGGATGTCCTGAAGGGTTGGGGCTAGCGGGTAATGAGGAGAGATAAAGAGTAATTTAAAAAAAAATAAGTGAGTGTCTAACCGGTGGAAGAGAGATCAGAGGAGACTAGATCTGCTATGAGTCCATTGCACATCATTCTGCAACCCCCATGCCTGCTGATGCTGGCCTCAGGGCATAAGCAGAGATAGTTGAGTGATGGTTGTTAACTTATGCTGGCATAGGATGATTTACACTGAACCTGTTAGTTCAGCTGCTAAATGATAGTGCTCCAAGATCACCTGGCAACATTCCTGACATGTTCCTATAACTAAATGATTTTTATTTTTATTTCTGCAGTCTGCAGTATATTATGCCAAAGTACTTGGATTATCAGTTCAACGTTATGGTAACAGGAGGAGTGAGAAGACTAGCTTTGGGGGAGTTAAACTGGGTAAACTGACTTTAATCTCCCCCAAAAAACTTAAAGAATCTGCTTTATGTCTTTTTTTAATTTGTTTTTAGCCATGTAGTGAATTAAACCTTAATCAGTAATAATTGCAGGAAACACACATGAGCACTGTTATTTCCATGGAGGATGAATGCAAACCAGAAAACCATAGCAGTTAGACACACAGCTGGCACACAGAATTAAGGAAAGCAGGGCAAAATCCAGAAAAATAAGCAGCAAAATGTGCTTACTGAAAATGCCTTAGTACTAATGAATCCTAATGAAACCCCATCCCATGCACTGTCACTTGGCAACTGCACCCCTACCCAACCCAACCCTAGCACCATCTGATCATGGTGCTTCTGACCCATAAGGTCCCTCTACACATGCACACGATGCCAGCACCTTACCCACCACACAGTCTCCTCACACATGTGCCTCTCCTCCACTCTCCTCCATTACAATGTGACATAAAAGTGCACAGACTTAACCTCTGACAATGCCCAGATGGGCTGCTACCTTTGTATAGCTCCTAGTGCCAGTGTTATGCTTTGTATTATTTGACCTGTTGAATGTTAACTTTTGTTCACTCTGTATTACCGAAACGGTACTTAGAATATGTTAACTCATTCTGTTTTGTTATTCCACTGAATCTATATTGTCCAGCCTTTGTTAATCAGTTTTTAATACTGTCTTTGACATGGTGTAAACAGATTGTTATTCTGACTAGGAACCATTGTAAATGAGCATTTCTGCTCAAAACTGTAATTGCGAACTTTGAAATAAATAAATAAATAAATAAAACACATAAATAAAGTACCCCACAGCTTTCAGCATGGTATGATTGATTTTGATCTGCTTTCCAAAATTTTGTGCATCAGCGTTGTGTTTGTGTCAGAAAAAATACCCTGACTGAATCATGTACGTCACTATCAACGTTGGTAGACATGGTAATAAAAATGTGTTTACTTTTTTAAAAACATTTATTCATTCAAGAGAGTACAAACATGAAACATGAAGCAATAACAGATGTCAGGGACATGGTTACTTAAGCAATAAGGCACAACAGGGTGTGGGTTATTGGGGGTTTACCCACATCTTGTGTGGTGTGTCACGAGGTGCAGCTGAGTGACTTAACCACACAAGAAGTGGGTAAACCCCCAATAACCCACATCATGGAGTGCCTTATTGTGATTATACAATGGACCCATGTGTAAAATGTGTTTAATTATATTGTTTTATAAATGCATTTCCTCAGCCGTGGGTAATGCAGGATTTACCCACAGTCATGTGACATGTTTTGACCAATGAGGTTACAGGATTTTCACACCATTGTATAAAGTGGAATCTGTACTCGGTACTCCTGGTTCCCAAACTTTACCCAATCTCACTTTCTTCTATAGAAGGGAATTTGTTATCATGGCAGAAATGCCGTTGTGTTTGTTTGACATTCTTAACTGACTGATGATCAATCATCAAGGGAGAGACAATCAGGGATTAATCGATTTGCTAATGAAATGGCTCAGTTGCTTCTGTAACAATTTGTGTGACCTGGTTTAAGTGAAGCACTGCTGAGCAAAACCTAAAATGTTAGCTCTACAAATGTTTTGAGTTGATTTCCTGAATAAAACAGATTGTTTGATATTTATACAAACATTTTTACTGAATACTGGCCAGCCGTGTAGCATCCCCTCCTCCATAAACACTCACATGCTTGCTACCCTTCATTGAGTCTGAACTGATTATAGACTCTAGAAATCCACCCCTCTCCTCTCCCCCACTCCCCAGCTGATAGTGCAGAGGCTTGCAGTATGGCACAGAGATTAAAATAATGATCTCCGAATGAGCTTGGTTCATCCAGCAAACCTAGGTTTGATTCTCACAACCTCCACTTGCATATTGTGTAACTCGGAGCAAGTCACTTAAACTCATTAGTGCTCCTGGGTTGCCCCTGGAAAGAGGCACTTGTGCCTAGTTGGCCTTACCTGGTTACCAAAAGAATTTAAAAAATGTCAGGAAGACAAATGCCAAGACATTTCGTGATGTTCAGTTATTTCTTCGGGGGGTGGAGCTTGTCATACAATGCACCCTATAAATATAGCACAAGGGAGTCATAAGGGATATGTAAGGGGGCGTCAGAGAAAATGCTGTAGACCTGGAGGGGTCTACAGTGTACGCAATGCAACAAAAAGGGCAGACTACTGTAGATGGGCCATGCGTCCCATATCTGCTGTCAGCTTCTCTGTTTCTGTGTTTCTGTGTAATGATTTCCTTAGAGCACTGACCACACAGGGACCTTGTACAGCAAGTAAATCAAGAGAAAACAATTCCCAGTTTCCTCTCTCACTATACCATGCAAATTAGTAAACATTTGGTTACTGCTTCTAGATGGAGAAAATATTGTTTTTATGCTGCATTAAACTTCACAAGTATAAATTAATTTAACAAGATAATTAACACTGTTTTTCAGTGCATCACATGAAGGAAACCTGCACAACTGCAAATTCCTGCTTGGGCAATCAAAAGCAACATTGTATAACTTTTTTGTAACATTGTCACAGTGTATAATGACATCTTCAAAGTGCTCAATGTTATTCTGTATCTCTTTCGAACGTAACAACATACCTTTTATTTATTTATTTATTTATTGGCACATTAGTTTACAACCTTTGAGCCAGGGGCTCATTTACAAAGGTACCTCGTCACAGAGAGGACAAAACAGTGCAAACAACATTTTTACAATAAAAACAGAGTACAAAAAATTTGTAGGACATGAGGACATTGGACTGATACAATTTTAGTAATACAGGAATTGGCAAAGCACAAGTCGGTTCAGAATAGTTAGAACAGTTACAGTTTAGTAATACAGGACTGGCAGAGCACAAGTAGGTACAGAAAAAAAATTGTACAGTAGGCTAACAGTGGCAGAACTAAGCAGAAGTAATCATTGTAGAGACATGTGGAGAAGAGAATAGGATCACAGATAGTGATAAGTAATGGGTTAGTGCAGCCATTCAGGGAGCTTTGTCAGAGCAATTAAGGCGGAGTAAACTTAGAGGCAGCCACAGCTGCGCATAGTAAGTAGGTGTTTTCAAAGGGTGGTTTTGAAATGAGAGATCGTGGAAGCATCAGTGATACTGGTAGGGAGGGTGTTATACCAGGAAGGGGCTCTGTAGCAGTATGTTCTTTGTCCTTTCGAGGTCCTTGCCCTCGGTACTAACAGTGCGGTTTTGCAGGAGGTTCGGGTATGCACTAATGAGTTTGCTCGGTGGATAGAGGCAGTTAACCCTGGTGGGGATAGTCAAAGGAGAGTCTTTTTAGTTAGGAGACAGGTTTGGTATCTAAGATGTTTATCTATGTCGAGCAGATTAGCCAGGGCGTATAAGTGGCAGGTATGTGTTGGTCTCGCACCGGTAATTAGCCTACATGCCTTATTTAAGGTGAGGCGGATCTTGTTTAGGGAGGTCTGGTCAGCAGCCCCATAAACTGGCAGGCCATAATCTACTAGGCACAGTATAGAGGATGTGACTACGAGTTGGAGGGCGTCAGTGGGGAGACAGTTTTTATGGTGGTAAAGGATACCCAGCCTAATGGTGGAGGCTGAGGCAAGGGCAGAGATATGGGAATGAAATGATAGAGCAGGGTCGAAGGATATCCCTAGGTACTTGTACGAGTAGACTTGCTCGAGTGGGAACTTGGAACTGGCAAGGACCTGAAGTGGAAAATTACTAGCTTTATTTTGGGGTGGGCAAAGAGTACGGTTTTAGGTTTTTTAAGATTTATTACGAGTCTATGCTCTCTGAACCAGGCTTCAGCGTCATTGTAAGATAATTGCAAGGAGTCCTGAAGGGAGATAGGGTTACGGTTGGAGGCAAAGATAACGGCATCATCTGCATAAAGTAAAAGATTACCAGTACATTCACCTGGCAGGGAATTGAGATAAAGAGAAAAGAGCAAGGGCCCAAGAATGGAGCCCTGAGGGACACCAGAGCGGACAGGACAGGCGCTGGAGAGTGTCCCATTAATTTTAACACACTGTGAGTGGGCAGACAAGTAGCTGGAGCACCAGGAGACAGGCCCAGCGGCAAAGCCTATGTGGCTGAGGGCATCCAGCGGGAGGGGTGGAGACAGCATCTAAGGCTTTGATAAATCAACGGTTGACTGCTTAGAGCCGGAGTCCAGAGAGGAGGAAGAAAATTAGAAACTCAAGGAGGGCGGTGTTGGTGTTGTGGCCAGCATGGAAACCATGCTGTTCAAGGCAGATGATGCTGTATTTGGTTAGATACTCTGAGATTTGGGTGGACACAACTTTTTCTAAGGCGTTTGAGAGAGGAGAGAGGATGGAGATTGGCCGATAATTACCAGACAGAGACCTATCACCACCGTTGTGTATGGGGGTGACTGTGGCAATTTTCCAGGCAGAGGGGAAATTGCCCCAGGCAGAGAGATTTGTTGAAGAGGCTGGTGATAGGGGTGATAACCAGATCCAGAACCTGACAGAGGAGATTGGGATCGAGGGAATCACTGCCAATAGTATTGCTCTTTAAGGTCTTGATTAGGTAAGGTCTGACTTCGTGGGCAGTAACCCGGTGTAGGTGGAACCAAGGGCGTGTGAGAATAGGGTCAGGTGGGGGCGGTCAAAGAAGTTGCTCGGAAGAACAGGGCTAAGGTCAGTGATGGATTTGTTGAGGTAGTTGGAAATGTGGGCTGGGTCTGTGGAGATAGCGCCATCAGTGTTGATTTGGGAGGGTAGGGTGGGACGTGTGCCCCATTCAGTTGTTTGATATTGTCCCAGAAGGTTCTGGCATTCCCAGGATGAGGTGAGAGGCCTGATAGTGATCAGCCTTCGCTCTTGATGGTCGAGGTACATTTGTTCCGGCTGCAGCATAGGCCTGCCTGTCAGCAGAGTGGCCAGTTTTCATGGCAATGTGCCAAAGGTTATCCCTGTTCTTAAGAAGTTGGTGCGGGGGGGGGGGGGGTGTATCCCAGGGGGCATGCCGTACTTTGGACCGGAGTGCAGTTAGTGGTGCAAAAATGTCGCAGGCTTTGTTGAAGGTTTGGGTAAAAAAGGTTAGAGCCGTATCAATGTCAGGAGCGTATTGTATGTTTCATTTACTTTTTATGTTCTAGGAGTGGAGCTTAAACAGTATTTTATGATCAGTAACACCAGTGATCTGTATGAAAACCACAGCCAGAATATTGCTACTGCATAATATTTATGCTGTGTTATTTTTAACCTCGTTGAATTTTTTGACTGGGTGACTAGGGAGGTGGATCAGGGGAGGGCAGTGGACATGGCCTATCTGGACTTCAGCAAGGCCTTTGACACTGTGCCACATAGAAGACTATTACACAAACTGGGGAATATGGGTGTGGGCAGGACAGTAGTGTGGTGGGTAGGTAACTGGCTGGGTGGCAGGACACAGAGGGTGGTGGTAAATGGCTGTCACTCCACAGAGGGAAGAGTGACCAGTGGGGTACCACAGGGATCAGTGCTGGGACCGGTCCTATTCAACATTTTCATCAGTGACATTGCGCAGGATCTAGAAGGCAGAATTTCACTGTTCGCTGATGACACAAAGCTCTGTAACAGAGTAGACACACCAGAGGGTGTAGACAGAATGAGAAGCGACCTGCAGAAACTTGAAGAATGGTCAAGGGTTTGGCAGTTGAAATTCAATGCAAAGAAGTGCAAGATAATGCATATGGGGCACAAAAACCCTGGCACAATATATCAGTTGGGGGTGAGGATATAGCATGCACCAAGCAGGAAAGGGATCTTGGGGTTGTCATCTCTGATGACCTCAAGGTAGGGAAACAGTGTGACAAGGCAGCAGGTAAAGCAAATAGGATGCTGGGATGTATAGGCAGGGCATCACCAGCAGGAAAAGGAGGTCATAATTCCGCTATACAAGACACTAGTGAGGCCCCACCTGGGTACAGTGTACAGTTCTGGAGACCATACCTACGTAAGGACATAGACAGGGTAGAGAAGGTTCAGAGGAGGGCAACAAAGATGGTGCATGGATTGCATCACAAGTCCTATGAAGACAGGTTGAAGGAACTGAACATGTACTCCTGGAGGAGAGGAGGAGAGAGGGATATGATAGAGACATACAAGTATCTTACAGGGAGTAACAGGGTGCAGGAAAACACTGTTTTAAGCAAAAAGATGTTCCAGGACTAGAGGGCGTGGGATGAAGTTGGAGGAGGACTATTCAGAGGAAACATGAGAAAGAATTTCTTCACAGAACGGGTGGTGGACAAGTGGAACACCCTGCCAGAGGAAGTGGTGGGGGCTGAAACAATCACGGGATTTAAGAATGCATGGGATAGACATAAAGGAATTCTAGAGGTCAGGGGTAAGGGGCAACAGACTTCTAGGAAAACAATCTGAACTTACAAGCTCAAATGGGCAGACTGGGTGGGCCATAGGCCCTTATCTGCCGACACTGTCTATATATCTATGTATCTCCGATTTTAGCCTTCTCACTCTCTCTCATCTCTCCCTCTGCTTAAAACCACCCACACATAGGCAATACACAGCCCAACTGTTTCTGTCCCCTGTCCCTCTGCTTTTCCTTCCCACATTCACTCCCAACTTAAACCAGGCTGGCCAGTTTCTGAATATGTATGTAAGCAATAATACCTGACAGGGTGGGCGGGATTGGGCAATACTGGACTGCCCAGGGCTGTAATGAGGCCCGCGGCTGCAGGCGGAGGGCCTTAAAACTCCTGGAAGGTCTGGTATTGCCCAGTATCACCCACCCTGAATGATATTCTTGCACTTAGAAAATGGCAAACTATATTATGTTTTAAAACCTCCTTAAAACGTATTTATTCAACCAGGCCTTTTCTGGTGTTTAAGTTTAATAATATTGCAATGGTGAAAGGTGGGATTATATAACTTTTGTTTTAAGATAGGTTTTATTATAGTCTGGTATGTAATACTGTTGATTGTTTTAATTTAGTTTAATGTGTAATATGTGCATATTGTGGGTTTAACTGTGGGTTATGTGTATTTTATTGTAAGGGCACCCTGAGCAATGGAAGGGCATGTTTTAAAAATAAAACTGATGATGTTGATGATTAGATTTGTTTGAAAAAAAAATATTTTCATGTTAAAATGTTAAAACCCTAACGTGTTTTATTTATTTTGTAATAAAATAGTTCCTCCGCCTGCATTACAATTCTGTTTTTTTATTTTTTTGAGGTAGGGACTTTTGCCCTACTTGACCCTCTGTAGTTGTGACTTTAGGACTTGTTGTCATGGTTACCTCCCACACAGGGCTTAAAATTTGGAAAACTGTTTTGTTTTAATATCTTTTATTTATTAATTTATTCATTTTTTAAATGATCTGTTGCTTCTGCTTACATGTTGGGCTATGAGATGTAATGGGCAGGCTGGCGGTCACACTGTGGAGCTACTGAGGAATGGAAGCTGTATATTCAAGGAGGTTGACCATGGAGGGAGCTAAAAGAAATGAAGCCTGTCAAAAACAGGTACATTTGTGAATTGTACTGTTCTTCTGTTGTGCACTAATGACCTGAGGTACTTTAGTTAGCAGGGCTGCTATTTCAATACTTAAGTGACTGGGACAGTTGGAGTGAGGAGCATTGGTAGGACTTTATTAGCTTTGGCTCCCTGGTGATGCAGATGTGTTGCTGGCTTGCTGCAGCTACTACAATCGGCTGGCTTTTGAGGTAGCGGGACCCACAAGTACCTCTGTTTAGTTTTAACAGTGTACTGTGGCTAACAATGTATTATTTTATTTTATTTTAAGAATGTGTTTTTTTTAAACTGATGCTTTGGCAACACGGAGTGTGGAAAAGATGACCTCTCGGGGAGTCATCTTGTTTGGTTGTCTGCCTAGTGAGCAGAAAAAAATGGCTGCTAGTTGACTTTCAATTTGCAACTGGTACAAGCATACCAGTTTGCCTTTGGGGCATGCTGTTGGCACTAGTTATTCACAGAGTTCTGCTGAAAAATACCTGCATGGCAATAGAACCCTGCTAGCCAATCAGGATGCTAGCACTTACATTGCCATTTTCTAAATATATTTTAAGTATTGTCCCCAATTTCAGCCCCTCTGTGCTCTCCGGGCCCTCTGCTTTTCCCACCCTCAAGGATCCCTCCCCATTGGTTTTCACAATAATAATATTTTTTTAAAGTTGGTCGCCAACTTCAGACCTCCTGTTCCCTGATTTCAGCCCCTCTGTATCTCTGCCCCTCTGCTTTTACCACCCACACTCATCCCTCCCCGTGGTCACAGTAAACCTAGTCCCAGATTTCTGAGCTATCGTCGCTGATTTCAGCCAGACTGGCCAGTTTCACAATGCTATGTATTTTTAGCTGTATATTTTTTTAGCATGTTCCCAAATTGCAGCCACTATGTATCTGTTGTCTCTCCCTCTACTATTGCCACCACACTCACCCCCGACTTCAGCTAGACTGGCCAGTTTTTGAATACATATATTTTTTAAGCATTGTCCCCAATTTCAGCCCTCTCTATTTCTCTCCTCTCCCTCTGCTTTTGCTACCAGCACTAATCTTTCCACATTGGTTTTGCAGTAATAACATTTCTTAAACCTCTTGTTCCCTGATTTTAGCCCCTATGTATCTCTGTCCCCTGGGGTTTGTAGGTAGGTTATTACAGTAATAGTATTTTGCTTTAAGGAGTGGTTCCCGGATTCTGGATTGGGTCTCCAGGAGGAGGGAGAAGCTGGCAACCTCCTCCTGGCCCCAATGCAGGGGGCAATCCATGGGGGAATTTCTGGGGCTGCCTAGCACGGGAGTGGTGGAGTCAGGGAGATAGTCCTTCCATTCGGAGGGCCAAAGCCGCCTGCCAGGGCTCTGGGGTTGATAAAAAATGCCTACGGAAAAAAAACCTGGTCCCTGTTTGCAGACAGACTAGCCAGTTTCTTTTCCCACCTGCACTGATGCCTCCCAGTAGGTTTTCACAGTAATAGTAATAGTTTTTTTTTAAAACCTGCTCCTTGATTTTGGCCGCTGGGTAAAAACACAGACTGGCCACATTTTAAATATATTTCTGCCCCTCTACACAGTTTCTCCCACACTCATCCCTCCCTTTGTTCACAGTAAAAATTCCCTGGTGAGGCTGCATTATGCCTGGCTAAAAAAGCAATATCCAGCAGGAAATGTAATTAATGTTCTACTGTGATCCCTAATTCAGTCTGTAACTCTTTCTGTCTGTCTCTTTTTCCCATACTCGAGCTGAACGTACATCCAGTGCTGCCTGCAGTTGCAATGTGTGTGTGTGTGTTGGGGGGGGGGGTAGATTCAATAACAAGAGTCCCTTATTGACAAGAATCCCAATATCTAGGTTCCATACTTGAAGGATCATTGTTTCTTAAGCACACTGTGGACTCTGTTAAGATTGTTTAACAAGTCTGAAGCCTAAATCCTCCTGTAAGCTTTGCTAGGAATAAGTTATGTTTGTACTTCCAACTCTGGTGAAAGCCTTCCCCTATTGCGTTCTTTTTATTTGTACTCTCCTAACCCTCCCCCGCTTTACCTGCTTGCCTCCTATAAATGGACTGACCTCCTATCTTTGTTCCACAGCATCCAGCCCCAGAAGTCGAGAGGGAACACTGATGTCGCCCTCCCCTGCCCGCCGACTTAATACCCGCCGATGATAGAAGGTCCACGCATTGCTGTGAGGCTCCACTGCTCAGCTCTCCTCGTTCTCAGTTTGATTTGAATTTGGCGCCTTTATCTGTACCTACAAAAAGAAACCCAGCGACTTTAATTTTGCTTGTTGCCTTAACAAACTGAAATTATTGCCCAGGATAACTTCAATTTCTCTGCATTTTTTCTAAGGAAAGGGACTGGAAAAAGATTGCTATATGTAATTTTTCTGTCATCGCACATATGGAGATAGTTTTTTTTACCGTAGCATAACTTCTGCTACTGCTAATCTCTCTCACAATACAGGTGCCTCTGTTAAGATTGTTTAACAAGTTTGAAGCCTAAATCTGCCTGTAAGCTTTGCTAGCAATAAGTTCTGTTTGTACTTCCAACTCCGGTAATAGCCCTCCCCTATCGCAGTTTTTTTATTTGTACTCTCCTAACCCTCCCCACCTCCTATCTTTGTTCCACAGCATCCAGCCCCAGAGGTCAAGAGGGAACGCTGATGTCACCTTTCCCTGCCCGCCGACTTAATACTCGCCGGTGATAGAAGGTACATGCATTGCTGTGAGACTCCACTGCCCAGCTGTCCTCGCCTCAGTTTGATGCACCCCCCGCCGATGCAAGCATCGGCCCCCACCCCCCGCCACCACCCTTGGTGGACCCTCCCTTATATAACCAAGGAAACTCCTCCCCTCTCCGTTTGTAACCAATCACCCAGCTTTTCCATTTGTAGGTTATTTTCTGTCACCATCAGAGGTCATACTTTCTCTTAGATCTCACTCTCAACCTGCCCTAAACATATTTCTTTCCCCCTCTCACTTCCTTGCTACTTATAGATATAATATCACCCCCACAACTATGTCACTATCCATGATCATCTCTATCTCTACTCTACTATACCACCCCCCACTGATAAACCAAATTTTCCATCCCTCATGTCCTCCACCTACCTGCTTACCCCTGAACGGAAAGCTGTCAAATTGGCTGGCAGACACCCCACTCCTTATCCCACTCCCTTGCACCCTTACTGCAACTTTACCACCCCCTACCATCCACCTCTCAACCAGTAAGCAGCAGTATGGGCCCTGTAGCATGTACAATCCTGCTCTCCCGAGCCAACCTCCAGCTGCTCTCCCCCCCCCAACTCTTGCCACACCTCCTCCTCCTGGCTGCTCCCCAAACCCTTAAGCTCTCAACCCCTACCTTACACCCAACCAAAGGGTCCACGATGCGTAAATGCCACCAACTCTATGCCCAAATGAGAAGCTGCCACCTCAGGACTCTTGTCCTGCTACTACTGCTCACAGGCAATGTACATCCCAACTCTGGCCCATCAACAGCCCCCCAACCCACCACTACCACCTCAAAGGGGCTGCAAATCACCATGCTAAACATCTGTAGCCTGCAAAAAAAAAAATGGGACCACTTTCAGGGGTGGATACTCCAGCACCACCCTGACATAATCAGACTGAGCAAAACCTGTCTGACTCCCTCAGTACTGGACTCTGTGGTTAGCCTCCCTGGCTACAGCCTCTACCGATCTGATAGGGTGGGTAAACAATGTGGTGGCTGCGCTGCATACCATAAAGACTCTCTATCAGGCCAACTGCTCACCAGCCCTCAAATAGCATCGAGAGTGCAGACCCTAATGCTAAAAATAACCCCAGGCAGGTCGACTGCCCCCTCCTACTAACCATTGTCTATCTTCCACCAAACAAACACAAACTCTTCTTCCAGATTGTCCTGAGCTATATTGCGTCCCTTCCACCTCAATATGAAAAAATAGTCATGGGTGACTTCAACATAAATTGGTTGTCCACGAAAGTGACCCCTTACTCCAGTGATACCTCAGCACTCAACCTCACGCAGGTTGTCACTTCACCTACAAGAACTGATCCCCACACAGGGACATCCTCCCTCCTGGATCTGGTCTTCACAAACTTCCCCCACAGAATTACCAACACCCAAGTACTCCCTAACGTGCTGAGTGACCACTCCCCCATCCTCTGCTCTTGGTCCTGCAGGGCTCCAAAACATCCCCCCAAATTACCTTTCAGCACACCCTTGGCCCTGGGAAACTTGCCAAACTCAAAGCCATCCTCAAAAACTGGGACTGGACACCCCTCCTCAACACCCCTGACCCTGATCTTTCCCTTGACCTATTCACCCTAAGTTTCAATAGGATCTGTGATAAGTTTGCCCCCCTTACCAAGAAACTGACCAAAGGCTACCAGGTCCCCTGGTTCTCTGATCACCTCCTGGGCCTAATGAAACTATGTGACTCCCTCTGGCATATCGCTAATGAAACAAAACGTCTAGTTGACATGCAACGCTTTAGGAGGCTCAAACAAATGCTGCGGGTCCCACGCACCGCCAAAGTGGACTATTACAAGCATCCTTAACCTCCACCTGGGGAGATGGTCAGAAATTCTGGAACAATATCAAGGAACTCTGTGGCAAACCCTCTAACCAGCCCCCTGACCAACAGAAATAGACGGAGTCATTGCAAATGACCCCCACCTCATTGTCTCAGCCCTTAACTCCTCTTTCACAAATCTCAACCATATTTCCCCCCCTAACTTCTTTGATCCACTACCTACCTACCCAGGTAAACCCCCCCGGCCTTTCACCTGCACATCCTGACTCCTGCTGATACCAAACCTTACCTAAAAAAAGCCCTTAACCACTCTACAAACCTCAGTGGCCCACTGGCCCTGAAGCTTCTCCGCCTTACTCTCCAGGAAGTTCTCATCCCCATCACTCATATCCTAAATTGCTCCCTCTGTCAAGGTAAATTTCCCTCCCAGTGGAAACTGGCCAACATCACTCCTATCTTTAAGAGTGGGAACTGCACCTCCACTAACAACTACCGTCCAAACTCCATTCCTCCCCCAAAGCCCTAGAACAAATTGTTGCAGACCAAATCACTGACCACCTGACTAAATAAACTCCTCTGCGACCAACAACCACGGCTTCGAAAGGGTCACAGTACCGCCACTGCCCTTCTAAGCTTACACTCGCATGTCCACTCCGCCCTGGATCACGGTCACCTCACAGGTGCCATCTTCGTGGATCTCTCTAAAGCCTTTGACACTGTCAATCACGCCCTTCTTTTACTCACTCTCGCCTCCAGTGGTTTCTCCAGTGATACCTTAAAATGGTTCACCAGCTACCTGTCGGATAGAACACAACAGGTAAAGGTAGGCACTGTCCTGTCCCCTTGCCTCCCTGTCCGCTCTGGTGTACCGTAGGGATCAATTCTTGGCTCCTTACTTTTCAGCCTATTCCTAAACTCCCTCCCAGTGGCTGTCCCCGGTAATCTGCTCCTCTATGCAGATGACGCAGTACTTTTTGCCTCTGACTCCAATCCGCAAAAGCTCCACAGTACACTCCAACATAGCTTTCACAAAGCAGAAAAATGGTTCTCCACCCAGCGGCTTACTATCAACTATAAGAAAACTAAAGTCATGATCTTCTCCCACCCGCAGAACCTTCGCAAGCAACTCTGTCCCCCTTTTCTCACCACCAACCTCACCCCCCAAGAGCAGGTTACCTACTTTTAAATACTTAGGGATCACTATGGACCCAGCCCTCAACTATAAGCAACACATTCTCCTCCTGGCCTCAGCCCTAAACTTGAGATTAGGTGTGCTTTATAGACACAAACATTGCCTCACCCCAGAAGCCCTATGGCTCACCATCAACTCCTCCATCCTTGCCCCCCTTGACTATGGCATTACCATATACTGTGCTGCCTCCAACTTGGCGCTAACCAGTCTCCACCTTGTTCTCAACAAAGCCTGCTGCCTTATACTTGGCTGTGATCGCCGCAGCCACACCTGCACTCTCTACAACTCCTCTAATTGGCTAAACCTTGATAACAGGATCCGGTATCACTCATGCCTTAAAACTAAGAAGATCCTCCTTGGACTAGCTCCTCCCTCTCTCTCTGGTATTATCCGCCCTGCTGAACTAGCCAGATCCACGAGAAACTCTAACAGGCAGATGATACAGGTCCCCATCCACATACCTCCCAATTTCAAAGGATCTTCAGCTACCAAGCCCCTGCTCTGACAAACTCTCTCTCCCTATCCAAATAACTAATGAAACAAGGATAGGTCCTTTCAAATCTAAACTAAGGGAATACCTCCAAAACGCTAACGTATGTGACTGCACCTGACCACACCCTATAATTATCCCTGCCCCTGGTGCTAACTCAGCCAAAACCTGCTACTCGACAAACAGCCAGGTACAGACCTTTCTGCATCATTTTCGGCTGGGCTTGACTGGTGACCCTTCTATTTTCCTGATCTACTCTGTATCTCTTATCCTGACTGTAATGTGATTCCTAGCTACCTGCTAATCCTGTAATGCCACCTTAAGTCTTTCTTTTGTAATTCAACTGCCTGTACTGTGCCCTGATGTTTGTATTGTACCTGTTGTATGACGTGGAACCTTTGTAAATGAGTCTCCGACTCAAAGGTCTTTCCGAATATTTCTCAGTAAACAATAATCTTTCCACATTGGTTTCACAGTAATAACATTTCTTAAACCTGGTTTCAGACCTCTTGTTCCCTGATTTTAGCCCCTCTGTATCTCTGTCCCCTGGGTTTGTAGGTAGGTTATTACAGTAATAGTATTTTGCTTTAAGGAGTGGTCCCCGGATTCTGGATTGAGTCTCCAGGAGGAGGGAGAAGCTGGCAACCTCCTCCTGGCCCCGATACAGGGGGCAATCAACGGTGGAATTTCTGGGGCTGCCTAGCATGGGAGTGGTGGAGTCAGGGAGAGAGTCCTTCCATTCGGAGGGCTGAAGCCACCTGCCAGGGCTCTGGGGTGGATAAAAAATGCCTATGGAAAAAAAACCTGGTCCCTGTTTGCAGACAGATTAGCCAGTTTCTTTTCCCACCTGCACTGATCCCTCCCAATAGGTTTTCACAATAGTAATAATAGTTTTTTTTTAAAACCTGCTCCTTGATTTTGGCTGCTGGGTAAAAACACAGACTGGCCGCATTTTAAATATATTTCTGCCCCTCTACACAGTTTCTCCCACACTCATCTCTCCCTTTGTTCGCAGTAAAAATTCCCCGGTGAGGCTGCACTATGCCTGGCTAAAAAAGCAGTATCCAGCAAGAAATTTAATTAATGTTCTACTGTGATCCCTAGTTCAGCCTGTAACTCTTTCTGTCTGTCTCTTTTTCCCATACCCGAGCTGAACGTACATTTAGTTCTGCCTGCAGTTGCAATGTGTGTGTGCGTGGGGGTTCAGTAACAAGAATTCCTTATTGACAAGAATCTCAATATCCGGGTTCCATACTTGAAGGATCATTGTTTCTTAAGCATACTGTGGATTCTTTTCAACAATTACTGAAAAGCTTAGGGACTCAAGAAATCCACCCCTCCCCCAACTGAATGAATCTTTTGTTGGGACGGAATAGTTTGTTGCTGTATTGGTCCTTGTACAAAAAGATGAACACAATGGGTGATTTGATGCATTTTATTGGACCAACAAGAGATTCACAGAACATTTTAAGCTTTCAAACCTACACAGAGTTCTTCATCAGAAAAATGGCAGTTGTACAAAGAAATCACTGTAAGTACGTGAGGCAGAATTAGTGTAAAACAGAGACAGAACCCAGAGATAACTGTGTCAGCGATCTAAGGAAACCATTACACAGAAACATAGAAACAGAGAAGCTAACAGCAGATATGGGACGCATGGCCCATCTACAGTAGTCTGCCCTTTTTGTTGCATTGCTTACACTGTAGACCCCTCCAGGTCTACAGCACTTTCTCTGACACCCCCTTACCTATCCTGTATGACTCCTCTGTGCTGTATTTATAGGGTGCATTGTTTGACAAGCTCCACCCCCCTTGAGAAATAACAGAATGTCAAGAAATGTCTTGGCATTTGTCTTCCTGACTTTTTTTAAATTCTTTTGGTAACCGGGTAAGGCCAACTAGGCACAAGTGCCTCTCTTCAGGGGCAACCCAGGAGTACTAATGAGTTTAAGTGACTTGCTCCAAGTTACACAATATGCAAGTGGAGGTTGTGAGAATCAAACCTAGGTCTGCTGGATGAACCAAGCTCATTTATCATTATTTTAATCTCTGTGCCATACTGCAAACCTCTGCACTATCAGCTGGGGAGGGAGAGAAGAAGGTGGATTTCTAGAGTCTATAATCAATTCAGACTCAATGAAGGGTAGCAAGCATGTGAGTGTTTATGGAGGAGGAGATGCTACATGGCTGGCCAGTATTCCATAAAAATGTTTGTATAAATATCAAAAATCTGTTTTATTCAGGAAATCTTTGAAACTCTAGTAGGGTGTAAATCTACTCCTCTCAGGATGGAATGGAAGGCCTATAGATAGTCTGTTCCAAATTGCCTTCCTGAAAATACACAGCAGACTGTGTGTGTGTATGTGTGTATGACCTCAACACTGAGAACCAGCCTTTTTGTGTATATGAATAAAAAAAAATATGAAAACAAAGCCATAAATAGACATAGTTATATGTATTAAATAGAACCATGTTAATATATAAAGGCACATTAAAAATATTTATAACAAATATAAGACATGTCCATATGCTGTACCTGAGACAAGAAAAAGGCAATTTCTGTTTAAATTCTGCAATGGGTCATGAAACTAAGGTCCACATTCACTCCATCATTGCATGTGTTCAGAAGAAAAATCAGTCTGACCTCATACACCCGCCTTCCTTGTTCGTTTCTGAAGTGTCCTTTGAGAACTAGGATAGAGAGGTCAGAAATGGAGTGATCAGATTGAGAGAAATATTGTCCCGCTGGTTTTATAGTAGTTCTCATTTTAATGCTGTGTCGGTGAGAATTCATTCAGGTTTGAAGGAGTTGCCTAGTCCTCCCCATAACCTGTATGTGGACATTTCTTGCATTAGTTATAGTAAACAACATTCTGAGATGCACATGTGTAATTCTTCTGTATCTTGAATTGTTTGTTTTGGGGGATGTTGATAAAGTCTGAAGTGGAAATGTGCTCACATGTCTTACATTTAGGACTTTTGTTGGAAGAGTGAATGTGAAAGAAGTACTGTAGGGGAAACAAGAATTCAACCCGTCTCCAACTAACTTCACTTACACACATTGCCTTTTGGAAGAAACATCAGCCCACCTACATGATTGTCTGTTGTCATGGCGGCTGACCACTCTTCCACAATGACGCTCCAATTTCAAGGGAGGCCAAGCTGCCACCAAAATTGTGTGAACTGGTTCTGTGTGGGAGGAGGGATGCAGCAAATCTAATCAAAGCACATAACTGGACTCCGCAGTCCCCACTTGAAAGCAGTGATAACTACTGAAAATATGAGATTGATCTGCCTGTTTTCTTGAACCATGTCAAAGTAAAGTAAAGGAAACCCAATAACCAAACATACACAAAAGCAGTATGCAGGTAAAGTAAGAACAGACAGAACAAATTCAGACATTATACTGCCTGGTCGGTTTCCCTAACCAGGCATTTAATCAGTATGGGGGGGGGGAGGGAGTGAAGGGATGAGGGATGACTAGGATCACATCTGGAGTTGGTATGGACATATTTTTGGTATGTGATGGGCAGTCGGGTTTAATGGCCATTACATGTCTGAGCCTCAGATGGACCCACAATCATCCCTCCCAGTAGCAGTATTAATATTTTTTTTAAACTGGTCCCATATTTCACACCTTTTACAGTATGCAATTTATTGACACCGCTTGTCAGTGCTGGGCTGTGCGTCCAATAATTACATGCCAGCAATCAGTATTCCCTTCATAGAAATACATCATATTTTGAAATAATAGAGCCTAAACCATTATTCGCTCAGGTTTCCGGAGAAAGACTGGGTGGAGCTGCTTTACAGAGACATGACCAATGCTGTTTGAAATCACTGTATGTCTGTGTCCACTGAAGAAATGTCTAACAATTATACATCAAAATGAACAGTACTATATAAGATGAAACTCTTAGTAAGATTTTGTTTGATTGCTTGAAATCAAATGAAATCAGTGATATATATGTCCTGTTCTGTAAATCCAGTTTTAAAGGGAAAGTCCCTTCAGCCTTTTATTCTGTTTTCCTGTGTAATTTGTAGGCATAAACAATGATTACCTTTATTGCATCCTCCCAATTTCATCAGAATTTAAATGTAAATGAAGGTACTTAAGTCTAGTGTGAGAAGCTGCTTGACTCCATTGCAAAGGTCATGACCTGACTTATGTAAGGCATCCTAGAATTTTATTACATTTTTGTCCTAAATCCTGCAGTAGTTACACTGTATTAGTCAGTGCTATTGCTGTCCTCTGCAGTCCCTATGTTCCTGTCTTATGCTGACCATCAAACTTTTTAAGGCATAGTAAGTGCCCTGCTGTTTTCTGTAGTCTAAAGTGTATCTGAGTTAGAACAAAAACATCTTTAGAGAATACAGTTCCATGTCAAAAGGGTTAATGAATGACGACACCCAACAACAGCACAGAACTCCACATGACAAACACTTTTCAGAAAGTGTTGAAGCCCCCCACACACACTCCTCTTGTGGGGGTTTATTCTCACCCCCTTCATTTAGATTCCTACTGGGGTGCAGCTCGGGATGGGGCAAACCAAGGTCGCAATAATGTGTTGGCACCATTGTTCCATCGCCTTTCGACAGTTCGACATTCTTGTTTCGTCTTCTTTGATGTGCTACTGAGAATACAGGCACGTCACAAGACATGTAACAGAACTGAATGAGAGTATAACTCTGCTGGTTTGTGCATGTATGCATCATGACACATTGCATGAGTGGGGTCATAACCTCTGGAATAGAGACAAGCAGGTTTTAACAACTGGGCAAGACAGAGTGAAGCAACCTCATTTATATTTAAATTAGGATGACATTGGGGGATGTAAGAGACGGAGTCATTGTTCATGCCTAGAAACTACACAGGTAAACATTAAATAGGCTGAGGGGACTTTCCCTTTAACTATACTGAACTCGTGAGTGTGTGTGTGTGTGTGTGTGTGTGTGTGTGTGTGTGTGTGTGTGGTGGGTAGCATAGTCCATACAAGTATATCACCTTTAATACAGCATATCAAAGTTCTTTTTATCATTTATATACCAGTACAAGATGTCTGTTACTCCTCATTCATAGCCACATCATGTGCACATGTTGTAAGCAAATAAACAAACAAACAAACAAACAAACAGAATAGGACATATGATACTGTACATTATGTTCTGTTTGCTTTTGATGCAATCACATGAAATCTTAATCAGATTTTCAGCTCTTAGCTTTGTTTTTCTTAAATAAATGGTTAAACATTGCTTCTGTGGTAAGAGATGGAGAGTGATTTCAAACCACACTGCCACATCTCTGTAAAACAGTGCTGCCCAATGGTTTTCAACTAAGCAAAGCAAATGGTGGTTCAGACTCAGTTATTGGAAAATTAAGCAATATATTACAACAAGTTGTAGGTTATACGGATTTGCCCACACCTGGTGTGTTGTTTGTCTGCCCAGGTTGCAGGCCGAAAGTGAGTAAGCCACACCAGGAGTGGGTAAATCCCAGCATATCCCACACCCTGGAGTGGTATATTGTGATTACGTAATGTTTCCCGTTTAGTTTTTATAAGAAAAAATGAATAAAATCTTAGGTTTTTTTTCATTTTATATTAATTTTATTTAATACATTCTTATGCTTCAAAAAGTAGCTCCATGTTACCGTGTAGACTAATGAGTACACTTCTGCCCCTCCCCAACAACTCACAGAGATGGTTATTTATGGATTTTCATTTGTCATAAGAGATAGTAGAGAGAGAGAGAGAGAGAGAGAGAGAGAGAGTGTTTGTGTGTGTGTGTATATGCCAGCTGATATGAGTGGCTGGGACTATATGGTGTGAAATTGTGTGAGAGAGAGACAGAGAGAGAGAGAGAGGCTATCTGTGCCCTGTTATACTGTGAGGGCTGGCAGTCAAAAATATGCTGCGTTTCTGTGTTTCTATTATTATTTATTTATTTTTTTATCTCCAGCCCCAGTGCTTTTCCTGGGCCCAGGAGATCTTTGTCTATGTGTCTGATGGGCAGGTGTGTCTCTCTTCCGGCTCCGTTTACTCTGTAGGAGCCAGGACAGAAGTGAGAAGAGACCCACTTGGATTACCATTATGGAGCAACGCATACTGTGCACAGGTCTGGAAGCAACCGTGCTTCCTGAAGTCTCATTCCCCTGCCCTCTTCAGATTCTGGGCTAGGGAACAAAAGGATATGATTTTCTTTGACATTTCTTGCTCAGGAGGGGACAATCTTAGACCTGGTACTCTCAAATGGGGATGGAGAGAGGATCTTGGATTTAAAAGTGAGTAACCATCTGGGAACAAGCGACCACCAAACAGTGTGGTTCACGATAAACACAGCCATAGAGTCAAGCCATACAAAAGCATGGGTACTGGACTTTAGGAGGGCTGACACTGGCAAAATGGGAGAGTGCCTAAGGAATGCACTAGCAAATGGGCAGGAAGGAGGGGTGGAGGAACAATGGGGAAAAATCAAAACTGCCATTACAGAGGCAACAAGCCTTTGTGTGAAGCAAATAAACAAAACAGAACAAAGGAAAAAAAAACCCACTATGGTTCTCAAAAGAGGTGGCAGGGAAGGTTAGGGAGAAAAATATAGCATTCAAGAAGTATAAGGAATCACAGAAGAAGCAGGACAGAGAACTGTATCAGTTGAAGCAGAAGGAAACGGGGAAGGCAGTCAGAATAGCAAAGGCCCAAATCGAGGAAAAGATGGCCAGCTCAGTTAAGAAGGGAGATAAAACCTTTTATAGGTACATTAGGGAGTGAAGAAAGACCAAGGGAGGGATAGTGAGGCTTAATAAAGGGGAGGGGAGGTGGGTGGGAAGAGGGTGACAGTGAAAAGGCAGAAATACTGAACGAATACTTTTGCTCAGTATTCACAAAAGAGGAGGAGGAGGAGGTACCTAAACCAAACAATAGAAGCACTCTCAATATTGGATCGATACCAGTCCATTCGCAGAAGAAAGGGTCCTGAAAGAACTCCTAAAACTCAATATGGACAAAACAATGAGGCCTGACGGGATTCACCCCAGAATTCTAAAAGAACTAAGGGGAGAACTAATGACACCACTGACTACCCTTTTTAACAAATCATGGGAGGATGGTGTAGTACCTGAGGACTGGAGGGGGGTGGATGTGATTTCCCTTCACAAAAGTGGGAGCAAGGAAGAGGCAAGAAACTACAGACCTGTTAGTTTGACCTCAGTGGTAGGGAAAATAATGGAATCACTTCTGAAGGAAAGAATTGTCAAGTATCTAGAGGCCAGAGGGGCACAGGACCCAAGGCAGCATGGATTCACAGCGGGAAGGTCATGCCAGACAAATCTGATAGATTTTTTGGACTGGGTGACCACAGTAGTAGATCAGGGAGGGGCTGTGGACATGGCCTACCTAGACTTTAGCAAGGCATTTGACACAGTCCCACACAAAAGATTAATAAACAAGTTAGCCAGCCTGGGAGTGGTTCCCAGGGTGGTAGCCTGGGTAAAAAATTGGCTGGACAACAGGACGAAAGGGTAATAGTAAACAGAGTTCATGCAGAAGAAAGGAGGGTTAGTAGTGGAGTATCACAGGGTTCAGTTCTGGGGCGGTCCTCTTTAATGTCTTTATAGGTGACATTGCAGAGGGGTGGAAGGAAAAGTATACCCTCTTTGCAGACGACACAAAGATTTGCAACAAGGTTTGATGCATGGGAGGGGGAAAAGTATGACAAGGGACTTGGCAAGGTTGGAGAATGGTAAAAAATATGGCAGCTTAGATTTAGTGCAAAGAAGTGCAAAGTAATGCACCTGGGAAGCCAAAACCCAGAGGAAGAGTACACAGTGGGGTGGAGGGGAGGTACTAACAACAACAAAAATGGAAAGGGACCTGGGGGTAGTCATATCAGACAATCTAAAGGTAGGCAAGCAATGTGAGAAGGCAGTAAGGAGGGCTGGGGGAAATACTGGGATGTATAGGGAGAGGCATCACCAGTAGAAGACATGAAGTTCTCACCCCTCTGTACAGACAGTTGGTGAGACCCCACCTGAGTACTTGTGCAGTTCTGGAGACCCCATCTCTGCAAGGACATAGGCAAGATAGAGGCAGTCCAGAAGAGGGCAACTAAAATGGTGCAGAGTCTGCACCAGAAGCCATATAAAGACAGACTAAAAGAGCTTAATATTTATACCCTTGAGGAAAGGAGGGAGAGGGGGGACATGATAGAAACTTTCAAGTAACTCAAGGGAATCAACAAAGTCCAAGAGGGTAGCATCTTTCAGAAAAGAGATATGCAAGGACAAGGGGCACAATTTGAAGACAGAGGAAAGCGACTCAGAGGCAGCGAAAAGTATTTTTCTCACAGAGAGGGTGGTGGACGATGGGGTCACAAACAGTGGGGAATTAAGAATGTGTGGACAGACATAAGGCAATTCTAGTAGGGGTAGGAGGAAGTAGGCTATTGGTTAACTAGGATCTGCAGCTAATCCAATAGGTAGGAAATGGGCAGACTGGCTGAGCCAAGCGGTGCTTATCTGCTGTCAAAGTCTATGTTTCTATGTGTTTCTGTGGTAAGGTCAGAAGTGTGTATGTTGGGGGCAGGGAGGCTTACAGAGAGTTATTTTAGGTAGCAGCCAAGGTGGCATTTGCTTTGATTTCGGGGCTCGGAATGATTTTCAGCAGATTTGACTGACTGGCATTTTTACCCATTGGTATAGCAGAGGATTTACCATGGGTAAAAGGTGCCAGTCAGCCAATCAGATTCAAGAATTCTCTGACCCATTGTATAATGTGATTTATTCTATGATTGTAATACTGTGATTACAAGCATACAGTCATTGGGCACACAGACTTGATCCATGACGGCAGCATGACAACCCTGACCGCAACGTCCGCTGCAGCGCCAGGAACCTGTCGACACCCCTGACTGTGACGTGACCCCAAACTGACCGGCAACATCACGACGTACAATGCGGGGGCTGTGCCCCGCACCCCTATCTATATATATCTAACTCACATCGCACAGACAGTGGAGTTAGATATTTATCCCCGTCGACCTAGAGTGTCTCGAAGCAAAACCCCAATTACTGCCGATTTAGGTATGGTGGGTGATTTGCTGTGGGGGGTTCACTGTGCAGGTGTCGTTGTAGTGGTGGCATACCCACAAGCCAGATCTGGCATGCAGTATCAGTAAATTGCCTATTGTACAAGGAAGTGAACGGAGTAGGACCACATCAGTTCTAGATACTCAGGCTATTGTCATCACATTTTATGCAGGAAGAGTTTTCCTTTTTAAATAATCTGTATTAGGAAAGGGATTTGCGTATCCTGAAAGTGTTCCTATAGTACCAAGTACACATCAACGGCTCCAACAGTCATGCTAGCCATAGGTGGGCCAAGCGGTCCTTATCTGCCATCAAATTCTATGTTTCTATCAGACATAAGGCAATTCTGTTGGGGGTAGGAGGAAGTAGGCTGTTGGTTAACTAGGATCTGCAGCTTATCCGTTAGGTAGGAAATGGGCAGACTAGGTGGGCCAAGCGGTCTTTTTCTGTCACAAATTCTATGTTTCTATGTCTGTGTTTCTATGCTAGGTACAGTACTTGTATGAATTTGGCTTAATCACACAGATACTGTATACAGCACAAACTGGAGGGGTAATAGAGGACACAGTACAATATATTTATGTTTATTTATATATATATATATATATATATATATATACACATATATGTATGCATATGATTACAGTCATATGACAGAAAGTTGCACCCATGCATTAGAGCACTCACATACAATCATAGCATTTCACATACTAGTATTTATTTATTTCACACAAAACCCTTTAGGCTGTGCCTATTTTCAAAGGGTTTAGGGTCAGATACAACAAAGAACAACAACATGCAGATAAATAGCATGCAAATACATACAGGGCAGTGAGATAATAACATTACAATAGGTACTGTTGGATACCAAGGTAACTGTGAGGTTCTAGCAAAGGAATAACGAGCAATGAATATACTGTAGAATAAATGATGGGGAAGTGTGTGATATGAGAATTTAATGCACACCCAAGGTGTTGGATGCCACATAAACCCTGAGGGCAAAGCCCGAGGGTTTTATCAAAGCAACCCACACCGTGGGTGTGCATTAAATTCTCATGTGCACACTTTCACATTTTTTATTTTATATAATATACCGGTGAGCAATTTTTTCCAGCCCTAGTGCTGTGACCCTGTCACACACACACACACACACACACACACACACACACACACACCCAACACACACATGCCTACCTTGTTTCTGTTTTTCTTCCGTCTTCGTTTTTCCGCAGGATGAGGATCTTTTTGTTTTGTTTTTTGTGTGTCCCGGTCCCAGTTCAGTAGCACTGCCAGAGGGTGCTTCGTTTGCTCTCAGTGTCACCGAGGTGACAAACAGCAGGATCAACCAGATGAAGCATTTTTGAGTGTAGGTTGGTTTAGTTATTTAAAAAATATCGGCAGGATCAACCAGATGGATTACTGTTCATTTGTGGGATGGTGGCGGCTTCTCACTAGCAGAGATATGTGACTGCCATGATTTAGAAACGGTTCCAGCCACCCATGCACAGGAGCAGAGCCAGTGGTGGAGTGCTCTAGTTTAAGTGACAAGCGCATGTTCACCGTAATAATACGTGATTATTATGGTGAATATCAACAGGTGAGCACATTGGAAACATTGCTCACCAGTTATTATAATTCAGAAAATGGTCAGAATGGATTCTCTATTCTGATTGGCTAAAACTACCTCCACCCTGGGCAACTATTTTTCAATAGATGCCCAGCAAAAATAGATACCAGCCAAAGTGCCACTTCACAAGGTACCCTTCTACTCTGCTGCCCAGCCTACTTCCTCATTGACTGAAGACAGCTGATAACATTTAAAATCCCCGCCATGTTTTTCTCTTGCTTAGCAAGAGACTACTGGTGTCTCCCCCAGCCCCCACTTTCCCTCAGTAGCAGCTAATAAATAAAATAAGGAGTAACACGCAGTCCGGTCATTTCACGGTCAGAAGAGTGAAAACAGCTGTCTTGTTTTAAAACGGCAGCCCTCTCCTGTACATGCTCTCGCAACGCTTACTCAGGAAGCCGTCACTTGCATCAGCTTCATCCCGCATGTGCTGTTGTTGTAAAAAAAAAAAAGGCAGGAAACCAGTAAGATAAACCATAATTCAAATGCCCCCACATTCTCTTCATTTCAGAAAGAAACAAAGAAATTTTGTACTTCGCAAGTCTCCCTCACTGGCTCACAGAAAATACAAGATCCACTTCCACTACGGTCAAAGGTCATGAGCTCAACACACAGCTTCCGAGCTCTGACTTGCGACCGTAACAAAATGAAAGAAAACAATGTTGAAGAATTCAAAATAACTATAAACTGCCGAAACACTGCTGAGTCCAATTTTTTTAATCCACACTCCTTTTGTTCTTCAATCTGCTAGCGTGTGTGCCTGTGTGTGTGTGTGTGTGTGTGTCAGTCCACCGGAATGGCTCTGTAGGCAGCAGGGAGGAGTAACAGGACCTAGAACAGCCTATGCACTACTTTCTGTATGAACAGTGTTTTGTGATACTTCTATCCATTTTTGACACTCATTTCCTCTCTTATTTTTACATTTCACAAAAATTTACTTAGATGGCCATTTTCTAAGTGCAATAATACCCTCCAAGGTGTGCATTATTGGGAAATACCGGACCGTCCAGGAGTTGTAAGGCCCTCCGCCTGCTGCGTCTGGCCTTATTACACCCCTGGGCAGTCCGGTATTTCCCAATAATGCCCACCATGTCGGGTATTATTGCTTACATAATACAAACACAGTCTCATAGCTGTTCTAATCTAGTTGATCCTAATGGATCCAGTAGTACCATACACCCAGCGAGAAACAGCGAGTCCCAGGGAGACAGGACTTAACTGAGGTTAGAAGCAGAGATTTACAGTGGGTTGACTAAGTCAGGTGCTCGTGGTGAGATGTTAGATGAAAGCAGGTTACAAGGTCAGTGGTAGCAGTTACATGGAGGGAGTGATTGGCAAAGAAGCTGGGATTTAAACATGTTGATAGAGCCAGTGGCTTTAATGGGAAGCAGACTGTTCCAAAGTTTTGAATCTTGAGAAGAAGCGGACTGGCCCAAAGTTGTTTTCATATGGGGTAGAACCAGTGCATATTGTTCAGCCCCCATTGTGGTATTTTTTGTTCAACCGACGTAGCAAGGCCTAGACACCAGGGCATAGCAAGCCAAGAAGGACCTTCTTGACAGTAATTAGAGTGCTGTATTGTAATCTGAGGTCAAGGTTTAGCCAACCAAGGTCACTATAAAGTACACAGGGTGGGAGTCCTGCCTTAGATTAAGTACAAGCGATACACTCTGTTAAAGAGACCGTTGACCCGGGAGAGCACATTAGCATTAGTGACTTCGTAGACCACTAGACCATAGTCGATTATGCTGACAATGTAGCATCTGACCAGGAGTTATTTTTATCTCAGGCAGGAAGCTATTCCAGTGCCTGTAGAGTTCTTGAGTTGGCTGTCCTGGCTAAGGTTAATAAACACACAATGCGTGGCTCAATAAGAGACCCAGGCCGGAGCCACAACCATCGATGGTACAACAAAGAAAAAGAACTCCATCAGGCTCAATGGCTTTATGAAGCAGAATATAGTCCACACAACAGCGTCAATGTTTCACGCCACCCTGGCACTTTTTCTTGAAAAAGCGCCAGGGCCGCATGAAATGTTACCGTTGTGCTCTTCTGGGGTGCTAATTCTTTTCTATGTGCTTTTTGTATCATACTTTATAGGGAAGTTGTAATTAATGTGTAACCCCTAGGTGGTGCTATCCCAAGGGCTACTACCCCTGTCTGCTTGGCTAGTAGCAGGTTAAGGGGCCTGAGTTCTGAAACGGGTGCCTCCACCTGGAGGTCAGGGTTGGTAGAGGTCAAGCTAACCTGGGCACAGCCCTCCGGGACACTGTAACCCCCCCTTTCCTTACTAGTGGCTGAGGCATCATTCCTGTTCAAGTGTGGAGCAGGGGGCTAATCCCCAGGCAGGTCTCTCATCGATGGCTTTCTCTGTGCAGCGGGTAGTCTGGCTGGGCCAGTGTGGTGAGGCCCAGGCCAAATGGAGATAAATTCGGATACAGTCCGTTTTGGGCTAGATACAGGGTAGTCTGGCAGGGCCCTCGTGGCAAGGCCCAATCGCATGGAGTTAACCGCAAATTTAGTCCGTTTGAGCTGGATACAGCTACCAGCAAGCAGAACACAGTTCACAGTGCGGACCAAATCACTACCCACTTTTAATACACAGCACATTTACATGTAAGGAAATTCTACTGTACCAGGCAAACCGCCTCCGTCACGATCAAGAAAGTCTCTACACAAACCGGGATTCAAAAGCAGCTCGAAATCCTGACAGGCTGATCACATTCAGCAACATTTTTGGTCTTCTTCAGGTATGAACCTGGTGTAACGCCCCCCCTACAAATAGGGGTTCCCAAAAAGTCTTCCTTGAGCTTGCCTAAAGTTCACTGCCAGGTTGGTGTCCTGCGTTTTAGCAGTTCAAATGTGATTGCTAGAGAGTGCCTGTATAGCCTGTGTGCACTGTCTCTTTAAGAGCTGCTTGGATTGCAGTCATAAGTAATCTGAGAGGGAGCTCTGTTGAAAGATGTAAGTATTTGTTGAAAATCATTTAGAGTGATAATGATAAAGTAGTTTGTCTAACCTGCCTTCTTTGCAGCAAGGACTGTCTGTTTATCCCCACCATCTGGCCTGGGACTGTGAATTGGACCAATCAGTTCTGGTGGGACCTAAAATGGAGCCAGACTACAGGAGCTTTGAAGTCAAAATCTGTAGGAATTGTAGTTTTGGTCTTTTGGCCTTTTGCACCTGAAGGGGAGCCTTTGTTGTGACTGACAGACAGTTCAGCCAACCGAACCCTTTGGATCTTGGGAAATCCCAGACTGCTTGCAATTTTCAGTTAGTTCTGAGCTAGGAAGTGAAATGAGACGCAGTTCAAGTGTTTCTGAGCAGCAATCCTAAGTGGATTCTCATGCGAGAACTGTGGAAAGGCCTGATTCCTGGCCTGCATGTCTGCCTACTGCTCTGAGAGGGAGAAATAACTATTTTTTGACTGAATCAGAGTATGTGTGATTAAAGTAAGCTACTGAAGTGGGACCAGGCTCAGCCTGAGGAGGACTGAAGATTGTGCTGAATGCGATCGGCCTGCCAGAAATCCCATTCACTTCAGAACTTCTGACTTGTGCAGAGAACAGTGCGATTGGGACCGAAGAAGAATTGCCTGGTACTGTAGAATCCTTTGCATATAAATGTGCTGTGTATTGAAAGTGGATCATGATTTGTTTCCCCACTGTGTGAACTGTGTCCTGCTTGCTGGTAGCTGTATCCAGCTCAAACGGACTGAATCTGCGGTTAACTCCATGCGGCTGGGCCTTGCCACGAGGGCCCTGCCAGACTACCCTACTGCACAGAGAAAAGCCATCGACGAGAGACCTGCCTGGGGATCAGCCCCCTGCTCCATGCTTGAATGGGAACGATGCCTTGGCAAAATTGTGTGTGCTCTGCTTCTCCTGGCAACCCAGGCCAACCACCATCTGTCTCAAATTTCATCCATCCTGTGTCCAGTCTTGGGTACCGTGAGTACCTATCAGGGTAGCTCCCTGCACCTACAATATAACCTAAGTGTATCATCTGACTTCTTGGTTATTTCTTTTTATTCATGAACTGAACCATCAGGCTCCGGATTACAAATAGTGTGTTGTGCATGTGGTTTTTCCATTGCAGGGCCCCCAATCAGCTGCAATGCCGGCCTACCCCAGGCAATGATCTTGGCTAGCCCATCTGCCTACCACCTGGGTACCCAGAGTGTGTGACTGTGTGGGGGATTCTGAACTGCATGCATAACTGTTTGATTAATGTAGCTTGTAAGCCAATCATCCTGATTACGCCTCTTCCTTGTTCACGACCCTGAATAAATCTGATTTTACTTTTTCTGCATTTAAACTGATTGTGATTCCAGTATGTGTTAAAAGTACTGTACTGTTGTTGTCTGCTCTGTTTAACCTTGTGTAACCCCCGAAAATGGGGGTTCCCAAAAGACTTCAGGAGCTTGCTTGAATGCTCCAAGCCTGAATGGTGTTTGGCCTTTAAGCCATTTATCAGTGAGTGTTTTAGAACCTCTGGTACTGTCTCTTTAAGAGCTGTCTGTTTGCAGACATAATTAGTTTGTATGGGGACTGTGTGTTCTTTGATTGAGTACCACTCAAGCTGCTGCCAAGTCACTCCATTTTGCAGTCACTAGGAGTGCAAAGGGAACCTATCTGAAAGATGTAACTGTTTGCCAGAAACCATTTAGAGTGATAATGAAATTACAGTTTGTCTAACCTGCTTTCTTTTGCAGTCAGAACAGTGTCTGCCTAGTTCCCCATTCTGGTTTTGAACTGCTGAACTGGACCAATCAGTGTGGGGTAAGCTTGCTCTAAAATGGTGCCTTGACGTAATCAGAACTTGGACTCATAATCTGAGCCAGCCACAAGAGGATTGTATGGGCAGTGACTCTGGGAGATGTAGTTTAGACTTCAGTGCCTTTTTGACCAACAGCAGCAGTCTATTGTGAGACAGCCAATCCAGTCAAGAACTGGAGGGAACTCAAAGGAAGTGCCCGGTTTTGTCGGTTGGAGTTTCAGTTGAGCTTTGGCAGTGAAGAAGGAAGGAGCCCTGTGCTTTTTCAGTGCACAGTTTCAGTCAAAAAACGTGTGTAAGGCCCAGAGTTCCGGTCTGCAGCTTGTGTAACTGCTTGTTAGGACTGAATCTGTCCTGTGAAAAGAATCAAAGGATCTCTGAAGAGTAGAAACCAGGCTCACCCTGTAGAAGACTGGAGAAATTGTCGAATTGCACTCGGTCTGTCAGGAACTGAATCTGCTGTGTGTTCTCCCGGGTATTGTGCAGTAATTGCGATCGGGATAGAGAAGCAGCCTACCTGGTATAGTACTTTCTTTTTACCATATAAATGTGTGAAGAGTTTTGTGGAGCTCAAGAGTAGCCTCTGCTGACGTTGAAGGACCCTATCTTGTTTGGAGGTCGTGAGTACTAATTCAGGGTCGCTCCCTGTTGAACTGCCACATTAAATCCAAATGGAATTACTGTACTGCTGACTGTTTAATTTTCCTTTTCTCTGTGTGAAAGGGCCCCTACCAGCTGCCACGGTTTGGACTAGCCACTAGGGCTTGGGTACCCAGGGACAGTAACTGATAGGGATAGGCCTGTGCACAGGGCCATAGGTAGATTATTGGAGTGATAAGCTAATTGACCTGATTTCCCCCTGTCCTTGTTATATCCCCCTAAATGGATCAGAGCTGCTTGTTTCAGCAAAGTTATACTGCCTGAGGTATTTGTCTATGTTGAAGTACTGTACTGTGATTGTTGCACTGTATCTCATTTCACAGGAGGTCCCGGTGCCGGAACCAGTCCTGGGGGTGGGTGTATGCTGTGAAGGTAATTCTGATGTATTGTGTGGGCCACTAGTGGGAAGAAAGGGGGGTTGCAGTGTCCCAGAGGGCTGTGACCAAGTTAGTTTAACTATTGCAAACCCTGACCTCTGGGTGGAGGCACCCGCCATTGGATCCAGGCCCCTCAACCTGTTAGTGGCAAATCAGGCAGGGGTAGTAGCCCCTGGGATAGCGCCATCTAGGGGTTACACTTGTTTTACAGGGGGTCCCCAGGGTCGAACCAGAGGAGCCAGCCCTGGCGGTAAGTGCAACCAGTGTGGGTACTTGCAAAATGTATCAGGGGTATTGTGAAAGTGATTACTGTGTACTGTTTTGGCCACTAGTGGGGAACGAGGGGGGTTACAGTGTTCAAGGACTGTGACCAGGCTAGTTTGACCACTACCAACCCCAACCTTTGGGTGGAGGCACTCGTTACAGAACCTAGGCCCCTTAACCTGTTTTTAGCCAAGCAGGCAGGGGTAGTAGCCCTTGGGATAGCACCACCTAGGGGTTACATTGTGGAGGCTCACCGCTGGAATTTTGTGCCTGCTAGTGGGCGAAATTACGAATTGTTGTCAAACATAAATGGCTACCCCAACTGAAGTGGCTGTACACCAGTTGGTGGGGTAGTGTACTGGGCAGGAGATCGACCCCCAAAATGCTATGCTTATACTGGATATTCCCCTGGGTACCAATAAGGACACGGTAGAGGGCGTACTCTCCAAAGCTGAGTGTTTAAAAAAAAAAAAAAAAACATAGTGGTGGGTCGACAAGCTGATTTGATTGCTCAAACTTTCAGGGCCTTAGTAGAGTGTAGTGACCTGGTGGACAGCTCTAAAGTGCCACAGACTATTGCCTCAGACGTGGCCCCAGCCGCCTGGAGAGTGATAACAAAAGACAGTGAAGACCCTGGGGAGGATGAGCTCCCACCGTTATCTGAGACTTTTGATGAGAAATTTGCTAAGTTGTTGTTGGAGGAAGGGAAAACTGTAGAGGACTTTAAGAACCTATTCCTGCCACCTGGGAGTGTCCCTTCACCAACACCCCTTCCCACTCCAGCCCTGTTACTGCGCCTTCTGTTCCCATGCCAGTGCTGGCCCCTATATCTGTACCTGCCATTAGTCACGACTCCTACTGAAGGTTAAGAATCTTCTTGGGCACCTCCCCCAGGGGAGGATGACTGGAGACCTGGATAGACAATGTTGTCCCTCTAGTACTTGAATGGCAATGCCTGAAGCAGAGAAATGAAAGAGGTTGAGTGAGAGTCTCTGGGGTTCTGCCCTGGCTACTATCCATGCTAAGCGGGCCAATAACACCGAGCAACTGCACATGACTATCTTGGAGCACTGGAAAATGTGTATGGGCCAGATTCAGATGAGGACCTGTGGTGGAGAGTAAGAAATGCCCAGCAGTACTCAGGGGAGCCATTGTCTGTGTATGTACCTCGTCTTGAAAAGCTGCTGCAAGACTGCCTCAGAAAGGGTAGTTTGCTGTCAAATGAATTAGATCAAACTAGCTTGGACCAGATCCTTAAGTCTGCTCCATTTTCGGAATTGTTATTGCTTCAGTTGCGCCTTGCCAACCGACTGGAATCACCCCCCTCCTATGATGAGCTAATGAAAGAAATTCGGGGGTTGAGCTAAGGCGACCCCGCGGGGAAATTGCACCAATATCTGCTGCTATTACACCAGTGACTGAAAGTGATCAGTCAAGTGGGGTTCAGGGACAAAGGTCGGCATCTAACAAGCACTCTGAGAATGCAGAGGACTTCCCGCCCTGGGCCCAGTTTTTGAAAGTCGAGCTACTAAAGGAAGTCCGAGAGTTGAAGGCGGCCGCCTCAGCAAGGGGCCCCCCCCAATGGAACAAGATTCTGGTTCCTCGCAGGACATGACTGCCATCGGGGTGGGAGTGCACCCTCAGGCATCCTCTACCGAGGGCAGCTTCCAGGCTGAAATCAAAGAATTGACTGCCACCCTAAAGGAACTGTTAAGACACGTTACACCACTCTCACCACTGCAAGCAGATACAGGACCCCAACCTCTTGCTACTGCTCCAGTTCCTTGTGCAATGCTGTCCTCAAGGATGACCCAGGAGTCCATCATTTGAAACAACTGTGGGGAGGCTGGCCATATGAAGAGAGAATGCCGGTCTCTGAAAGACTTAGAAAGGGTAGCAAACAGACTCCAAGGGGAGCTTCGAAAAGCAAATCAATGGCCGAGGGGTGCCCAAATGACCGCAGTATGGGTTCAAGAAATACTAACTCAAATTTTTGTGGCTAAATCATCTGTCCAGGCCACTGCTACGGCCTCTCCAGACTGGTGCAAACCAGTGGGCCTTTCAATGGAAATGACAGTGAAAGTGAATGGTGTGTCCACTCGGGCTGTGCTTGACAGTGGGTCACAAGTGGCCATTGTATTTCAGAACTGGCATGACAAACACTTATCTGCTGTGCCATTACAATCCTGGAAGGCCTACACGTGTGGGGGCTGAGCTGCAAGTCTTATCCTTATCTAGGATATGTCCGCCTCTGGTTGTCATTTCCTGCAGCTGTAACTGGTGTAGAGGAGCAAGTCGAGACACTGGCTTTAGTGTGTCCCCCTACTGGATTGTATGATGGGGTTCCCCTGCTAATTGGGACCAACGCCCATATGTTTGGGAGACTGGCACAACTCTGTCATGAGAAACAAGGGCAATGGGCTGGGAGGGCCCTAAGAATTCTGTCTCTGATCAAGAGGGCCTATGATTTGCAGCAGAAACCCAAGGAAGTAGACCAGGATGAACCAGTAGGGGTCATGTGGATGAAGGATCCCGATTCAATGGTATTGGCTCCTAACACCCAGTGTACCCTTCAAGGGGAGGTCCGCCTGAGGAAAGATGTCAATAGAATACTAATGTTGATGCACCTGACGATGGAAAATTGCCAGAAGGATTATTGGTCAAGCCCAGCATCTTGCCAGCTTGTGCTCATGCCTATGCACGGCGAGTGATGGGCCAAATTCATAATGTGCCAGATTGGGAGATCCGGGTCAACAGAGGCTGCACCCTAGCTACGGTACACTGTGCAGACACTGCAGTGTTGCCCAGCAACAAGCACTATGGTACGACAAATAGAGTGACCCCAGACGCGTTTGACTTTGGTGACTCCCCATTGCCAGCTGAATGGAAGACTAGAATTAGCCAGAAACTTGCCCAGAGAGATCAAGTGTTTTTGTTGAAGGAATGGGATGTAGGTTGTATCCAGGGTGCGGAGCATCACATATGTCTGCACAATGAATGGCCCTTCCAGGAAAGGTCTCAACGCCTAGCTCTAGCAGGCATAGATGATGTGAGAAGACGCCTGCAGGAAATGCTTGCAGCTGGTGTAATACAAGAATCCAGAAGCCCATATGCTTCACCCATTGTGGTTGTGCATAAGAAAAGTGGGGCTGTGAGGATGTGTGTTGATTATCAAACCTTGAACCGGTGGACCATCCCCGACCAATACACCATGCCCTGTATACAAGATGCTCTGGATTGTCTAAATGGGAACAAGTGGCTCTCAGTGTTGGATCTTCTCAGTGGATACTATCAAATTCCAGTGGCCCTGGAGGACCGTGAGAAGACAGCTTTCATTTGTCCCTTGGGGTTCTATGAATTTCTAAGAATGCCACAGGGGATATCGGGCACCCCGGCCACCTTTTAGTGACTGATGGAATGTGCAGTGGGAGATATGAATTTACTGGAATGTCTGGTGTACTTGGACAATGCCATTGTGTTTGGGAGCACTTTGGAGGAGCATGAGAACAGACTGTTTAAAGTCCTAGACCGACTGGAAGATTTCGGCTTTAAGTTGTCCATTGACAAATGCCAGTTTTTTCAGACCTCTGTGAAGTATGTGGGGCACATAGTATCCACAGAGGGGATAGAGACTGATCCCAGTAAAGCTGAGGCTTTGACCACTTGGTCCCAGCCCCACAATTTGAAAGAACTACGTTTCCTGGGATTCTGTGGCTACTACTGCTGGTTCATAAAGGACTATTCCAAAGTGATTTGGCCACTCTTGAATCTTACCCAGTGTTACCCTCCCACCAATCGTCAATTCAAGAAAGGGGCCACCCCCAGACCAGAAAGAGTATATTTCCATCCAGGTGAACTTTTCGGGTCCCGTTGGACACCTGACTGTGAAGCAGCCTTCCACGAAGTCATATACCAGCTTACCCATGCCCCCATCCTTGCTTATGCTGATCCCACCAAACCCTATGTGCTGCATACTGACTCTAGTCTGCAGGGTCTAGGAGCTGTGCTGTATCAAGACCATGAGGATGCTTTGAGACAAGTGTCATTCACCAGTAGGAGCTTGACCCCATCAGAGCTAAACTACCCTGTACACAAGTTGGAGTTCCTTGGTTAAAATGGGCCATTGTCGACCAGTTTCATGATTACCTCTATGGGGCAAAAATATTGGTGATGACTGACAATAATCCGTTGACCTATGTACAGACTTCAGCTAAGTTAGACGCCACTGGGCACCGGTGGCTTTCTGCATTGTCAACGTATGATTACGCTGTCGAATACAGACTGGGACTGAATCATGTTGATGCTGGACGCCTATCCCAGAGGCCCATTGCCAGAGTGACTGGGTCAGGCTGTCTGAACCTGACATCCAAGCATTGTGCCAAAAGTTTGACAGAAATGAACAGATGTCTACGGACACAGTGGACTGTTAGTAGATTGCATGGGCCTTTCTGATGCCTGCATACCGCTGCATATTGTCATTTTTGCTCTACATATTAGTGCACTGCCTCAGTTCTACAATGACAGCATTCAGTGGGCTCAATCCAAACATCCTATGATTCAGCCAGCCCTTGATGCCCTCCGTGCAGGGAAAGATGTGTACAAGTTGCATTCCTCTGATTTGTGAAAGGCTTTATTGTTTAAAGAAGGCCCCAGGTTGAAGCTGATTAATCAATTGTTGCATAGAGAGACAGTAGATCAGGGTGGCCAAGTAGACAAGCAACAAATAGTTCTGTCCACAGCCTTCAAAGATTTGGTGCTGAGGTCCCTTCACAATTATATGGGCCACCTCAGTACGGAGCTGAGACCCTTGACCTAATCGATCATGACCTACTGGCCCAAGATGGGGGCCGATGTTGAAACCTCATGTAAGGGCTTGTAGTCGCTGCTATAGAGAAAGGGCCTGCATACTCAGAGGGCTTGCCCCCTTGTCAACATTACTACCAGCACCCCATTGGAATTAGTCTGCATAGACTTCTGAGTTTGGAGCCTGACCAGCTGAAACATTGGTAATGTGTTAGTGGTTACGGATCGTTTCACAGTATGCACAAACTTTCCCCACCAAAGATCAAAAGGCATCTACTGGCCAAGGTGCTAGTGGAAAACTTCTTCATCCACTACGGAGCCCCCAGCGAATTCACTCTGATCAGGGTAGAGACTTTGTAAGTCAATTAATCAAAGAAATGCTCTCTCAATGGGGGGTGTGAAAGTCAAGAACCACCCCTTATCACCCACAGGGGGACCCACAACCAGAACGCTTTAATCGCACCCTGCTAGACATGCTAGGCACCCTTCACCCAAAAGACAAGCATAAATGGAGCCAGCAGATTAGCACCTTGGTACATGCCTATAATTGCACAAAAAATGATGCTACCGGGTACTCTCCCTACCGTCTCATGTTTGGGAGAGAGGCTCGATTGCCTGTAGATGTCTGTTTTGGGGTCTCTCCGGATGGGATCCGAGCCAAAAATGATCTGCAATATGTACAAAAACTGAAAGCTCAATTGAATCATGCCTACCAACTGGCCCAGACAATGGCCACCAAGAGAAATTTAACCAACAAAGAGAGGCATGACAAAAGAGTAAAGGCTCAAGAACTTCGACCTGGAGACCGTATGTTGTTGCGAAATTTGGGACTGAATAGTAAACATAAAATTAATGACTGATGGCATCATCTTCCCCATATAGTAGTAGGCAAGTTGGATAATTTACCCATGTACAAAGTGTGCCCTGAAAACAACTCCAAAGCTGTCAAGATATTCATGCACAGTAGCCACTTACACTACCTATTGGCCAAGTCATGATTGAGGCTGAAGCCCCGAGATTGTTCCCCGGACGGTGACTTATGCTGCTGCAAGAAAGAGACAGAGCCAACCTACCCCAATGGTCACAGATTTAAGGTTTCCTCCGCAGCAGGCCCAGAATGATAGTGACTGTCAGTCCACTTCTGATGAAAGTGAGTGCGACTATGCCTATTACCCCTCTTATGAACTGAGCCAGCTGTTTCGGGGTAATCCCATGACTAATTGTGGGGATGAAGCTGGGCCTTCTGGACTGCCTAACCCCCCGGCTTTTTCCTTGGAGCCAATGCTCCCTGAAAGTGAAGTGCAAAGTATCGTGTCTGAGGATGCTGAGTCTCTGTGTATTGTAGAACTGTATGATTTGCCTGAGGGAGGGGCTGATGGTATGAGTTTCTCTGGTAACATGCCAGAACTTGAAGACTGCCATGAGAGTGCTGACAATTCTCTTTCAGTGCCAGGTGCCTTCCAAGTGAGCAAAGTATTGTAGAAAAAGAACTTACAGAGCCAGGGGCTGACAGTGCTCCAAGTTTGGACATCTCTAACCAGGCAGAGGCACCCCTCACAAGTGATGAAAGCCCCAAGAATGTTGCTGAAAGTACTGAGACTGTGGTTGTTTCCCACAGAAAGACTGGCTGAGCTGTAGTACTCTTCAGCTATAATTCCCCTGGGAGGCCAGTAAATTTGCCTCTCAATGTGGTCCACAAGGGGGTTTATGTTTCTCAGAGCTCACTGCCCAAACTAAGTCTAAGTAACAATTCCAGGTTGATTGTTCTGCCCTCTAGGTATGGCGCCCATTCCTCGTCTAGCCCTAAGTTAGCTGATAGGGAAGGGACCCTCTCACATTGTTTAATGTGCAAGAAGTTATTATCTCATTTAGTGTAGTAATGTTCATCTGACTTTTGTGAAATATGCCTAATGTATTGTCAAAATAGATATAGTAATATAAAGTGTAGTAAAAATGTATAGTAAAGTACTAAGTTTATGTTAACTGATATAAGATGGTACAGACTTGATGCAGACGCCAAGCTTTCTCCAGGCAGGGAAGGGTGTAACCAAAACTACAGTTCCTACAGATTTTGACTCCAGAACGCTCCTAGTCCGGCTCCATTTAGGTCCCACCAGAACCAATTGGTCCAATTTGCAGTCCTGGGCCAAATGGTGGGGATAAACAAGACAGTCCTTGCTGCAAAGAAGGCAGGTTAGACAAACTACTTTATCATTATCACTCTAAATGATTTTCAGCAAATAGTTACATCTTTCAACAAAGATCCCTCACAGATTACTTATGACTGCAATCCAGGCAGCTCTTAAAGAGACAGTATACAGAGGCTATATAGGCACTCTCTGGCAATCACATTTAAACTACTAAAATCCAGGACACCAGCCTGGCAGTGAGCATTTAGGCAAGCTCAAAGAAGACTTTTTGGGAACCCCCATTTTAGGGAGGTTACAAATAAAGCCATTTTTATTGTATCCAAGTGTGTGGACTATATTCTGTTTCATAAAGCCATTGAGCCTGATGGAGTTCTTTTTCTTTGTCCTGACTATGGTGTCAACATGTGATGCATAAGCGAGGTGAGAGTCAAGGTTGACTCCCACATATTTAAAGATATTTAACTGTTCTAGGGGGGTTCCTGAGGCGGAGGTAATTGTTAACGGGTGGGAGGATGGTGATTTTCTGCGAGTGGCAAACAGCATACATTTGGTTTTCATAGTGTTCATGATGAGTAGGTTGGAAGTGAACCAGGCCTGGATCACTGAGAAGTCAGATTGTAGCCTCTGCTGATTGTCCTCAGGCACTTGTCAGCAGAGGAGATTACAGCATTGTTGGCATATAGTAGGATGTTTGTTGACTTACAGGCTGTGGGGGGGGGGGGTCATTTGTAGAAAGGCAGAAAAGGAGGGGACCAAGAAGTGACCATTGGGGGACACCAACAGCAACAGGTCTTCGTATGTTCATATGTTCGTAGGTCTATATTCCCAGAGAGCACCCCGGCATTTTACCGGCCGAGTTCTAGTTGCCAGATAGCTGGTAAACCACTGGGTGACTTCAGTAGAAAGGCCCAGTTTGATAAGTTTCAGGCAAAGTAATGCATTGTTGACAAGGTCGAAGGCCTTGGTATGATCTATGAATATGGAGCCTGCCATGTCACCTTTGTCAAGTGCACTGTACTTCTTGGAGCTCGGTTCTCCCACACCAGTCCAGTACAGTAAAGTAAAGTGTGACAGCATTAGCTATATCATAAACTAGATTTCATTAGACTTTTTCTTATAACTTGAAATCTGTTTCATAATTACACATTACTCTGCTACTAGTAATTTTAAATCTTTGTAAACATTGCTTCAGTGAAAAGTGTTTTTCTCGGTAAAGCCCATTGCAACAGAGTGTCATCTGCAGGTAAATGCGGAGAAACTGAAAACAGTAAGACTACAGGCACGCAGTACAGCTGAGACGGCTTATGATCGCCATCCTGCAAATAACTCAGGAAGTATATTTAAACAACTATAGTAATGCGGCATTTAACACCGCATTAACTCGTCACCTCCTCACCACACTGAGTGGTACCAAATGGCACACTGCGTTACCGGTGGACTTCTTAATAACTACCACCGTACAGTGTCCCCACATGGCCTCTTGTTTCTTTCCCATAAGATTCTCTTATGCTTGTCTTAAACTTTCTTGAACCCTTCCACTGTTTTCTCCCCGACAACCTTGGTTGGTAACCTGTTCCAAGAATCCACCACTATTTCTGTGAAGAAGACATTTCCTTCATCTCTCCTGAAGTTACCCCTCTCCAGTTTCATATCATGCCACCTTGTTCTTGAGCACGGTTCTTTGAAAATACCCTCCTGTACCTTATTTACCCCTTTTGTATTTCAATATCTCTATCATATCCCTCCCTTTCTTCTAGGGTGTACATATTGAGTTCCCTTTGTCTTTCCTCATAGGCCCTCTGTTGCAGACCCTGCATCATTTTAGTTGCCCTCCTCTGGGCCGTCTCCACTTTGTCCATGTGCTTTCATAGATGTGGTCTTCAGAGCTGTACACAGTATCCCATGATGAGGTCTCACCAGTGCCATATACAGGGGTAACACCATCTCCCTACTTCTGCTGGTGATCCCCCCCTCTCTATGCAACCCAGCATCCCATTAGCCTTCCCAACTGTCCTGTCACACTGCCTGGCTACCTTTAGGTCATTCAAGATAATCGCACCAAGGTCTCTCTCCTGCTTGGTTGTTGTCGATATCACTTCTCCCATTTTGTATTCAAACTCTGTGTTCCTGACCCTAAGTGCATTATTTTGCTTTTGCTTTTTGCATTAAACCCAAGGTAGCATAACCTAGACCATTCCTCTTGCTTTCTTAGCTAATCTTTTTAACAAATGAATACTGGAGCTATGGCAAATGCAATCGGTAATCCTACTACAGTTAGAGGTGTGCCCTTCTGTGGTCTTCACTTTACTGCTCGGCTGGCAGACTCCCACCTGGAGTACTGCACCCAGCCCTGAGACGCACCCCAGAAGGGACACAGGATGGGAGGCAGTCCAGAAGGGCAACTAAAATGGTGCAGGGCCTGCATGAGAAACCCCACAAGGAGAGACCAAGGGACCCCAACATGCACACCCCAGAAGTGAGGAGAGAGAGAGAGGTGACATGATAGAGACCTTCCTCCTTCCAGCTTCATTGCATGTCCCCTTGTTCTCATGCACCTTCTCTGAAAAATACTCCCCTCCTGTACCTTGTTCAACACCGTGAGGTATTTATAGGTCTCTGTCATATCCCTCTCTCCCACCTCTCTTCCAGTGTACACACTGAGATGGCCCAGCCCCTCCCCACAGGCCCGCAGTTCAGCCCCCACACCACTCTTTCTTCTGGAGAGTCCTCATCCCATCTATGACCTTCTGAGATGTGGCCTTCAGAACTGGACACAGCACTCCAGGTGGGGTCCCACCAGTGATTCATACAGTAACAACACCACCTCTCCTCTTCTGCTGGTGATACCCCTCCATATGCACCCCAGCATCCCACTGACCCCACCTACTGCCTTGTTGCACTGTCTTGTCACACTGAGTTCATCAAATAAGATTACTTCCAGGTCTGTTTCTTGTTTGGTGACCATCAGTACCTCTCCCTGGTATTATACTTTGCCTCTGGGTTTCTGTGCCCTAGGTGCATGATTCTGTACTTTTTTTTCCCCTTCTGGGAAAGGGATTTCTTTACATTTGATGACCTGCACCTTACAAAGGAGGGGACACGTACTCTCGGTCAAATATTCAACATCTTTGGCAGTCATTTAAACTAGTAGAAAGGGAAGTGGCACCAGCAACCGTCGCGTTTTATGGACCATCTGATGCCCCTCCCCCATCATCAAACACATTGATGGCACCAGGATGCTACATCACAACCACCACATGTAACAAAAGTTGGGAAATTCCACAAAACTATTCCAAGCCGATTAGAAACAGAAAGTAGACTGTGGCACAAATGTAAACAGAGTAATTGTGCAGCAAGCGGACCAACAGGCTGGAAGGTAATGTGCATTAATACGCTGTAGCTTCCAAACAATATCCCAGACTCCATTGCCATGATGGCCAAGGCCAACCTTGATTGGGTCACTATCACAGAGACTTGGGTCATGGAGAACCACACCTGGTACGTTGCTATTCCTGGATACACTCTCTTCAGGAGAGATCGCAAGGGAAAGAAAGGTGGGGGTGGGTGGCTATGTATATCAGAGACGGGATCAATGCACATCAAAGTCAGGGACTGCACAGCGATGCAGAGGCCCTATGGATCTCTCTGAGAGCTGGTAACAGGGACCCTGTCCAGGTAGGAGTTATCTATAGACACCTTACCGAGGAGATTGAGAAGGATAAAGACCACCTGGAAAACATATTGAGGATGGCCGACAAATGCGAGTTACTACTGGTTGGAGACTTCAATTTACCAGGTGTAGACTAGTCCATCTTCACTGCCTTCTCAGAAAGAAGTAGATAATTCCTCATTGCTCTATGGGGGTCAGGACTTAGTCAATTGATAGTCACCCAGTAAGGAATCTGCTATTCTGGACCTGGTACTTACAAACAGTGCCAGGGTGAGATGTGCAAGTGGGGATCAACCTGGGCACCAGCGACCACTGGTCAGTTTGGTTCTCAACAACACAGAGAACCCTTGTCACACCAAACTCGGGGTGCTCGATTTCAGAAAAGCAAATTTCCCAAGAATGAGGGAAAGTATTAAAGAACTGCTGGCAACCGATGCCACAGGGAATGTGGAAGACACCTGGATAAAACGGAAGAACGCTATAACTACAATCATGGCACAATGCGCAAAACATAGAAACATAGAAACATAGACTTTGACGGCAGATAAGGACCGCTAGGCCCATCTAGTCTGCCCATTTCTACCTACAGGATAGGCGCGATCCTAGTTAACCAACAGCCTATTTCTTTCTACCCGCCACAAGAATTGCCTTATGTCTGTCCCATGCATTCTTGAATTCTCCCACAGTTTTAGACCCCACAACCTCCTCAGGAAGGCTGTTCCATGCATCCACTACCCTCTCTGTGAAATAATACTTCCTCACATTGCCCCTGAACTGCCCTCCTTCTATCTTTAAATTGTGTCCCCTTGTTCTTGCAAATCTCTTTTTCTGAAAGATGTTACCCTCTTGGACTTTGTTGATTCCACTGAGGTACTTAAAGTTTCTATCATGTCCCCTCTCCCTTCTTTCCTCAAGGGTATACATATTAAGCTCCTTTAGTCTCTCCTCATCGGCTTCTCTTGCAGACCCTGCACCATTTTAGTTGCCCTCCTCTGGACTGCCTCTATCCTGTCTATGTCCTTGCAGAGATGGGGTCTCCAGAACTGGACACAGTACTCCAGATGGGGTCTCACCAACTGTCTGTACAGAGGGATAACAACTTCCTGCTTTCTGCTGATGATGCCTCTCCCTATACATCCCAGTATACCCCTAGTCCCTCCTACTGCCTTCTCACATTGCTTGCTAACCTTAAGGTCATCTGATATGATTACCCCAGGTCCCTTTCCTTTTTTGTTGTTGTTACTACCTCCCCACCCATTGTGTATTCTTCCCCTGGGTTCTTGTTTCCCAGGTGCATTATTTTGCACTTCTTTGCATTGAATCCTAGCTGCCATACTTCTGACGATTCCTCCAACCTTGCCAAGTCCCTTTTCATCCTTTCCACGCCTCCTTGTGTATCAACCCTGTTGCAGATCTTTGTGTCATCTGCAAAAGGCATCTTTTCCTTCAGTCCTCTGCAATGTCACTGATGAAGACATTAAAAGGACTGGACCCATACTGAACCCCATGATACCCCACTAGTAACCCCTTTCTTCAGAGTGGACTCCATTTACAATTACCTTCTGTGTCCTGTTGTCCAGCCAATGTTTTGCCAGTCTACCACCCTGGGTCCCACTCCCAGGCTGGTTAATTTGACTATTAATCTTTTTGTGTGGGACTGTGTCAAATGCCTTGCTAAAGTCTAGGTAGGCCATGTCCACAGCCCCTCCCTGGTCTACTACTTTGGTCACCCAGTCAAAGAAATCTATAGATCGTCTGACATGACCTTCCGCTGTGAACCCATGCTGCCTTGGGTCCTGCTCCACTGGCCTCTAGGTACTGACTATTCTTTCCTTCAGAAGTGACTCCATCACTTTCCCTACCACAGAGGTCAGACTGACAGATCTGTAGTTCCTGCCTCTGTCTTGTACCCACTTTTGTGAAGGGAATCACATCCGCCTTCCTCCAGTCCTCGGGTACCACCATCCACCCATGATTTATTAAAAGAGTAGCCAGTGGTTTCACTAGTTCCTCCCTTAATTCTTTTTAGAATTCTGGGGTGAATTCCATCAGGACCCATTGCTTTGTCCACCTTCAGTTTTAGGAGTTCTTGCAGAACCCTTTCTTCTGTGAAAGGACTGGGATCGACCCCCTATCGAGAGTGCTTCTGTTAATTGATTAGGCACTTCCCCCTCCTCTTTTGAGAATACTGAGCAGAAATATTCATTCAGTATTCCTGCTTTTTCACTGTCCCCCTCTGCCCACCCACCGTTCATTCTATTCAGCCTCACTATCCCTCCCTTTGTCTTTCTATGCTCGCTGATGTACCTATAAAGGTTTTATCCCCTTCTTAACTGAGTTGGCTATCTTTTCCTCAGTTTGGGCCTTTGCTATTCTGACTTCCCTCCTGCTCCTTCTGCCTTAACTGGTACAGCTCTCTGTCCTGCTCCTTCTGTGTTTCCTTATACTTCGGAATGCTATCTTTTCTTCCTGACTTTCACAGCCACCTCTTTTGAGAACCATAGTGGCTTTTCTTTCATTTTGATTTGTTTATTTGCTTCACACAAGGGCTTGTTGCCTCTGTGATGGCAGTTTGATAATTCCCATTGTTGCTCCACACCTCCTTCTAGCCTGTTTGCTAGTGCTTTTCTGAGGCACTCTCCCATCTTGCCAAAGTCAGCCCTCCTAAAGTCCAGTACCCTTACTTTTTGTATGGCTTGACTCTGTAGCTGAGTTTAATGTGAGCGACACTGTTTGATGGTCACTTTGTCCCCAGATGGCAACCCACTTCTAGATCTGAGATCCTCTCACTGCCCCCGCTTGAGAGTACGAGGTCTAAGATTGCTCCCTCATGAGTGGGTTCCAAACTAGCTGTCTAATGCCTGCCACCTGTAGGGCATCAAGAATGGCCCTGCTCTTGGATGTGGCTGCAGCAAATGTGCTCCAGTTAACATCTGGCATATTCAGGTCTCCCATTAACAGTATCTCCTTTCTCTGCCATTCTAAGAATGCCTTCTATCATATCCTTGTCCATTCCTTCCCCTGACATGGTTATCTGTACACAACCCCTGCGGATTGTGGTGCCTTTCCAGTCTCCAAGGTGACCCACAGTGCCTCCTCTCTCCATGTTTACTCTTTTGTTCAGTTGCTTTTATCCCTTCCTTTACATGAGAGCTACTCCTCCCTCTTCTCCTTGCCTGTCTCTCCTGTAGGTTATGTACCCTGGTATGTTAACATCCCAGCCATGGTTCTCTGTGTACCATGTTTCTGTGACTGCTCACGATATCCAGGCATCCTCTTCCATTAAGGCCATCAGCTCAGGGAGCTTGTTGCCCAGACTACGGGCATTGGTACCATTACCCTCCATTTCCTGATGGCCTTACTCCCTTGCCCCATCCCTGTCCTTCTTGCCTTTGTCACTTTCTCCATTTACCCCTGCCCTTCTCCCTATCGACACCTCTATGTTGGTGTTTGCCGCACTTACTACCGTGATTATTTGGGGGCTAGGATTTTCCTGCTCCTTTCCAGTGCCTCCCCCCTTGGCTAGTTTAAAAGCTTCCCAATGAAGCATTTAAACCTATCACCTAGGATCCTGGTTCCCCTCCCGGACAGATGCAGCCCATCATGCCAGTATAGGCTTGCATCACTCCAGGTGGACCCCCAGTCCCCAATGAAGCCAAATCCCTGAGCTCACACCCAGTTTTTCAACCACTGATTGAATCCCATGGTGTGGAACACCCTAACCTCTCCTATGCCATAGATGGGTAGCACCTCCGAGAAGGTTACTGTGCGTGCTACTTGACCAAGGCCCTCCCAACCTCACAAACTCTTCCTGCACTTCTGTAATCCCTTTCTTAGCCAGGTCATTTGTCCCTAGGTGGACAATGACATCCAGCTCCTCCCTGTGCAGCTGCTCCGCAATCCTGAGGATTCGCTTCCTGTTCCTGCAAGCCATGGCGCCAAGCAGGCACCTTACCTCCCTCTCCTTTCCTCCCCAGTTCTACCTTCCTAACAATGGAGTCCCACCACCAGGAGTTGTTTCCTTCCCCTGCAGGGTCCCCTGCCACCCTCCTGTGGGTCTCCTTTGTGGAGGTTCCCAGCATCCTCCTTGGTCTCCACTGTGGGTGCCTCCATAGAGGAACCACACTTTGCCAGAATGGCATAGGAATTGTGGAGAGGTACAACGGAGGGATGCGCCTTGTTCCACCACCTCACCTCCTGGGCCCACTGTGGTCCAACCGCCTCTTTCTTGGCAACCTCTGAGGCAGCGGCAGTGGCACTGGTGGTCCCTGGATAGAAGAGGAGGTCCCACAAATCTTGGCCAACTCAGCCTGGAGATGAGCAACCTCCTCCCTCAGCCCAGAGAGGTGTCTGCAGATGGGACAACACCGCATCCTCCAGAACATCTCCCGGAAGACTGCTGCTCCACAGCCACTGCACTGCACCACTCCAATCATGTCTTATTTCTGGCCCCTTAACTGTTTGCAATCCTTACTCTTTCCTCTGTTTATTTTTTTCTCTCTCTCCTTACTTTCTGCCTGTGTGTCCTTTAAGCTCCTGATTGTCCTGTTCTGAGACAGGAATATCCTATATTTCTCAGTAGACCACTTACTTGCTCAGAGGCAGACCTCCAGCAGCTAGAGGGGGCTGGAGAGCTACTCTTGCCCTTCTAGGGTGGTGGGTCCTTGGTGGTTCTGTGATCACTCACTTCCTGCCCCTAAACAGGAAGTTCCTGTTGTCAGTCAAATCCTGTGCCTATAAAACTAGAACTAGCTTTGGGTGGGGGGCAATATAGTCCCAGCAGAAGTCCAGTCACACAGCAGTCCTTTCTCCTGGTGTCTTCTGCCAAGCTATTAGCAGAAACTTTCTAAGGCAGTCTTTAAATGTAGCTTCCTTCTAGCTAAGCCCTCCCCCTACTTACCAGATCTTTCTACAAGTAATTTAAACCTAGCATGCAGTTAAGTCCTTTCAGTCACCTGATTTACACCTAGATAACTCTTCAGATACCCATTCAGTTCAGTTAACCCAAACACACACTTTTTTTGTATGTTAGTTTTTACCCTAAATTAAAGGTCAAATACAAAGTTCTTCTACTTTAGTCCCAGCAGAGAAGTCCAGTCACATAGCAGTCCTTTCTCCTAGTGTCTTCTGCCAAGCTATAAAACAAATAAACAAATCCAGAAAATCAATGAACCCACTCTGGTTTTCCAAAGAGGTGTTGACTATAATTAGAGATAAGAATGAGAGGGATAGCCCGTGGTTCAATGTGGAGAATAGCTCCTCCCACAGTCTCTACTTAATCCGTCCACTAACGCACCTCCCTTGCTTAGGGAGTGTTTTTTGTTGTTCCCTGGGCTTCCTGCGTGGCTCGTGTGGCTGTGCTGTCTTTGCTCCTGCTGCACTTTTGTTTTTTTTGTTTCTCTGCTTTCTATGCCCATACCCTTCCCTCTTGTTGTTTACTTCTCTGTGTCCTTTATTTGTCTCCCTGCCATCTTCTTTCTGGCTGTTTTTCCTCCATTGGCAGCCATTCTCTCTCCCTGCTCCCTTCCTCTGATTGTCTCCTCCTTCTGTTCCTGAGTTCTTCCTCTTCTCCTGTCTCTTTTGGGCTTCTCACCCGTGTTCTGTCCCTCTCCCGCTGGACACCTATGAGCTTCCCAGCTCCTCACCATTTTAGTGCTTCCTCCTTCTCTCCATCGCATGCCTGCTTCCTGGCCATCCCTGTGGGCGTCCCATTCTCTTTTTATTTATTTATTTATTATTTATTTAGTTGTTTAACCAGGTATACACTAAGCTGAAAGCTTTTTACAGGAGCGACCTGGGAGCACAAGGAGGTTAAGTGACTTGCTCAGGGTCACACAGTATGCAAGTGAAGCTGTGGGATTCAGACCCATTCTCCTCCTCAACTCCCCAGCTGCTGCACGCTGCCTACAGTTACAATCTTCCAATCCATTTCATGCTACACATCTACCTGTACAAGAGCTCCTGCTACTATTAGAATCCCAACTTAAGTACATGGCAGTGAATGCATTTCATTTCTGTCTCACCTGGCTGCATAGGAAACAATGCAAGCTGCACACATGCAGCGCTGCAGTTCTCCTTGGGATTCCCGACGCTTTTCTCCGGGCACTCTCTCTTCAGGTACCTCATTGCCACCGCTCTCACACTGTTCACTTGTTTGCTGCATTCTCCTCCTCTCAGTTTGCCATTTAAACACTGTTGCCTTTACATTACCCTCTATTCTTCTAGGAATGCCATTTTTCGATAGTGCCCTGCAATTTCCAGGCTTAGCAGACAATTAGACATTAGCACAGCCCTCCTCTTGGTGCAACTTACAATCAAATAAATCTTTACTTTATCTAACAGATTATGACTTCCGCATTGCTCTGTAGATCATGTAGGAGGCTATCAGGGTGAACATTGCAGCAAAATTGTTGGCTTGCCTGGTCATGGCTCTCGCCCCATTCACTGATTCCCTGACCTGTTCCTAATTGATGGACTCTGCAGTTGCTTCAGCACCTGCCTACCTCCCTAACTTTGCCCTTCTACCTATTACATGAGCCTTGTAATGATTCCCATATCTGTGGCGGTGTTTTCTGGCTCGGGCAATCTCTTACCATGTTTCCAAATGTCCATCTACTGAAATTTACTGTGGTGTGGTTTTAGTATCTTTGTCTCAGAGCTTTCCCTGCTCTGCACCCATACTACTCACTACACTTTCTGATGTTTTCTCCTGCCTGCTCTTTCACTGCTCAGCAAGCTTATATGCCCTCCTGAAGGCTTATTGCATATTACATGGCACTTTTCTACTATGACCTCCTTACCATAGCAGTGGTGCTTCGAGTGGATATGTCAGCTGCCCACTGCAGTACCCGGGGAGTTGGGGGTGTGTGTGTGTTTGGGGTATATTTGTTTGTTTTCCGCAATGGCTACCCACTAGCAGCATTGGGTGGGGTGCTCTCCGCACCGCAGCTCCACTTGTGCATGGTACTTATGGCGGGGTGTCGTGTCGGGTGGGGGGTATGGAGAGGAGGTGCTCCTGTTCTTCTACTCCTAATCCTCCTAGCCTCCTCACTGCTATTCCTCCATCCTCGATCGTCAGCGCCCGTTTCCATCTCTCCCCGGGTTCCTGCTTCTGTTTTCAGTGGGACCTCCTTCTCTTGCATTGTTGCTGCTTCCATAGCCGCATCCACTGTACAGCATGGTCTGTTTCTCTGCCTCCCATTCCTGTGCTCCATTGTTTTACCTTACCCATGTTTCATTCATCATACCTATCTCATCTCAGTTCCCTGATATACTCTCTTTCTACAGTAGTGTCTGAGCTTCAACCAGCCCATACCAGTAGTGTACTCTGGATTCCATCCCTAACTTGCGCCTTCTAAAGTACCGAGTGAAGGCAGGTTCCCCTGTCTACTGGGGATGGGATTCCATTACAATCACTACCTTCTACTACTTACCAACCTGACATCCTCCGCCCTAACTTTGCTGGTCAGCATCGAGTGAAGGTTATGTCACCCGACTACCAGGGATGGGAGCCATGCTGACAACCTACTGAGTCATACCATGCCTTCTCTACCTTATACCAGTTGACACTTCCCTTCTGGAATGGAACTTCTCCTCCTCCAGTGTCCTCATCACCCAATGCATGCCTAATTCCCTCAAGTCACGATTATTCGCCTCAGCCGTTACCATAGATGCATGAATTTACATTCATCTCCTTATACTTTATGCATTCTCAGCCCGTTATCGGATACTGCTCCTAATCAGGACAATGACTTTGCCCGATTTGCCTTCTCCATCCTACCAGGTCTGCAGCCTCGAGTCACAGTCCCACCACGCAGCCTTACGTAACTGGAAGCCTGCATCTGCTTTCGACTGTTTCTACCTTCTGCACCCATACCTATTACAGGTTGCCGCTTCCCTTCAGGAACGGGACCATCACACTCCAGCTGCCTTCCACCCTCGACTCTGTCTGTCTGCATCGACTGCGTATCATCTTATCGACATCGGGGAGAGTTGCCCATCTCTGGATCCACTAGGCTTTTGTATCCTCTGTCTTGCCCGATTGCTGCTTCCCGTCTGAAACAGACCTCCATAATTAGTTGCCTCCATTATCCTACCTCTTCTGAATGGTATAGAAGGCTAGTTCTCTCTCCTCGTTTACCAAGCCTGGAAGCTCGTTTTTGCAATCAACCATTTCAATCTTACTTGCTCTCCACCGGAGAGGTGTCTGCTGCTCCCTTCTGGACTTGAGCATGTCCCAAATGTGCCTTCACCCTCAACCATTATCTGGAGCATCTTGACTGGTCATCTCACTTCACCTACCTCAGTTAGGAGCCTGTGTCTGTACCTGCAGGTCCCTTCTTATGCATTTTTCATATCCTACCCAATTGCCACTTCCCTCCAACCTCAGGACCTCTCTGCAATGGCTAACTTGCATCCTTCCTCACCACTCACCATCGTGCTCTTCCATGGACCATCATACTTGGCCCCTTGGCCTCCTTTCCCTCATGATTTGGATCTTGCCAGCTGGTTCGGTATCTATCTCAATCCAGTGCATCAGCCTCTGGGACTTCCTTGCTGCAGGTCAGCACTTCCAGTTTCTGCACTAGTTTTCTTCTCCTTCAGATGTGGGAACTTCATCCATCTTCGCTCCAGCACCTTCCGTCCTTTCACTTGTCGTTTGAAGCCTTCATCAGATATAGGACTTACGTACTTTAACTCAGTTGCTCTTAGTACTTGGCTTCCTCCTTGGCCTTCCACAGGTCATCATCCAGTGACTGATCCAGCCTTCCTGCATACCTATGCCACTCACTGTGGAGCTGACCTGGTCCTGTGCCTTCCTGCACAGCATGTCATCCAGATTCCTGCAGCTCGGCACCTTCATGGATCAGACCTTCCATCCATCAGGATTCACTCCAGACTTTCCTTCCATCCTCAGATAGTGGCCTTACCATCTCCGCCTTGCTGGCTCGGGGCTTCGTTCTGTCTGTTGTGGCTCAATTGGGCATTCTACCATATTCTCTGGCCAGTACTCCTACTCACGCACCTACTACCTTCATTTATCCATTGCATACTCCTACACTGGCCATCCTTACAGCTCCCATCCACTATTCGATGGATCACTGTTCATTCACTTGAGGAAACTTCTTCTAGCATACATTCCTTGGGAACATGCCTCAGAACCTTACGTTAATTTAAAGTTGTCCATACTACTCCATCATGCTCCCTCAATCATTCTGACACTCATTTGACTGGGATACTAGAAACATTCCCATTTACCTTCATTGGATACTCCCTATGAACCTTGCTCATCCAGGTTTCATGGACTTTCCTGTCTACCATGCCTCTCAAGCTATCATCTTGCATGGAAAGGATATAACTTCTTCTGTTATGCTCCAAAATACTCTCCATCATTGCTCCTCTGGATCCCGGGACTCGCAAGATACCTCACAGCACCTCGGACATTACCTAGTTTCATTCCGCAGCTTTCCACTATCACCGAAATTGATGCCCACGTATTTGACTCTACTTCCTCAACAGACTTTGCTTGTTCTAAGATCTTCCAGCTGCCTTCCAGGATATTCATTATTGGATCTCCACCGACGAGCTGCTTACTAATGCTACGCCATCCAAACCATCATTTTTGGCTTCTGGACATCACTATTCCTCATACAATCATCCATACTTCTTCATCTAGTATCTTCAGTTGAGTGAACCACCCTTTCAGCAGACCGTCCAGCCTCTCCTTCACGAATTATCCACATTAATCTCATCAATAAAGACTATCACCAAGAACAGACTCTTTCTGATTTCCATCTGGAAATCTGCTAGCAGTAAGGCAAACTCACTAACCCAGTCTTGCTTCCTAACCAGTCTTAATCAGGCATAGCATTATAATTCTCTGGTATTACATACTAATCAACCTCACTTCCAAATCAGCCTACAAACTCTTCCATATATTCACCTCAAGCATCCCTCAAGTATTTTGGCAGTGGATTACCCGTAGAACCTAACCAACTATGAGCCCGCGAGTGCACCTCATGGACAATAATGCCACAAAATACCCGTATTTAATTCAGCTAGCATACCAGCGGGGCATATACAACTGCAGTTACGAAATCATGCCCAACTAAGCCATTCAATTCCTTATGATGAACTGCCAATAATTCACTATATAAATCTGGTTACCATTCGGACTGCATCTACAAATCTTTCTCTCATGGCAGTACTCCTGTTAGGCACCCAAAGAGTATCCTCTACTCAGTTTCTACTATGGATACTTACTTAGCCACTTATTGCTCACTACTAAATTCCTTGTCTCCAGACTTTACGTTGACAGTCAAACCTTACACTAGCCAGATCATTCACCATGGCTTCACAAATCATCGCATTCCCACCATTCACTGTTTCGTACTATTTCGATCAAATCATGCTCTCCTTGCTCTTATGCTCATGCAGTCCCTTTGGGCAAGCATACGTTATCACCTCAGAATTCTGGACTTCCTTTGCCCTTCTTCAGCTGGATCTGCTTCACACATAGGATTCTACAACTCCTTCAGCAATGACCTGCTCTTCAGCCTCAGGATCATCATTCCACCTACATTATCCCTGGATCAAGGATGGACCGTCATCTCTCCAAGCAACTCCCCTTTCTCAAATTAACTATGGTTACTAGAACCTAGCTCCTTCTCCTTTTAGTATGTCCGAAGGACGTGCAGACCACCGGCCATGGGTCCTAAGAGGTTTCCTCCACCTGGGGAGTTTTCCTCTCCTGAGTGCCAGTGGTCATACTCTCCGTGAGTTGGAGGAGGTATCTTTTTGGGCCTTCTATTCCCTACAAATTCCTACCTACATACCTACTACTCAAGGGTGGGAATAGAATTAAGCCACAAAAAGTACAGCAAGTTACACAAGCACTAAATACCCCATTGCTATTCCACAAACATTGAATGGGAGGGCTAGCCCGTGGTTCAGTGTGGGGAATAGCTCCTCCCACAACCTCTAACTTAATCCCTCCACTAATGCACCTCCCTTGCTTAGGGAGTGTTTTTTGTCCACCACCTTCCCCATCTCCTTCTCCAGCGCTCTTCTCACCCTTGTTCATGGGTCTTCTATTCCCTACAAATTCCTACCTACATACCTACTACTCAAGGGTGGGAATAGAGTTAAGCCACAAAATGTACAGCAAGTTACACAACCACTATATACCACATTGCTATTCCACAAACATTGAAACGAGCTTATAAAAAGTACAAAGAGACCAAATCTGAGAAGGGTAGAGAAGAATACAGGATTAAACTCAAGGAAGCAGAAAAATCAATTCAGGTAGCCAAGGTCCAGATGGAGGAAAGAATAATGCAGGGAGTGAAATGGAGGGAAAAAACATTATTTTGTTATATACAGGAAAAAAGAACCAGTAAGGGAGTAGTAACCAGTTTAGCAACTAAAAAAGGATGGCTGGCGGAGCATGACAAAGACAAGACGGAAGTGCTCAACAAATTCTTCTGCTCGATCTTCACTCATGATGACAAAGGTAATAGTCCAGCAGTAGCCAAGGCACATCTCCACAACAGAGGAGTAGACACCAGCCCCTTTACAAAAGAAAGGGTTCTTGAGGAGCTGTCTAAATTAAAGGTGGACAAGGCAATGGGGCCAGATGGAATACACCCAAGAGTTCTGAAGGAACTGTGGGAGGAACTTGCAGCCTAACTAGCTGAACTATTTAACAAGTCACTGGAAGATGGCATAGTGCCACAGGACTGGACAAGGGCCACAGTTGTGCCTTTGCATAAGAGTGGTAGCAGGGTTGGCCGGCCTGCTGGCACAGTGGTTGGTTTTCCGCTTGCAACGTCGGTGACCCAGGTTTGAAAATGGACCCAGGTCATCAGAGGCTTGCTGGGGGAGAAGGATGGAGCATCCCGAGAACTGCTCTCCTTCTCTGGGGGGAGGGTCAGGAGTACATTTGGTGCTTGACAGACCCCTGGTGGAGGCTGGGGGTACCGCAGCAGCCAATGTCAAAGTGTACTAGGAGGTGGGGCGGATGCTGGACATCGTTGCACATCCCCGCCTCCAGAAAAACACACAAAATACTCGCCTTGCTGGCTGATGCCGCCCCCTCACCTGGCTTCTATAGCTCTCCGCCACTCCCCCACACCGACTAATTATGGCTCCATTGGTGCCACTGTGAGCCCCGAACCCCGCCCTTGGGGGTTGGAGCCACGGAGGCAATGTCTGGTCACCGACACCTTACCCGTTGCAGATGGGCGAACAGTGGAACCATGGCCCTGCCCTGGTTGGGGGGGAGCCAGGGAGTATCGGTGGTGTAGGAAGGTAGTAATTGCAGAGCGAGGTATGCGAGGAGTGGGGCTGATGGATGTGAGATTGGGGCAAAAAGCATACTAAATGAAATTAAAAAAAAAAGAGAATGGGTAGCAGGGAGGTAGCAAGAAATTACCGCCCAGTCATTCTGACCTTAGTGGTGGGTAAAGTAATGGAGACATTACTTAAAAAAGGGTGGTGGAGTACCTGAAAGAAAGTGTGAAATCCTGACCCAAAGCAGCATGGCTTCATGGCAGCACACTCATGCCAAACAAATGTGATAGAATTCTTCAACTGGGTTACAAGAGCAGTGGACCAAGGTGCGGCTGTGGACATAGTATATCTGGATTTTAGCAAAACCTTTGATACGGTTCTAGACAGAAGGCTAGCAAATAAATTGCAGCAAACAGACATAGGTCAGAAAGTGGTCAACTGGATAAAAAAGCTGGTTACAGGACAGGACTCAGAGAGTTATGGTAAATGGCACTTTGCAGCAGGAGGGGAGAGTAACCAGCAGTGGGGTTCTGCAGGGATTAGTACTTCTCCCAATCCTTTTCAACATATTCATCAGCGACATCGCTAAGGAACTGAAAGGAAAAGTCTGCCTGTTTGCAGATGATACAAAGCTCTGCAACAGGGTGGACATGCACGAAGAAGTCCAAGGAATAGAGGCAGAGCTAAGAAAGCTGAAGGAATGGTCCAAGAACTGGCAGTTGAGATTCAACACCAAAATGTGTAAGGTAATGCACTTGGGTAAGCGGAACCCAGGAAATAACTATATCCTGAAAAGGCAGCAACTGGAAAAGACAAAGATGGAACGGTATATAGGGGAGTTACAATTTAAAGGTAGGAAAGCAATGCGAAAAAGCAGCACCAAGGACAAACGTCATCCTTGGATGCATAAGTAGGGTTATTACTAGTAGAAAGCATGAGGCAATCATCCCACTCTATAGTTCCTTGGTGAGGTCTCACTTGGAGTACTGTGTGCAGTTCTGGAGGCCACACCTAAAAAAAGGGCATAGACCATCTGGAATTTGTGCAGAGGAGAGCCACCAAGAGGGTGCAGGGACTATACCATGAACCATATGAAAATAGGCTCAGCCAGTTAAATCTATTCTCCCTAGAGCAGAGAAGGAAAAGAGGAGACATGATAGAAACATTTAAATTTTGTTAAGGGGATAAACGCAGTACATACCAGTAGCCTCTTTCAGGAAAATAGGACTGAGCATACAAGAGGGCACAACTTATGCCTGGTTGGTGGTAAATTCAGAACCAATGTTAGGAAGTACTATTCACAGAGAGGATTGTGGACCCTTGGAACAGCCTGCCACCCGAAGTGGTGGTGGCTAAGACTGCAAGAGACTTCAAACTGGCATGGGGCAGTCAATGTAGTCATCTCAACAAGAGCAGTAGATGGGGGTGAGCGTCTTGGGCAGACTAGATGGACCACACAGTCTCCTTTTGCTAGCAAATTCTTATGTTCTTATTTTATGTTCCTATGTTGCATTGAAATCTAGCTGCCATACCCGCCACCACTCCTCAGGTTTCCTCAGGTCTTTGCACATTCTCTCTACCCCCTGTGGGGTGTCCACCCCGTTGCAGATTTCAGTGTCATCTGTGTAGAGGCATACCTTCCCTTTGAGCTCTTCTGCAGTGTCAGACTTTAAAGGGACACTGTCAACCCCCTTAGGTCTCAAAGTGTCCCCAGTTTAAAAACACACATTTTATGATTGCCAACCTTCTGTAAAGGTTGCTGTTGTAGCTGGTAGTTTGATTCTGACTCTTTTCTTCTTTAAAAAAGTGAAAAACAGACTGCCCACCATACTGGTGTTACCACACAAACACGTTTATTTACATTCCTTGGTCAGTTCCAACTGCATCTTTCCTGGACTTTGGAACACCTACAACACAGTTTAGCCCCTCATGATGCAGTGGGAGTTTAGGAGGCTACTGCCTCATGAGTGACTGCACTGTTTGGGTCTGTTTCTAATGTTCAGGAAGTATGCAGTAAGAACGGGGGGGGGGGGGTAGCCAGAAATTTCCGTTTTGTACACACAATCTCAATCTCCAACAGTTACACCCTTCCCCATTAAAAAATGTACTCATCCTCTCCAAATGGTACCCCCTTCCAAACAAGTCTGGTCGTTGTCAGATGATTCCTCTAATCTCTAAAGAGAAGCCCGCCCTCAGCACGCACAAGTGTTTTGACTAATTTTTATTTATTTTTTTTTTAAAGAAAAGATGTGTGAGGAGCAGTGGCAGGATTTTTAGGACAGTAAATTAATAAACCGGGAACTAGGAGAGCTTCAGTAACAGACAAGTACTGGAATAGCAGTATAAATATAGTATAATGTGGGGAGTGGTGCAATGCAGTGGCGGCGGGGCAGCCATATTCAGGCAGACATTCTGGACACTGAGGTGCTGCCCTATCTGCATGCATCTCTCTGGACTGCAGAATTTGGTAGCCAGACTTAGAGCAGAAGTAAACTGGGTCAGGAGTACCATCACCCCTATCCAGAGACCACCCAGTCCAACGCCGCTGCCACAAAGGATGCCGAGAACGAAGAGTACTTGGATGACAGTGGATTCAGGGAGGGTTAGGGGGTCAGGCAGAGGCACATCCCAGATCCTATTCCACTCAAGAACTCATATGCCACACTGGCAAATGGGGACAACCAAATAGAGGTACCCAGAGAAGTGGAAGGAAAGGATGTGGGGGTTAGCCAAGGAGGTGACCTCAGTGGGGTGAGCAGTGGACCCCAGAGGAGGAGGAAGCGAATCCTGGTGGGAGACTCCATCATAAGAGGGATCCAGCTAGGAACACAGAAGCGGAAGACAGGGAGGTGAGGTGCCACCAGGTGCCACGGCATGGAGGGATGGAAGGAAGATCCTGGGGATCACTGGGAAGGCAAGACGGGAGGGTGAGCTGGATGTCATTATCCACCTAGGTACTAATGACCTGGCATATGGGGAGCCAAAGGAAGTTCAGGAAGAGTTTTGGAAATTGGGGAGGGGTCTCAAGCAAGTAGCTACTTTTGTCACCTTCTCAGAAGTACTACGTGTGAGAGGCATGGTAGAGCATGGGGTGCATGCACCAGGAACTTTAACTCATGGTTGAAGAACTGGTGCTGTGAGGAAGGTTTGGATTCATTGGTGACTGGGGACCCACCTGGAGGGATGGAGGCTTGTTCAAGCCTGACGCCTGCATCCATCCTCATTGATTAGTGCTGAAATCTAAGTTAATCATCAATACTTTAGAAGCATATTTTCTTTTCATGAAAATGTTTTACACAACATGGGATAAATATACCAACCGTACAGTTACATGAAATTTCCTGAACAACTACATTTAGTGCCAACGATTTCCTTTTCCAAAGAAGGCATCTAGCCCATGTACATCTTTATGACCTGAAAAAGAATGGGTTTATGTAGATTCTGAAAAATATTAGAATCATCAAAAATCGTTATTGTTAAAATGAACTAAGCTGGGACAACTTGTAATAAACTCTCATAGAAGCATTACAAATGCACTATACACAACCACAGATGAATGTGAACAAATGAAATATTTGTTTTCAGAAAGAGCAAAGGTCACATATTTTAGGACCTGTGCCTACATAATGCACGAGAGAATTCCTTATAACTAAAACTGTGTTGCTGTCAGAGTAGCAGAACTCATTCAGATGAGATGCATGTGGATAGCATACATATCCATCACTTCACATTGTTCTTTTCTAAACTGGCAGTGAGTTTGCCAAAAAAATTCAGAAATGCTGCCCACTCAGGTTATAGGAAATCAACCCAACAGTGAGTCAGTTGCAACACTGAAAAAAAAAATTCTTTATGCAAGCAACGTTTTAAACTATTTCCTGAAACAAACAACTTGCAGTAAGCGTTTCTATTTTTAATTAGTGTTTACGCTCCTAAATGTTATTGCCTTGGCTCCTTTCATCCTGGCAGGTACCCAGCCCCAGTACTAACACAAAGAAACATTGAAACTAATTATAGACAATGGCCTTTGGGCACACTCGGTTTGCTCATTTTTTATTATCTTCATTTTAGCTGCAGACCTTACTTGATCTACAGTGCTGTCTCTCCCTCCTTTCCTTACCCCAATGATTCCCTTGTTCCAGTCCCAGGCATTTTGTACCCCACCACTGTTTTCACCCCCACTACCTCTGCTGGAAGGCTGTTCCAGGAATCCACCACCCTTTCTGTGAAGTAGTATTTCCTCATATCTCTCCTGAATCTACCTCCCTCCAGTTTCAGAGCATGTCCCCTTGTTCCAGAGCACCTTTTTCTCTGAAAAGAACAGAAGACACAGATCCCAGAAAGCTACCATTACATGACTCATGGGGAATCCTCCCATGGTAGGGCCTTTGGGGTGTCCATTCCCACTCCAGACATCACCAAGTGCAGTGCAGGGAAGCTCCATCAGGCTGGGTAGATGGGTGGCACACAGCCTGAATCCTGCCATTGTCTTCCTGTTGGGGCAAGAGTATTTCCACTGTTTCTCCCTCATGAGACACCTGACTTTGAATGTGCTTCATGTCACTGCACAACAGTCATGCATGCGCTATGAAGCCAGTGCATCTCAGTTCCCACTGCCAGCCCCAATAGACTTGCACCTCCTGGGTGCCAGACGTTAAGCTCATGCAGCAGGATCAGTCTCCACCCAGTATGAGGAGGAAGGCACCCTGTGATATGCTCTTCCATCTTTCCCCAGCCAATCCTCCAGTATTCCAGCCTTGTTCCCGAACCCACTGGCATCATGATCGGAAGCCCTGCCACTGCACCAATGGGCCAGCACAACCCACCATAAGTTTACAGTCCACAAAGTGTCCACCTTGGGCTTAAATTGTGTTCACATTACTAATCCAAGGCTTGCTTACACACTCAGGCTAGGAAGAAAGAACTGAAGCCACTTACTTCCTCATCACTGTCTAGGGGAAGTTAGTTTCTGTTCCACCTCTCAATTTGTACTGCAGTCTGTGGAATTTCTATATAATAAACTACTGTATGTAGAGTTTTCCTCTGTATTAGCTGCACCCATCACTGCCTCCTCTGTAACTACCTCAGCTATTGTAGTGTAGCCTCCCTGCGGACTGGATCACTTTGCTATAGAAATATGTTTAGATGACCACATCTGCAGTCTCTAATATGTCCAGTGGAGATCAACTACACACTGAGATCTTTGCCCCTATGAACATTAAAATCCCAAGGCTAGCTGGCTTTTTAGCAAATGAGCATTCAGCTACTCAGCCTATGCAGAGTGGAGCAAATTCGCTGAGAGCTCAGTCTGCATCCAACACTTTTAAAGCACAATTATACTGGAACTTTAAAGTGAACTGACACTATTTACAATCTATAGTAGTAAATGTTGGTCAATCATGTCTGTAATCTACTTGTATTGTTTCAATTGTTCACTGTTTGCGTGGATATATCTTGTCAATTCTCAGCTGCTGTTTCTCTTTGTTTGAAAACAAGATGTCTCCAGTTTGCAAGGGAAGATATTGCTGATGGGGGACCTGAATATGCCAGATGTTAACTGAAGCACCTTTGCTGCAGCCACATTCAAGAGCAGGGCATTCTGATGCCCTACAGGGGCATGCCTCAGATAGCTAGTGTTGGAACCCACCAGAAGGAGCAGTCTTAGACCTGGTACTCTCAAATGGGGATGGAAAGAGGATCCCAGATCTAGAAGTGGGTAGCCATCTGGAAACAAGTGACCACCAAAGAGTGTGGTTTACAATAAACTCAGCTGTAGAGTCAAGCCATATAAAAGTGAAGGGACTGGACTTCAGGAGGGCTGATTGTCAAAATGGGAGCATGCCTCAGAAAAGCACTAGTGAACAGGCAAGGAGGGGTGGAACAACAATGAGGAAACATCAAAACTGTCATCACAGAGGCAACAAGCCTTTCTGTGAAACAAATAAATAAATTAAAATGAAAGAAAAAAACACTATGTTTCTCAAAAGAGGTGGTGGGGAAGGTTAGGGAGAAAAATATAGCATTCAGGAAGCATAAGAAAACACAGAAGGAGCAGGACAGAGAACTGTACCAGTTAAAGCAGAAGGAAGCGGGGAAGGCAGTCAGAATAGCAAAGGCCCAAACTGAAGAAAAAAATAGCCAACTTGGCTAAGAAAGGGGGATAAAACTTTTTACAGGTACATTAGGGAGTGAAGAAAGACAAAGGGAGGGATACTGAGGCTGAATAAAGAGGAGGGTGGGTGGGCAGAGATGGACAGTGAAAAAGCGTGGATATTGAAAGAATGCTTCTGCTCAGTATTCACAAAGGAAGAGGAGGGAGGTACTTAATCCAGTCAATAGAAGCACTCTGGATGGGGGTTGATATCAGTCCTTTCACAGAAGAAAGGTTCTGAAAGAACTCCTAAAACTGAAGGTGGACAAAGCAATGGGGCCTGATGGGATTCACCCAGAATTCTAAAGAACTAAGGTGACAACAAATAACACACTGACTACCCTTAACAAATCATGGGAGGGTGCTGTGGTACCTGAGGACTGGAGGAGGGTGAATGTGATTCCCTTCACAAAAGTGGGAGCAAGACAGAGGCAGGAAACTACAGACCTGTCAGTTTGACCTCAGTGGTAGGGAAAATGATAGAATCACTTCTGAAGGAAAGAACTGTTGAGTACCTAGAGGCCAGTGAGGCACAGGACCCAAGGCAGGATGGATTCATAGCTGGAAGGTCATGTCAGATGAATTTAATCAATTTCTTTGACTGGATGACCAAAGTAGTACACCAGGGAGGGCTGTGGACATGGCCTACCTAGACTTATCAAGGCATTTGACACAGTCCCACACAAAGGATTAATAAACAAATTAGCCAGCCTGGGAGTGGGTCCCAGGTTGGTAGCCAGGGTAAAACATTGGCTGGACAACAGGAAGCAGAGGGTAATAGTAAATGGAGCCCACAGTGAAGAAAGGGGGGTTACTAGTGGGGTACTGCAGGGTTCAGTACTGGGCCCGGTCCTTTTTGATGTCTTTATAAGTGACATTGCAGAGGGACTAGAAGGAAAAGTATGTCTCTTTGTAGATGACACAAAGATCTGCAACAGGGTTGACACACAAGGTGAGGTGGAAAGGATTAGAAGGAACTTGTCAAGGTTGGAGGAATGGTCAAATGTATGGCAGCTTAGATTCAACTCAAAGAAGTACAAAGTAATGCACCTGGGAAACAAAAACCCAGGGGAAGAGTACACAATGGGGGATGAGATACTGACAACAACAAAAATGGAAAGGGACCTGGGGTTAGTTATATCAGATGACCTAAAGGTGGGCAAGCAATGTGAGAAGGCAGTAAGGAGGGCTGGGGGGATACTGGGATGCATAGGGAGAGGCATCACTAATAGAAAACAGGAAGTTGTTATCTCTCTTTACAGACAGTAGGTGAGACCTCATCTGGAGTACTGTGTGCAGTTCCGGAGACCCCATCTCTGCAAAGACATAGACAGGGTGGAGGCTGTCCAGAGGAGGCAAACAAAATGGTGTAGAGTCTGCACCAGAAGGCATACAAAGAGAGACTAAAGGAGCTTAATATGTATACCTTCGAGGAAAGGAGGGAGAGAGGGGACATGATAGACACTTTCAAGTACCTCAAGGGAATCAACAAAGTCCAAGAGGGTAGCATCTTTCAGAAAAGAGATGTGCAAGATAAGAGGCACAATTTCAAGATGGGGTGTCAGCTCAGAGGTAATGTGAGGAAGCATTTTTCATGGACAGGGTTGTGGATGCATGGAACAGCCTTCCTGAGGAGGTTGTGGAGTCAAAAACAGTGGGGGAATTCAAAATGCATGGGACAGACATAAGGCAATTCTAGTGGGGGGGTAGGAGGAAGTAGACTGTTGATTAACTAGGATCTGCAGCTTATCCATTAGGTAGGGAAATGGGCAGACTAGGTAGACCAAATGGTCCTTATCTGCCATCAAATTCTATGTTTCTGTGTTTCTATGATACAGTCTATGCGGCTGTCCCACTGAGTGATGAATACAATAAATATGGTAGAAACCTTCAAATATTTGAAGTGGATAAACAAGGTGAGGAAAGGAAGCATATTCAGGATGAGTGAAAACAAATCAGCTAGGGGACACACATTCAAGTTAGAGGGGGCAGATTTAGAGGTAATATGAGGGGGCAGTTCTTCACTAAGAGAGTGGTGTGCCCTTGGAATAGGCTGCCAGAATGGGTGGTGGCGATGAATTCAGTGAGCCAGTTCAAGAGGGCATGGGACAACTGCATGGAGCTAAATAAAAGTAACAATTGCATGGAATAAAGGGAGTAAGATAACCCAGACAGACAGGGGGGAATGGGCACACAAAATGGGCCAAGGGGTCCTTTTCTGCCAGCAAAATTCTATGTTTCTGTGTTTAAATATACAAGCAATGCTGAGTGGTAATATTAGGACTATTGCACCTTTTTGAATTGGGCCCTATATGAAACTTAATTTCTCTAAATGCCATCAAGGCAATTGGTACAGATTCTTTAATGTGTTGCTGGTTCTTGGTTTTGAGTATCATGAACACTAGTGCTTTTCTTCTTTCTGTAGACAGACAGTTATTGGCAGATAGATTTCACCCATGCTTGAGCAGAGATTGACATATTCAACCATATGCTGACTCCTGCTCACATTGTACAAACAAGAAATGGATATACCCACAAGGGTGTTTCCAGAGTTTACGCACTATAGCTATTTGTATCAGCTCAAAAGACAAATACTCTGCTGTAGTTGAAATGAATGTTTGATTTGATTTTGGGGCTGTGATCCATCTGTAAATTAACAGAGATGGACATTGAGATCGGTGCTATAGTGTATATATTTTAGAATGTACAGAAAGCTAAGACTGAAACACATGCAGCATGTTTTGCATTTGGTAATGCTTAGTACACGTTCCCGTCATTCATCTCCTTTGTGGATGGGATGCTAGTGAGGATTCTGGCAAACTTCACCATGTAAGACAAATTGTTTATCTTTTTTTTCTTTCAGTTAGGATCTTACATGCTTGGCTTTGACTGCATCATTTTTGCTAAAGCATTTATGCATGGGGGTGCCCCCCCATCCTTTCACTTTGAGCCCCCGCCCTTTTGTAACACCCATCCCCCCCCCATATTTAAAACAGAGTTTTGGTCCCAAATACTGTTAAAATGACAGCCATTTTGAATGGCTCCACAGAGAAAACAGTGATGGAAAGGTGCTGCAGAGACAAAAAAATACACACACATATATATATATACACACACATACACACACACACACACACACACACACACACATATATATAATATATATATATATATATATATACACATACATACAGACAAAGATATACACAGAAAAAAGAGGAAAAAATTGACTAACGAAACAAAAAAATGTGGAGAAAAATGAAAGATCCATGAAGCAAACCATACAAATACCCCTCTGTTGCTTGTCAAATACCCCCATCCTTTCAAAATTTTCTACTGGACGCACCAATCAGTAAACCAATAAAATGGTAGGTAGGTACAGTAAATAGGCAGGTAGGAGGGTTAACGATTTATTGCAGTCATACTTCAGGCTAAATTAGTGCAAGGACATTCAACATAAAACCAAATAGCACTATGCCACAATAGGACATATGAGACAAGGACAAAGGACAAAAATATCTGGGGAAAAAAAAGAGTAAACACACCAGAAGATAACAAGTGAGCATATCCACCAAAAGAAAACAGTCAAAGTTTCATAGCAATAGTAAAAAGAGAAATTCTTACCAGCGTAAATACAGTTTGTCTAGATAACCATGTTGACAAGGGTAAGAGCCAATGACATCAAGTTTCAGACACTTATTACACAGAATGCAGCTATACTGTTTTACAGTAACTTCCTTTTCCAAAGCATACCAATCAAACTACTAACAGGAATTGCAAATGCCATCCCAGCAAGTTAGAAGACTGGCTTCATTATGTAACATGTTCTGCTTTTAGTAGAGTGATATTTACAAAATTTCAGGACAACCTGAACAAGTAATATATATATTTGCAGAACTAATATGTGCAGCATTAATGTTCAGTGAGTATTAAAACTATACAATCTATTATTTTTAAATAAAATATGCATTACCCTTAATAAAGAATAAAACCCCATTTTATTGAGTTCTGTGTAACTGGTGAAGATGATGATTCAACATATTAAATCTATTTTATTAATATTCTTAGAAACAATAGATGATCATACTACCGTAATATTCTCATTTTTTTTACCTTTGTTATAGTCTAGCAAGGTTGTCAGCCAGCTTGAGTCTCTCGTGGCTTGTACAGCATCAGAAAATATTGTTGAAGTGTAAAATTGCCTTTTCTGAAAAAAATATTCCTTGTCATTTGGACTGTTTGTTCTTCCAGAGGATGAAAGTATTCTTTTTAAATGTTTGACTCTATCTGCCCTTGGGGAAACAGTTTTCAAAGACAAGATTTTGATCATGTCATGTGAGCCTCTGGAAGAGTGAGTTGAGAAGTTGTCCAGCTGAGAAGAATCTGAGGGATTATTTCTGCCACTATTAACCATTTATTTGAATTGAAAGTCATCACTTACGGTATACAACAATTTGTTATTTGTTACTCAGTTCACACTGTACATTTCACTTGACATCATTATCTTGTTTGAATGTTGATTTATTTTATGTACACCCAGGTCCCCTTGAAAATGGACATTACAATGTATGTGGTTTCTTTGTGGATTATTGTAATTCTCATTCAATAGTTTCCTTAACTAAAACAGTTCCAATTTATGGATTAGTAATTAGCACTCAGTGCACCAAAGATTTTAGTTTGTATTAAAAAATAATGGCCATGTCATTCCCAAAGAGACAGTGTCTGAATTGTACAATATGTATTTATCCCTTTGTGGGCAGATTTGTCTAGTGGTTATAGGGCAGAGCTGTGAACCTGGAAACCTAGGATTAAATCCCACAGCTGCCACCTACTCTTATTTTGACATAAGCAAGTCAAGTAACCTCTGCTTAAAGAGTGGTTATCCATGTCAATATAAACCTGAATAAAAATACTCTGCTTCACTATTAAAATTTACTAGAGAACACCATTTGTAAATTGCACTTTAGTCTAAGTGTTGCAGAACATTCTGTAATCCTATTCAGGATTCGGTATATCAAGCATTTTCTTAAGGATTTTCTGACTTCATAATCTATGCACTTGTCAGAACACAATAATGCTGTATGACAGACTGTGATGTCACACATGCAGCAACGATAAAGGTCAGCTGGAGGCAGTTAAATGTTTCTTGAAACAGGCAGAGAATTAAGTTTTCATTAATTGGAATTAAATCTAGAAAACATTCATGCTAAATGTAATTCTTATAAACAAATGGTCCAGGTGTTCAAATAGCACCTGCTAAGTGTGAATAGTATGACCAGTAGCCTGTTAGTGTGGCCAATGGGCTGTTTGCACAGCACTGTTTGATGCTTCAAAACACTAATATATATATATATATATATCTACACACACACACACACACATATACATATACATATATATATATATATATATATATATATATATATATATACATACATATGTATATCATACACACACATATATATATATATAGATATATCTATCTATCTATATATATATATATAATAGAAGCAAAAACTCCATTTAATGCATTAGATTAGGGTTGTTCCACAGCGACAAAAGTGAGGAAATTCGGTGTTAGGGTTGAAAACCCCCTTGGACCCCCCCACCCCCAACCGGCATTGGGGTGCGCATTGGGATCGTCAGCCTAACTCTCACCCCATGACATTGTAAAGCAGCAAAGTATAGGAGAATGGGGTGAGAGTTAGGACCGATCCCAATGCGCACCAATGCCGGTGAGGGTGGGCGTCAGAAGTCAGGGATTTCAACTAACTGTGAGTTCTCACTTTCGCTGTCATGCTTCTTATACCATTAAATGAGTTTTCCTCTATTCCCTTCTTTTTGAGAATGATAGCAAGAAATAGTGAATGTAATGGGCGGCTCCCGCTGCATAATGCGTTGGCGGGCGTGAATGAATGCCATGCTCCCGCCACATGATGTGTTGTGGCATACTAACAGGGACAGCAATGCAAACAGAAATGCTAACAGTGGTGCACATGGTAACACAAGCACGAATGAGAACAGAAAGGGTAACGCACATGGTGGCGTAGACGGGAATGGTCTGCCACGTGATGTGTTGTCACATAGTAACATGGTGCCTGCAAACAGAAATGTCAACGGGCATGGTGATGTAAAGTGAAACAGTAAGATAAACAGTACTGTAGACAGAAATGGCAAAAAATAACAGAAACGCAAGTGCAAATGAAAACGCAGAAGAATAACGCACATGGTGGCAAGACGCCAATGGTAAGTGAAGCAGTACGGATCCATAGCGGAAAGGCAACAATAACAGTAATGTAGCGCACAGGCTGGTTTTCCCAAACCTGCATTGAGAAAGACAGTGAGTACAAATAATGTATGCAAAATAATGAGTATCGGCGCAGAAAATGAGATCTTGGAATACTAAATACATTATATCTCAGGAACCGTCTGACGTAGAAAAAAATTTAAAAAGTCATATTATTTACAACTGTCCTGACTAATTTGAACCTTAACCCCATTAGGGGCTAAGAAATTTTCTGATTTAAAAGTCCGCACTGCACCGCTTCCGAGATACCGGCCCTGAAAGGCGCGCGAACGCCGTAATGTTATCCTATGGGAAAAAAAGAAAAGTTCGGAGCACCATAACTTTGCCTCCCTGTAATGTTTTTTCACCAAACTACTGAAAGGCACATCTGTGGGCTGTTGGCTGTCTTCCCTCCAAATTTCAGGAAAAAAGACCAAACCGTTATTTTGCAGCAGTGCTCCAAATGATTTCTGTTAAGTGTCAGGCGCCGTAATGTTATCCTATGGGAAAAACCGTCAATTTTGGAGTGCCGTAACTTTGCCGCCATGTGATATTTTTTCACCAAACTACTGAAAGGCACATTTGTGTACTGTTGGCTGTCTTCCTTCCAAATTTCAGGAAAAAAGACCAAACCGTTATTTTGCAGCAGGGTGCCAAAGGATTCCTGTAATGCTTCGGGCGCTGTAATGTTATCCTATGGGAAAAACTGTCAGCTTTGGAGTGCCATAACTTTGCCGCCATGTAATATTTTTTCAATACAACACTGAAAGGCACATCTGTGAGATGTCGGCTGCGTTCCCTCCAAATTTCAGCCCAAAACTCCCAACGGTTATTTTGCAGTGCAGTGCCAAAGAATTGCTGTCATTTTCCCACAGACTAGAAAATTACTGTCGCAATTTGCGAAATCTTTCGCAAAAATCTGCAACACTTTCATGAGCACGAAAGTAATTTGAAGTACTTTTTCCAGAAATTTGAAAACATATTTCTGGGGTGTTTTACACAAAATAAAGACATGGCAAGCATCCTCAGGGCCCGACTAGGTGAATACAAAAAAATTAGGTTGCTAGAGGGTCCCAAATTTAAATGCCAACCATTTTCTGATCACCAACTGAAAACAAAATGGCCAATTTATGAAGTAACAGGCCCATTTGCTAAAGTAAAATGCATTTGCGAAAGTGTTGAACTTTTGTTAACTTTCCCATTGACTTATAATGGAAACTGTTTTTTGAATAACTTTTGAACTGTTTAATATTTTTTCATGAAATCTTCAAAAGGCACATTGGGGACCCTGGCTGCACGTTCCCTGAAGATTTTGGGCCAGTCAAGCAAACCGTACGACCTGTAGGCACAACCACAGAATTCCAGAAAAGCGTAAACGCGTGCACAGATCACACTTAATAACTCCGCAGCCATATATCCGACCAGTACGAAACTTGGCAGATCCCAAGGCCTATGGTTCTTGATCATAAATTTCAAATTTCAGGCAAATCCATCAAACAGTTGCAAAGTTATTAAGGTGCAAAGTTTTGGGGTTTAACATAGAAATGGCTCCTCAACCCTAATCATGGTAGCACTACGTATACCATAATATATATATATATATATATATATAGATATATATATATATATATATATATATATATATATATATATATATATAGAGTGTTAGGGTTCAAAACCCTAACACCTCATTTCCTACTTTTGTTGCTTCAACTCTGATGCATTAATGGCATTTTTGCAATGAATATACATATATATATATGTATTTTTCATTCATTGCAAAAAATGTCATCAATACATCAGTTAAGATGAAAAGCAACAAAAGTCAAGTAAATATTAGGTTTTAACTATAAACACCCCAGCCCTATCACACCTCCCCACCCCCATCTGCACACACCAAGAGGTGTAAGGTGTGCCTTGGGGTCTTTGGCCCTAACTTTCACCCCATTTCATGTGTAAGTAAGATGAGATGGTACAGTACAGGAAAATGGGTTGGGAGTTAAGCCTGAAGACCTCAAGGCACACCCCAACACCTGTTGGTGAGTGGAGGGTGTGGATCAGGTGGGGTGGGATGGTAGGGGTGGGGGATGCTTGGTTTCTAAACCCTAATGCCTCATTTCCCTATTTTTTTTGCTTCAACCCTAACTGATGAATTAAAAAATGTTTTTGCAATTAATTTCCTGTTTGAGAAAATGTAATCTTACCCTTATATGCTCGGGGACCTGCGCCCCATCAGTCTATAGTGTGTCTTAGTTGCACAGGGCCCAAGTGCAGTGCCCTGTGGGCCCTGTGCTCCCATCTATCCATAAGTGTAGAGACATTGTAATGAACTGTCATTTCACTGTGGAGCACAAGGGCCCTCCGACAAATGGTGCAATATCTCAGTAACTGTAGGAACCTTAGGAATATCTGAAAAAATTCCACCGCAGTTGTAATCATAAACTGGCAACCTGCATTGTTACTTAAAGGTGTATTAAACTGTGTTTAGCAAAAAATCCATGTCTCAAACCATTTGAGATACAGGTGTCGAAAGATACTGGGTGGGATATTCAGACTGCACCAGGCTGTGGTGCAAGCCTGGGCACAGCACAACTGGGATATGCATGGGTATTGACAGGGTGATATTCAATGGAGCTGCACCATGGCACAGCATCATTGAATATTGCACCTTGGTCACGCACATGGCGCAGTAGCACTGCGCCAGCACAAGTGGCCAGAGTGGAGCAGAGGGAAGGGCTACCACAAGTTCCATTGCGCTAGGTGCAACAACCGCGATATTCAAAAGTGCACATGCAAATGGGGCCATAATGTATGCAAGGTGCTAATGGGGCCATCTGCATGTCATTATAGCTCCATTTGCATGCAGGTGCACAATCCCCGGTGACTTGGCGCTGGCACCCTGCCAGGCTGCAGCCGCTGGGGACCGCGCGCACCTGCACATCGCGGCAAAGTGCCCCAATGCCCGATCACAGGCATGTGTACATGTAAGAACACATCCAATATCCCTGGTGGTTCAGTGGACCACTTGCAGCTGGATCATGGACATATGTAGTAAAAATATCAGTCCTATATCCCTGGTGGTCCAGTGGATCGCTTGCAGCCCGATCGTGGGCATTTGTCATAATTAATAGTCCTATATCCCTGGTAGTCCAGTGGACCACTTGCAGCCCTATCGCTGGCATTTGTTATAATTAATAGTCCTATATCCCTGGCGGTCCAGTGGACTGCTCGCAGCCCAATCATGGGCATTTGTTATGAATAATATCACTCCAATCCAACCCTGGTGGTCCAGCGGTACCCCTCTCCCCACCGCCCCACTGAGCCTTACTGCCGCTCCCCAGTCAGGCGGTGGATGGCAGCTCCCACCCACTTACCACCTGCCCACCAACTGACTCCATATGGTAGGGTTGTAAACCCATTGGTCCTAGCGTGAGCCAATGGGCATACAGCTCCCGTACTATACAGTCCAGATCTGTGTTCACAGATCTGGACTGTGTCTGACGGCCATGCCGATGGCTCACGCCGTGGGCCAATGAGCGCCACCTACGCGTGGAGTCGGTTAACAGGCTGCTGAAATCAGGTGGGTGGGGCTACCGCCCTGCGGACGGAGAAGAGGCGGGCGGTGACGAAACTCAGTGGTAAGGTGAAGATGAAGTGAGCCACTGGACCCGCAGGAGATGGATGGAAATGTTGTGTCTCAGCAAATGACGTGGGCTGCAGTGGTCACTGGACCACCAGATATATGAACTATTTTATATCAAATCCCCCGCGGTTGAGCTGAGCGATCCACTGGACCACCAGAGATATAGGAACTGTTTAAATATTAAATGCCCATGATTGGGCTGCTAGCAGTCCACTGGACCACCAGGGATGTAGGACTGTTAATTTTCTCTATGTATGCCCGCAATTGGACATGGGGGGGCGACACCACGTAGGTGCAGCCAGAGCTCGGGTGGCCACCCACAGGTGGCCGCTGCCATGTTGCGCCCTACAATACAGCAGCTCAACTGTGGGTGGACAGCTGTTGTTCCTTTTTTTTTTAGCTCACCTGTGTGCAGCGCAGGTAGGGGTTGCGCATGCATGGACTCAGCACATCCCAGGCTGAATATCGGGATGTGCAGAGTATGCATGGGCACACCCCCACCTCCAGCGCCAACATTACTGATGCACTCCAGCACATGGGGATTTGTGCAAGGCACAATCCCCTTTAATATCATGCCGGGCGCATCAGTGGGTTGTGTATGGCCCAACTGTGTTGCGCCATGAGCAACCCTTCTGAATATTCCGCCCACTGTGTCCACCACAATGTTATCCTATAGGAAATTTCCAAATTTCAAAATGTTATAAGTATGGAAGCAATGTAAACTGTATCACCAAACCAGCACAAGTGCCACCTCTCTGGGCAAGCCCTTTGCCCTGAAAATTTCAGCACAAAAGTCCTAACCATTTCTTTGCAGTGAAGTGACAAACAATAAACATTAGAAATCCCTTTACGTGAGCTGTCAAAATCCTATTCACAATCTGAATACCTTTTTGCAAGGTGTCGAAATCCCTTTTCATGAGTGAATACTTTTTGTAAGGAAGAGCCATCTGGTCATCCCTCACAAAAAGGATTGTGGCAACTCAAAGGGATTTTGACAACTCGTAAAAGGAATTTAATAGGGCTGACCAGATGGCCCTGCTGGTAATCCATTTTTGTGAGCTGAATCCCTTTTTGTGAGCTGTCAAAATCCCTTTATGTGAAACCCCTTTTGCAAGGTAGGGCCATCTAATTGTCCCATCATGAAAAAGGATTGTGACAGTTTATGAAAAGGGATTATAAAAAGTAATCCCTTTTTGCGAGCTGTCAGAATCCCTTTTTGTGACTGAATCCCTTTTTGCAAGGTAGGGCCATCTGGTTGTCCCCTCACAAAAAAGGACTTTGACAGCTCATGAAAAGGGATCGTCTCACGAAAAAGGATTTTGACAGCTCACGAAAAGGGATCGGAAGCGAGTCATGAAAAGGAATTTTTAAACTTAAAAACTAGCATTTTTTGACTAACCTAAAACAAACCAAAGGCACAGAAGTGTGCAGCATGTCCCCATGAACAAAATCTATACTTGGATGTCTACAGAAGACATCCCAGGGACAAGTTATAATGTTTTGTTTGGCACAAAAATTGAAAACAAAATGGCGGCTTGTGAAAAGGGAGTTGTTTTCTCACAAAGAGGGATTTTATTAATCCCTCTTTGCAAGCTGTCAAAATCCCTTTTGTGAGCCTAAATTGCTTCTCATACCATGCAGCTATCCAAAAGACTGAACTGAGCATGCTCAGAACCCAAAATTTCAAAATTGAATAACTTTGGAATGGATTCATATTTTCACCAAACTAATGATAGCTTGTTCTTAGGGGCATATATTTCTACCCTGAAAATTTCAGACCAAATTTTCAAGTGGTGTAGCCCCAACATCATGAGGAAAAAACTGCAAAATAGGTGAAAAAAAGCACCTTTTACACTTTTTCACTATGTGCAGCACAACAACCGCACATCCAATCAAAACAAAAACGTGGCATATTAAGAGATCTATACCACATGACAGTGCATTCCACATTTTGTGCAAATCTGTTGAATGGTTGCAAAGTTATTAAACTGCAAAGTTTGAGGTTTAACATTAAACTACCTGCTCAACCTAACTATAGTGCTGCTACCGTGCCACTATAATATATTTGTGTGTATATATATATATATATATATATACACACATACATACACACATACATATAATATGGGTGAGAGATAAACCAGTGAGATAAAACGTGTTATTTTCACCCCAGTGAGATAAATCCTGCTGACGTAGGCACAGTTAAAATATCTGACATTTATCCACACAATGCCTACTTCAGCAGGTGATATTCTCACTGTGCTCACATCACTGAAGGCACCTCCCTAACTGGACTACTTATCAGTCTCAGTAACACCAGTACAAAAGAAAGATTACAGTAATATAAAGCACTATAAAAACATCACACACACAGTGCATTATAACTGTAGCAAATATGAGCAAATAAATAATGTGCCACAAATCTACAAGCAACTCTGATAGAAAGCACAGTCACATAAGCACATCTCCCAGGAACAACAAAAGAAAAGCATAAATATCACCCACAGAGCAAGTGAAATTTCCATTAATGTCTGACACTGCTTTGAAATTAACAGCACAAAAACTACCTTCCATATGTGTTCCAAAGTGGTCAGCATGCCTCGCAATCCAAAAGTACTGCTGAAATCGAAAGTAGTAAACCCGGACTGCTGGCGAAATAAAACGCATCTGACAACAACCATAAACAGCCACACAGGATCACCATGAGCATTTAGCACAGAAAATAAAAATAAAAAAAGACACTAAAGATTTTGGATGGCACTTCCAAAAAACAGTATGGCACACAACCCCACAGAAAAAGGCACCAAAAATACTCCACCCCACCAAACAAAATTAGCCAATCACATCTTACACACACACACACACACACACACGACAACCAATCACACAGTAGAACCAAGGGAAAAAAACAATCACGCAACAGAAAGACGTAACATTCATACTGACAACCAATCAGATTACAATCACTCCCATTCACGATCAGGACTACTCAGCAGAGGTAGATCAGAGTTGCAAGGAGTACATGCCAATCAGCACAGCTGTCTTGATTGGGCTCCCCCCATGCTCTACAGGAGGCTGAGAGGTCACTACGGGCACTGTTGTCTGTGGAGAAGGCAACAGTAGTAGGACTGCAATGCTAGTTTTATATTTTCAAAAGGTATGCCATCAGTGCTTTGAACTTGCAGTTTTCCAGTTCACCTTTTATGCACTCAGCCTGTGTGGCTCGCTGTCCCTTATTTGTGTTTGTTTGCAGGGGGTTTTAAGGCAAAGTTGATGGCAAGAGTGAACAAATAGATCAAACACCATTTGGAGCGGTGGAAAGGGAAGAACAGGCCTCCAAAGATTCTGCAATGTTTGGTTTTTTGAAAGAATCATAGTAAATTGATGGGAACTGTTGAAAGTGAACAGGGATGAAAGAATTGAAGTAGAGCCCATGGGAAGTGGCAGAATTGACTTTTTAGTCTATTTTTTCTAAGAGGCAGAACTTGCTTTTTTTTATAAAAACAAAAACAGACATTTGTGTTCCATAGCGTGGCAGTGTTTTAGCATCTCAATGGTTTGTGCATTTGTTAATGTTTTAGTGTTGACTTGCATTCACATTGCAGAATGTATATTTAGTACATGTTTCTTCTTAATATATTTTAGAGTTTTAAAGTTTTAGGTTTTAAATTTCCCAGTGGAATTTTGGTCAGTTGACCAGTTTCACTATCTACGGAAGCACGTTCCAGCTGTTAATGTCTAGAGCTCCATTTAAAGTGCAGGCACAGTGTGTTAAGAATCAGATTCATCTGAAGGTTGTAGCAGGTAGCAGCACATAGCAGCAGTAGCAGTGGCAGCTGGGATAACCAGTATTGCTTAGCGTTTTGGCTCATTCAGATTGCTTGATTTCACCTGTTCAGTGAGTGAGCAGATAGAGAAGCAGTGCTCCACAGACCTGACAGAGAAGTTAGGGGAGAAAAACGGAGGCTTCCTACTGATTTCTTGTATCTTTAATGCTAATACTGGATAAAGTGGAGAGTAAGTAGGGGGTCACCTATATCGCTATCTCAAGGTCTTTACTTGTACTAAATTAAGGAATTGGTTATTTCTTCATGCTATTTTGAAAGGCGGACAATGTTGGCACTGCCGATTACCACTAGCTACTGCAGTTTACGTTACATGCTGCATATTAGTATTGCTGTTTCTTACCACTGCTCAGTTAACTAATTATATTTATGTTTATATGCAACTATTGTAATTTTGCTATCCTGCCTGATAGTACTAAGCTTATGTGAAGAGCTCTTATTATTAGATTTGTTTTGTAGTGGGATAGAACTTAATACTTCCCAGGGTTCAGTTAGCCTTATTTTTTTAACTATTCGAGTATATTTAGTTCACATTACACTGAGGATTAAATAGTATAGTGATTGTGACTGTGATTTGATCTTTGTATAGATTACTAAGATTCAACTTCCTGAGGAATATTTGGAGTAAGACTACTTTTTTCTCTCTTTTCTAGTGTCTGACCTCATCTGTTTTTACAATATCCATCTTACTATCCATGGGGAAGTTTTAAGGTCATCCAAACCACCTGAAGTTGTAAAACTGTGTTGCAAGAATAAGTGCAACTGTGAGAGTGAGAGGCTGACATTTGAATTTCCATTTTATGGGAATTCTGTGAACAGGGAAAAAACAGTTGTTAAGAGTGGTGAAGATTTTGATTACTTTTGGATTTTTTCTGCAACCAAGTCAAGCCAGCTGGAATTTTTGAAAGTCAAGCCCGGGGAAATTTATATATTTGGAGCAGGACTGTTGCTTTGTTTGTCCCACCTTTGCTATATTGAATATTTTATGGACGTATTTCTGATTTGTATGTGGATTTGGTAGATTATTTGAATTATTAGATTTCCCTGTGTATTTAAGAGGGTGGTTATCAAGTAGCAATTGCCATCAAGTTATTAAGTCATAAAATTGATTGGTGTAAATTAACTTCATTACCATCAGAAAATGGTTAACACCAGGCACAAAGGCAGGAACACTAATCTACTTCACCTTTATTAGGGCATTCTGTCATTTATTGTGGGAGAAAACAAAAGACTGTAAAGCAAGCAAACATTACAGACAATTTGATATTAAAAACTGGTATGGACATAACTTCTACTCCTAAACAGATAGTGAGTGACGAAGACGTGATACAGGCATTCCAAAATACACAGGTGACTCTGAAAGCATTAAACAAAAGCTTGGAGCAGTCTCCTAGGTTGTTCTATGAGGAAGGCAGTGTAAGCATCCTCACAGGAGATGAGCCCTTTTGTGAGGATTTAGAGAATACAGTATCTGGTAGCAACCTAAATCTATCTGTAGTAAGCTATAATGAGATTGAAATGACAAAGATGTCTAAGGATGCTTATAAGGATGTTTACAAAAAATTGAGGGATCAAGGGGATTTCCTGCTGGTCCTGGAAGGTGAGTTAAGAGAAGTTACCATGGAATTACAGCAAACTATATTAGGCATCAGATTGGCTCTTGAAGTTGTGGAGGCTAGTAATCTTCACAATTCAAGAGAAATAAAAATGAGGACAAAAGGCATCAAGCCTGAGTGTATAAATACAGGATGTGAGAAAGTTTATGAAATGGAATTAAAACCAAAATATGTCCCTGATTGCTTAAGTAAAGAAGTGATTAACTTACTCGGCCAATAATACTTGGCTAATTTGCTCCTGATGGAATAATTAATTGTTTTAAGAAATGAAATAGAGAATTTGAGATATGGCATTGCTGAGGGGGATGCAAAATTAGTCACTGTTATGTGTAAATTAGATGAAATGTCTCCATCTAAGCAATCTGATTCAGTGACTATATTTGAACCACATAACGCCAATATCAGGCCAGAATTCTTTGAACTAGTAAAACCACCTACCCCAGATCATATCAAAGTTATTAACAAGAAAAAAAAGGAAGAATAAGAGGGAAAAAGTTAGAAACAACAAGAAAAAGAACAATAATAATAATAAAAAGGTGGCCCAGAGGTGGATATCAGAAACAATGGTAGGAGAGAGGCTGAGAAGGAGGCACAAAGCAAACAGCAGACTGAGTGAGAGCAAACTATAGGCAAAAAATCAACTACACTCTTGGAAAATCTAGATAAGTCAATTGAAGTAATTACTTCTAACTTGGGAGATGAAGAAAGGAATGGGACCAAGGATTTTGTAAAAGTGATCTTGGGAGTAAGCTCCAAAATCTTGAACAAGAAATTCAGTGTCTTAATGAACACTTCTGTATGCAAGGGATGGAGATAAAAGAATCTATTAAAATGGGCATGTTAGAGATATGCTTAGAATCCACATGGAAAACAAAGAAAAGACGTGGGGAATAAAAAAATATAACCTGTAAACCCTGGAGCAGATAGAGATAACTGGCAAACTATGCAATTTCAGAACCAAGATATAAAAGCAAACCATTTCTATGTTTCACAATAAAAGTGGATTGGCCATCTTTTTCAAGTGAAGTATTTAAACAATATGTAATACAAGAAATGTTTGCCCCAGAAGAACTTGAGGTAATAGAAGATGATATATTAGAAATAAGGAAAAGTGAAGATGATCATATTAACACCACTGAAATCTTTTTTGCCTCTGATACAATAGCAAATTATATTTGGAGGAAAGAGTATTTGCTTAATTTTAAGGGGATGAAAGTAACTTTTCCTAATCTGGAACAATTTAACTTTTATGAAGGAGAGCCAGAGATTCCTGAAGCTCCAGTGGTATTTTCTTTATTTGGAATGATAAGAATCAGAAGAGAAAATGTAAGTTAAAAGGTTCCATATGCAATTTGTTTGCCAATTATATGGGGGAACGGTTGGGCAAACAGGGTGTTCAATATGTGATTAGGAATAGTGAGCCATCACAAATGGATTTTAGTATTAAAAATAAGGAATTAGCACAATAACTACTCCAGAAAAGTGAGGCTTTGGATGCCTTGGGACTGCTTCTGACTGATTTAAATGAAATCCAGAAAGAAAACCTAGGCAAGGGCCTGGGAAATAAATTGAGTGAGGAAAACAGTATAGGAAACCTACAATAGTGACTTAATATATCAACAATAGAGGAAGAGTTTCCCAACATAAGTGGTATAGTTGAGGATAAAGTTGTAATCAAGTTAATATCATGGAACTTAGCAGGATGTGTTAAAAAGGTAGGATAAAAAGATTTTGAAGATTTTTTTCCATCAAGGTGATATAGTTTGTTGCCAGGAAACCTGGCATGAATCTGAGGATCATAGAAACTTAGAATTTGAAGGCAGATAAGGACTGCTTGGCCCACCTAGTCTGCCCATTTCCTTACCTGATGGATAAGCTGTAGATTCTAGTTAATCAACAGCTTACTTCCTCCTACCCCCCACTAGAATTGCCTTATTCCTGTCCCATGCATTCTTGAATTCTCCCACTGTTCCTGACTCCACAACCTCCTCAGGAAAGCTGTTCCATGCATCCACAACCCTCTCTGTGAAAGTATACTTTCTAACATTACCTCTGAGCCATCCCCCCTCTATTTTCAAATTGTGCCCTCTTGTTCTTGCACATCACTTCTTCTGAAAGAAGCTACCCTCTTTAATTTGTTAATTCCCTTAAGTTACTTGAACGTTTCTATCATGTTCCCCCTCTCACTCTTTTTCTCAAGGGCATATATGTTAAGCTGCTTTAGTCTCTCCTCGTATGTCTTCTGGTGCAGACCCTGCACCATTTTGGGTTACCCTTCTCTGAACAGCCTCTACTCTGTCTATGTCTTTGCGGAGATGGGGTCTCCAGAATTTCACACAGTATTCCAGATGGGGTCTCACTAACTGTCTGTACAGAGGGATAACAACTTCCTGTTTTCTACTGTTGATGTCTCTCCCTATGCATCCCAGTAACCCCCAGCCCTCCTTACTGCCTTCTCACATTGCTTTCCCACCTTTAGGTCATCTGATATAATTACTCCTAGGTCTCTTTTGATATTTGTTGTTGTTATTAACTCACCCCCCACTGTGTACTCTTCCCCTGGGTTTTTTGTTTCCCAGATGCATTACCTTGTACTTCTTTGCACTGAATCCAATCTGCCACATATTTGACCATTCCTCCAACCTTGCCAAGTCCCTTTTCATCCTTTCCACCCTACCTTGTGCATCAACCCTGTTGCAGATCTTTGTGTCATCTGCAAAGAGACATACCTTTCCTTCCAGGTACTCTTCAATGTCACTTATAAAGATATTAAGGAGGACCGGTCCCAGTACCAAACCCTGCAGTACCCCACTAGTTACCCTCCTTTCTTCACTGTGGACTCTATTTACTATTATCCTTGCATCATGTTGTCCAGCCAGTTTTTATCACAGGCTACCACCTTGGGACCTACTCCAAGGCTGGCTAACTTGTATGTTAATCTTTGTGTGAGACTGTGTCAAATGCCTTGCTAAAATCTAGGTAGACCATATCACAGTCCCTCCCTGGTCTACTACTACAAACAAATAATGGCTATGAGGTCCCCATGTGCTTGCATCCAGGGATAGTAAGTTTGGAAGACCTTCAGGGGTCTAGAAAATTACATTAAAATTAATATATACAGTATATGAGTTACAACAAAATTTATATATGGAGAAAAAATGTATAGTCTCCCTTATTAGATCTCCGAGAAAGATATTCATACTGATTAATGTTTTGTTATACCACCTAATGGTTCCACATTGTTATAGAAAGGTTTGGGATAGTTTTGAAGAAATAATAACTGAAGTACTGTTAAACTATCCTACAACAGATTTGTTGGTGGTTGGTGATGTAAATGCTAGAACTGGTCATTTTGATGGGTTGATGGATAATTCCTTTTTCAGTCATCTATGTTTTGAAGGGGAATTTATAAGAAATACACAGGATATAAGATGTAGTCAGGCTGGTTATAGACTCCAGCAAATATTGACTTTAGCTAATTTGTGTCCTTTAAATTGGAGGTTGGAGGGTGATCATCAGGGAGAGGAACATTTATTAGATCTTATGGAATCTCCCGACTTAATTTTATGGAATTGGGATCCTTCCATTGTCATACCTTGTGCACACCTACTAGGTCTGAAAGTGATCATTTACCAGTGGTATTGACAGGGCTGTTCACTAGAGAGTATGGTATTAGTCAGGAAGTGTTAACTGAAGATCTTTTTGTGGAAATTAGAAATAACATAAGACTGAGATGGAAGGCTCTGTGGAAGATAAAGTGCAACAGATACTACACTCAGAGGTAGTATATGACTTTCACAAAGAGCTTCTCAGTAAGACTAAACAGCAAATCATGGGATATTTGATGAGACTCTGATGAAATTCCACGTTGTTTATATAAAGAAATTGATATTGGGACAAGGGTCAAGAAAGAATATATGGTTTGATAAAGAATGCCAAATTCAAAAGAAAAGATTAACAGCCAAAATTACAGAAACAAGACATGAAAGGGATAAACAGAAATATCAGCAGTCAAGACAAGAGAGGATGAAATACAAGAAACTATTGACATCCAGAAAGTTACAATATCCCAAGGAAATTGGGTAAAAATGTTAGAGACAGTGAAAAAGGAGACTGTAAAGAATTTTGGGCCTTAGTGACTAAAGGTACTAATAATTATAAAAATACGAGTGATACATTTATCAAGAATCTACTTAGGTGGAATATTTTTCAAAGTTATTTAGCTGTGACAATGCTCAGGATTGAGATCAAGCTATCATGTGAAGAAGAGGAAGTATACGCAATCTGAGAGCAGATGTCTACTTGGCTATTCAAGGGCTGAAATGTAATAAGGCCCCTGGACTGATAGGATAATTACAGAAGTTTATATGTCAAATGTCTCATGGTGGTTGTATGTCCTATTTGTCCTATTTTACCATAGTGTAAGAATTTAGTCTTCCTGGAAACTTGGAAAGGTGCAATAATTCTACCTATACATTAAAAAGGTAATGTTATGTACCCACAGTTGTATAGATTTATTAATTTATTAGACATTAGTCTAAAAATATTTTCCAAAATTTTATTGGAAAGATTAAAGTTGGAAATCAAATTAACTGGTGGTATAAGTAAGGCACAGACAGGTTTCAGGAAAGATTTCAGCACTTTGGACAATTGTTTTGTTCTTAGCCATTTTGTTGAAAAGTACACTGTCCAAAGGAAAAAAATAAATTGTTTGTGTTATACGTTGACTTTAGAGCGGCATTTGACACAGTTAATAGGACTATCTTATGGACTATTATGGGAAAAAGAGACTGATACTGAACCAATATCGATTATTAGGATGCTATATACAGACACATGGGCCAAAGTAGGACTAGGATATAGTGGTAAATTATCAAAAGCAATAACCATTATGAAAGGAATATGACAAGGGTGTGTAATGGCCCTATCCTATTTTCTTTATATATAAATGGCCTTTTAGAGGAAATTGGAAATCAGAAACTGACTCACCTAAAATAATGAATGAGAAATATAGAATACTGGCCTTTGCTGATATTATTTTACTAGCACTGACTAAATCAGGGTTACAGAAAAGATTATGTATCACAGAATGTTGCCAGTTCACTTGTGTTGGAGATAAATTTAACAAATACACAGATTTCAATATTTGGAAAAGGAAATAAAAGGAATGTTCACATATAAAGGTGGAAAACTGACAATAGTCAAAGCTTACCAATATTTGGGCCTAATGTATACAGCAAATGGCAAATGCACAGAACATATAGGAATACCATGGATAAATTAAAGAATACAGCCAATGCTTTGGGCAGATTCAATTATGCATATAGGGGACTGGCAATTAAACCCATGGTGGAACAGATTAAAATGAAATATCATGCTCAATTAGCATTTGGGTCAGAAATATGGATACGGTAATAGGCAAAAACTGATGGCCCCGATATATAAGATTATGAGAAGACTGTTGGGAGTAGGACATTCCTTTCCAGCTACTTAACAGCTGAGTTGGGGCTTGACAATGTTAATGTATTGCTGGATACAAGAAAAAGTGAATTTTGGCTGAGGTTAACTAGATTGGCATAAGAGAGAGTATCTAGTTTGTGTTTGCAAGAAAAAGAACAATGGTATGAAGGAAAGATATATGGTTCTAACTGGTACAAAGATATTAGAATTGCTCTAGAAAAATATAAGTAGGTGTATTTACTAAATTGTCATAAACAAAACATCTCACTGAGTAAACAATATTCCCCATATATAACTCAAAAAATAAGGGAATATTGGGAAACAATTGATGAGCAGAATATAAAAGATAGCAAATATTCCAAATGGTATGCTAACAATATATATGATTTTGGGATACCAAAAATATTTTGATATTTTAGTGGAACCTAATATTAGGACACATTTTACAAGGTTTAAATTTGAGTTACAAAAAAAATAATGTATTGCTTGCTCAATATGATAAACTAAACAAACTTCTCCCAACTGTGGTTGTGGTTGTGGGGAGGAGGAAGACTTTGTTGCATGTCTACGGTCATGCAAGAGGTATAATTCTCAACAAACTTATTTCATGAACACTGTATTCTGACATTCTAACTATAAGGACTTGGGATTAGATAGAAAAACCTTGACATAAATCATTTTCTATGTGCATGATGAATTCACAATTAAAAATTTGGAGAATTATTTATGGATTATTGCTAAAATTAAACAGAATTATGTGCAATAATATAATTTAAAGGTTGCCTTACATGGATGTAGAAATAGAAAGTACTGAATTTGTTAAGATGTATATTTAACAGAAAGGATCATAGCATTTTATGTGAGAAAAGATGTGCAATAATATATGAAATACTTGATGGCATAATGGAGAGAGATTGAAATGCTAATAAGTACAAATGCTTTTTATCTGTGTAATTTATATTACATGTTCTGCCTCACTATGTGTAGAACTTTTTAATAATTATTAAAGATTTAGTTATAAGATTGTAATAACCTTGTGCTGAACAAATACATTTACTACCCATTCACAAAAGACACCTGAATAGTAAAAAGCAAGCATACGTTCATCAGAAGAATACCACAGCACAAAATAAAACCACTACAACACAGTAAGAAAAATGCCATAACTCTGTCCCCTATTGTATAAATCACACACATGATGTGCAGATCATGGGATGTGGAAAATATTCTCACTCCTGCAGAGTGAGCTCTGGATGCACTCACCCGTGCCTTTAACACTTGTGAGTATCCAGAGCTCACTCTGTAGGAGTGAGACTATTTTCCATATCCCACTCCTGACCAACCTGTATCATATATACATTATGTATGTGGTGTGTGTGTGTATATATACATATATATATGTATATATACACACACACATATATGTACACACAATATCTATACATATATATATATATATATATATATATATATATCTATATCTATATATATATATATATATATGGGATACATGATGGGCATGAGTGTGATACGGAAAATATTTTCACTCCCCTAGACTTCCCTCTGAATACTCACAAGTGGTGAAGCCACGAGTGAGGTTTCAGAGGTCACTGTACAGGACTGAACATATTTTCCATATTACATGAGTGCACATCATGTATCCTATTTATACAATGGGGGCCTCACTGTTGCAAAACGTACAATTTGTGTGGCTTTGCACAGCTTTGCATGATTGCGTGACTTTGCCCGGGTTTAGCACGGGTTTCAGGGGTGTAATAAACAGCATTTATTTTAACTTTGCTGATGTCATCAGGATTTATTTCACTGCAATGAAAATAACTTGTTTTATCTCACTGGAAAATGTCTCACCCCCATTGAATAAATATATATATATATATTTATATCATTGCAGTAGCACTCCTATAGTTAGAGTTGAGCAAGCACTTTAATATTAAACCTCAACTTTTGCACTTTAATAACTTTGCAACCATTTAACAGATTTGCACAAACTTTGGCAAGCATGATCTCCTGGGGGTAGATCTCTTGATGTGCCAAGTAGTGTGTGGTCAGATTTATGGATTTCGTGGTGCAAAGTGAAAAACATTAGAATTCATCTTTTCTTGCAGTTATTTTTTTCATCATGTTACTAAAAATGGTTTGGAGGTTTGGTCTGAATTTTTCAGGGTATAAAGTGCTTGCCCCACAAAGCTTATCTGTGTTGGTTTGGCGAAGAACTATTAATCTGTTGGAAAGTTATTTAATTTTAATATTCTGGGTTCTGAGCATGCTCGATTCATACTGTTGGATAGATGACTGGAACAAAAAAGGATTTTGCTCTGATGAAAAAGGATCCTTTTTCTTGAGTGGTCAATCTTTGTTCACCAGAAAAAAATCATTTTTCTTGAGCAGCCATCTTGTTTTTTATTTCTGGCTAAAAGAAACTGTTATAACTTTGCACACAGATGTCTTTTGAGAGACATCAAAGCATGCATCTTGCTCATCGGGGCTGATGCGCTGTTGTGTTTGTTTTTTAATGTTTTTATGTGCTCCGAAGTTTTTTTTTAAGGATTTAATTCCTTTTTTGCTCCTAAGTTCCTTTTTCATGAGTCCTTTTTTGGCATGGTAAAAAAGGAATTGCTGTGGCAAAAAAGGAATCGGAGAATGGCCATCTGGTCATGAACATTGATTGATAGCCATCTGGTCCCTTCAGAGGGAACCATCTGGTTGTGGAAAAGGATTAAATCCTTATTCACCAGCCAAATTCCTATTTTGCCATGAAGAAAAGGATAGTGAAAAAAGGAAATTGGCTGGCGAGATTTAATCCATGGCCATCTGGTCAGGAAAATGGCTTCATAGCTATCTGGTCCAGAAAATCAAAGGCATCTAGTCATCAACCCATTTGCAACCCTTTCGTAAATACCTCTAGTGTCTAGTGGCACCCCCCCACCCTCAATCCCCATATTTTTTAATTTTATAATTTTTTTATTCTATTGTTTATTCTAATTATATTTTTTTGTTTTAATTTGTTTAACATGTATGGCATTCTGCCACCATAGTCATTTATCCCTGGTGTCTAATGGTACCCCCCCCTGAATGTTTTTCTGTGTCTTCATTGGTGGTTAGTGGTATGCCCCCCATCCTCCCAAGTCTGTTTTAACCTAAAAATAAGAAAACTGTCCCTTGTTGTCTTTTTTTTAACCTGTAAAAAAAACAACGGTCCATCACCAATCACATCCGCACCCTCCACCCAACCATTCACTGTGCACCCACCTCCACACACACCCCTTGACACCCCCACACACTATCACTCATCTGAAGAGGTCCCAGGTTTGAGACCCACTCTCCCAATCGAAGATACGACTTGCTGCTGCAACCGGCAACTGCAATATAAGAAACTAAGGTCTCCTGTACATATGTTTAAAGGGAAAATATGATTGGAAACACAATGGACTGGCCCAATAAGGATCGTTAAAAAATGGGTTGAGAATTTTAAAAGAAAATTGGTTGGATCATCTAGAAACACTTGCTGAACAAGGGATTACTATTAGCTGTAAATATCAAAAACGTAATCCAGAAAATATCAGGAAATTGTAATATTAAAGATCTGATGCACACTGAAAATTTACACATTTCAGATTGGCTAGTGCAGAATGACATACACCATCAATATAGATACTACATGGATGTATCTATGGATAACAAGCAAGGACATTATATACAAAATATATGATGGAATTATTTCCAAGAATGTCTTAATAGCCAGATACAGCAAGGCGAAAGATCCACTGGCCAGTTGCTGTAAATGTAACAGATCAGAGATGGAAAATTTAAAACTTGTTATTCTTGACTGTAAATGGTGTACTAGACCAAGAATAAAATGGTTATACCCACTGTTAGAAGCTATACAAGCAGGCAACACTGATTTACATAGAAACATATAGAAACATAGAATGTGATGGCAGATAAGGACCGCTTGGCCCACCCAGTCTGCCCATTTCCCTACCTAATGGATAAACTGCAGATCCTAGTTAAAGAGCAGCCTACTTCTTCCTACCCCCACCCCCTAGAATTGCCTTATGACTGTCCCATGCATGCTTGAATTCCACCACTGTTTTGACTCCACATCCTCCTCTGGAAGGCCATTCCATGCATCCACAACCCTCTCTGTGAAAAAATACTTCCTTAAATTACCTCTGAGCCACCCCCATCTTCAAATTGTGCCTCCTTGTTCTTGCACACCTCTTTTTTTGAAAGATGCTGCCCTCTTGGACTTTGTTGATTCCCTTGAGGTACTTGAAAGTTTCTATCATGTCCCCCCTCTTTCTCCTTTCCTCGAGGCTATACATATTAAGCTCCTTAAGTCTCTCTTCATATGTCTTCCAGTGCAGACCCTGCACCATTTTAGTTGCCCTCCTCTGGACAGCTTCCATCCTGTCTATGTCTTTGCGGAGATTGGGTCTCCAGAACTGCACACAGTACTCCAGATGGGATCTGACCAGCCGTCTATACAGAGGGATAATAACTTCCTGTTTTCTACTGGCGATGTCTCTCCCTGTGCATCCCAGTATCCCCCCAGCCCTCCTTGCTGCCCTCTCACATTGCTTGCCCACCTTTAGGTCATCTGATATGGCTACCCCCAGGTCCCTTTCCATTTTTGTTGTTGTTAGTATCTCACCCCCCATTGTGTACTCTTCCGCTGGGTTTTTGTTTCCCAGGTGCATTACCTTGCACTTCTTAGCATTGAATCTAAGCTGCCATACATTTGACCATTCCACTATCCTTGCCAAGTCCCTTCTCATCCTTTCCACCCCACCTTGTGCATCAACTCTGTTGCAGATCTTTGTGTCATCTGCAAAGTGACATACTTTTTCCTTCCAGTCCCTCTGCAATGTCGCTTATAATGACATTGAAGAGGACAGGTCTAATACTGAACACTGCGGTGACCCACTAGTAACCCCTTCTTCAGATGGACTCCATTTACTATTACTCTCTGTGTCCTGTTCTCCAGCCAATTCCTTTACCCAGGCTGTCATCTTGGGACCTACTCCAGGCTGGCTAACTTGTATATTAATCTTTTGTGTGGACTGTGTCAAATGCCTTGCTAAAGTCTAGGTAGGCCATGTCCACAGCCCCTCCCTGATCTACTACTTGGTCACCCAGTCAAAGAAATCTATCAGATTCATCTGGCATGACCTTCCCATTGTGAATCCATGCTGCCTTGGGTCCTGTGCCCTCTGGCCTCTCTAGATACTCGACAATTCTTTCCTTTAGAAGTGACTCCATCTTTTCCCTATCACTGAGGTTAAACTAACAGGTCTGTAGTTTCCTGCTTCTGTCTTGCTCCCACTTTTGTGAAGGGAATCACATCTGCCCTCCTCCAGTCCTTGGGTACCACCCCATCCTCCCATGATTTGTTAAAGAGGGTAGTCAGTGGTGTCACTAGTTCTACCCTTAGTTTCTTTTAGAATTCTGGGATGAATCCCATCAGGCCCCATTGCTTTGTCCACCTTCAGTTTTAAGAGTTCTTTCAGAACCCTTTCTTCTGTCAATGGGCAGGTATCAACTTCTGTATCCAGAGTGTTTCTACTGTTTGTTTTAGGTACCGCCTCTTCATTTGTAAATACTGAGCAAAAATATTTGTTTAGTATCTCTGCCTTTTCACAGTCATCCTCTGCCCACCCTCCCTCCTCTTTATTAAGCCTCACTATCCCTCCCTTGGTCTTCCTTCACTCCCTGATGTACCTATAAAAGGTTTTATCCCCCTTCTTAACTGAGTTGGCTATCTTTTCCTTGGTTTGGGCCATTGCTGTTCTGACTGCCTTCCCAGCTTCCTTTTGCTTTACCTGATACAGTTCTCTGTCCTGCTCCTTCTGTGATTCCTTGTACTCCCTGAATGCTTTCTTTTTCTCTTGAACCTTCACTGCCACTTCCTTTGAGAACCATAGTGGTTTCTTACATCGTTTCATTTTATTTGCTTCACACAAAGGCTTGTTACCTCTGTGATGGCAGTTTTTATTATTCACCATTGTTCTTCCACCCCTCCTTCCTGCCCATTTGCTAGTGCATTCCTTAGGCACTCACCCATTTTGGCACAGTCAGCCCTCCTAAAGTCCAGTACTTTTGCCTCTGTATGGCTTGACTCTATTGCTGTGTTTATTGTGAACCATACTGTTCGATGGTCGCTAGTTCCCAGATGGCTACCCACTTCTACATCTGTGATCCTCTCTCCATCTCCAATTGAGAGAACCAGGTCTAAGATTGCTCCCTCTCGAATGGGCTCCAATACTAGTTGTCTAAGGCATGCCCCCTTTAGGGCATCTCTAGAATAACCCCACTCTTCAAAGTGGCTGCTGCAACTGCACTCCAGTTAACATCTGGCATATTCAGATCACCCATCAGCAACATCTCCCCTTTTTCTGCCATTCTAAGTATAGTTTCCATCATTTTCTTGTCCATTTCCTCCCCCTGAGAAGGGGGTCTGTATACAACCCCTGTGCGGATTGTGGTGCCATTTCCGGTCTCCAAATTTACCCACAGTGCTTCTTCTCCTCCCTGTTTACCCTTATGTTCTGTTGCTTTGATTCCTTCCCTTATGTAAAGAGCTACTCCTCCTCCTCCTCTTTTACCCTCCCTGTCCCTCCTGTAGATAGTGTATCCTGGTATGTTTATGTCCCAGTCATGGTTTTGTGTGTACCATGTTTTTGTGACTGCCACGATATCCAGATGTTCCTCCTCCATCAAGGCCACTAATTCAGGAAGCTTGTTACTCAGACTATGGACATTGGTACTCATTGCTCTCCATTTTTTGATGGCTTTACCTTCTGTTGCAGCATCCCCACTGACCTTTCTACCTTGGTCTTTTTCTCATTTAGTACCCTGTTTTGTAGGGAGAGGCTGGGATTTTCCTGCTGCTTATCAGTGCCTCCCTCCTTGACTAGTTTAAAAGCTTGCCAATGAAGCATTTAAACTGATTGCTCAAAGACTTGTTCCTTCCTGGACAGATGCAGACCATCCTGCCAGTATAGGCTGGTGTCCCTCCAGGTGGAACCCCAGTCCCCAATGAAGCCAAACCCCTGTCGCCACACCATTTTTTCAACCATTCATTAAACTGCATGGTGCAAAGTACACTCATCCTCACCCATGCCATTGACAGGCAGCACCTCTGAGAGGATACTGTGTGCTACTTGTCTTAGGCCCTTCCCCAACTCTACAAAGTCCTCCTGCACTGCTCTACTCTCATGATGAGCCAAGTCATTTGTCCCTAGGTGGACTATTGAAATCTTTTTTTACCACCAAAGGTGAATTAATTATAAAAAGTGTTGCTGCCTACTTAGTGGCAATATACAAAATATGTATGAAACATTGAGTATGACTTCCACCAGGGAATTGTTTTTTGGATTATCTTGTAGACTGCTGAAAGTATATAGCAAATGCACTGAACTGGAGTTTCCATAAAGTGATGAGCTAGACTATAGGGTTTACACCCACTGCCATGACTAATGGTAGACTACATTAAGAAATTTGATATATAGACTGTTCTTTAATTGTTTAACTGTTGTAGCTGTTTAGAAATCAGAAGGAGTGGTGAAAGTTTAGTATATTTATTGTCAACTTGCACTTCTTCAAAGTATTTGATCAATCTGTAACTGATCAACTGTCTGGTGAGATACTATAATCAAATGAAATTTTAAAAGTGGATGCTATTGTGCTCTGTATGTTCTGTTATGTTTTTTTTAATTGTAAGGTCTTTCAACGATCAATTAACTTTTACATTACAAGTAAGGTAAATGTGCTTCAGTGTATTTCAATGGTGGGGAGGTTCAACTTTTATGCATAACTCAGCCATTTTGAGATACTGACACCAGAATTTTCAATATGGCCTTTTAGGGCCACCACCTAATGAACAATAACACTGTCATTTCACAACTCCTGCTCTAAAGGTGATTTCACAGAAACTTGGCAAAATCACCTGTTGAGTGGGATTTGCATAATGACAGTCATATTGTTCATGAGGTGGGGTCCCTGAAAGGCCATGTTGAAAATGTGGCGTCAAAATGTCAAAAAATATCTGTGTTATGACCATTCATTGCAATTTACCTAAGCACGCTCATAGCTTTGTAAATTTAAAATATTTTGACACCACATTTTCAACATAGAATTCTTATTACCCCACCAAATGTATGTCACAGCTGTCATTTTTCAGATCCTGGCCAAAATTTATTTTCGCACCTGTGACATGGAATGGTGTTGCATTTGCCATAATTACATTTTGGTGGAGATTTGAATATTTTCTGTACTGCCTACATCAGATGGGGTAATAAGATGGCTATGCTTATAATTTTGTCACTCTTGCCTATAAATGGAAGTGCAGGGCCCAGAGGCCCAGAGAGACTTTATGTGTGTGTGTGTGTATGTATGTATAGTATATACAGTGCAAAAAGAATATTTTATTGAATTTATTGGATTTTGTAACCTGGGTAAGCTCATTGAGACATACATCCCTTTTTCAGGAGAGACCCGGGTATAATTACATGAAGTAGAAATACATTTTGTTTGTTTCAAAGTTAGATACAGAGATAACATTAAAGACAGTATGGCAGTGGCAGTAACAATGGATATAACAATTCATACATACAGATCAATAAGACAAAGTGCATTTGTGCTAATTTTGCAGCATACAAAACATCCCATCAGGCTCCCAAAATTAGACATGGGGAACAGAGGGGCAGAGCACACATGTCAGCAAAGTAGCATAAGAGAAACATCAGTAACTGAGCCAATCCACTGGAGACAAGCACAAATGTACTTGGGAGGGCATCCTTTAAGCTGTCCTTTGAAGGACTAGTACATAAGATGTTCTTGGATGGGAAGAGGAAGGTTATTCAAAAGCAGAAGGGCTTTATGTCAGAAATGTGGCCAGAGTTCTGGATACCACTAGCAGAGGTAGAGATGAGGGTGGAGATGTCTCCTCAGAGGTTTACAGACCAGTACATATTTGAAACTAGGAAAGCAGTCTATTATCATCTTGAAGGCCAGACAGAGGGATGAATAGCAGAATCACTCTTCCGGAGGGGGGGGATCACTTAAGGGAGGCAAGAACATTGAAATTATGTTCTCTATTATGTACACCAGACGCAAACCTGCCAAAAAAACTTTGTGAGTTCAGTGCCTCTAAGGATGGAGAGAATTGGGGCCCCATACAATAATGCAGGGAGAAGGACACTGCAGGCTACTGACAGATGGGCTGCATTTGTAAGGTAAGAGTTGAACCTATAGAATAATCTTTGCTTTTGGGAAAGAAGCTTGGTGAAACATTTGGTGTGTGACTTGAGAGTTCCTGGCCAAGTCAGACACCAAGATTCTTTATGGTACCTTCCACCTACAACCCTTGGAGGTGGAGATCTGCTGGAGCTCACTTCAGTCAGGACCCAGCTTTCTGGATCTAAATAGCATGACCTCGGTTTTCTTAACATTAAGGACAAGAGGGTTAGAGACAAACCAATTTCAAGTTCCCTGAAATTCTTAAGTCTGTCTTATTTGGGTCAGAGCCAGTTCTATAGAGAACTGCATACAGAAGTACTTTGGCATCACCACAGTTGAGGGAAGTTTGTTACACTAATGTAGGCATTTGAGTTGAATACCATAAAGTGCTCAATGTAAAGTAATGAAAACATTAGGGTTTTGAATCACAGAAGTCTTGGCAAATCAGTGATGCGGTGGTTCTTGGGGTTTTCAAACTTAATGCCCACCCCCTCTCGCAGCCCATAGCCTCAAGACCAAAGACCAAGCTACAAGTCCAAGGCTGTGCCCAAACAGGGGTTTCTGCTTGGAACTAGACAACTGGGTTCCATGTGTTAATGGCAACTGCGGAAAGGCGATCGCCGTTAGGGTGAGTGTACATTGCCCAAAATCAGTTTCATTGATGTACACTCCTGGCGCACAGCAAAAGGGTGCCAGAGACTTGAATTGGTTTTTTTTGCAGGGGATGGCACCTCCATCACCCCCCCATGAGGGGCTTTACCCCATGCATATGCATACCAAAGGATTCTCAACTCCAGGGAGGTACATGTCGGGGGGGAGTGCAAAAGATGAAAAAAAATTCCCGAACCGGTGGCAAAAATTAGAGTGCACCCAGAACCGAATCCAGCACCCTCCCAACCCTAGCCTGCCACCAACCCACCATGCTACATGACCAGCTCAGCAGACCACCACTGCACTACACCCTACAAACTCTCCCTCCCCTTCCACCCATCGCACGTTGTTGTCCCTCTTCCCCATGCATGTGTGTATATATAGCAACATCCTGTCACTATATTCGCTGAATCCCCCCCCTTTCTGGTTGCCCTCCCTGCCCGGTAGCCCCGTGAACAGACACTGTGACTGAGTCACCCTTTTTGAAAGTGCTGAATCGCTGTCACTATCATCACAGGCTACCAGACAGCTATGGCTATTGACATGGGCCCACTGAATCAGTTATAAGTTTCATCACACAGGGCCCTGCATGAACAGGAAATCATGCATCATTTTTCATTCTTTGCTAAGGGGATGACAGCAGGCATTAGGGTTGAAAACCCCAAGTACCACTCCACCACTGATTTGCCAAGACTCCTGAGGCTCCAAACCTTGGCTACACAGTCACCTAGTCTTTCAGCACACGCTGATGCTATACACACAAAACTCTGCCTCAAACTAGGCATCCTCTACTGAAACAAGGACTACCTCCTTCCGACATACTTTATGTAAGGATCTGCTTGTCCAAATGATCCTCCCCATTTTTTGACTATGCTGATGTAGTCTACAGTGCAGCCCCTTCCCTCATCCCTTGCTAGACTTGACACCCTCCTCAATGCCTTCTATCATTTTGCTACTAATTCTCCTCTCCAAATGCACCACTGTTGCCTTTATTCCACTCTCGTTAACACCCTCTTACTCTCACATCATGCCACCAACTGTTCCTCCTCATTGGAAAATACTGGCTCACCTCCCTCCCCACAACCTATGTCTCCTGCCTCCTACTGTCCCCTTGACTCCAGAGACTCCCATTCCTTCTCAGTTCCCCACCCTTGCTCTAACAGTGGTCTAGCAGCCTTTCCTTACCATCTGTCCTCCATGTGGAATTGGCTCCCTCCTCTTCTTAGATCTGCACCGTCCCCCACTTACTCTTGCCTCTCCCCAACCCCTCCCAGACACCTCTCCCCTTTTCTCCCTCCCCTCTACTACCCTATCTATCCCCTTCCCTCCCTCTCTCCTTCTGCTGCCCTAATCCTTATCTCGCCCCACTACTGTCCCTCCCTTTTACCTGCTTGCTCCTTTAAACTCCCTCCCTCACCCAAGGACCTTGGTTTATTACATTAACCCTCCTGATTCTCACCCTCCAGCACACCCTTGTTAATCTTTGTTGACACTATTTGTAGTAATGCTATTTACACCTCTGGGTGTTATTTCTCTATTTATGTTTATGCCTGCAGCATGCCGCACTATATAACTGCTGATGCTGTTTCATTTAATTGTAATTACCACTGTTTTGTTCCATTTTACCTTCCTTAGGTCACACCTGGAAACAAGCTCCAGCTCATTGTGCCTTTCCTGGTTACCAAATTTTTACATAAATAAATAAATAACAGCCATCATCATTTTTTTTTTATTAAAAAACATGGACAATAAGAAAAAAATTATGTGTTTAGAAAAAAAAGCAGCTGAAGCTAGCTAAATGGGACCCATTTAGGTCCCAGGTGTGGGTTGCACCTGGAAACGAGCCTTGGATCAGTGTGCCTTTCCTGGTTACCAAATGTTTAAATAAATAGCTACAATATATTCTGGTGTTCATTGTTTAACATGATGCTAGAAATGAGGTTTCTGGGCAACCAAAAATCTTGAATGCCCAGCTAAGCAAGAAGAGCTGTTCACCCGCATTCTCTGTATGAGAACATCAGGACTTATTGATTTCTGCAGCTGCGGCTGGAGTGCTGTTGCCAGCATGAGTGCCAGCAGTGAGCCAGTGATTGCTTGACCTCTATCTGTCTATTCAGTCTGTCTGTCTGTCTGTCTAACGATCTATCTTTCTTTTCTAATTCTCTCCCCTCTCAGTTTAGCCAGCCCTCCCTCATCCAGCTCCCATATGCTAACAGGTACTTACAAAGGAGGACCAGAGTGCCCCCTCATATTGCTTTCCCAGCACCTCCCTCCAGGTTACCCACCTCCCAATTCATAGGTGACAACACTGGGGTGCCCCTGGTGCTGAAGTAGAATAAAGTTGACACTGGGATGCCCAATCCCCAGTGTCAAACCCAGTACAGTAGCTGAAAAAGAAAACAGTCCTCACCTTTTTGTTTTCTTTAAGATACCCTATAAATAGGAAAATGTCCCTTACCAATTTAACCCCCTCACTTCCACCTACCTCACTCCAACATAACCCCCCACTCAGCACCCTCCTCCACACCCCCCACACTTCCTCACTCACCTAAATTTGTCCCATGATATAGATCCTCTCAACGATCGAAAACATGTCTGGATGCTGGAACTGGTGACTGCACTGTGAGAAAACAAGGCAAGTCCATTAATGTGTTTCAACATGTTTTGAATGTTTACTCTTAACATTTTCATTTTTCAATATTATTACACAAAGTTTCAACGTGGCCTTTTTGGAACCCCACCTTATGAACAGCACAGGTAAAATCTTTCAAATCCATGCTGAAAAATGATTTTGCAGTTGCTGTATAAAATCACATTTTGGGCAGGATTTGAAAAGTTTCACTTACCAAGCTTATGAGGTGGGGTTATAAGAAGACTATGTTGAACATTTTGTAGAAAAATATGGTAACATGACCAAGCTAAGAGCGAACATTGAAACATTTCAATATGCACTCATATCTTTGATGATTTTCAATATTTTTCCACCAAACTTACAACATGGCTGTTTCAGGACCCCACCTCATGAAACATTTTTCAAATCTGTGCCAAATGGCAATTTTGCATTCACTTTTCAAAAATCACATTTTGGGTGGGATTTGTACATTTTCACCTACTGGGTATAAGAAATGGGGCCATAAGAAGACTATGTAAGAAATGTGGTTTATAAATATGGAAAAATGACCAAGTTATGAGTGAATGTTGAAATATTGCTCACTCAGAATTTTAATAATTTTCAATATTTTGACTCCAATCTTTCAACATAGCCATTCCTCCCACCTCATACATGTGACAAGTGTCATTTTTTAAATCCAAAACAAGATGTGTTTTTGTACTTGTGGTGAAAAATGACATTTCGACCACTATGCTATCAATACTACAGGTCATGTTTTTAAGGGGAAGTCATAAAATGACTATCTTGAAAATTTGGGGTCAAAATTTAGAATACATATGGATTCTTAAGAAACATTGTGTGTAGTGCTAGCCTTTACCCAAGCTGGTAGTACTTTGTGATGCCATGTCAGTGAGTTGAGTTCAGGGGTGATCTAAGTGGAAGGGACAAGGCTGGAGGAATGGAACTGTCATGAGATACCATCCCTGGTTTAGGAGGAAAGTACATGGTTGCCCACAGGGACTCAAGTACCATATAATGAGAGAACTCTTCTCTTGACATAGGACCCTGCACCTCTGTACCTGTGTGTGTCATGGGTGCTGCACTTTGGCTGACTGATGGCCTCTTTGCCCTGTGGATCTGCATCTGTGGCCACATGGAAGCATGGGACCCAGGTGGCCCTGTGCTTCTGCAGCCTATTAGATAGCTCCATGAATTCTTGACAACTGTAAGTGGATGGAGTCTAACTTTGGTGTATCTGTATCTGTTCATGCAGGTCCTGATGGGACTGGCATGAATCATACGATTCCACTATCTCAAAAACAAAGGACAATCTTTGCAAAAAAAAGCTGTGATAATGTTCCAGTTAGGGTTCACCTTAACACACACACACACACACACACACACACACACACACAAAAAAATAGGGAAATGTGGTGTTAGGTTTCTAATCCTAACTCCCCACCTACCTCCCAAACAGAAAAGGGCAAGATCACAGAAACAACCACAGACAGCCATCATCAGGGAAGACAAACAACATACAACTGTTTCCAGAGGACACAAATTCAGTACCACTGCTGTGCTACCTTTGTAGTTTCTATCAGTGACTGCATATGCTACAGACCCCATAGGGGCCTGTGCTTAGTGCAGCCACACCTGTGTGCATGTATTGTAGAGTGTGCATGAGTACCTGTGTCTGCAGACATGCAAGCCCAATGAGGTCTGTACTTCTGCAGACAGAAGTTCTGTTGCAACATGGGTATCATGGTTTAGGCAGCAGATCTAGACATCTGTATATCTATACTATATATATATAGAAATATATATATGTGTGTGGTTGTGTGTATATATATATATATATATATATATAGAGAGAGAGAGAGAGAGAGATTTCTATAGGTATGTATATATATATATATATATATATATATATATATATATGCAAAAACTCCATTTAATGCATTAGTTAGGGTTGTTCCACAGTGACAAAAGAGAGGAAATTCGGTGTTAGGGTTGAAAGCCCCCCTTGGACCCCCCCACACCCCAGCCAGCATCGGGTTGCGCGTTGTGGTTGCCGGCCCTAACTCTCACCCCATCAGATGTGTGAAGAAGCAGAGGTATAGGAGAATGGGGTGAGAGTTATGACCGACAATCCCAATGTGTGTCCCAATGCCGGTTGAGGGTGTGGGCAGGGAGGTCCAAGGGGGTCTTTCAACCCTAACACCGAATTTCCTCACTTTTGTCACTGTGGAACAACCCTAACTAATGCATTAAATGGAGTTTTTTGCCTCTAATTTCCCTTCTGTTTGAGAATGATAATGAGAAATAGTGAATGTAATGTGGCAGCAGGAGCGCGTGGCCCGCCACATGATGTCTTGTCACATAGTAACACAGTGCCCGCAAACGCAAATGGTAATGCGCATGGTGACACAAAGCAAAACACAAAGATAAACAGTACAGTAGACACAAATAGTTAAAATAACACAAATGCAAGCGAAAATGAAAATGCAAAGGGTAACGCATGTGGTGCCATAGACGGGAGCAGTAAGTGAAACAGGTACGGAACCGCAAGCAGAAGCAGTAAGGGTAACAGTAATGTAAGCGCACAGGCTGGTTTTCCCCAAAAGCTGCATAGAGAAAGACAGTGAGTACAAAGAATGTATGCATAATAATGAGTCTCGGAGCAGAAAATGAGGAGTTGGAATACTGAATTGCTTATATCTCAGGAACCGTATGATGTAGAAAAAACATTTAAAAGTCATATGATTTATGACTTTCCTGGATAGTTTTGTACTTAGCCCCTATTTGGGAGGCTAAGCATTTTTCTGACGAAAAGTCCATATCTCACTGTTTCGAGATACGGGCCCTAAATGCGCGCTTGACGACCGTGAATGTTATCCAATGGGAAAAAAAGAGAAGTTCAGAGTGCCATAACTTTGGCTCCCTGCAATATTTTTTCACCATACCATGAAAGGCACATCTGTGGGATGTTGGCTTTCTTCCCTTCAAATTTCAGCCCCAAAGAACAAACCGTTGTTTTGCGGCAGGGCGGTAAAGGATTCCTGTAGTGTGGCGGACGCCGTAATGTTATCCTATGGGAAAAAGTGTCAACTTTGGAGTGCCATAACTTTGCCACCCTGTAGTATTTTTTTCAGCATAATACTGACAGGTACATCTGTGAGATGTTGGCTGCGTTCCCTTCAAATTTCAGCCAAAAAGACCAAACCGTTCTTTTGCAGCAGGGTGGTAAAGAATTGCTGTCATTTTCCCACAGCCTGGAAAAGTACTGTCGAACTTTGCAAAAGCTTTCGCAAATTCATGTGACACTGTCGCAAATGTGAAAGTACTTTGTGAAAGTACTTTTTCCAGAAATTTGAAAAACATATTGCTGGGGTGTTTTACCCCAAAATAAAGACATGCCTAGCATCCTCAGTGTCTGACTAGGTAAATACAAAATAAATAGGTCGCTAGAGGGTCACAAATTTAAATGCCAAGCATTTTTATGATGACCAACTGAAAACAAAATGGTAGATTTGTAACAGTAAAAGGGCCATTTGCAAAAGCAAAAACTGCAAACTTTTTAACTTTTCCCATTAACTTATAATGGGAAATTGTTTTTTGAATAACTTTTGAACCGTTTAATATTTTTTCACGAAATCTTCAAAAGGCACATCAGGGACCCCGGCTGCATGTTCCCTGAAGATTTTTTTTGGACAAGTTGCACAAACCGTACGACCTGTAGAGACGAGCAAAGAATTCCAAAAAGCGTAAACATGCGTCATGAGATCATGCTTAATAACTCCACAGCCGTATATCTGAACAGTACAAAAGTTGGCAATCCCAAGATGTATGGTTCTTGATTGTGTATTCCAAATTTCAGGCAAATCTGTTGAATGGTTGCCAAAGTTATTAAGGTGCAAACTTTTAGGTTTAACATGTAAATGGCTCCTCATCCCTAACTATGGTAGCACTACCATGCTACCATAATATATATATATATATATATATATAGAGGTTATTTATCGCATCGTTATCGAGCAAAAGCGAAATATTGAAATTTGGGTCTTCAGTCACCCTCATTGTTTCGGATTAAATACCGGCCCTAAGTGCCTTCACCCCGTGTGGAAAGAAGCTGAGGAATAGGAGAATGGGATGACAGTTAGACCGATGACCCCAATGCACACCTTCATCTCCAGTTGGGTGGGCTGGAGGGATGCAAAGGGGTTTCATCCCTAGCATCGAGTTTCTTGCTTTTGTTGTTGTGGAAAACCCTAACTGATGCATTAAATGGAGTTTTTTGCCTCTAATTTCCCTTCTTTTTGAGAATGATAATGAGAAATAGTGAATGTAATGCAGCAGCGGGAGCGCGTGGGTGATGTCTTGTCGCATTGTAACATTGTGCCCGCAAACACAAATTGTAATACACATGGTGACGCAAAGCGAAACAGAAAGAGGAACAGTACTGTAGATAGAAATGTTAAAAACAATGGAAACGCAACCACAAATGAAAACGTAAAGGGTAACGCATATGGTGGCGTAAACGTGAACGGTAAGTGAAACGGGTACGGAACCACAAGCAGAAATGGTAATGGTAAGAGTAATGTAAGCTTAGGCTGGTTTTCCCAAAAGCTGTATAGAGAAAGACAGTGAGCAGAAAGAATGTATGCAAAATAATGACTTCGAACACAAAAATCAGTAGTTGTAATAGTAAATTATTTATATCTCAGTAACCGCATTTCATATAGAAAGAAAATTTAAAAGTCATATGTATTATCACTTTCCTGGCTAGTTTTATATATAGCCCTATAATTTTTTTGATGAAAACTGTGATTCAAAGACCGCTGAGATATCGGGTTCTCAAAGGCGCGTGAAGTAACGCCATAATGTTATCCCATGGGAAAAACAGAAGTTCGGATTGCCATAACTTTTGAACAGTTTAATATATTTTCACAAAATATTCAAAAGGCACGTCGGGGACCCCGGCTGCACATTCCCTGAAGATTTCGGGCAGGTTGCACAAACCGTACAACCTGTAGGCGCGACAGCAGAATTCTGAAAAGCGTAAACACGCCTATAGATCACGCTTAAAAACTCCGTAGCCATATAACTAACAGGTACGAAACTTGGCATATCCCAAGGCCTATGGTTCTTGATCATATGTTCCAAATTTCAGGTAAATCTGTCAAACAGTTGCAAAGTTATTAAGGTGCAAAATTTTAGGTTTAACATAGAAATGGCTCCTCAACTAACTATGGTAGCACTACCGTGCTACCATAATATATATATATATATATATATATATATATATATATATATATATATATATATATATATAAAATGGGAAGAGAAAATACTGCATCCCGATTGGTCGATACCTGTGCATTAGATCTAATGCATAAGTAAAACAAGTGCTGACCAAGACACAAGACAACCAACAAATCCTTAAGCCAAACTGTAGAATAAAAATAAAAAAATAGCCGCCATTTTGATCCCTTTCCAAGGCCTCCAGCTAGCTCTATGTTGCTTAGAAACAGTCAATAAGAAATCATTAAGCAAGCCAAAATAAATTAAATGATTTGTTAGCTGTAATATGCACATTGTCAACTTTTTCTTTTCTTTCTTTTTTCTTGCTGCTACATTCTCTGCTCTCTACCACTAGCTTATTCACACAGTCAGCCCTCTGTCTTCGCCTTTCAGCAATCAATGGTGATGTAAAAGGAAACCTTTGGTATTAGTTCTTTATGGCAAAATAACATCACTTTTTGGATAACATTTGTCAGTTTCTTCAACTTGCATTTCATCTCCTCCAGATTTACCATCCCTGACAGTGTAGGTTTTTAAAGATTTGTGGGTGTGAGGAGAGCCATGAACTACATGGTTTTCAATGGGATTACAGCTCCTAGCTCCTCTATTCATTGTCTCAAAGAAAGGCCATCATTAAAAAAAGAAACAAAAAGACATTTTGAGTGGTTTCAAATACTGGACATCATTCTTTCTTTCTTTCTTTCTCTTTCTTTCTTTCTTTCTTTCTTTCTTCCTTCACTATGATATAGCTCCCACCACTGGAGTCAGTCACATGATCAGCCACTCCATCCCCACCTTTCAGTAATCAGTGGTAATGCGAAAAAGAAGACTTTGCCATTCATTGTATACGGCAAAAAATATTTTGGGGTTAAAATGTGTCAGTTTTGTGAGCTTACACTTTAGCTCTTTCTAGATTCACATCCCTGAAAGTCTTGAAAAGCTGTCTGGTGTTGGGCTCCTAGTTTCTGCTGGTATCACAGCCCACATCTCCTCCATGCATGTACCAATTCTCAAACTGAAGTCAGTATTAAAAAAAACCTACATAAATTAATTTTAATCTGTTTCAAACAGCACATAGTTTTTCAAAAGATGTGCGGGGTGGGCAGGGAGGATGCTATGAACTAGCTGGTTCCTTCAGGAATCACATCCTCCAGCTCCTCCATTCTTTATCCCAAAGGAAAGCCAGCATTCAAAAATAAATAAATAAATTCTGAGCTGTTTCAGACAGTACACAAATTTCAGAAAATTTGCGGGTGGGTTGGTGTGGGGTGGTCACTATTAACTATGGTAGTCTACCTAGAACAAAAGTCCTAAAGCAATAAAGAAACACATCAGGTGCATGGGCTATTTTATCAAAAAGTCAGTAATCTTAAAATGTACATATAAAAATGTTTTTTTTCTCCATTCATAATCACACTGTTACAAAAGTTCTAATTTTACAAGTGCAATGAGACACATGGAAAATGTGCATTAGACAGTTCTAATGTATGACCAGGGGCTGAAGGCACTTAGCCTGTGGCTTTGTGCCTTATGCCTTATGGCACCACTGACTATGCATAAAATCAGTCCCAGGAAGGACATTTACAGAAGATCCATGGGAAATGAACTGCTTGTATAAGTGGCTGCCTCCCAGGAATGCATCACAAAAATATCACAGTCTATCATATGAGAATGGGGGTGGGGGGCGCAGTCCTCAAAGAATGCATAGACTTCTTCTGTGCTGTATCACCAAAATCTTTATTTTTTACTTCTAATCAACCTTATAGTCAGTGTTTCACCTGATGGACAGGATACATCAGGAAACAGGCCTTTATGCAACCTATAAAATATATATAAACATCATGCCCTGTCCATACATTAATTCATACTATTTGTATAAAATATAGAGAATCACCTAATGAATGTGACCTGGCACTCACTTTCTGTTATAAATTCATATGTTTTCCAAAGACTTTCACATTTGTAAATAAACCAGCCCTGATTCTAAGCATAAAATAGAATCACCAGAATATGCATTATAAATATTCCTCTCATGCTCATTTAGCAGTATTTCACTCATCTACTACTACTAATAATACACGTTAATTCTATTGTTATTTAGCACTTGAATTGACCCAAACCTTTTAATTACCATCACATCAGTGCAACAAAACACAGCATGCTTCATATGGGAGTATTTTAGAAAAAAAAACTTTACATTTTGTATCTCATTTATGACTCAATTGATGCTTATAGGAACTTCTCGCTCTGTTATATTGCCCCTTTTATTCATTCATACTTCCTCACGGGCTGAATCATTCCAATGAAATTAGTTTAAAAATCTCATGTGCTTACTTGTATTTTACTATGTTCTCTGAACTACTTCTTGTCTTTCCATGAAAACTTCTTTATTTTCATACTACTGCCTCTTTCCAACAATGAATTCCATGCAATGTGTATAAAAAAATCTATTGCTGGGCATGGCCTGCACAATCAAAAGATGGCAGCTTAAGCTCTCTGCTCCGTCCTGCACTGGGTACGATCCACGGGCATCCGATGTGACTGGAGGTTCTTTTCTCTCCCTTGATTGATGGGGATGTAATAACTAATCCCGCTGGACTGCCCTAGCCATTTTTCCCAGTCACAGATGCCCATTAAGTGATCCCTGTATGGTCATCCAGTTTTTCATGGGCACAGTTAGCAGTAGGCCGCATGGCCTCCGACCCACAATAGACATCAACATCGCTTGCTCCATCCAGCCTGAGAGACTTCTGACTGGAAATAGGACCTGAATGATCCAGTTTGACTTGGATTCTGGACACCTGTGCTCTAAGACATATATCCTCCAACAGCTACTGGGATCATGGCCAAATCCTCTCCCATGCCAAATCCCGCAACTCCCATCTCTACCCCGGATGGCGCATCGCTGCAGACACCAGTAAGTGACTCCCTGTCCCACATTACTCGGATTCTTGAAACTTTACTTACCCAGGTAGATGGCATCAGTGCTGCCCTGTCCAGGAATGTCATGGCAGTCAGGGTTCTGGAAGTCAGGGTCCATGTGATGGAGCAGTGCACAGAGGCATTGGAAGAGCACCAGGATCAGATCCTGAGATGCCTTTGTGACCATAAAATCAGGCTAAATAAACTGTGGAGAGGATCGAAGACCAGGAGAACCAGGAGTGCTGGAATAACATCCATATCTTAGGTGTCCCTGCAGGTGCAGAGGGTCCCAACATGGAAAATTTCCTAAATGAACTGATGCCCAGGCTGCTCGGAGAGCATTGGGAGATCCAGTGGAGGTGAAATGAGCCCACAGACTTTTTCCAAATTGGACTCTCCTCCTCCTCCCTCGGCCCATTATAGCTTACATCCTCTAATATTCCACAAAGGAGAAACTCCTAAGAGTGGCAAGGGACCTGGGAGACATATCCTGGAGGGATTCAAAATCTTGTTTTTCCGAGACTATTCTCAAGAGGTGGCATTCAAATGCAAGACATATATCCCCATTAAAAACTGTTGGCTCAGGCTGGCTTCAAATATAACTTCAAATGCCTCTCCTCATTATATGTGGCCAAAGATGGGAAGAAGCTCCTAGCACAATCTCCACAGAAGGTTGAGGCAAGGCTGGCTAAGTTCTGGCCTAACACTTTCCCAAACACTACATCCCCCAGAATGCTTTGGGTCCCAGGAGGGCGTGACTTGGCTAGGAGGCACCAGTCTGAAGGGAAACAGTTTCAGGAGGATTGTATACAGGACAGGATGGTGCATCAAACTTTGTTACTCCCCAGGTCCAGCTCCAGAGGCCGGCTTAACATTTCTGATTCATCTACTCCCCCAGCTCAGCCACATCCAACGCCCTCCCAATTGCTTGCCTCAGATTCCCAGCACCCAGAAGGTCCTTGATCTACTGGGCACAAGCAGAAGTTCTTTGGGGAGAGGAGGCAAACCGAGCATTGATCAGTCACCTCCCTCCTGCCAAAACTACCCAGAGGGGATGATGCACCCAAGGAGGATGAGTCGCTCCAAGTGAAGTAATCACCAAAGGCATAGATACCCTTGCCCTTAAAATGGAAAGCTGAAATGGAGCACATGGCTGGGGAAGAAGAAGCTGATAATCCACCTATAAAGCCAGGGTTCATCTCCTTAGCTGCAGCAGTGATAAAGGGTCTCCGGCAATGCTCCCCACAGGATGTTACCGCCGTGGCGCCTCCGCCAGTGAACACAGATGGCTGAAAGGACTTGGACTGGTTTTGTGTATCCTGTTTATGCCTTTTACATATTGCAGTACCCTTTGAATGTTCTTTCATGGCTGAGGGGTGGGCCCCTCCCATCCCTCATTACAACAGAGGAGCAGTCCTAGACAACCATGACCCTGAAGCGGACCCCGCTATTTCCCTCTCTCCCTCTGGCCAATGGTAGAAATTGGCACACTGGGCCTAATTAATACTATCAAGTACACACTTTGTCCACTTTCTCCTGCCCACACCGCGACTACCCCCGAGCAACCCTGACATAACCTGAGAGAGTTATAGCCCTTTGCTTAGGGATACTTCCCTTCATGGCCTTTCAGTCAGGCTCCCTATGGCTTTTGGATTCAGCAAACCCTCCAGTTTTGGCTAACTTCCTATAACCAACAGGCTGGGGATCTAGCCTCTGTTACTCTGTACATATATTAGATGGCTTTGGACTGTAACCTTCAAGGGCATTCCAAGGTGGTTCTCTTTTCAAAACCTATATATATGGTGAGTACGTCTTAGCCCATGGCAGTTATGCTTCCCCCGTCCCCCCCTCCACTGCCTCCCACCCCCTCCCACGCATCTTTTCCCCTCTCTCTTCCACCTATTGCTCACTCTCTAGATCACTCACTGGCGTGTACAAACCTGGGTAGGGACGGGTTCTCTGTATTGACTGTTGATCCTCTGTCTACCCCCTTTGGGTGGTGTGAATTAGTGTTGCTGGAAGCTTCCTGCAACTGGGTGCTCCCTAATGTGCTTACTTCCCCACTCATAGTAGTTACACAAGTTACTGAGTTTGTACATAGGTTGTTCACTGTGTGTTTTAACTGTTCTTAGGTTACTGGTTGACTTTGGCAGCTAACCTGTCTGTTGTGCTTGTTTTCTTACCTATTCCAGTCTATTTGCCTTGCCATGGACCCTCCAGTAATGCCACCAAGTCTGCACCTATAGTGAGAGGTGCACCGGTGTACAATAATTTCTTCTCTTTTTTGCTCTCTGTGTGGTATCCCCAAGTAGGTGGTGTGGGTGTTGAATAGAGGGCTGGAGATGCCTTCCCACAAACCCGGCAGCATGTGGTGGGTCTCCTGGAATGTGAAAGGACTGAACTATCCTGTTAAAAGAACAAAGGTATTATGGCACCTGCATTTTCTTAAGGCAGACATAGCCCTTATCCAGGAGACCAACCTCATGGCCAGATCAGTTATGTGGCTCCGCAAAATGTGGGTGGGCCAAGTCATTGCCAGTATGGCCCCCACTAAATCTAAAGGAGTTGAGATCCTTTTTCATAAAGCCTCCACATGGATGGTAGAGGAGGTCAAGATTGATACCCAGGGTAGACGAGTGTTGATAAGGTTCTCTCACCTAAGGCGGCACATAATTGTCAGTAATACTTATAGTCCCAACTCAGACTCTTCAGATATCCTACTGGGGGTCAGCCAAGCCCTTACCTCGCTTACCATGAACCTTCCCAACTCCTCAATCCTCCCTTGGGGTGACTTTAACCTTGTGCTAGATATCTTTCTGGATAAATGCAAGCCTACTCCCAATCTCACCCCAAAGCCAGGGCAGCCCTACAGGAGCTAATCAAGGAGTGGGGTCTTATTGACCTCTGGCAGAGGGACAACCTGGATGATAGGGACTACACCTTTTTCTCCCCAGTACACACTTCCCACAGCCAGATTGATTTCTGGTTGGCCAACTGTACGGCAGCCCATGGAGTCAGTGATGCTCGTATTCATAATGCAGTGATTGTCTCCCTGCTGGCCAACTCTCTGAAAAGCACTAGGTAGAGGTGCAACCCCCCCTCCTACTACAGGATCAGGACTTTCAGGCAAGCATTAAGGCCAAAGCCAAGAACTACTTCATAACTAATGGGGCGGGGGAGGTTAGTACAGGCACTGTGTGGAGGCCTTCAAGGCTGTATTTAGAGGCAGAATTATTTCATACTTCGTGCTAAAACAAAGCCCAGAAAGAAGAGCTGGAGCAACTGCAGGCAGAGCTATCCCTACAAGAAGCTCAGTTTAAAGCCTCCCCTTCATACAAAGACACTGCCCTGGTAGCTTCCATTACAGGCCTTAAATATCGGATCAATAATATACAGCAGAGGCAGGCTGAGTTGCAGCTACTTAGAACTAAGCATAAATACTGGGAAGGGTGACAAGGGATGTAGTCTATTGGCTTTTCAGCTTCAGAAGTAGCGGCTGCCTCCCAGATCCATGCCATGAGGAGCACCACAGGCTCCATTTTTCAGATCCCAAGGAAATCAACAGAACCATGAGCTTTTTTTTTACCAGGCACTATATGAATCTGAGCCAGAGCATGCGCACTTCTCTGAGGCCTTAAAGAGTTTTGTACATTTGCCAAGTTGCCGCAGATTTCTAAGGAGGCTATGGAAATGCTTGAACAACAATTCTCAGACGACGAGCTGCGCCTGCTCTATCTCAAATGGCCAAGAGGAAGGCCCCAGGTCCTGATGGAATTACGGTTGAACTGTACCAAATCCTGTCAGATGACATTGCAGAGCTTCTGCTCAAGGCTTTACGTGAAGTCCACAGAGCAAATTCCCTTCCCCCTACATAGAGAGAGAGAGAGAGAGAGAGAGAGAGAGAGAGACCCCCTGGTTACCCTGCTCCATAAAAAATCAAATGACCCCTTGGATTGTGCCAATGTTAGGCCCATTTCACGTCTCTTGGTTGACACAAAACTGGCAGCCAAAATGCTTGCCAATCATCTGATTTTGTTCCTCTCATCCATCGTGCACCCCTCCCAGGTAGGGTTTACTAAAGGGAAGTTGGAGCACAACTTTAGGCTTCTCCTTGACATAAAATGGTTGGCCCTGCAATCCAAAACTCCCATGGCAGTTTTAGCCATAGATTTTTCCAAAGCCTTTGACTCAGTAGAATGAGGGTATCTCCATGAGGTACTAAATCTATATGGCTTTGGCCGCTATTTTCAGGGATGGGTCTCCACACTTTACAGTGCCCCTCTTGCCAGAATCCTGATCAATAAGGATATTTCCCCTCCCTTTCAGCTACATAGAAGTACTCATCAAGGCTTCCCCCATTCACCACTCCTTTTTCTCATCACAGTTGATCCCCTAATTTGCAAGCTTATAGTAATTCAGGAGATTGAAGGGGTGGAAATTCAGGGCCATTCCTATCTAGCGAATGCCTATGCGGATGATTTATTGTTGACCCTGTAGGGTCCTCATCTCTCCCTTTCCTGGGCCCTAGCAGTCCTGATAGACTTTACCGAGCTATCTGGCCTCATGGTCAACAAAAAAAAACAACATTCTGGTGCCCTCAAATGATGCCTGTATGAGGAGTTGTCTGGCCGGAAAGGAGATTTCTTGGGCCACCCAGGGTTTCTCTTACTTTGGGATATTCATCCCCACCAGGTGGAAAGATTTGGGGGATGCCAACTTCTCCCCCTTGCTTGCCTCTCTAACAGTGGAGTTTGACAGGTAGCGGAAGCTATATGTCTCCCTACAGGGCAAGGTGGAGGCAGTTCGTATGTTTGCACTCCCTAAGGTCTCGTATCTCTTCAACAGTTTCCCCATTTGGCCCTCCCCTCGCTTTTTAACTCTCTGGACAAACTGATCTCATCTCTCATATGGGAAGGCAAGTCCCCTAGGTCGGGGAGAATGAAACTTTGAGTGCACTGGTCCCTCAGAAGCCTGGGGCTCCTGTGGTTTCAAAGTTATCAAGTGGCTTACCTAACCACCCAGGCTATCAAATGGTTTGTTCTTTCACAAGCCCTTCCCATGTGGGTCAAGTTAGAATAGAGCCTGTTCCCAAATACACTGCTCTGTCCCTTCTCACCCATCCATCTCCATCGGTTAAAGATGCTACACTGGTTATGGCTGAAACTATCAGGGCCTGGATGTGGTGTATGTTATTATTGGGCACTCTTGCCTAACTCCAAGGGGCCCCCAGGCATATGCCCCTCTGCACAATAAGTCGATTATAGGGCAATCATCCCATTCACTGGCCTGACTGGGACCTTAAGGGCATCTGGGTGGTCATGAATTCCTTCTACCTGGCTCTTCTACTCTGTTGTCTTTTGAGCAACTTAAATCTGTCACCTCCCCGATAAGGATTTTTGGAGGTTTCTTCTAATATGCAGTGCCACCCAGTCCTATACAGCCCAAATATCTATGGATCCATGCTGGCTCTGGCTGCACTCTCTGCACAAAGCTGTCTCTTCACAGGGCCTGGTGGATGGACTGTATGGGTCCATCCGGGTTGCCCAGCTGGACCCCACCATGTTGTGCAAGGCAAAATGGGAAAACAACCTGACAATAGCTCTTCCCCCCTCTACATGGAGCCAATGCCTCAGACTAGCTCACACCACATATCAGGATACCAAGAGTCAGACTATCCAACTAAAAGTCTTATTGTGGTGGTATAGAACCCCCACCCCAGCCTTGCAAGCTATGAGGTTACTGCCCTACTCCCTTTGCTGGAGATGCCAGCAGTCCAAGGCCAATCTTGCCTATGTTCTCTGGTCATGTTCCAAACTCCAAACCTTTTGGGGTGTGGGCTGGAGGATTGCTCCAAGGTTGTGGCCTGGCCTATTGCAGCCTTGGTCACGCTGGTGCTGCTGGGTGACCCTGCCTCTTTGGATAGACTAGCACCCCCTTACAGAAGTGGACCTTAGCTGCCCTATTAGAGGGTAAGAGAGCCATTTAATGTACTGGATGAAACCAATGCCTCCTCTCTGACCATGTGGCACTAAGGTATCACTCAGGCAGCCACCCTGAGAGATTTTCCACTCACAGCTTGGACAGCTGGCTAAATACCAGGCCAAATGGGGTGCATATCTTCAATCACACTTGTGCATGATAAGCCTCCTCCTCCCCAAAATCCCTCTGTAAATAGTCCATAACCTCCTGGCTTCAGTTCCCCAATTTCATGGCCCCACTGAGTTCTGGAGTATCCACGGTAGGCCCTAGTTTATACAGGCTATGATTGTTTTGTTTACAATTGTTTGCTGCAAGGTTTACTTAGATATGCTAAACACCACTGCACAATTTACTTGACATATCCTTGTTGCTATCTTTCCTTCAAGAGACATTGGACACTTTATTGACCTACAAGCCTATGCTTAGATAACTGTACAGGCCAGTTGCTTTTGATTTCTATTGTGGCATGTGAGCATATCTGTATTAATTTCGACTTTATGTTTGGTCCTGAGAGACTGATGTATTGAAAAGAGAACTTAATAAAATTTGCTATGTAAAAAATATATATGTATATTGCTTTCATTTTTAAGTGTGTTGTCTAAACTTATTCTACCCTTTCAGTTCGTCTTCTGTCTTATTTAAGGGAACACTTGAAAAGGCACAGCTTTACCTAGGCGCTACAAAAATGCTTGATTAGTGCTTTCAGACAGTAATTTTTTTATTCCCTCTAATTGCTTTTTAGTTATTTAAATAGTGGTCTTCAACTTTTACTTTCTATTGCTGGCAGCCACCATTTCATGAGTAGCAGTGAGCTTGAGCTCACTTTATGCTAATATTGTATGTCCTGCCAACCAACATCAGAGATCAAACAGGCATATTAGCTCAGGAATCTCACTGCTGCTCATGAGATGGTGACTGCCAGCAACAGAAAGTGGAAGTTGTGTAGCTGTTTTAAATCACTAAAAAGTTGTTACTGTCTGACAACACTAATTGAGAGTTTCTGTATTGCCTGAGGAAAGCTGTGTCTTTTCCAGTGTTTGCCTATAAATTACTGCTTACAGTCATGTCTCAGCATCTATTTCTTTATTACCATGCGATTACTGTATTCAACACTAATCAGCAGTATAACCATCATACTGTGTTTAACAATAAATTTCATGCTACAACTGTCATATGCACAGCCCGTCTTGTCATATCGTAAATAGATATGTGTGTGTGTGTGTGTGTGTGTGTATATACAGAATGTATATGTATGTATATACAGTATATATCTGTATTATAGGGTGTACCAGCACTTCTGTGTTAAATTTAAAATGTACCTTAATAATTTATATATATATATATATATATATATATATATATATATATACACATACACACACACACGTATAGATACATAGATATAGATATTATATGCATTGCAAAAACTGCATTAATACAACAGAGTGCAGTTTAAAAAAAAGTAGGGACATGTAGAATTAGGGTTTCCAGCCCTAAATACCCCCCAAGAAACAAAGGGACAAACCCACACAACAAACCACAGACAGTCATTACTAGGTAAGACAAACAATATGAACTGTTTCCAGATGACATAGATGCAGTAGCACTGATATGCTACTTCTTATGATTTCTATCTGCCACTGCATATGAACAGGTCTCACTGGGACATGTGTTTATGAAGCCACACCTGTGTGTGTGTTTGTTGTTCAGCATGTTCTGCAGACAAAAGGCCCCCTGGGGCCTGCACCTCTGCAGAAAAAGATAGTCATGCATACTGTAAGAGGTACTTCACTAGATAGCATGATGTGCTGCTGCATGGTTTTTTATCTGCAGCTGCATAACAGAAAAGCTGCTACCATCTTGAACAATTTCTACATCAGCTTCTGAATCCATGACACTCACATTGCAACAGTACTTCTGTCTGCATAGCGGCAAGCCACACAGGAGCTTGTGCATCTGCAGGCACAAGTTGGTGTATGTGTTGAACCTGTGGTTGAAGATGTGCAAGCCCCTCAGAGGCCGCTTGCTGCAGAGAGAAGTCTACTATGAGAGTTGTGAACTGGGAGATAAAGGTGTAATCTCTGTCCCTGGGGTGGAGAATATGCCAGGGGTCCTGAAGTCCAAATTCTGCCATCAGGCGTATAAGTGAGAGCCAGGATTTGGGGTGCTGATCTGGGCTGGTGGAGCTACTGTCAAGATAAGGGTCTAAAGGAAGATTGAAATCACCCCCTAGTATTATTGGGACATTGGAGGAGACCAGGGACCTCATAACCTGAGCTAATGCATGGAAAACTGCTGGCATGTCCTCATTAGGACCATATACATTGCCAATAACCAGGGGGCCCTCAGGAGTATTTATGAGAACTACTACCCACCTTCCGAGTCACATTTAGTCTGGAGCTGTGTCCACTTTAGGGTTTTGTGGAACAGTATAGCCACACTGCGTGTGCGTGTGGAAGCAGAGGACCATATAGCCGACCTGCCCAATCTCTTTTAACCACTCATGATCACACTTGAAAAGTTTGGTCTCTTGCAGGAAGCGATGCCCGACCTCAACCTCTAAAGGTGTGTCAACCTACTGGGTTATAATGTCTCACGCTTATGCATAAGACACAATGACTAAGCGGGTACAGTGTAGTCTGTAATGACAGGCGTATACTGCTGTATGCTGCATGTGCACCAGTGCGCTTTTCCAGGCAGAGGATTTGATCTCTGCTATGAGTAGTTTCTCGTTGTTAGCTGCCGTGGCTCATAGGACTGAGCCACAGCAGCAGGAACCCAGGCGCTGCATCTGGGGCAGGGTTTGATTCCCAGTCCCAGAATATTTTATTTTTATTTCAATGTGTGTCCCTGAGTTGAACCCCCCCAGAGTTGAGAATCTTTAGTGGGGGTGGTGGAATTTTGCCTCATGCAGTAATTGCACTGTATTAACAGCACGATTTTACATGAGGCATAATGTCTTGTGACATTATGACCCCGTGCCTGCTTGTCAACACCTGTTTCTGCTTTACTGGGGTGTTAAGGTCCTGAACGCTCCAGATGAATGTGCAGGTCACCCATAGTCATCTACATGGGTCGAAGGCATGAAGGAAAGAAGTTATGACAGGAGAAAGAGGTTGAGGTGGGGCTCAGCACCTTAATTGGAGAAGCAGTGTCTGCACACTGGATCAGGAACACAGCAATCCCATACCCTGAGAAACATTTCAAACCTGTAATCTGGAAATATTCAAACAGCAAGTACAGAACAGAGCAAACAGCTCTGTGATAGTAACACAATTCAACTATATACAGATGTTCACCTAGTTCAGGTCACTAGGAAGCACAGAGGTGTAAGGTCAGCAAAAACATCTGCAAGGTGCTGCGTCAGTCAGTGATTGGTAACTCGGTGTGTACTCACTCCCAACTGTGCTCTTCCTTAAATTATGCACACATGAAGGACCTGGTACAACCCGTAGCTTAGGAATCCCAATTTTAGAATTGAAGGAAACTGATTTCCAATAACTGGATCCCCCAATTTGTAGGCACTAAGGTAGAGGAGCTGGCTAAGGGGGTGAGGGACTGGTTATCAACAGCTGAAATCCTGGGGAAGTTTGGGATTGGGAACAAAATGTTTTTTAAGGTGTACCAAATAAGGCATATGTTGGTGCAGTATTTTAAACATAAGGCAGCACCCCTACTTGTGTCTAACCCATTGGTAGAATTTGGTGCTTTAGCTGCTGCCTCACATGCTGTCTCCAATATCTATGCTAATTTATATGGGAAGGTATTTCCAAAGATAGATGGGATACCTGGATACTGAGCAGATTTGTACCCACAAACTCTACCTAATTGGAGAAAATCTGGGAGGCTGTCATCGTTATATCACCCAGGAGAGGTTAAGATGAATGCAGCTACAGATTTTAAATGACACGTATATGACACCATATAAGCTACACAAAATAGGTGGAGCACCTACACCCCTGTGCAACAGGTGCAAAGAGGATACAGGCACCCTGCAGCACATGTTTTGTGAGTGTAGCAAAGTTGCTTCGTTATGGAGACACTATTAAGAGTAGGGTGGACCCTTTACTGGGTCTGCAAGACTATTTCACTACTGAAGTGTGTCTAGTGGGTGATTTTAGTGGATTTCAGTAATAGATGCAAGTATCATATATCCATGATTCCCTATCTGTGAAACAATTAGTATTTAAACACTGGATTGACTCATCATCCATTTCTTACTTAGAATGGGTCCAGGAGCTTTTATCCAATTTGCTTACAGAAAAGATGATTTCCAGTTTACATAATTGTACTGGTAAATACAAGAAGATCTGGGAAAAGCTCCATGTTCTCTATTCATTCTGAGAAAAGAGTATGCAATGGACTTTTGGTCAATCTAGTGTCTTTCTTAATTAGCCCTCAGTTTTCTTCTCTGACTTTCCCTGGGACTTGATTCTTACTCTAGGGACCATAGGGGTTTGGGGGTGGGAGGAAGGGGCGGAGAGCTTATTTGTCTTGTCCTTGTATGTCTGTTATTCTGATATGTATAAGAAAAACACTAAACTTTAAATAAAAAAAAATCTGCAAGATGCCCTCCAGCTTCAGCAGGGGGTGGGGGGTAATGTCTGGCCACAGCTCCCAAGGTCAGCTGCTTATCATAAAGCCTGAACTATCGGGAAAGTGACACCATAGGTTAGCCACCTCAGAAACAAGGGAGTATGTAAGTTACCTCAGGCCATGCTAGCCATAGCATACAAGGAGGACAGAGAGAGTAGATGTCTATAGGGGTCCCTCACTAAGCGTGCCATCACCATAGAGGGTAACCTTAAAATGCCCCAGCTGGGCCAGAGGAGAGGATCCCCCAAGGAAAGAGCAGTGGGAGGACAAAGTCACCTCCCTCTTCAAGTTCTGCTAGTACAGACCAATTCAGTGACACCATACAGGTGAGGGGAGGCAATGGCCTCAAGAGGCTCCATATCAGGAAACAGGGGCCATGGGTACATAGGGGGATAAAGGAAAAACCCAAGCTATACAACTCACCCACCAGGGAGAACCCTTGGGAGAGACCAAGCTTGATGGTAAATCCCCCACCCCCTGTCCCTATCCCTTTCCCCAGTTTCATAATATTACCACACAGCACTCAGCTTAACAAAGTCAAGGTGGAATGTCCAGGTTGGCAGCAGGATTTGGGTTAGCAGTGGACGGAGCTACATTCTGAAGCCAAACTTTATCCGGAGGGTTCATTGGAGAAAGCTTGGCAGAGGGCGCTGAGCCGGCCGCCACCATGTCTGTCCAAGTTCTGGTGGTTGAAGTGGAAGAAGGAGGCCTATTCTCTTCTGCTGATGTTAGCTCCATACCCGACACCTCCTGCCTCTCAGGGGAGAGTGGCTGTAGGGCCGCACAAGGGTTCAACAAAAAGAAGACTTGTAGGCCAGCATCCCAGTATGCTGGATCCGCCTCGAGTTCGGGCTCATGGAGTTGGCTCTATCTGCCAGATGCTGTCGCTGGGTATGACAATGGAAGGGTGTCTTTTCCTGTATCTCATGGGAGGAAGCATCAAATACCTGGACCTCTAGAACTGGGAAAGTGTCCACGGAGGAACAGGTTTGCCGACTGAATCTGTGACAATAGGTGGATGTAAAGGTTTCTCAAGTTTGCCAGTATACAGAATTCAGCCAGATGCATCTTGCATAGAAAATCAATTTGGCTCTTCGGGTGGTAAATAGCAAGGGAGACCCATTGTGAATGACCTGCATGGTCGGGGTTCTGGAGAGAGAAGGAATAGTTCAGTTTGTGGAGTAACTTTTGAGCAGCAGAGTCCTTACACCTCGATAGCTCTCTGGAGTAGTCTTGAAAAATTTGTATTTTATGCCCCTGCCAAGACAACTGGCCAAGATTTTTATTGCCGCTACCACTTCCTTCTGTCAAAAATCTAAGAAGTGGGCAAGCAGGGCCTGGACCTTCCCCAGGCTGAGGTGGAGGAGCTAGCGAGTGGGGGTCCCTTTCAATCTGGGTCTGGAAGTCCTCGGAAAGCCCCAGTAGTTACGGGAGAGTCCACTGAAGAAAAGAAATTGGGTCTTTTTGTTCCGCTCCCTCTGGAAATCCAACAAACCATAAATTGTTATGGCAGCTGCAGTTTTCTAGGTCATCCACCTCGTCTTGGAGCTGGTGAATAACTTCAGCCTGGTCTCGGAGAGAGGCAGTGAGCTCCTGAATTGCCGCATCATGTGAACCCAGTCTACACTCATTGGCCCAGATATTCAAAAGGGTTGCGTAGGCATGCAACAGTGTTGTGCCATGCACAACCCACTGATGCTCACCGTGTGCGATATTTAAAGGGAAAAGTGCCTGCATTATAATCCCGATGCCACATCAGTAATGTATGCAGGCACAGGTGGGGGTCGTGCCTAGGCATAAACTGCACAGCCCAATATTCAACCAGGCCATGCAGAGTTATGCAGGCGCAACCCCCTAACTGTGCCTGCATAACTTTATGCAAAAAAAAGGATCATGTCGAGGGCCACCCACAGGTGAGCTGCTGCATTGCAGGGCACAACACAGCAGCTGCCACCTGTGGGTGGCCCTCCACTTGTTCTCGGTGCCCCCCTGCAGCCCGGTCGCAGGCATAATAGTAACCACCCGTGGCCCGATCACGGGCAGCAGAGTAATCCCCCCGCCTTGGCCCAATCATGGGCATAATATAATGTTCCCCCACCCCCGACTAGCCCAATCACAGGCATGCAGTTACACCCCCACCCCCCAACTAGCCTGATTCACATATCTGAACTGCCTTGTATGGTATGGGCTGCCGCCCATTGACTCATGCTCTGAACCAATGGGCGCAGCCCTACTGAGCTGTCAGTCGGCGGACAGCGGGGCGGCAGGTGGTGGGGTGCTGCCGCCCACCAGCTGACAGGGGAGTGAGGTGGTGGGGCTCCATGAGGCGGGATGGGTGGGGGCCACTAGATCACCAGGGATTCTGGATGTGGGGGTTGAGGATGCCGCCCGCGATTGGGCTAGTCGGGGCTGGGGAGTTACTGTATGCCCGCGATCGGGCTAGTCGGGGGTGGGGAGTTACTGTATGCCTGCGATCGGGCTAGTCAGAGGGTGGGGAGTTACTGTATGCCCGCATCGTGCTAGGTCGGGGTGGGGGACGACTACATTATGCCCGTGATTGGGCTACTGGGGGTGAGTTTACATTATGCCCAATTGGGCTGCTGGGGAGGATGGAATACTGTTCTGCCAGCGATCGGGCTGCAGGGGCATCAGTCCCCAGCGGCTGTTGCCTGGACGATGCCAGGCACAAGTCTTCGGGATCGGTGCACCTGCATGCTAATGGCATGCAAATGGGGCCATAATTAGATGCAAATGGTCCCCCGTATGCCTTGCATAAATTATGGCACCATTTGCATGTCCCCTTTTGAATATCACAGGTGCTGCGCATGGTGCAATGGAACTTGCGCCACCGCATCTGAATGCTCTACTCTAACCACTTGCAAAGTGGCACAGTGGGTGTGGCCAGAGGGCGATATTCAAAGAAGTTGCTCAATAGCACAACTCCGTTGAATATTGCCCTGGCCACACCCCTACACAACTTTTTTGAGCAGCGCAAGGACTTGCGCCACAGAATGGTGCAGTTTGAATATCTGGCCCATTATGAAATATTCAAACTTCAATATTTTGGAGCATCTGAGTGGTTGCATTAATGGCAGTAGTCACCTACGCCATCTGCACTAATAACTGGCTGAACATTTGCTCGGTATGAGCTGAGTCTCCTGGTGGTTGTATGGAGTAGGCCATCTTGCTAGCCTGTCCCCGCCTTGGTCAGGGCGCAGCAAAAGATCCAAATGCCAAAGACAATTGCAGGTAAAATAGTTGCCAACAGTGCCAAGGGACGTTCCTCTAAAATGTAGTTCAGATTTTGTCACAAGAGGAAGCACGCTGATGTTAGATACCACCAGATAGTTCCCCTAGTTTGCGTAGCCAAGGAGTTAGACGTCCACATTGGCTCAAGGCTTAGCCACATCCCCCGTACCAGAATTATTTATAACCATTCATGGGCTTCAAATTTCTGCTGTAGCCACTAGATCACACTCCTACAAATGGCAGATCATGATGCCAACAAAAAAAGTGTTACGAGTTCGGTCAATAGTTTGTGAAAAGTAGATTTCCATTACTAATAATATTAATAAATGTAGTCATGCATGTTATTTTTCTTTTAAGTAAATGTTTAGAAAATTAACAAGTATTTTCGTAGTTGTTATCACTTAATTTACTTTATTTCTTATATGACTGATGGTGGCCAAATAACGGATGCTGCTTGCTTTCATTACAGGTGAAACAATGGAGCCACTATGCACGCTGCAAAGAAAGTGTCTTAAAGACGGCATTTTAGAGACACAATATTTATTTAAAGGAAAGCACGTAGTGTCCACAAAGTGGGTGGCAACATGACTGATTACATAAAATAAAACTAAGAACAAAACAATTTCTATTGCTGAAAGCATAATGGTGTTGGGGAAGGTGGGGATGGGAATGTGATTTACCAGTATGAGGCTGAAGAAATACAGGATTAACAAAATTAACATAGCTAAGAAAACAATAACTGAACATAAATGTTATAAGTAAGAAAAAATATGGCTCAAGAAAATAAATAAAAGCAGAGATTTTTTTGAGAGGGGTTGGGGAATGTTAATACTGGCTTTTTTGATCTTTCTTGTCCCTCATACTGGTAAATCCGATTCACTATACCACCTCCCCCAAATGTTCCCCCCACCATGCCATTAAACAATTCTGCAATACAAATTGTTTTGTTCTTAACTTCTTACTCATCTCATCTATCATCATCATCTTTACTTTATTTCATGTAATAAGTCGTAGTTGCCAGCTGTGCAGACACTGTGTGCTTTCATTGCAGTTGAAATCGTGCTGCCAAAAAGCTATCTTCAAGACACTTTTATTGCAGTGTGCATGACAGCATGACAGTTTCACCTGGAATGAAATCATGCAACATCCACCATGTTGCCGATGCCGACCATCACTCATGTAACAAAAAGAACAATTCCAAATAAATTAAGTAACAAGTACAAAAAATCACAAACAAAACATTACCTGAACTTAAATTCATACAGAAAAGAAAATATTAATTAAGAAAAAATTAAAAGAAGAGGAGGAGATGTTTATGGGGGAGCAATTTGGAAATCAATATAATTTTCTTAATGGGCCTGTGGGGGCTGTTGCTGCCCAACACCACTACTATTACTATACAGCAATTGTAGTATTTCATCATTCTGACCATCAACATGTATCAGCCGCTGCATTGCTGCCTCCACCAACATTTTCAACTCCTATAGCTCGGCACACAGCTCAGCAAGGTTCCCCTGTGTTGCCGGCTGATGCGACCTCTCTTCATCATGGGCAGCTCTGGGACCTGCCATCACCTCACCTGATGCCATTTCCTGTCTACTATGGTAGTGCACAAGCAGACGAGCTGGTTGTGCCACCACAGCTACAGGAGGGGCTGCTACCTTCTGCAGGTTTGCTTCTCATTGGGCATGGTGGTGAACAGCTAGATGGGTGCACTGACCACCTGTACTCAGGTGGTTGCCCTTGGGCCCCCTGGCAGACCACCGCATTACAAAGATTGCAACGCATCATGCTGGTGTTACCAGGGAAGGAAGAAAAGAAGGTCCATACAGGGGAGCTGTGGGCAGGGCCCACAGGTGGTGGTGGGGCACCAGGACGCACCTGCTGCTGTGCTGCCAGTGGTTAAGAGCTGACAACCTACTGCGGTTCCTGCTGCTCTTGCTGCAGCTCCTCCTGCTGATCCTGCAGGGGCTGCTGCTCCACCTCTTCCTGCTGCTGCTCCTGGACAACAACCACAGCTGCTGGGCTCACTATAGCTGCAGGTGGGGGTCCCCAAAGCCTGCCAATATAATCTAACTGAGTGGCCGCTCATGGTCATGCATGATGCCAACTCTTGGACCACCATGTCCATGCTCCATCAAGAAAGTAAATAAACATAAAAAAACCCCACTAATACAGGTACTAGTAAAATAAAGTACAGTACCTAAAAATAAGTACACAAAAAATACTTTAACAGAAAAAAGCCTTTTTAATTGAATAAAACTTTTCTGAAGGACTAAAACAACTAAATACACAAAGATTTAACACACAAAAAAGAACTATAGCTTTTGTTTGAGCTCTGAAACACACAGAACAGAGTCAGACTGCACAAAGCAGAACTGCCTGGACTGCAAACTCTTTCCACTAGAGAAAGCGGAAGTAAAACACTGACTTCCTGCCAGTGCCTATTGAATTGCCTCCCTGAATCATGTGACCTGCAGACCTGCAGAGACAGTCAGCCATGTGATCACTGACCAGTGGGCTCTAGGCTGTTTGTTTCTTAATGACTTTGCCTTGTCAAATCGCAATGCGAATTAACGCAAAGTCATTGAAGGTGAAGTAACTCATTTCAATGGGGACTTCGCGTAGTCCCACATGAATGTGGAGTGAGCTACTTCACCCATACTTTGCTAGTGGATTAAAACTTCACTGCATCTCTATCCTGAAATGTTCTATTATTGTCTCCCATTCTCCCTTCCCCCCAGGACACATCAGGAAACAAACTTTTATGCAGCTCAGTATGTCTTCCTGGTGAAACTTTTGAAATAAATAAAATAAACAAGAATGGACAAAATAAAGACAAACCATGTGGAATATAAATTACCACATTTTTACGTGACATCAAAAAATATATATTAAAAACTATTGATTAAAATTAGAGTCCCTTAAGAACTACTGCTTTATGCTGGAAATTAATTTGAATAGCTCTGGAATCACAATTCATTTATCGATTACAGGCTATTAGAATTTGTACTGTAAAACAGAACAAATTATTAAACATTCAGTATAAATTTAGTCCTAAGCAAGGTTAGGTTTCTTCTACAGAAATAGGCCCTTTTCCCCTTTGAAACTCGAAACAAGCTTGTACAGGCCACTTTTCTCCCCCTACTCGACTATGGCGATGTAATCTATTCCTCCACCACTCTTGCAAATCTAAGTAAACTGGACATCTTTTATCACTGTGCGTTACAGTTCATTACCAACTCCCCTTACCGTTCGCACCACTGTGACTTATATGCAGCTGTTGGTTGGACATCCTTACTACTAGACGCCTGTTCATGCTGGGCTATGGACCTCAAACTGCTTCTGCAGAAATTGCTAAGCTATCTCTCTTCCCTTATTAGTATCTCACATAGTGCATACTCATTAAGAAAATCTGACTTTATTATGCTTGATATACCAAGGACGCAGACTTCCTTTGGTAAACGTGCTATTGCATATGCCCTTCCCTCCATTTGGAATCAATTACAAACCGTACTGAAACTAACTAACACAGTTTCAATAAACTTCTACAAATCGCTAAGTTCAGCCAAAATAAAAGACACCTGTAACTGTCATTAAGTCTCTTCCTTCACCATGTGTGCCATATTTATCCACTGGTAAGGTATAATAGATTTGTCATATTAACTGCTTTCCCTTCCCCTTCTACTCCTGGTTTTATCTTTGCTTACGCCCACTGCTACTCTATCAAATCACCCTCCCCATATCAGTTGTAGACTGTTGTTTGTTCTAGCTGCCAAAATACTGTATATGTATTGCACACACCAGTCATCATGTTTCATTTATCAGTATGCAACTTGTAAGTCGCTTCCCTGTCTCATATCAATGTTTACCACCTGCGGTCACCCTATGTGGTACCCTTGTATGTATATCCAGCCTGTATCATGTAACTGCATTTTATGTATATACTGTTATTACCTATCTGTGTTTGTACTTTAAGTGTTTATGTCACAGGACCTCCTTGTGAATGAGCTTGCTCAATGGAGTTTTCCTGCAATAAACTTGAACTTGAACTAGTCCTACAGCCATTTAACACTGTAGTTATTAGTTGGTCCCAATAGCAAACTTTATTTAAAATGCATGAAAGCATACCTCTGTTTAAATTCAAGCTGCCATTATTTGCTTTTCCTTTTGATTATACACATTTTTATAGTACATTATACTACAGGGGCCACCCAGAGCACCTGAACAAAGCGATCACCTATAGACAATATGGGATAATGACTCCAGGTCCAAAATGAACTTAGCTGCACTGCTATCCAAGGAAATATAATCTAGGATCACCTGAGGTACACCTTGCTGTTTCAGGCACCTCTCACCTTATCTCACTCATCCATGGACCTCACACAGGAAGAGCTGAATCAAGAAGACCGCCTAATGAGGATCCAGAAAACTCTGCACAAAACTGCTTTATCCCAATCAACTGTTTCACAGCCACTGGGCCCTAGGTGAGTCCACCTTTGCCCCCAAATGGAATAGGCCTATTTCAGGGAGGCACTAAGGGGCACCATGAGGTGTGTACTCTTCTGTGTCTCATTGGGCACCTTCAGGCTAACAATCTGTCCTAGTTGCACCCTGGGCTTCGCACAGAGAGAGTCCTACATCAGGATATCGACAACAATGTTGTTGACATCCCAACAGTGATGGAAACAATGCCAACCATCTGCATTGTTCCTATCGAGACAAAGTTTTTTTTTTTTGGCGGGGCTTTTGCTCCACACCCCAGGCGGAGAGCCATACAAACTGGATCTATTGTCTCCTAGTGAGTCATTTTGTTCCCCACCCCTACTTTATACCCGACAATGTGCCTACTGTATGCCACCTCCTGCTCACTTCCACAATATGTGCACACAGATAGCCACATTTTGAAATGAGGAACTGCCATGCTGCACCATGCTCCACAGGTCTTTCCCCAATTCCTCTTTAAACCTGCCACACTCGACAACTTACATGAGCTTGTACCTAGAGCACCCAAAACTGCAGTACTGCAATACTCAATCAGGACCAGCAGCAGCACCTGTTTATATTCACTTTAAGGAAAACTGGGCACATAAAATAAAGAACTAATGGTGGTATAGAAGGGAGTTGCACATTTTTAAAAACACTACCAACTTCTACCAATTTTCTCAAAACAGTTGCAGAATAAAACTATATAGCATCACTTTTTACAATAAATTCACCAAGACCATCCAACAGCATTCAATAGTGTTCATAATGTGTAGTATTTCACATGGCAAAATAACTCCTCTATAAATTAATCTACAAGAAATTCCTATTTTGTTTGCTGGAAAATTTGCAAGCAGATCATATGAAATATATAGCTTAGTGATACAAGTAGAGCTCGAGACATTCTTTCATGCTGGTGCCATTAGCTCAGATGGATCAACTATACTCCATAGTTAATGAAGGAAACCCAACTAGACTTGCACTTGAAGAACCAAATAAGAATTTTCTTTCCTTTCATGCAACTCATATTAGTGGTCATGAATGATTACCGTGGGTGGGATATTCAAAGGGGTAGGTTGCCTACCACGACCCCCGATGTACCAGGGAATACCAGTAATGTGTGCAGCGCAAGTGCAGGGGTCATGTCCATGCATATGTGGCACATCCCGATATTTAGCCGGGATGTGCGGTGCATATGAAGGCACAAACCCACCTTGAGCTGCACGGGGGGGTGCAAAGATGTGCCTGTCAAAAACAGGAACATGTCGGGGGACACCCACATGCGGTCTGCCATATTACTGGGCACAACATGGCAGCTGCCTGCTGTGGGTGGCCACCTGACCTCCAGGACATGGTCCGGGCATCTTGCCCCCCTCACCCGATCGTGGGCATAATATATATATAATAGCCCTGGTGGTCCAGTAGACCTGCTCCCCTGCCTGATCACAGGCATATGAAGAATTATCCCTGGTGGTCCAGCAGTACCCCCCCTCCTCACCAGCCCACTGAGCCCCACCACCCTGCAACCCCCCGGTCAGTGGCGGGTGGCAGCTCCCCCAGCAAGCCATCTCCGCCACCCACCAACTGACAGCGTACAGTGACGGCTGTATGCCTATTGGTCCACTGAGTGGGCCAATGTTTGTGCAAACCATACTGTACTACACAGTCCCAAAATGTGAATGGTTCAGTGGGCAGGTGGGGAGGGAGGGAGGGTACTTCTGGACCACCAGGGATAATTCTTCATATGCCCATGATCGGGCAGGAGATCTGGTCCGCTGGACCACCAGGGATATTATTCTACACATATGCTCACGATCAGGCAGGGGATCGGGTCCACTGGATCTCCTGGGATATTTTGAATATGCCTGTGATCAGGCAATGGGCGCGTGCCGCTTTGGGGGCAGGGGGCGTCGGTCCCCGACGGCTGCAGCCTGGCAGAGCGACAGACACAAGCCACCAGGGATCGGCACACCACATGCAAATGGTGCCATAATGACATGCAAATGGCCCCATTTGCACCTTGCATACATAATGGCCTCATTTGCATGCTCACGACTGAATATCACTCTTGCTGCTCCTAGCGCTACCGCACTTGTGCTGGCACAGCCCCCTGTTCCCCTGCTGTCACTTGCACTGGTGCAGTGCCACTGTGCCAAGCGCAGTGCGTGAGCCCTCTGTGCCATATATTGAATGGTGCTGAGCCATGGCACAGCACCATTGAATAATGCCCGGACCATGTCCTGGCTGATCCCAGTTGTGCTGCACCCAGGCTTGCGCCCCTGCCTGGCGCAGTCTGAATATCCCACCCCAAGCGTCCCTGACAAATGTCAGTTTCCAAACTTAGGCAGACTTAAGTGGTGCCTCCTTTACTTCCATGGTCTCCACTTCCAATCAGTTTCACAGATAGCTGGCCAATTTACCATACCTCGTGGAGCACATTCAATTGCCCAGAGCGCAAACCAGCAAATATTTAGTTTGTACCAATAAGAGCATCAATATTATCAATAGGTTTTCAAGATTTTAAGCTGCTAGTTCTACATCAAGTTCTTTCTTCTGATCAAATGGAAACTGTTGGGAGCAGAGAGAATTCTCAACCTGAGTGCAATGAATTTGTAGGAACAGAGAAAACCTCCTTAGTACCCCATCGGCTATGCTGGCATACCTTTACTTCTAAGAATTTTTGCTTGTCAGTACACAAGGATCAGCTCTCTGTTTTGGCTTCCAGTTCAACTCTCTGCCATCTGGCCTGGAAGGGGGGCAACCACTATCCATTCCCATTGTGCATTTCCTGTACAGCAGGATACCTTTAGTCAAGTACAGAGCATATCATAGCATAGCATCAAACACAGCACTGAAAACAGCACTTGACCACTTCACAAAGCTTGTGTTTCTGCCCAATTTGCTAGATAATGAACCAGATAATGAGCTGAATTAAGAAGCAGCTGCTGGTATCTGGTATTCCAGTCACTTCTGGAAACGAGCCTTGGCTCAGTGTGCCTATCCCGGTAACCACATTTTAAATAAATATATAAATAAATATGCACAGGCATGCTAACAAAAATAGTGCTTCAGCACACTCTTGCTTACAAAAACCCCAGAAGCAAAACACTGTTGATTAAACAAAGCCATTTTAGCTTTATAGGCAGCTAAAAAACATGGCCATTAATATGAAATACTACTTTTTGGACAGACAAAGAGTCAGGCTGAACAGCACAGTATCATTTTGCTTCTCTGCCACCCCAAATCAGAGTCAGTGTAAGTCCCCTGTGCCCAACATACAAGATCAAAACCCCTTGATAGGACACATGCAGAAAGTGAAAATACCAGCATCATGGTGGTTCACTTCCAAGGTGGGACTGTTGTTGTGGTACAGAAGGCAGTGGATTGACATCAGCAGGTGATAAGGTGTCCATTTCAAAAGTATAACTATATCCTACAATGCTGTCCCAAGTGGGAGGGGAATGAGATGGAGTAGCGGTGGCAAGCACACAGTCTTTATAGGCAAAAAGATCTTCAGCATGAGTAGCCAGCTTGGGGACCTCATCCACAGACTCCCAAGCAGTTTGGGCAGGAGAAGAGGATGGGGCTGAGTGATCTAAGTGTTCCTTCTGCCCAGGCTCCTGGTTTGGAGCCTGCTGCTGCTCTGATCTGCAAGGTCGTGGTTTCCCCTGTACCACTCCTACCTTTGGAACCACACTTCCCTCAATGCCAAGATTGAGTCTCCCAATTATCCATGACACTGGTCGCTGCCATGTTGTCCAGCTGGAAAAGATGGTCAGGCTCTTCTGCTCTAAACTGCTTCATCCATTAGGGGTTTCTTGGGCAGATAGAGTACTAGTGCCTGTTGCTGATAGAATTAATGCAGAGCCATCTGAGAGCTGTACTGTCTATGCAGATAGATGGCTGCCACCACTGTTGAATTATTACCCTGGACTCTTGTAGAGCATGGCATTCAAGCTCCTGGCCATACTGATTAATATAAAGAATATGTTAGCCCCTGACATGGTACTAGATCTCTGCCTCTCTAAATGTTGCTCTAATGGGGTAAATTATTTTCCTCTTTGCACCACCTCATTTGAAAGATCCTGGTATGAGTATATTTATGCACCTTTCTGCTTGAGCTGGCCATAATAACAAGCCAGCTGCAGCAGTTCCTCCTTTGCTGAAAACCTCAGCGGGTAATGAATATAGTCTCAAGCTGGCTGGCAGAGTGGGACTTAGTGTGGCTGGCTCACTCCACTCCACTTCTGTCTTTGCCATGCAGGTGCAACCTGCTGAGGGAGGAGGTCCTGTAGAAAATGCTCCAAGCTGATGCCCTTAGACAATTTGGGGATGCCAAGGATGCAGATATTGTTGCTGTGTCCCATTCCCTAGAACTCAGTCTGTTCCCATTACCTCTGTGGTCTTCACTCATTGTCCTCCAGGGACCGAATATGTGCTGCTGTGAATCTTGAGTTCTGCCCTGTGTAGGTTGGCCACATTCATGTAGTTGTTGAGCATATGCATATCATCAGCAGTAGATTAATTCATGAGTTTTAAATACACCACATTGGCAAAAAAGGGTCTCCAGCAGACAGGTGATGCAGCCCAGTATGTTTCCTGTCAGCTGCCAACCTCTTTACTACTAATTTTATTTATTTTATTTTGAATTTTGAAGACTGGGTAAGTCCACTAGGATATGCATATCCCTTTTTCAGGGGCAACCTGGGGAAATACATTCCAATAACAGCAGTACAGAGCAATGGTTACAGAGAAGTCAGTTATAACAAACATTACAAGGAAGAGATATGCAGTAAATAATTTGATTACACACTCGGTTAAAGGAGACATAATACACAGATTATTTTCACATCGTGTTTTTTCCAGTTATAAATAAATAGGTGTGTACAAATATACAACAGACTGAGTAGGTGTGGAGGGGAAAAGATAGTGTGAAAGTGAGTGAGTGAGTGACTGAGTGAATGAACCATGCTCGTTGCACCCGCTGTTCCTGCCATTAGTCAGAGGGGAGATCTTCCTGTCTGGATGCACGAGTCCCGCAGCCCATTTGACATTTACCAGACATAGTTTGCACTGCTCACTGGGAAAAGCTACATGGGATATGCCTGCTGAGTTCTGGAGTCTGTTTAGCTACTATTGACAGCTGCCAAGTCCATCACTACCTCACTTGTTGTGCTCTCACCCCACCATTTGTCGGAGGTGAGATCTTTGTGTCAGGCCAGAAGAAGCTGCACAGCTTACTCAACGTTACTGGCTTTAGTTTGCACTGCTTGCTGGAAAACATCACCAAGGATATCAAAGCTGAGTTCCAGAGTCTGTTTAGCTGCTAGCCGCCTCTGCCAGATGGTGTGTATGGATGGAGATTTAACTTTGTCAGGGCTGGACAGAGAAAATTCCTAGACAGCCGTGTTGTAGGGCTCCAAGCCTCTCTGCCCTAACTTAAATTTTTTAGGCCTAAATGAAGGACCTTGCCAGTTCCCACTAATTTCTGCAAAAACAATGCAAGCAAATCTGTCATCACAGTAAAACTTTTAGTTCCATGATTGGCCTCAAATCTGGTCCTTACTATTTATTCATCTTCTATGTACCCAATTGTACCGCAGAGTAACTAACCTGACAGTAATATCTATTGTGCTGTAAACATACTCTGCTGATTCCTTGAAAGTCTCAACTAAATATACTGTAGTATGTCTCTGAACACTGCAAATACTGAGATGAAATGCTTGTTTAGCCTTTTTGCAGCCAAGGCATCATGTGATACTCTCCTCTTCCCAAATTCTGTGCTTAGCAGTGCCACTCTGTCCTAAGCAATCCTGTCATTTCTTACATAACTGAAACTTTCTTTTTATTGAATTATCTTGCATATCTCTTGCCAAGCCACTCTCATATGTCTTTTATTTATTTATTTATTTCTTTTGATTTAAACATTTGGTAACCTGGAAATGCACACTGAGCCGAGGCTAATTTCCAGGTGTGACCCGGGGAAAGGGTTACAAGAAGACAGCAAGCATATGTAATTTTCTTAATTAATACAGTAGCAATTACAATTTAAAGCAGGACAGTACAAATGCAGAAAATAACCCATGTGTAGGATCACAAGTGAGGAAAGGTTGTTGAGATTGTTGCGACGTATTCAAGATAGTGTAGAATATTAAAGTAAAGTGTGATACAAGGCAGAGCCAGTAATTAAGGAGGAAACGGTCTAAAGCGGTGAATAAGTAAAGATAGGAAAGCCAATAACACCTAGGAGTGGCAATGCTCAAGATCAGTCAGGTGACATGGGATGGGGCAGGAGGAGACAGGCTTTTTGTTATCCTAATGCTCTTTATTTACCTTGTCTTGTTCTTTCCCCATACAGTGGTGCTCAATGATTGCTTCTACCATGTCACACAATGTCAATCAGTAACTCATTAACACCTCTTAACAACAGCTAATTATGATTTTAAATGCATTTTAAACAATGGGAACCTTTGTGTTATAACTAACAAGGCCACTGATATACGGTGATTAAAATAATGTAATTCCGTTTTCGAGATGTGAAATTCCAGGAATTGCACCTGTGATTGTTAGTCTAATTTGTGGATTTTACTGGGATTATACTGTCATTCTTTTAATATGTGGATAACTAATCAGAATAAAAGGAAGTTTAATATACAAAGCATTTTAGTGAAGAAAAATTAAAAATAGTATTGGAAGCAACGTGAAAAAGTTCTACAGATTTACTGATCCAGTCTAAAATGCCAAATTCCATGAAATTATTTGTTTTGCCTGGTGTGAAGGCAGTCCATATTCTAGAATTTTACCAGGTTTTTCAGTAAAAAACAAAACAAAAAAAAACAGTTGCCTTGCTAATTACAATCAATCAATATTTTATTTATCAAGCGCCTTTCAAAATCGAGGTGCTTCACAATCATATAAAGCATCAACAATATAAATATTTAAAGCAGCAGTACTACGAAATCAGGAAGTGAGTTATCAAAATTCTGTTTTTTGGCTGTAAGCATGCGCCAAAGTTTCAGTTTCCATACCTGTAAATATCTTTTTCCAGTCGTCTTTAGTTTTTAGATATTTGCAATTTATTTGAATGGTTGTAGCGCACAACAAATATGGCGGTTGATTAATTTCAGCTGCGCTTTTTCACAGATTGCATCACGCTTTTGACAACAGCAGAGGGACCCTCTGCTGACCATTCCCGATGTCCCTGCAAGTCATTCACATGTGCAGTTAGCAGTAGAGGGGGTTCCAGTGCAACATGCTGGGTGGCAGAAATGTAAACAAAAGCGGAGAATAACTGAGCAAATTACTCTGCGACAGTACAATGCTGGCGAGAAAGAGTACCAGGTATGTGATTAGCAGGGCGCAGGGAATAAACTGTCGAAAAAGCGCAGGTTTTTTTGCATAGTACTGCTGCTTTAAAATCAATCTGGATAAGTCTTAGAAAATAAATAAGTTTTAACATAGTTTTAAACTGCTGACAGTCAAGGCATTCTCTTAACCGGCAATTGGCAGTTCCACAGGATCGGTGCTGCAAATGAAGCGAAGCACCAGAAGTTTTGAAGAACCTGGGAACCTCTAGAAATCCTCATTGGTAGATCGGTTAGACGATTTGGGAAGTAGGGAACCAGGAGATCTTTCAGGTAGTCAGGTCCCTGTTCATGTAGGGCCTTGAGGTAAGCAAGCCTACCTTATAAGTGATCCGCCACCGCCACTGAACCGGCAGCTACTGCATTTCGCACAGCACAGGCATAATATGGCTGGCCCTAGAAGTGCCAATCAACAGCCTGGCTGCAGCGTTCTGCACTAGTTGCAAGCAGCAGATATCAACCTCAGGTAGCCCTAGGTAGAAGGCATTGCAATAGTCAAGACGCGTAGTAATGACAGCATGGATCACTGTTGGAATGTCAGCTGGAGGAACCAGATGTTTCACCCAGGCAATATTCCTCAGATGGTATAATGAGGATTTAACAACAGCTGACACCTGAAATTTCAGAGTCAGACCGTCATCAAAAATAACGCCCATGTTACGCACCCCGGTCTGAGGTAGTGAGCTGGACACCATCAAGCCATAAGCCCGACATGTACCCAGCTCCAGAACCCACCCCTGGGTGACCCGGGTCCACAACCAACAGCTCAGTTTTATCCGGATTCAATCTCAGCCAACTCAAATTCATCCAGTCTTTAATCTCAGAGAGGCAACTATGTAGCATGGAGACAGCATCAACCTGTCCAGGCACAAAAGACATACACTGTACAGCTGAGTATCATCTGCATAGCAGTGAAAACTCAAGCCGTAACATCTAATGATACCTCCCAATGGCAGCATATACATTGCGAACAACATGGGCACCAATATGGAGCCCTGCGGCACCCTGCAGGATAGGGGGAGGGCGTCAGAGGAATAAATTCTGGTGACCACCCTCCGGGGACCTACCTATGAGGAAAGATCAAAATCATTTGAGGACTGTGCCTGACAGTCCACAAAGGAACCGCAGGGTCTCCAGAAGCACCCCATGGTCCACAGTGTCAAAGGCTGCTGAGAGATCGAGAAGGGCCAAGATGGTACAAGCCTTTCGATCTCTCACCATAAGGAGATCATTAAGTACCCAAACAAGGGCTGTCTCAGTGTTATGCCTCTTCCTAAAACCAGACTGAAGAACTTCTAGGGAGCTGTAATAATAGAATTAGGATATCTTCAAATATAACAAAAGGAGTAGGCACCCTGACTCACCACAGGGTCACTGGGATGGCAGTCCATGGCGCCGACCTCCCTTGAATTAGGATGCATTGCCATGCAGCACTTCCTCAGTCCTAGCCACCTGATTTTAGCCTCCCAGTCAGCTCCAGAACCTGTGCTTTGTGTCAGAAGCATGACATGCTTCTGCATTTTACATTTTCTTAGCCTGTGTCTATATCTGCTTCTTATTGTCCATGGTATACATTATTTTCCCATTTTCCTTCTAATGTTCTTCAATGCCTTTTATTTTCATCACAATTGTTGTGATGGTCACTTCCATCCAGAAAGGACACTTCCTTATTTTTATCCCCATTCTTTGTTGGTACACAGTGGTGCCTCTGAATTTTTCATCTTCACCCTTCTCCACATGCATTTTCTCCAGGTTCTCCTCATCAGTGTCCTTAAATTATCAAAGTCTGCTCTCTAGAAGTTTAGAAAGGAGGTTATGCCTCACCAAGGAATGACCATGCCAGGTAAAAAACAATGTAGGCAAAGAGATCAGGAACTGGCACTAGTCAAAGCACACTGATACAGTGTACAGTAATTGCACACTGTTTGTCCCAGACAGCCAGTTAACATGGAAAAAGTCACTCACCATGAAATGCTTCATAGGAATCATAGGAATGATACTGAGTCAATGGACTTTCGTCCTATATGCTCACCATCTAGTTATAAGTTCTAATTTTATTTATATATGCATCCCATCTAAGTTTAAACTGAAGTTGTTGGACTAGCTACAATCTCTAGTGGTAGTCTATTCCAGTCATGTACAACTGTCTGGTTGAACCACCATGTACTCACGACTTTCTTTCTATGTGGTGCTGTTAACTGCATAGGGTGAGACCTAGTGTTATATAAACTTGAGTTAATTTCAAGACTGGTAATATCCCAAAGATCATCATTGTTCCATGCCCTGTGTACTAGGAACATGTTACTTCTTTTCTTCTTGTCTCAAGGAATACATATTCAACTCAGACAGACTGGTCTCAGTTCTTACCTGCCATATTGTGTATTGCTTTGGTGGCTCTCTTCTGTACTCTTTCCAATAACGCAATATCTTGCTTTTTATATGGTGTCCAAACCTGGGCACCATATTCCATGATTGGTCTAACCAGGGATGTGTACAATGGCATTATGACAGCCCTATTTCTAGCTGATATATGTCTTAATACGCAATTTAGAATTCTGTTTCCTTTCTGAGCTATTTTTTGGCAATGTGACGAAAAGGACATATCTCTAGAAACTGTGATACCTAGATCCCCTTCCTCATCTATTGTTTTCAAAACAGTATTTCCTAATTTGTAAGATATTTTAGGATTTATTTTCTCCAAATGCATGATAAAGCATTTATCTTGATTTAATGTCAGCTTAGATTGATTAGTCCATACTTCTATTTTATCAATTGTGTCTTGTAAGTCAGATCAATTTTGACTAATATTTATTTTTGCACCTATCCTGCAGTTGTCTGAAAATTTATGTAACCAAACAGTATTATGTTTCATTTGAAGAGATGATACATATAGGTTAAATAGGCATGGGCCCAGCACTGAACCCTGGGGAACCCACTAGTCACTTCTGACTGTTTAGAGAACTCCTCTAACACACACTCATTGGTTTCTATTTTGTAACCAGTTTTGGACCCAATTTATTATAAATGGATTTATAGTTAATTTACTCATTTGTTGTATGAGTTCTAGATGGAGAAGCTTGTCAAAAGCTTTAGAAAAGTCAAGAAACAGCGTCCACTGGAGATTCTACATCAAGTCTGCCTATAGCACTGTTATAGAATGCCAGCATATTTGTCTGGCAGGACCTTTCCTTTACAAATCCATGTTGAAATGGTCTGTGAGATGTTTTAAATTTAGATATTTACTGATCTCATCTCTTTAATATTCCTCCAATATTTTTGAGGGAATAGCAGTGAGACTAATGGGATGGTAATTTGCAGGGTCAGTCTTATTACCTTTTTAAAATCGAATTACAATTGCCGATTTCCAGCAGTCAGTTACTTCCCCTGTGTCCAAAGATTTTTGAAATATATAGGTTAGTGTGGGGGGGGGGGCTATTATCTCTGCCAATTCTTTGAGTATTTTTGGGTGTAATCTATCAGGACCCGGGGATTTGTTAGGATCCAATTTGGCTAATCTTGTTTCAACTTCAGTGGTTTTTAATACTATTCTATCTTTTAATTGAATATCTTGTATTAAAAGTGGATGTAAATCATTTTTTTATTATATACAGTTGAAAAATAACCATTTACTAGGTCTGCCATTTCTTTGTTTCAGATGTTGTATCCCCATTTATTTTTTAAGGGTCCTATGCTGTTGGAGTTGGCTTGATGTTATTTATATAAGCATAAAAGACCTTATGATTTCCTTCTACTCTGTTAGCGAAATTAATTTCATGATTTGTTTTTGCCTTCTTGATTTGCTTTTTTTATATGATTAGATATTTGTATATACTGAGTCCTAGTTTTATATGATTTAGGTATTTTCCACTTTTTAAAAGTCTGTGTTTCCTGTTTATTAGTTTTTAAATTTTAGGTGTCCACCATTGTATTTTTATATTATTTTTCAGAGGGTACTTTTGTTTAACAGGAATGTTTTCGGTTTCTTGCTGCTTAATCTTAGTGGAGAAGATTTCCCATATGTCGCTAAGTGATTTTTTTGCCAAAGTCTTCTTTCCACTGCCAAGTTATGAGGTTTGCTTTTATCTTAGCAAAATTTGCTTTGCCAGTCAAAGATGACAGTATTTCCCTTTTGTTCATTTAATAATTCAGCTAATTTAAATTCTACTTTGGAGTGGTCACTAGTACCTAGTGGTGCAGTTATCTTGCATTCACTTAATATATCTCCAATATTTGTTAAGACTAAATCCAATATGTTCTGTCCCCTTGTCTGATCTTTGACTCGCTGTACTAATCCTATTTTGTCAAATGCGTTTAGAAACTCTCTCTCCAAGGGTGTTACTGTAAGTGATGCATCCCATTTAATACTGGGTACATTTAAATCTCCAAAAAACTAATATTCTATCAGCTGGATTTAATGACAAAAGTTTATCTATCAGGCTCTTATTGGCTTGTGGGGTTGATGATGGAGATCTATAAATGAGGCCCAGTATTATTTTAGGGTTATTTGGCGGTATTATTTTGACCCATAGTTGGTCAGACATGTCAATAGTCATAGATATTTCTTCAGACTTTATACTATTGGATATGTACATGGCCACCTCTCCCCCCTTTATGTATACTCTAGACTGTTTATATAGGGTGTACCCAGCTATGGCCTGGATCCCAGTCATAGTTTGTGTCCCACCATGTTTTTGTTACTGCTGCTATATGTATGTTTTTGGCAGACATAATATTTCTAAATTCATCCATTTTATTTTTAGACTTCTAGCATTTAAGAGCATACAGTTCCAAGTATCAGGTTTCCTTAATTTATGGAATTGCTTTCTAATTTAGTGTTATATATTGCTTTTCTCCATTGCCCCTCTCATTTAGTTTAAATCAAGCCTGTAGCTTCCTTGAATCTCTTAGCTAGGTATCTTGTTCCTGCCCTTTCAAGATGGAATCTATCTTGTTTAAACAGATCAGGGTCCCTAAATGCTGCTGAGTTATCTATAAACTCAACTCCTTCCTTCCTGCAAAGTTCTCTCAACCACCTGTTTAATGTATTTATTTTTGAAGTTTTAGCTGAGTGGCGACCAAACACTGGTAGTATACTAGATACTGTAGTACATCCCCCTTTTTGTTTTATTTTAACTAAAGTATTCTGGAAGTCTTAAAATATATCCTGTAAGTTTCTGTATTGAGTATCATTTGTTCCTATGTGTAATAACACTATTGGGTTTGTGGTATTTTCCATAAATCCATCTAAAAGTGGGCATATATTTTGTATTTTAACCCCTAGTAACATGTTCACTGTGGTGTGTTCATTTCTTCCTCTGCATAGCATGGTGTCAATGCCTCTAATTAGAGAATCTCCTGTTACCACTAGATCCCTGTTTTGATAATTCCTGTGTTAATAATAGTGGGCTTGGTCCAGGTGTAGCTTCAGTTGTAGTTCCTCTAAGATCTTCAATTGTAAAGGTGTAAATCGATTTTGTAGTGTTATGGGTGCACTATTATAAATTTGTCCTCCTCTTTTTTTGATTTTAACTTTGGTTACCCTTGCCCATTCTTCTATTTCTTGATCTAAGCTTATATTTGTATTTTGTTTTTTTACTTCCTTACAACTATTGTTATCCTGTAACTTGCTTTCTATTTGGGAGATCATTGAATCTATGAATTCCTCTAGACTTTCAACCTCCTCATTCCCTGTCTTCCTCTCTAATAAATGTGTAATTTCTTCTTGCAACATCTCCACCAATTTACATTTATCACAGACAAATGAATCATCCTGTAATCCTTCATATACATTTGGCACTTAATGTAGACTTTAAAAGGGCCCTTCATTTTAAATTGCTTAATTATTGCTACTTACAAAAGATTTGTGCATAGTCCAACTCCCAGCCTCCTCAGCTGACACAGCAGACATGTGCAGAATGCACGTGTCTCTGCGTGCGTCTCTGCACGCGGCCCCGCACACGCTTGCCCAGCTCGCTACAGCGGGTGTTTTAAAGGCTTGCCGAAACCGGGAAGTAGGTGACATGCCTCCCAGTTTACACTCATTCAGACAGTGGTTTAAAATGTAATTTCAGAGAATGCACTCACAAGCCCCACTCACATGTGAGGTCTTGTGATGACAGACACCCCAGTCCAATTTATACCCAGGACAGTGAAAGGCTTTTCAAAATAAAAATAGCTCTCACAGCAGTGATAATCTGCAGCTATGATCTACCCCCTCTCTCCAGAGGATGCTACTCCAACTGCTGTCTCTCCTATGCTTGTTCCAAAATATTCCTTTAATCCATAAAGATAAAACAGGATTTCAATCCTGCCATATAAAAAATGTACAAGAGACGAACAGCTCCCCAAACTCACAGAAACACCAAACCAGTTCCACACTTAGCTTGAATACAGACCACCTGACATGTTTTGCTCCACTGAGCTTTCTCAAAGGTGTACGTAAGAGCAGTTACCTATTAGTTAAATACATTAACCCTTAAAGTGACACAATCCTATTTCAACTACAGAGCAGGTTTAGAGCCCACCACTTATTAAAATACATATGTATAAATACATGAGAGGTATCACAACCTATTACTCTAAGTAATACAATAACAATATGTATGGTGCTGCCAATAATGAAACATTATATTGGCACTTATACAGGGCATAAAAACCTGATTAGATGGTCTATTGTTATAGTCAAAAATCCATAAAGACAGTGCAACCTAAAAACAAAACAAAAGAAAAAAACTGTTACACATAAATATAATATATACATCCATCACAATTATTTTTAAGGTCTCATCATCTATTTTTTTAAATGGTTTAATTTTAGTTTTTCCATTTAAACCATTACCCTTCATAGCACGAAAAGCATAAATCCAGTACTGCTCACGTCTCAGCAGAAGGTTTTCAAAACCACCTCCCCTACGAGATAGTATTAGTTTTTCTAAACCTTGAAACAAAAAGCCATGATCTCAGCCAACTTTTGCTTTTACAATGTGCAATGCTAATGCATTTTTGATGTCTTTATTTTCAATGGCATGAATGTGCTCACCTATGCGGTTTTTAAACGTCCGCTTCATTTTTCCAATATAAAAAACACCACATCTACACAGTGCTACATATACAAGGCCATATGTGGAACAAGTAATGAATCCCCTAACCAGAAATTCTTACTTGGTAAGTGGATTCATAAATGTTCTTGTACTATGCATCATTGCACAGAATTTACAGTTACCACAGAGGTGGCTACCAAACGATTTACTAGGCAGCCACATTCAATGGCGTTCAGATGATGGCTTTACAGAATGAACTAACCGATCTTTCAAACTGGTACCTTTCCTGTAAACTATCTTTGGCCCATTATCAGCTAGATCACATAAGCCTGGGTCTTGAGACAGAATATGCCAATGTTCATTTACTATGGTGAAGATTTCATTAGACTGTGTGTTAAAGGTACTTACAAAAAAAGTTTTAACATAATTTTTATGTTGATTGTGTGCATGCGCAAGAAACATATTGTGGCAGCTTTCCAGAAGCAGGTTGTGGAGGCACGGCACTGTTGTGGCCAATGCCCCCACAGCCTTTAAAGGCTTGACCCACTTTCCCCAATGCCATGGCATGCTGCTGCTGACACTAGTTCAACCAGCATGCCACAACCTTGTAAGGTTTCAGCCACTGCAAGCAGGGGCTGCCTCATCATTGCAGCATAAGCCATTCGCTGCAATGAGAAAGCGACCCATCATTGCTGGGTGGAACCTTGTTACAGTGATACTGTTTGTGAACACAGCAGCAGCTTGCCACCGTGTTCACAAACAATATTTAGCCCCCCCCAGCGAGGGGGTGCCCAATCCCCCTCGGCAGCATGTGCCCCCACACCGTGTTTGTTTGCTGACGGGGGCCCTAATCCCCATCGGCTTCAGTGCCCCAAAGTTGATGTAGCCGATAGGGGAGCCCACTCATCATTGGCATTATGTAACCCCTCCACTTTTGTTGTGTGCCAATTGGGGTGCCCAATCCCCGTCAGCATAATGTAACCCCCCCCTTTTGTTGTGTGCTGATGGGGGTGCCCAATCCCCCATCGGCTACAGCTGCCTCCCCCAAAAAAGACTCTATTGGCACACTGGGAGCCCACCCCAGTGTGCCACATGCCCCTGTAAAAACAAAAGCGGTCCAGCAATTATTTTTTTCCCCTGTGGAAAAAGGAAACAGTACCTCTGTGGTCTCCCTGCCCTCCTTCCACAACCCACACCCACCGACTGTGCACCCTGCCTCCCCACACACACCCTCACCCCATACTTACCTCTGGAGTCTGGCATGAACATCTTCGGTGCACCAGGAACACATCTGCACTCTTCAAAGCTGACCGTGAACTGAGGAAATGCCAGTAAGCTGTATAATGGACTAAACAGGTTTTTTTTTTTAACTTTGATGCATTCTCAGGCATTTTGAATTTTGCACCACATTTAACATGGGTTTTTGGGATCCTCCTCATGAATTCTGGCACTGTCATGCCGTTATTCGACCCCTTAAGGTGATTTCACGGTCACTGAGCTGAATCCCTTCGGGACCAATTAATGAAATAACAAAGCCAGTGTTCATGAGGTGGGCTCTCAAAAAGCCTATGTTGCAAATTTGGTGGGAAAAATCCAAAAAATTACTGTTTTACGAGTGTGCATTGCGCAGTTGCTATGCATGCTTGTAACTTTTCGAATTTGCAATATTTTCATGCCAGATTTTCAACACTGGCATTTTTTCAGACATCCCTGTGAACAGTACAGCTGTCATTTTCCACATCCTGGCTCGAAATGTGTTTTCACATTCTGGCACAGAATACTGCGTCACTGAGGGAAATCAGTGTTCAGAACAGATTAAGAAAATGACAGTGACACTGTTTATGAGCAGAGGTCCTAAAATGCCTATATTGAAAATTTGGTGACGATAAAATGACTGTGGTATGCGCAGGTTATGCAGTTTGCAAGCACGCCGTAACTTCATGAATTAATAATATTTTCACCAGATTTTCAACATTGCCATTCTTCTGCACCTCCTTATGAACAGTATAGTTGTCATTTTCTCACATCCTGACAAAATGTGTTTTCGCAGTTCTGGCCCAAAATAGCATGGTCACTGTGGGAAATCCTTGTTTGGGACACATTAGGAAAATAGCAGTGACACTGTTCATTAGCAGAGGTCCTAAAATGCCTATGTTGAAAATTTGCTGATGAAAGTTCACAAAATGAGTGTGTTACGAATGTGCATTGTTTCAGTTTCCATGCACATGCATACGCTCACAACTTTGCAATATTTTCACTCCAGATGTTCAACATTGCCATTTTTCCACACCTCCTTATGAACAGTGCAGCTGTCATTTTTCACATCCTGCCTGAAACGTGTTTTCGCTCTTCCAGCGCACAATGAGTAAAAACCTTGATTCACTGGTCAAGAATTGCTTAACTCTGTAATCACTTCTGAAAGAAAGAATTGTTCAGTACCTAGCAGTCAGCAGGGCACAGGATCCAAGACATCATGGATTCACAGTGGGAAGGTCATGTCAGACGACTCTCATAGATTTTTTGACTGGGTGACCAAAGTAGTAGACCAAGGAGGGCTGTGGACATGGCCTACCTAAACTTTAGCAATTCATCTGACACAGTCCTACACAAAAGATTAATAAACAAATTAGGCAGCCTGAAGTGGATCCCAGGTGGTAGCCTGGGTAAAAAGTGTCTGGATGACAGGACAAAGAGGGTAATAGTAAACAGAGTCCACCCAGAGAAAGGGGATTACTAGCGGGTACCTTTCAGAGTTCAGTACTGGGTCCAGTCCTTTTTATGTCTTTACATTGCAGAAGGACTGGAAGGAAAAGTATGCCTCTTTGCAGATGACACAAACATCTGCAACAGGGTTGATACGCAAAGGGGGATGGAAAGGATGAGAAAGTGACTTGGCAAGGTTGGAGGAATGGTCAAAAGTATGGCAGCTTAGATTCAATGCAAAGAAATGCAAAGTCATGCACCTACGAAACAAAAACCCAGGGGAAGAGTACACAATGGGGGGGGGTATTAACAACAACACAAATGGAAAGAGACCTAGGGGTAGTCATATCAGATGACCTAAAGGTAAGCAATCAAAGTGAGAAGGCAGCAAGGATGGGTGGGGGGGATACTGGGATGTATAGGGAGAGGCATCACCAGTAGAAAACAGGAAGCTGTTATGCTCTGTACAGACAGTTGGTGAGACCCCATCTGGAGTACTGCATGCAGTTCTGGAGAACTCATTTCTGCAAGGACATAGACAGGATGGAGGCAGTCCAGAGGAGGGCAACTAAAATGGTGCAGGGTCTGCAAGAGAAGCCATACAAAGGGAGACTAAAGGAGCTTAATATATACACCCTTAAGGAAAGGGGGGACATGATAGAAACTTTCAAGTACCTCAAGGGAATCAACAAAGTCCAAGAAGGTAGCATCTTTCAGAAGAAGAGATGTGCAAAACAAGGAGACACAATTTGAAGATAATTGGAGGGACGGTTCAGGGCAAGGTGAGAAGTACTTTTTCACAGAGAGTGGTAGACACCGGAATGGCCTTCCTGAGGAGGTTGTGGGTTCCAGAAACAGTGGGGAACTCTAAGAATGCATGACAGACATTAGCAATTTGGTGGAGGGTAGGACAAAGTAGGCTGTTGGTTAACTAGGATCTGCCGTTTATGCAATAGGTAGGGAAATGGGCTGACTAGGTGAGCCAAACGGTCCTTATCTGCCATCAAAGTCTATGTTTCTATGTTTCTATGTCACCTCAGTCTACTTCTATCTTTACCTTTTCCTCCTTTGTCTGGCACACTGGGGGCTATCTGGTGCATGACCTGCCTCTTCATGCTCATCTTACCCTGTACATCCACAACATCAGTGTCCAGAGGAGAGTATCTGTGTGGGGAGACCACTGATAGTTGCTCCTGTCCCTTTATCCACCCGTGACTTCAGTCCCCTTGTCTGACATTAGTCCACCCTTCAGCTCTATCTAACGAGTTTTCCTTCCTGTCTCTTTCTCTTTAGCCCTCCATTCTTGACATGCATTGTCCAATACCTCTGTGCATGTCAGCAAACCCTTAAGATTGATCAATTTTGTCCTACTGTCATTGTTGCAATCAGCAAGTAGTTGTCAGAGGTTAATTCTCTCTGGTTGTCAGCCACAAAGGAAAACATCTTGTGGATCTTACAGTACAGGAAGTATACTATACTTATGCATGTGATCTGCTGGTTAGTTTCCTCTTAAAGTGCAATACATCTTCTTATGTCTAGTAGAAAAAACAACTAATTGAAACAGGAAACTAAATTGTATCTTCTCTTCTCACAAGTCCTTTGAAGTACTGATATGTCTCCTACCCTCTTTTTTCCTGCTTCAGTTGTTTTGGTGTAGTTGCCCTTCTCCCAGTTTCTGTCTAAAACTCCTGAGTTTCTTTATTCCCACTTAATGCCTCATCCACATCATACCATCAGACTCTCATGGAAATCAGTTAACAGATCACTCCCTTAAATACTCTGTCACCACAGAGTCACTCACTCACTGACCCACCCACCTACCCACTCACTCACTCACTCACTCACCCATCCACCCACTCACTCACTCACCCACCCACCCACACACTCACTCACCACTCACTACTCACTCACCTACCACTCACTCACTCACCCATCCACCCACTCACTCACTCACTCACTCACTCATAATACTGGTTAGCCCTTTCCCCAGGCAAAAACTTAGTTTTTACCTGCACAGTAAGTCACCAAGGACCAGAGCAGCTTGTAATGAGAGATGAACAGATATTCCATCAATTGTTCAAACTATACTCAGATTTTATAATTTGGCAATTGAGTGGGTTATATAGGTATACTGTATGTAGTGGTCTCCACACCAGGGTAATCTGAATGTTTATTTCTGGGGTGGCTAACTGATATTATCCAGCCTATCTGGGAGAAGTACTGGAGATAATTACCAGATAGTTACATATAGTTCAGCAAGATACTAAACAGGGAAACTCATTTTCCTCTGCAGCAAAAAAATTGGTAATGGAAACTGCAATTATATGAGGTATCCAATCATTCTGTGATGGAAAATAACCTTGATAAAGATAATAAAAAAAAGATTATAGGGGACATGGAAGAAACTATCAGGAAAATGTGCCCCAGAGCAGATCATCCACAGATAAGGATAACCGCTGGATGGATGGTCTATCTCAGAATCATGTACAGTGCAGTTGATGAACAAATTAATAATACAACCTGAGTTAAGGGTCTGACACAATACTGAATTTTGTAATTCATTTCTAGATAGTGTGCTGACCTGTATGACAGCCCTAAAGCTTGTGACAGGCATCAGGACAACTGAAATTTGGATTGTAGTTCTGCCATTTATGAAACTTTTAATGCTGACAACATCTTTCTATGTGAGAGCGTCCCTATGAGTGTACAAGGCAGGAAACAGGAAGGAGAAAACCAATAGTTCATGGAGAGCTCCACAAACTGCACATTGTTTGTTTCTGCACTAAGTACTTGCAGGGTATTGTATCCCTGTTCTATCTACCTGTAAAACACTTTGCAGGGGTTAGAGGGACTTTTAAAGTTATTTTAAAAACCCAGATCAGTAGAGGAGTGCTGAACCAACAAACACTTCTGGGTCAATTGTGCATAAATACTTGCCTCTGCAAGTGGGCACACTGCCACCACGCATGGAGACATGCACCGGTGGGAGTGGAGGCCCAAATAGTTACTACTGAGTTACCAAGATAAACCCACTGTGTGGGAATAGGAGAGTACTTGTAAAGTGAAATACTGAAGAATGAAATGGTGTGCATGGCTGTGAATGATTTGTCTGCAACAAACTACAGTATCTGTAAACAGTTGCAGCTGTGATAATTAATAAGGACAAATACTATAGGGCAAACACCAGGATTCCTGAAAGGCACTTGAGGAAAGGAAATGACACATTTATCTGAACTACTCCCCTGATGACATTAAAACCCTTGGATTACTCTGTTAACAGAATTAGATACATCAAGATTTCCAATTAATTCAGAATACTTCCTAGTGATTCTGATGCAATAGCATTAAAACTTAATGCCAAGACTCCAGAGTGTTTTATATACATATATTGTTACAGAACTACAACTTGAACTAAGCTGCATTTTCCTTGTGAACTGAGTAGCCTTTGGGTTAGACAAAAAAAATGGACAACACAATAGCAATATCACAGGATGGTACCCTGGGTATAAATTGCAATATGTGTGGTACATTTACTGTGGGATCCAGACAGGAGCTAGGTCCTATACATTTTTTTATTTAAGCAATTGGTGTCAGGGCACACTGAGCCAAGGCTTGTCTCCAGGTGCAACATGTCAGCAGTGTAAAGAAATTAAGGATTTAAAAGCTAAGCTCTGAGGACTAGAATTGGAAATTAAAAGCCTGAAACATTTTGTAGATGTTAATATAGATATAGAAAATGAGGCTTCACATATAAACGCATAAGGGACAAGGATGAATTAGAAGAGTAGATGGAAAGATATCACACAAAAGAAGAGAAAGGAAAGAAGAAACTTAATTTATCCCAGAACTACAAAACAGATAGGCACCATTAATGAACACAATGGATCATACTGAACAGCAGACTAATGAGCTAATGTCCTTTTATCAGAACATAATTCAACACAGGAGAAAATACTGTAAATACAGAAGTAAAAAATCAAGATATAATTAAAGGAGCAATGTAGTAATAGAGAAGCTGAAATGGAACCAATACAGGAAGGAGAAACACCTCATCTATAGCATATGACTAGTTTGATAACATATGTATGCACTCAATGCTTGATGTCAGTTTCATGTACGGTCAAAGTCCATGGAGTCTTTGACCACTTGTCCTATGTATGTCCACTATATTGCCTCTACATTATTGTATTGTATACTTGATGTTACTTTTCCACTGTGATTATAATGTAACTGTGTTTTGTAATGGATGTGCCATCTAATTGGCCCAGGTTGTGCCTGAAAATGGCCCCTGGGATCAGTGTGACCCACCCGATACAAATAAATAAATGCAACAAAGAAAGAGCAAATATTCCTATTAGGAACTCAGTGGTAAAATATGTGGACCAGTGCACAGTCCATGATAATAAAGAAACTGTGGCTAGCCATAGTTTTTCAGGGGCAACAATAAATGATATAGGTAAAACGGTACCCAATATCTTAAAGCCCACTGGAGAAAATCCTTTGGTACTTCTACATGCTGAGACAAATAACACCAAAAACCAGACAGTAAAACATATACTTATTGAATATAAAGACTTTAAAAAACTAATAAAAGACAGTAATGCAGAACTTATCATCTCTGAGATTTTGCCTGTACTAAAGGCAAATTATAGATGGACAAATACATTGAAATATATTAATAATAATTTAAGACAGTGGTGCCTTCAGGAATCTAACACATGCATTAAAACATGGAGAATGTTTGATGGGAAATACAATCTATTTGCTTATGATGGACTGCATTTGATTAAAACAGGCAGCAGACTACTGGAGAAAATTTTCCAAAACACTATCAGAAACAGAAACTTAAACTTGCACTCCAGGGGAGAGGAGGAAAAATGTTGCAAATGTCTACAACGTCTTCAACAAAACAGCAAATAAAAGAAAGAATCACAAAATGGAAAATATTCAAATCAATAAAAGACACCAAAAAGACATAAAAGCAATTCTTTTTAATGCCAGGAGCCTCTCAAATAAGATGGATGAACTAAGCTATTTGTTATAAAGACATTCATTTTTGCACCATAATGGAGACATGGTGGCAAGATGATAACTGGGGAACATATACCCAGCTACATGATTTTCTATACAAATAGAATAGGAAAAGAGGAGGAGTTGCCCTGTTAGTAAGAGACATATATGAAGCATATGAAATTAAACCAAATGTACAGAGGACAAAACCAAAGAACACATTTGGGTAAACCTATTGCAACCAGATAACAAAAAATTACAGTAGAATGTGCTATAGGCACCAGGACTAAATACTGGAAGAAACTAACTGATCCCTAAATGCTATAAAATATTGATTCAAGTGGCAGAGCATTAATCTTAGAGATTTCATTGTCGAATATAAACTGGGACAAGTGTACAGGACAAACCAAATATGAAAAACAACTGATAGACATAATGGTTCAGAATGACTCTGTACAACATGTTTGTAAAAATACTAGAGGGCATAACATATTAGATCTAGTTCTTAGTAATATGAACAATGACATTAAAACTGCACTGTTATAGAACCATTAGGGTTAAGTGATCACAACATGGTACAGTTCACAATTATTGACATGATAAATATAGGAAGGATGTCACTCAAGCTAAATGTTGGGACGGCAGATTATACAGGAATGAAGTCATACCTTTGTAACTGGGACTGAAACCAATCTTAAAGAAAAAAACAGTATTAGATATGTGGAACATCATCAAACATAACTAGAGTATTGCTCCTCATAATATATCCCTGAAAAACAAAATACAATAGCAAAGGGAAAGCCTTCTTGGCTCACTACAAAGATCGAAAGACACATTATCAAAGAAGAAAAGAGCACAGAAAAAATATCACAAAAACCCTAAGTTAAAAATATTATTGAGATTTAAGGGAATAGCTATACATTTATTTATTTATTTATTTCATAGATCGGATTTACAAACCTTTGAGTCAGAGACTCATTTACAAAGGTAACTTGTCACAGGAGGGGGACAAACATATTTGTGAGGCAAGACATGTTAAAAATACAGGTGAAATACAAGGTGTATACAGCAAGGCAATCGTGAGACAAAAACAGGTGAGATACAGCAGAGGGGAGAACAAAAAGTAATAATAATACAAAACAATAAAGCAAAACAAGAAAAAATAACAATGCAAGACTGATTAGTACCCTGTGGCACCCGCAGGGTACTATGCATGGTGTGCAGATAACAGAAACCAATTCTAAGTAAGCTAGGATGTATGTAGGACTAGCCGGCAGATGGGTTCAGAGGGTGCTCTAGGAAAGCACTATTATGGACAAGTACAGCTCCGATTGTCAGTGAGGTATTTGGTGAAGTGCTATTTTGAAGGTGCTGATTTTGGGGATGTTTTGTGATGTGCATGGGGAGAGAGTTATACCAAGTGGGTGCTCTGTGGTGAAAGGACCTTTGGCTGAGTGAGGTCCTAGTTCTAGGCACCTGGAAGGTGGCTTTGGTGGCATTGCGGGTGAGTGCCGGGTAGTAGGCCTGTTGAAGGGGTGTAGTGACACCTGGGGGGCAAAGTCCAAGTAGAGCCTTTTTTGCCAAAGTGAAATGTTGGGGCAGGGCAGATTATACAGGAATGAAGTCATACCTTTGTAACTGGGACTGGGAAACCGATCTTAAAGAAAAAACAGTACTAGATATGTGAACATCATCAAACATAAACTAGAGTATTGCTCCTCATAATATATCCTGAAAAACAAAATACAATAGCAAAGGGAATGCCTTCTTGGTTCACTACAAAGATTGAAAGACACATTAACAAGGACAGCGAACATAACTGTGGATAATGAGAAGCATTTTTCAATTATATAAACAGCCAAAGACAAGAATCAAACAGGCTGGATCCACTTCATGTTACAAGTATAATTATATTAGATGAACAAACATGACGAATACTATTAACATTTATTTTCTTTGCATCTTTCAGAATAAAACTAGTCAGGAAAGCTCATTAGCAACAACTGAAAATATGCTCAAGATTTTAACAATACAAACAGAGACGGTGCTGTAATTTAACTAAAGAAATTGAACATAAACAAATCCCTCGGACCAGATGGGATTCACCACGCTTATTAAAAGAAATGGCAGAAGAACTTGTTGGTCATTTGTCTGAGTTATTAATCAGTCATTAAAAACTGGTGAGGTACTAAAGGATTGGGTAACAGCCAATGTTACACCTATACATAAGAAGGAACAAAGGTGGACACTAAAAATTACAGACCAGTAGGTTTGACATGTATCAAGAGTAAGGTCATGGAAGAATATATCAAGGAGTACCTGGAAAATCATATATAAAAAATGAGCCTCTCAGATTATACACAACATGGGTTCACACCTAAAAGATCACGCCAGACCAACTTGATATATTTCTTCAAATATGTTAGTAGCGCTTTGGATAACGGACTCCCAGTACTTGGGCTTTTCCAAGGCTTTAGATTTGATCCCATGTAAAATTTAAAGCCAAAACATATATTATTACACAGCTAGATTGATTCATGGCCTAAGAAAATAAAATAATAAGTACATATAGGAGGCTTTATGTCAGAATGGGGGGAAGTGTCTAGTGGTGTCCCTCAGTGCTCATGTTTTAGGGCCCATACTGTTTAACTTTTTTATGTCATCATTCAAAATATCAAAAAATACATGTGGCCAGTTATTTAAAACTTAGCCCCAGGGCAAAATTAGCACTGCACAGCATGCAAAATAAGCCTGGAACCATTTGCACGCTATATGCAAAGGAATAGCCCGGGGGCTAAATCAGTTGAATATTTATTTTATTTATTGAATTTTGATGACCAGGTCGGCCCACTGGGCCCCGGAGGTCCCTTTTTCAGGGGCGACCCAGGAAGCAACAGTACATGACATAAAGGACAATGGAACAATATACAGGCTGAGGGTTTACAGTAAGCAACAGCTTTCAGATCCATGAGGTATAGCTTTCATATTTATGGGTCATAAATGTCATAAATGTCTAACTGCTTATCCTATTATGCATTTGCTCATGCTACAGCGATGTACAATTGATGAGACAGTACAGTGAGTTCACTAGGAACATTCCTCTAAGATACATAGGATATTTTTCTACGAGCGTGAGGCGGGGTAAGTGCAGACTGTGCAGTGGATAGAGCTTAAGTATGGTAGAGAAAGCTGACGCAGGTCATTATTCTAGAGTTGGGTACCGTAGCATGAGCAGTTACTCAGTGACAGCAGGTAGGTCTTGAGTCTAGTCGCGGAGCTTCGGTACCAATGGGGTTTCCTGCACCTCCAAGGAAGGTTGTTCCAAAGGGAGGGGCAGCGTGTGCGAAGATTTACAACCTGCCTTGGTCCTGACCTTAGGGACCTCTAGTAGCATCTGACCAGAGGACCCGAGGTTCCGACACTCGCTTTTCTGTGAAGAGTCCATTGAGGCTCGGGGGGCATTTGGCTGATTAGTTTTTCGCCAGACAGAGTACAGGGTACCTGAGCCGAGCTTCAAAGGATGGCCAATTGAGCCTTGCTAGGGCCTCACAGTGGTGGCTCCTTGAGTGGGATGAGCAGGCAAGACTACCATGGTTTGTGAGTCTGTAGTCTACCATATTCCAGTTTAGAGACTCCCTGCAGGACTGGGGCAGCATCACGTTAGCATAGGGAGTAGGACACTAGTAGCTATTGCAGTCCTAGTTTCGGGGTCAGCTGTCCCTTGAGCTGATACAGTAATCCGAGTTTGGTATGGATTACTTTTGGTAACTTGGTCTATGTGTTGCTTGAAAGTGAGACCTTGGTCGGAAGGTAAGGCCAAGGTACTTTGTTGAGGAGACTACTTCCAGTTTATTGCCCTCCAGGGAAATAATTTGGAGTGATTGTGATCTATCTAGTCCGAGGGTTTTGGGCCAAACAACATGGCCTTAGTCTTATTGGTATTTAGGACCATTTTGTTCATAGTGAGCCATTCCTCCATGACAGGGATATCCTTTTGGAGGATGGGCCTAGGTCGCTCAGGTTGTCAGAGGCTTTATAAATAACAGCATCATCCGATATTGGATTACCTTGCTGTTCCCACAGTGGTTGTGCATTTCATTAATAAACAGTGAGAACATTAAAGGCCCTAGTATCGACCCTTGTGGGATGCCCTCCTTTAGGGATTGTGGTTTGGAAAGTTTATCTTGCCACCTGACTCTTTGGGTGCGACCTGAAAGGTAGCTTTCCACCCATTTAAGGGTATGGGTATCCAGGCCTATGTAGAGGAGTTTGTGGAGTAGAAGTCTATGATCCACAAGGTCAAAGGCCTTGGAGAGGTCCACAAAGACCGCCCCTATGTTGGATCCAGAGTCTAATTCTCTAAGTACATCAGTAGAGAATTTTGTTAAGGCTGTATCAGTCCCATGTTTGGCTCTAAAGCCATGTTGTGACAGGGACATCACCATGTGTGTCTCAAGGTATTCCCTAAGTTGGGTATATACTAGTTTCTCCTGTATTTTTGCCAGGATACACAGCAGTGAGATAGGCCTATAGTTCTCCATAGGTTCCACAGGCCCTCCCTTATGTATCAGGACCACATGCACCTGTTTCCACAGCCCTGGGACATGCCCTTCACGTAAGAACCTGTTGATGAGCCAGGTGAGCGGTCTGGCAAGTACCGGGGCACCTTCTTTAAGCAGTCTAGATTTAATTCCAACCGGGCTTCCTGAGCCTCACGTTTTCAGGGTTTTTAGGATAGCCGAGACCTCATTTATCTTTGCCAGCCGCAGGTGGAAGAGTGGGCGGTGATGGATTGGGGGATCCAGAGGAGCAGACTGGTAGTTGGGCACCACGGACCCAGCGTTCTGCTTGTCCGGGTTTGTAAAGAAGTTGTTAAGGGCTTCAACAATTAGTGCCTCATCATGCAGTATCTGCCCATTAGCCTTGATAGGGCATGTGCCAGTCTTTTTGTTCCCCTTTAGCAGTTCATTGATATTGGACCAGAACGTCCTAGGATTTCCTAGGTTTGTTTTCTGGAGGTGGTTAAGGTACACCTTTTTAGCTTTCTTGATGGCCTGTTTACATTAGTTTCTGAGTGCTCTGTAGGTCACCCAGTCCACCAGGAGTGAGGAGCCCTTAAACTTTTTTCCAGGCTTTGTCTCGGCTTTTCATGAGGGCTTTTAAGGATGGGGTAATCCACTTGTAACAGTGGCCTTTTACCCAATAGGTCTTATTTGGGGCAAGTAGGTCCGCTACCCTCAAGATAGCTCTGTTGAAGAAGTCAACTGCCTCCTACAAGGTAGAGAGACATCTTAGGGATTCCAATCTTATTTGCCCAGGAGGATATTGTGCTGAACCGGAGAAAACTTTGAGTAGTCCCTGGTGGTGAGCATTCTAGGTGGGACCTTTTCAGCCCTATTTTCCAGACACAGAATATGGGCGAGTGGTCACTGAGTGCATCAGCCATGGTGCTGGCTGATTGACATTTTTGGTTGGATACCAATGCCCAGTCATGGTAGAGTGACTTCCGTTTATGGTTCAGTCTGGTGGGAAGGGAGATGATCTGGGCAAGGTTTACCTCATGCAGCAGGCCACTAAACGAGGACCTTGTTTCTTTGGCCCAGTTCAGGTTGAAGACTCCAAGGATCAAAAGTTCCGATTTACACTCCACCATTAGGTTTTTAGTGAGTGCCTCAAGGGAGCTGAGCGCATCCTTCGGGGGACTGTATATGCACCCAATGCAAATGAAGCCATGCAAATAGTATTGAGAGTGCAGTGCAAACATAGCCTGGCAAATAAGACAGCTCTGAATATAGCAACCTGGAAGGCCAAACTGCAACAGCAGCTGAGTGCACACAGAGGTGGAGTAAGGCAGAGCTGCAGTAGGTGGCTAATGTGAGTGATAGCACTGAAGTGGTGCACAACAACTGCAAACAACATTGCAGGCCAAACACAGCAGAGCTGTGCTACATTTTTGATAAGTTTGCCTGGGGCTGACAAGTTTGCACGCGGCTAACTCATTTGCCCAGCGTTAACACGTTTTCCTGGAGTTAACACATTAGCCCAGTGTTACATTTTGCTATACTAAAAGCTCCTATACAAATGAGCCTACTGCACTTCAATACTGGCAATCTGTGGGCAAACAGCCATATTAGCATCTCATTATGGCCTGCTTTGCATGCATTACCATGTAGATTGCCCAGTGCTACTGCATGGTGCACACAGCTCCACCTAATGTCAGACTGAAATTACAGGTTGGTACAGTAGGTAGCATGGTGCACTCACAGCTCCACCTGTATGTCAAACATGATAAAACGTTCAGCTGTAGGCTGGGTTTGGACACAGAAGCACAGATAATTATGGCCCAGGGGACTAGCACCATAGGAACAGGTGGCTGTGCTGCATGCCATAGGCATATTGTTATTCCTGCTACTGTGCAGTATGTATCAGATGGTACAGTACCATAGTAGCTGGAATTGTGAAGGTCACAGCAATGGTGTATCAGGCAACAATAATTGCTGCTTTCCACACAGTGACATGCACAGCTGGCAGGTGTGTTCTGACAGTGGACAACACAGTCATACTGTCCTGTGACTCATATATGCTGCACCAGTGGTATGGAATTCCCACACTAACATACAAATGGCTGGCTGTGCATGATGGGGAGTCTGGACAGGTATGTGGTATGTGCGCTGGGGGGGACAGACACATACCATCATACAGGCACACTTATGTTAGGGGTATTCCTATCACTGGCACATGTGCACTGTGTGGATGGCCCCAGCCATGTGGCAGCACCTACTATGTGGTGCAGTCTGGCCACCTGTACACCCTCCCCTCAGTACCCTCCATTCCCCCAGTGCTGCATGTGTGTGCTGGATTGTGGCAGTGCACCCCTCTGAGGGGGACTGGATTTGTGTGCAGCATGTCTCCTCCATTGCATATGTAGTGGCCAAGGTGGCCATCTGCCCTCTCTGCCTCCTCCTTGGCTGCAGTCATCAGGTGCACCATGATGCTGTTGTTGCTTACAGCCATGTTGTCTGTTGCTGCTGTGTCCATGCTCCCTATTCTTGTTTTACCCAGAGTTAAGATGGTAATTTGTGCCACACAAAGTGTCATGCAAAGTTGTGCCAACACTTTTGCAGTGCTAACTTGCTGAATGTAGCATAGTGCCTGTATTCATGTACATGTCTCTTCTCTTTGCATGGTGCATACATTATAATTTTGCCCGGTGCTACTGCAGTTTGCCCACTTTAGTTCATCTTTGAATATAGGAGATCCGCCAAACCAGGCACAAACCCAGCGTAAATGGTTTGCGCTCCAGCACAAAGTTTTGAATAACTGGCCTTTGATCACAAAGTTTGCAGATGACAGCAAACTTGGAGCTGTAGTAAGTACCTACCAGACATTTTAAACTTTCAAAATGACTTAGACAAAGTACAACTGGCTGTACAACACAAGATTATCTTCAGTACAGAAAAGTGCAGTGTAATGCACATTGGTAAGGACAATTTACTAGCCAGTTACAATTTAAATGGTAAAGAACTTAAGAGCACGTACTCAGAGAGGGACTTGGGTATCCTAGTTTCAAATGACTTAAACTAAACTAAACATACTTCTGAAGTTGTAAAAAAGACTAGTAAAATTACAAATTGTGTACCAAGAAATATAAAGAGCAGAGATAGTACAATAATACCACCTTTATATACATCACTTGTTAGACCCTGATGGAGTATATCATCCAGTTCTGGAGCCCTTACCACAAAGGGACATCAAAAATCTACAGGAAAATAACCAAGAAAAATAACAATCTCAACAATTTAATATACTGTATGATGAGAGAAGGGATAGTTTGGGACTATTTAACCTGGAATATCGAGGCTAAGAGGAGATCTTTGCCTGCCTTTGCAGCTTTCAGAAATTAAGATCTCTGGGAATCTGTAGGTCTGAAAAGAAAGAGACTATTAAATCTACCAGATCACTCATACCAAATAAAGGGAGAATTATAGGACAAAGAAAAGAGGAACCTGGTTCAGTCAGAGACTTGTAACAACCTGGAACACTCTGCCTGTGGATATCGTAAATAGTGATACCATCACAACATTCAAGCTCAAATTAGATGATTACATGGGGTATAAACAAACCATTGCTACATGTTGAGCCTACTTTGGGTAAGCTATAGGACTCAAAATCCTACTTATGAAATACTACAAAATACACCAGTATGTACCTACATACTGTAGGTTTGCCACCTTTGTAGCAGCCAGAATTACAATTTGCCATCCCTGGTGCCCAGTGTCAGGATCCCTTGTGTCAATCAGAATATTGAGAAGAACAGTCAAGAGCAGTCTTCACTTTGCACTCTGCCTGTCCTCTTGTAATTTCCAAGATGACAACCAGAGCTCACAGGATAAAGGGCTTCTGGAGGCACACATGTGAGCATTTTTTCTGTTCAGTGCCACCTGCAGATAATGAGATATAGAGAATAAAGTACAGGTAGAGTACGTAATTTTTTTACACATACTTGAGGTGTGTGTAATGCCTTCTAAACCCTGAACCCAAAGCTTGAGGGATATATTGGTGTCGTGTGGACACCTATAATAAGGTGCTATCTGACACCATCAACTCCCTCGCACCTATCCGTGTATGACCAAGAACTTCGTACCTCAGGTCTCCTTGGCATGATGGAGATCTCAGGGAAATGAAGAAGATGGGTCAGAGAGTAGAGCGCTGCTGGAGGAAATCCCGCCTGGAGATGGACAAACTGGTTCTGCATGCGCATTATTGCGCATACCAGGAGGCAATCAACTGAAAGAAGACAGCATTTCTGTCTCGGGAGATTGCTGCTGGGAGAAACTGACCAGCCTCACTCTTCCAGACTGTTGATAGACTTCTTCATCCTGTCTGTCTTCAGCCCGGAAGAGTTCCCTCAAATGAGGATTGTGAGGATTTTGCTCGTTTTTTCTCGGACAGGGTGTCTTTGATCCGGCGGGAGGTTTCTTCAGCCAGCTATACCATTGCTGTCAGTGGTTGCCAGTTGTGTGCTGAGTGCACTCCGCCTAGTTGGGGAGAGTTTAGGCCAGTGGAGGTCCGTGAGGTTATTGAGGTGGCAGTCAATCTGAAGCATACCTTCTGTGAACTGGACCCAGTGCCAACACGTTTCTTAATGAGATGCACTGACTCTGTTGGCCCGGTGTTTGCCCTGATTGTCCGGTGCTCCTTAAACTGGGTGTCTTCCAGATGCCTTGAAGGAGGTCTTCGAGACCCCTTTAAACAAATCTGCTTTGGACCCGGAGGTCAGGGCAAATTACTGTCCCATCTCCAGTCTCTCATTTCTGAGTAAGATTGTTGAAAAGGTGGTATCGCTTCAGTTGGAGGAACATCTCATGACTCATAAGCTATATGATTCTTTCCAGTCGGCTTTTCGGGCCAGACATAGCACTGAAATTGCGTTAGTTCAGGTGCAGAATGACCTCCTCAGGGCTAGAGACTGAGGGGACAGGACAATTCTTGTTCTCCTCGATCTCTCTTCAGCATTTGATACTGTGGACCATTGTGTGTTGCTTCTCCACCTGAGGGAGATATGTGGACTCACCGGTATTGTCATCAAGTGGTTTGGGTCCTTTCTCACCAATAGGAGACAGCGGGTTGTGATGGAAAATTTCTCATCTACACCCTGCCTTCTTTTGTGTGGAGTCCCTCAGGGTTCTGTACTGGCCCCAATGTTGTTCGCAGTATATATGCTGCCCTGGGGGTCATTAGGAAGTATGGTCTGAGTTTTCATTGCTATGCCGATGATACTCAGCTATACTTATCCTTTGCCCCAGGAACATCAAATGCAGTGGATGTGTTAAATATCTGTCTGGCTGAGATTAGTGACTGAATGGCCTCCAGTTGGCTCCGACTGAACCCTGACAAGACTGAGGTATTGGTAGTGGAGTCAAACAGAGTTCGTGATGGGATGGCCTCTGACTCCGCAACTGGACTTGTGCTAGGAGCTGCGTCATTGATTGCCTCCCCTTGGGTGTGAAATCTTGGCATGATGTTTGAGAGGAATTTGTCCATGGAGGTTCAAATATATTCCGTGGTCCATTCCTGTTTTTTCCATCTTTGAAACATTGCCAGGATTAAGCCCCTTGTTCCGTCTCTGGACTGCCCTACCTTGATACATGCCTTAGTCAATTCTAGGCTTGACTACTGTAATGCCCTCTATCTCGGGGTCTCTGGGGGCTCTCTTTGCAGGCTGCAGCTAGTGCAAAATGCTGCTGCCCGGCTTTTGACTGGGCAAAGTAAATTTTGCCATATTACACCTGTGTTGCGCAAATTGCACTGGCTGCCTGTCAGGTGGAGAGTGCTCTTCAAGGTGGGGTTTCTCACCTATAAGGCCCTACATGGACAGGGCCCTGGTTACCTGTCAGTTCTCCTGGTACCTCTTCCTCTTCCCATAATCTCTGCTCTTCTAGTGGTGGCCTCTAGCTGTTCAAAGAGCAAGATTAAAATCTGCAGGCGATCGAGCCTTTAGTGTTGCTACTCCCGCTCTTTTGGAACTCTTACTAGCTGTAGTTAGAGGCCCCACTATAACTGACTTTAAGGTTCACCTGAAGACCTTCTTATTTTAGCAAGCTTTTGGGGTTTAATTTTGATTATCTATATTTATTATTATTATTTTATATATTTATGGTATGAAATGCTATAAAGTTTTGTGCGGCTCAGAGCTTTTGGGATTGGGTGTCTTTTTAAATAAACTTGCCTTGCCTTGCCTTGCCTATATCATGCATCATCACACAAGGATGTGTAAAAATACACCTCTAGTCATACTTATTTTTCATAATTGCTACTTTACTTATCGCCAGTTTGTTTTCCTGCAGTGGTCTGAGGAATCTGGTGCTGACTGCCTAATTTATCCTGTTTCCCAGCCACACTGCCTGTCATGGGGCTGGGAACAACATTTTAAATTGCTGTCTGAATCTCCTTCAGGTCAGGTCCCAGTTACTCTGCCTGCCCTGAAGTCTGGGACGCAATAATGTTCACTTTTTTCACTGCATCGGTAGTTTTGGTGGTTGGCAATGGTTTTCACAGAGTGTGCTCATGCTTATGCTTGATTGACAGCTCTCAACTGTTCACATTCACTGTGACAACCTGCCCGTTATAATGGAAAATTGCACCTTGGTTATCTCAGTGTAATCACATCAAGTCAGTAATTATATATTTTAATCATTACAAAACTGTGATACCAAGTGACAGCAAGCATTATAATAAGTTGAAAGAGAAAGCATTACAACAGCAGTATCGAGGTAGTCATGATGGAACTGGATTCTGTGCCTCATCATCTTCATGAGCCAGTAGACAAAAACAAGTTATATTTCATGCAGTGCCAAGAATAGTTTAGAACACTGCCATATTTCATAGTACATTTGCTTGAACCATATTGTTAACGCTCATATTACAACAGTACAAAACACATTCTTGAATGCTATAGGACAGCGGTCTTGTACCATATATTTCTAACACTTTTATGGAATTCTTTCATATAAACTGGTATGACGTACACGTACAGCAATTTTTAATTTTTTAACTTCATTGATTTTTATAAAATATACAAAGTAACTAGTGTATTTCAGCATCTAGCTTTTCAATTTTAAAAGCTTGATATATTGCTCAACAAAAAAGTGTCCTACATGTGGGAGTTTCACTGGTTTAGCTCCCTAACTCATACTCACCCAATGTTCACCACACTTGTAGAATTAAGAGACCCTGATGTGACAGTGGAACACGCAAAATGCTAAATTTATAGCATTAGAAATTATTAAGAGATCAGCAACTAATAATCACACACTGTCACCATTCATAGGACAGAAGGTCAGAATATGCTATGCTCAATTTGTCAGTAGGATGAAACACATTATTGTACTTCTTGTAGCAGGACCAAACACTGTAACATTTTGCTCTATATCAATGTTCCAGTGCTGCCACAATTCAAAATACAATTCTCTTCAGCCCAGCAGTCTCTAGCATTCGCACACTTGCACAGCACCGAACGTGAGCCGGGGGCGACAAAGTGAGACTCACCTCACCACACACAAACTCATTTAGGATGATGATAAAAACATAAAGAAATGAAACTCTGACCTGTACAGTGCAAACCAGATTAAATACTGCACACCAGAAAGCAATTCCATTCCGATGAATGAACCGTATCAGGTGCCACCACCAAAAGTGCCAAATCATACAGGAGACCTGATTGGTCATTAGGTCCTACATCAGAATGTAAGTGAAAAAAAGCAACCCACACATCCTTTTCCATTTCCTAAGCATGTTCACTTACAGAGATCACGCTGCAAGGGAAACATACATTTAAAAGATGCTCTACTGTATATCATCTGAAAAGGGACACACTCACTCACCCTAACTGCTGCTATCAATTAAAGAAACACTGAATTTCAAAGTGTGCAGGAAAAAAAAACTCAGTGTGTTCCTGAGGGACTGCAGACACGTAACATGAGCAGTAGGTGGGGATGACAGGGGGCAGTTGGCAGCACTGCTGGTCAAGCCAAATACAGTCTAATATACAGGACAGTACATAGAGAGACTATTTTTTCTTTTGTTTTACAGTAGCAACTAAAACATTTTTTTCCTATTTTTTTTATTTTAATAGCTTTTTATTTAAATTTCTACTGGGGACCCCTTTTTAAGTGCAATAAGACACTCCGAGGTGTGGGTTATGGCCTGATAAGAGCACTTCCCAGGTGTTAAAGGTACTCAGCTCAAGCACCTCATGCCTCATAATGCACCTGGGGCATGCTCTTATCAGGCCATAACCCACACCTCATTATGTCTTATTGCTGGCTAATCACACTGTCCACTTTGTGCCACACTAAGAGGTCCTCTGTGTATGGCCTCCAACGTGTCTGAATGAGTTGTGTCCAGTTAGTACAGTGCTGTTCATTTTAGTCCATGTAAACCATGTGAATATGGAAACAGTTGTTTCTTGTTCATCAATATTTTAAGAGACTTGGGATTTGGTAAAGCATGAGTTATAATACAGCGTGAACAAGGGTTCATGTTTTATAGAACGTTAGTCATCCATTAGCCAACCACTTTCTGTTACAAAAAAATAGGCAAAAAATGTTTTTTTTGTAGTCATACTCTAATAAACATGCTGGTGATATAAGTTTGGATATAAAGTTTAGATTTGGATATTTTGGGTAAGGGGCAATTTAAATGCTTCTGATGTTTACAGTTGGATGTTTTGCTGAGTGAGATATGTTTGAATTTGGAAGTTTTCGATGTTTTCAGTTGGCTGTTTTTCTAGAAATTTGGAAAATAAAGTCATATTAACGCCTAGTGACCCATGCAGTCTGCCCATACCTATCTTATTTTGGTACAGTGCCCCTGTCATCCCTCCCTACCACCACCCCCACCACACACACACACACACACACACATATACAGTCTGCCCCATTATACACTAGTCTTATGTGCCGTCCCATTTCTTTTGAACCCTCAGGATGTTTCACCCCGATAAACTCTTCTAGAAGTTTGTTTAAGTCCAGCATCACATCACCACTCTCACTATAAAAAAGTACTTCCTGAACATCCTTCTTGAACCCCCCAACACATTAGTTTCAGGGAGTTACCCCTGGTACCCGTGTTATCACGCATTGTGAACAGCTGACTGCTATCCACCTTGTTCATTCTGTGGAGGTACTCAAATGTTTCAATCATGTCACCCCTTTTGCTCCTGTCTTACAGCATATACATGTTGAGATTCTCTATGTGCTCCTTGTAGGACCCATCATTTTCCCCTGTATGATTTTGGTGGCTTGTCTCTGCATCACTTCTAACCTGTCCCCATCTTATCTCAAGTGTGGGCTCCAAAACTGCACACATTACTTTAAGTGAAGTCAGGATATATACAGGGGCCTTTTATTAAGTCCCTCTTCTCCCTCTACATCCCAGCATCTGATTTGTCTACCCACAGCCCCACTACATTGTGTCGATGCTTCCATGTTCTCCATTGTTAATACCTCCAAGTCTCTTTCTTCTCATGTGCTCTGCACTGCCATGCCATTCATCCTATACTCCATTTTTGGGGTCATGGCCACTATGTGCATTGCCTTGAACTTTTGACATTACATTTCTGCACTCTACACCTCAACTACACCTCCAGATTTTCCTGATCTTTCTTTTGTGGCCCTTGTCCCTCCTCAGTGCCCACTCTGCCACAGTCCTGGTGTCATCTGCAAAGAGGCACATCTATCCGTGAACCTCCTTCTGTATATCACAAATAAATATGTTAAGAGAAGTGGGCTCTGGGGCACTCTACTGCAGATACTCTTTCCCTTGAGGGTTCTTCATTTAGGGCCATCCTCTGGGTTCCCTCACTCAGTCAATTTTTCATCCACCCCATAATCTAGCCCCCACCTGCAGGTCACGCAGCTCTTTTTCAGTCTTCCAAGTGGGAGGGCATCAAAGACTTTGCTGAAGTGTAGGTACATGACATCAACCGCCTAACCCCTATCCATGGCCTTTGTCACCCAACTGAAGAATTCAGTCAGGTTTGTTTTGCACAACACTAGAAAAAGCTGGCTACCAGAAATGTATAAAAAATGTACTATTGAATGCAACAGATCTGTTCACTGGGTATGAAAGCTCTAGGATGTTTTGCTTTGAATATTTTGGAGTGGAGGATGATTTTGATTTTTTAGATGTTTGGCTTTAGATATTTTAGAATTTGAATATGGTATTTTAGAAAATTTGAATATCTGTGTTTTAAAATAGGTATGTGAATCTTCTAGAATGCTTGATTTTGATATTTTTGAATGTTTGGACTGTAACGTTTTTGAATGTTTGGATTTGAATGTTTTTTTTTTAAATGTTTGAATTAAAAAATGTTTAAATGTTTTGATTTGGGTGAGTTTTATAATGTTATATCTGGACTCTGTTTTGTCATTTAGCATTAATTCTATCTACAGATTAAATTTTTTTTCAGAATTGTTCTGACCTTTTTTCAACTGTCTCAGGTGAGATGTTAATCCTGAGATGAGAAGTTATACTGCCTGTTCTAGTGATTTCTCAAGTGGACAGTAAATATCCCTTGGCACTTCTTTGTAGAGAGAGGAATGGCTCTGGTGTTGAGGACAAATTTTCTTCATCCAGTAGATGAACCTGGTGCATTATACTAGGATTCTATACTTGGATTTGTCAGATGAACAGAAGGCAGTTGCCCATGATGTCCATCTCCCACACTAGCAGGTTATCTGATACCAAATGAAAGTAATAAATGTTCATCTAACCTTCATCTGAACATGGAGAACGTATTGGCTTCAGCCACCTGCCTTGGTACGTTATTCCACAGGGTAATATTCTTTGAGTGTAGAAATATCTTCTATTGTTCCTCCTAGGATATGTTAACATTAGTTGGTGGCTTTGGCTTCTAAGGGAGAATTCTGTTTGTTTTTTACTAGGTCCAAATGTCCCATTAATTGACTATCACTTGACATGTGGTACATTTGTAAAGGTCCCCCGGTTCATCTGAGTTCTAGTAGATACAGCTGTAGCTCAGTCAGCCTGTGTTCATAACTCTTGTTGCCTAGGCTATCCACCAGTTTGGTCACTCTCATCTGAACCCCTCCAATCCTACAATGTCCTTTTGCAAATATGGGTTCCACAGGCGGGACCATAGTCCAAGTGGGGCCTAACAAATGTCCTATACAGTGGCATAATGCATGCTCTGTTCCTGGTTGTGAAGACCCTTTTAATACAACCTATTATCCTATTGGTTTTCTTGATCTCTTCGCTACACTGTCTGCCAAAGTTGAAGTCACTTGTGATCACTATCCCCAGATCCTTTTCACAATCCATTACTTTGGGTTGAACCCCATTTAAGGAATAATTGTTTAACTCATTTCCTTCCCCTAGATGCATTACAACACACTTCTCAGTGTTGAAAGACATGCCACTAGCTTTTGTCCAATCTTCCATAATCTTTAGGTCTTCTTTCAGAGAGAGGCCACTTGCTGTACTGAGCCTGCTACCTGCTCCTATTTTTGTGTCATCAGCAAATTTTACAGTAAAGTTGTTGATGTATCTGTCATGTCATTAATAAATATTTAAAATAATGCTGGCTCCAGAACAGACCGCTGGGGTACCCCCACTTGACACTGATTCCTTCCCTGAGAAGTGGCCTCTGATTCTTACCTGTCATGTTCTATTAATTAGTCAGGACTCTACCCATTTTACTAGTGTATTATTTATACCCATATGATGCATTTTATTTATCAGTTAGGAGTGTGGCAATGTATCAAAAGCTTTACTCAAATCTAAGTACACCATATCCACAGGGACTTTCTTGTCTAGTAATGCACTAACTCTCTCACAGAACACTAGACTGTTTGTCAGGCAAGATCTATGGTGCTTAAGTCTGCATTGTGGTTTGTCCTCAAGTATTTTTGACATGATTTCCTGCTCAGTCATCTCCTGAATAAGGGACTCCAGTATTTTACCTAGGATAGAAGTCAGACTTATAGGTTTATAGTTACCTATATTACCCCAATCTCCCTTTTTGAAAATTGGCACAATTGCCGACCTCCAATCTAGTGGGACCTCCCTGGTGTCTATTGTACATTGGGTCTACAAGCCATAAGCTAAGTTCCTTTAGTAGTCTGAGGTGCACTTTGTTTGGCCCTGCTGATTTAGATGTTTTAATATTTTTTAATGTTTCCACTATTTCTTCTTTGGTTATTCTTGGAGCCTTAACTGATCACCCAAGATTATGTGGCTCATTACCTGATGTTCTTTCTGAATGCCCTTTTAATAGATTGAACAAAAATACTTATTAAATTCCTAGGCCATAGCTGCTGGTTCTGTTAATTCAGTACCCCTCATTTTTAGGGGACCAGAGGTCAAAAATTGGAAAACTCCATGCAAAGTTTAAACCTGACTCAAATAGTCCATTCTCCTACCAGGAAAGAAAGTTTAACTAGTCCTGGCAGTTTATTGGATCTTATTTTTATATCTTTGGATTTGGCTGTAAGAGATAAAAGGGTATGCTCCCCAAATTTAGGAGATCATAATGTTATACAATGTAGCTTGGATATTACTCACAAAACTAGATCTGTGACTAGACAATCTCACATAATTAGGAGATGTTATCCTAAATTTGACAGACTACTATTTAGAGGTTATTTATCAAAAATGCCTTGGTATAGGATCTTCCTTATTCTTGATTTAAACATGGTAGTGGATGAATTTACTGTTATGGTTATTGAAGCATGTAACAGGTTTGACCCCCAGAAAATATTTGAACAAAAATCAAACTATTTGCCCTGGCTAAATCTGAATATAAGAAAACTAATCAGGTATAAAAACTAGCTTGGGAAGAAAGCAAACAAATCCCTAGACTCAGAAGTATGGGTTAGGTTTAAAAAATGAGGAATAAAGTTAAACAAGAAATTAAGAAATCAAAAGCAGATTATTACAAAAAAAAAATTAAGGAAACAGATGATCCCCAAAATATTGGTCTTTAATCAAAGCCCTTTCAACTCCTGTTAAAAACTTTCCAGAGGTTAAGATCAGGGAAAATGGGACACTTCAACAGGCTGAAGCTTCTGCTGATCTATTGAATGAGTATTTTATAAATCTTCCTATGTATGTCTTGCCTATAATAATAAACCAACAGGACATGTAAATGGGTCTAATCTCTTTGAACAGGTGTTACTTCTGAAACACCATATCCACAATTCAGATTCAGGAAAATCACCTGTGCAGAAATAATTAAGATTATAAACAAACTTACAATAAATAAACCTGTGGATTAGACAATATAGAAAACAGGTTATGAAAAGAATCAGTCTTGTAGATTCTCCAATACTTAGGGATGTTTTTAATTGGAGCATCAGTGAGGGATTTTCCCACAAAATTGGAAAATGACAAATTTTATTCCAATTGCCAAAGGCAGTGATCCATCTGATCCTTCAAATTAGCACACAATAGCCTTGTTCTCTACTGTTGCCAAGATTTTGGAAAGAATAGTACACTGACAACTCATGAATTATCTTGAAAAATACAATAGGATAATCTCATTTCAATCAGATTTCAGAAAAAGCAAGTCCATGGCCACTGCACTCATGGGCTTTTAGATTTGGTTGCTACCTCATTGAGGCTGCAGATTCTGTAGGTGCAGTGTATGTGGACCTGTCAAAACATTTGATTTCGTAGATCATGCCCTATTACTAAAAGCTTTAGTGAAAATTGACTTGACTGATGAACCTTGCAAATTATTCCATTCCTACTTAACCAGTAGGACTCAAGTAGTTACAGCAAATGGCCATCAATCTAGGTTTCTGTCTGTGAAATGAGGGGTTCCCCATGGATTAATCCTGGGTCCCCTTTTGTTTATCATTTACATAAATGATTTACCTAATTACATGGACCATTCTCAAATTAAACTGTGTGCAAATGATACAGTACTTGTTGCTGTTGGAAACAACCCTGAGCAGATGGAACATAGATTGCAATTGGATTTCTTAGTGAAGTAGGAGCTATTTACCACTCTAGGACTGTTGATCAATAATAAAAGACACAAATCATTTTTGCCCAACCTAGCAAATAAAAAAATAAACTAAGTCCTAAACTTCGATAAAGACTCAGAAGTGTAATACGTTAAGCCAAACTTCAGTATACAAATATTTGGTGCATAATTTGACCAGCACCTAATTTTTTAATATCATATAAAGGAACTTATAAAAAAAGGTAACACTAGGATTGGTGCAATGAGAAGGATTTCAAACTGCACAATTAAACAAGTACATCTAATGACAGTAAATTAGTTAATTATACCAGTCATTGACTATGGGTGTCATGTTTCTTGTCATGCCTATAAAACCCATTTAGAGAAACTGGATATAGTATATAATAGACTGGCAAGATGTAGTTTAAGGTGTGAATATAGTACCCATCACTGTTTAATGTACTCTCTTTTTGGGTGGAACCATCTTGATATAAGAAGGAAGGGTATCTGGGTAAACCATGTACAGAGAATTTTATGAAAACACTGTCCTGATAGGACTAATTGAAAAGCTGCAAAAGCCAGGTCATGGTATAAACTTAGAAAATAATAGAGAGAAAGAATAGTTCTCAATCAATCTATGGATTTTTTGGTCGACTATGATTTACTGTCTGATTTTCAACATGGCTTTAAGCCTAAGCACAGCACTTAGACAGCCTTGATGGGGTTCGCTGGCTACATACAGAGTTCTCTCAATAAGGGGACTCTGTTGCAACTATTTTATGGACCTCACCAAGGCCTTAAACCTTGTTAATTATGATTTGGTTCATTTTTCAGTTTCTGAGGTAAATTTTTCTAATGAGGTTACTGATTGGTATGTTAACTACCTTACTGAAAGAGCTCACAAAACTGCCATTGAAGGAGCATTATCACAACCCAGAAAAAAACAAGTGTGGATCCCCCAAGGCTCCATCCTTGGTCTTCTTCTTTTTTTACTTTATATGAATTTTGCCCCTCAAACTTGCCTTAAGTCACAAATGATTTTATTTGCTGATAATATATTCATTTATTATAATCATAGCAATCCATTAGTTGGGTTGATGTTGTCCAAAGTTATTTTTACCTTCCATAATTGCTTAGTTTCTAAACAAATGATATTGAATGTTAAAAATCAAAGTATATGATATTTTTGAGCTCTAGGAAGCATGACAGGGACTTTCCTTAAATTGTTGATCTTAATGGAGATATGATGGAGAAAGTTGACCATTTCAGATACCTTGGGGTTATTTTGGACTCTAGACTAATCTTTGAAAATCATATTTCAGTTTTCATAAAAACTATCCACCAGAGGCTAGGGGGACTTTACAGAATTAAGAAGTTCTTGACCCCCCAATCTAGGGAACAACTTACCCATGTTTTTTTACTAGGGTAACTTGATTACGTATTTTGATCTATTCATCTACTAATGAAACATCTCTCTAAACTCAAAGTTATTTATAATAGTATAATAAGATTTGTATCAAGATCTCCCTATATGATACATAGTTGTGACCTATTGAGAAATTCCAATCTTTCTTCATTGGAAAACAGTACAGTTGAACCTCGGTTATCCGGACCTCGATTTTCCGGATAACTGACTCGTACGGACTTCAAGTCATGCCCCATCAAATATTGCAAATGCTATAATACCATTAGATGCTAGTACTGTGCCAAAACAACACTCTTACAGTCTAAGTAGCTTTGCTTAGTGTGACTGCCTCTCTATGCAGTGGTGTTAATGTGTGTCAGCTAATACTGTATAATTAAACTTCTGATGTCACTGGCTCATTGCCTTCCTCTGTTCCAACCGAGTGCTTTCTTACAGTACTTAATGTGAACATCATTCATAGCCTCAGATAGCATCAGATCACTGAAATGGCTGAGCCAAGTCATTTTGCCTGACAATATCCCCGAACGCCTTGATTTCCGAAATGGCCAAAATGACTGCAAATTCGTTGGAGATCAAGGAGCTGTACGCCTGATAAGAACATTCTCACTCACCTGACCTCACTGACGGGCATATTCTCAGCCTGGCTAGCAATCCCGGAATACCAGAAGAAAATTCTGATCCCGATAAACTGGGAGCAGAGGAGACAGTGTCCTATTCACAGGCAGTGGAACATTTTAAAAGGTGCAAGTATTGGTTAGAGAGACAGACTGATGCCGATCCAGTGCACCTAATAACACTGAACAGACTGCTTGTATTGACATCAAAAAAGAAATAGAGCAGGGCAAAACAAATTACACTGACTGAGTTTTTTAAAACCGAGTGAAGCTTTAACATTTTTTTGAAACTGAATAACGTGACTAAGCATTTAATTATGCATTTTAAAAATTATTACTTTACTTGTAGAGAGCACACTATTTAATAAATACTGTTCCGTGTTTCAACCGCATTGTATGGTGTGTTTGTGGTACTGCGGTATGGGCATTTTTCGATTAACTGGACAATTGATTATCCGGATGAAATTGCTGTCCCCGAGAGGTCTGGATAATCGAAGTTCAACTGTATTAAGATAAAACTTGGCACCTTGTTATTTAAGGTCTCTAGGGTCAGTTTCTGCCACAGTTCTGTCCCTATTCCCAAAGTCTCTGACAGTTTATAGTTCCCAAAGTCAAAAAACCATTCTGTCAGAAATCATTTTCTTACAGCTTCTGTATTTTTCAACTCCATTCCTACAGTAATCAGTAATTGTTTAATATTGTTCACTTTTAAATCAAAACTTAGGGCTTGGCTGGAAAGTTTTATTACATATAGTTATTGTTAATACAGATCAGACTGGCCCCACGCCCCAAGCAGTGCCCTCGGACAAGGCGGCACCTTTCAGCCATTTTTCCTGGCTACCACCACTACCAACTGAAACCAAGGAACCATCTGCCTGGATTGGTGGTAGTTCAGGTGGATGTTAAAGATCCCATGGCACTTATCGAAAAGAGTAGGGGAATTTCCCCGGTGTCCTGGCCAAATTTCCCTCATTCACTAAAAATACCACCAACAGCTTAATCTGGTTCAAGGTCAGTTGGCATTCATCTGTATCCCCCCTCCCCCGGGTCATGCCTGAAAATAGGCAGGATTTGTCTAGTGCACTTACCCGGTCAACAAAAGCTAAATAAAATAAAAAAATAAATAAGGACCTGAAGCCGACCTCCTGGTCCTGCTCCGTGGACCCTGACCCAAGATCAGACTGGCCCCCTGCCCCGAGCGGCACCTTCGGACACGGTGATGCCTTTTATCCATTTTTCCTTGCCGCTGCCACTACCGACTGAAACCAAGGACTTGAAGCCACCCTCCTGGTCCTGATCCGTGGACCCTGACCCAAGGTACTACCACTGAAACTTTCTTCTCCAATCTGAGCAGCTGCATCACCTCTGATTGGAGCATCTTTTTTTCTGGTGACTGCTGATTGGCCCTTAGGACAGCGCACAGCTTCTGATTTGTGCACCTCTCTGCACTGTCTTTCCTGGGCTAAAACCCTGGCTCCTGGACTCACTTTACCTCTGTTTTTTTGATTTTACCTATTATTGTTCTATATTGCTGTTTCTTATAGTAATTGCTAGATGCTTTGTGTAGCTATATAAAGTGAATCTCAACTATTTGTAATTAAATTTTTGTCCTGCACTCTAACTGTGTGAATGCCCAGTACGGCACATTGAGCAGGTTTCTTCTCCCTAATTACTGCTGACTGCTTTTATCATTCTGCCCTTTCTACCTGTTTTCTAACTATCACTCATACTTTTTTCTCCTTTTCTGCTCTAACCTCTGCTTCCCACCATTGCACTAAAATTGTTGCTAATCTCTTGCTTTCTCCTGACTGATTGACCCTAACTTATCCCCCTCATTTTCTCAGGCTGCAACCTTATTTCTGTCTCACAGTCATTGCTACTTCTTTGTTCCCCTGAAACCCCACCCTTCCTTAAATTGCTAATCTCTGCCTTTGTTTCTGTCTTAGCACCCCCACCTCCACTGACGGTCTGCCGCCAGTCTCCCACCCCTTGCAGTCTCTATATCTAACTTTGTTTTCTCCTGTCTCTCTCTATCACAGATCAGACCGGCCCTTGCCCTGAACGGTGCTCTTGGACACTGCGGCACCTTTCGGACATTTTTCCTGGCCGCCGCCACTACCAACCAAAACCAAGGACTTGATGCCACCCTCCAGGTCCTGCTGCATGGACCCTGACCCAAGGTACTACCGCTGAAACTTTCTTCTCCAATCTGAGCTGCTGTATCACCTCTGATTGGGGTGCCTTTTTTCTGGTGACTGCTGATTGGCCCTCAGGACAGTGCACAACTTCCGATTGGTGCGCCTCTCTGCACTGTCTTTCCCGGGCTAAAACCTTGGCTCCTGGACTCACTTTACCTCTGTTTTTTCTTCCCCACCCCCACCCCCAGGCCTCCTATTAAATACTCTACTTGTCCCTGCCTACTTCCTATCACTCCACCACACTGGCTCTCTCACTCCTTTCTTCCCTACACGTTACTCTGTGGCATACTCTGAATGTTACAGTTACACTACTCTCCTTTCAGTTTAACCTTGAATCATTCCAGTACTGCCCATTCCTAATTTGTTTGTCTTATACTCTACTAGCCCTCCTACTTCGAATAATGCAGCCTCTAAATTAACTCTAATGATGCAGCATTTCAAGAAATGTTGTCCTCTGCCACTGGAAGTTGCCTCTCCACTACCAATCTTAACCACTGGTTAGTATTATCTAGGCCCCCAATAGCTATATTGGCTACCCTCTTTCACCCCTTTTCTTATCGATCTTGCAGTCCTCCCCATCCCCTTAAACTCTCCCTACTCCTTTGGGAGTTATAGTCTGGTGACTGTTATATTTTTGCTTCCACGCTGCCCACAGTTCTAATTCCTCCCTTCGGCTCTTAGGCTTCCATCCTCTGCCTCTTGCTGACAACCTCTCTCTAATCCGCTCTACTGCACCCTGTAAACTATAGACCGCCCTGTTATATCCCTTCCTCTTTGTCCGCCATTACTCTTTTACTTCTCTACCTCCATTCCTGCCCTAACTGTCCTCTACTCTGCCACCCACCTGGCCTGCCAGTTTGGGGTCCAAAATGAATAATCGGTGGCTGACATTTTCCTTATTGGTACTCTGCCCCTGCTACATCTGTCCTTCAAAAGGTCCCTCCTATAGAATCCATTCTCCCTACTATGAACACTTTGAGTTTGTATTCTCAAATCTTCTTGTGGTACCTGCCTTATGTTGTGATCCCAACCCATTACTCCCTAATAAGACATGGGTCCACCTGGTTGCCTATGCATAAGCTCAGCTCCTGACAAGCTCATGCCATGTCATTTTTTCTCACCGTAAACTCTGGTACCTCTTCTATTAGCCATTCTGCTATCTGGAGATATACAACCAAATCCAGGGCCTATTACTCCAGCAGCAGCCTCTGTTCCCAGCTGCCAAAGGTCTACTCTTACACACCATAATATTAGGACCCCAGTGCGAATTTCACTGAACTCGAATTGTGGACCATGCTCTATAAGCCAGAAATAATATGTCTCACTGAAATCTGGCTTAAGCCATCCACTCCTGACTCTTATGCTCACTTCCTTCCTATGATCTCTTGAGAAAAGACAGGCCCACTTCAAAATGGGGTGGCAGAACAACTTTATATTACAAGTCTCACCTCCAGCTCTATAATTAACTCATCTCTTACATCACTGTGAAGCCCTTCATGCCCTCCTCACCCTTGGCACAAAGAAGCTACACATTGTCTGTGCCTACAGTCCCCCACACATGGCCTAAATGGACTTGATGAGCTCCTTGACCAAACCGCTTCTCTCTCACAAATAGTGAAGCTTTTACTAGGATATTTTAACGTTAACTGGCTAGGAGGCTCACAAGTGACAGCCGTGTCTAAACTTCAAAGTTTCAACCTCCATCAGCTTATTTTCTCACCTACAAGAACCGCTCCTCAATCTAATACTAGCACCTTACTAGACTGGATTATGACGAACTGCCCTGAGAACATCGTGGATGTAGGCATCCTTCCTGATGCCATCTCTGACCACTCCCCCACCTTCTGCATCCAGGGAAAAAGTAGGCCAGAACCCACAAAGCCCTGTTTCATTACCTTCCAAAATTATGTGAATTTTGACCCCCAGGTCTTCCTGGTTGACGTTGCTTGTACTGACTGGTCCTTTCTCTGTAGCTCTTTGGATGCACAGTCTGCCCTAGATATCTTCCTGTCTGCTTTCATGAATCTGCAAGAAAACCACAGTTATCTAGTGACTAGCAGAGTAAGAAACAGATAGTCCCGCTAGCTGATATCTGATCTCTCTAAATTACATCTGAGGGACAAAAGCTGGTATCAGTTTAAGAAATCTGGTCTACCAGCAGATCTACTTACCTACAGGGAACTTAGAAATGCCTGTAAGAAAGACATTAAGCAAGCAAAAAGCTCCTACTGTAAGGCTCTACTAACTGACTCCCAGGGTGACCCCAAAAATTATGGGTCCATATTATTCAATTCCTAGGCTCAAGTCAGTCCACCACACCAATAACATGACTCTTAATAGCATCCACTGTAACAATCCCTTCACTATTGCAAACTTCTTTAACACACAATTTGCTGACCTCACTCAATACACCTCCACTTTCCCTTCCCTCTCAAATCCGGTCCTACAAGCAAACCCTGCCAGGCCCACTTTCCACTTCAAATCAGTACATAGTCATGAGGTTCTCAGACTTCTACGGAACATCTCTGAGTATGCAGCCATGGATTCTGACAACTTGGAGCCTAAGCTCCTAAAATTAGCTGCCCCATACATAGCAGTCCCCTAGCAAAGATTTTCACTCTGTCTTTGTGTCAGGGCTCCAACCCAGACATCTGGAAAATAGCCAGAGTTACCCCTGTATTCAAAAAGGGTGATCCGCTTAACCCCTTCTAATTACAGACCTATTGTCATGCTATCCGCACTCAGCAAAAATCTAGAGAAACTGATTGCCCTCCAAACTACTGACTTCCTTCTGAAAAATTATCTCCTAACTGATGCTCAACATGGTTTTTTGGAAGGGACACAGTACCACTACTGCCCTGCTCAAACTCATGTCTGACACCCTAGTGGCCATGGATTCTGGCTGGCTCACAGGTGCCATTTTCATAGATATGACCAAGGCATTTGATCTTGTAGACCACTCTATCCTCATTGCCACTCTCATCTCTCTAGGTTTTTCATCAAATGTGAATTGGTTTAATAGCTACCTGACTGATAAGTCTCAATATGTGACATTCAACTCTGCCCTCTCTGACAAGGTCACCATCAATATCGGTGTACCTCAAGGGTCCATCTTGGGTCCACTACTTTTCTCAATTTTTATAAACAATATTACATCCAATCTCCTAAAGACCTCCTCTCTATTATATGCAGATGACATTATATTGTATACCACTTCAAACAGTATAGAGGACATCAACTCTCAACTTTCCATTGATTTTCAGCTTATCCAACAGTGGCTAGCAAATCACAAACTTATCCTAAATAACATTAAGACCCAAGCTATGCTATTTGGGTCCAAGCTCAAACTCAAACACTCCAAGATCATTTCAATGTCTCCTCCTTGGATGGCTCCTCAGTTGGGGTGGTAAACTCCTTCAAATATTTAGGGTCACCCTTGACCCATCACTGAGTTTTGACCTCCATATTCAATCTACCTATAAGCAGGTAAACTCTAAACTAGGCATCATCTACTGCATTAGCTATGCACTCACCCCGCCTGGCTACGTCTGTGGGATATTACTCCCTCACTTACCTATAGGGTTGCCATTTTGCCTCTGCCTGCAACTCAAGTCTACAAAAGTGGGATGTTACCTATAATAATATCTGCTGCTTTGCTTCCTTCTCCCCTGCTGAAACATCACTGTCTCCTCTACTCAGATCTGGGCTGGCTTCTTCCAAAGAGCTTAGGTATTATGCTGTTGGATCTATTACTGATAACATCATCAGATCCCACACCTAAACCCCTCACCAGTCTTTTTCTCCACCAGAAAACCAACTATGCCTTGCACTCTGCTGACCAGGCCCCTGTTCTAATTCCAAGACACCACACTTCCAAAGGTGGTCATGCCTTTGTCTGTCATGCTCCCATTTTCTGGAACACACTCCCACTAACCTCATGTCAATCCACTTCCCATATCTACTTCAAAAGAGAACAACACCACTATCTCTTCTCCTCCTATGCCTGCTCCTGTTTTAAACCATCCTAGCCCTCACTTTCCCTCTTCCGACCCCTCTCCTCTGTTTGTCCATTGCCCCTGGGGCCCACTCCAACAGTGAGCACTTTTTTTCTTTTTCTTCCATTTTCCCACTACCAACCTGTCTTCTACTTAATTACTACCTGCCCTTCTTGCTCTCTATTCCTTGTCTCTTGTATACTGCTCAGTCACTCTACAATGACCTGATTGTATTTTGTTACATGCTTAACCTAAATGATGTATTGTTTTTGTCAGTTTTCCACTGTTAATTTACTCAAACACTTACTTGTCACTTGTAGTATTGTACTAAAATGTTTTCCTGTAGTTTGTCTCTTGCCCTCCCGGTCGCGCTGAAAATAGTCTTGTTACAGTGCACTCACCCGTAAACAAAACTAAATAAATAAATAAAGCACTGTTATAGTAGTAGAGTAATAGTGGTAGCTACTGAGATTTGTTTTAAAGTTAGATACATGTTGTAAAGCCTGTTACATATCATAATGTGGTTTGTAAAAATCATTTTGGGATAATACTCAATTTGCTGCTGTTTTAGGACATCATACCCCAGCACTTTAGAAGTGGAGGTTTTAGAAATAAAGGTTTATACACATAAACATAAGGGTGCCCAGATAATTTGGAATGAATCTAAGCAAGGATGGGGAGGTGACATAATATCAGGTATATTGCCTTGCACAACAGAACTTAGTTTGACATATTGAGTTGTTTTCCAGAGGGTCAGGCTGACAGGGTGGGGCCAGTTTAACCCTCTGGAAAATCTGTACTTTGAATACTTTCAGTATAGTAAGAATTGTTCTAGGAAGTATTTTTATAGGCTTTGTAAAAGGATACTGGTTATAGGTCCACTATTTGGGGTGACATTTCTCCAAACCTCAGTTTCTTTTGATAGTAATATTAGTAATAATAATAGTACTCAGGACTCAACTGCAGTTTAGTTAAAAAAAGGTGGCCTGTGTATAGTCCAAATGAATGTATGTAGTCTTCTCAAAAAAAATTGACCATTTGAGGGAATGGACCATTAAATATGGTCCTGATATTATTGTTATGACAGAAACATAGTTAAATGAGAAGACTGCAGATAATTCAATTGGACTGCAAGGTTATGGGATCTGGAGAAAAGACAGAAATAAAAGGGTAGATGGGCTGATAATTTATTCTTCTAATTCTCTGCATGTGACATATATTAATCAACAGATTAGTTGGCATGGTTCTGAAGTATTGGCTCGAAATGCAAATTCTTTTATGAAGCCCCAAATGATACTTAGAGTATATAGTCCACCAAAATGCTCTTGTGAAGTATTTGATGTCTTACAGGATTTTCTTGGAATTATCGATCCTCGCATGAAACTTCTTGATTGGTGACTTTAATGTAGATTGGAAGACAGTTAATAGTGATCATAAAATTAAGGATATGTCTACAAATTTAGGTCTGATCCAATTAATTGAAGGAATTACTAGGGTTAATACCAAAACCTAGGAGAATCTACTACCTTAGATATAATGTTTACTACAGACCCTGAAAAGTATGAGGAAAGTGAGTCCTTTCTGATTCCTTTTCTGATCATCAAATAATTGCCTGGGTTAGGAATCATAAAATAAAGAAACAACCTGGAAAACAAATTCAATTTAGGTCTTATAAAAACTTTGACTATGTAAGTTTTATGCTTGATTTGGACAACCATAATTGGAAAAGATTAGCTTTGACTCCTATGGTGAATGAAGCATGGAGTCTTTTTTATGAAGACTTCATGGTTATCTGCAATTGGTATGCTCCAATAAGATACTTGAAGGTTACTTCGAAAAATTCTCCCTGGTATAATGGGCATCTTTTTAAATGAAAAAAGTAGATGAACAGAGCATGGAAATTAGCAAAAATGACCAACAGGGATGTTGAATGGGTCAAATATCAGCAACTTTGAAATAAATATACCATTAGACTTAGGACTAGTAGGCAAGAGTATTTTAATGAAGAACTAATGTCTAATCTGTCTAAGAATCCAAGGGAATTTTGGAAAACAATGAAAAAAAATTAATGAGATACAAAAAAATGGAGTACCCTGAGAACTTTGAAATAAATGTTAGAATCCCATTAGGTTACTTCGAAAGATTCTCCCTGGTATAATGGGCATCTTTTTAAATTAAAAAAGTAGATGAACAGAGCATGGAAATTAGCAAAAATGACCAACAGGGATGCTGAATGGGTCAAATATCAGCAACTTTGAAATAAATATACCATTAGACTTAGGACTAGTAGGCAAGAGTATTTTAATGAAGAACTAATGTCTAATCTGTCTAAGAATCCAAGGGAATTTTGGAAAACAATGAAAAAAAATTAATAAGATACAAAAAATGGATTACCCTGAGAACTTTTAAATAAATGTTAGAATCCCATTAGGTGTACAGGTGGTGGACAGCTTTAATAACTATTTTGTTACCATGGGTACAGCATCCCTTCCTCAAAATCCATCTAAAGTTCCTAAATCTGATACCTTATTGACCAATAAACAGCAAAGTTCAGAGGGCTTTGATTTTGATAATATTGCTCCGAGGCAGATACAAAAGATTTACTGAAAATTAATACAAAGAAAGCTGGGGTTTAGATGGAATTCTAATATTCTTCTTAAACATGCAGCCCCAGTTATATCATACCATTTATTATTTTCAGTAAGACTATTATGGAAGGGCAGCTCTCAGATAAATGGAAAGTGGCTAAAGTAATTTGGGTATTTAAATCTGGATCAAAGTTTAGTATAGAAAATTATAGACCTATTTCATTATTGCCAGTGGTTGTTAAAATATTTGAAAGAATAATAGCAAAACAGCTCCAGGAGTTTCTTGAAGTTGGTAAGATTTTGACCAAGTATCAATCTGGGTTTAGACCCACACATGGTACCATGTCAGCTTTAATAAAAGTAACTGGTGATACTGTCAAGGCACTGGACAGGAGGATGTCGATGGGGGCAATTTTTGTTGACTTGTCAAAAGTATTTGACACCTTGAACCATGACATCCTCCTCTCAAGACTAAAGTCCTTGGGGTTATCTAAGCAGGTAATACAATTATTTAATGCATAATTGATTGGCAGAAAACAACAGGTAGTTATAAATGGTTATGCTTCAGAATTTAAAACTATTATTTCAGGAGTACTCTAAGGATCTATTTTGGGGCCTATTGTTTTAATTGATGCATGAACAGCTTTGTTTATCACATCGGGGGTAGGTTGGCATTTATATGCAGATGATACCATAATCTATTCAGAAGGAACATCAATTCAGGAAATTGAAACAACATTACAGGATGCAGACTTCCAGTTCCACCACGGCCTGAGTAGGAACCTAAATGGAAGGCTCCTCTACAGACGGGCAACAAAAAAGCCCCTTTTGCTATGCAATTGACCCCTCCAGCCCTCTAAAAATACCACTGAAAGGGAGGGACAGCAATAAACCTGCAAAAAAACATATGGATGACATTAGATGGCTCCCGATATCGACTACTATCTCAGGACAGAAGCCTCAGCCCTTCTCCACCATGAGCTCAGCAACAGGTCTTGGGGCCCTGGGAATGATGCAAGCCACCAAAACACTATGGATTTAAAACACAATATTGGCAGAAATGCAAGTGCTGTGCAAAGAAACAAAACAGAATTTCAAAATTACACCTTAAGCTCTCTGACTTGGATTCATCGCTGAAAGTAGTAGATAACAGAGTCTCATTGTTGGAAATGGACTCAGCCATGCACAGAGATTCCTTGGCCTCTCTTTTTGACTACATTGACCTAATACAAGCAAAGTGAATAAATTTATAGGCAAGATCAAGGAGGGTTAACCTAAGGCTATCAGGGGCACCAGAGGGGGCAGAGACCGACAATATGGCCCTATTTTTGCAAGATATGCTCTGCGACGTACTCGCTTTGCCACTCACATTGGAGGTTCGAATTGAGCGGGCTCATCGTACCTTAGGGCCATGGGCTTCAGATCCCACTTCTAGGCCATGCCAAATACTGATGAAGTTTTTGAGCTATCGCACCAAAGAAGAGGTTCTTCAGTGGGCTTGGCAGCAAAAAGAAATTACATATAATGGTGCCAGACTGTTCATAGACCAGGATTATCCCTCCAAAATTCAGAGAGTGTGATTACTATGTAGACCTACAATGAGAGCTCTGTGCAGCACAAAAATATGATTCCAGGCCCCCTACCCTGCTAAAAAAAATTGGGGCGGGGTGAGGGCTCTCAGATGTACCTGACTCCAGAAGAAGCTGAAACAGCCCTTAAAGATTGAGGGATCCCGCTGGAGACCAGACCAGAACAAAGAATGTCCGAAGCAGACAGGAACTTTATACAGCTATGCAAACTGCTCCCAGGGGGACAAGACAATTTGTGACAGGGTGTGTCCTCATTTAGCTCCCTCAGGAACCACCTTGGAACAATTCAGACCATCTTCCAGCAACGGAGATCAAAAGATCGAGATGGTATAAATATCTGACCAATTAAAACTCTGTTTGAAGGTACTGTTAAAATTTTTTACTTCCCCAAGGAGACTCAGTGACTTTCTGGCACAGCTGGTGCTGAAGATGTGCTGCGGACTTTGAGTGGAGGGAGGGGGGGAGAAGTACATGTGACATGGCAGGGCATTGAAAACATGCTAGAAGCTTCTGCAGCTGATCGCCCCTTAAAAACCAAGTGCATTTAGAGACTGTGCCATCCTGGCTCTTTGATGCAGTTGCTATGAGACTGTGAAGACTTAGCTGTTTTGCTCGGACACTCCAATTTAAAGCTAGATCCAAACTGATAATTTTGCATTGCAGAAGTGCAATTGCCTACTATAGGAAGTAGAGTAATGGGGGGGAAGGGCTTACTTAAACATGGATTACATAATGGACCTTGGGACTTGGTGACAATATTAATGATGGAGGAAAAGAAAGAAAAGAAAAATGAAGATGTGGAGGGAGGAGGATGCATTGTTATTTCAGGAGATCATACTACTTCCATACATTTGCAAATGGAGGAGCCTTGATTTGCTGGAGAAGCAGATCCTTACTGAAGGAAGCCCGTCTGGGGGAGAGCTGAGAAAAACACAGTTGCAATGCAGCTGGGTCAGTGGTGGATTTTATTATTTTTTATAGGGCAATGTTTCCACACTCCTTTCCATCGAGTAAATTGCCCCTGTAGCAATCCTCACAGTGGAGGATATGCACAATGCTACAGCTCTACAGGTATTTTTAGCCTTAGCAGAGAGAGGGTGCTGAAATTTCAGTGCCCCCGCCTCGGAGGTGAAAAATGTAAAATACATTCTCTATTTAGCTTTTATCAAGATAGTTGGTTCTATACCAAGTTAGTGATGTTTGTTAATGTTATGCCTGTTCTTTTATTTACTGGGTACAATTTTTGCCAGGCTTCAGAGACTAGTCAGGAAAAAGTGGAGAGGATGGGGCCCCGCCTCTGCCAAGGTGTGAACTGACAAGATCTTTTAGACAGATATGGGAATCAAAATACTGACATATAATGTCAACAGTCTAACAAGCCCAATTAAATGTAAAAACCTTTCAGTATATAAAACAAATGAAACCAGACATTATTCTCTTACAAGAGACACATTTGTCTGTAAAAGAACATGAGAAATTACTGAATTTTGGTTACTCAGAGGTCTGCTTTTCTTTCTATAAACAGGGCAGATGCCGTGGGGTTGCCATTTTAGTTCCGAGGCATACCCCCCCCTTGAGGTTACAGAGAGAATACAGGATAGTGACAGGAGATATGCCCTCTTAAAGGGCTCCCTTAATGGACACAAAATCACCTTGGCCTCGGTATATGTGCCCCAAATCCTCCCTTCAAGTGTACAGAAAAATTATTACTTCTAGCTGAGAAGGCGGAAGGAACGACCATTTGGGAGGTGATTGAATATGACCCTTAACCCTGTCAATGACACCACCTCTAGAATTCCCAGAAATCCCATAAAATCATACAACAAGTTAGATCCCTTTCAACAAGATTAGGCCTACAGGATGCTTGGACTTTCTTAGGTCGGAGAAAGGGCTTTACACATTACTTATCATAACTTATCAGTTATACTCCAGAGTAGATTATTTTTTTCTGTCCAGGGATTCCCTTAGGCGAGCACAATGATATGCGATAGGTAATCTTGGATTGTCAGATCATACCCCCTTAACTTTGACAATTGACCTCTCCATGCCACAAAGATCCACCTTTTGGAGACTAAACCTGTCACTTCTTAATGATCCTGAGGTTTTGGAGCAGATCTCACTGGTAATGACTTAGACTATGCAGGAGAATGAGGCTAGTGGAGTAAGCAAATTTGGTGACATCCAGCAGACCAGACCTGGGTTTGAATCCCACAGCTTCCACTTGCATACTGTGTGACCCTGAGCAAGTCACTTAACCTCCTTGTGCTCCCAGGTCACTCCTGTAAAAAGCTTCAGCTTAGTGTGCTATACCTGGTTAAATAACTAAAAAAAAAAGTAGGGGGATCCTATGGGACACTATTAAAGCTGTGGTCTGGGGCAAGTTGATTGCAATTGCCACGACCAGAAAAAGACAAAGGGCAGAGAAACAAAAACAATGGGAAACGCAAATAAAAATCTTGGAAGAACAACAAATTGGACTTGACAGGGAGAGGGGAAAGGAGCTTAAGAAATTGAAATCCCAATTATATAAATTACTGGACCTAAAGGTAGAGAGAAATTTACATTTTTTGAAGCAAAAAATATTATGAGGGGGGTCCTCGGTCCCTATGGCTGCCGGCCATCAGACTTAGGGCCAGAGGAGCCCAGGTTCAGATCACTCATATCATCCACCCCCACACCAAAAGAAAAGTTACAACCCTCCCTCACATATCAGAAACATTCATGGAGTACTATCAGAGGTTCTATGCCCCACAAGCAGATCCAGAACCAGGGAAAATCCATCCTTTTTTGAGTGAACTGGGACTACCACAGATGTCTCAGACTTGGAACTCCCAGCTTATGGCCCCTATCACTACTGAGAAGATTAACAGGGTGATAGCAGAGGCAAAGACATGCAAATCCCCTAGCAGTGATGGACTTCTCACAGAGTCTACAAGAAGTTTTTCCAGACAATCATCCCATTATTGAGACTAGTCTATCAGGAGATGTTTAAGGAGGGAGCAGTCTTACCCCTCCTGGAGACAGGCGGTAATATCCATGTTGCCCAAGCCCAGCAAGGACTTAACAGTCTGTTCTTCACACAGACCAATTTCGGTTCTGAATGTTAACTATAAATTTTTACATCCATATTAGCCAGACAACTCCAATCAATAATACCAAATCTGATCCATAGAGATCAGACGGATTTATCCCAATAGACAGGCTGCAGATAATACCCATAGAACAATTAAGCAATAAGGCATGACAGGGTGTGTGTTATTGTCTAATAACATCACTCCTGGGGTGGGTTGAAGCACGAGGTGCAGTAGAGTGCTTCCACCACCCAAGGAGTGATGTTATTAGACGATAACACACTCCCAGGAGTGCCTTTATTGCTATTACACAATGGCTCGCTTTAAAAATAATAAAAAGCTTTAAAAAAAATGTAACATTTTTATTTTATTCTTTTTTGTACTGGAGCCATACAGTATTTTGGTAATATGAGAAAAAGTATTCAGTAGGTGATGCTGTTACTTATAGTGTGGGTTTCACGTACATGTTCCCCCCCCCCCACACGCACACTTGCTGTTATGTGGTGACCTTTGCTCTAACATGAGATTTCATTCATGCGGTTCCCCAGCTTGTCCTGGGACCTGGTGAAGATGGATTTTTTGTCTCTCCTGAAAACTATAGAGAGTAAAAATGACAATAGCGGAGCAACTGGACATCATCAGAATGTGTGAGTTACGGAACTGTTCTTGTTTTTATTGTTAAACTGGTTTCTTTGAATAGCCAGTGTATGTGGGTTTGGTGAGAAACTGCCATGGGTTTCAAAAAGAATATGCATTACATATTTGGTTTTTGTGGAAATGGCCGGGCGTGTGCGTTTTACTAGCCTGGGGCAGCATCTATAAAGTGAAAGAGAAGGCAGCTGTTTTTTTTTTTTTAGTGAAGCCAACAGCTTTTATCTGAATTACTGAGACACCCAGGCGCTAAACTTTGGGGGGGAAGGGGTGGCTAAGCTGTGTCAGCTTCAGGACATTGTCGGTTTCATGATGACTTGCGTCGGGAGGGAGAAATTTTACTGTGCTCCGGTCATTTGTGTGTCTGGACTTAATACAGTGATGTTGTTGTTCAATAACATCACTGTGCCAGGCACACACTGACCAATCAGGATAGGGGACATTTCTTTGCCATTGTATAATACATATCATAGACCATCTAATTAGGGCTAAAGAGGGGGCATTAATACTCAGCCTAGATGCAGAAAAAGCATTTGACCAGGTAAATTGGAAGTTTTTCTATGAGATACTTGCCGGGTTTGGGTTCATGGATGACTTTATAGCCACGATAGCCGGGTTGTATACAGACCCACAAGCATATATACACACTAATGGGATGGTTTCCAGAGGAATTACCCTGGGGTGAGGTACACAGCAGGGGTGCCCTTTGTCACCCTTATTGTTCTCCTTATATATTGAGCCCCTGGCCCAATGGCTAAGACAGACTAGAGCATAAATGGCATTTAATTGGCAGGGATGAATTACAAGATAGCACTCTATGCGGATGATGTCCTTTTATATTTGACATCTCCAGACATTTCCCTGCCTATAGTGATGGACATCATAGAGAAATATTCTTTGTCTGGCTACACACATAATACCACAAAAACAGAGATTTTAAAAATAAATTATATCCCTCCGCTAGCCCTAAGAGCAAAATATAAGATGAAATGGGATATGTATACCCTTAAGTATTTGGGAGTCACCCTAAGGGTAGATACTAACTATTTATATTTGGATAACTATAAACCAATAGTAACACAAATAGAAACAGACGTAAAAAGGTGGCTGATATTCTCTTTCCCTATGTACTCCAGAATTCAAACCATAACAAGCATTTGTCAATGCCGAATGTTGATTGCTTATATGTGCTGCTTAGGTATTTGAAACTGAAAGTACCATGCCTAAGAACTGTCATGTGCCCTCCCCCAAAGACATCCACTGTGTCTTTCTGTTCAGTATTCATAGAAGAGAGGGAGAGGCAATGGCCACAGCAGTACAGCAGTTGCAAAGGCGTGAAGAGGTGGACAATAGTCCATTCACAGGCAGAAGAATCCTGGAGAAGGTGAGTAAACTGAAGGTGGACAAAGCAATGGGACCAGATGGCATACACCCAAGGATATGAAAATAACTGTGAAGGGAAATAACAGTACCTGTGGCAGCCATGTTCACTGAGTCATTCAACACAGGGGTGGTACCAGAGAATTGGAGGAGGGCACACATGTGGTCCCTCTATAGAAATCCAGCAGTAGGGAGGAGGCGGGGAACTATAGGCCAGTCAGCCTCACTTCAGTAGTGGGGAAGATCATGGAGACATTGGTTAAAGAAAGGATAGTAGGGCACGTAGAAGACATTGGAGCCCAGGGCCATAGGCAACATGGATTCACAGTGGGGAGGTCATGTCAGACAAATCTGGTTCATGTCTTTGGGTGACAAAGGAAGTAAATCAGAGTGGGGCAGTGGAGAATGCTTACATGATGTAAGCAAAGGTTTTGACACCGTCCCACATACGAGGCTGATAAACTGGCTGAGTAGGGTGGGCATTGGGGGGAAGGGTGGTAAAGTGGGTAAGAAACTGGGTAACAGACAGGAGGCAGAGAGTAGTGGTAAATGGGGTGCAGTCTGGGGAGAGGGGGTGGCCAGTGAGGTGCCACAGGGATTGGTCCTGGGGCCAGTTCTGTTCAATGTCTTCATGAGTGACATTGCAGAAGGGGTGAAGGGAAAGGTGTGCCTGTTTGCAGATGACACCACAATCTGTAACATAGTGGATACCTTGGGGGGGGGGGGAGAAAATGAGGAGGGACCTGGGGAATGTTGAGAAATGGTCTGAGGACTGACAACTGAACTTTACTTCAAAAAAGTGCAAAAGTATGTACCTGGGACACAGAAACCCTGTAGAAAGGACCAGAATGAGGGGGGAGTTGGTGACAGTCACAAAGAAGGAAAGGGACCTGTGGGTTCCTATGTCAGATGACCTGAAAATGTCAAAGCGGTAAGTGCAGCTGGGAGGGCCAGTGACATGCTGGGTACATAGGCAGGTAAGGAGGAGGTGGTGATGCTATGATTTAAAACCATGGTCAGACTTCACATGGCGTACTGTGTGCAGTTCTGGGTCGCACCTTCTTAAGGATATTAACAGGCTGGAGATGGTCCAAAGAAGGGAGAATGAGATGGTACAGAGCTTGCAACACAAGACTTGTGAGGGAAAGTAGGGACCTCAATGCGCATCACTGGAAGAGAGGAGGAAAGAGGATATGATAGAAACAGTCAAGTACCTCAATGGTATAAATAGAAGTACTGAGAACCAAGAGATAGTTGCTATAGGGATATGTGCCAGCTTCTGTGTGATATTCTTTGTTCTTATAAATCTCTGATCTCCAGTATTTCAGTAACTACATGACCACACTGCCTTCTTTAGGCAGTTTTATGCTGTTGACGCCTGTGTCAGATGGCAGACAGAGGCTCACCAGATTGTGTTGCCATTTGAAAAACTTCATAGAGTGTTCTTTTACTGGTAAGTATTTTGAAAGGTGGTGAAGGTCTCACAATGTTTATTATGATTTTATCTCATTATAATAACTGGCCAGCAATTTTTCTCAATGTACTGACCAGGCTGATATTTTCCACAACAACCGGCTGGTTGTTATGAAATTCATGAGCCATGCCAGTCAAACTATGATGCTGTCTCATTGGCCAACATTCTGTATGTGGGCAGGGCCAAACAGTCTCACAAACCAATGGAGAAAAATTGTTGGCCTGTTATTATAAAAAAAAAGATGAGGGGGTTTCATAAGAGAATTTACGCACACTCTCATTGTGGGATGCTTGACAAACCCCTCGGCTTCACCTCGTGGTTTATGTAGCATCCCACAACTCGGTGTACATTAAATTCTCATATCAAACCCTTCCCATCCATTATTCTCTATATATGTCCCTTTGGTCCCCTCATCCCCACACCCCAACAGTCATCAGTGGCCACAGCTTCAGCCTTCTTCTTGCCAAGATGGTGGGTGAAAACAGAGAAACATACAAGATGCCAGGTCATAAGGACTGCTTTGGCCCACCTAGTCTGCTCATTTCACTTACCTGATGGATAAGCTGCAGATTCTAGTTAATCAACAGCTTACTTCCTCCTACCCCCAGTAGAATTGCCTTATGTCTGTCCGTGAGCAGCTGCCTTCACAGTCTGTGAAGTCTGACGTCTTTCAGTGCCGCTTATTGGTCATCTTCCAACACAGGCGAGGCACTGCCAGCCCAAAAGTAACTTAGAACAAGCAGGTTTCAAAGTGGGGAAGAAATGGAGTGAGCAAGAATTAAGTACTCATTCAGATGCGGTGTCAATTTTAAGATCAACATACTGGTGTGGACACTGCAAATTGAACCCCAGCTCTTTAAGCAGCCTTATGAAGAGTAAAGGCTTCTTGAAGCAGTGGGGTTCTGTTTATTGCATTGTAAGTGGGCTGCATCTAATTCAGTAATTTACTGTACCTACATATGGGTGTATGGTAGCCCAACTTTAAATAAACACTGCACCTGAATTAACACATGATGTGATAGAAACATAGAATTTGTCAGCAGGAAAGGACAGCTCAGCCCATGCAGTCTGGCCAAGTGTTCTCAACCTACGGTAACTCCTGCCTGTATATGTCAGTGGATGTCTTATTCTGCCTGCATCCATCAGGACCTCCTTGTGAGTGAGCTTAATGGATTTTTCCTGCAATGAACTTGAACCTACTCCAGTCCATGGTTCTATTGATCTCTGTTGACCCCTCCTTCCTTTCTGTAATATACCCCTATGTTTATCCCATTCATGCTTAATGGCCCCTACCATTTTAGCTTCCACCACTTCTCCTGGCAGTCTGTTCAAGGCATCTACACCCATTCAGTGAAGAAGTATTCTTCACATCTGTCCTGAAAGCCCCCAGCTTCATTGCATGTCCCTTGGTTTGGGTGCTCATCCTCATTTGAAGGAAACTCTCCAACTGTACCCTGTTTACCCGTGTGAGGTACTTTGTAGGTCTTGATCATGTCACCTCTCAGCCTTCTCTCTTCCAGAGTGTACATGTTGAGGTTCTTCAGCCTTTCCTTGTAGGGATTCGTGTGAAAACTCTGAACCATTTTAGTTGCCCTCCTGTGAAAAACCTCCACCTTATGTCCTTTCTGAAGTGTGGACTGTAAAACTGGACACAGTATTTCAGCTGGGAGATACTTAGGAGCGATGCAATGGCAGCAGAACATCCTTCATCCTCCTACTGGAGATGCCAGTCATTATGCACCCCAGAATTCAATTTGCCCTGCTCATGGCCTTGTCATGCTGTACTGCCATCTTGAGGTCCTCTGATATAATAACGTCAAGGACCCTTTCATATCTACTGAGTATCAGTACCTCCCCCCATCGTATATCCAGTATCAGGGTTCCTGTGCCCTAGGTACATGATTTTACTCTTGTTGGCATTGAACCCAAAGTAAGTAAGAAAATGGAATTGATTTGAATGAATTGCAGGCTTTTAAGCAGCTTTTTGGGGAGTGTGTATGTGTGTGTTTTGGGGGGGCTCTGGTATGGGCACGACCTCCAAAAATGCCACCTACTTCTCTACCCTCACACTGTCTGCCTAAGTACTGAAACTTCCCCTTAATACATCCACAGTGTCCTCCAAGTTGTTTGTACCCACATGCAACAGTAAATGAGGTTTCTTCCTGCCCTCGCTGCACGCTTGAGTAGTGCCTTCCCTTATTCTCCTGCACTCAACCTGGGGACAGCTGCAATGCAGATATGGGTGTGCTCTTCCCTTTCCACCCCATCTCACCCATTTCAGTATAGAATCCCCAGGACAAGTACCTCCACCCTTACCCCCTATCCTTTCTAATGCTTCTTCCACCACCCCAGTATTCATTCTTCCCTGTCCCTTAGCCCTGCCAACTGCACCCTCTGTGACTTCTATATCTGTATCCCTTACTACTACCTCACCCCTGTTCTCTGCCTTATTCCTCCCATCCCTCTTAAACCCCTTCCCAGACTGACTACTTCCTATTGGGCTTCTCATGTCGACCTCCCCTGCTGATTTCCAACCCCTCTTCTATCCCTGTTGTTGTCAATTTAAAGCCCCCATTCCCTTCTACCCAGATAGTGATGCCCCTCCCATCCTTCCCCTTCCGGTAGACGTCTGTCCTTCAGTCACCACCCCTTCTTCCTTACTAGCCTCCTTCTACCCCTTTGTCCTTGCTATCTCTTCCCCTACCTGTTGCCATCCCTCTCATGCCCCTCCTGTTCCCCCCTTCAGTATGTTCCTGCTCCCTCTCTGTGTCCCAGAGCAGAGGTTCAAATCTATTTGTAATTGATACCTGTCCTACATCTCTTCCCTCTGTTGGTCCCCCCCTCCTACTTGTTCCCCTCCATGCCACCCCTGGTGCCTCACTACCTGCAGCCATGTGCTCTCTCCTGGTATTTCCTCATGGTGTCTTGATCTCCAACATGAGGCAGCTCCTGCTGTCGCCTCGGGCACCCTCTCCCTTCTCCTTTCTTTCCTGCTGGTGCCTGTGATACTGGGGTTGGTTTCAGTCCCCAGTTATTCTTCCTCTGTCCCTCTTTGCCATCCCCTATTCCCCCCTCAGGATGCCTATCATACTCATATGCCCTGCCACTTACACTCCTCCCTTAACTTCCACAGTTCCTTCCTCAAACTAGCTAGTCATCTACAGACCATACACCCCCCCCCCCATCCTCCAAGCCCAGTCCAGGATCATGGCACACCCATACCCTGTACACCCCTCCACCTTCCCAAAGATGCCGGCCCTAGTGACGTGTGACACCTGTCCCATTGTGGCTCCCATCTTATGCTAGGGGGTCTTACTCCCAGGTTCTGTACCCCACTACAACTGTTAGGCCCCTATGTACTCAAATTCCTGTCCCTCCCACACTAGTCCCCCTACTGACCCCTTGCTGACGGGGGTAATTCAGGCTCAAATGTCATCCATTAGACACTGTATCACTGTAGCAATCTGAAAGCCTCCATGTCCATTTTTCATCCCTCAGCTACCATACTTTTTGTTCTCAGCTCTCGTATAGTTTCACTTAGCCCACTTAGAAATCATATTGCACTCCAAGTATTACTCAGTTCAGTTAGAGAAATAAACAGAACAAATAACTATTATTACAGCAATCATAAGAGTATAGCTCAGTACTTAGCTCAGTTAGAGAAAGAAACAGAAGAAGTAAATCTGTATTATTACAGCAATGCTAAAGCACCCAATCATTGCTTTGTCTCCACTCCAGAGACTCTGCTGTAATAGAGGACCACAGAGGACACTTGTGGGAGGGTGGAAGTTTAAGTCCCGCAGAGCTCCATTAAGTTTGTTCACTCCCTCTCTCACTGGCTCATTCTATTTCCCATGCTGCAGGCTGCCCTTTGTACTGAACTCCTGCTTGCATAGGTGCCTTTTTCTGCCCACAAAGAAATCTGCAGCAGTCCTGACACAGTTCAAGATCACCACTCCCGCCCTCTCACTCGCTCATTCTGTTTTTCCTGGTGCTGCAGGCTGCCCTTTTGTATTGGGCTCCTGTCTGCATTGGCACCTTTTTCTGCCCACAAAGAAGTTCACAGCTGTCCCGACAGAGCTCTGTTGAGGTCGCTCAGTCCTCCTCCTCATACTTCTGCTCATTCTGTTTCTCCTGGTGCTGCAGGCTGCCCTTCTGTACTGGGCTCCTGCCACTGGCTAAGTACTTTTTGTGCCTACAAAGAAATCAACAGCAGTTCAAACAAAACTCTATTGAGCTTGCTCACTCCCCCTCTCACTCACTTGTTCTGTTTCTCCCACTGCTGCAGGCTGCCCTTTGAACTGGGCCCTGCCTGCATTGATGCCTTTTTCTGCCCACAAAGAAATCTGCAGAAGTTCCAACAGAGCTCTATTGAGCTTGCTCACTCCTCCTCTCTCACATATCAACTGCCGAAAGCTAGAACTACTTTGCATATTTTCTGACTTCCTTCATCTGCTCTCTTAAGTCACCGATGTTCACAAGAATTTCCGACCACCACCATCTCACTTCTCAGCTACTTATCTCCCTCCACATTGCTCGCATCTCTGTCCTATTCTGCGCTATCCCTCTAACTTGCATGCTGACTATTTTTCCAGTCAACGATCCTCAACTTAGCCATCTAGCCCATTACCTCCATCGTCTATTAAGCCGAATCCCTTTCCTAATGGTCGCACTGCCATCCTCTGCGGGACACTCACAGCAACCCTGGTAGGTGGCTTGCATAGACAGCCACTTCCGTTATGATGTCTGGCCACCACTAATTCACTACTGCTCATTCTCGAGTCCGTGGCAGACATCGGTAGTTCAGTTTGGAGACGGCATTACTCCTGGATTAATCCCCACTCCAAACTGTACCAGCTGATCTATTCCACCCAATCCAGCGTGCTCTTTTGACCTTACTTAACTTTGCCATATTACAATTGATATTCATGACTTTATTTGCACAAACATACTAATAAATGGTTAAGTAATTCAATGTATAAATAATATACAGATTATTCTGATTCAAAAATCTTTCCAACTAGATGGGCAATACACAGGCATAAGAACTGTGTTTGCCCTACATTAGACATCCATCAATGTTTGAATTAAGCTTCTACTCATATGCCGAGCCAGATTTTCAAATGCTTTTGCTTCATTTGTTCACTTTTGGAATAGTAGATTGTATTTGTGCCTGATACTTTACTGGGCCTGAATGTGACCCACAGATGCAGAGTGCATACACTGACTCAGGAAAAGCAAAGGGGTTGCTCACACAGGCTGACTGAAAAAATCAAGACTGCCATCAAGGGACCTCAGTGTGGATGCCCTGCATGCCTCAAGACAACAAATTGAAGTTGTTCTTTTTTTTTTTTCATTACAAATTATTGTGGGAGGTGGCAGTTAAAATGTAGCAACCTGTTGCCTCCTGAATACATTTTACTGTGGAACAAAGCACTGGGTCATTATCCATCGGTTTGAAAATAAAGGTGTGCTCAGTCTTATTGTGTTTCTTCAGCTTTGTCCTTCCATCTCACTAAAGCACCAGCCTGCTATTAGGAAATGCAGAAACAAAGGCTCTACATTTAAAATAAGGTGTGCCTGGTACAGTTCCATTTTCTAGTGATACAAAAGCACTAAAGACTTTTGTGCAGCTGTAATGTTTCACTAGTTGTAAGAGGTACTAATGATTTTCATAGAAATCAGTAGCTGCTCTTTAAGGCTGAATGTCCTCTATTGTAATAATTTTAGGGATTGGCTAGAAACTAGTGACCGTTGTCTGAAACCCTGATCTGCGCATACTGTATTGAGCTGGGGAGGGTACCCATCATTGGCCTAATAAGCTTACAAACCAGAATCCTCTCAACTGCCTGGCAGGTTTTATTGTCAGTTTCACATTTTGTTGCCAGCATACACAGAGGTACACAAAGGACTGCACATGTTGTGGAGGGCTTTTGTTTGAAGCACAGTGCCACTATTGGGGAATCAGGCTGGAGTAATATTCAGGGTGCTCTGCGATCTGTAAAACTGGGGTGACTCAAGCAGTTTCAGTGGTAAAATTCCCCTTATTCAAATTATAAATGAGATTTTCCTCATTTCAATTCCTCTCCTATTGGCAGACCACCTCCAGCAAAGTAAATAGACCCCCAACTTCCCCATTGGCAGACATCCCCATAAGACACCACCAAAAAGAGTACTCCCATGCACTACCATTAGTTAACACTTGGACCCCTGAAAAACCAGCAAATGTAAAAGAAATGGCCTCCAGCATTCTCTTCTCTTCCTACTGTGACTGACGTCTGCAGATGGCCACCTTTCTTTTTATGCTGATAATATGTACTGTATCGCCATATACTGTTTGAGACAGAAGTTGCCTGCTGAAGGACAAAAGAATGTACCCAGGAGCCCCATATTGTGCATAGTCACAAATTTGTGGTGCAAAGTGGTCGATCACGTTACACTATAGCGGAGTTTGCACCATGTTGCAACTGCTTGGGGAAAGGGCTATGTGCAGACAGGAGAATTTGGGTACTGGCATGTTAATGAGAATAGCTCAAAAGCACGCCACTGCCCAAACGTTTATTTTTAAGCCACAGTAGTGCCCTCCCCCGATCCTGGTAGAACTGGTAAAAGTAGTTCCACAGGGGGCTCAGGCACTGGAATGAGTGTACCAGCAGGGCAAAGAGATTAGGCAGTGCGAATAGCTGAGGATGTTGTACAGGCAGTGTGTGGAAGGGGAAGGATCCTCTGGACACAAGAAACAATAGGAATTTCAAAATAAAGTGGAAGACCACTGGTCTATACCACAGCATCACACATCCTGAAGCAGGCACAAGGTACAAGGTGAGAAGAGTGGGGATAATTATGGCTAGGGCTCAGCCCATGAAGTAGCAACTGGTGTTATGCCATGCCCTGACTTCTGCAACTGTTGTGCACCACTATGTTCATGGGCATGTTAACTTCTGGGCAGCCTCATTCACTTTTATAGTCAGATAACACTGCAACAGAGGGTACTCACTTTGTGTATGTCATAGATGTGAGCTTGCACAAGGGTGAGCTTGTTGCACCATTAGAAACAGCAACTGCGTATTAGGCACCAGTTATTTTATGATAAGTGCAATAAAGCCATTCTTGTAATCTGTGATTGTGCCAGTAGGGATGGTTAAAACACACAATAGCAATGCTTTTTGATGAGGCCAGAAAGTGAAATGAAGATGAAGATAGTAAGTAATCATTACAGTATGTGCTGCTGAGACTATGGGGCCTTGGTCTCCAGCACCCTTACAGGCCCTCATGTCCTCTCCACTCCACTAAGGAGAGCCTCCTGGTCATTCCCAGGGTCAAGTTAAGAACCTTCAGGGACTGAACCTTTGAGGTTGAGGTCCAGTCCTTTGGAATTTGCTCCCAAGGGCCCTAAGAGAGTCTCCTCCTCAGTGGAGGCCTTTAAAATGTGTTTAAAACCTATTTGTTCACACAGGTTTATGGAGGGTAGGAGTTTTGTTTGCCACCCCAGTGAGGTTTTAGATAGCTGTTGATATTTATTTCTATTTGTATTTTAATAGAGTTGAGATTGCTATTTAATATATAAAGTGGGATTTATTTGCTATACTGTCACTATCTGTTGTAATAGCACCATGAGCCTAGGGAAGAGTGCCACAAAGAAATAATATCTACTACTACTGCCACCTTATACCCAGTCATACGTACCCCTTGGTGCTAAGCGGTCCCTGTGACCACTTAGCATCAATCACAACTATGCAACCCAATCAAGCTATCTTCCATGAGATCATAACTTTTTCCTCTACTGTTGCAAAAACATGTGTCTGTGTGGGAAATGGAGGTGGGGGCTTCCATGCCAATGGACTATAGAGCTATGTAGAGAAGAGTGAGAGCCCCTGCCCTAACAGTCACTGTCTCCTGTGTGTGCCATGCCCAGTGGCCTGTACAACATGTAAAAGTAGGAAGAAAGAGAGGGTTAATGTGCTTCTACTGCCATACAGAAACCAGTGGGGGAAGGATGGACACTGCAAATAATTAACTGTTCTTATGGACTGCGGTAGGGAGGGGGTTACACTGGATGCCAGGGACACAGAAATATTCTGCAAGCTCTTGGGGATCTACTGGAGTGTCAGGTAGAAGGCAATAATCCTACACTTGGAGGGTGTTGCTAAGAAGTACTTTGTCTAACATCTGGATTGACATTATTTGCATTGGGACAATGACACTATTTGTGTTGCTAACCAGCACATGTAACATCTGGACTGATAAATTATTTGTACTGGAACAATGTCACTGTGGTGCTGACAAACAGTACATTTAACATATGGACTGACATATTATTTGTACTGGAACAATGTCACTGTGGGTGTTGTTAATCAGTATGTTTAGCACCTCGACTGACATAATTCATACTGGAACACTGTCACTATGGGTGTTGCTAACCAGTACAGTTAATGTCAGGATTTACATTTCTATTGGGAAAATGCCAATGTGGCTGTTGCTAACCAGCATGTTTAACATCTGACCAACACTGTATTTGTATTGGGACAATATGGGTGTTGTTAACCGGTATGTTTAACACCTTGAGTGACATTATTTGTATCGAGACAACGTCGCTGTGGGTGTTGTTAACCAGTATGTTAAACATCTGTGCTAAGATCTTATTTGTACTGGGACAGTATTCCTGCGGGTGTTGCAGACCAGTATGTTTAACATCTGACTGACATATTATTTGCTATTAGGACAATGTCACTGTGGGTGTTGTGCTAACCTGTACGTTTAACACCTGAACTGACAAATTGTTTGTATTGGGACAATGTCACTGTGGCTGTTGCTAACAGTATGTTAAACACCTGGACTGACATATTATTTGTAGTGGGACAATGTCACTGCTGGGACAGTATCACTGTGGGTATTGCTAACCAGTCATGTTAAACATCTGACTGACATATTATTTGTACTGGGACAATGTCACTGGGGGTATTGTTTATCAGTATGTTTTAAAATCGAACTGACACATTTTTCGTATTGGGACAATGTCACTGTGGGTGTTGCTAAAAGTATGGTTAGCACCTGGACTGATATATTATTTGAATTGGGACAATATAACTGTGGGTGTTACTAACCAGTATGTTTAACACCTGGACTGACTTATTATTTGTACTAGGACAGTGTCACTGTAGGTGTTGCTAACCAATTATGTTAAACACCTGATTGACATATTATTTGTATTGGGACAATATCACTGGGGGTATTGTTTATCAGTATGTTTTAACACCTAGACAGACATGGAAAATTTCATGACGGTTTAAAAATAAAACTGAACAAACATTTTTGCACTTTTTCTGCCTTTGGTATTAGTCCCCATAATTTAAATGGTATCTACATACGTGTAATACCCACAAACATTCATCTTATGCCTTAAATTGTGTGCCCAACATTTCAATTTTCTCCCTAGCAGTACCAATTATGTAGTCAGTTAAGTATATATATATATTGTTCATATTTCACTGCAATGACCATACAGAGATATGAAAATATAAAATGTTTCATATCGATAAAAAAAAAAAGTTTCATGGCATTTTAAAGTCCTGTCATTTTAACATACTATATCAACGTGATCATGTATATGTATTGGAACAATGTCACTGTGTGTATTGTTTACCAGTATGTTTAACACCTGGACTGACATATTATCTGTTGCGCTTTTGCTGCCGAAGGCTACAAAAGCAAGGAAGAATCTGTATTGCTAGGGAGGACATGAAATGTTGGCCACATGATTTAAGGTATTAGATGAATGTTTATGGGTATCACATGTATGTAGATACCATTTAAATTATGGAGACTAATACCAACATTCAGAAAAAGTGCAAAAACCTTTTTTTATATTTTATTTTTTAAAACCATCATGAAATATTTCATGTCAATATTAAGAAAGTATATCAATATGCTCAAATTTTATTTTTTAAAACCGTCATAACATTTTCCACATCAATATTAAAAGAGTATATTAATATACTTTATCTTTATGGAAAAAGTATATTTATAAAACATTTTTTTACAAAAAACAGTTCTGTTGTGATATAATTATGTATATCGATACAGCTAGAAAAACCTGCCTGGTTATTATATCGATAACATAATTACTACTGTTACATAATAATGACATCAGTTCTTAGTGGCTGGGCTCCAAGCTTTCATTTAAAAAAAAGTTTCTACCACAACAGTTCCAGAGTTAGACCTTTCTAAAGATAGCTTTTTAAATGCGATAATTTTGTAACCATTAGGGCTGAGGGTTGAAGATCATTTTTTTTTTAATGAAAATATGGTGTCAGCTAAGTATATATAGTGTTCACATATCACGACACTTACCATATAGCAATACAAAAGCATAAAATGTTTCATATCGATATAAAAAATGTTCACCGCATTTTTAAAGTCTTGTTATTTTTGTCAGCCCACCAGCGCAGTGGTTGGATTTCTGTCTGTGATGCCAGCGACCCAGGTTTGGGAATGGACTTGGGTTGTCAGAGGGCCAGCTGGGGGAGAAGGATGAAGCATCCCAAGGACTGCTCTCCTTCTCCGAGGGGAGGGATGGGAGCACGTTTAGTGCTTGACGGACCCTTGGCGGAGGCCGGGAGTACCGCAGTAGACGACGTCCAAATGTTAAGGGAGGTAGGGCGGATGCTGGACATCATTGCACGTCCCCACCTCCAGAAAACGTCCCAAAAAATCCCTGATCCTGGCGGATGATGCCGCACCTATGCCTGACCTTCACAGCTCTCTGCCACTCCTCCATGCTGACCAAATTATGGCTCCATGGGCTGCTGCGTGCCCTGAACCCTGCCCTGGGGTGAAGCCAGGGAGGCAATGTCGGCTTACCAGCACCATACCCTGTGGTAGATGGGCAGACAGTGGTGTCATGGCCCCACCCTGGGAGGAAAGCCAGGGAGTATCGGTGGTGGTAAGGTGGTGGCAATAGGAGAGTGAGGTAGGCGTAGGATGAAGCAGAAGGCAGTCGGGAGTAGGGGCAAAAAGTGTACTAAATAAAAAAAAGTCCTGTTATTTTTAACATACTATATCAACACGTATATGCATGCAGCAAAACAGGAGAAATGCATCAACTCTCCAAATCTTACAGCTTTCAAAATGTAGTTTCAAGCATAATAAAAATATCATATTGTATAAGATTATTATTGGAAATGGTCAGATGATACTAGTGGTTGTTCTAAGAATAAACACATTATTTTCTACTTTGTATTGGGACAAAGTACTTGTTGATGTTGCAGACTGATATGTTTAAAATCTGACAGACATATAATTTGTATTTAGACATCATTGTAGGTATTGTTAACCAATATGTTTAACATCTGAAGGACATATAATTTGTATTGAGACAATGCCCCCATGGATGTTGTAGACCAGTATGTTTATCATTTGACTGGCATATGATTTGCATTGGGACACTCTCACTCTGGGTATTGTTAACCAATATGTTTAATACTTGGACTGATATATTATTTACATTGGGACAGTGTGACAGTGGGTGTTGCTAACCAGTATGGTTACCATCTGATTGGCCTAGTATTTAAATTAGGACACTGTCACTGTGGGTGTTGCTAACCAGCATGTTTAATGCCTAGATTAACACACTGTTTGTATTGGGATAATATCACCATGGGTATTGTTAACCAGTATGTTTAACACCTGGACTAACATATCATTTGTATTGGTATAATGTTCCCAGAGTGTTGCAGACCATGTTTAACATCTGACTGACACAGTATCTGCATTGAGAAAATGTCAGTGTAGGTGTTGCTAACCAGGATGTTTAACATCTGACTGACATTATTTGAGTTGAGACAATGCCACCATGGGCATTGTTTACCAGTATGTTTAATACCTGTGTAACCCCTAGGTGGCACTATCCCAAGGGCTACTACCCCTACCTGCTTGGCTAGTAGCAGGTTAAGGGGCCTGAGTTCTGAAACGGGTGCCTCCACCCGGAGGTCAGGGTTGGTAGTGGTCAAGCTAACCTGGGCACAGCCCTCCGGGACACTGTAACCCCTCTCCTTACTAGTGGCCAAAACAATACACAGCAATCACTTTCATAATACCCTGATACACCACACAAGTACCACACTGTTTGCACTTACCACCAGGCTTTCCTCTGGCCTGGCCCTGGGGACCCCTGTAAAACAAGGTTATACACAGCAAATAACAGCAGTACAGTACTCTTGCACAAACTGGAACCACAGTCAGGGTAAATGCAAAAAAGAGTTAGATCTGATTTATTTAAGGGACTTGAACAAGGAAAGGGCATAATCAGGTTAATTTGCTTAAAGGCTGTGTCAATCAAACAGTTATGCATGCACTTAAACAGTCACACACTCTGGGTACGCAGATGGAGAATGGTGGGCTAGCCAGGAACGTTGCAGCTGGTTGGGGCCCTGTGATGGAAAAAACAACATGCACAACACACACTATTTGTAATCTGGAGCCGGAGGCCTCTGTTCTTGAAAAGAAAACAACAAGACAATCCGATGACACACTTTAGATTAGGCTGTTGTTGCAGGGAGCTACCCTAATGATTACTCATGATACCCAAGACTGGACATAGGCTGGATGAAAATCGAGACAGCAGATGGTTAATCTGGAGCGCCAGGAGAAGCAGGGCCTACACGAATCGCTGAGACGTCATTTCTGTTCAAGCGTGGAGCAGGGGGATGATCTCCAGGCAGGTTTCTCCTCGATGGCTTTCTCTGTGCAGCAGGTAGTGTGGCTGGGCCAGTGTGGCAAGGCCCCGGCCAAATGGAGACAAATTCGGATATAGTCTGTTTTGGGCTGGATTCAGCTTCCAGCAAGCAGAACACAGTTCACAGTGGGGAACCAAATCACGACCCACTAACAACTCACAGCACATTTACATGTAAGGAAATTCTACTATACCAGGCAAACACTCTCTGGTCATGATCGCAGAGTCTCTGCAAAACCGGGGATTCAAAAGCAGCTAGAAATCCTGACAGGTCAATCGCATTCAGCAAAATCTTTGGTCTTCTTCAGGTATGAGCCTGGTAAAATAAGTGGCTTACTTCATTCTCAAACTTGGATTTAGTCTGAAATACCTTCTCTCTCCTCTTCAGGGGCAGCAGGCAGACCTGCAGGCCACAACTCAGGCCTTCACAGTTCTCCCATGCAAAACTACACAGAACTCTTGCCCAAATCACTTGAACTGTTAATTCTTCACTTCTCAGCCCAGAACTAACTGAAAATTGCAAGCAGTCTGGAAATCCCCAAGATCAAAAAGGTTTGGTTGGCTGATCTGTTCAAGGTCACAACAAAGGCTCCCCTTCAGGTGCAAAAAGGCGCCAAAAGCCCAAAACTACAATTCCTACAGATTTTGACTCCAGGCAACTCCTGTAGTTCTGGCTCCATTTTAGGTCCCACCAGTACTGATTGGTCCAATTTGGAAGTCCAGGACCAAGATAGTGGAGATAAACAAAACAGTCCTTGCTGCAAAGAGAGCAAGTTAGACAAACTACATTATCATAATCGCTCTAAATGATTTTCAGCAAATAGTTACATTTTCAACAGAGCTCCCTCTTAGATTACTTATGACTGCAATCCAGGCAGCCTAAAGAGACAGTGCACAGAGGCTATACAGGCACTCTCTGGCAATCACATTAAACTGCTAAAATGCAGGACACCAGCCTGGCAGTGAGCATTTAGGCAAGCTCAAGGAAGACTTTTGGGAACCCCCATTTGTGGAGGATACACCTGGAATGACATATTATTATCTTCGACACTTTCACAGTCAAAGGCTGTGAAAGTGAGGAAGAAATCATACCTCTGGAGAAGAGAGTGAAATGTTAGCCATGTGATTTTAGGTATAAGATGTTTATGGGTATTACACTTATATTGATACCAATTAAATTATGAGGACTAATACCAAAATTCAGAAAAAGTGCAAAAAGTTATTCCAGTTTTATTTTTGGAATGCCATGAAATTTTCCATTTTGATATTAAAAAGTATACTAACATACTAAAATTAAATTTTTAAACAATCATGACATTTTATGTCAAAATTTATAAAGTTTATATATATACTTTTATCGTTATTGAAAAGTATATTGATAACATTTATTTTACAAAAACAGATATGTCATGATGTAAATATGTACAGTATATCGATATAGCTGGAAAAATGCCTGTTTTTATATAGATAACATAATTACTACTGAATAACATCACCATTTCATAATGGTCAGACTCCAAACTTTCATATAAAAAAATTATTTTCCTAGACCTAATGTATCCACAGTTAGACCTTTCAAAAGATATTTTCTTTAAATTGTGATAACTTTGGAACCATTATGGCTAGAGACTTAATTTGTTTTAAGTGAAAGCTTTGCGTTAGCTACGTTATATATCATTAATATAGCACTACACTGACCATATATCAATATAAAAAACATAAAGGGCCCGATTTTCAAAAGTGTCTGTTTGATGCAAGGTGTCTACACCAAAGATATATGAAGCAATTGGCACCTTGCGTTAGATTTTGTGACAATCCCGATTTTCAAACACATCAAAATATGGATGCCTTGTGCCCAAGCTGCCCTGCGCCACCCTTGCTACAGCAGTGTCCATGCTACACCATCCCCTTTTTTCATATTTTGGAAGCCCCGCCATGGACACAGCAAGGGGTGCAACTTAGACCAGCTATGAGGTGGTTAAAGTGACTTCCACCACTGCCATGTAATGTGGTGAATTGGGAGGATCTGAAAGTGAGGTCTGGGGCAGAGGGGCATGGGGTGCCCTGGTGGGATCACGGAGATGGAGGGCATGATGGGGAGATATGTGGCACCTGGCAGGGGTGCCCTTTGCAGAGCCCTACAACTTCCCAGATGGGACTGCTTCATGGAAGTTTGCCAGCGTGAACAATGACATGACCCCAGGAGAACACAGCCGGGAAGCTGCCCCATATAGGTGAACAAATGAAGAACCCTGTAAGCAAGAAGCTGGAGCCACAGGTAGAGGGCTGCCAGTGGTGGGGGACCATTCTCTGGGCACTGCCACAGTTTCCTAGTGCCCACCTTCCCACATTGTGGCAGGTTGCCTCCGCTTACAGGTTTCACATTTATTCACCTATGGGGCAGCTTCCAGAGCTAGGCCCAAATGAGGACATGTTACTCTTTGGCTCAGGCAGCCGCCCTCCAAGGCAGTTCCATCTGAGCAGTTGTAGGGCTCTGAAATCATGATGCTGGGAGATTTCAACATCAACTGGCTCTCCTCTACTGCCACCTCAATCAAAGATGCTTTAACAGCCGTCCATTTCTCACAAATGGTTGAGACTCCAACCTGCATCAACTACAAAAATGAGACCAGCACACTCCTTGACTGGGTTCTATCTGGATTGCCTGCATCCACAACACTACTGTTCTCCTTGATTGCCTGAGCAACCACTCTCCAGTCACATGAACCTGGTCCTTCAACTATTATAAACCACCCACCAGAACAATTACAAACTGAGTCTTACTAAAAGGGCACTAGGAGCTGCTAAAATGGACCTCAAGTGTGCAGACTGGACGCAGCTCTATAATGCCGATAATGTGGACACAGCCCTGGGCCACTTCATAAAACCTTCAATGCCATCTGTGACAAGCATGCTCTGATAAAAACCAGAAAGATAAGAGGGCACAGTAACCCTGGATCATCCCTGATCTCCTAGAGCAACTACAAGCCAGAGATCACTTATGGAAGATAGCAAGAGCACATGGTTGCCACTGCTAATATACAGAGGTATAAAAAAGCTCAGAATGAGTGCACTAAAGCCATACAACTTGCCAAAAGCAAATACTACAAAGAAGCCCTGTCCAGCACCTGGAATGACAGCAAGTCATTCTGGGATAACATCAACGACATAACTGGCAAGGACCCCAAATCTGCACCAGCCATGCTCTTGATCGACGGCGTACCATCCTTGGACCACATGTACATTGCCAACGCACTTAACATCACATTCATGGATCTAAGCAGTGTGCTGCCAGCAAACTACTTTAATCCCCCACCATTGACTGAATCCTATAACGCCAAACAACCATCACTTAACCACCCACCTTTCTACTTTAAAGAAGTCTCTCAAGAGAAGCTAAAAGTACCTGGAGAAGGCGCTGGGGAACTCTAGACATAGCAGGGACACTCTGGGTCTAAACGTCATCAAGCTGGCCCTGGCTGAAGTCCTAGGCCCACTGACCAAAGTAATCAACCTCTCCTCTGCCTCTCACAGTTCCCCCAGAGATGGAAATCAGCCACAGTAACTCCAGTGCACAAAAGTGGAGACAGGACCCTACATAACACCTACAGATCCATCTCCATACTTCCCCCTCTCTCCAAAACCCTCGAGCGGATAGTGGTGGACCAATTAGTCAAACACCTGAAGCAATACCAACTTCTCTATCCTGAGTAACATGACCATGGAGAAGTTTGTAATGTTTAATACAGAATTGTTAGGAAAATTCCTGCCAAAACTAATTCTATTAAATGTAACAAACATGAGAACTTTCTGCAGAAAAGCGAAGAGTGTTAAACTCGCGTGTTGCTCCTTTGTCATGCAGTTTTAACAGTGTCTTTTGTACTAACGCGTTTTTAGATGTTTCATTCTGTCATGTTCATTGATATCTGGCTTTTCATTAGTCATCTTCTGGCAAAAGAAAAATACCAGGAAAAACAAAGACTATAAAAAATATGACAAACTACTGCACAGTTTAAAATAGCCCACACAAAATGCACCGCTCGCCCAACACAAAGTCTACCACTAATCATACAACTGCACTGCATGCATCATCATGATGAAATCAGTTTACAGTACAACCCTGATCTAAAGAACCCACCATCTGGGACTCACCATCTAGCAATCCCGACCAATGTGTGATCAGAACTGCAATTCTGAGTTTGCCCTGCTCTCCAGTGCAGGGGAAGGAGACATCGGAGGCAGAAACAGCAAAAGAGGGAAATAAAATATGAATAAAATAAAATAAAATATTAATACAATATTAATACACTTTTCCTCGGTCTTCCAGTCTCATTTGCAACACTCTTCCTAATTGTGTGCTTGCATGCTGGGTACATATTTAAAAAAATAAACAAGGGGGACATACAGTGTAGTGATTTCATTTTTTGTCATTTCTGATGATTTCAGTATGTAGTTGCTATTCCAATAAAAGATGCGCTTTACCAAATATCACATTTTCTTTTTTTAATTGCAAAGATAACGCACTCCTTATTGCAGACTACTTTGCCTCCACAACACATGCACACAAATACACTCACGCATACACACAAACATGAAGAATAGCACTCCCGAGAGACAGTGGTATCTCTCTTTCCATACATCCAGAATGCCAGCAGCAGTTCAGCCCTTCTGGATGAATCAGACCCCTTCTCCCAGCTATCCCTAGTGGAAACCAAGGGTGCTTGGACCAAGTTGCTGTTAATTTTTGTGTCTGCATTCAAGTGTCTGAATTAAGATTCTGGCTAGTGCCCCAAGAAAATGTTTTACTGACACAGAAAGTCCACTCATTCAGGTTTTATGTCAGCACATCATTAGGGTTACCACCTGTCCTGATTTTCTAGGACAGTCCTGATTAGGCAGCTGTGTCCTGCAAAAACATGAAAAATACGAAATATCCTGATTTTATAGTAGAACAAATATTTTCTAACTTTCCACTAAATGTTGCAGAAAACTACAATACCTTAACTAAAACACCTTAAAAGATAAAAACAATAGAAGCAACTAAGAAACGACAGCACTTAGCCTTAATTCTGATTATATAGAAAACAAGTCTATTGCATCGGTTGAGGTGATGCACTGTCTACTGAAAAATCATGTTTCAGTAAGAAATGTCCCACTTTGGGCTTTTAAAAGGTGGTAACCCCACACATCATCCGTATTCACAAGTTGCTTGTACTCAGGTTTACATTAGATTATTTTACTTTTTTCTACATGATTTATATCCCGTAGGTAAAAACAGCGGGTTGCACTTACTGAACAAAGTGAAAGTGACATTCATTGTGCCTGAGTGTCTCACATTTTGGTCCGTTTTATATCTGCTTACACTGCAGTCATCATCAGCTTATGGGGCAGTGTCATTACATCAGTGCATGGGATGGTGTCATTGCATCAGTGTATGGGATGGTGTCATAACATCGGTGTATGGGACAGTGTCATTACATCAGTGTATGGACAGTGGCATTACATCAGTGTAAGGACAGTGTCATTACATCAGTGTGTGGGACAGTGTCATTCCATCAGTGTATGGGACAGTGGCATTACATCAGTGTATGGGACAGTGGGACAGTGTCATTATATCAGTGTATGGGACAGTGTCATTCCATCAGTGTACGGGATAGTGTCATTACATCAGCTTATGGGACAGTGGCATTACATCAGTGTATAGGACAGTGGGACAGTGTCATTATATCAGTGTATGGGACAGTGTCATTACATCAGTGTATGGGACAGTGGCATTACACCAGTGTAAGGGACAGTGGCATTACATCAGCTTATGGGACAGTGGCATTACATCAGTTTACTGGACAGTGTCATTACATCAGCTTATGGGACAGAGGCATTACATCAGTGCATGGGACAGTGTCATTACATCAGCTTATGGGACAGAGTTATTACATAAGTGTATGGGACAGTGTCATTATATCAGTGTACGGGACAGTGTCATTACATCAGTGTAGGGACAGTGTCATTGCATCAGTGTATGGGACAGTGGCATTACATCAGTGTATAGGACAGTGGCATTGCATCAGCTTATGTGACAGTGGCATTACATCAGTGTATGGGACAGTGGCATTACATCAGTGTATGGGACAGTGGCACTACATCAGTGTATGGGACAGTGGCATTACATCAGTGTATGGGACAGTGGCATTACATCAGTGCATGGGACAGTGGCATTACATCAGTGTATGGGACAGTGTCATTAGATCAGCTTATGCGACAGTGTCATTACATCAGTGTATGGGACAGTGGCATTACATCAGCTTATGTGACAGTGTCATTACATCAATGTATGGGACAGTGTCATTAGATCAGCTTATGCGACAGTGTCATTGCATCAGTGTACAGAACAGTGGCATTACATCAGTGTATGGGACGGTGGCATTACATCAGTGTACAGGACAGTGGCATTACATCAGTGTATGGGACAGTGGTATTACATCAGAGAATGGCACAGTGTCATTACATCAGTTTATGGGACAGAGGCATTACATCAGTGTATGGGACAGTCTCATTACATCAGGGTATGGAACAGTGTCATTACATCAGTGTATGGAACAGTGTCATTACATCAGCTTATGGGACAGTGTCATTACATCAGCTTATGGGACAGTGGCATTACATCAGTGTACGGGACAGTGGCATTACATCAGTATACGGGACAGTGTCATTACATCAGCTTATGGGACAGTGTCATTACATCAGCTTATGTTATAGTGTCATTAGATCAGCTTATGGGACAGTGGCATTACATCAGTGTATGGGACAGTGGCATTACATCAGTGTATGGGACAGTGTCATTATATCAGGTTACGGAACAGTGTCATTAGATCAGCTTATGGGACAGTGTCATTACATCAGGATATGGAACAGTGTCATTACATCAGCATATGGGACAGTGTCATTATATCAGATTATGGAACAGTGTCATTAGATCAACTTATGGGACAGTGGCATTACATCAGCTTATGGGACAGTGGCATTACATCAGTGTATGGGACAGTGCCATTACATCAGTGTATGGGACAGTGATATTACATCAGTGTATGGGACAGTGCCATTATATTAGTGTACAGGACAGTGTCATTACATCAGTGTGCAGGACAGTGTCATTACATCAGTGTACAGGACAGTGTCATTACATCAGTGTTCGGGACCGGGTCATTACATCAGTGTATGGGACAGTGTCATTACATCAGTGTATGGGACAGTGTCATTACATCAGAGTTCAGGACTGTGTCATTACATCAGTGTATGGGACAGTGCCATTACATCAGTGTTCGGGACCGTGTCATTACATCAGTGTATGGGACAGTGTCATTACATCAGTGTACAGGACAGGGGCATTACATCAGTGTACAGGACAGTGTCATTACATCAGTGTGCAGGACAGTGTCATTACATTAGTGTACAGGACAGTGTCATTACATCAGTGTTCGGGACCGTGTCATTACATCAGTGTATGGGACAGTGTCATTACATCAGTGTATGGGACAGTGACATTACATCAGTTTATAAAATAGGCTAAAAAATTCCACCATCCTGATTGGCTACTACATCATCTGAGCTGTGTCCTTATCAGATGATATAGTAGCCAACGGCACTACCCTCAATCCTGGAGCCCCACAACACCCCAAAATCAGTGAGCTGTGCCAGCCAAAAACAGAAACACAAGGTGGCACAGCTCACGCGTGACGCCCCTGTGACCGAGTAACCGAGCCCGCCTGCCAGCCCTCTCCTCCTTCACAAACCCGACACCCCTCCCACACACACAGCTAAGCCACCTCATCCTGCCCAAACTCCTGCCAACACAGATTTATCAGGTATTCTAATTAAATTATACCTGTATATTTTTGTCTCCATAGCTGCCATTTGTCACGTCCTCCTTTCAGCCACTGCAATTTTTTCTGCTCCTTATTCTCCGTGGGTTTCATTCCTTGCCCTTCCCTCTCCCTTACCATTGCTGCTCAGTTCCAGACATCCACAATGTTTAAATAAATAATTAAAAACAAAACAGCAAACAAAAAGCCATTGGCGGCATCCCACGCGCACTCGCGCTCATACTGAAGAGCAGTAATAGCGGGATTTGAAAGCGCGAACAACGGCAGCTGCAGAGACACGCTCGCTTCCAGTAAAACCGGCCAGTCACCCTGAAAAGATACAGCTCCAGTTATGGTAGCCACTCACCAAAGAAAAAAAAAATAAACAGCAGAAAATGCTCAAAAGAAAAAACTCAGCTACCTGTACATTACAAAGACAACAATTTTCTGTGTGTGTGTGTGTGTGTGTGTGTGTGTGTGTGTGTGTGTGTGTGTGTGTCGGTGTGTGTGTGTTGGGGGAGGGCAGCACGGCTGGACAAAAACCAGGAGACAGAAACAGGCACTAGTAAACAGAACATATAGTAAAATAAATAGGAATATATAACTGATTAGCACTTTGTGTGTAGACTTGTAGGGGTGAGAGACACAGATGCACAGATCACATTGTACAGTAACAGGGACTATTTTCTTTAAAACTCCAAAAAGAGAGAAAAAAATGCCATTTTACTTTAAAAAGTTTATTAACTTCTTCAAAACCAGTTTTACAAATCTTCTGCCCATTTTATAAGCGTAATAAGACACTCCGAGGTGTGGGTTATCTCCTGATAAGAGCACGCCCAGGTGCAGGCACTCGGCGAAGCGCCATGCCTAACAATGCACCCATGCGGTTTTATCAGGAGATAACCCACACGTCCATGTCTTATTGCTTACATATGAGACAGTGGCATTACATCAGTGTACAGGACAGTGTCATTACATTAGTGTATAGGACAGTGTCATTACATCAGTGTATGGCACAGTGTCATTACCCCTCCCACCTCTACCAGTGAACCACCACAATCACTCTACCAATGGACCATGCTCCCCCACCCACAACTCGCCCTATTGGTGCCGCCGTAGTATGCGGCACTGGACGCCTACTCTGCCCTGCCCTCCTCACTATGGGACCCACCGATCCCCATCTCCATACGCTGATGTTCCCTCCCAACTGGTGCCTAAGCTAATGAAGAAGCGCCTAAAATTAGCATCCCTCGCATCCTCCCGCTCCTGCTCCTCCCTCTCAGGAGACGCCCACCCAAGCCTGGGACCCACCCTCCCCCAGACCACCACTCCCCAAGGATCCAATAATTGCCTCCTTAGTATATGTAGCCTCCTCAAGAAATTTGATTCATTTCAGGGCTGGGTTGCCCAGAATCGCCTGATGTCATCTCCGTAGTTGAAACTTGGCTCAACGGCCACACCCCAGACTCCGCAGTCTCACTTCCCAGTTTTATGCTATACTGTGCCAACAGAACCTCAAAAAAGGGGGTGGATGTGCATTGTATGTCCAGGACTCATTACAGTGTCTCGCCCCCCATCCCCAACCTTCGAACATGGGGCCCAAGCTCTCACTCTGAAGATCACTCTGCCCCAAACAGAGCCCCACTGTTCCTCTCCATCATATACATCCCTCCCTGAAATCAGAAGACTGCTTTCCACTCTGTCCTCACCCATCTCCAGACAATCACTGACAGTGCTGACATCATTGCCCTCGGGGACTTTAATATAAACTGGCTAACTGATGCATTGACTCCCATTAGGGATGCTGCAGCCTCTCAAAACTTGCCGCAATTTGTGACCACTGCCACTAGAATCAACCAGAAGACTGGTACTGCCACCCTCCTTGATCTAGTGCTCACCAATGCACCTCACAAAGCAACTCAGCTCAGGGTACTACCCAATGCCCTGAGTGACCACTCCCCAGTGCTCTGTCACTGGTCATATAGTGTTAAAAGGCCTCCCCCCCAAAACTATCCTCCAATGCTGCCTCAAACATGGCAAACTTCGGTCCCTCAGACAGTGCCTCTTAACTAGTGACTGGTCCCCCATCAAAATCGCATTGAACATTGACACTGCCCTTGACCATCTCATCAACAATTTCAATGCTGCCTGCAACCTGTATGCACCCCTAAGCAAACAAAGAGTTAAAGGGGTTGACACACTTTGGATATCACAAGCCCTGCTGGACCAGATTTGTGAATGTGACAATCTATGGCACATTGCGCTGGATACTTGTAAACCCACTGATAGGCAGCGCTACCAAGAAGCGCGCAATAAATGTACTTGGAGTATTCATAAGGCAAAGGCGGAGTACTACCAAACTTTGCTCACTGCCACATGGGACTCAGGCTGCAAGTTCTGGGACTCCCTCAAAGAGCTCAATGGCAAAGCCTCCACTGCACCTCTCTCCCAACTCAGGGCCAACAGGTCTATCACCACAGACCCTGCCCTAATTGCAAATATATTTAATGACTCCTTCTCCAACCTTACTGGTGTTCTCCACCCCAACTTTTTCTCCCCCACCCACCCAGCACCGCATTGCTCCCTCTCCACCCCTCATTCCGCTTTAAAGCAATATCTCAGCGTGAAGTTGCTCCTCTTCTACTCAACGCCCTCAGCAAATCACGTTTCAGCAGTGACACACTAAATCTTAAACTGCTTAGACTCACCTTCAATGAAGTTCTCCCCCTTCTCACCATGCATCTTAACCACTCCCTATCATTGGGACAGTTTCCTTCCAAATGGAAATCTGCCCTTATCACACCTATCCTAAAAAGCGGACCGCACTCTGCCTGGGAACTACCGCCCCATCTCAATCCTGCCACCCCTCTCAAAAACCTTGGAGAAAATTGTGGCCACCCATCCACTAATGGACTACCTCTCCAAATATAGCCTCCTGTGTCATGAACAGCATGGCTTCCGCCATAACCACAGTACCACCACAGCCCTCTTGGAATTTACAAATGCCTCCACACATCTCTGGACACTGGCCACACTGCTGGTTCTGTTTTTATAGACCTTTCTAAGGCATTTGATATGGTGCACCACACACTACTCCTGGATTCCCTCACACAAATAGGACTGTCCCCAGATACCACTGGCTGGTTTGCCAGATATCTGTCTGAGAGAACCCAGGCAGTCAGAACTGCACATACCCTGTCCTCCCCCTCCAAGTCAGGTCAGGGGTCCCACAGGGCTCTATTCTTGGCCCCCACGACTATGGAATTAACTCTGGTCCAGCCGCCCCTGGGCATGCCTATATTTTGACAATGGACACCTCAGCCCAGCCTAGGCCTCCAAATAACCAACAGGGCATGGCTAGTGCCATCACCCTGCAATGTATGTTTTGTTACCTGCTACCGTCTGCATTATGTACCTATTGTTTGGCAGCACCCTGTAACTCTGTAACACCAGCTGCTTTACTGTGTTATCTGTAACCATTTCTTTAATTATCGTGTCTAGTTGTTGCTATTGTCCCTGATGTCTCTGTTATCTATGATGTGGGACCTTTGTAAAGGAGTTTTTGACTCAAAGGTGTGTTATCCAATATTCATCAATAAATGAACAATAAATAAATAAATCAGTGTATGGGACAGTGGCATTACATCAGTGTAAGGGCGTAGCATGACATCAGTGTATGGGACAGTGGCATTGCATCAGCTTATGGGACATGTCATTACATCAGTGGTGGGACAATGTCATTACATCAGCTAATGGGACAGTGTCATTACATCAGTGTATGGGACAGTGTCATTACATAATTTATATTAATTTTGACATTTTTATCTAAGTTGTATGGGAATGACTCAATTCAAAAATGCATGACAAGTGCTACTTCTAAGTAAGGGAACAGCAATCTATGTAGTGGCTTTTTTTTCTATTAGTGATTTTGTATTTACTGTAAAACACCTTATTTTCACTGGTATTTTATTTTCGCTATATTCGCTATTCGGCATAAGTCAGTATTTCAGTATTTTACTAATAAAATTTTAATGAACACAGTTCATCACTCCGTACTCACAGGCATACTTCCCCAGTTCAAAACGGAGCTCCGCTGAATAGTTGACATAGCTTGTTCTCCTTTTCTTTTGTGATGGTGGTGTACTGCAGAGTTCAGATGCAGCAGCTACTGCAGCATCGTTAGATATCCCTGACAAACGGCACAAATCTTCGGGGTCCACAGTATCAACATCAAGCACGGTGGCATTCCGCGTCACAGACTGGCTCTGGGTGACCCATTTAAACAGAGACATGGTTGAGACTGAAATGGGTTATACAAAGCCGGAGGTAGTAAGTGCTTTAAATGTGAATTTGTTGGTGGAATGCAAATACTGCCGAAGTGTGAACAAGGTAATTGACAAGTAAGCACTATTAAGAGCACGTAAATCACCTTGCTATTAAGCACCCCCATGTGTGCTGTGTTAATGTTAAGCAGAAAACGGGCTATACAAAGTACTGTAATTGTTTTTAATGTGGAATGTAAACACTGCCGAAGTGAGAATTAGGTAATTGACAAGTACTCACTTTGAAAAGCCAGTCAATTGCCTTGCATGTGTGCTGAGTTAATGCCAGTCAGAAATTCGATGTATGCTAATTACGCCAATTAGCTCTGTCTACCTGAGCACATCAAGGCAAATCTGTACTCACTGCGCAGTGAAATTTGTGTAATGCAAAATGCTTTGTAAAGGGTCCATCGTGAAATATTAGAAGTGTGAAAATAAGGTGTTCTACAGTAATTACCAGTCACAGCAGTTCATATGAACTGGTAACATATAAAATAAGCAGAACTGTAACATGTTTATTTTTTTTATATTTAATGAGTATTATTGAAAGCCTGTAAGGTGAGCATATAGTTCAAGATGACACACGGATGTGTGAATAAAAAAAAAACAATTAGAGGGCTGAGGCACTGGTGCCTTACCTCACACCACACCGGCGAACCAGGTTTAGGAACGGACTTGGGCGCTGGAGGGTTGGCAGGGAAGGAGTAGGATTGAGCATCCAGAGGACTGCTCTCCTCTCCTGGGGTGGGTTGGGGATCAGGCCACTTGTATCGGCTCCGGTGGAGACCAGGGAAGCTCAGAGGCAGTGCGACTAGGGAAATCAGAGAAAACTGAAAATGGCATGCCCCTCCTGCTGGATGACAGCTGCCCGACCAGTGCCCCCGAGCTCCACGGCAACCGACCTGACCTGCAGCAGCACCAGGACCAAAGCTCAGGCTGATAGGCCATTTCTCCTCAGAAGAGGAGGACCCACCTGACGAAGGGTTACGCTGGGTTGCCCTGAGGTGGCTGCAATGTGGGGTTGAGTCGGCAGTGGAGCCAATGCCGAGAGGTGAGTGTCCTTGGCAACTGGCCTGAAGGAGAGGTAGGGAAGTCAGGGAGATAAATAAATAACTCACACAAAAAAACAGTTAGTACATGGGTAGTCTGAAAGCAACAGTCAGATGAGCTGTCATTCATATTCACTGTCAGTCAAATTGGGAAATCAGTTGCACACACATCAAGGTAGACTACAAAAAAAAATTGCAACTGCACACTGACTCATTCACTACATTCCTTTCTCCCCTCCCCTGGATTCCCTGATTGCTCTTGGGCAAGGAATGAAGGCTAGCTCACACTAGGAAGCACATTCATATGCTAAATATACAATTCAACAATTATCACTTTCAGTCAAAGCAGGTAGTTGCTCTATTACCTTATGAAAAGAAATTGATGGGGGATGGTACGGGTTGGTATGGGTGTTAATGCCTATTGTTTATTGAAGGTCTAAGATTACAAATACCTTTGAATGTATGTGACCAATTGCTGTAGAAGACTCTGAAGGCTAGAGTCTTGCAGTATTTCTATGTTAGAAAAAATCTGGGGATTTGGTTTCTGCTAGGTAACCCATTTCATCCTACCTTCCTGCTCAAAAACAGACATGTAATAAGATTATCACACTTTAGTCATTAACAATATGGAATCTCATCAATTGCTTATATATTTTTCCATGCAGTGTTATTTCAGGAAAAAAGATGCTGTATTTATCTGAAATAATACAAAAAGAAAAAGAATGACTACCAAAGAGCAAGAATTACAAAGGGAAAGCTTAAGCACTCGATATAAGTTGGCCCAAAGTGTTTATAGATTAGGAGAAAATCCATACAATGTGGTTTGTAAGGAAATGAGACAGCCCTGCCCCCCACCAACAAAAAAAACAGGTTACTCACCCGTAATAGTAGTTCTAGGAGTGGTATATGTTGTTCATCCACACTTACTGGCATGTCCCTTTTCCCCTTAAGGATCGCCGGAAGGCCTTCAAGCTGGCTCCTCCCACCTGCCCAGGGTGGTATATCCCTTGGCTCCGCCCCATGATGCCAGATCTTAGCCCGCTGGAAGCCAGGTTTGTGCACTGCAGCCGGGGAGGTCGGGTGGGTCCATGTGGATGAACGACATATACCACTCCTAGAATTACTGTTACAGGTGAGTAACCTGTTTTTCTAGTGTAACCCCTAGATGGCGCTATCCCAGGGGCTACTACCCCTGCCTGATTTGCCACTAACAGGTTGAGGGGCCTGGATCCAATGGCGGTGCCTCCACCCAGAGGTCAGGGTTTGCAATAGTTAAACTAACTTGGTCACAGCCCTCTAGGACACTGCAACCCCTTTCTTCCCACTAGGCCCACACAATATATCAGAATTACCTTCTCATGTATACACTTACCCCAGGTCTGGTCTCGCACTGGGACCTCCTGGAAATGAGATACAGTGCAACAATCACAGTACAGTACTTTAACATAGACAAATACCTCAGGCAGTATAACTTTGCTGAAACAAGCAGCTCTGATTTATTTAGGGGATATAACAAGGACAGGGGAAATCAGGTTAATTAGCTTATCACTCTAATAATCTATCTATGGCTCTGTGTACAGGCCTATCCCTATCAGTTACTGTCCCTGGTACCTAAGCCCTAGTGGCTAGTCCAAACCATGGCAGCTGGTAGGGGCCATTCCACACAGAGAAAAGGAGAATTAAACAGTCAGCAGTACAGTAATTCCATTTGGATTTAATGTGGCAATTCAACAGGGAGCGACTCTGAATTAGTACTCACGACCTCCAAATAAGATAGGGTCCTTCAATGTCAGCAGGGCTCACTTGAGGTACACAAACCTCTCACACATCCATATAAAAGAAAGCACTATACCAGGCAGGCTGCATCTGTATCCCGACGCAATTACTGCACAATACCCGGAGAACACACAGCAGATTCAGTTCCTGACAGACCGAGTACAATTTTCAGCAATTCCTCCAGTCTTCATATGGGTGAGCCTGGTTTCTACTCTTCAGAGATCCTTTGATTCTTTTCACAGGACGGATTCAGTCCTAACAAGCTGTTACACAAGCTGCAGACCGGAACTCTGGGCCTTACACGTTTTTGACTAAAACTGCACACTGAAAAGCACAGGGCTCCTTCCTTCTTCACTGCCAAAGCTCAACTGAAACTCCAACCGACAAAACCGGCACTTCCTTTGAGTTCCTCCCAGTTCTTGACTGGATTGGCTGTCACTCACAATAGACTGCTGCTGTTGGTCCAAAAGGCACTGAAGTCTAAACTACATCTCCCAGAGTCACTGCCCATACAATCCTCTTGTGGCTGGCTCAGATTATGAGTCCAAGTTCTGATTCGTCCAAGGCACCATTTTAGAGCTAGCTTACCTCACACTGATTGGTCCAGTTCAGCAGTTCAAAACTAGAATGGGAACTAGCAGACACAGTTCTGACTGCAAAGAAAGCAGGTTAGACAAACTGTAATTTCATTATTACTCTAAATAATTTCTGCAAACAGTTACATCTTTCAGATAGGTTCCCTTTGCACTCCTAGTGACTGCAAAAATGAAGTGAATTGGCAGCAGCTTGAGTGGTACTCAATCAAAGAAACACACAGTCCCCCATACAAACTAATTATGTCTGCAAGCAGACAGCTCTTAAAGAGACAGTACCAGAGGTTCTAAAAACACTCACTGATAAATGGCTTAAACGCCAAACACCATTCAGGCTTGGAGCATTCAAGCAAGCTCCTGAAAGTCTTTTGGGAACCCCCATTTGCAGGGGGGTTACACTAGGATCGTGGATATGTTGTTCATCCACATTTATTGGCAGACTCCTAGCAGTTCTCCAGGAGAAGGGAGGCAAGGTGCACACCCCCTACTTTGGGAACAGAGACTGGAGAACTGAGGCCCCAAAGCCAGCATCCCGGCATGACTCAAGGTCGATGTGGTAATGGGTGATGAAGGTGTTTGCTGTCTTCCAGGTGGCAGCCCGACAGACATCCTGGATAGAGATGTCCCTGGAAGCAGTCACTGATGCAGCAGTATGGTGGGTAGAATGCGCTCTTATCACTCTGGGAGACTCCTTGCCCACCAACCTATAGCAGAGATCAATGCAAGATATAATCCATCTTGCGACTGTCCACTTTGCTACAGGTCTGCCAGAGGTGACTTCAGCATAGGTGACAAACAGCTGGCAAACCTCGCCTCGAATTTCCTCCATCCTCTCCTTATAATAGGAGAGAGCTTGTCTCAGGTCCAGAGTATGGAGCCTGTATTTGGCATCCAAGGTGAAGTTGGGGTAGAACACAGGCAGAGTCAACACCTGGTTAAGGTGAAACTCTGACACCACCTTTGGGAGGAATTTCAGGTGGGGGCACAGGACAACCTTGTCCCTGTGGAAGACCAGATAAGGGAAGTACACCGAGAGCACCTGGAGCTCCCCTGTCCTTCTTGCAGACATGATAGCCACCAGGAAGGCCGTCTTCCCTGACAAGTGTGACATCTCACACTTGTGCATTGGTTTGAATGGCTTGCCCATGAGCTTTGCCAAGACCAGCAGTAAATCCCATGGAGGTGAAGGTTCACACACCGGAGGGGAGATGTGATCAAGGCCTTTGAAAAAGCGCCGGACCACCTTCTCCTGTGCCACCGTCTGCTGACCGGCCCCCGCCCTGTAAGCAGAGATGGCTGCCAGGTGCATCTTAAGGGTTGAAGACCGAAGACCTCCTTTGGACAGAGACCAAAGGTAGTCTAAAATGCTAGCCACGATACAGGACAGAGGGTCCAGGCCCTTGCCCTGACACCAAATGGAAAATCTTTTCCATTTGAAGGCATAGCACTTTCTGGCCAACTCCTTTTTGGATGCTTCCACTATTGTGAGTACATCCTCGGAGAAACCCAAAGCCTGGAACTCTAGTCACTCAAGTTCCAGGCTATCGGGTGCAGGGATAGAAGGTCCAGATGGAGGACCTTCCCCTGATTGACAGAGATCAGGTCCAGGCATGCTGGAAGACGCCTCGGGAGCCCGTTGCTTAGGCTGAGGAGATCTGTATACCAGAACTGGCGTGGCCAGTCTGGGACTACCGGGATCACCTGCACCTTGCCCCTCCTCACCTTGAGGAGCACCCTGTGAATCAAGAGAAATGGAGAGAAGGAGTAGAAGAGGCCTGTGGTACACGGCCTTGAAAAGGCATCCCCCTGCAGCAATCCCCACTGAGGGGAGTGCGCATGAAACAGCCTCAATTTTGTGTTTTCCCTAGAGGCAAACAGGTCCACCATTGGTTTGCCCCAGTGGGAGAACAGGCTGTAAGCTAACTCTGGATGGAGAGACCACTAATGGGATGACTCGCCTATGTGGCTGAGGGCATCCGCAAGTTGATTTGAGGCTCCTGCCACATAGATGGCTAGGAGATCTGCCTCCAGTCAGCTTCAATGAGTATCCAGATGGAGCACTTCCTCGCACAGCAGCCGGGTATGCGTAAGCGTACACCTGCTTGTTGAGGTAGCACATGGTCGTTGGTGGTTGCCCATCTGGACTTGCCCCACTTGACCCCGGAGCTGCTGAGCGAATGCTGTCAGTGCCAGTCTGACTGCTCTGAGCTCCAACAGGTTGATGTGGTAATGGGACCCTTTGGGGGGGCCAGAACCCATGGGCCCTGTTGTCCCCCATGTGGGCTCTCCAGCCCATGAGAGAGGCATCGGTCATGAGGACGACTGTCAGCTCAGGGTGGACAAACAGGATCCCTTCCTGCAACTGGTCTAGGATGGTCCACCATTGGAGAGTGTCCCACATCTTCTGGGTCACAGTGATCAGCTGGTTGAAATTACCTAGGCGGTGAGTCCACTGGGTGGTCATCTCCCACTGAAGGGGACACATATGCCACCTGTCCCAATGGACCACGGTGGTGCAGGCTGCCATGTAACCCAGAAGGTGCAGAAAGTCCCAGGCAGGGTGCACTACCCAACCAGAAATCATTGGGCAAAGGAGGAGTGAACCTCCGCCCTGTCCGCTGGGAGCTGAGCCCTGGCTTGGCGAGAGTCGAGCTCTGCCCCAATGATGCACATCACCTGAGAAGGCATGAGCTCTGACTTGGTCTCGTTGATCAGGAGGCCAAGTTGAGAGCAGGTCTGGAGGGCCAGGTTCCTGGATCTCTCCACTTCTTGCTGGGTGGAACCTGCTAAGAGCCAATCATTGAGGTAAGGGTATACCCTGACCCCTCAATGCCTGAGGTGGGCTGCCACCACTGCAAAGCATTTGGAGAAGACCCGTGGGGTTGATGACAGGCTGAATGGCATGGCTTGGAACTTGTAGGGTTCCCTCTGCTCTGAAGCGGAGGAACCCGCTGGTGAGATGGATGGATTGGCATGTGAAAGAACGTGTCCTGAAGATCCAGTGAGCAGAACCACGTTTTGCTCCAGGGATGGTGTGATCTGGAACACAGTTACCATTTGAAAGGCATGCAGCCTGAGATACTGATTCAGGTCGTGCAGATCTAGAATGGGGCGTCAGCCCCCTCGTCCACTTCGGGACCACGAAGTACCTGGAAATGAACCCTGTGTTGACTGGAGGATCTGCCACTCGGACCACTGCCTCCTTGAGGAGGAGATGGGCTATGTCATCTCTCAGAGCTGACTGAGTGTTGACTGATACTCTCTCCTCCCGTGTGACATGGGCTCGGCTGGGTGGGTACTGCTGGAATTCTAGAGGCAGACCATGGCTGACCACTTCTAAGACCCACCTGTCCATGGTAACAGTGGACCAGGTGGAAAGGAAGTAGTGGAGCAGACCCCCCATGGGAGGACCCAGAGCTGGCAAGACTGGAATAGTGGTGGCCACCCCTATCCCATCACTGGGCAGGCTTGAAGGAAGAGGGTCCAGGCCTGAACCCCGACCTCCTCTGGGGGCCTGGGGAGGTCCAGGCTCGGGCCGGGGGCACCAAGCCTCTGCCTGCTGATGCTGTGTTCCCTGAAAGGAGGACTGCTAAGATGCAGGAGCTGAGTGCCGAAAAGGCTTCTTCTTCTGCTGCTGCTGCTTCTTAGGGCCAGAAGTGCTTTGAGCAGAAGTAGCCGAGTCCAAGGTGGCATTGGATTGTTCAATTCACTGAAGGTGACCATCCACACCTGGACCAAAGAGATTGGTGCCCAGGAAAGGAACATCAGCAAGTTTGTGCTGGGTATCCGCCGTGAAGGTGGAAAGCCTCAGCCAAGCCCTGCGGTGTGAGGCAACCGCGGCTGCCACCGAAGGGGCGCATGAGTCCCCAATGTCCAGAGCCACCTTAAGCTGCTGCTTGGCAATGGCATGGCCTTGGTCTCAGACCTGCTTGACCATAGTCTGAAGGTCCACAGGGATATGTTGGAGAACTTCGTCCAAGGACCCTGGAAGGGCATGGGAGAAGTGCGCCATGATGATGGCTCAGCTTGCCTGATGGAGGCCTAAAGAGGAGGCCACACAGACCTTCCTGGCAGAGTGGCCTTCGTATCTCTCCTTGTCCGGGGGTCTATCAGTGTCAGCAGAACTGTCTATATGTCTGAACACAGAGGTGGTCACAAGGCTCTCAGTCGAGGGATGTTCAGTGAACCCCGAGAGGGACCCCATGGGCACCGCATACTTGTGGGTCATCCGAGCAGATGGTGCTGGGCTGGAGGCAGGATGCTGCCGAAGCTCCAAGGCCGGGCCAACAATGGCTTCAGCCACAGGAAAGGCATCTGTCGGGGTATCCCCTCTCTTGAGAATGTCAGTGACAGGATACTCTTCCCATTTCTGGATTGGTTCCAGGGGCATTCCGATGGATTTGGAGATAAGGAGGAGAATCCCTTGAAAGGACAAAGGGCCTTTCTCCGTCGACAGATCACCGGCTGACTCGTCATCCCATGGGTGAGAGTGAAGGTTGGTGTCATCTGAATCTGAGGTATCCAGATATAACGGTCGGCCACCAAGGTCGCCCTCAATGTGCCTGGGATGATCAGGCATGAGGGTGACAGAGATCCTATGAGGACGACCCAGGGTTGACCGAGCTTCCTTCGTAGGAGCCCCCCTTTCAAAGGCTGTTTAGGCGGCGGCTCCACCACCTTTGGTGGAGAGACCGATATCGGCTGAACTTGAGCTGGTTCCAAAGGAGTCGGCTTCAGTCTAGGAGGAGAAAGCCAAGTAATGGCCGAAGTAGAGACCGTGGTCAGCTTCTGCCTGCACAGGATCAACTGCTGCCACATCAGATCCTCGTAGCTTTGGCGGAGTTTCCACCGAAGCCTCTCCTCATCCGAGGAGGACAAGGATGAAAGATGGCATCACCTCTTTTTGGAACGCTTGTGTGCCTTCCTTAGCCTGTTGGTCGAGGAGGTCCGAGATCTTAATCTGGATCAGACTAGTGAAGTCGGTCACTTGGGAGACACCAGTGGGACTGGTGACTTCACAGTATCAGGGACTGGTTCCTCGATGGGACCCCCGGCTGGCTGGGTCTCCTTGTTGGGAAAAGACAGGACTGGGCTCCTATTGAGAGTCATCGACTGGAATGGGCAACGACGGATCGATGGGATCGATCCAGTGGGAGGTCAGGTGGGGTGTGGGTGAGATTGGTGGAAGACTGTTTTTCTTTTTACAGAGCAGGATAAAAATGCAGACATCGAGGGAATATTTTCTTAACCACAGGTTTCAATGCACATTGGGAGTGTGTGTGTGTGTTCTCTCTCTTGCACTCCAAAAACTAACTGTTACAGTGTGTGTGTGTGTGTGTGTGTGTGTGTGTGTGTGTGTGTGTATGTGTCTGTGCGGGGGGGAAGGGAGGGATGCACACCGTTAGTCATTCTGGCTAGGTACAGTTTAAATTACTTATTTATTTTTAATTCAAAATTGGTGACTGGGTAAGGCACACTCGGCAGATGCTCTCTTTCAGGTGTGACCTAGGAAAAGTTGCTACATAAGGGAATCAAGGATAAAGAATGGCAAGTATGAATTTAATGTAACTAATTCACAGTTAACCTAATCAGTTAATCTTTTAACTTATAAATATTTAGTTGATTCTGTTTTGTAACACCATGCCTGAGTGCGTGTGAAGGGCTGGGGACGGGGCGAGGGGGAGAAGTGGTTGGAAATGAACATACCATTATTTGTAGTATTATGAATAACCCATTCATCAAATGATATTAGTAACAAACACAAAACCACAGCAAAAGGACAACAGACCGATAACACATTTTTTCTTATTATCACCTATGTATGAATCGCGATGTTAGACATTGGGTTTGCTGCTTAACAACTGCAACTGCCAAACGCCAAAATGATATTACGTTAATTCAAAATTCAAGAAAGCAGAGGAAAGGCTATATCTGGTGCCCAAAGGGTGAGCAGAGAAATGAGATCTTAGCAGGGACTTAACTGGGAACAGTCAGCACAAATATATTTTTATACATGTAACCCCTCACCCCTGCCTTCTTGCCAAAATGACAGGTGGCATGCTGTTGAAGCTGACAGCAGTACCTGGTGGGGACTGGGTTCGGGGAGGATGAGGTTACTTGGCACAGGGGACCTAGGTTTGGCTAATACTGCACAGGGGGCACCTAAGTAACCGAACACAGTGGAAGCAATAACTGTAATGTCCAGAACCAGGAATGGATTCTCCAGTGTGGCTTTTATTCACATCCAAGCTGAACAAACAAAGCATAGACGGATCCCACAGGGCCACATCCTTGGTAATGCAGATTAGAGACAACAGAACACTTTATCACTATTTCGAGCCCTCAGGCTCTAAGCCCACCAGGCACAGAGCCCAGACTTGCACGCGAGCTTTGGGTACACAGTCCTAATTTGTACACTCACTTGCTTTTCCTCACTGGGTCCGGGTTCCCCGCTGGCCACTTTGATCTATGTGTCCATTTGAGGGATGAACCAGTTATCCTGTTGTAGGTTCTCTAACCACACTAGAGCCTTCACCTATAGAGAGAATTTTCCTTATAATCCCATTATCATTTCCGTACTTCCCTCTCACTGGCCAAGTGCCTGAGGTAAAGTAGAAATCCACAGAAGAACCAGAGAGGTGGATCTGGTCACTAAAGATGGGGCCACCCACCTCCAGCTCCCACAGCCCATACCCGCCATTTCTCTGAAACAGAACAATTCTTTACTGAAAACTTTCAAATGTAGATTCTGGGTAGACATCTGTCACATCTCTTCTATCATAATTTTCTATCCCAACAAGCTCTGACTTGAACCTACTTTTACTTGTTAGCCCATTACTCTAGGCTTCCACTATTTTAGTAGTTCAATCCCCACATTGTCACACAAGTCCCAGGGTGAAAAACACAGGCCCTTTTAGCAAGAGCAGACACTCACCCTACCATTGCAGGTGTCCCACAGGCGACTCACAAATCTTGTTCTCCCAAATAAACTCTGAACACATAGGCAGCTTCTCCTTTATGAGCAGAACTAGGGGTTTTCCCAGGAATCTGCAGGGAACCCTTTCCCTACCCCCAAAGGCAGGGGCACTGAGACCTGAAACAGCGGTCTCCCACCCTTCAATTATCTTCCTGTGCTTCTCTTTGAGGTGGAGACACACACCCTTCAAACTAAAAGTAGCCCTCTGTTCAGGGCTGAGGCTCCTAGAGCTTCACTGAGCTTGCTTTCTAGCAAGCTCCCCAACTCACACTGAACTGACTCACACTGAACTGAAGACTGACTTCACAAAAAGCCTCCCAACGTTCTAACTAACTCCCTTGCTGCACAGTTCCAGTGTGCTCATGCAGCTAGAATAGTTCTATTGGTGATGTCATCCCTCAATCTCAGCTGAGACTGAGAACAGAGTGAGACAGTGTGAAACCCATTTAACTGGAGTTTCACAAGCTGCCTTCCCTGCCTACCACTAGGTCTTACTGGGATCCTAGTAACCCCAGGTAACAAGGGGGTTACATACAGTAGGTCTGTTTGAGGTTAAGGAGGTCTGTGTAGACAAATCATTGCATTCAGTTAAAGTTTATGCCACTAAAAGTAGCTTTATGTTTCTTATTTTGTAAATGACTGTCCCATGCTTCATGTGTGTCACTGAGCGAGTCCTCTATCATCCTTCTTTAGTAAAAATGTGGTAATTATGAACAGCTGTAAATACAAACATTGGCAGCAGAGATACACAAGGTAACAAAAAGCAACGTGTGTGTGTGTGTGTGTTTTCAATGATTTTGTATTACCCCTGTTAGGGATAAATAATAAATGAATATAAATTACCACAAAGCACATCGGTAGATAACTATCTGCATATGCTTTACTTGAATAAAGCTTGGACACAACCAGTACTGACTGACCATCGTTAGGAGACAGTGTATTGCCAATTACTGAGGGTCAAACTGCATTTACAAAAACTAGAGAATAATATGTACTGTATCAGGGATCCTGAGGGAATTATTGCCTCAAGGGATAAATAATCATCCAATCCAAAATTCATGTTTACTACAACCCTCCTCAATCCAAATCTCTTGGGATGCTAGTGAGCAGGGTTAAAAACACAGGACAAAATGGGAAAGGGGAGGGAAGTGGGGCAAAGGAGACAGAATAATAGGCTTCTATGCCAAAACTAAGCCCTATACTATATGCTGAAGTTAGATCACAATGTTTTACAAATAACTAAAACTCTAATAGTGGGCAAATAGCATATGAGTCCTATATTCTGCACCAGTACTTAAAGAGCAACACACAAAGTCATATCATTGTAAAGCTCCTTCCTTCTTATATGTGCCATTCATGAAACAAAATCTTTCACTGTACAGTACATGAATAGCAGTGGAGTTCGTCGTAACAAATGATTATTTTTTCTTAAGTGTCTAAAAATAATAAACTGAAGGATTTGTAGTGTGGCAACTTCATTTTTTTCTACTTTCTGCTGGATATTCAGTTTGTGTTCTGTATGTACTGTAGGTTTTTTTTGTTGCTGATGGTGCTAGTCTCATAGATCATATCATAAGTAGCCAGGGTACCCCAACACCAATGGGGACCAACAGGGGGGCCCCACCCCCCCTAAAAGAGTGACAAATAAAATCAATCAATTTTAGTTTCATGTATGTATACTTTAATTACCAGACATTTGCTTTTCTAAAGCTGTATAATTCAAAAAAAGCAAGCTACTTTATTTGTCAAAAGTCTGGTGATGGAGTATATGGATCAGAGCTCATACCAACCCATACCCAATCCATGTACTGGTTCAGAACATGTCCTCATCACACGCTAAGTATTCGCAACAAAAAAATAAAATTAGATCATGACAAAGTGAGCCTCAGACACATCTGAAAAAAAAACTAGAGTGGATTAACATTGCTCAAAAAGCAACTGCAGCACAACTCCTCCAAAAGTCCCAAACGAAGGTATCATAGTGAAGATTGGTCACAGGGCATAGCGGGGAAAAGGGGGAGCAGGAGAACTATCATAGCAGACTGTTCAGTGCCTCAAGTACTTTGTTTTAAAACTAACTGCTTCATCTCTAGTCACCATTTAGCAGGCAAAAGGTGACTGTGGGTAGTTCCTTTTTGCTTTGATTTTCATCTGTGAGCCATTCCAGTATAATATTTCTCATGTTTAAACTTCTGTCGGAGAGTGTCATGGACCAATTTACATTTCCTTAATACAGATCAATATTGATCTCAGTAATATTCATCACCCCATCCTGGGAATGCTCCATTACGTGGAGTCTGTGGATTTTTTAATAAATATTTTATTTCTTTATTTTGTTGAGAGGGATGGTTGGTATTGGTCAGTCAGCACCACCGTCTTTATATAGATCAGTGCATATGGCACTATCTCAGCATATTGCGTCTGATTTTATGTTCTTAAAACTGGAAAAATGTTCAGTAACTGTGTTGCTAATTATACGGATCATAGTTTGGATTTAAAACATCATGCATGGAGTTTATTAATATAAAATTAATATGACAGGATAAGCAAGTACACTTAGTGAAGGTCTTACATTTGGTCACTGAAAGCGGAATAAGCACTCTGCTAGTGTTTAAAGTCAGTGAGTGAAGGATAAAACAGTGTGGCTAGACCTAAGCAATGTGGCTACTGATTTTATGTTATACAGGGGACTATTTTCAAAATAATAACAATGATCTATCCATGGATGGGTAGCCGGGAACAGTCCAATTATAACTGTGGGAAAACAATATTGTTAATCATTTACAGTCAAACATTTCATCTGTAAAAATGCATACCTAAAATTCTACATTTTCTGTGGAGATTGCAACCTAGTGTGAAATCTTTTAAGCAGAAAAAAAGTTTAGGTTGTGTGCCCTTTTGAAAATGCAGCAGAGAAGGTTCACGCCTACAGAAATAAACGTTATTAGCTTGGGCTGTTGTGGTTAGAACTGGGTGAGAACTTTATTTTTGTTTTTTTTTTTTTTTGGTAACTGGGAAAGGCTCCTAGGCACAAGTGCCTGTTTTCAGGGGTGACCGAGGAGCACTGGGGTAGTTAACTGACTTGCTCAGTGTCTGTGAATATACCTTCCCAGAGTCTAAATATAAACAAATGTCTCACTAATCTTCTTTTAGGGATTCCTAGAGGTTGCAAAAAATGAAAAAGGGTCTCCACTGCAAACCCTGGTTACCATTAAGTGATGCCCCTGGGTCGCCTTGTTTTCCACTATTTGTGCAGTTTAGGTGCTTGATGTTCTCCTCTTCATTAGTTCTACAGTATATTATGATTTTTTTTAAATAGATGGAGATTATAATATTCTCTGCCAGAGCTGTGCTTTGTGCATGCTTTAGAGGAGATCCTGTCCAAATGAAATGTCAAGCATTCACTGTGTACTTACTGGTATGTAGCAATGAGAAAAAAATATATAGCAGGTTAGATTGGGTTACTCTTTGTAAAAAGTCATATAAGACTTTCAGGCCCGGGTTGTGCCTGAAAATGATTCTTTGGATCAGTGCACCTACCCGGTTACCAAAGACATAAATAAATATATATATGTTCTATGCAAAAAACTGCATTAATGCATAATTTAGGGTCAAAACACAAAAGTCAGGAAATGAAAAATCTTTAGGGTTACCCCTCCCCGGACCTACCCATCATCCAAGACTGACAGCTGACAGGGTGTGTCATTATGGTTGTGAGGCCTAATATCACCCCATCCCATCTGAAAATACATTCACAAGCCACAGTCAATAAGAATGGGGTGACATTTAAACCTCACAACCCCAACTGACACACCCGTCAACTATCAATCTTGGGATGATGGTAAGGTCAGGGGAGGGGCAACCCTGAAGATTTTCATTTCCTGACTTTTGTGTTTTAACCCTAAATGATGCATTAAGGCAGTTTTTGCATAGAATTTCCTTACTTTTTGAGAAAGAATAAAAAATAAGAACTTACACAAGTTGGTGGGAACACGGGCCATTGGGCCTGACTCCCACCAAACCATGAACTTTAATGGGAGCACAGGCCCTTCAGGCCCAATGCTCCCTCCAACTTCTGAGGAAGGTGGTTGGAGCACGGGCCCTTCTAGCCCTCGCTCCCACCAACTTATAAGCGTTTGTGTACCATTGTACCATGGGTCCAAAGTTATTCTTGTACAAAATTTTGACTTTAACATAGAAATTGCCTTCATAACCCTAAATATGGTAATTGAAGCTGCACCACTATAATATAATAATAATGTATATACATATATATATATATATATATATATATATATAGAGAGAGAGAGAGAGGAAACCAGTACGTCAGAGAGAGATTGATTGCCAGGAAATGTTTTATTTTAGTTAACTTTAACAATGGTGTATGCCCAGTTAGGAAATACAAAAAGTTGTTCTTAGAAAAAAGGAAAGCTGTTAGTTTATTTGTTGTTTAAAACAAAATTCATTCTTTCCTAAATGCTTACAAGGAGTAATGAGGCATTTTGTAGTCAAGGATATGGAGTGGTCTGTCCTGCCATTTGTTTAAGTTTCAGACCGCTCTGTAAGAGAAATATCCCTGCTTAGAAAATGGATTGGAGAAATTCTCAAATGTGATTGGCTAACGCCACCAAACACCGGATCCGGTATCAGACAACAGAGACCAGGAAATAATGAGTCCCAGTCTCTGCATGCCTGTTTCAATTGTAAATCATTGGGCTGGCAGAATGTTCAGTTTTAAATTAACACATTTTTTTCCTGTAGCTTAGTGAGAGAGAGAGAAAGAGAAAGAGAAAGAGAGGAGAGAGAGAGAGACCACCCTCATCAAACTATCAGCTGCTGGCTTTAATTTACAAATGCATTTCACCCAAAAATCATATGAAACACACTCTCCAAGTATCTTGAAAATATGTAATGATTATGCTTGGAAAAGATCAAGACTGGACTAGTTACAGATGGCTCACCCCCCCCACCACAACACACACTCCCATTGGCAGCTCTGTTAGCACAATAAAAATGATTTTACAGACCAAGAGTGTTTGACATCTGCCATCTGAACATTTTTACATAGATACATAGATACATAGACAGTGTCAGCAGATAAGGGCCTATGGCCCACCTAGTCTGCCCATTTGAGCTTGTAAGTTCAGTTTGTTTTCAGAAGTCTATTTCCCCTACCCTGACCTCCTAGAATTCCTTTATGTCTATCCCATGCGGTGAAATCCCATGATTGTTTTATTACCACTTCCTCTGGCAGGGTGTTCACTTGTCCACCACCCGTTCTGTGAAGAATTCTTTCTCATGTTTCCTCTAGAATCATCCTCCCTCAACTTCATCCATGCCCTCTAGTCCTAAAAACATCTTTTCCGATTAAAATAATGTTTTCCTGCACCCTGTTCCTCCCTGAAGATACTTGTATGTCTCTATCATATCCTCTCTCCTCCTCTCCTCCAGGGAGTACATGTTCAGTTCCTTCAACCTGTCTTCAATAGGACTTGTGATGCAACCCATGCACCATCTTTGTTGCCCTCCTCTGAACCTTCTCTGCCCTGTCTATGTCCTTACATAGGTATGGTCTCCAGGAACTGTACACTGTGCTCCAGGTGGGGCCTCACTGGTGTCTTGTATGGCGGAATAATGACCTCCCTTTTCCCTGCTGGTGATGCCCCCTGCCTATACATGCCAGCATCCTATTTGCTTTACCCTGATGCCTTGTCACACTGTTCCCTACCTTGAGGTCATCAGAGATGACAACCCCAAGATCCTTTCCTGCTTGGTGCATGCTATATCCTCACCCCCAACTAGTGATATATTGTGCCGGGTTTTTGTGCCCATATACATTATCTTGCACTTCTTTGCATTGAATTTCAACTGCCAAACCCTTGACCATTCTTCAAGTTTCTGCAGGTCCCTTCTCATTCTGTCTACCACCCTCTGGAATGTCTGCTCTCATTACAGAGCTTTGTATAATCCTTGGCGAACAGTAAAATTCTACCTTCTATATCCTGTGCAATGTCACTGATAGAAGATGTTGAATAGGACGGTCCCAGCACAGTCCCTGTGGTGCCCCACTGGTCACTCTTCCCTCTATGGAGTGACAGCCATTTACCACCACCCTCTGTGCCTGCCACCCAGCCAGTTGCCTACCCACCACACTACTGTCCCGACCCACCCATATTCCCCAGTTTGTGTAAATAGTCTTCCATATGGCACAGTGTCAGGCCTTGCTGAAGTCCAGATAGCCCATGTCCTGCCCTCCTGATCCACCTCCTAGTCACCCAGTCAAAAAATTCAATGAGGTTGGTCGGCATGACCTCCCCTGGTGAAATGCTGCCCTGGGTCCTGTAGTCCATTGACAACCAGATGTTCCACCAATCTCTCAGACACAGTAGTGCTTCACGATCTTTCCCACTACCGAGGTGAGGCTGACTGGTCTGTAGTTCCTGCTTCCTCTTTGTTCCCACTTTTGTATAAAGGACCATCTGCTGTCCTCCAGTCTTTGGGTACCTCCCTGTTTCCAGTGATTGGCTGAACAGGATAGCCAGAGGTTCAGCCACCACCTCTCTTAGTTCTTCTAAGGACCCTGGGGTGCACCCATCTGGCCCCATTGCTTTATCAGCTCTTATTCACTTCCAGTTCACTCAGGACTCTTTCTGGGTGTAAGGGACTTGTGTCCATTTCTGTACCATTCTCACCTTGTACTCCCTTCCAGACCCATTACCCCCCTCTTCAGCAAAGTAAAGACTGAGCAAATACCTGTTCAATAATAATCAGCTTTACTGTTGTCATCCTCCACGGATCCATCCTCCCCTTCAGTCTCCACTATCCACTCCTTTGTCCTTCTTTTTCTCTTATGTACCTGTAAAGGTTTTGTCCCCTTTAACCACTGATTTTTAAGATGTTCTTCTGTCTGAGCTTTGGCTTCCCTTACATTCCCCTGCCTCCCCCTGTTTCTCCTGGTACTTCTCCCTATCCCCTTCTGCCCTTAATGATATTTTTTGTATTGCCTGAATATTCACAATCTTTGGCTTTCACTTTCTTTACTCACCTCTTTGACCATAATGGTCTCCTCTTTCTTTTTCTCTTGCTAACCTGTAATACATAATTCTGTTGTTCTTATAATCCCCATTTTGCAATACTGCCCACTGTTCCTCAATCCTGATTTCTGTCCCATTCCCCTTAATGCCTCTTTCAAGCATATCCCCATTTTCCAAAGTCACCCCCCTAAAATCCAGGATCGTGTTTTTGTGGGTTTGCTTCTGCTCTTTCTGTGATTTCAAATACAATGACTGGTGGTCACTGTTACCCAGGTGCTCCCCCCTGTTACCCCCCATCCACTGTCCCTGTTTGTGACACAAGGTCCACAGTATTGCCTTCTGCCGAGTTGGTTCCATGACCAGTTGGCTAGAGGAAGGCACCCTGAAGGTCCAGGATAAATCTGCTCCCTAGTTGATGCTGCTGCTGGGATGCTCCGAGGTCCACGTCTGGTATATTGAAATTCTCCAACCAGTACTACCCTCTTGCCTCTGCCCATCCTTTGGATAGCTAGCATCACTCTATCTGTTTCTTCCTCCTGTTTGGTGGTCTATAGACCACCTGTCAAGGATAGCTGGCCCCATTTTGCCTTTCCAGCCAACCCACAGTATCTCTCCCCCATTTTGTTCCTCTGGATCTGTGGCCCTTATGTCATTTTCACATACAGTGCCACTCCTCCTCCCTTCCTGGCATGCTCTGTCTCTTCCTGAATATGATTGGCAGCCAGGTATGGCCCATCTCCAGTCATGGTTATCATTACACCCAGGTTTCAGTGATGGCCACAATGTCCAGGCTCTGACTGTGCCATGACAGCCTCAGATCTTCCATCTTGTTGCTACAAGGCTCCTGGCATTTGCACACGGCTTTCCATGATTTGACCTCCCTAGACTGCTTCAACTGTTCTACTCCAGCCCATTCCTTGGTTGTCATTTATCCCTAGTTCTCCTTGCTTTGTCTGCCCTTCACTGGATTTTGCCCCTTTTCTGCTTAACAAACTTTGCCATTTGCTCATCCTGCCTGGGTCTTTGCCAGTCCGTCCCAGACCGATTGCCCTGCACCAGAGACTGTTTCAATGAGAGACCGACTTTGAGGATCCAGCTCCTGTGCACCAACAACTCGCAGGTTGCGGCCACCTGGAGGGAAAGGCCGTGAAGAGGAGGTGCGTTGTGTCGGCCCTGCTTCCCCTTGTTCATCGGTGAACACCACGAGGTCTTCATATCGCCTACCATCCTGCAGAAACCTGGTAGCGTGAGTACACTCAGGGTAGCTTCCTGCAATGGGTATTTAAATCATCTGTGGTACCATCTGATTTAATTTACTTTTTGGGTTTTCAAGAGACTGAGCCAACCGGCTCGGATTACAAATAATTATCTTGTTGTTTTGCATGCTAACTGCCTTTCTTTCCATCAAGGGCCCCAACAACAGCTGCAGCGCCGGCCAACCCCGGGAAATGCCTCTGGCTAGCCAACTTTCCATCCTGGGTGCCTAGTGTTGTTGAACTGTATACAGTATTTGTTACTTAAAGTGCATCCCAGAAAAGCCTGATTTAAATCAGAATACAAATCATTTGACTAAATTCACGCCCCTTCCTTGTTCATATCCATTAAATAAACCTGATTGCCTTCTTTCACATTTAACCTGGCTAGTGTGCAAATTATTAGTTGGGTTACAGTACAGAAAGCGTGCCATTGCCTTGCTAACCTTATCTTATAGGGGGTCTCCAGGGACATTGCTGAAGGTCCAACGCTGCTGGTAAGTGTGAAGGGAGTGTGCATATTGTTACTGCTACATACTGACTGTGTGTTAACTACTGTTATAGGTACAGAGCCACTAGGAGGGTTGGTATGTAGTTATAGCTTCCCAGAGGGCTATAGCAAGATAGGTAGATACCCCTAATACCATTACTTTGGGTGGAGGCACCGTAATGCTTAATTCAGGTCCCTCAACCTGTGCTTAGACATACGGGCAGGGATAGGAACCTTCGGGATAGCACCACATAGGGGTTACATCTTGGAGGCATTGCTGGGATTAGAGCCCCCAGTGGTCAAAAGATAACATTTCAGTCAGTTCTGAATTTGGAGAAAATTTAGATGGAGGGCTGACTACACGCAAGTGGAAGATTTGCCCACATAAGTTGGTCATGCACCGCATGATGGGGTGGAATGAGGCCGAAGGGGTTGACCCCCATAATGCTTTATTGTTACTAGACATTCCCATGGGGACCACTAATGCTACTATAGAGGAAACTGTGGGAAAGGTTAAGTGTCTGGAGAAGGTGTCTGTGCGAGGACGAGACTCTGACCTGTTTGAGCAGACTCTAATGGCCCTCATTTCATTTAGGCTTCCTATAGACCCTGTGACAGTACCCACTGCTATTATACCAGAGGGATCACGGATGGGGTGGAGAGTCATTCACGCACACAGTGGCCTGTCTTCCCTTGGGGGGTTCCCAAAGGTAGAAGGATTCGGAAAAAGTTATTGAGGCTTTTAGCTTTGAAAGGCAGACTGTAAAGGACTTGCGAAAGTCTATGGAGGACTCTGAAGAGGTCACTTCCTTACACTCTCCTCCGGCCTCTCCATCTTTGCCCAGGGCATCACCCATTGCAGCGTCTCCCATTGTGGTACCTTTGGTGCACTTGGACTCTTATCGCAGTCTCTGGCTGTTTTCTGGTGCTGGAGCTGTTCCTGTGGGAGAATATGACTTGGAAACCTGGATGGACTATGCCACCACCCTGATCCAAGAGTGGTAATATTCTGAAGAGGAAAAATGCAAAAGACTTATGGAGAGTTTAAGGGGCCCTGCACTGGAGGCCATCTGGTTCCTTCAGTCCACTAACCCAGAGGCCTCTGCTGCTGATTACTTATCTGCTTTAGAAGGGGTATTTGGTAGTACTGAATCATCAGAGGCTTTGATGTGGAAGTTTAAGTCTGCCAAACAGTGGAAAAATGAGCAACTGTTTGCTTTTGTGACTCGCATTGAGCGGGTCTTGCAGAAGGTGCACCGAAAGGGGGGCATCTCAGCTAGTGAGCTAAATGGTGCAAGATAAGAACACATTCTTAAGCCTGCCTGCTATTGAAGTGTGGTCATGCTGAAGTTAAAATTTCAAGATTGCAAAGCCAACCCTCCTGAGTACTGTTGGTTAATGAAAGAAATCCGTGAGGTGGAGAATGAAGAAGATGGCTGGAATCCCTATGCTGGGGTTGCGTGAACTGCCCTGACCCCAGATAGACCTAATGAAAAAGAGGACAACTCTGAGTCACAACAAGTTAGGGAACTTTTGAAGGAATTGAAAGAACTGAAAGCCAGCTGGCAAGCTGAGGCTGAACAGGCTAAAACTCCTCCCACCAAGAATGAGCCTGTTTGCAAGGCTGTACTGGGGTCAGCGCCCTTACCGCTGAGTCTTGAGCTGTCCCCAACATCATAGAAGAAATGAGGGAATTGCGAGCTATGATGAGAGACCTCATTTATGCCACTTGACCATCTGCCCCTTGGAGTGGCCATGGAGGAGTCAAGCCTGAACCTAAACTGAAGGAAGAGAGTAGGGCTCCACCCCCTGACTACTACAAGCCTCGTGAAGACATGACCTATTCTGCTGACCCCAGAGCTAAGGTATTTTGCTACCGGTGTGGAGAAGATGGGCACACTAAATGAGCTTGCAATGCTCCAGAAGTTCTATGACAAGTCACTGACAAATTGCTCAACCTTATTAGACAAAGCAATATAAAGCCACAACAAGGCCTATCGCTAAAATAATTTTCTTCCCAAACTGCTGTCAACCAGCCCATCAAGCCCATGCCTCCGGATTGGTCTGAGATGGTGTGTCCCTTCATGAAGACCACCATAACTGTTAATGGCATTGCAGCCCAAGCTGTACTAGACAGTGGATCTCTGGTCACTATTGTGTTCAAGGATTGGTATGACCAACACTTGTCTGACCTCCCCGCTCCTATGCTTGAAGGACTTCGTGTGGGGGTTGAGCAACAAATATTACCCATACCTGGGTTATGTATGACTGTGGCTATCATTTCCTAGCACAGTTGCTGGCATGGATGAACCAGTAGAGACACTGGCCCTGTTATGTCCACCACTGGAATGTATGATGGCATCCCTTTGTTAATCGGCACTAATGCCAACATGTTCAGCTGACTAGCTCAGCTTTGTCAAGAGAAGCAAGCGAGGAAGACAGGACTGGCCTAACACATCCATGCCATGGTGCCAGAGCATATGACCTACAGATGCAAGCCAAAGAGGTTGACAAGGATTAGCTGGTAGGAGTTGTATGGAAGAAAGATCCAGAACCACTTGTATTGCCACCCAATGCTCAGTGTACCACCAGTGGCGAAGTACAAATCAAGAAAGATGTCAAGAACAAGATTCTTATGCTGGATACCCCGGAAGAAGGGAAGTTGCCGGAGGGACTTCTAGTTAAGCCTAGCATTCTTCCTGCCCGAGCTCATGCCTATGCTTGGCACGTGATGGTGCAAATCCAAAATATGTCTGACCGGGATGTTAGAGTTAACTGAGGCTGCACCCTGGCTACTGTGTATTGTGCTGATACTGCTGTGCTGCCTAGCAAGTGACCTACTGATGAGGATTAAGAGATAACTCCTGATTTATTCAACTCTGGGGAATTCCCCCATTCCTGAGGAGTGTAAAGTGAAGGTTAGCAGGAAACTAGCCCAGCGGAGCAAGGTGTTTACCTTGAGAGAATGGGATGTTGGATGCATCACTGGTGCAGAACATTACATCCGACTTCACAATGAGAGGCCAGTTCATGAAAGATCTCGATGACTGGCACCATCAGATATTGATGATGTTCAACGCCACCTCCAGGAGATGCTAGCAGCTGGAATTATACAAGAATCTCATAGCCTGTATGCTTCTCCTATTGTGGTAGTATGAGAGAAGAATGGCTTGGTGAGAATGTGTGTGGATTACCGGACACTGAATTGAAGAACCATACCAGACCAATAAACCATGCCACGCATTCAGGATGCCCTTGATTGCCTTAATGGAAGCCGGTGGTTTTCTGTGTTAGACCATAGGAGCGGGTATTACCAGATTCCGATGGCACCCGAATATAGGGAGAAAACAGTGTTCATCCATCCTTTGGGTTTTTATGAATTCTTACACATGCCTCAGCGAATTTCAGGAGCGCCTGTCACTTTCCAGAGGTTGATGGAGTGAGCTGTGGGAGACATGATTTTACTAGAGTGTCTTGTTTACCTGGACAATGTCATTGTGTTTGGCAAGATCCTTGAAGAGCATGAGACCTGTCTGTTGAAGGTTTTAGACCGATCGGAGGACTTTGGATTAAAACTGTCTATCGACAAATGTCAGCTGTTCCAACAATCTGTGAAATATGTAGGCCACATTGTGTCCTCTGAGGGAATTCAAATGGACCCAAGCAAAGTGGAAGTTTTGACTACCTGGCCGCAGCATAACAATCTTAAGGAGCTACAAACATTCTTGGGGTTCTGCGGTTATTATCGTTGATTTGTGAAAGATTATACCAAAGTCATCAACCCTTTGCTCACTCTAACTCAAGGGTACCCGCCAACAAACTGAAAATACAAAAAGAGTCCTGTAAAAGAGGAGGCAAAAGTCTATTTCAGAACAAATGAACCTTTTGGGATGAGGTGGACTAAAGAGTGTGATGCAGCATTTTACAATATCATTCACCAGCTCACCCATGCCTCTGTACTTGCCTACGCAGATCCAACTAAGCTTTACGTGTTACACACTGATGACAACTTAAAGGTGCTTGGAGCTGTACTTTATCAGGAGTATGAGGAAGGACTACGTCCAGCGGCGTTTGCCAGCAGAAGCCTGACCCCCTCTGAAAATAACTACCCCATACACAAACTTGAATTACTTGTGCTAAAATGGGCCATAGTAGATTAATTTCATGAATACCTTTATGGTGCAAAGATTCTGGTGAAAACCGACAATAACCCCCTCACATATGTTCAAACCTCAGCTAAGTTAGATGCCACTCGGCACCAGTGGTTATCAGCACTTTCAACCTATGACTATTCAGTAGAGTACCGCCCAGGCCTGAATCACATTAACACTGACACCCTTTCTAGAAGGCCTGAATATAGCTCTGAGTGGGTGAGAATGTCCGAGCAATCTGTTAAGGCTCTTTGCTAAAAGTTTGATAAAGATGAACACCTGTCCACTGAAACAGTTGAGTGCTTGGTCGATTGCTTGGGCCCTGCTGATACCTGCTTTCCTGCAGCCTATTGCAATTTTGCAACCTTGGATCTCAGTACTCTGCCTCAACTTGCTTCCACCGATATCCAGTTGGCCCAATCCCATGATCCTATGATTAAGCCTGTGTTGGATGCCATAAATGCTGGAAAAAATGTATCCAAACTTCTTTCCCAAGATCAAAGAACTGCCTTGCTTCTTTCAAGAGGGGACCAAGTTAAAGTTGTACAACAAACTGCTTTACCGGGAGACCATGAATAGACAAGATCAAGTTGTCAAACAACAACTAGTGCTATCTACTGCCTTCAAACGTGTGGTTTTACATGAGCTCCATGATCAAATGGGACATCTGGGTTGTGACAGAACTTTAGACTTAGCCTGTGCCCATTTCTACTGGCCTAAAATGGGTACTGACATTGAGACTCACATTAAAACTTGTAGCTGTTGCCTACAGAGAAAAGCTCAGCCTCAGAGGGCTGCACCCTTGGTTAACATCTCCACCAGTGCACCCATGGAACTTGTATGAACTGACTTTTTGTGCTTAGAACCAGACCAAAAGAACATTGGTAATGAGTGGGTAGTGACTGACCACTTTATTTGCTATGCTCAGGCCTATCCAAGGACAAAAAAGGCATCAACTGTAGTTAAGGTACTGATAGAGAAATTCTTTGTCCATTACGGTACCCCTCAGAGAATTCATTCTGGTCAAAGGAGAGACTTTGAAAGCCGTCTGATTAAAGAAATGCTCTCACTCGGGTGTGTGTGTGTGTGTGTGTGTGTGTGTGACAATCCAGAACTACCCCTTATCACCCTCAGGGGGATCCACAGCCTGAAAGATTTAATTGAACATTACTAGACATGTTGGGCACACTTCATCCCAGAGACAAGCTGAGATGGAGTCAGCAAATAAGTACGTTAGTTCACGTCTATAACTGTACTCGAAATGATGCAACTGGATTTTCTCCCTACCACTTGATGTTTAGTCGAGAAGCAAGGTTACCAGTAGAAATCTGTTTTGTAGTATCCCCTGCTGCCGTCAAGGCCAACAACTGTCTCCAGTATGTACAAAAACTCAAAGCTCAGCTTAACCATGCTTATGAGTTAGCACACACAATGGCTGTCAAGAGAAACTTAGTCAACAAAGAAAGGCATGACAGGCATGTCAAGGCCCAAGAGCTGCAACCTGGAGATCAAGTTTTGCTAAGAAATTTAGGATTGCACGGAAAACACAAGATAGCCAACAGGTGGCATCACACCCCATACATTGTTGTCAGCAAGCTGGAGGAACTGCCAGTATACAAATTGCATCCAGAGAATGATCCACGAGCTGTAAAGACAATGCAAAGAAATCATTTGTTACCCATTGGGCAAATCATCATTGATTCTGCACCTCAAGATACCACCCCATCTGGGTATGTGACCTGAGCTGCAGCCAAAAAGAGAGAGTTAAAATCTCCTGCGCCGGCCCGGTGGCGCTGAGGGCTGAGGCGCTGGACGCCTTACCTCACGTGGTGCCGACGGCCTGGGTTCAGGAATGGACTTGGGTGCCAGGGATCAGCAGGGGGAGGAGAGGATTGAGCATCCAGAGGACTGCTCTCCTCTCCTGGGGTGGGGTGCAGGGAAACATTGCTCAGCAGCGGCCCCAGTGGAGACTGGAGGCATTGAATGAGTGGCACAATGGGGAACTCAGAAAACTGGAAAACAGCTCCAGGATCTGCCAGATGATGGCTGCCGGTCTCTGACACCACCGAAGCCCTCCAGGGAGCCATGTCTGTCTCAGCAGCACCCCGTGGCCTAATAGTGAGTGCGCTGGCAACCCCCACTGCTGCCTTCACCCTCGGAGGAGAGAGAGACCCACCCGGTGAAGGGATATGCCGGGATACCTCGGGGCCAGCTGCAATATGAGATGAAGTGCTCGAGTGAGGGTAGTAGGAGATAAGTTGGGGGGCCTTGGTGGCCTGAAGGAGTGGTGGGCACTGGAGCAAGTAGGGGGATAAATAAATCAAGAAAAAAAAATCTCCTGTTCATAATTAAAGCCTTCCACCAGCCATGCTCTCACTGAAACTGACTACAAGTCTAAATCTGATGATAATGAGCGTGGGATCACTTATTATCCTTCTTACGAACTGAGCCAGTTGTTTTAAGGAAACTGCTTGTGTAATATGAGGGATAATATGGGGGATGAGGCTGGACCCTCAGGACTTCCTAATCCTCCAGCCCTCTCCATTACTCTGTGCCCCCTGATAGTGAGGTGCAGAGTGTGACTTCTGACATAACTGACTCCTTGTGTCTCGTGGAACTAACTGAACCTCAAGAGGCAATTCCTGACCACAGCAGCACAACTGGTGACATACCAGATGAAACTGAAATGTCTGAAACTGGTAACTCTGATATGAAAGACAATGATGCTAATGAAAATGATGATTCTGACAGCATCAGTAATGTTTTGCGAGATTTGAATTCCATGGAATTTCCTCCTGATAATGAACCCTGGAATTTCAGAAAAAGTTAATATAAGTATTTCTGCTGACTCAGAATCCACAGAACAAGCCAATGCAAGTGATCCTTCAATTTCTGAACAAACAGCCAGTACAGAGGCACCCCTTTCATCAGAGGCTAACCTGTTGTTAGACGCTGACCCGGGACTGATCAACCCAAGTGTCACTGTTGAAAGGACTGAGCCTGTGCCTGCAACTTCCAGAAAATCTGGAAGGGCCACAAAACCCGTAGTGCACCTTAGTTATGATTCCCCAGGATGGCCTGTATGAATGTAGTTCATAAATGGGTTTACATTTCTGAGAATTCCCTTCCAAAACTAGGTTACACTGCAACCTAAGCTAACACTAAGCTGATAGTAAAGCCCACCAGTCAGTATGCTAATGACCTTTCCCCATGCAGCCCAAGCTTAGCTGATAGGGTCAGGCCTCAAGCCATGCAGGTTAGTGTACAGGAGGTAATGCAAACAAGGGTTGTACAAGCCATGCGTTTAGCTACTTGAACAAGTTTCATGAAAAGTAGTATGTTCTTATACAGTATTCATTGCAAAAATGTAAAGGGTATAGAAATACTGTTGTTATACTGTAGCTAGTTTATTTTTCACTGATGCATTGGAAATGACCATTTATGATATACCAATGAAACACTTTATGGTTGCAACCTGTATATACCTATCTCCATGTCTTTACATATAGTATTTTCTATATAGAAGTGTGTATTATGTGTAGACTTGATGTGAACGCCAAGTTTTTCCAGGCAGGGAAGAGTGTAACCCCCCCCACCAATTTGGGGTTTACCTTAATGTCTTCCTGGGCTCCTCAATGCCCACTGCTAGGCTGGAGTCTTGTCTTGGTGTGATCCTGCTTATTTACATGAGAGTGCCATGCTGAGCCTTCGCGCCTGTCCCTTTAAGAACTTAGCTAATGTGTGAATAGTGAATGGTCTGATCTGGGTCAGAGTGGTTTACTGCTTGCGACCGACCAGCCACCGCTCTGTGTTGCTTTACTCTGCAGTCGATAATGATGCAGAGGGAGTCTGTATAGAAACATGGAGGTTGATGGCAGATAAGGACTGCAAGGCCCATCCAGTCTGCCCATTTCTTTTTCTACCTTATGAATGTGCCATCTGCCTTTGCTCTGTCAATGGCCTATCTATTCATACTCATCTGTATTACTCCCTTATGCCTACCCCATGCCTGTTTGAAGCCCTGCACTGTGTTCATGTACACCACTTCCTGAGGTAGGCTGTTCCTTGCATCCACAGCCCTTTCTGTGAAAAAGAACTTCCTCACATTACCCCTTAATTGGTCTCTCTCTAATCTCATGCTGTGTCCTCTTGTCCTGCTATTTTTCTTATATTGAAACATGTTAGACTCTTTCACCTTGTTAATGCCCTTAAGGTGTTTGAATGTTTCGATCGTAGCACCTCTCTCCCTCCTTTGCTCTAGGGTATACATATTGAGCTCCGTTAATCTGTCCTCATGTGTCTTCTGATGCAGTCCCTGCACCAATTTGGTTGCCCTTCTCTGGACTGCCTCAATTTGGTTAATGTCCTTGTGAAGGTGTGGCCTCCAGTACTGCACGCAGTACTCCAGATGGGGCCTAGCCAGTATCTTGTAAAGAGGGATTATTATCTCCCTCTTCCAACTTGTGATACCCCTACTAATTTTTATTTATTTATTAGCTTTTGGTAACCAGGTAAGTGCATTAGGCATTAGTCCTGCCTATTTTCAAGCATGACCCGGGAGGGTACAGTAACAGTCAAATGACAATCAACAACAAAAACATACACAACAGTTGTCAGTACAGGCCTGCTAATAGCCAGGTGAATAAATACATACTCGAGATTGAACAATACAAATGGTCAGAAAATTTTAGTAGTGACCACCTCAGAGGGAGTCAACAGCAAAACAACAGGCAGTGCCCATCCACGCAGGGATGGACAAATAGTTCATTCAATACAGTAAGACAGTATAGTTCAGTAGGAGGGCCCAGAGGGTCTAGGGAGGGATGGCAGGAAGCAGAGAGTGGGGGGGATTAGGCACATATGCAGGAGTCAAGTGCTTGGAGGTGGGAAAAAAGTGCTGATTTAAATGTAAGGCAAGATGAGGAGCACTTTAAGGTGTCCGGTAGAGTGTTCCAGAATTTAGGGGTGAAATGGGAGAAAGCTTGTTCCCCCATTCTGGTTGAGCAGTGGGGAACAGAGAACAGATGCGAGTTAGATGACCTCAGAGTACAGGCCGGTATCAGTGGGGTGAGAGTAGCCCCGATACAGACAGGGCGAGGGGATTGGTTCATGGAGTCGATAAAGCAACCCAGAGAGAAGGAGCGCAGGGCTTTAGGGTATAGCCAGTTCAGTGAGGAGTATAGTAAGCAATGGTGGGTAAGGTGAGGGACAGAGAGTGAAAATCTACAGATGTTGTTATATGTGGTGTCCCAGTGATGGAATATACCCATCTTGACATGTGAGAGAATGGGGAGAACGTACAGAAGCTTAGGAAGCAGTACACCCTGCGTGACAGAGATTCTGGCAGTGGGGTTAGGGAATGACGCACGCAGTAGGAGGCTCCTAACTTGATGTTAACCGACCGACAAACCTCATTTATGTGCAATGAGAAATCAAGGGCAGGACCAAGGGTAACACCAAGGTATTTGAAGGAGCTAGTAGACTTGATCCCCGATCCATCACAGCTAACCACATGGAGCTTGGTGGCCTTGGTGAAGACTTTCCTAGTGGACCCAAAAGCATGGCCTGGGTCTTCGGTAGGTTGAGTAGGAGCGAATTGGAGGAGAGCCAGAGTTGGATCTGTTGGAACGCTGAAGAGAGGTGGGAATTAATGTCTGGGACAGAACGAGATGCAGTATAGAGTACAAGGTCATCAGCATACATGGTGGTACAACAGTGGGGAGAGGATGAGGAAGCATCATTAACAAAGATGGAAAAGAGTAGAGGTCCCAGGATGGAGCCCTGTGGTACACCACAGGAGATAGTAGCAGGGGATGACAGAACTTTGCCAAAGTAGATGGACTGGGAGCGATTTGCAAGATAGCTACTAAACCATGACAGGGTGGGTCCAGAGGCGCCTAACGAATGTAACTTATGTAGGAGAAGAGAATGGTTTATCAGGTCAAATGCCTTGGTGAAATCTATGAACACGGCACCCTTGAGTAAACCATTGTCCATATTGGACTTGACCTCACTGGTGAGTAAGGTGAGGGCAGTGGTGGTGCTATGTCCTGCCCTGAAACCATGTTGAGCAGGTGATTGAAGATTACAGTTCAATAGATAAGCTGAGACCTGGTGATGGATAAGTTTCTCTAAGATCTTACTAAGGGCTGGTAGTAATGCTATGGGCCGATAATTAGAGAGGACGCCAACATCCCAACATCCCCCTAGCCTTACCTACTGCTTTAGTGGTCTGCTTGGATGATTTCAGGTCATCGATGATGATGCTGCCCAAGTCTCTTTCTTCCCTTGTGACTGCCAGCAACTCCCCTCCCAGCCTATAGGTGGCTTCAGGGTTTCTCTTCCCTACGTGCATGATCTTGCACTTCTTTGTGTTAAACCCCAATTGCCACTCTTCCAACCATTTTGCTAGTTTATCCAGATCTCTTCTCATTCTGCCCACCCCATCTGGATCATCTACTCTGTTGCAGATCTTGGTGTCATCTGCAAATAGACAAACCTTACCCTTCAGTCCATCTGCAATGTCACTGATGAAGATATTGAAGAGGACTGGACCCAGGACTGATCCCTGAGGTACCCTACTTGTGACTTGCATCTCTCCTGACTGTATACTTTTACCACCACTCTCTGTTTTCTGCCTGTCAACCTGTTTGCCACCCAGCTGACCAACTTCTGACCCACCCCGAGCCTGCCCAGCTTATTAATCAATCTTCTATGTGGAACAGTATTGAAAGCTTAGCTGAAGTCAAGGTAGGTGACATCAACTGCTCCCCCTTGGTCCACCACTCTGGTTACCCAGTCAAAGAAATCACGAGATTAATTTGACAGGACCTTCCTTTTGTAAACCCATGCTGTCTTGGATCCTGTGCTCCTATGGATTCCAGGTGTTGCACTATCCTATACTAGCCTCTATAATCCTGCCTACTACTGAGGTAAGACTGACTGGTCTGTAATTCCCTGCCTCCTTCCTGCTACCACTCTTGTGGAGCGGGATCACATGAGCCCTTCTGCAGTCTTCTGGGACCTCTCCTGTGCTCAAGAGACTCACTAAACAGTTCTGATAATGGCTCTGCTAATTCCACCCTTAGCTCCTTTAGTACCCTGGGATGTATGCCATCAGGTCCCATTGCCTTGTCCACCCTGAGCTTATTGAGCTCTTATAGAATCCTTTCTTTTGTGAAGGGACTAGTGCACATCTCCCTCCCATCCTTGTCCATGGTGCTGAGCTGTGGGCCCTGCACTACCTTCTCTTCAGTAAATACTGAGCGTATCTATTTAGGATAGATGCTTTTACAGGGTCCTCTGCCTCACATGCCCCCTCATCCCCTTTGATCTTAGCAATACACCCTCTGGACTTTCTCCTTTCACTAATGCATCTATAGAAAGTCTTGTCACCTTCTTTTACTGTTTGTGCTAGTGTTTCCTCGGTTTGGGCCTTTGCCTGCCTTACTGCCTTCCATGCTTCCCTTAGGGAAGTTTGGTATGCCTCCCTATCTTCATTCTGTTGCGTTCCCTTATATTTCCTGAAGGCCAGCCTTTTGGCTCTGACCTCTTCTGCTACTGTTTTTGAGAACCAAAGTGGTTTCCTTCTTCTTTTGCACTTCCTTTTCTCTAACACAATGGGATGTTGCTTCAAGTATTGCATCCTTAATGCTTGCCCACTTTGCCTTTACCCCCTCATCTGTATTTCTTTTTGCCAGGGCTAGCTTAGCTCTGTTGGCCATCTTATCAAAGTCAGCTCCTCTGAAGTCCCATATTTTTGCCTTGGAATGGGATGATTTAGTTCTAGTGGCCAAATTGAACCATACCATGTGATGATCACTGGCCCTCAGGTGACCTTCTACCTGGAGATCTGTGATCCTTTCCCTGTTAGTCAGTACTAGATCTAGGATAGCCCTGTCTCTTGTGGGTTGTTGTACCAGTTGTTTGAGGCCCTCCCCCTCCAGGGAATCCACCATGTGTCTAGTTCTGGCAGATGTTCCTGCTGGTATTGATCAATCTGTATATGGCATGTTGAAGTCTCCCATTATCAGAACCTCCCCTTTAGCTGTCATGTTTTGTATATCTTCTAACAGTAATGTGTCTATGTCCTCCCCCTGGTTTGGAGGCCTGTACACAACCCCAGTTCGTATGGCTGTCCCATTTCCTGTTTCCAGGGTGACCCCCAGTTCTTCTGGCTCCTTATGTATATTCTGAATTTCTGTAGCTTTGATATTTTCATTGACATAAAGGGCCACTCCACCCCCACTTTTTTCACCTTGGTCTCTTCTGAACAGTACATGGTCAGGTACTGAAGTCTCCCAAGTATGGAAACTGCACTTATTTATTGCTTACATATTGTTGTATTTGAAATAAAGAAGTTTGTCTAACCTGCTTTCCTTGCAGCTTATGCCTTTGGAATGGAAGCCACCATGTTAGGTCCAGGACTTCCAGTAATTGGACCAGTCAGACTCAGGGGACCCAAAATGGATCCTGGTTCAAGTGTCTCGTGGGAAGGAAAAACTGTAGTTTTTAGGTTGGCACCAAATCTGATCTGGAGGGGGAGTCGTAACTGTGACTGACAGCTTCCCCATTCAACCCAAATCCTGGATTACATATGCTGCAGTGCTGCATGAGACAAGGCATCAGTTAGAGTTGGAACTTGAAGTATGAACAGCTTGTGCTTTCGAGCAGCTGCTCCCTGAATGAAGTGCAGGGGAATTGGCAGGAAGAGGCCTATCTTGCCTCCCTGACACATTTCTTCTGCTTGGGACTGCCTGATAGCAGAAGTTGGATGTGTTCTGATTAAAGCAAGGAACTGTGGCAGAAAGAAAATGAAGTTTACCAGTACCACTTGCATTTTTGGACTGAAGATTTGCTCTTGTGATGTGATCGACCCAGCTAGTGTGCGAGACGAATTTTGGATTGAAAAGGTTTGCTCAGTGAATCTACTGAATTAGCAACTGAACTATATCTGAACTGTACAAAGTTTGTGCTGCCTTATTTGAATGTGCTGAATGTTTCTCGTGGGTGGAGACCTGCTTGCCTGTGACCCATCCTGTTATGTCAGCTGGAGGCTTCACCAGGAAGAACCAAACTTTGCCATTTTGCTCATCCTGCCTGGGCCTTTGACAATCCAGTCCAGACCGATTGCCCTGCACCAGAGACTGTTTCAGTGAGAGAACAGCTTTGGGGATCCGGCCCCTGCGCAACAACAACTCACAAGTTGCTGCCACCTGGAGGGAAAAGCCATGAAAAGAAAGGTGTGTCATGTCGGCCCTGCTTCCCCATGCTCATCGGTGAACACCACAAGGTTTTCATATCACCTGCCATCCTGCAGAAACCTGGTAGCATGAGTACACTCTGGGTAGCGCCCTGCAACGGGTATTTAAATCATCTGTGGTAACATCTGATTTAATTTACTTTCTGGGTTTTCAAAAGACAGCCAACCGGCTCGGATTACAAATAATCATATTGTTGTTTTGCATGCTAACTGCCTTTCTTTCACCAAGGCCCCAATATTAACTGCAAAGCCGGCCAACCCTGGGAAACACCTCTAGCTAGCCAACTTTCCATCCTGGGTGCCCAGTGTTGTTGAACTGTATATTTGGGACCTACAGTGCATCCCAGAAAAGCCTGTTTTAAATCAGAATACAAATCATATGACTAAATTCACGCCCCTTCCTTGTTCACATCCCTTAAATAACCTGATTGCTTTCCTTCACATATAACCTGGCTAGTGTGCATATTATTAGTTGGGTTACAGTACTGAAAGTGTGCCATTGCCTTGCTAACCTTATGTTACAGGGTTCTCCAGGGACATTGCTGAAGGTCCAAATCTGGTGGTAAGTGTGAAGAGAATGTGCATATTGTTACTGCTATATACTGACTGTGTGTTAACTACTATTATAGGTACAGAACCACTAGGAGGATTGGTGGATAGTTATAGCTTCCCAGAGAGCTATAGCAAGATAGGCAGATACTCCCAATACCATTACTCTGGGTGGAGGCACCGTAATACTTAATCAAGTCCCCTCAACCTGTGCTTAGACATACAGATGGGGGTAGTAACCTTTGGGATAGCACTGCCTAGTGGTTACATCTTGGAGGCACTGCTGGGATTAGTGCTCCCCTAGTGGTCAAAAGATAAAATTTCAGTCAGTTGTGAATTTGGAGAAAGATTTATATGGAGGGGCTCACTACACCCAAGTGGAAGATTTCCCCTCATAGGCTGGTCATGCACCGCATGATGGGGTGGAGTGAGGCCAAAAGGGTTGACCCCCATAATGCTTTATTGTTACTAGTCATTCCCATGGGAATCACTAATGCTACTATAGAGGAAACCGTGGGAAAAGTTAAGTGTCTGGGGAAGGTGTATGTGCGAGGGAGAGACTCTGATCTGTTTGAGCAGACTTTAATGGCCCTCATTTCATGTAGCCTCCCTATAGACCTTGCGACAGTACCCCCTGTTATTAAGCCCAAGGGATCCCAGATGGGGTGGAGAGTCATTCACGTACACAGTGGCCCCTCATCCCCGGTGGAGTTCCTAAAGGTAGAAGGATTCAGAGAAAATTTATCGAGGCTTTTAGCTATGGAAGGGCAGACTGTAAAGGACCTGCGAAAGTCTCTGGAGGACTCTGAGGAGGTCACTCCCATACACTCTCCTCTGGCTTCTCCAGCTTTGACCAGGGCATCACTCATTGCAGGGTCTCCCATTGTGGTACCCTCAGTGCAGTTGGACTCTTATCGCAGGCTCATGCTGTTTTCTGGTGCTGTCCCTGTTCCTGTGGAAAAAGATGACTTGGAAACCTGGATGGACTACGACACCCCCCTGATTCAAGAGTGGCAATGCTCTGAAGGGGAAAAATGCAAAAAGACTTATGGAGAGTTTAAGGGGCCTTGCACTGGAGGCCATCCGGTTCCTTTGGTCCACCAACCCAGAGGCCTCTGCTGCTGAGTATGTATCTGCTTTAGAAGGCATATTTGGTAGTACTGAATCAGGAGAGGATTTGTTGTGGAAGTTTACATCTTCCAAACAGTGGAAAAATGAATGACTATCTGCTTTTGTTACTCACTTCAAGCGGGCCTTGCAAAGGGCGCACCGAAAGGGGGGCATCTCAGTTAGTGAGGTAAATGGTGCAAGATTAGAACACATTTTTAATTCTGCCTGCTATTGAAGTGTGGTCATGCTGAAGTTAAAATTTCAAGATTGCAAAGCCAACCCTCCTGAATACTGTTGATTAATGAAAGAAATCTGAGAGGCAGAGAATGAAGATGATGGTTGGGATCCCTATGCTGGGGTTGCGCGAACTGCTGTGACCTCAGATAGACCTAATAAAAAAGAGGACAACTCTGAGTCACAACAAGTTAGTGAACTGTTGAAGGAATTGAAAGAACTGAAAGGCAGCCGGCAAGCTGCGGTTGAACAGGCTAAAACTCAGTATCCTTGCCCCACCAAGAATGAGCCTGTTTGCGAGGCCCCCCATGTCTATACTGGGGCCAACACCTTTGCTGCTGAGTCTCATGCTGACCCCAACATGATAGAAGAAATGAGGGAGTTGCAAGCTATGGTGAGAGATCTCATTTATGCCACTCGACCATCTGTCCCTTGGAGGGGCCACTGGGAAACAGAGCCTGAGCCTGAACCTAAAGCAAAGGATGAGGGTAGGGCTTTGTCCCTTGACCACTATAAGCCTCATGAAGACTCGACCCATTCTGCTGACCCCAGAGCTAAGGTATTTTGCTACCAGTGTGGAGAAGAGGGGCACACCAAATGAGCTTGCAATGCTCCAGAAGACCTACGATGAGTCATGGACAAATTGCTCAACCTCATTAGACAAAGCAATATAAAGCCACAACAAGTCCAATCATGAAAATAATTTTCTTCCCAAACTGCTGTAGACCAGCCCACCAAGCCCATGCCTCTGGATTGGTCTTAGATGGTGGGTTCTTCCATGGAGACCACCTTAACTGTTAATGGCATTTCAACCTGAGCTGTGCTAGACAGTGGATCACAGGTCACTATTGTGATCAAGGATTGGTACGACCAACACTTGTCTGACCTCCCACTCCTGCCCCTTGTAGGACTTCATGTGTAGGGTGTTGAGTGACAAATTTTACCCATACCTGGGTTATGTATGACTGTGGCTATCATTTCCTTCCACAGTTGCTGGCGTGGATGAACAAGTAGAGACATTTGCCCTAGTATGTCCACTGACTGGAATGTATGATGGTATCCCTTTGTTAATCGGAAGTAATGCACACATGTTCAGCTGACTAGCTCAGCTTTGTCAGGAGAAGCAAGTGAGGAAGACTGGACTGACCTGACACATCCCTGACATGGTGCGCAGAGCATATGACCTACAGATGTAAGCCAAAGTGGTTGACAAGGATTAGCTGGTGGAAGTTGTGTGGAAGAAAGATCCAGAACCACTTGTATTGCCACCCAATGCTCAGTGTACCATCAGTGGTGAAGTACGAATCAAGAAAGATGTCAAGAACAAGATTCTCATGCTGGATGCCCCGGAAGAAGGGAAGTTGCCAGAGGGGCTACTAGTTAAGCCTAGCATTCTTCCTGCCTGAGCTGACACCTAGGCTATGCTCGGCGCTTGGTGGTGCAAATCCAAAATATGTCTGACTGGGATGTTAGAGTCAACCGAGGCTGCACCCTGGCTACTGTATATTGTGCAGATACTGCTGTTCTGCCTAGCAAGTGATGTACTGATGAGGATGAAGAGGTAACTCCTGATTTGTTCTACTTTGAGGAATCCCCTATTTTGGAAGAGTAGAAAGCAAAGGTTAGCAGGAAACTGGCCCAGTGGAGCAAGGTGTTTTCCTTGAGAGAATGGGATGTCGGCAGCATCACTGGTGCAGAACATTACATCCAACATCACAGCAAGAGGCCATTTCGTTAAAGATCTCGACGACTGGCACCAGCAGATATTGATGATATTCAACACCACCTGCAGGAGATGCTAGCAGCTGGAATTATACAAGAATCTCATAGCCTGTATGCTTCTCCTGTTGTGGTAGTATGAAAGAAGAATGGCTCGGTGAGAATGTGTGTGGATTACCGGACACTGAATTGAAGAACTATACCAGACCAATATACCATGCTGTGCATTCAGGATGCCCTTGATTGCCTTAATGGAAGCCAGTGGTTTTCTGTGTTAGACCTCAGGAGTGGGTATTACCAGATTCCAGTGGCACTTGAAGATAGGGAGAAAATATCGTTCATCTGTCCTTTGGGTTTGTGGGTACAGTGAGAATTTGTAAGCAGGACTGTGCATTCAGGGAGGACACCAGTGAGGAGCGTCACTTCGAGATGTCATCCAAGATGCCCATGTGTACTGAATTCGGCATGCTCCAGTCTGTGTGATTGTTTATTTTTTTTCATTGTTGTATCCTCTTGGATATAAAACTAATCTAATTGCAGAAAGCCCTTTTTTTCTTAAGGTTTCGGTACTGGCATGTCGAAAAACGGTGCATACTTTGCTGATATGCCCAACTTGGAGTCAGAAAGTCTGGCAAATTCAAATCCCATCCCAACTCACCGACTTTCCATTCGGTCTCCCAGTTTACTGGACCTACGGGTATTGCAAGACCCGCCGATTTCTCTACTTTCAGCACAGGCAATGTTTTTCCTTTTCTTAAAAGCTTAAACCAAAGCACTAGCCTGCTCAAAGAAAAAGAGCTGTCCGAGATGTCGTATGGACATAAATCCACTGAAGTAGATGGTTAGTCACAAAAGTATTTAGAGGATGCAAAACAAACAGGAGGGGTTAAAATGATAGTGGAAACGGATTGTAATGTCACTACACAAGGTATTCCAGATGATAATCACACAGCAAAATCACTTGGAAGCTGTAAATGTATTACAAGCAGAGCTGCCCTACACTCAAGAAATGCTGGCCATTAAAGGGGAAATGCTTGAGGCAATGAGAAATTTTGAAACAGAAGTTTTACTAACTTTAGTGGAGATTAAATCTTCCATTATCAGTTTATCCACCTCTCTTAATGAATTAAGTACTAAATTGGAACAGCTCACAATACGAACCGATGCAGCTGAAAACAGAATTTCCATACCGGAGGACCTTACTAATCCTCTCCCACTTAAACAAATACAGCTCGAAAAACAAGTGCAACTTTTGCAGAACAAAATTGCTTAGCAGGAGGATAGAGCCCAAAGGACTAACTTGCGACTTACTGTAGCAAACTGCCAGATGGAATAGAAGGGAATGGGGATCCCTTCCCCTTCTTTGAAAAACTTCTGACCATTGCCATGAATAGGCGCTACCCCAAAGAAAAAATTAATTTGGATAGAGCCCATAGGGCTGATAACCATTTTGCAAATAGCTCCTACCCTAGAACGGTTTTTGTTAAACCGCATACATTTTTGGACATAGAGGACTTGCTGCACAAGACCCGTACTGAAAAGGGGTTAACTTCTGAAAACATTAAATTCAACATGTTACCGAAAATGTCCCTCAAAAACAGTGCAAAGCGCAAATTATTTAACCCTGTAAAAACAAAACTGTATCAGAGAGGGATACGTTTTTCAATGCGCTATCCTGCCAAATTAAGATCTGTAGTAAAAGGCAAATTACATACCTTTGAGGATCCGTAGAAAGCTATGGAGGCATAGAAAGAAGAATATGGTGAAACTGCTACAGTCAAGGAGCAAGCTAATCAGCACAGAACACATGCATATTATACTAAAACGCAAACTAATGATGCTGACCCAAAATCTGGCACTTAGCTGTTATTGCAGTTTAGTTTGATCTCACCCATTTCCTCTTTTGTACTTGTTGTTTGTCTACATAGTGCTGCTAATATGTGGTTTTTAATGCTTTGGACATTTATTGGAAAATATTTTTTTCAGATGTCCAGAAAATAACCCGCTTGAGACCACGGTGCAATGTAGAGCAGTAATTATTGAACTAACAAATCATGGGAGTAAGAAAGCACGATGGATTTGACAAGATATGAAAAGGAGCATGTATGGTTACCTATGCTGGCTAGTTGCCCTAGGGATTAGCTGTTCCCGAGACATTGCTGTGCTACCCAATGACAGGAAACTGAAGAGTTTCCAGTAACTAGGGTTAAGTGACCTTAGAATAGCAAAAATTAAATTAATAAAGTTAGCATTTTAAGTTCTGAGAAAATAGACGTACAGCTATATATCACCGAACTTGAAAGAAGAAGATAAAACATGATAGAGATCCAAATAATAGGGGAAGTCAACAGAGGGAGAGGAAGGGCGCAGATTTGGTGGAGAGAAGAAAGAGCATTATACACACACACACACACACACACAAAAAAAGAGATAGCGGTGGCCAGCCGAGTGGCGCTGAGGGTTGAGGCGCTGGACACCACACCTCGCGCCACACCAGCAACCTGCATTCAGGAATGAACTCAGACCGCCGGGGTTGGCAGGGGAGGGAAGGGATTGAGCATCAAGAGGATTGGGAGGCCCCTGTTGGAAGTCTGGGGCAATGCAAGGAACAGGCAGCACAGTAGATGTGGGGTGGAGCTGCGGCGGATGTCGGCACATTAGTGCCTGATGTCATTGCATGTCTGAGCTCCAAAGTGGCAACTTATGGGGAAAAAACCCTGGGGATTACAGGGAGGCAAGGGGGGCCCGAGGGGCTGCATCCCACATCCCCACAACTGGGCCACCCTCTACCAGACTCTCCCAAGCACCTTGACTGACCCTGGGACCAACCCTCTAATTTCAGAAAGGCCACCAAGAGGTGGGACATTCCCTCCCCGCACAATCTGGAGCAGGCCCAGGAGTTCCTCGAGGTGGCGGTGCTGGAGCACTGGACGGGCTTCACTTAGTCAGCAGTCATTTTTTTCTCTGGTTTTCTTTGTTCTGTCCCCTTGTGGCCATGAACGTGCATGCATGGAGGTGTGTGCACGCCAAGAAGCCATGTTCCTGGTCTCCCTTACTCTGGCACTACCCCCCGTCCTCCACCAGGGGGCAACAAGGAGTGGGACAATATGCCCTCACATCTCCGGGAGAGGAGAGCAGTCGTCAGATGCTCGAACCTCTCCCTCCCCTGCCGACCCCTGTCGGCCCATACTCATTCCTCAACACGGGTCACTGGCATGTCACGAGGTGTGGCGTCCAGCGCCTCAACCCTCAGTGCCACTGGGCTGGCATTCTATAAACATTTTAAACTCAGCTTATACCTATAATGCAAAGATTATTCAATTTCTTGAACACATCTAAAACACTCCCCAATTCTTTTCAGAAAGCCATAATTCATGTTTTCTTAAAACAAATAAGGATCCGTTGAACTATGCATCATACCACCCCATCTCCCTATTAAATGTGGATTACAAACGTTTTACCAAAATTATATCTAAAAGATTAGAACGTATATTACCTTATATAATTAATAAAGCTCACAATGGCTTTATTAAAGGAAGATCACTTTAGAGAAAATATTAGACATACATTAAATATCATGTGGTCCTCCCTCATTATAACGAACCTTTCTGAAGCCACAGCTGAAGTTCGCTACAGTGAGGGTGCACTATAGCGGGAGACAGGACTTGTTTCAATAGAATTGATGGTTCCGTTCCATTCAGTGCAAGTGATTAAATAGGAGACACACAACCTTAATTTATAAGTGTAGCAAAACTTTATTTATGTACAGTATTAAAACCACTATAATTATTTGTACTATTTATTGCTATTTACAAATGTTTTAAATTAATTTATTGCACTATTGTTTTGAAATAAAAGTGTCCAACGTGGTCTGCACCATTTCATGCTGCAGCATTTGTTTTATGGCTGTGTCAGTTAGCTGCTTTACCTGTAGCAGCTGCAGTGAAGAAATGTAAGGTTGGCGCTCTAGGTAGCGCAGACCAGTTTCGAGTTCTGCAGTGCCCTCAGCTGCCTGAACAAAAGGTTCTGGAGGTTCAATGTCATCTGTCTCCTGTGACTCGACTTCCCGGGTACCAGTCCTAACCTCTGCTACTATGGCATCTTCAGTTAATGCCTCCAAAACAGGTACTGCATCATCCTCTCTGAACCTCTGCTGCAGCTGCTCTTCTGTTTCAATCCCAGTCTCATAAATAAGCCCTAGCCCGCATGCTATACCAATGTCCTTGATGTCACTCTTGGCATCTGATTCTGACAGTTCAGGCTGGGGCAGTGTGGTGCTGTCCTTGAAAATCAGCCCCAGAGCATCTCTGCAGCAGTTTGTCAGTGTTGCTGCAGTAATAGAATCCCATGCTTTGCCGGTAACATACATCAGGTCTTTGATACAGAATGTTTTAAGGAAATTTACCAGTTGCAGACCGCTGTCCTGTAGAACAGTCTCATGCAGCAGTTGCTTGTGATACAGCTTCTTAGAGTTAGCAATAATCCCCTTATCCAATGGCTGTATCATAGATGTTGTATTCAGGGTAGGGATACAAAAATTTAATTTTACTGTCTCTACGCTGAAGCTCCTCTGCCTTTGGGTGAAATGGGTACTTGTCTAAGAGTAACAGGGCTTTAGTGTCCATTCCTTTGGATCTGAGGAAACTGCGCACTGAGGGCAAAAGCTGGCAGTGGAACCAGTCTCGGAAAATATCTCTAATCATTCAAGCATTGGCACTGGAATCATAAAGTAAAGATAGATCTTCTCTATTGATGTGGAAACACCAAGGGTTAGCATAACGACCAATGCATAAAGGTTTCAATTTGTGGTCGCCTGTGGCATTTGTGCAGAGTAGCAGAGTGAGACAATTTTTATAAATTTTATATCCCTTAGAAGCATCAGTTTCTGTCCTGGCAGCAAGTGTTCGATCAGGCAAGCATTTATAAAACAGGCTTGTCTCGTCCACATTGTACAGCTGACACGGTTTAAGTCACTAGCCTCAAGAATGTTGATTAATTTTGGTACGAAGTCAGCTGCAGCACTATCATCAGCTGAACGCTGCTGTCCTACTATCTTTAACAGCCTTATCCCATTCCGTCTCTGAAATCTCCAGAGCCATCCAGGAGACAACTTAAAACCACACTCATCTCCTAGCAACTGTTTTTTCGAATGATTCTGCCTTTTCTTTCATAATTGCCCCTGACAGTGGCACACCAATAGCCCTTTGACTTTTAAACCATAATAGTACAGTTTGGTTGACTTCGGCATTACCAGCCAGCCGTAGCTTTTTCTTTGCAGTCTGTCCTTCTCGCAGCACTGATCTGCAAATGTGTGCAGAGACGCCTTCTGCTTTCTGATTGTGCACACAGTTGATTTCACCAAGGGAAACTGCTGCGAACTTCGCAATTCCCTCTCCATTCTTCAATCTGTCAATAATTGACAGTTTTGTGCTTACATCTAGAGCCTTTCTTTTTCTAGGTTTGTCCATCAGAGCAAAACACAGAGCGGACAAACTGACTAACCGCAGCTGCAGTGAAATGTGGATGGACAGTAGACAGGCTGAACGCTGTGTGAGAATAAAGCATGCTTCTTATAAATCAGAAGAACCTAACACTAGTAAAAACAGGTGTTGATTGATTACTCTTAGGTGTGCCTAGTTGTACCTAACCAAAGTAATCAAAGTATTCAACACTGGTGGCTAAGGACGAATTGAGGGAACTGAGGGAGAACCCCAAGCACTGATTTTTTTTAAAGTCACAGGTACAAAAAAAAATTAATTTTATTGGGGTCCATGACCTGTGTTCATAACATACAGGATTTGCAATATTGGGGTTTGTTATATCGGGGTAGGACTGTATCTCAACAAGAAACTGATGATGCAGAAAAAGCTTTTGACCGTGTAGAATGGAAGTTCATGCTAGAAATAATTAGGGAGATGGGGTTTGGTGCCCAGCTCAACGGATGGTTACGACTAATATACAGTACACCTACAGCAACTGTAAAAACCAATCAAAATATTTTGCAGTCATTTCTGCTACATCGTGGCATGCTCTAAGGTTACCCACTCTCACCTTTAATCTTTACTTTAGTAATTGAAAATCTAGCAGATAGAATTAGAAATCACCCAAATATACACAGAATTACCCTTAATAACACAACATATTGAATAAATTTATTCACTGACGATAGTCTGCTTTATCTTTTTTTCTCCCTGACACTTCAATCAAAGAACTTACAAATATTACTGAACAATATGGCAAGCTATCTGGATATAAAATAAATTGGGACAAAACCAGAATTTTGAAGTTAAACAACCACACCAACATAACTATCCCAGAGGGCTTTAACTGTCAGATTAAAACTCAAATACAATATTTAGGCATTCAAATTACTTCTGATTGGCGACAATAGGTTTCTTTAAATTATGATCCACTATACTCTGAGATCCAAATGGAATTTGATCGATGGAAAAATTTACCCTTAACACTAATTGGTAGAATTAATATAGTTAAGATGAACATTTTGCCAAAAGTGTTATTCCTATACCAGCAACTTCGAATCACTGTTCCACAAAAATATTTTATCCAATTAAAAAAAAATGATAAACAAATTTATATGGAATAATAAACAGCTCAGAATCGCATATTCGACCCTTATAAAATCAAAAGAAAAAGGTGGGTTAGCGTTACCTGATATGTACAAATGCTATTTGGCTTCACAGATAATTCCGATATGGGAATGATTACACGCATCAAAAAATTTTACAAACTCAATCCAATTGGAAATAAATACCCAGCCATATTCAAACATGGCTCAACTGTTATATTCGGCTTACCATAAAAAAGTTAAAGGCCATAAATTAAGCATCAATAACATATCAACTATATTAGCATGGGATAAGGCTCATCAGATACTCCAAGAAGCTGTACCATTAACATCTTTTTCGCCTATTTTCTTGCATTATATCTTCACACCCTCTACCACCAACAAAACTTTTCAGGCCTGAATCTTCTGTAGCATTAAAGAAAATGAAGATGTTTTAATTAATAATAAACTAAAACCTTTTTCGTTGCTTTAGTAAGAATTTAGCCTACCGCAAACACATTATTTTCAATACCTCCAATTGTGCAATTTTAGTCAACATAATTTGAAAAAACAGAAAAAAAATGACATCATCATTACTAAAATCACTAGAAGAAAAACAAGATAAAAATATTAATCTCTCTAATTTATAAAGCTTTAGAAGACACTTACCATAGACATCAACAAAAGCTCATTAAAAATGGGAAACCGATTTAGGTATAAACATAACTGATTTGGTATGGCAACATATAATAGCTACTTTTACAACCAAATTACAAGCAAATTACACCAAATACAAATAAACACTATATACAGCACTTACTGTACTCCTTCCTGACTTCATCATTTTAATACAAATATTTCAGAGAATGCCAAGATGTGCCAAAACATCTGGCACACTTATAAACATGCTACATTCTTGCACATACCTCTCCAACTTTTGGTTCAAAATTCAACATATAATAGAAAAAACTATAAAAACCAATATTCAAATGAATCCCTAATTAATATTAATATTAATTCCATCAAGTAAATTAAATAGTGAACAAATGATGTTTACCACTTGACTATTGCTATAATAATTGCAAGAAAATGTATCCTTTTGAAATGGAAGGATAATTCCCCACCGATGATACAAACCTGGATCAGTCTTTTGGTTGATATGATGAATTTAGAGAGGATTACTATATAAAGGAAGGAGACATCCTAAATTATTATTAATAAAAGTCATAATCAAACTTACCTTATTATATTTTAGACAAAAGCCTTGACCCCTCAGCTGTGATGATGCTATAAAACCACCAATCTGATTCTCTCTGATGCAAGCTTGGCTTTTAAAATATCTGAGCTGGAAAAAAAGGAAAAAAAAATAAATAAATGAAAAAAAAAAAAGAAACTGGATGCAGAGCTACAAAAAGTGAGACTGGAGGCAAAGGAATAAGAGAAGCAGTAGCAGCATGAGATCCAGATGAGAGCAGATCGAGAAAGGCAGCACCAGCTTGAGATCCAGTTGAGAGAGTATGAGGTCCAGATGACAGAGGAGCAAGAGAGAGAGAGAGAGAGAGAGAGAGAGAGAGGGAGAGAGCGGAGTGAGAAAGGCAGTGCTAGCAAGAGAAGGAGACAGAGATTCAGCACCAGAAGGCAGCACCGCAAAGTATAAATACTAGCATCGATGGTTTGACCCAAGAAGCCAGACTTAATTCCAAAATGTTTCCCAAGCATCAGGAGGGGGATGATCTTAATTTGTTTTTAAAGTCCTTTGAACTAATTTGTGGATAATTTGAATTGGACAGGGGTTCTTGGGCAATTCAGGTTTTGTCACTCCTTATGGGCTGAGTGTTAGAAGCCTTCACCAGGATGGATGAGGAGTACTGGATGGACTATACCAAAGTGAAAAATGCCTAGTTAAAGCATTTTGAATTGATTCCTGAGGCCTGTAGATAAACATTTAGAGAGCTAAGGAAGGCATTGGGAGATAGCTGTTAAGAAATGTGTGTTCAAATAGGCAGTTTGTTAGAACGTTAGTTAGAGGGTGCAAAGGCTAGCTCCATGGATTAGATCAAGTATTTTTGACTCATGGAACAGTTTCTCAAGACTGTATTAGAGAAGTTAAGAATACGGTTGCTAGATCAGACACCTAGCTCCACAAAGGAGGCAGACAAGTGGGCTGATCCGTTTGTGTTCAGCTGGCCACACACTCAATGAAAAAACAATGGGGGAGGACATCAGGTGCTTTTAAGGTAACATGGGGGAGCAACCTAAGGGAAACCAGGCTGTGCCCAACAAAAAGGGAACCCAATGGTTTCAAAATTAAGGAGTCAGAATGCATTTTCTATATATATGGCAGAAACTGTGACACCGATTGTATGTGTAACCCCTGCAAATGGGGTTCCCAAAAGACTTCAGGAGCTTGCTTGAATGCTCCAAGCCTGAATGGTGTTTGGCATTTAAGCCATTTATCAGTGAGTGTTTTTAGAGCCTCTGGTACTGTCTCTTTAAGAGCTGTCTGCTTGCAGACATAATTAGTTTTATGGGGGACTGTGCTTCTCTGAGTACCACTCGAGCTGCTGCCAATTCACTTCATTTTGCAGTCACTAGAGTGCAAAGGAACCTATCTGAAAGATGTAACTGTTTGCCAGAAATTATTTAGAGTAACAATGAAATTACAGTTTGTCTAACCTGCTTTCTTTGCAGTCAGAACTGTGTCTGCTAGTTCCCATTCTAGTTTTGAACTGCTGAACTGGACCAATCAGTGTGGGTAAGCTAGCTCTAAAATGATGCCTTGGACGAATCAGAACTTGGGACTCATAATCTGAGCCAGCCACAAGAGGGTTGTATGGGCAGTGACTCTGGGAGATGTAGTTTAGACTTGGTGCCTTTTTGGACCAACAGCAGCAGTCTATTGTGAGTGACAGCCAATCCAGTCAAGAACTGGAGGAACTCAAAAAGTGCCGGTTTTGTCTGTTGGAGTTTTTCAGTTTTTAGCTTTGTAAGTGAAGGGGAAAGAAACCCTGTGCTCCTTCAGTGCACAGTTTCAGTCAAAAAACGTGTGCAAGGCCCAGAGTTCCGGTCTGCAGCTTGTGTAACTGCTTGTTAGGACTGAATCCGTCCTGTGAAAAGAATCAAAGGATCTCTGAAGAGTAGAAACCAGGCTCACCCTGTAGAAGACTGAAGAAATTGTGGAATTGCACTCGGTCTGTCAGGAACTGAATCTGCTGTGTGTTCTCCCGGGTATTGTGCAGTAATTGCGATCAGGATACAGATGCAGCCTGCCTGGTATAGTGCTTTCTTTTATATGGATGTGTGAAGAGGTTTGTGTACCTCAAGTGAGCCCTGCTGACATTGAAGGACCCTATCTTATTTGGAGGTCGTGAGTACTAATTCAGGGTCGCTCCCTGTTGAATTGCCACATTAAATCCAAATGGAATTACTGTACTGCTGACTGTTTAATTCTCCTTTTCTCTGTGTGAAAGGGCCCCTACCAGCTGCCACGGTTTGGACTAGCCACTAGGGCTTGGGTACCCAGGGACAGTAACTGATAGGGATAGGCCTGTGCACAGAGCCATAGGTAGATTATTAGAGTGATAAGCTAATTAACCTGATTTCCCCTGTCCTTGTTATATCCCCTAAATAAATCAGAGCTGCTTGTTTCAGCAAAGTTATACTGCCTGAGGTATTTGTCTATGTTAAAGTACTGTACTGTGATTGTTGCACTGTATCTCATTTCACAGGAGGTCCCAGTGCGGAACCAGACCTGGGGGTAAGTGTATACTGTGAAGATAATTCTGATATATTGTGTGGGCCACTAGTGGGAAGAAAGGGGTTGCAGTGTCCCAGAGGGCTGTGACCAAGTTAGTTTAACTATTGTAAACCCTGACCTCTGGGTGGAGGCACCCGCCATTGGATCCAGGCCCCTCAACCTGTTAGTGGCAAATCAGGCAGGGTAGTAGCCCTGGGATAGCGCCATCTAGGGGTTACATCTTGGAGGCTCACCGCTGGGATTGTGTGTCCTCTAGTGGCCATATTTAGATCCACTGTTAAGAAAAAATGGGTACCCGACAGAAGTGGCTGTGCACGGCTGATGGAGTGGTGTACTGGGGAGGAGATCGACCCTCAAAATGCTATGCTTATCCTAGACATCCCCCTGGGTATCAATACGGACACTGTGCAGGGAGTACTTTCCAAGGTGGAAGGTTTACAAAACCCTGTGGTGGTGGGTCGGCATGCTAATCTGCTCACCCACACTTTCCTGGCCCTAGTAGAGTTAAAGGATCCCATAGATAGCTCCAAAGTGCCACAGACCATTACCCCAGAGGGAGCACTCACTGCTTGGAGAGTGATAACTAAGGACAGTAAAGACCCGGGGGGGAATCAGCCCCCACCACTATCTGAAACCTTTGAGGAGAAATTTGCTGAATGGTTGCTGGGAGAGGGAAAACTGTGGAGGACTTGAAGAAACTATTCTTGCCACCTGGGGGTGTTCCTCCCCCAACACCCTCTCCTGCTCCAGTGCCCGTAATGGTGGCTGAACCAATGCAGACTCCTATTTCTGCACCTGCCATTAGTCACGACTCTTACGAAGGTTGAGGATCTTCTCTGGCACCTCCCACCCCCAAGGGAGGATGACTGGGAGACCTGGATAGACTATGTTGCCCCCAAGTGCTAGATGGCAATGCTCGGAGGCGGCGAAGCGAAGAGGGTTAGTGAGAGCCTCCGAGGTCCTGCCCTGGCTACCATCCATGCTAAACGGGCCAGTAACCCTGAAGCGACTGCACAGGCCTATCTTGAGGCCTTGGAGAATTGTATGGGAGCCCAGATTCTGATGAGGACCTATGGTGGAGAGTAAGAAATGCACAACAGTACCAAGGGAGTTGTTGTCTGTGTATGTCTCTGCTGGAAAAATTGTTGCAAGAATGCCTCAGAAAGGGTAGTTTGCCAGCGATTGAACTGGACCGAACCAGACTGGACAGAATCCTTAAGTCTGCCCCTTCCTCAGAACTGCTGTTGCTTCAGTTACGCCTGGCAAATCGACTGGAATCCCACCTCCAATGATGAGTTAATGAGAGAAATTCGAGGAGCTGAGAAGGCGGTGACCTCGGGAGGTACCTGCACCAACAGCTGTGGCTACGACCAGTGACTGGGGTGACCCATCAAGTGAAGTTCAGGGCAGGAGTTGACAGTCAATGAGTGCTCTGACAAGGAAAAGATATGCCACAATGGGGCGAACTGTTAGAGAGATCCGGGAATTCAAAACAGCCCTTTATGAAGGCCACGCCTGCAAGATGCGAGCCCTGACCTATATCCGACTGCATCTGCTATGGGGTGGGGGTACCCACCCATGTATCTCCCCATGATAACAGCTCCAAACTCAATTCCTTGACCATGGAAGTGGAGAAACTGACGAGATGTCTCCAAATGCTTATCACGCGCAGACAGAGATGGCACCCAGGTTTCCAGTTAGTAATACCCCGCCCTGGCTCCCAGTGTGGCGCTCGGCCAGCTCAAACTCCAGAAAGTATGTTTTGCTATAATTGTGGGAAAGATGGGCACATGAAAAGGAATGCCAGTCCCGAAAGACACTGACAAAGTTGCATATAGGCTACAAGGAGAGCTTCAGAGAAGAAATCAGTGGTTAAGAGGTGCACGACATGATCCCAGTGAGGCACCAAAATGCTAATTCACGTCCTTTTGTGGCAAGGTCAGTTGCCCAGGCCCCCACTACCGCCTCTCAGACTGGTCCAGAATAGTGGGTCCCTCCATGGAGACCACTGTAAAAGGTGAATGGAGTGTCTACAAAAGCTGTATTAGACAGTGGCTCCCAAGTGACAATTATGTTCCAGGATTGGTATCAGAAGCATTTGTCAGATGTACCCTTACAACCATTAGAAGGACTGCATGTATGGGGGTTAAGTGAGAAGGTCTACCCTATTCCGGGTATATCGAATTTGGCTGTCTTTCCTCACCTCCGTGGCTGGAGTGGCCGAACAAGTAGAGACCCTAGCCTTAGTGTGTCCCCCACTGGACTGTATGATGGTGTCCCTTTGTTGATTGGAACAAATGCTCATATGTTGGAAGGCTGGCACAGTTGTGTTATGAAAACAGGGGTCAAAGACTAGTAGAGCTTTAAGAGTTCCGGCTTTAATTAAGAAGGCCTATGAGGCACAGAGAGATGCTGAAAAAACAGAACCAGAGGAACCCGTCGGAATTGTATGGAAGAAGGATCCTGAGTCTCTGATCCTGGCGCCAAATGCCCAGTGTACCTTACAGGGAGAGGTCCGTATCAGAAAGGATGTTAAGAATAAAATATTAATGTTGGATGCACCAGGCGATGGAAAATTGCCAGAGGGACTGCTGGTCAAGCCTAGTATTTTGCCCGCTAGAGCCCATGCTTATGCCAGAAGGGTAATGGTCCAAGTTCATAATGTGTCTGAAAGAGACATTCGAGTAAACAGAGGTTGCATCCTGGCTAATGTGCATTGTGCAGACACTGCAGTGCTACCCAGCAGCAAGAGTTCAAGGAAGAATGACAGAGTAACGCCTGACTTGTTTGATTTCGGCGACTCCCCGCTGCCAGCTGAATGGAAAGTGAGGATCAGTGAGAAGCTTGCCCAGAGAGACCAGGTGTTTTCTTTAAAGGAATGGGATGTAGGATGCGTGCAAGGAGCTGAGCACAATATCCGGCTGCATGACGAAAGACCATTTCGTGAGAGGTCTCGACGCCTGGCACCTGCTGACATAGATGATGTGAGGCGGCATCTGCAAGAGATGTTAGCTGCTGGTGTAATACAAGAATCCAGAAGCCCTTATGCTTCCCCATTGTGGTAGTGAGGAAAAGAATGGAACAGTAAGGATGTGTGTGGATTATCGCACCTTAAAACGTGGACTATCCTGATCAGTACCACAATGCCGCATTCAGGATGCTTTGGACTGCCTAAGCGAGGGCAAGTGGTTCTCTGTGCTGGATCTCCGAGTGGGTACTACTAGATCCGATGGCCCCAGAGGACCATGGAGAAGACGGCCTTTATCTGTCCGTTGGCTTCTATGAATTCAAGTGAGGATGCCTCAAGGGATTTCAGGTGCCCCAGCCACTTTTCAACGATTGATGGAGCGTGCAGTGGGGACATGAACTTACTAGAGTGCCTGGTATACCTAGATGATGTTATTGTGTTTGGCAGCTCACTGGAGGAACATGAGAGCAGATTATTTAAGGTATTGGACCGACTGGAGGACTTTGGCCTAAACTGTCCATTGATAAGTGTCAATTCTTTCAAACATCAGTAAAGTATGTGGGACACATAGTATCCACCGAGGAATAGAGACCGACCCAAGTAAAGTTGAGGCCTTGACCACCTGGCCACAGCCCAAAAATCTAAAAGAACTGCAAAGATCCTGGGATTCTGTGGTTATTATCGGCGCTTCATCAAGGACTATTCAAGAGTGATCCGCCTTTACTTAACCTTACTCAAGGGTATCCCCAACCCACAAAAATACCAAAAGTCAGCGTCCCTCAAGACTGAAAGAGTGTATTTTCATCCAGTGAAATGTTTGGGGCCCGCTGGACTCCTGATTGTGAGACTGCTTTTCATGAGATCATATATCAGCTTACCCATGCTCCAGTGCTGGCCTATGCCGATCCAAGAAAACCTTACGTCCTGCACACTGATGCTAGCTTGCAAGGGTTGGGGGCTGTGTTGTACCAAGAGCACGAGAATGGCCTGAGACCAGTGGCCTTTGCCAGTAGAAGCCTGACCCCATCCGAAAAGAACTATCCTGTACATAAGTTAGAGTTCCTAGCTTTGAAGTGGGCTATTGTTGACCAATTCCATGAGTACTTGTATGGGGCTAAAATACTAGTAAAACTGACAATAATCCTTTGACCTATGTGCAGACCTCAGCTAAGTTGGATGCCACTGGCCATAGGTGGCTTTCTGCATTATCTACTATGACTATGCTCCTGAATACCGAGCAGGTCTGAACCACATAGATGCTGATGCTCTCTCCGGAGGCCTGTTCCCAGAATGATTGGGTCCGATTGGCAGAACCTGACATTGGGCACTCTGCCGAAGTTTGACAGGGAGGAACAAATGTCCACGGATGCAGGATTGCTTGTGGACCTCTGAGAATTGCATACCTGCTGCTTATTGCCACTTTTCTGCAATAGACATTGGTGCACTGCCTCAGCTGGACAATGACAGTATTCGACGGGCTCAATCCGCGATCCCATGATCAAAGCAGCTTTAGAAGCCCTCTATGCAGGAAAAGATGTGTCCAAATTACGCTCCACTGATTTGAGAACTGCACTGTTATACAAAGAAGGTCCTAAGTTGAAACTGATCAATAAACTGTTATACAGAGAAACAGTAGACAGAGGGGACAAGTAGACAAACAACAACTAGTGCTGCCCACTGCCTTTCGAGACTCAGTACTGAGGTCCTTGCACAACCACATGGGGCACCTTGGTATAGACAGAACACTTGACTTGGTGAGATCCAGATTCTATTGGCCTAAGATGGGGCTGATGTGGAGCAACACATTCGAACTTATGTACGCTGCTTACAGAGGAAAGCTTTGCCCCAGAGGCTGCCCCCTTGTTAACATCACCACCAGTGCACCCATGGAGCTGGTCTGTATTGATTTTCTGAGTTTGAGTCAGATCAAAGAAATATCAGTAATGTGCTGGTGGTCACTGACCATTTCACGAGATATGCCCAAGCTTTCCCACCAAAGACCAGAAAGCATCCACTGTGGCCAAAGTACTTGTGAAAACTTTTTGTTCACTATGGGGCTCCACAAAGAATCCATTCTGATCAAGGGAGAGACTTTGAGAGTCGTCTGATCAAAGAGATGCTTTCTCTGTGGGAGTCAAAGTCCAGAACCACTCCTTACCACCCCCAGGGGACCCACAGCCTGAACGTTTCAACCGCACTTTGCTAGATATGCTAGGCACCCTGCACCCAAAGGACAAGCCTAGATGGAGCCAACAAATTAGCACCCTGGTACATGCTTATAACTGCACCAAAAGTGATGCCACTGGATTCTCCCCTACCGCCTGATGTTTGGAAGAGAAGCTCGACTACCAGTAGATGTGTGTTTTGGGGTCTCCCTGATGGGGTTCAAGCTGACAACTATTTACAGTATGTGCAAAAGTTAAAGGCCCAGCTAACTCATGCTGCAACTGAGCTCAAACCATGGCTGCCAAAGAAATCTGGCCAACAAAGAAAGGTATGATAAAAGGTGAAAGCACAGGAACTCCAGGAGGAGATCGGGTATTGCTAAGAAATCTGGGACTGCATGGCAAGCACAAGATTGCTGACAGATGGCACCATCTCCTCACATTGTAGTGGGCAAACTAGATGATCTGCCAGTGTACAAAGTAAGGCCTGAGAATAATTCAAAAGATGTAAAACAATGCATAGAAATCATTTACTGCCCATGGACAAATCCTGGTTGAGTCTGAGCCCTAGAAGATGCCCCTCTGGACCAGTGACTAGAGCTGCTGCTAAGAAAGATCAAGAAAGTCTGCACCTACAGAAGCAAAGTTAAAGTGTCCTCCACAAGTCCCAGTTGAGCATGACTGTCAGTCCATATCGGAAGAAAGTGAGAGTAACTTTGAATACTATCCTTCTTACGAACTGAGTCAATTGTTTGGCAATCCCTAGTCAATACTGGAGACAAAGCTGGGCCTTATGGACTGTCTAAGCCCCCAGCTTCATCCCTGGAGCCAATGCTCCCAGAAAGTGAAGTGCAAAGCATCAGATCAGATGAAATGGAATTATTGTGCATGGTTGAACTGTTTGAGCTTTCAGGGAGGAAAATGATAGATTGGGGCAGACTGGTGATACACCGAACAAGAAGAGTATTTTGAGTGCCCTGACAGTCCATGCCAGTGTCCGAAAGCTCTCCATGCGAGCCAAATGTTGTGGACTCAGAAACTGTAACTCCTGGAGCTGAAAGTGCCCCAAGTTCAGCCTCTACCCCCATGGAGACTCCCCTGACAAGTGAGGACAATGCTGAAAATGAGGCTCAGAGTGCAGAGACTATAACAGTTCCCCCTAGAAAGACTGGTCGAGCTGTAAAGCCTGTGGTGCACCTCAGTTATGATTCACTTGGGAGGCCTGTGGACTTGCCTCTCAATGTTGTCCATAAAGGAGTGTATGTGTCCCGAGCTCATTGCCCAAACTGAGCATCAGTGCTAACTCCAAGTTACTTGTGTTGCCCTCTAAGTATGGTGCTCTTGCCCCATCCAGCCCCAAGGTAACTGATAGGGAAGGGCCCCTCTCTTCAGGTTTCATGTACAAGAGGTAATAACTTGAGTTATGGTACAATGTGTATGTAATACTGTGTAAAGTGACATACTGCAATGTTTCAGAAATGTGTTCTTGGTAAAATGATATATTGACTGATGATTACATGCGAACCTAATGCAAATGTATATGGTTGCAGTTGAAACTTATGAGGGGTACTTGCTTGATCACGGACGTCAAGCTTTCCCAGACCAGGAAGGGTGTAACCCCTGCAAATGGGGGTTCCCAAAAGACTTCAGGAGCTTGCTTGAATGCTCCAAGCCTGAATGGTGTTTGGCATTTAAGCCATTTATCAATGAGTGTTTTAGAGCCTCTGGTACTGTCTCTTTAAGAGCTGTCTGCTTGCAGACATAATTAATTTGTATGGGGGACTGTGTGCTTCTCTGAGTACCACTCGAGCTGCTGCCAATTCACTTCATTTTTGCAGTCACTAGGAGTGCAAGGAACCTATCTGAAAGATGTAACTGTTTGCCAGAAATTATTTAGAGTAACAATGAGTTACAGTTTGTCTAACCTGCTTTCTTTGTAGTCAGAACTGTGTCTGCTAGTTCCCCATTCTAGTTTTGAACTGCTGAACTGGACCAATCAGTGTGGGGTAAGCTAGCTCTAAAATGATGCCTTGGACGAATCAGAACTTGGGACTCATAATCTGAGCCAGCCACAAGAGGGTTGTATGGGCAGTGACTCTGGGAGATGTAGTTTAGACTTCGGTGCCTTTTTGGACCAACAGCAGCAGTCTATTGTGAGTGACAGCCAATCCAGTCAAGAACTGGGAGGAACTCAAAAGAAGTGCCCGGTTTGTCTGTTGGAGTTTTTCAGTTTTTAGCTTTGTAAGTGAAGGGGAAAGAAACCCTGTGCTCCTTCAGTGCACAGTTTCAGTCAAAAAACGTGTGCAAGGCCCAGAGTTCCGGTCTGCAGCTTGTGTAACTGCTTGTTAGGACTGAATCCGTCCTGTGAAAAGAATCAAAGGATCTCTGAAGAGTAGAAACCAGGCTCACCCTGTAGAAGACTGAAGAAATTGTGGAATTGCACTCGTCTGTCAGGAACTGAATCTGCTGTTGTTCTCCCGGTATTGTGCAGTAATTGCGATCGGGATACAGATGCAGCCTGCCTGGTATAGTGCTTTCTTTTATATGGATGTGTGAAGAGGTTTGTGTCCTCAAGTGAGCCCTGCTGACATTGAAGGACCCTATCTTATTTGGAGTCGTGAGTACTAATTCAGGGTCGCTCCTGTTGAATTGCCACATTAAATCCAAATGGAATTACTGTACTGCTGACTGTTTAATTCTCCTTTTCTCTGTGTGAAAGGGCCCCTACCAGCTGCCATGGTTTGGACTAGCCACTAGGGCTTGGGTACCCAGGGACAGTAACTGATAAGGATAGGCCTGTGCACAGAGCCATAAATAGATTATTAGAGTGATAAGCTAATTAACCTGATTTCCCCTGTCCTTGTTATATCCCCTAAATAAATCAGAGCTGCTTGTTTCAGCAAAGTTATACTGCCTGAGGTATTTGTCTATGTTAAAGTACTGTACTGTGATTGTTGCACTGTATCTCATTTCACAGGAGGTCCCAGTGCGGAACCAGACCTGGGGTAAGTGTATACTGTGAAGATAATTCTGATATATTGTGTGGGCCACTAGTGGGAAGAAAGGGGGGTTGCAGTGTCCCAGAGGGCTGTGACCAAGTTAGTTTAACTATTGCAAACCCTGACCTCTGGGTGGAGGCACCCGCCATTGGATCCAGGCCCCTCAACCTGTTAGTGGCAAATCAGGCAGGGGTAGTAGCCCCTGGGATAGCGCCATCTAGGGGTTACATATGACTGTCAGAAAAACAGGAAAATTGGCAAGGGCAAGTGAGGAGAGTTGCTTGGGAAGCACCCAGCGGCTAGTGGCCTGTATCCAGAGTGCTGTTCCTACTAACTCCTCTGCTCACATGCACCTAGTGCTAGTTACCGGGATGGAAACCTAGGGATTGAAGGACTCTTGGGCCTCCATTTCAATGGTAAAGCAGGATTTAATTCATGAGGAATAGATCCTGCTGGGGCAGTTTTCCCAAGTTAGAGAAGTGAAGGGTCCTGTGGTCTCAGTGCTAATGGCCCAGATTTTTCTGAGCTGGAACGGTAGTCAGAGCATATGGGAGGTGGATGTTTTACCGGACCTTCCAGTGGGTGTAATTATGGGTAGTGACTTTGAGAGTCAGGCCAACATTGTGTGTGTCACTACCCATAGCAGGGCTAGGGTACAAGATCCAGGAGACACAAAGTGGGTAGTGTAGCTGGAAGCAACCCCTCCCTCAGCAGCTGGGGAAGCTGGGGCTGAAGGAGGGGCTGGGAGCAGCAGCCACAGCTACAGACTGGGGAGTACCCAGCCATGGGCTGCTCTCCTACAGGAGAGTGTGTTTCAGGGAAGATCAGGCATGCAGAGCTGGGCTGAGCTCAGCAAGCTGATCCAGCCTGACAGAAACTAAGGGACTTAAATGAAATGAGAAGACCTGGCTCAGGTGTACTGTAATATAAAGCTAAATAAAGAAAGCAAAAATATTGGCTGTAAGTTAATAACATTTATTTAAAACAACATAATCCAGACAGGTAACAGGTAACAGCAATGCTGCTACCTGTTATCTGTCTGAATATATTGTCCTAAATAATGTTATTAACAACCAATGTTCATAAGCAGGGGTGGGTATGCTCATCAGCGCATCTTGGGCGCCTAGACACTCTGCACACATTGCACTCCCCGCACGGTATGCACAATGGGGCTCGTGAGACAGTACACGCCCGATCCCACAGGGCCGCGGACTGCACCTCGTGGGGGGTGTGCCTGCACTATGCGCCATGCACAAAGGCACGTAGTGTTGGCCGTGGGGGTGCATACGGGGGCACAGGCTATGCCCAGCAGGACCCTACTGTAAAATCTCTACATGCCCTGTGCACGCCTGGAAACCTGCCTGGCATCAGGGTGATGTGCCCACCACCCACCCTCCGGGGCCACCCATAGAGAGCTACTGCCTCCCTCACGCTGGCACACAGACTAGAGTGGCCGCATTTCTATCATACCCCCACACACATCACCTCAACGGGCACGGTCCAAGGTGCTGCCACGGCACCGCCCCCTCGTACCGCCAGCACATCCTGCTAATGGCGGGGTACGGTACGCGCCCCACCACCAACGGTGGACAGATCCCCCAGCCCCAACCCAGCCTCGTGCACCGCTCTAGTGCCATGGGAGGGCCAGCAGCATTGCCCTCCTCACACCTGCCACAACCGCTGGGCTTTGGACATCTGTGAGCACACAGCCAACATGTGCCCCACCATGGAAGGGATCCACTGAGCTGCCCGGTCCAGCCATCCCGCCGGACTCCACCCCCGGCCGCACTGAGGAGTCCTGCCCACCGGGGGCCGTGGCTGTGTACAGGTGGCTGACAGTCATGATTGCCACCTGGTGCACACCTGTCCGCAGGTGCAGAGCTCCACGGGTCGGTAATGCGCCTCCAGTGCGTATTACTTGCCCATTGGTGCATAGTGCCCAATATGTTGGTTTTCTTTATTTAGCTTTGTATTACCTGAGCTGGGTCTTCTCATTTCATTTCAGTGGTTTAAGTTTTGACTATCAGCTTGGTTCATCTACCTGGTCACTACCTCTGTTTGGTTTTAGAAGCTAAGGGAGCTGACCACCAGGGTGAAAGATGACTCTCAGGGTTCTGAGAAAGGGGAGGTATATTGGGAGAATGGACTTCTAAGGGACTTCTGGGAGAAACATCTTTTAGGGTCACTAGAAGATGCCCTTTTTGATTTTCTGAGGGATGTGACACCCATACGATGTTTTTCTTTAAATTGCACTGCCTATTCACTCTGTAAAATAAGTGAACAGGGTTGGCATGTACAGGGAGATGTGAAAATTGTATTTTATTATGCATCTTAAAAAGGGGAACAGGCTGGGGTGTGGACAGCAGAGCTGTTTTGATATAAAAGAATATATTTATTTTGGGTAACAACAAATGGCTAAGACCATTTCGTCTAAAAGGGGCTAGTGTTTACCATAAACAAATAGTTAAGCCAGTCAGATGGCACCCTGCTGGGCTGTGATCTGGAGAAACAGGACAGAGTCCATGTCCACACTACCAGTTTGGACTGGTTCTGTCTTGGAGGTGGGCTGAAAAATCCAAGAACTGTCCAGTGTATATAAACTGTGATTTGAATATTAATCAGGTTAATTTTGTATTTATTTTAATGTTCTGTGTTGTGTATTACTTGCATTGCTTTTATTGTTAGGTGCCCAGAGCCTCTGGGAATGGCGCCATAGAAATACAATTTGCCTTGCCTATAATGTAAGAGAGGCAGATCAGATGATTAAGGCAAAGGGACCGGCCTCTTAGGGGGATTTCTGTAGTCTGTACTGTAGTGCGATAACCTCTATCCTGACCTAAATACTTTCGTGCTAGTTTTTTGTAAAGACACAGTGAAATTCATACTGCAGTATCTGAAATATTTCATGAGACAATACCATGGATTAAAAAAAAAGTAGACATGTGAGTTAAACGTAATTGGCAGTGCTACTGCTTGCAATGCCAGTAACCCAGGTATGGGAATGGGCTTGGGTTGATTGGGACTGGCTGGACGAAGTAGGACTGAGCAGCTATACTCTCTTCAGGAGGGGGCACAATGTGTCCCACTGCTTGACTGTCACCTGGTGGAGGCCAGGTAGCAGCATAGTGTCACACATTGATGGGCCAGCAGCTGGATTCCAAGCATGCATGCATGCATAGGCATAATCACATGCCTGCACCCACTGGTGAGAAAACCAGAGGAAAAGTTCCCTATAGTGTATGATAGAACACTGCTCTGCATGGAAATCCATGCCTAGAACAGCGTTGTTGTGCTGCAGTAGCTACGTCACTTTCTTTGTGGTGCTGCACTAGCTATATAGCTACTGCAGCACAACAACATGGAATGCCTTCGCACATGCGCGTTCCACAATCCTCTGCTCCTTTTGAAATGTCCGCAGCAGTGAGAACTGGTTCGGGAAGTGAGCAGTGATGGAAAAAAAAACCCATAAGTAAGGGCACTAACATTACTTTATGAGTGCCCATACTCTGTAAAAGACAGTGTATGAGCACTCATGCACAAGGATATTTTTAACTGTCAAGGTTTTCGTGGTAATGAGACCTCTCAAGCTGCACTCTCAAGGTCTCCTATTACCATGGAAAACTCGAGAGTTAAAAATATCTTTGTTGTGATGAGCGCTCATACACTAACCTCTATGTTCTGCTGGGACAATACTGGCAACTCCAGTAGGTCAATGCATGACTGACAGGGCAGCATGGGTGTTGGCAGGCATACTCGGTGAACTCTGCTGAGTACTGCAAAATCTGGAAAATCCAGGGGCAACCTGAGCCTCAGGCCAGGGCAGCAAACACAAACAGAGCTTGATATACCTGAATAACTTTTTCCCCTCCTTGGATGCTTTAGTGTGAGTATATGAATGATCTTTGGAAGATGCATGGGTGCAGAACTGACAGGTCATGATTATATGAGTGACCCAGTTGAGTATGTATGCATGAGTGCTGTTGTGAATGGACTTCTGCAAGGCTGGCTACCTTGATATGGTACAGAGGCTCATCACAATGTATTCGGAGCATTGTAACTAAAGGCCAACCAACTTTTGTCTGATTGGTAGTGTGTGTTTTAGGGAAAATAAAAGTTGTGTATCTATTAAGATCATTGGCTTACTACATACTGTTGAATGGAATGGGGATGGGAAAACGTGTGTGGTGGGGCAGCATATCTTTTGGTCTGTGTTTATGGAGGGGGGCCAGCAGTTCCATCAACTCTCGAATGCAAGTTTAAAATTCCTGGCTACACCCCTGCAGGGCAGGCCACCTACCACATAGGTATTCCTAGGTAAGTGGTGGGTAACACGTAAGTCCCTGAGAAGGTCAGTGACAGGGAGAGGTATGTGTCATCAGGAGGGGGGAGACCGGGGATCAGAGAAAAATTCTGTGTAAAAAATGAAGTATGATAAATATAATAGTTGTAAGCCTTTTAATTGTCATTGCTCATTAATGAGGTTGGTTGCAATATAGTATACCAACTGCTGGATAAATCTGAGAACATTACATTATAGTCAGCACTGATGAGATTAAAAACAGTATTTTTATTGTATTGTTAGTAGCAGTGTTAAGAGGCTTCCTAGGTTTCTGTTAGAGAATGGACCCATTCATTTAATAGGTCAGTATGGTAAAAATTGATAAACAGTGCAGTACAGTATGGCTCAAAGAAACTGGATAATTGAAGAAAATTCCACTCTGCGAGTCAGCAAGTAGTGGAGTTTGCTCATGTTCACACCCCCAGAGGAAGACCCTGTGGTCGAAGTGCTGGGGTTGTAGTACAGCATCCTTTAGAGCACAGTAGAATAAATCCTTATAAAAGGTTAATCGCCTGAAGCATTTTCCCCGAGAATGCATTCTCTTTCTTTTGGTTTGAATATTTGGGCTAGCTACCCCTGACTGCACCGAAGGACCATTGGTCTTGATAGTGAACCTGTACCCACTATATCTTGCTCCACTGCAAATAAATCTTTGAGTTTCCTCTGATGTGTGCATCCCAGTTTTGTTTTTAACACTGTGGATAACTAAAGACTTCAAAAATATAAACAATACAATACAAAACATTCCAGTCCAATAAAATCCAAAGTACATTGAACACTGCAGTGGAAGCTCCAGCTTAGCACATTGACTACATTCCCTACCCTTTGGACTTATTATCTAAGCAATTACTCTCCAGAATCTAAATTGGTATATTTTTTGAGGTAAATTTGTTTCTTTTTGTTTTAATAAGGAGATGAAGATTCCGAAAGTTCCTCAGAGAGTGATTCAGGTAAACACTACATTATTATTATTAAAAAATAGCATTTGTAACGTTTGTTTTCTTTCTTTTTTTTCCATATTCTGTTTATCCTCCTTGGCCTGCCGATGATATCCATTCCCCCCTTCTAGCCTGGCAGTCACCCCCCTCCAACCCCGAGCCCTGCTTACTTGGCAGTTATGGTCAATTGGGCAAACCGCCAAGCCAGTGGGGACTTCACAGAGTTGGCAGCCATTTTTCTTGTTTTTCTGTGTCCTTTGCCCCTCACAGCTGTGAATGCATGCTCGTCATGTCACCACACTACTTGTCTCCCGTGGTCTGGTGCTGCTCCCCATCCTCCATTGGGGGCAGCAAAGGAACAGGACAGCATGCCCACCCTTCCCAGGAGAGGAGAGCTGTCATCAGACACTCAGTCCTCTGCCTTCCCTGCTGAACCCCAGCAGCTTGAGCTCACTTCCGAACCTGGGTTGCCAGCGTGGCACAGGGTGTGGCATCCAGTGTCTCAACCCTCAGCACCACCGGGCCAGCTTGTAATGTTTGTTTTCAAGCAGCAGTTCATGTTAAAGTTTTGATATATTTCATTATGTAATACTTTTTGAATTATGATATTGATACCTGCTGTTCAGTTTTTTTTCGAAATGTGTTAATATGATGCCACATTTTCTTTTATTTTCTTTAAGTGTTTTATGATCTTCTTTGAGGACATCTCCCTCCATAGAGCCATACCTTTGAAACTGAAAGCCGTGAGCATCAGGACCACTCAGAAACATTTGCCTAGCAGTGGACACTCACATTAATTTATGTCAGTATCACCTATATAACATGACAGCCCCTTCAGTCTTGGGGGGGGGGGGTATCTTTGCCAGATACACTCAAGTCTCTTCTGATCCAGAGAACACCAGCCTGAGCTGATGTGGTGGTGATATGGTTTGCGCAGCTGCCATGATCCACATAACACTAGTGTATGAACACACTTCCACATGTAAAGACACATATACTGTGGGGTCACTGACTGTATACAATAACCTATTGGCTATCTTTGAGGGGTTGGCATATGCCAGGTGTTGATATCTGCAAGTCCAATCTGTACACCACAATCACAATACCTAATGTTAATGCCTGTCACCTGAAACGCACAGTGGGGCACTGAAGAGGTGATGGCTCTGGTGACAGTCTCAATGATGAATGTGATGTCATTGCCATAGACAGAGCCTGTATTGTGGTACATGTGCAAGCCTGCAAGACAATGCCACCCCTGAACTGTCTATATCCTTTAAGCACTGGCGAACTGGTCGCATCCCTGTCCAGGTAGGATTTGCGGGATGTGGGCATGTCCCACTGGTGTGTTGGTGTACATTCATTCACTAGCAAGATGGGGAAAACAAAAGCATCAAAGCCAGTGCTAGTGCCCTATAGCCACTGTCTGCTGATCGCTCTCACCTTTGATGGGCATGAGTACTGGGATCAGGGCATGATCTGTTGAAGCATCGTTGCTTCACCACAAGTGAGTACACATTCCTGTCATGCTGTGCATTCTGTGTGGTCACATGTGTGCAGCCTGTGTAGTGCCAGCCACCTTCATGTGTCATTGCAGGATGACGTGCAAGGGGCTGGCACCATTATGCTATGGAGAGTGTGGGCACAGCATGCCATGGAGGAGGCATTTAAATCACAGCCAGATGAATGTGACTCCCCAGGACAGGGATGCTGAGGACTTGCCAGCACCAAATGACCGTTGTGTGGAGATGGAGTTGCCAGGCCCATAGCACTCACCATCTGGAAGACCATTGTGTGTGCTTGCAGCCGGAACTATTGTCCGAATATCTGACTGCCAGTTGCATGCCAAGGTTATGAGCCTATGGTGTGCATCATCCTTGTCTCAAGAGATAACACCATGGGTGACACAGCTACACTGGGAGCCAGATTGGTAGTGCACTTGTGTGATGCCGCCTGCAGAGCAGGGCAAACATTCATGGGCCCATGATGCCAAAGTAGTACTGGCAAAATATGTATACTGATTATACTGCATGTATATATGTGTGTGTATATATATATATATATATATATATATATATATATATATATATATACATTCATGGCAAAAACTCTGTTTAATGCATCAGTTAGGGTTGTTCCAGCGACAAAGTGAGAAATTGATTATTAGGTTTGCCACCACTTGCCCCACGCCCACCCGCCCCACCAACAGGCATCGGGGTGTGCGTTGGAGTCATCGACAAACTCTCATCCCATTCCATGTGTAAATAAGCTGAGGTGGTGCAGTATAGGAGAACTAGGGTGAGGATTGGGACTGGCGACCTCAGCGCACACCCTGATGCCTGTTAGTAGAGCGGGGTGTGAGGCGTGGGGTGCAAAGGTGGTAACCCAAGCCAGATTTCCTCACTTTTGTCGCTGTGGAACAACCCCTAACTGCTGCATTAAACAGAGTTTTTTGCCATGAATTTCCCTTGTTTTTGAGAATGTGCACTATAAATAGTGACTGGAATGTGGTGGTGGGAGTGCGGGGCCCACCATATGATTTTTTTGTCATTTTGCTACACAAAAACTGTATGACAGACTGAAATGAAGATTGGTAAATGAAGACATGTACCATAACACACCGTGTGTCCAGAATTGTGTGTACATCTGTTCAACAGTCGCACAGAGCCACGAGCAAACAATGTAATATGCACAGTTCAGAAACCATAAGTGCCAGCAACCTGACAATTGTCACAGTCAAAGATGTATTATAAATCTTTGCACATTCCAAATTCTAGGCAAATCAGACACACAGTTCAGAAGTTATTGAAGCGTAATGAACCAAATTATCATTCATCAGAGTGGCATAATTCTGCACCTGTTAATATTTTACACACCAAACCACTGCAAGGCACCTCCGTACCACTAGGGCTACCTACGCTATAAATTTCAAGCCAGTAGCACCATACAGAATGCTATGCACAAAACGTTAACTGTGTCACACAGTATCTCCACAGTGAAGAATATTTCCAACATGTAAACAGCATTATTCACATCCCCAGGATATCCACTCAACACCCTCCAAATTTCATGTGAAAAGACCAAACCATTCCAGAGATATTAAATTTTTACATTTCTGCACCTTTAAGAAGTCTTCCACCACAAAATGGCAGAAATCGTGGCTGAAAATGCACTAAAATGGCGGACCTGGTGGCCGAAAAATCTGTAACTGTGAGGAGGGCTAACTTCAAATGGCAGTAACTCTGGAACAGAACAACATTTTTTTCACCAAACATGTTCCTTGAACAAAGGTCTTTCTACTTGGCAAGTTTCAGATCAATGAACCACACACTGGCTGCGCTATGCGTCGTGGAAGACAGTGCAGAAAAATAGGAAAAACATTATGTTTTGCAGTGCACTGTGCAAACGCAAAAACGCAAACGGTACCGTTAACACAAACGGTGATGGCAACAGTGAGGTAAAAGAAAATAGTAATGCTAACGCAAACACAAGTGCAAACGGTAACGCTCATGGTGGTGCAAACGGAAACGCTAATGCTAACTGCAACAGAAACGCAAATGGTAAAGAAAACTGTAACGAAAATGAAAATGGTAACAGAAACGCAGAAGGAAACAGTAACAGCTATTGCTGGCCTCTATAACAGGCAACAGAAGTATAAGTGGATTTGGGATCCCTTACACACTCTACTAGTCATCTGAAGTACTGTTGGTGGAAGGTAATGCTACTGGTTTAATGTGCATCTCCATGGTACTGTGGTACAGCGTGGGGGAGGGGAGGGTGGGACGTCATGGGGGGAAGTGGAACAGGCAATTTAACTTTGTATTACTCTTCTGTTACCAATGTTCCTGTCTCTTGGATATCTGTAAAATTTTCAATAAATTTTACTTGAAAAAAGTATATATATATATATATATATATATTTTCTTTGCAAAAACTTTGTTAATGTACTAGTTAGGGTTGAAGAGACAAAAGTAGGGAACAGTGACATTAGGGTTTCCAGCTGTAACACTCTACTACCACCACCCACCACCCACCATACAGCAACAGGAAAATAACTGCTGGTTGATGGGGGAGATCATGTGATGCAGCCAGCCGAGTAACAGCTCTCACTGAGTGCTTCCGGTAACCCAGCACCAAATATCTCCAAAAACTGAGATCCCCATATGTTTTTGGGCTTGATTTTACTAGAATTCAGTAAAGAAGCAGGGTAATGACTTTCCAAATAAACAGGCGACTTTTCTCAGTGCAGAAATGGATACAGAAATACGGGTGGCATTACCCTGCCACACACCACCGCCAACACCCGTAAAGGCCAGCAAAAAGAATAAATCTCAGCCTGCTACTACCACGTGAACCACCATGGTGCAAGCGGATCAAAATGTATTCACTGTGGAGCGCTTTCTGGCTGAATTCCACCCTTTTCAGGAGGAGCTCCGTCCTCTCACTGCTGAGCTTAAAACTATGGCTGGGGCCCTGGAGGACACTACCAGAAGAATGGGAGACATTGAGTCCCGCACTATATTGGTAGAGAGGAAACTAGAACGAATGGACTCAGAAATAACAGCGACTAAACATCGCATAGCAAAACTTGAAGCCAAAACAGAGGATTTAGAAGGACGTAGTTGAAGGAATAATGCAATCATTATACGCCTACCTGAAAAGGAAGAAGGCTCGGATCCGGTGCTTTTTTCCCAAAAGCTTATTACTAAACTCATGGGCCTTTCACCATTTGGGCCTACTTACTCTATCGAGCGTTCTCACTGGGCTCTACACCCCATGCCTCCGCCTCATACACTTATATTCAGATTTCTCAACTACTTGGAAAAGCAACACTTTTTGGCTAAAGTGAGAGAGTTACAGGAGTTACATGGGAAGGAGTGAGACTGAGTGGCGCAAGATCTACCCCTAACAGTATGTCAAAGAAGGGCCTCTTTTCACCCTATAGTGTCTAAAATCATAGCAGCGGGCATCAAATTCAGGATGGGCTACTCTGCGAGGTTCCAAGTGTTGATCGGAGGTAACTGGTCCACCTATGAGGACCCGAAGTTGGTAGAGGGTGCCCTGAAGGAGGCTTTCCCAGAGCTTTTTAAAAATCGCTGAAGGTTGCCACGCCTTAAGATGGCTTCAATTCCTGGATTATTGGTATGTGACATTTATTTCACTCTCTGCAGTTTTAACTCCTCTTTTCATGGAAGGCCATCATGGCTTTGACCCAAACATAAAATGAGACATCCATTTGCCCTCTGGGTCTATAACTGTGGGGACTTTCTTGTAAGTCTACTACATTGCATCTATCTTTGCATCGGAGTAACACGATCATCGATGACCTGTTTTGATTGGAACTTTGCCTGGCTTCTTTTGCTGGGTTTTGTAATCTGCCTATTTAGGGGAACATTTGCCTGCGTTTTATGATTAGTCCTCCATTCTGGGACTTTTGGAGACTTGCAATGAATTTGCTGAGCGCACGCAGTTCCAGCTTGCGCACTAAGTTAATTTGTGGAGGAGCGTCATATTACGCCTGGCTCATTCTTTCTTCATTGCTCCCATCTCCCTCGAGGAGGATATAAAGAAAAGGACACTGTTGTTATCTTGCATCCGATCCTTTGTGTTGGCAGCTTTACTTTCCATAGTGCTCTTCTGAACTTGGATTGAGTCATGCAGTTTAGCAGCCTCAGTTTTGCTTCCTAGGCCTGATTTCAATTGTTTGGGACACATTTTAACCTACTGTTTAGTGCTGGTGTTTATATACAACATAACTCTTTGTAAGCAAGCTAATTGCATTATTGCTTGAGTTTATTCATTTTATATGAGGATTATTTTGATTTGTGCTTCATTGAGATACAGTCCCCAACCTATTTTATGGTCATAATAATCCAGATTCTATGGGAAGTTTTACATGCGGTGCACTGTTTTCTTTCTCCTTTTTGGGGCGGAAAGGTTATTGCAGGAAGGTCACATCATGTACCATAAGCTAATTTTGTTGGAGGGTGGGGAGCTATGAGGACTACAATGTTGTTACAATTTATTTTTTCTACAGGTTTATTCAAACTGGGGGTATTTTGGGTTTCTCTTTTTTGTGGGTTTTTTGGCACTACATTTATAGGGTACAGGTTTCAGGGTGGTTTTGGGGAACAGGTCTGCTTTGGCTTAGCTGGGTTTGGAAGGCTAGGGATGGTGGAGGGTTGTTGACCTCGACGAATTAGGGAACTTCATGTGTGTCATGTATCTGGGCATTCGACTATTCACAGGGCAAATTTGGGCATAGAAGATGGCGAACAGTAGGAAAATCATGTCATGTAACAATAGAGGGGCTCTCAATAAAACCAAAAGATACCAAGTATTAAAACACAAACAACTTCTTAAAGGGGACATCTCATTTTTTAAGAGGCACATTTACTAGAATCTGAAGCCAGTTTATTCAGAAGGCAATATATGGGGCAAGTTTATACCACAGGGAATAGCACACAGAGCAGGGGAGTAGCCATTGTGGTATCTAGACACATACCCTTTGTTTGTGAACACTGCATAAGAGACCCAAATGGTCGTTACATACTATTGAAAGGCCTCCTTGACCAGACTGAGGTTATGTTAGGGAGCGTGTATGGCCCTAATGCAGATACCCCGGCCTCTTTTACAGAACTTTAGACTGCCCTTGCACCCTTCATCACTCTTCACATTATTCTAGGCGGGGACTGGAATTTGCCATTCTCCCTTGATTTAGATAAATCTGATAAGAGACATAGTGGCCTAACCACAGCACAGAGGGCAATTCAGGACTTGGTTGATCAGACGGGTCTATGTGACCCCTGGAGAATACTTTATCCGGACTCAAGAGAGTACACATATCAGTCCGAAGTACATGGCTCTTCATCAAGAATAGATTACTTTTTGCTGATCCATACACTTCTACCTGGGGTTATAGAAAGTAAAATAGATACTGGTGTAATCTCAGATCACTCTATAATTTGGTGCCAACTGAACCTTACCCCCAATTTGCCTAAAGAAACAATCTGGAAAATCAACAAGCAATTGCTTAAGGACGAGAAGGTCATTGAACATATCTCACAGGTAATAGACCAATATACAGGGGTTAATTTACACTCCACTGGTAGGCTAGACATGGAATGGAGTGCTCTAAAATGTGTAATCGGGGTGAACTTATCTGCCTAGCCTATACTAGGAAACGCATAAGAGAGCAGAAAGCTCTGGAGCGTCTGGCCACTATATGCAGCCTGGAAGCCAGTCTCTTGCCTAACACTGAAGAGGAGGATAGATGTAAATTGGTAGGTTTAGAGACCAGCACAATGAGGTACTAAGGGAAAAGGCTGAGTTTGCTATCTTGAAAACCAGAGCATTGTATATAGATCAGGGTGAAATGGGAGGTAGATTACTTGCCCTCAGGCTTAAAAATCAAGAGGCCTCCAGAATTATTAAAGGGATACATTCCTTATCAGATGTCACTATTAAATTAAATTCCAACGATATAACCAAGGAAATCGAAACATATTATCAGGATCTTTATAGCCCTGTGCCAAATCCCCCAGATAGAACTACAGTAGAAACGTATCTCAATACCATACCCCTGCCATCTCTAGCAGAAGAGCAAAAAGTAAGTCTGATATCTCCTTTAGAAGACACTGAGATACAATCAACCATCAACTCCCTACCATTGGAAAAAGCCCTGGGTCTGGAGAAGTTCTCCCCACATTTTTTCAAGGCCTTTGCTGAGCAATTAATCCCCTGGCTGGCTAAACTATTCAATTGGATATTGGTATCAGAGACTATCAACAGAAATTTATTAGAAGCCCTAATAATAGTGATTCTCAAACCTGGGAAGGATGCAGAGTGGGTTAGCAGCTGCATAGCTTTATCATTGTTAAACTATGACATTAAAATCCTGGCTAAATTACTTGCTAAAAGATTGGCTGGAGTCCTGCCCTCCGTAACCCAGTATGAGCAAGTGGGCTTCATGGCGGGCAGAACTTCATCTGACCACCTGTATAAATTGACCCATATTTTCTCTGTGTCCAGGGACTCAGATATTCCTGCCAACCTACTGTCCCTAGACGCAGAGAAAGCTTTTGACAGAGTAAACTGGCAGTTCTTATTTTGCTCTATGCACAAATTTGGCTTTCCCCCTCTTTTTGTTAAATGGGTTGCTTCCCTGTACAAAAACCCTTGTGCCTCCTTGTATTGTAATGTAGTATTTTCAACCACCTTTTCTCTACACTCGGGCACTAGACAGGGCTGCCCATTGTCGCCACTCCTGTTCAGTATTTATCTAGAGCCCCTCCTAACCAAATTAAGAGAAAACTCTAAAATGCAAGGTATAATCATAGGATTCCAAGAACTCAAATTATCGGCCTATGTAGATGATATTCTACTGCACTTAGCCTATCCTCAGGAATCATTTCCAGCAGTCTTAGAAACTATCAAGGAATATAGCCTGCTCTCCAACTACAAAATGAATGTGGATAAAACTACAGTATTTCCCCTCAATAATAAATTATTAAAGCATGATGTTATGCACCTTGGCCTGCAGTGGAGTCCACAGAGCCTGAACTATCTGGGCATCACTTTATCCAGAAGTGAATCCAAAATGATAAGGTCCAACTTAGACGCTCTCCTTCAAGTTATCCAGCAGGACCTTTCCAGATGGAAAGGCCTCCCAATTTCACTCTGGGGGCGTATCAATTTAGTTAAAATGAACATACTACTGAGAATTTTTTACCCCCTTAACATGTTAAATTCATGGTTACCCTTAAAGTGGTTTAAAAGTTAATTCCAGTGTCACTGAATTTATTTGGCTGGTAAACCCCCAAGAAGGGCATACCATTAAATGGCTGCCCCCAAAAACCGTGGGGGATTGTGACTGCCACATTTTGGGCTGTACTATTGGGCTAGTCAAGTATGTAAATACTTGCAGTGGCTAACCGATCCGACAGACTTGAATTCCCTTCCGTATGTCCCCTTATGGTTAAAATTGGAATTGGAAGTGATCTCAGAAACAGGCTTCTCCCCTGATGCCCTTTTACTTATCTTACCAAAAGACCTCCCTCACAGTTTAATCTGCACCCTGATAGCAATGTCAGTCAGGATACATGCGCAGTTATGCTCTTTTCTAAGATATAAACGTAAAAGAGATATTGTCCAGCCCCTTCTAGGGAATCCAAACTTTAAAATTGCTGGCCAGATTATTTTAGCTCAATGGCTTCCTGAACTTCGAGGGTTAAGATTAGAGACCTTGTATCAGAGGGGATTTGTAGCCCCATAGAAGCAATCCTGAGTAAATATAACATAAACCATGATCAGGTATTTAAAGTCTATCAATTAAGACACCTGCTAATACAGAAAAAAGACCTACTAACCAAAGGGGACATTACTGGAGATTATTTTGAATCTCTTTCTCTCATCACCAATCTTTCCCATGCAGTTTCCAATGTATACAGCTCTTTATTGACAGAATCTTTTCAGTCCTCGATTGGGGTACCTAACTACTGGCGGCACCTGTTCTTTAATCTTGAGAGCAAATGGGGTAGAATCTGGCAAGACAGTTACAGATATGTCACCCAAGACAGGATGAGACTCACGCAATTCCAATTTCTGAACAATATGTATTGGACCCCAGTTAGATTATTTAAAGTAGGTAGAGCCCCCTCCTCTATTTGTACCAGGTGCCATCAAGAAGAGGGAACCCTGTTACATATTTTTTGGGAATGCCCACCAATCAAATCCCTATGGGAATCTATTAAAAGTAAAGCAGACCCCTTATTTGGTATAGCTGATCTCTTCGTCCCTGAGGTCTGCCTGGTGGAGAACTTTGCAGGTGTGGCAGTTCAACAACGTAGATATTATATGGCACTGATATTCTTATCCCTTAAGAAATTGGTGTTACACCACTGGCTGAATCACACAGTTTCCTATATGGAGTGATTGCAAGAATTGTTTTCAATTTAAGAGCCGAGCAGTTCAAAGCTAGCCTGCGGGGCTCGCTTTCCAGGTATAAGGTGATCTGGGAAAATATGCATACCCTATACTTGATTCAATCAGGGGCCTTGTTGTCTTGAATGCATCCATTTTCCATTGATGGTGTTGTTCCCTTTGTTCCATGGCACATTCTCTCAACTTTCCCTTAGCTTGGATAGATTCATTGTCACTGGAGGCCAGAGTGGGGTAGGAGGGTTTCTTGAAGCCTGGGGGGTTGGGGTATGGGGGACATGAAACTTTGTGTTACCAATTATTTTGTACCATGTACTTGATTATTTGTTTCATGTCTGTTGTATTCTTGAATATCAATGAAGAGTTTAAATTAAAAAAAAAAAAAGGAAAAACAATTTCTGTTTTACCTCTCCTGTGTCTTCACTAATCAGGCATGGGGTGTGCCTTGATGTTGTCAGCCCTAATGCTCACCATATTCGCCCATGAAAGAAGCTGAGATATGTAGAGTATATGAGAATAGGGTGAGCATTAGGGCTGACAACTGCAAGGCACATCCCATGCCTGATCAGTGAAAATGCAGGAGATGTGAAACAGTAATGGTTTTTCCTGTTGCTGTCTGGTGGTTGGGGGTCAGTGTTAGGGTTGGAAACCCTAATGCTGCATTTCCCTACTTCTGTCGCTTCAACCCTAACTAGTATATTAACAAGGTTTTTGCAAAGTATATATATTCATGCAGTATAATCAGTATACATATTTTGCCAGTACTACTTTGGCATCATGGGCCCATGAATGTTTGTCCTGGTTTGCAGGAGACAGCACACAAGTGCACTGCCAACCTGGCTCTAAGTGTAGCTGTGCCACTGATGGTGTTATCTCCTGAGACAAGGATGACACACACAATATGCTCATAACATTGGCATGCCACTGGCAGCCAGATATTCAGACTGTAGTTCCGGCTGCAAGCTCACACAAGTTTTTGCAAAGAATTTCCTTACTTTTTGAGAGAGTATAATTGCGTACTGGGTCATAGTACGACATTACAGCTAACCCGAAATAGCGCTGTCTAGGACAATGAATGGTACAATACAGTGTATACTGCTGTACGCGGTATTGCACCATTCTCACACTCTCAGGCAGAGGATGAGACCTCTGCTGGGAGTGGGTTCTGCTGAGCAACTGCTGTGGCTCACTGGACAGAGCCACAGTAGCAGGAACAGGCACTGTGTCTGGGACCGGGTTTGATTCGGTCCCAGGAATTTATTTTTTAAAGACTTTGTGTGCTCCTAAGTTGGAACCCTTGGAGTTAAGAATCTTTAGTGGGGGGTCAGAGCGTCAGCCCCCTGCAATGTGAAGTGTGGGGCAGAGCCCCACAGAACCTGAAGTTAAGCAACATGGCATAAATCGCGCTGTATTAGCGTGAATTAGCCATGCGGCATAATGTCTTGCAACATTATGACCCCGTGCTGTATAATTGTATCCTCTGGGCCCTGCTCTACCATTACTCCTTAGATGTGTACATAAATGTTGCTGTGGAAGTACAGGGCCTGGAGGGCCTTGCCCTTGCATTTGTAGTAAAACAGGGATGAAATTGTCAGTGTAACCTTCTTATTACCCCACCTCATGAACCCAGTAATGAAAAATTTGAAATCCCTGCCAAAACATGATTCCGCACCACCACAAGACCATTGTGCACCACAGGTGAAAAAACACAGTTTGGTGAGGGTCTGAAAAGATGTTTATGTTGAAAAGTTTGAGTCAAAATATTTAAAATTGCCAAAGTTATGAGGGCATAGCAAATATTGTCGTACATGCATAACTTTTGCATTTTTACATATTTTGACTCCAAAATTTCAACATAGCCTTCTTATGACCCCCCCCGATGAACAAGGGCAGTGAAAATGTTCGAATCCTGCCCAAAAGGTGGTTTTTGCCAAGTGACTGTGAACTCACCTTTCCAGCTGGATTTGCATAATTCCACCTACACTGTTCATGAGTTGGGGTCTCAAAAAGGCCATGTTGAAAATTTGGTGTAAAAATATGAAAAGGTGTCAAAGTTATGCACCAAACTGAAAACCTCATTGAAATACATTGATTCTCCTCATGAAAAAGGATCTTTTTTCATTACTCGTGATATGAAACAAGAATCTTTTTTCATATCTCAAGTCACAAAAAAGATTTATAATAATAAAAAAAAAAAAATTTCAAGGACATTTATGCAACAGTTAAGTACAGACGCCAACTAAGGGGGTCCCGATAAGCAAGCTACATGTGTTGGTCACTTTCAGGAATGTTTTTTTTGTGGGTTTTCAAATGTGAATTTTTGTGGGAAAACAGAAAAGATGTCAGCAAATGAAACAATGCTTTTCCCCTCATGAAAAAGGATTGGCCCCATGCAAAAATATTTTTCATTTAGACAGCTGTCTTGAAGTGCTTACTGAGCATGCTCAGAATACATTTTAATATTTCAAAATTAAATAACTTTGAACATCTTAATATGTTTTCACCTAACAAGCAAAATGCACATCTGTGGATCAGCCCCTTTCAACCCTGAAAATTTCAGACCAAAATTTCAAACCATCTGGGTGGTAGCCAAATTCAAAAAAACCTATTCAAACCAATGGGAATCCGAGATCTACTCCACAAAACAATGCATGCAAAATTTCATGCAAATCCATTGAATGGGTGCAAAGTTTTTAAAGTGAAAAAATGAGGATTTACCATATACAGTATGTATTTATATATTTGAAGTAGTATTTGTATATTAGGGATGAGTAAGCACTTCTATGTTAAATCCCAATTGTTGCACCTTAATAAGTCTGCCCTGTTGAAGTGATTTGCCCAAAATTTGGTAGGTGAGGAATCTAGTCCAGGGTCTCAGATCCTGAAAATTTTGCATCAGTCAGTTCCGGGAGGGCAAAAATTGCAGGGTTCAAAATTCTAAACTTCACCTAAATCAAATTTTTATTTGCTCACCTGTAACTAAAAACCTTTTTTTTTTTTAAACCTGAGACTTACGGGTTTGATACAATCTGTCCAAAGGTGTGTGCTTTCTCAAGTTTTAAGTTTTTAACTTATATCATTTTTAAAATATAAGTTAAAAACTGAGCCATTATCTGTGCATACTCAGTTTAATAAATTATTGTCCTAAGGATAGCTGGATTTTTGTGTTAGCAGTTTGAGTGAAAGTGATTTCCTTCTAACTGCTTTCGTCTGCTGGCTGACAAAAGCAGTTTGATAGAAATCGAGAAGTGACTTCATCTAAAGTGATTTCCTTCACAGTGCTTTTGTCAGCCAGCTGACAAAAACAGCATGACAGACATCACATTCACTTGCACTGCTAGTGTACAAACCCAGCCAGAATGCTTCACTGCTACCATTACAATTACTGGAAGGCAGGTTCCCAGTCCCACTGCTGGTCTCTCTCCTTCCAGCCCATGTTTCATTTTATATTACTGGATGGCGGATGCCCAGTCCCATTGACGGCTTCCCCTTCCCCCCCAAATCCACATTTAAAAAAAAAACTAAAATTGATTTGTGGAGTTCCCAATTCCATCAGCCATCATACATTTATAAAAACTGACACCAGGGCATCTACCCCTGGTGCTGGCTGAGATCACCTCCCTGAATTAGAAGTGGACCAGAGTGCCCAGTGCCATACCATTGTAAATGGACACCATTCCATCCACTCCTGTAATCGGCAACAACCCAGTCCCAGTGTATAGGAGACACCAAGTTGCTTACCCCCAGTGCCGCTGAAGAATCTACTGACACAGGTGCACAATTCCCAGTGTCACTACCTCTAAAAATAAGAAAACTGTTCCTCAAAGAATGTTTTATGTTGTTGTTGTTGTTGTTGTTTTTAACCTGAAAAGAAGAATGTGGTTTCTTGGCAATCTTTAACCCCGAACCCCACTCAGCCACCTACTCAGCACCACCACTCACCTCCCTGTGCCCTCACTCACCAGCAAAGTGTCGCTAGCAAAGCTCCACTCTTACCAAAAAGATGTCCTCCTTCTTGAAGCAGGACTGCTAACTGAAGGAACAAGGTAAAATAAGTGCCATCCATGTATTTGCAAAATGTTTTGAACTTTTAGTGTGACTTTGTCATTTTAGATATTTTGCACCAAATTTTAACATGGCCTTTTAGGACATCACCTCATGACTAAGGTAGCTAAAATGTTCAAATCCAGCCTGAAGGTGGTTTTGCAGTTACTAAACAAAATCACCTTTCAGCCACATTGAAAATGTCACTTGCCAGATTTATGATTTGGGGTCATACAAAACTATGCTGAAAATGTGGGGTCAAAATGTTTAAAAATTTAAAAAAGTTATGAAGAAACTTTCATTTTCTTTATGACATTCGCTTTTAAGATTGCTATTTTCAATATTTTGGCCCACATTTCAGCATAAACATTTTATCCCACACAATGAATGTAACAGGCATTTTGAAATCATGCCCAAAGTATGTTATTGCACTTGTGGTGCAAAGCAATGTTTCAACCAGTATTTTGTATGTACCACATGTTATGTTTACAAGGGAAATCATAAAAATTACTATCTTAAAAATGTGGGCTCAAAATTCAAAAAACTATTATGCAGTGCCAGGCTTTACCACAGGGGTTAGTGCTTTGCGATCCTGTGCCAGTGAACTGAGTGCAGGGGTGACCTCAGTGAGCCAGTTGGATAGGCCAGTGCTGGGAGGACTGTACTGTCATGTGCCACCACCTCCCAGCCTGTGAATGAAAGATGCAGAGTTGCCTGCACAAGCTCAGGTACCATATAGTGAAGAAAAACCTTCCCTCAGCATGATGCCCTGCACTTCTGTACCCATGGCTGCCAGAGGGTCATGCACTTCAGCAGACAGATGGACTCTTTACCCTGTGTGTCTGTATCTGAGCCACATGGAAGTGCAGGACCAAGAGGGCCCTGCACTTCTGCAGCTTGCCAGACAGACTCACAGACAGACCCACAAATCCTTGATATTCATTGCCACATGGATGTGCAGGGCCTATAATGGCCCTGCACTTCCACAGGCAGGCAGACAGACTCTTCCTTTGGTGCAGGGCTTAGAGGGCTCTGAAAGGCTGCATCTGTTCATGAAGGGTCCCAATGGGACCAGCACGAATGAGGTTATGATTCCATTGTCTCAAAAAGAAATGAAATTCTTTGCAAAAAATGCATTAATGCACCAGTTTGGGGTTCAACTTAATACAGAAAAAGCAGGGAAATGTGGTGTTAAGTCTTCCAGTCCTATCTCCGCACCCCCACCTTCCAAGCAGCAAAAGGAAAGAAAATTAGGGTTATGGGTTTCAGAGTCTTGACGAATCAGCAGTGGGGTCTTTCTTGGGGTTGCCAACCCTAATGTTCCTCCTTCCCTCCAGCCTGTGGCCTCCTTTCCAAAGCACAAAGTACAGCTCCAAGTCAGTGCTTCATAGTGATACACTCTTCAAAGGTGGCGAAGTATTTATTTTATTACTTGGATATACTGTATGCCTTTGAGCAAGATACTCATTTGCAAAGGTTCCTCGTCAAACAGTACAGTTACAATACTTCTTGACATTTCACAAGAACAGATTAGCAAGGGCATTGACAACATAAATTAAGTTACATAACATCATGGTACAAATATCAAGGTAACACATAAACATACATTTGGTCACATTACATCATGGTACAACAATCAAGTAACACTTGAGTGGGTATGTAGCTCACAGTAATGAAAGTGCTGACGTTTAGGTAGCAGTCCCACAGGGCATTGTCTGAGGCTAGATCTGTGTGCTTTTATGGCACATGGAGTCAGTAGGGTAGCAGGTACATGTGAGGTTAGCAAGAGGGGAGAGTTTATGTGTTGGTGACTTGTGTCCCGGTGTGGGGGTCTTATTAGTGGGTACCATGTGTCTCTGGCACTTCGGTAGGGATACATTGTGGTACAGATGGCAGGTGAAACTGTTTGCATAGTCTTATTGGGGGATGCAGCCACAGATGGTGCCAGGTAGGAGCACTTTTTTTTTGTAAGCTTTATTTATTAAAAGAGAATCAGCAGTACATGCATTGATATGTTCTATTAGACAGTGTTGCAATAACTGAGGGGATCAGTTTTTAGAATAAAGGTTCACATGCACAGTGTCCTAAGCACTAGTTCCAAAAATGATAAATTTTTACCCCTTAATCTTCAGGCAGGTGAGTTTCCCTACTTATGGAGCCCATGCCCACCCCACAGGACAGGACCTAGTTCATATGGGGTCAATCAGTTTGAATCTGAAGTTATGCCAAGTCAGCAATAATATAGAGAATAATGGATAGGTAAGTGTGTATAACTGGATATTTTTTGCACACCCGAGGACCCATTAACCTCATGAGCGAAGTGCAAGAGCTTTATGTGGTCATCACTCAACAAGGGTATGCAAAAAAATCCATAAATACACAATTGCCTATTCTTTATTTTTTATCATTGCTGGTGCCTGGATTTGTGGTTTTATTTGCCTGTACTCACCCCCCAACACCTGTAGTGTAACCGAGCGGTGTCCAGGGTCATAAGCAATAATGTTGAATTTATTCAAAAATACCAGTGCTGAATGTAAAAAACATGTCAGGTTTAGTGGCTTACTTCACTTTTCTGGTTTTTTAGAGAGAAAGCCGCCACAGCAGAACCAGTCGCTCAGCAGCCTTGCAGATTCACGCAGTCACTAGCCAGTGTTGCTATGGCAACGCCCGCTAATGCTTGCATGAAAGCCGTAAGTGACTTGCTCTGCTGTCTCTACAAACGTGTCTTTCTCTTTGAAAACTCAGAAAAGTGAAGTAACCCACTAAACCGGACATGTTTTTACACTCAGCACTGGTGTTTTGAATAAATTCAGCATTATAGGTTACAAGCCCGACACCACCGTCACGCTTACAGGCATCGGGAAAAGTGAAGTGCTTGAATGCTGTAATAACCGGATTTCAGGTTATTATGGCTTCTTGCAGCATAATAACCTGAAATCTGGTTATTACAACATTTGATCAGTACCGTAATCCAGTTGATATTTGGGGTCACCAGTAATTATTTATATATACAGACTCCTGAACTCCTAAACTCTACAATGTAAAGCCTAAAAAGAGGTTATTGTATGGGCTAACCTTCCCACTGCAGTACTACATCTGGACATTATCAAGAAAATGTACAGTTTGGTCACATTAGTACTTATCTTCTGATCTGCCCATTCAATGTCAGTGTTACCCCTGTGACTAGCCAGCTTCACTTGGTGGGGCACTTTTCAAAAAGTAGGGAACCACGAGACGGAGAGAGCCTGCTGCAGGAAGCCCCAAATTTGTTGGTATCTTTTTTTTCTTGGTTGTTTGCCATATATTGCACATGTTCTGACTTCAACCACAGTGCTATCGAAGGTACAGAATCTAGCCACCAGTGCTGGGCCAAGGCCTGCTTTGCAACAATTATTCCTCAGCACCAGATTGGCTGCCCCGTCCCCCTCCTCACTGGATCCACCTGGCAGCCCTAGCAAAATCTCAGCCTGGCCTACCATCTGCTGACTATTTAGTATTATGGCGACAGGAATGAGACCTCCTGCCAGAATGCATTTACCCCTGGGCAATCCCAAATCAAATGATGGAAGGTACCTTTATGAATCTGGCACTTAGGGCAAAGTTCTGAATTCGCTGGGTTAATTTTATTGGTGAGTGCTGGCATAAAATACATTCTATGAATAACATTATAATGTATTGCCCATAATCTATTGCTTATTGAACATTCCATGTCTTTTTAAATATGGCTGCCCAATCTCCTTCTATCAGCCTGTCCAGGGTCAGATCCCCTCCCATCTCTCTCGGGTCCTCTTCATTGGGTCCAGCAATGCTTCCAGTAGGGTTCTGTATATTTTAGACGTGGGTCTTGAACTCGGGTTCCCAGGTCCCTATCTCAGCCCCTCCTCCAAAGAGGAATGACTAGGGGCCTCTGGAGGGTCCCCCCACTCCATATGCCACTGATTTTAGTCCACACTTGCAGATATGCAAATAAGTGGGATGTGTTAAGGCCAAACTTCTTAGAGAGTTGCTGAAAGGATAACATCATCCCTTTGTTGAAGAGATGAGACAGCTATATAAGCCCCTTTTCTTTCTAATAGGTCAGGACTCGATGTGTTGGAGTCGGGATACACCTGGCATCCCATAATTCATTCAAGATAAAAGCCTCAGGTGAGTGGGTAGGGGGATACAGAATCATCTGATGGGCTGCCAAACCAGCCCTAATCGTAGTTCTTGTAAAAGGATTGGAGATGTACTTGACCACCTGCCGTGTTAGTGAGGCCACCAAGAGTGAGCTATACAGTGGAGCTTCATAAGCCGCCTCTTCAACTCTGCCCATGCTGTCCTCTGTGGGCTCTCTGGGAGCAAGTCCACAATGAAAGCTAATTGTGCTACCTGGTAATAAAGGCGCATGTTTGGAGGCCCATTTCCCCTGGACAGTGGTTTCCATACTAATTCATGGTCTCCAACCACCCCACAACAGAGAGGTAATGCAACCCCCAATGATTTGAAATATTTATTAGGGACATGGACAGGCAAAGTTTGGAACAGATAGAGCACTGCAGTAAAATGCACATTTGACAGTCCCTGTGACCCTTCCCTATCCATCCCTTCCCTTCGCTATCCCCACCTTCCGGTGGCTCTCCCTACAGTTGCTTTCACTATAGGGTCGCTACCAATGCAGGGTAGCCCTTGATGATATCGCTGAAAATGAGTCACTGTAGACTCCCTACAGTTGCTTTCACTATAGGGTCGCTCCCAATGCAGGGTAGCCCTTGATGATATAGTTGAAAATGAGTCACTGTAGAGTCAGGGGGAGGGACCGTCACAGTTCGCAGTCCTCCCTGATTTTTTTCAACAGGGGCTGGAAGTTGAGTTCCCCCAGTCTCGCCAATTTTCTCGGGAGTTGGATACCCAAGTATTTTATCACAGGTGAAGGGGAGATATTGAACCTGTTTATTTGAATGGGGGAAGCATGGCATCCCTAAGGGTAGCCATTCACATTTGGCCCAGTTTATTTTATGCCCTGAGATTGAACCATAAATTTTAAATATTTTTGTTAGGGCTGGCAGTGCTACCTATGGGTTATTAATGAAAAGAAGGATATAGCCTGCAAATAGTGAAATGACATGTTTATGACCACCATGAGTAAGGCCCTGTATATATGGATGACCACAAATGACCGAGGCTAAAACTCGATGGTTAAAATGTAGAGAAGTGGGGACAGGGGCACCCTGTTGACTACCTTATGAGAGGTGGAAAGAGAGGACAATAGTTCATTAGTTAATTTGTCAGCTTGACGGAGATTCGTATAAGGTAGCTATCCAGGATTGGACTCCAGGGCCAAATTGAACATTTTCAAGTACAGTGAACATGAATGACCATTCAATGTGGTTGAAGACCTTCTCTGCATCTAGTGAGAGAAGGCTCCGACTGCTGCTGCCCCCTCCCAATGACCATCTGTGAATAATGTTTAATATGCGTCTAATATAATGTTTGGCTTGCCACCCATTCACTAAGCCCTGTTAGTCTGGGTCTAACAATTCCGGTAGAAAGATTTAAATTCTAGTAGCTGGTAACTTGGCTATGATTTTATAACCTGCATTTAATAATGAGATTGGGTGGTAAGAACTACACTTAGTAGGGTCTTTCCCTGGTTTTTAGAGGACCGTGATGGTAACTAAGGTCTGAGAGATGGACAGCAGACCTCCCTCCAGCACCTCCCTCACCATCAAAAATAATAACTGTTGTAAATCTGGCCAGAAGGTAGGATAGAACTCCAAAGGATTTACATCGGGTCTTGAGGCTTTACCTGTATTTGAGGACCAGATGGCATTTTTGATCTCGAGAAGAGTCATTGGCTAGTCCAGTTTCTCTCTCTGGGTTCAATGTAATAATCGCGATTGCAAAATAGTGATCGCTATTATGTGAGTGTATATCGCGAAAAGCAAATCGGCGATATACATACCAACCAATCCGACATCCGGCAAAAGAAGTGTTTTTGTGGGGGGGCTGCACTCCCGCGCACCCTCCTTGTGGAGGGCTTTTCCCCCTGCACCTCCCTGAATAAAGATTACTAACTCTCGGGGGGTGCATGTCAGGGAAGGGGCACAGCCCGCATTTGAGGGAAAAATTAAGTAAAATTGTAACCCTCCCGGTCCCCATCCCCGAACCCTGTACCTGCTCAATCAGAGCTAGCCACCCCCACCACCATGCCACAGGGCTAGCTCAGTTGGAGTGGGCACAGCAGCCCCCTATGGACCTTTCCCCTATCCCTCCCCTTCCCTTTGCTATCCCCACCTTCCGGTGACTCTCCTACAGTTGCTTTCACCATAGGGTCGCTACTAATGCAGGGTACCCTTGATGATATCACTGAAATGAGTCACTGTTTTAGCAAATCACTCATTTTCAGTTGCTGTCATCACAGGATACCTTTCTCTAGGAGGGTTTTAGCAAGGTCATGGAAATATATTTTAAGAACTTGTCAGGAGACAAACTTTGTGGCACCTCGGATGTATAGAGGATTCATAAAAGCTTTTAAAGGTATTATTAATGTTTCTTTGGTCAGTAGAAATAGCTCTGTCTGGGCCTCCAAATCTAAAATCATTTGGTAAGAGCACTTTTAAAAGCTCCTGTTTGAGGTGGCCCAGCTTAACAGGTGTCTTTTATGAGACCGGAAGTTCATTAAGCCAGTTGGGTGCTCTGGTTGCAAAGGAGTGCTTGGCTAGACTCGTTTGTTGAAGGGTACAGCCAGGGTACCACTTGCCATGCCTCTGGTAGGATAAGGATTTTGGGCACGACTTAGGAGAGCTTGCAACCTGGGGGAGGGGGTCAGATGCATAAGAGCTTTCATACCCAGTAGACAGGTCTGGTATTTAATTCATGCAGGGGAAGCCATTCTGTGAGGGAGTAAAGTGTACATGTGTGCATGGGCCTGTCAGCCCTGGTTACAAAATGTCAAGCTTTGTTCAGAGCTAGCCGAACCCTGTTTAACACCATATCTGTGGCACTACCATAGGCTGTTAAGCCATAGTCTACAATGGGAGGATGTAACATAACTGCCACTCTTTTGGCTTCTGGGGTGAGGTTGTGCCTCTGTGTATATAGAGCCCCAGTCTCCTGTTTTTGTTGCCAACGATCGATCACGTGTGGTGCAAAAGTTAGTGTCTGGTCAGTGGTGACTCCAAGGTATTTGAAAGAGTCAGCCTGCTCAAGGCACTTCCTTTTTGTTGCGATGTTGAGTGGATGTAGCTTAGCCTTCTTCACACTAGAGAAGTGCATTGTTTGGTCTTCTTATAGTTAAACACTAGCTTATTCTGCTGAACCATTTCTCAAAGGTTCAAAGTTGTGTTGAAGGTCACAGGTAAGTATATATCTGGCAGGGTTACTTGCATAGATGACTGCATCATCTGCATACAGTATGACTGAGGAGCTGGTGCAGGCTTCTGGAAGGTGGTACTGAAGAGGCTGAACAACAGGTGTTCCAAGATGGAGCCTTTGGGCACTCTTGATGTGACAGGTCTGGCATCAGAATCCTCCCATTTATATTGAACTGTTGTGTTCTGCCTGAGAGATAGTTTTTAAACCAGAGTACAGTGTCTACAGAAAGGCCTAAGGTGGGGAGCTTAGTTAGCAGTAGTGCATGGTTTACTAAATCAAAGGCCTTGATTAGGTCTTATGTAGATTGAGACCACCAGGTGCCTCTTATCAAGAGACTTGTGTAGAATGCTGGTATATTCAACCAGTGCAGTTGTGATGCTATGCATTTTGTGGAACCCACGCTGCTGCACACATTGGATATTGTATTGGCTGAGGTATGTGACAAGTTGGTCTGATATAATTGTCTCAAGCGCTTTGGACAGGCTAGAGAGAAGATGGATATTGGTCTGTAGTTTGTGACTGAAGTGCGGTCTCTACTTTTGTGAATGGGGGTGACAAGGGCACTTTTCCAGACAGTAGGGAATTGTGAGTATCTTAGGGAGAATTTAGTTTGGTCAATGGGATGTCGAGTTCATCCAGGACTAGGGCAATTAACTTCATGTCCAGTGAGTTGCTCCCCATCCTAGTTTTCCCAGTACTGGCTTACCATAGCTGACAGTGTCCTTTATAGAGACAGTTTTGAAGTAGAACTGGGGCCTACTTTGGTCTCTTTGGGTGTAGTCTTGACAGGTGGGTGGTTGTGATTTCATCCTCTGGAGGGAGGACTACATTGAGGTCAGTGAAGGCTTTGTTAAACATGTTGGCTATCTCAGTGGGGTCAAGTGTGATAGATCCATTTGCATTAAATGTCTCGCTACATGTTGCCAGCAGAATCTGTTGTAGCTTTCTTTTTTCAAGGCCCTGCGTGAAGAAAAGAGGTCATGCCTGGCATTATTTGCTATGGGAAGGGGTGAGCATTAGGGTTGACAGCCCCAAGAAAGACCCCACCACTGATTCGCCAAGACTCCAGAGACCCAAAACCCTAATGTGTTTTTCATTTTGCTGCTTGGGATGGGGTGGGAAGGGGAGTTAGGGTTGGAAACACTAATGTCACATTCCCTACTTTTGTTGTGTTAATGCACCAGATAGGGTTACTAACTGGTGCATTAATGCATTTTCCCAAAGATCATATATATATATATATATATATATGTATATATATATATATATATATATATATATATATATATATATATATATATATATATATATATATACATATATAGTCATTGCAAAAACTTTTAATGCATCAGTTAGGATTAACAGCACAGCGACAAAAGTATGGATATGTGATGTTATGGTTACCACCCTCCATCCCACCCCACCTTCTCCACCCTCCACATAACAACAGACATTGGTGTGTGCCATGGGGTCATCAGACCCAACTCTCACCCCATTTCATGTGTTAACAAGCTGACATGTTATAGTATAGGAGGAAGCGGAGTGGGCCTGACAGCCCCATGGCACACCCGGCGTCTATTGTTGTGTGGAGAGTGAAGGGTAGTGGAGTGAGTAATCCCAACATCACGTTTCCATATTTTTGTCGCTGTGCTGTCAACCCTAACTGATGCATTAACAAAGTTTTTTTGCAACGAATTTCTCTTCTTTTTGAGAAAGTGTAATATAACAGGTAACTGATGTGTTTTTGAGAGTGTGGGCCCTCCGCTCCCTTGACAGTACCCATTTTTTTCATAATGGTGTGCGTATGTGGGAGCATGGACCCTATAGTCCCCTGCCCTCCCACTTGCATAAAAGTACGGAGCCATACAGCAGCCCCATAGTACTGAAAAGGAACCCTTGTAACACTTATTTGGCAGCAACTCAGTAACCATAGCAACTATGGAAAAAATTCTACTTATGCTGTAATCATGACTTTGAAACCTCCACACGTAGGTGGACTAAGCTGTGGGTAGTGAAAAATCTGTATCTCGAATCGTTTTCGAGATACAAGGCTGGAAAGTGCCATGGGCTCCTCAGTGTTATCCTATCAAAAATTCCTCAACTCCAGAATGCTGTAACTATGGGCCCGTTGAATGTTTTGGGACCAAACCACCAAAAGACACATCTTTGGGACCAGGGCTTGCCACTCTGCAAATTTCAGCAGAAAGGCACTCTCCATCTTGGCACAATAAAATGACAAAGAGAACAACACATGGGAAATGTTTTAGAAAATTGTTTTCGCGAAAACAAAAATGTTTTTGCTATACCCCATACCTTATAATGGAATTGTTTCATGTACACAAAAATGTTGTCAAGCCACCTTTTTTTTCATGCGTGGTCATTGTCACGCACACAAAAATTTTCGCAAAGGAAAAATGGCAACATGTTGGAAATATTTTTGAAAAATATATTTCCAGGTTACCTGCATAAAAAGTGATGCCAAGGTTATGTTCTTCAGTGCCCGATTAGGTAAACACAAGTGTTGGTGTTTACCAAGGGTTAGTATTTTTCAAGTTACAACATTTTTTGTCTCTCGCTAATGGAAAACAAAAATGCTGAGCAGGAAAACAAAAATGTTGTCTCGAAAGTTTTCACAATGCACATATAAATTTTCCCATAGGCTAAAATGGGACAAGAAAAACTTGCCTAACTTTTGAACGGATTAAGATGTTTTCACCAAATCTTCAAAAGGCACCATTTACATATAGACATGCACATTTTAATCCACTCAGAAGCATTCAGTCCTTTAAGCCCGACTGAAAAATATGCAGAAGTTGAGGATTTTTCACTTTTTTTATACTCTACAGTTCCACAACTGTACATTAGACTGGAACAAAACTTTCCAGATCCAGAGATCTATGGTTGGACACCATGCTTGCTCAATTGCAGGCAAATCTGACAAATGGATACAAAGTTATTAAAGTGCAGACTTTGGGTTTAACATTAAAGTGGCCTACCAACTTAACTATAGTGGCATTACTGTAGCACTATAAATACATATATATATATATATATATATACACACACACATACACACATAAGTATATATATATATATATATATATATATATATATATATATATATATATATATATATATGTATATATATATATATATATATATATATATATATATATATATATATATATATATATATATATATATATATATATATATATATATATATATATATATTTAATATATGGATCATAGATTTAATAGCCTAGTAAAAGCATACAAAAAATCTTCCATAATATTATCACTCCCGGCGATGATGCCACAATTCGAGAGTGATAATACTATCGTTCATGTCCCGTAATAGTATTGTTCGGGACATGAATTATAGTATTATCAGAGAAGGTCACAGCGCACACGCCACTCTCTCTGCCTACATCTCCCAAGTGTGCCTTCTGATTGTCCCCTTTTCCCATGTGGGCAGGCAGACAAAATTAAAAAACATGGCAGACAGTTTCTCGCTAAGCAAGACCATTTTTCCTAAAGATTATTTACGCCGTTTTTTTCCTTCAGATCACAAAAAGGGACACATGTTCATGATTCTGCCTTCCCAAACACAGAAAAGGTAGGATCTGTGCTCAAAACAAAAAAAGGCCATCTCCAACCACGGCCTGTGTATGTGTGATGGAGGAAGCGGGGGCAGGGGAGGGCGCACTGAAATGCTGCGGCGCTTGACCAGCACGCAGAAAGTTTACACTGCACAAAAAGAATCACAGATCAGAAAAAAACTTGCATTCGTATATTAAAAAAAAAATGGATATATCATTAGGCATTACTTTGTGACATACCATCTTTGAAGTTCTGGACACAGGAACCTCTCTAGCCAGCTTTCCAAGGTTCGTACATGTCCAGAACCTCTCGATTGTATTACTCACTGGTAATGCCTAATGACCCATCCATTATTCTCTTTAAATATGTATATGTAAAATATGTGTATCTATCTATCTACAAAGAAGCAAAAAAAATAAAAATAATGAGAAGGGGTAAATGAATATGAATTAAGAATCATGACATGCTTCTCGCACTATTTTATTGATTGATTGATTGCTTTATGTGGATTTTGTTAGCTAGTTAAGGCTCACTGTGACAGACACATGTCCCTTTTTCAGGAGGGACCTGGGATTATCTAATTACGTACAATACTAAAAGTGCCAATTTAAAGTCATTTAATAATAATTGTATATTTTAATTATGTTTGATAATAAATTTACCATTGAAAGTATTGATTTGCTTATTAGCACATGCATATTAAAAAACATTTGATTTATCAATTTTTTTTGTTACTGTGTATCACCTGTTTGTATAATACATTTGTAAGACAAATAGTATTGCTTATTTTGAGTCCACTATCACTGTCTGCTTTCTTTTTATTAATTACACTTATATTTCTTAATTGTGTTTTCTTCCTGATGTCACTGTTTCCTTTCCCGGGCTACTGATTTGTTTTAGATACCTGTGTATTAAGGACACTATAAAAAGTATTAAATTTGTATTTATTTTTTTAAGAGCTTTACTGAGCTACAATTGCTTGTTGCTAGAGGCATCCATCTTATAATGTATAAGAAGAAAAAGAACTGGTGAAAATACACTGTTAGTGATTAGCTCCCAGTTTTGTTAAGCTTTATGCTAATTAAAATTGTATCTGTACTTTAATTTTTTTTGCATTTTAAGTACTATTTTGCCACCTCAACAATGTCAGAAATGTTATTAATATAATGTTTGCATAAAATTGTATCACAAGAAAATTGATTGCAGCTTACCATTTTATAGAAGAAGCAGAAGAAGAAGAAAAAGAAGCAGAAGAAGAAGAAGAAGAAGAAGACTGTGTGGAGAAATCCTTAATAGCCAACGGCGAAGCATCAGGTAATCAACCTTATTATTATAATACAGGTGTGGTAGCTCCTGCATGTTAGATTAGAAGAGACAATTTAATGCTAAACCTTAAGTTTTGCACCACAATATTGTGGCTGTCCCTGGATTGAACAGCCTAATATTTTGCATGCACAAAGTAAGTGCCAGCTTTTCTGGATCCTGAAAATTTAGTAATGGTTGTTTCAGTGGTTCAGCCTTTCTAAAAGGTTTAAAACATGTACAGATATGGAAATGAAGACCTTTTTTACTCACGGATTGCACAAAAAAAGACTAGAAGCTAAAAACTGTAATGTTTAGGTTCATTAGAGTTTGGACCAAGGATGACTTTTATGATAGGTGGCTTTACTGATGTTCCAAGGATAACTGTTTTTTTTATGTGAAACTGTTGTATGTTTGTTTTGTGAGGGGTTCAGGTTTGAGACTTGAAACTGCCATTTTAGTGCAATTTAAAGTCATAAAAGTTCCATTCCATTAGAAAGGCAGTTGACCAACCCTACCACCAATACCACCCTTCCTGCACACCTGCTCTTTAAAAGAAGACAGACAGCAGGTGCCAAACACCATCACATGTATGCTCCCACCCCTCCACCCCATCCTTAAGAAAAGTCCAGTGGCAGGTACCCAACTCCCACTGGCAGTATCTCTTCTCCCATTTATTCAATCTTCAAACAGATGGGTAACCAGTGTCCAACCCCACAGCTGGTATCCCCCTGCCTGACTTGTAAAGAAACCAGTAGTGGGTGCCCAACCCACTGTCAGTTCCCCCATCCTGCCGGTCCAATTTTTTAAATACACTGACAGTGGGTGCACAACCCTGCCACTGGTACCACCTCCCACTGGCCTGATCTTCAAAGGAACTAGTGGTGGGTGCCTACCCCCATTGCCATTATACCACCTCCTGCCCCCACGATGCTTAAAGAAACTAGTGGTGGGTGCCCAACCCTGCTGCCAGTGTTCTCTCCTCTTCCACACACTATCTTCAGATGGATTGATGGTGGGTACCAAACTAGGGTTTCAATGTCATGCAACACAGGGTTGGTATTATTCTAATACTGGCACAGTCTTGTTGCATAAATAAATGACATCAATACTTGCATAGAGATTGTCGATTTTACAGTAAACCAACCCTGTGCCACACAACCATTGAAACCCCCAAGGAACATCAGAGCTCCTTTTTACCAAGGTTACAGACTTCCAACTCTAATTTTTTATTTCCTTACTTTGTAGGTTTTGTGTTTCAACCCTAATAAATGCATTGATGTAGGTTTTTGCAGTTAATATAAATACATACATGAAAGTATAAATTGATACATATAAAATCATTGTAAAGACACACGTTCGGAAATCACTTTATTTAATGTGAATTAATGTAATTAATGACTGCTCTGAAATTCAAAATGATCATCTCTTCTAGCTGAAGAAGGTATAATGACTAGACAACTACAGCCAAGTTTTGGAGAATCAGGTATAATATAATCTCTTTACATTATATTTATATAAATTATGAATTTGCAGATCAAGTGTGATCCTTTCCCCATCTTTATCAAAACCCCTCTTGACTTTTCTGCTTAATCAGATCAAGCCATTATGAATATATTGAAATACCTACAACATAGATATGCAAATAGTGGATTACCCACTCTGAGTGAGACTAACCTTCACAGTTGTCTATACAGCAGCTGGAGCTGTGCCGTTTGGAGTGAATCATGTAAATGCCATGAAAAAAAATGTGTATTTTCAATTATTCTAACTTTTGGATCAAACAAAAAATTACAAAGTAAAGCTGGCATATCAGAGCAGTAGCAGTAGTGCCACCCATCATGCTGGCAGCGGTGGTTCAGAAAAGAACCTGAAATGTTGGTGGACAGATGGGGAAAGGATCAAGTGTCACAGAGGACATCAAGGAACACAGGCTCCGCTGCTCAAAAGGCACTTAATTTTCCTGGACCTGCTACAAGATTATCACGTCTCATTTTTGCTGACTGTGTGGTTCTACTGCTGACACCATTTAAAGTTGACTGCAGCCCAAGATGTTCTGCCCATGGTCCTTTCTGTCTTATCAAACACTGCATATATGTTTCAGCTGTTAAATTGCTGGTTGCATAGTATAGTCCCTGTAGCTAGCTTGCTATTGTACTGTAATTTTGTCTGCTAACTTCCTACCAATTCACAGGAAGCACTCTACCTGTTATTAGGTGTGTGTCTAAAATTCTGCCTGTTTCAAAGCAGGAACCTGCAAGTTAATCATTTCTTCAGCAAAAACATTTTGCCTGCCTCCCACGTTGTATAAGTCAGAGTCATTTTGCCTATTAGTCAGGGTTGCATGCAGCTAAACTTTATAGCCATCATTTCAACCTACATTGAAAGTACCTGTCAATTGTACTTGCCTCTCCGTAGCCTAGTCAGACCTCTCCTTAGCTCACTTTTTTACCTTGTTAATCTAGTTACTTTCTTTCTCACCATGATCAGCACCTTTCCCTCTATCTTACCTTTCTCTCCCTCCTATCCTCGACCCCTCCTCCACACCTCTGGCCTGCTCACCTACCTCTCTTCCTCTCTCTCCCTTCACCTTCTCCCCAACCTCACCTTCTCTCCACTCCTTCCCTCACCCTCCAACCTCTTCTGCCCACCCCCATTTGGCGTGAGTATAGCCAATAGGGTAGAGTAACAAGCTGTGAATGAGCTTGGTACATCCAGCAGGACTAGGTTTGAAACCCACAACCTCCACTTGCATACTGTGTGACTCTGAGCAAATCACTTAACCTGCCCAGTGCTTCCGGGTTGCCCCTGAAAACAGGCATCTGTGCCTAGTGGGCCTTATCCAGTTACCAAAAGGAAAAAAAAAAAAAAACTCCCTTCCTTCGTACCTCTCCTCACTTCTCCCCTCTTCTTACTCCCACACCTTTACCATTTCCCATCCTCACTTGTGTGCTGGGCAAACTGCCATCTCCTACCATCTCCCTCCCTTTGGAGTCTTCTTCCCTCTTCTCTTTGGCTCTCGTCCTCTCTCCAGGTCTTTAAACATCTGCTAAGGCTACTCCTACTCTCCCCTGTACTTGTCTCTACCCCACTGACCATTTTGTCTGTCTTTCTCCAGCACTTCTTGTCCCCTTCCCCTGCCTATTCCTCCCCTGTCTGGGCCCTTGTGTCCTTTGCCTCCACTCTGTAGTCTAATTCTTGACGTGCTAAATCTTAAACTCTCTAGATAACCTTCCGCAGCCATGTAAGGTACTCATGGTCTGCCTTTTTCACAAGCTTGATTCCATGCTGTCCTAGGTCAAGTGGGCCTTCCTGCCTGTTGTTAACTGGTTTCACCTGCCATTGTATTTTTGTTTATGCACTCTGGATGTTTGAAATGCTCTTCAAATCTGTTCTGTCTCTCCCCATAGCCCCGGACAGCACCTGGAAACAAGCCTCGGCTCCGTGTGCCTTTCCTGGTTACCAAATTTTAAATAAATGAAATAATTAAGTATGCTGCCAACTGGGTGACCACAAGTGGCAGTGCAGATGGAGCGGCTTGCAGTAGGAAGGACGGTGGTTGGCAACATGAGCAGGCATGCACCTGCATACACACATTCACTAAGTACCCTTGCCACCATTATGCTGAGGGCTGGCTTTAATGCCAGGAGGAAACATTTTGGTAGTGCAGTAGCCTGAAAGTCGCATTCTTGGGCCCTACAAACTTGATTGCTTACTCCTTTATATACTTGAAGACTGGAGGGTGAGCAGCCCAATCCCCAATGGACTCCACCAAGAGCCGAGAGAAATAGAAGGCAAGGGACTTTCTGGCCCATTGAATGCAGGTAAGAGACAAAGACTAGAAGAGTGGAGCTCAGAGGTAGCCAGATTGCAGGGAGCAACTATAGAGATAGTGATAAATAGGCCCATAAAACATAATGGGGACTATGAGGGGGCTTAGCACTGTTCCGGGGGTTACTATATTAGCCCATAAAATGCCCAGTCATAGACTGTTGCTTATACTGTAGTTTCCTTTTCTAACATTGGAGGCTATTCACAAGGGGTGGGAACTATGTGACAAGACGCGTAACCCGCCCGCACAGCTCGCACCCGTAGGAATCTGCATGGAGGCTGCATTCACCAACACCAGCTTCTGTGCAACTCCCTTCCATGGCCGGGCCCCTTGGTGTGCAGGATCCCTTAGGGTGGCGGTTGCAGAGTGGTGGACCTGGGCAGGCAGCAAATCAGCTGCCTGACCTGGGTCCCAATGGTGGATCACTTGTGCCCATGGGGCACCATATTGGCAGCCGTCGTGCATTGTGCTGCCTGCACCATGGGGACTGTGCCCAGTTCACCATCCCAAGCCCACCAAGAAGTGCCCTGATTGCAGGGGCATACATTTTGGAGGGGTCTGCAGATCCACGTCATCTCTGCTGCGACCCGGGGGGGGGGAGCGTAACCGGTTTACGTCTGCCCTACATTGGCATAACCAGTGACCCCCTGTGCACAGCACTCCGTACCTTGGTGAATGCCGGAGAGTGCTGGAAGGCCCCCTGAACTGCCCCTGGCCTGGTCCTGCGTGGAGCTCCACCGCAGGTTGGGGAATTGGGTACATAGGGGTTGCGTATCATTTCTGTGCATGCCGTGCGAGGGCGCACTGGATGTGGGGTGGTGCGGGGTGGCTACGCATCATATTTATGCAGCACGTACCCACTCTGCACCTTTGTGCATAGGGCCCCATAGAGAACACTGTGAGTTCTGGCAGCATTGAGCAACATCAGGACTGAAAGACCTGTGGTTAAAAAATAGGAAGAAACTTTCTAAACTTAATATGCTGTTCAAGTTCAAATATTTTATTCATAGATTCATAGATTCATAGACATGTGATGGCAGAAAAGGTCCTTCCTGGCCCATCGGGTCTGCCCATTCCCTCCCTCTACCTGCCACCACCAAGATTTCCCTCATCCTTCCTTTGACAACCCTCTGTGTTTATCCCAGGCCCTCTTGAATCCCCCACTGTCACTCACCACCTCCTCCTCCTCCTCCGGCAGTCTGTTCCAGGGCGAACTACTCTCTCTGTGAAGTAATACTTCCTAACATTTCCCTAAACCTTCCCCTCCACCTTCAGTCCATGCCCCCAAGTTATTGTATCTACCTTCCCTGTAAATAAGCTCTTCTCCACTTTATTGATCCCTTCACATACTTGAATGTTTCAATCATATCCCTCTTCCCTTCTGTATTGTTTGATGTATAGTCATTACAAAGGTTAAAAACAGTAATATAATACAAGAGAAGCAGATATACAAAAAAAAAAATAGGCCCAGATATATATTAAGAATAGATTTATCAATTCTAAAATTTGATTAGAATATATTCCAGGTGCACTTTGAGAAATCTGAATTTATTTGCTTATTTTCTGCTGATTTTAATAGCAGCTTTAAAATAACCAATGAGCATGTTTGGTGATTTGATGCCCTTAACAGATAGAGGCTGGTTTAAAACATCACAAATTGCATTGCGATCTATATATATATTAAGTAATTTGCCTGTGCATTTTTGGATGAGAAGCAGTGTAAAGTAGGCATCAGATAATTACATGACAAAGACTTTTAGTATGTTCAAGATTATAGGGCATACTCAATTTTAGATATCATTTCCCCTTTTGAATGAAGATCTTGAAATGTTAGATGGTTTGAGTAGGATTCAGCAGCTGGATGGGAGTGAAAGGGTAAGCAGCTGAGTAGGGGTTAATGCAGACTGAAACACAAGTTGCTGAGATCTGGGGACTTTGACAAATTAGAACCCCAACAGCAAGAATCTAAATGATACCTGTGAGCAGTGATACAAAAAATTAAGTATCCCCCATTTAGGGATAGGAATGTCAGCCTGACAAGCAACAGCATTAAAACTAAAACTGTGCACTGTATGTAAGCAATAATGCAGTCTGGGGTGTGTAATTATGGATCAATAATTATACTCCTCTTGAGGGTGTTGTTCAGCACAAGGTGCTTGTTCTAAGTACCTTTGCAACACCCGAGAGAAGTGTGTGTTTATTGACCATAATCACGCACCCTAAACTGCTTTATCACACTTATAACATGCAGAAACATTCTCAAAAATGTGCAAAGTCAAGGTACTGGATTTAGAAACACTGATCAGTGTTTCAACTGTGGGACCTGTGTAAGGACATAAAGTAGTCCCTTAGTCAGTGTGAACTGTGTCAGTACTGCAGTCACTGACAGTAGGAAGAAATGCTGTAAAAATGCTTTTCATTTGCTTTCAATTTTCCCAAACTGGCCACCTCAATCGATTGTGCAGTTGCTGAGTGACATCAGCATGCTGTGGACTTGGCTTTCGCCTTCCTGCCAGGATCGCTTATGCAATTGGCTGCCAGCTGGTGTGAGTGTGATGTGCAGTTGGCTTCCACCTTCCCGCTGTGATCATTCATACCATCAGTCACTAGATGCCAGCCTTTAAAGGTGCTGGGCGAGTAGCTTGTGAGAGGTGAGGAGGGCTTCATTGTCTGAAGTGAAGGGCTGCATGGAGAAGGGCGCTCGCGGTACCTGCTTATTCCATGTGGCTATGCTGCAGCTGCTGTTTGGGTGGTTGCTCGCAGACAAAGTGGCAGGCATTCAGACAGGCAGTGACATTCAGGACTCTACATGCTGAAAAGCAATTTAAAACTGCTTCTACCAAGGCATGTCATTTTCTTGCTTGCAGGCAGCACAGCTCAATGCAGCACTCGTGAGTGTAGTAATACTTCTTTGGCTATGTTACTGGGTATGACTCACTGTAAGTAGTTCTGGCATGTAATTATGGGTCCAATCACCTGAATTTTTCCACACGTAATAAAGGCTGTTAAAGCATCCACTTTGTGTATTTGCACAAAGTAATGTGGTAAACAACAAAAACAAGGTGCTGCGTCAGCATGTGGTCTAAAAGCAAAACAAAATGGTTATATTAAATGCACGCTGAAAATAGAAAATAGAGTTAAAAATCTACTTTTCGACCTTAGGTCTTCTTCAGGAAATATCTTAAAGAGTAAAAAACAAAGTTAGTGTAGAGGGGAGGTAAAATGATATATATATATGTGGAGAAAGAAAAAAGGGGAGGCTCAGGGAGAAGAAGTGATAAATGGCAAAATTAAGAGAGAATCTGTGAAACAAAAAAGTGATGATGGGAAAGAAAGCATAATAGGAGTGAAAGAGCTAGAAAAGTCCGCAGGTGGGGACTACTTAACAGGACCTAGTAAAAAGACTGAAAGGTGACAAATGTGTGAGAAGGAGACAGAGATCGAGACTTATGGTGAAAATGAAAAATAAATTAAATGTGTACAGATACAAACAGGCTTTAGGGAAAATAAGGGGTGGCTTAAAGATGTTAGTGGAAAATAAGTCTATCATTTAAACCAGATGGCTGCTGGGAGCCAAGATTGATAATCAGCTTAGCTTCCATGTTTTTTCTATGGTCAGAATTCCAGAAGCCCTGCTGAAGGACACAAACAGAATGGTCATTTTTTTTAAGTTGAATATGCTTTATTTATTTTATACAAAGAAAAAAAGAAAACAAAAACATAACAATCCAACATAAAATACAGGGCATGGAGCAATGATAAAACGTAATTCAAGCTGATGTTACAATGCAAGAATTGCAGGAAATAAGATTAAACTAAACATACACCCTAACCAACAAACAAACATTCCATACCCCAAACCCCCACCTCCCCAATTCCACTAACCCAACCCCCCTCTAACCTCCCACCCCTCCGAGCCGTGTATACCAGTGAGTGGGGTGCTATTCACCACTGCTAGATGATCATATTTCACCAGTGCAAGACAGTGAAAGGGCAGAGGAACCACCTATGAGAGTTATAATTTGGTGCATCCAAGGGCCCCGTGTGACATAACCTTATGCAACGTCACCAACTTAATAAACTGACCACAGTCACTTCTGAATTATTGAGAGGTTCCTGGAGGACTAGGTGCAGAGACAAAGGGTATGCAGCCTCTCCCATCTGGTTCGTACAAGGGAGTTTACCATGAAGACTTGCAATTGTTTTTCCATCCTAAGGTTATGGAAAAGCTTCCTCACCATTCGAGATAAGAAATTACATGTTGATCCTTCCAGTAACAGAGGACAAGCTTTTTAACAGATAAAGATATGATAGCCATATGGTACCACCCTTATCTAACAGGGATAGTGGTATAGTCTCCTATAATACAAATTTGTGGTGTAAAATAATCCTGCAGTCCCAATAATGGGTCGGCCTTTTCCTGGATAAGTCTCCAGAGGTGAGTCACTTTGGGGCATTCCCAGAGTATGTAGTAAGCGTCCCTGGTTCCTGACCACACCTGAAGCAAGCTTGATTCAGCAGCCTGCCCATCCCATACATTTTAACAGGGTGCAATATGTAATAGTAAAACTGGGTTAATCTTGGCGATCATTTGCAGTATATGAACAGACTCCTTGCCATACTTTATCCCAGGGAAAGCTATAATTTGGGAAAGTGTGGGTCCAGTAGTGAGAGTAACCTGATACATCACGGTTAAGTCTCCCGAATAAGACCGAGACCAGGTGAGAGACTGCATGGGGCTGCTTTGCACATGCAAGAAGCTCCTGAAAAGGAGCCACTCGATGTGTATTCCAAATGCCAGAACCGAACCATTTTAGTAACATGTGTCTTATCTGGAACATGAAAAAGGAGTATTTCATGGAAAGCTGGAAATGTTCCAGCAAATCCAGCATAGTTCATAACTTGCCATTCACTACTAGATCACAAACTAGGGTTGTGGAGCAGGACGATCTTTCGAAACAGCAATTATTCAATCCCCCAGTTTAAAGCTGGGGTTACCGAATATGGGCTGCAATAGGTCTTGTTGGTTATTATATTTAGAGATTTACACAGTTGTAAGTAGACCTTTATTGAGGTATATATAACTGAGCCATGTACAGAGCTAGGCAGTTTACTTGGTGTTAAAAACAGAAGACAACCTGGGAGAGCCCGGCTAGCATATGCTGCTCCACTTGTAGCCAGATGGGAATATATGGGAGACTCCCTATGTCCTGAAGTGTGGCAGTCCAGCACATGTATTTGGCCATTTGACTGGCTAAACATTAATAATAAAAATTAGGGAATTTGAGGCCCCCTAAGTGTCTTGGTGCACTTAAATAATTATACGACCATCGTGGGGGTTTGTGCTGCCATATAAATTGGGAAATTATACTGTGGAGCCAATGGAACCAAGTTAAAGGGAGATGGACATTCAACATGTTAAGTGGATAGAACACTCTCAGCAGGACATTCATTTTAATTACACTAACTCTAGCTTGGAGGGACACATACATACGAACATACGAAATTTGCCGGCAGATAAAGGCCTAGAGGTCTATCAAGTCTGCTCGAATGTGCAGCTAGCACCCCTTATTCTGCAGCTGCCCCTCCCTTCCACCCTTCCCCTTCATTAACTCTCCCCCTTGTCCTGTCCCTTCCTCGTTTGAAGCAGTCCACTGTTCTACTGCATACCACTTCAACAGGTAATGCATTCCACCCAGCCACCACCCTCTCTGTAAAAAAGTGTCGCCTCATCTCCCTCCTGAACCTTCCTCGCTCCAGTCTCATATCATGGCCCCTGGTGTCCCTCCCTTCCCTTACTTTGAACAGCCCTCTGTACCTGTCTTGTTTATTCCTTTCATGTATTTAAAGGTTTCAATCATGTTACCCCTGTCTCTCTCTCCTCAGTGAGTACATGTCCAACTCCTTCAACCTCCTCTCGTATGATAAGTCCCCCAGCCCCTTGATCATCTTTGGCCCTCTGCGCTGCACCCCTCAGTAACTTAATGTCCCTCTTCAGATATGGACGCCAGTACTGCACGCAGTACTCCAGGTGTGGTCTAACTAATGACCTATACAGTGGCAGAATCACCTCCTCCCTCCTCGAGGATATACCCCTTGCAGTACAACCCAGCATTTTGTTGGCCTTTGCAGCTGCCTTCCTACATTGTGCCGAGTTGTTCATTGACCCTGTAATGAGCACACCCAGATCCTTCTCCTCCTCTGTCTGGGCTAGCTGCACTCCCCCTAGCTGGTAACTCCTTCTTGGGTTCTTCATCCCAAAATGCAGTACCTTGCACTTTTGGCATTAAAGTCCAGTTGCCAGGTGTCTGACCAGGTTTCAAGCTTTGCCAGATCATTCTGCAACCCTCCATCCCCTTGGTCATCCACCACCGCGCCTACCTTGGTATCATCAGCAAACAGACTGATCTTGCTCTTGATGTCCCATGATATGTCTGCAATGAATATTCCAAACAACACTGGTCCCAACACCGAGCCCTGTGGAACATAGCAAGTCACTGCCCTTAGGTGTGAGGCTCCCACCCACCACCACCCTCTGTTGCCTTCCCTGCAGCCAGTTTCCTACCCATCTCACCAGCTTTGCACCCGCCCCTGTGCCTACTAACTTCCTTCCCATCTATTTAGATCTTGCTTGATCCCTAGTACAAGGTTGTCTAAATTTAGTTTTTTCATTAAGGATACTGAGGTGGATAATATTATCCCTAAATATTTAAGATGGGTAGTCCAAGTCATGGATAGTGGGTCAGTCTCCTTTTTAGAAAGAAGAGAATTAAGGGGCATCACTTCTGTTTTGTTGAGATTGAGTTTATAATTAGAGACCTTGCTAAACTTTTGGATAATCTGTAGGGCAGCTTGGATGGATATGTAAGGATCAGTGACATGAAGGAGGATGTCATCTGCATAAACTGATATTTTCAGGTGGAGCGGTCCTATCCTAGTACCTTGTAGTAGTGGGAGGCATTCAGTTGGCGTAACAATGGCTCTAGGTATAAATTAAATAATAAGCAGTGTTAAGGGCAACCTTGCGTGTGCTGGACTTTAGTGGAAAAGTGGACGAGAAAACACCATTGCAGTAGACTGTTGCACTAGGATAGGAGTACAAGGAGCTGACCCAGGAGCTGAAAGGGCTGGAAACCAAATTTAGCTAGGGTATCAAAAAGGAAATGCCAACTAACCCTATCAAACACCTTCTCCGCATCCAGGAAACAAAGGCCATTGGTTAGACTGCGTCCCTGGATACGGAGAAAATATGGGCCAGTTTGCAAATGTGGTCTGATGAAGCTCTCCCTTACACAAATCCAATCTGCTTAGGGCTCAAAAGCTTCTCCCATACTTTGGCGACCCTGGATGCTAAAATCTTAGCAAAGATTTTGATGTTGTAGTTCATCAGTGAGATGGGGCGATAATTGGTGGCCTTGTCTTTAGACTTACCTGGCTTTGGAAGAACCACAATGATTGCTTCCAAGAGGGTTGAATCCGTAACCCATGTTCACAGATGAACTTAAACAAGCGATAGAGAATAGGGATCAAGTCTGCTTCAAAGGTTTTGTAGAAATTGGATGGAAAACCATCCGGACCCAGGGCCTTGTCTCTGGGAAGGGACCTGATAGCCTCCCTGATCTCCTGCTCCGAAATGTGGCGAGCCAGAAAGTTTTGCTGGGCCACATCCAGGATGGGTAGAGGGATTGCAGTCCGATAGTCCCAAACTTCGCTGGCTAGAGGGGCATACTTGGGGGGACTATAAAGCTGTGTGTAATATTGCTCAAATTCTTTTGCAATTTCTCTAGGGGTAGTTAGAAAAGTGTCAGAAGATAGGGAGGACACTGAAGCAATGAGGTGAGACTCTTCTTGTCTCCAAAGCCTCATTGCCAAGAGATGACTAGCTTTATCCCCTTGCTCAATATACTTAGCCTGAGTTTTAAAAAGAGCATATTCTGCTCTTTCTATCAGGAACTCTGCATACTTATTTCTCCACACCGGCAGACGCAACATCTCATTGTCCAACGGGGGAGTGGACAAGGAGGCCTCTAGGACCCTAATTTCCTCCAAGAGAGTTGTGGATCTTTTAGCTTGCTGATGCCTTCTAGTGGCTGAAATTCTAATAAATTCCCCCGAAGAACACATTTCAGGGTGCACCATATTTGATCAAAAGCTGGGATAGAGCCTTCATTGTGTCCCATGAATTGCATTATGAGGTCTTTAACCCAAGCTTCTGTGTCTTCATGGGCAAGGACCTGGGAGTTCAATTTCCAAATAGTGTCTTTTTGGATATTTGGGGTTAGATTGGTTTCCAACCAAATAGGGGAATCATTAGATAACAGTGAAACAGAGAGTGAAACAGAATGGTCATTGACACTGTGGTCCCTGGAGATAAAGTGGGATACAATGAGTTTAGCAGTGTCACCATTCCTGACTGCTCTGTAATGTTCCCTGAAATGGTCAGCAAGGCACCTACCAATCTCTCCGATGTACTGTAAATAGCTGTACACTTCCTGCAAAGAATACAATATACCACATTAGTGGAGGTGCATGAGAACTCCTTGGTGATGTGAAAAACACCTGTAGGCCCCCGAATTTCAGTCACACTGGAAATAAATTAGCAGGTGTGTCAGCGAGTGCTGTTGCAAGGTTTGGTACCTGGTAGGGAGGAACTGTTAGGAGTAGGTAGGCTGCTTTTAACCAGGAGATTCCTCAGGTTAGGTGGCCGGCGGTAGGAGGCAATAGATGGTTCTGTAAAGGAAGCACCAATGTTAGGGTCAGTTTGCAAAATGGGAAAGTTACTGATGATGGTCCTGTGGAGAGAAGGTGTGCTCTGATGGAAAGGAAGCACTAGTGTAATTCGCCATTGTTCTTACGTGACAGCATCCTTCCTACGGGGGTCAAGGTTACGGGGCATGTTACTGACCTGGGAGAGTGCTCTGTCCACTGTGCTTTTAGGGTATCCCCTGTTGATAAAAAAACTGTGCATTATTTGGGTCTACTTAGCAAAATCATCCTTTCTCTGCATAACCTGCGAAGTCTAAGAAACTGAATAAGGCAGGCCATTCTTGACATGTTTAGGATGGAAGGAGCTGTGGAGGGGGAAACTGTGAGAGTCAGTGGGTTTGTACTAAATTGATGTCTTCAGACCAGTGTTCTGTACTGACAGTTGGATATCCAGAAAAGGCAGTGTAGAGGAGGATACTTCAGTAGTGTGTTGAAGGGAAGGATGGACCGTGGTAAACTTGTCAAGGAAGACTTGGAGGGTCTCCTTGGAGCAGGAGGTGGCCCCCACATGGTCATCTATGTAGCATTTGTAGAGTTCAGTCACAGTCCCTGTGAATGAGAGAAAAATCATTCCTACACCCACAAACAGATTAACATGTGGTGGCTGTGTTAATCCCATCAAAGATACAGGGGAAAACATAACAAATACATCACAGGTAATATTTTATGAGATGAACAAAGTTGTTTTTGTGACTAGCTTCCAAGAGATATAATCTCTTCATCAGGTGTTTGTACAGTAAATGAAGATTTTGCTGGGACAGGGATGAAGCGTAGGCCAGTGGCTGACAACCCCAGCTTTATCTGAGTTAACCTGACAATGTGAGTGTGTGTGCATGCCTGTGCGTGTGTGGTGGGAGCCTCAAAACTGTCTAACCATCACAAGTGTTAGAAACAGTATAACCTGGAAGTCTATTGAACAGACTTTATTATTTTCCTACAGGATTTTATATCCAGCCATCCTGTGGACATTGCAAGATTACTGATGTAAGAATTTCATGTCAGCCTCTAACTATGGATGCAAATTTACTTAACTACAAGGATATTAAGTTTTACTTCACTGATTAACTACTGCTGCTTCTTTTTGTCCACAGAAGAATAACTGTGAAAAAGTAACCCCCAGAAACATTTCAAAGGGACATTTTCTGTAAGTATTTCTGTGCATGCTTCGGTTCATGTATTTTTTTCTTTTACTTCTCCTGTGTTTTCTCACTGGATTCAGCTGTCCCTCAGCTGTGGTCACAAGGGTGACCTCCAGCCCCATCATCCTACTACCCCAGGGCTGCCAGATTTCACAATAAAGCCACACATTGCAGGGCCATCAGGAAAGCCCGATGGAAGTGCATTCAGACTAAGTGTGAAGCAGCGTGGGGCCGAGAGTACCCTACAGTGGCATGCTGCTCTGCTGCCCAGTGTTCTCTTCCTTCTGGATTTTTGTGTCCCTTTCCTTTAGCTCATTGGTGGGTGGGATCTGTGCATGCAAGCATGTTCATGTTGAGCTCCTTGATGTCCTTTCCAACCATTGAACAGCCCTGCTGTCACATGAGGAGCCCCGGGTTGTGGTGACTGAACAGTGTCAGCAACCCTTCCTTCCTAGAGAAGGAGAATCTCTGCTGAAATACTTGCTCCTTTTCCCCATGTTGGCCCACTAATGTCAAGGGTTCCTGTCAGACCTTGGGTCACTGGCATCATGAATGGCAGCCCTGCTGCTGTGAAAATAGGTTAGCAATGTAGGTTCCATGTGAAAAGGGTGACTCAGAATGGCGAGCCCAATAACAGGTAATGACACTTCAGTGACTTCAAAAATGGTGGTACAGTCGTCGAGCGTACTAACAGCAACAAATGCTTTTCTGTGGAAGCTTTGACCCCCCACACCCCCCATTTTGGTGGGTTTTGCCCCTGCACTGCCTTTACTTAAATAACCAACTCCAATGTCATAGTTCCTCGGGGAGGGGGGGAAAGCATTTGTCACCATTAATGTGCTCGCCGAGATGTACCACAATTTTTTAAGTCACTGAAGTGCCGTCGCTGTTATTGGGCTCACTCCTTTTGAGTCACCCTTCTCATGGGATACCAGCAAGGTGTGCTTTTTTAAATGTATTTATTCAGATTAGCCTAGATGGGAAAAAGTACTGAACCGTGTTATTTTCCAAGACTTTCACAGGCAAAACCTGTGAATGCATGGAAAGTATGGGGCTATTTAAGGGAAAATGGAGTTTTGGAGCACAATTTCAGTACTTTAAGGTCTTACATCCACAGAAAATTGGTTGTATAATTAATCCAACAGTATATGTTTAAAAATGTTACATGCCTTGATATGCACTCCTTTGCAGGCCACAGTGTTGATTACAGTTTTCCATTTTTGTTTCCGAATCCATTTACATGGTGTCACATCTCATTTTATGTTCTTGTGGTAGCCTGGGTTTTGTGGGTTGTAGTTAGCCCTATCTACAGTGTCCAATAATGTCTGACAGCAGTATCTGTTATATGTTAGGATATATGCAGTGGCCCTACAAAAATATGCAATTTATCTTCACATATGATGGAGAAGGCCACAACTCATGGGTAGTTGATCCATGGGTGAGTTATGAAAGTCCTGCCTCTTCACAAGTGTTGATAAACTGCATATTTTGAGTTGGGCTATTCCATTTTCAATTTATACAACATCAGTTTACTAGTTCTAACTTTTATATGTGCTGTTTGTATAAAGATGTAACTGTTTTTATTGATTTTAACTGTTGGCTGCATAAAAGCTGGTCCTGGATTGGCTCAGTAAAATTGTGACTTGCCTAACCTTTAAGATTTTGGCCTACAGCATCTTATTTCAAGATACCATAATATAATGAGGGTAGATACAAAGATATCACTTGTTATCTTGCCATTCTTATCCCACTAGTGTTGTATTAAAAGGTGTAAGTACACAATGATTGCAGTAAGATGAACTGTTGCTTTAACAGTCTTTTAAGACATACATTCTGCATTGCCAAGTTTTAGATAGTTGGATATTAACATAATAATATGTTTAAAATAAGGTGACATTTCAAACTCATTTGTGGCTCTTAAATATACCAATATAACATTTTTCATAAGCATCATGTTACTGCATTTAATATTCTTCTGTAACTACCTCCTAAAAGGGTGCTTGTTTTTGCTCTCTCCAGAGCAGTGCTGCCACCTTACCCTGCACCACTACATCACCCCTGCCCAGCCTATACTGCAGCTGTGGAACTCGGGGCTGGACTGGACACTGTAATTTGTTCTGCGGGCTTGTTCAGTGCCCTTCTCACCATGGCCGGTGCACCACCACCTCTCTTCGCTCCACCAGCCCCTAGACTGCCTTCAGGGTTGGGGAACCCACAGCAAGGAGATTGCTCAGTTTCAAACAGCTCTCAAAGCTGCACAGAGTGCAAAACAACTAAACTAGTACATTCTGTCCATGTGAAACTGACTTTTATATGAGCTCAGCTCTGCAAAACAGCTCTGAAATGCAAGCTGGCTCAGGACTGACAGCCACTGAGAACCAGGGGTTAAGCATGATGAATAATGCATGGGATACTAGTCTCTGATCTTCAATCCCTGGATTTCTAGACAAGGGAGAGGCTTGTGCAAATAGAGCAGATTTGTCTGAAACAAAACCTCTGAGGAGAGGAGAGTGTTTGTGACTAGCTCTCACTTGCTATTCCTGTATGACTAAAAAGTTTGTCCAAAACAGACGTGAGACCCCTAGAAAAGTGGATTCAGCTAGAGTGTCCAGCCTGGGTGCTAGCACTGAAATACAGCAATGGTTGCCTTGAAGGCTGCTCTGCATCTGGGAAGGTGGTCAGCCACTGCCTTCTACTACTGTTAGGATTTTTATCTGGACAGGATCAAACCAGCCGAGGCCCCTAGACTGCCTTCATTTTCGGAGCCCACAGCAAGAAGGTTGCTCAGTTTCAAGCAGCACTCAAAGCTGTACAAAGTGCAAAACCGCTCTTCCCCTTGAAACATAAACTTTGGAGACTAGTTCAGCTGTGCAAAACAACTAAATTAGTACATCCTGTCCCTATGAAATTGACATCTATTTGGAGATCAACTTTGCAAAACAGCTCTGAATTGCAAGCTGGCTCAGGACTTGTATGCATACTTTTACCCTGGGAACTGACAGCCACTGAGAACCAGGGGTTAAGCATGATGAATAACGCATGAGATACTTACCACTGATATTTAATCCTGGATTTCTGCACAAGGAGAGACTTGTGCAACTAAAGCAGATTTGTCTGAAACAACACATCTAAAGAGATGAGAGTGTTTGTGAATAGCTCTCCTTTGCTGTTCCTGTCTAACTATAAAGTATCTCCAAAACAAACTTGAAACCCCTGGAAAAGTGTACTGATGTGGCTAGAGTGCCAAGCCAGGGCTTTAACACCAAATTAGAGCAAGGGTTGCCTTGACAGTTGCTCTGCATCTGGGAAGGTGGAGAGTGACTGCTTTGTATTGCTGTTAGGGTTTTATCCTGAGAGGGGATCGAACCAGATGAGGTCCCGAGTCACTGTCCACCAGTCAAGGTGGATGAAGGCAAGTCCTGTTGTGGGGTGAAGATCATCATCATCCGGAGCTTCATGGCCTACACCCTTTGTCACTGCGAGTGCTTTGGGTTCACTGCACCTGTAACCAGCCTACAGAAAAGACCATCTAGCCACCATCTACCTAAGCAGGGGAGACATCCCCATGGAAACAGCACCAGCCTGTAATCTCAAGGTTGTGAGTACTAGGTTTTACCCACAGAATGTATCATTCCTATTGTTTAGTTAGCTAGATACTTTTTGGGCAGTCCTGCACAACCTTACACTCAAACCTACAGCTACAGCTTACAGCCAGGAACAACTATTTTACTCTCCATCCAGTTATATAATTTGCTATTTAGCAGCTGCAGCCAACAACCTAATTTACACAGTACTTCACCAAGGTGCAAGTGTCACAGGCTTGCAATCCTGCATCTGTGTGCACACTCACACTGTAATTGGGAGCTCCTATAGGGACTGTGGGGTTAACTGGTGCACCAGTGGGGGGAGAGGTGATGAGACATACCTTATGGTGGGAATTAATGCAAACTGCTGTCTTTGTTTATTTTTACCTTTGCTTCCTTTGTACCCTACCTTGTTCTCCAGCCCCAAAATAAACCCATTGTTTATTTATTTGCAACTGCTGATGTATTTTGCCATTATTGCTTTGCTGTTTATTTGCATGCTTAGAGTGATACATGAAGAGGGAATGTGTTATTGTGTTCCTTGTCACAGTGGTTGGGGATTGTATTTATTGCCTGTAGGGTATCACCCTGGCAGCACTCTGTCATAAGGATCCCATGGAGGCATCATGCCACTTTTCAAGCCTATTTCTAACCACAAACCCAGGTGCCTTTGTCAACCAAAGGCATAATAAACTTTGCCCATTACCATCCCCAGCCTCAGTCAGCACACCTCACAAGTGTGGGTGGTTACAAATTTGGAGGCACTGCTAGGATTTCTGGAGCATTTCTGCAACACCTCACCCTGCTGCAGGAACAGAATTTAGTCCCCCCCCAATTTAAAGCTTCATGATAGATTACAACTCGTTGCTAGAGAGGTGTAAGGGTGAGGACCTTGATCTGAAAAAAGCCTATTTGATGCATGGGATCCCTGAAGGAACCCTAGGGAGCATCTTGAAAGTGTCATAGGCAGTATAGAAAGTGTGGAGACAGTGACATGCATCCTGATGGAGTGCTTAGAAGAGTTTGATACTTCAAGTGGGTCTGACTAGCTCTCTAATGATGTACAGCCCACCCATGGTTCCATAATGACCCATGTGAGCCTGGGCCTTCCCCTAAAAGTGCTAAAGAGCAAAGTGAATTTGAACAGAAGTTGCAATCCTTTTGGCAGCTAAGGAAAGACTGTTCAAGATGTGAGAGTATTCTTCAAGGAAGAAGAACCATTTTCAGACAATACCACCTGGTGGACTCCAGGTTGGGGACAGGACTGAACCCCCTATTTGGTCATGCCCTATTAACGGTACAGGAGACTGCATACTTTCTCTAGAGCCACCACCACTCCTCCTGTGGAGGAAAACTATGAAAGTTGGATGAGCCAGGCCACACAGATGGAGAAAGTGTGGAAGTGTTCAGACGATGAGAAATGCAAATGAATTGTGGAGAGCCTGAGAGGTATGTGCATTGACCATTGTACCCTTAATTAAAGGACCATGGCTGACTAACACACCATGCTTTGAATGCAAAACACCCTGGACAGCCTCACTGGGAATATATGGTTCTCTTTGTTGGACTTGTGCAATGGATACTGTCACATACCAATGCTAGAGGAAGACAAGAAGAAGACTGCCTTTATCTGTCCTCTTGGTTTTTATCAATTTGAGTATATGCTGCAAGGGTTATCTGGCATTCAGCAACTTTCCAGCACCTAATGGAGAAGGTGGTAATGGATATGAATCACCTGGAAATCTTGGTCTACCTAGAGGACCTCATAGTGTTTGGGTGGACACGGGAAGAATATGAAGCCTGACTACTAGAGGTGATGGACTGACTCTAAAGCTGTCCCTGGACAAGTGTCAGTTCTGTCAGACCGCTGTCAAATATGTTGGGCACATTATATTGTAACAAAGAATCAGCACTGACCTAGAAAAATTGGAAGCCCTCACAACATGGCTGAGACCCAACAATTTAAAAATGCTTCAGTCTTTCCTGTGGTTCTGTGGATACTATAGGAGCTTTGTGAAGGACTACTCCTCAGTGGTGAGGCCACTGAACAACTTGACTCAAGGGTGTCCTTAACCTGAAAGACCAAAGGTTTGGGGACCAAACAGAAACCACTATCGGAATACTACAGGACCAATGAACTGTTTGGGGACAGATGGATTATGGACTGTGAAAACGCTTTTCAAGAGATCTGAAGGGGGACCCTGTATTGGCTGTTGCTGACTATGTCAAACTGTGTACCCTTTAAATTGATGCCAGCATGGAAGATCGGGTGCTGTACTTTATCAAGAGCGTGAAAATGGTATGAAACCAGTTGCCTACACAGTCGCAGTCTAAGTCCATCTGAAAAGAACTATGCAGTCCATAAGTAAAAGTTCTTTGCGCTGAAGTGGGCCGTGACTGATCAATACCATGAATATCTTTATGGAGCTAGGTTTGTTGTATTGGCAAACACTAATCCTTTGACCTATCTGCTAATGACTGCCAAGCTTGATGCCACTGAGAATAGCTGGATCTCTGTTCTGTCTGATTATAGCTTCACTTGCAGTACCATCCAGGATGGAACAATATTGACAAAATGCCTTACCCAGATGACTGAATCATACTCTGCCTAAGAGGAGCCATAGAGCTATGTATGTGAAGATGGAGTTAAAGCAATCTGCCAGCTAATAGTGTTTGCTGATTGGCCTTCTCCCACCGACCATGACAGGGCCATAGACTTGCTTGGAGTGCATGCTAATGCTGCACTGGAGGTATGCATCTGCTTCACCATACTGCATAATACTTCTTTGCCTCACCTCAGACCTGTCGATGTAAGATATGCACAGAGGCTAGATCCCAGTTTGCAGCACGTCATTCTAGCCAAAGAGAAGGGCTTGGCTTCTACTCTTGTAAAATCAAACCTTTCAGATGTGCCTCTTCTCCTGAGGGAGTGGGACACACTTTTGCTAAAGAATGGATTGCTGTATTGAATCACAAAAACACAAATACCTTTCCCAAAAAACAGCTGGTTCTTCTGAGCAATTATTGAAAAATGGTTTTGCGATCACTTCATGAGGGCATGGGACACCAAGGGATTGATCAAAACTGTGGGCCTTATCCAAGACCCAAGTCTACTGGCCCTACATAGCTGGTGAAGTAGAGTGACATTGTAAATGCTGCAACCAGTGCATCACCTGTAAAACTCTACCCAAGAGGGCGGCTCCACTTGTAAACATCACCAGTACTGGACAGATGGACCTGGTCTGCATTGACTTCCTTTCCCATGGACCTGACCACAAGGGGATCAGTAACATTCTGGTGATTGCTGACCACAGCACCTGCTATGCACAGGCATTCCCCACCAAAGACCTGAAGGCAACCACCATGGCTAAAGTTTTGTAAGAAAAGTATTTTGTGCTTTATGGCTTTCACAGCTGCCTTCACTCCAACCAAGGGAGAGACTTTGAGGGCCATCTCATCAAATAACTTACCACCATTATGGGCATCAAGAAATTCCATACCACTCTTTTCATCCACAGGATGATCCTCAGCCAGAGAGATTCTGTAGAACACTGCTTAATATGGTGGGGACACTGGACCCCACAAAAAAGCTATACTGTAGCCAGCAGGTACTTTTCTAAGTGTATGTCTACAGCTGTACCAAAAATGAGTCCACATGATTCACACCCTAATTCCTAATGTTTGGTTGGGAAACCAGACTTTTAGTAGATTTATGTTTTAGGGTTTCTATTGATGGCACCTTGCCAGAGACATACCTGGACTACATCAAACGATTATGTACTGAACTGAAAGAGACCTACAGGGTGGCCCAAGAAGCAGTTGGGAAGTGCAGCCTATCCAGCAAGACCAGATATGACAAAAGAGTCTGAGAGCAAGCTCTCCAGCTAGGGGACTGAGTACTTATCCGGAACTTGGGGATCCCAGACAAACATAAGATTGAGGTCAGATGGAAATTGGATCCCTATATACAGTAATTGTGGAACAGCTTCCAAACATGCCAGTTTATCAACTGAAAGTGGAAAGAGGAAATGCTGTGTTCAAAACTTTGCATCAAAACCACCTTTTGCCAGCCGGTCAGCTGCTACCTGAACCAGTCAAGACAGCCCTCTCTCACTGCCAAGAAGGCATTCCGCCAGGAATGAGACCCTTACAAGAAGGAACCAAGTGCTTCTACCTGAATTGCCTGTTGCCACCTGGCGACTCAGTCTGATGTGGTCTACAGTAGCTTTGAGCATGAGGAACCCTACAGTTGTTGGATACCACTTGAATATCTGCCTACACCATTCCCAATGAAATGTTACCCTTCCGCACCTGGAGGAAGTAATGTGAGTCATTCCAGTCCACTGACTCCAACAGCAGCACCCTTTGTTCCAACTGAATTTGGGCCCACGGTCATGGACTGTGCTTCTGTCTCAGAGGACATTGAAAGACTTGGATGCAGAACCCATCTATGATCTCAATCAAATCATTGCAAGAGAACTTGTGGCACCCTGCTATTCTGTAACAGAAGTCAGACAACCAATTAACCTCACTTATGATGTCCCTGGTATCACTTCTGAGCTCCCTGTAACTGTGGTTCATAATAAGGTAATACTGCTGCCAAGGTCACTATTTGTGTCCCAGTCTGCTGCACTCAAGCATTTTTGGGAGGTGTAATTGTTTACAATGGTAGGAAGGTGCTAACACCAGTGTTAACCCTGTGTTCTGTGAAGTGCACTGTTGATACTGCTCAGCTAGGATGCAGGTGTATTCATTAGAAATGTTTAGATGGGAATCAGGTATATTAGACAGTTGGTGCTATGTTGGACTGTTTTATGTTTTTCAGTCCTTGATGGAGACATCAGGGATTTTAATGAGGACAGCATGTAACCCCCTTCCAAAAGATGGCTTGCCTTTGGCTTTCTCTGGAGCACTTCTGCTGCTTCCCTGTCGAACATATAAACACATGAAAATTGCCAGCAGAAAAAGGCCTTTCAAACAACATGAAGTCTTGCTGTATTCTGCATTATGCAGTTATCCCCAGCACTTGAATTGCTTCGGAGAGGAAAGAGTTAACTCTATGCTAAAGCATAGAACGCTGAGCTCGAGCTCATTTCAAACCTCTGTCTGCTGCACTTTGAAGTGTAACTGTCAGATTCTTTACTCCGCCTAACTGAACAGTCGCTCTGGAGATCTCTCCTTTGCTATCGGTTCGGTATTATAAAAACGTCGGTTTTAAACCGCTATTTTCTTATTTTATTTCGGTTCAGATCCTTGTTTGTTGTACAGTAAGTACTTAGGTAGTGGGCTAATTATGTTTTCTGTGGAAATTGTAAAGCAATCATTTTTCAATCGGTTCGACTGAACCGGTTATCTGTATTTTTCTCTTAAGTTTACTTTGCTTTCTAAATTTAGTGTGAGGTACCAGTCCTTACTGGTTCTAAAAAAAAAATTATTTTTAACATTTTTTTCAATCACCCGTGACATGGTTAGGAACCGATAAGGGGGTCTTGCCTGGCTTTTGCTGAGTAAAGGGTAAGTTTTTTAGGATGTCTTTGTCTGAGAAACCCAAAAGAAAAAACGATCCCACTGGGTTTCAACACTGCAGTGAATGTGGGGAGGCCTTTGCTAAGGCTGATCCCCACACCACCTGTGTTTACTGTCTGGGTTTTGACCACCTTGATTCAGACTGCCAGATCTGTAAAAATTTTCCTAAGGCCACCCTGGATAAAAGATTGGGTAGCCTTATGGAAAAGCAGGTCGAGAAGTCTACTGACCCAGATGGCCAGCCCAGTTTGGTTCCGATTGAACCTGAGGGAGTGCCCACTGACCTGGGCGAGACTTCCTCGGGCAAAAGAAGAGCCGATCCTGAGGGGTTGGTTCTGGCAAAAAGAAAGAAAAAAGAGAAATCGGCCGGTTCGGATCCAGAACTGCATTGTTCAACTGCCAAGGAAATTGCCAGGGTGATTAGTATAGTTAGATCGCTCCGTTCGGTTCTGGCTGATCCAACACCTCCGGTAGGCATTCGATTTGGTCAGTTCCCCGGTTCGAATTATTCCCAGAAAATTATTATGAACCAGATTTGGAGGGGGATGAAGATTATGATGATGGTGTAGAAGGTCTGGATGAGCCCATAGAACCAGACATCTCCCCAGACAGACCTTCTGGTGTTTCCCCTCCAAGGCTTTCTGAATCCCCTTCCCACTTTATATTCTACAAAAAAGTGAGAAACCCTCCAGTGCCCATTAGATGACGCTATCGAGGAGCAAGAGGAGCTTGAAAATGTGGAGATGATGGACATCCCAGAGTCCAAGAGATTGTCTGTTCCCCTTCATAAATTTTTTCGGAAACAGACACAAAAGTTACTTAAAACTCCAAATTCTTTACCTCCTGTGGACAGACGAATCGACAAGAGGTATAGGTTGTCAGGCCAGGTACTGGAGTACTTGTACCAGCAATGCAGCCATGTTGGGATCGTGCAGGCTGCAGCCTGTGATAAGGCTAACATACCTTTGGCATCACAACCCCCAGATAAAGACTCCAGGAAGCTGGATGCCATGGCTAAAAAACAGTACATGGCATCTTCCTTGGGACTCAGGCAGGCTAGCTATATGGCCTATGTAGCTAGATACCAGAAGTCCAGATGGGATACTGTTCTGGAGTTGGCTAAACAGGCTTCCCCCCAGCTTGCCAAGGAGCTGGAGGAGGTGGCTGCTGATGGGATTGAGGCATCAAAAATCCAGTTTCATGCTGCTGTGAACTCCAATGATGTGTCATCTCGAGTCATGGCTACATCTGTGGCTCTTCGGAGACTGGCTTGGCTCAGATGTACTAGCCTATCACAAGATACCCAGGCTAAGGCAATGGATTTCACTTGTCATTGAGAATTCTGTGCTTGGGGAGCAGACAGAGAATTATATGAAGAAAATGGACGAATACAGGACCATCTATAGGAGTGCACAGGCCAAGGACACTTATCTGCCGACACTGTCTATGTATCTATGTAAGGAAAGGCAGGCAACTCTTCAGAAGCAGCAATCTAGGGGAAGGGGCAGGCCTTTTCACATGCCTTTCTACCAGGCCAAGGCCTCCTTTCCTTTTCTTCAGAGGTAGAGGCAGAAGGGGGATGAGCAGGGCTGCATTCTCCTCTCAGTTTAAGGCTCCTGCCAAGCAGAAAACGTGATGTGTCAGCCCGGATCAACTCCCCAATTCCTGTAGGAGGCAGGCTGGCTTACTACTTCCAGGCCTGAAAATCTCTTACCTCAGACAAATGGGTCCTGGAGGTAGTAAGCCAAAGACTGGCCCTCAGCTTCAAAAAATTTCCAAAGCTGAGGGTCAGGTCTTTTCCATCTGCAAACATCTCCGAAACCATTGTTGTAGAGACAGAGGTTTCATCTCTGCTGGCTCTCAGAGCCATAGAGAAAGTTCCTACATCTTACAGGGGCAAAGGTCTGTACTCCAGATACTTCCTTACCCCGAAAGAGACAGGGGAGTGGTGGCTCATCCTAGATTTAAGATACTTAAACAAGCATCTAGTAAAGCCAAAATTCAAAATGGTGACTCTGGGAATAAGTCTTCCCTCTCTAAGGCCAGGGGATTGGTTAGCCTCCCTGGACCTCAAGGATGCCTATTTCAACATTCCGATCAGGTGCTCCCACAAAGAGTACCTCAGGTTCGAACTGCCTTCAGGCCATTATCAGTTCAGAGCAATGCCCTTCGGCCTAACATCAGCACCACGGGTGTTCACAAAATGCCTAGCAGTAGTAGTAGCCTTTCTAAGGAGACAGAACGTTTCCATATTCCCATACCTGGATGACTGGCTCATTGTGGGTCAGTCCTCAGACAAAGTTAAGTCAGATTTACAAGTTACCCAGCAAGTGCTCATTTCTCTAGGATTCCTCCTCAGTCTTCCCAAATCAGTTCTCGAACTAGTGCAACTCTTGACTTTCATGGGGTGGAGTTGGATACTGTCAAAGCAAGAGCCTTTCTTCCTCTGACAAGGGTAAATGACATTATAGAGTTGGCTTCTTCTTTTCACCTTCTGGTGTCATGACCAGCAAGGCATTTCCTTCAACTCCTGGGCCACATGGCAGCTTCCACTGCAGTGGTTCAAGGGGCCAGATTTCAGATGAGGGACATCCAGTTCCATTTGAGGGCTTTTTGGTCTCAGAAAAAAAGATCCTCTAACCAAACTGATTCCAGTGACTCAGACTCTGATCCAGGCTCTCCAGTGGTCGTTGGACCAGGACAACCTCAGGCAAGGGTTCGCATTCATCACTCAGTCTCATTCTGTGGTTCTAACCACAGATGCTCCTCTCCTAGGGTGGGGAGCTCACTTGGGAGTCCTCACAGCTCAAGGAGTGTGGTCCCCTCAGGAGTCTCTTCTCTACATCAGTCTTCTGGAGCTCAGGGCAGTGTACCTGGCTCTACAAGCTTTCTTGGACTCAGCACAGAATAAGGTGGTTCAGGTCATGACAAGACAACACCACCACTATGTGGTGCATCAACAAGCAGGGAGGCACTCAGTCTACGGCCTTGTGCACAGAAGCCATGACATTGTGGTCCCTGGCTTATTCTCTACAGACATCTCTGGTAGCAGTCCACCTTCCAGGGAAGGACAATGTGCTAGCAGATGCAGTGAGCAGGATTTTCCAGGGCCATCACGACGAGTGGACCCTGGATCCCCTAGTGTTAAAAGTGATATTTTCCAGGTGGGGCACTCCAGAGATGGATCTCTTTGCAGACCCAGACAATCACCAACTTCCTCTCTTTTGTTGCAGACCCTCAATCTTGGGTTCAGTCCCTCTGGATGCTCTAATTCTGGATTGGGAGGGCACATTTCTGTATGCCTTTCCTCCCTTTCCTCTACTTTTTAAAGTTCTGGTCAAGATAAGGTCACAGTCTTGCAAAGTGATCCTGATTGCCCCAGACTGGGCCAGACAGTCTTGGTATCCTCTGTTGCTGTCCCTAGCAGTCCATCTTCCCCTATTTTTCTCCAGGAATCACAACCTGTTAACCTCCTCTCGGGAGGATCTGGTACCCCAACCTTCGGTCTCTCAATCTCACGACATGGCTCTTGAAGAGCTAGAATATGCAAATTTGTATCTTCTCAAGGGGTTCTGGACATTCTCAAAGCCTCTCAAAAACCTGCCACCAGAAAAACTTATAACTCCAAATGGAAAAAGATTTAGCATTTGGTGTTCCAGTAAGCACATATCCCCAAATACTGCTGACTTGTCTACAGTTCTGGATTACATGGTTCATCTTAATGGCTTAGGCCTCAGACCAGCTACTATCAAAGTACATTTGTCAGCTGTTTCTGCATTTCTGTCAGTGGAAAAGACCTCCTCACTGGCATCTCACCCTGTTTTCTGTAAATTCTTCAAAGGATTACTTCATACTAATCCCCCTTTTTAGGGATCCTACTCCTGCTTGGCATCTTAATGTTTGCATTGCTTAGCTTATGCAACCCCCTTTTGAGCCCTTGGCCTCAGCAGAACTTAAGTACTTGACTTGGAAAACTGTGTTCCTGATAGCTATTACTCTGCTAGACGATCAGTGAATTACAAGCTCTGTCATGGAGCCTGATTTTATCTCATTTCATAGAGATAAGGTGTTCCTTAGAACCAACAGGAGATTCTTACAAAGTGGTTTCAGATTTTCATCTGAATCAATCTGTGTCTCTTCCTGTGTTCTTCACTGATCATTCTTCTTCAGGAGAGAGAAGATTACACAGTTTGGATGTTAAAAGGGCTCTAAGCTTCTACATTGAGCATACTAGGGCACTTAGGTTTGACTCCCTCCAGTTGTTCCTCACTTATGGTGAAGTGGGGAAGGGTAAACCTGCTACTAAGAGAACTATTGCCAGGTGGATTGTCTCTTGTATACAATTCTGCTATGAAAAGCTAGGCAAAGTACCCCCCTCAGGCCTGAGGGTTCATTCGACTAGAGGTACAGCTGCTTCTCTGTCTGCTGCCAGAGATATACCCTTATTAGAGATATGTAAAGCAGCCACCTGGAAAACAGTCCATACATTCACCAAGCATTACTCTCTGCATATCCAGGCTAGGAGTGATACTAGGTTTGGTACAGCAGTACTGCAGAGCCTATTCCCAAAATAGGTTCGGTACCCTCCTCCAGGAAGTACTGCTTGGTAGTCTGCATAATGTCAGAATACAGCAAGACTTCATGTTCAAGAAAAATTACTCACCTTAGTAATTGTGTTTCTTCTAATGAGTCTTACTGTATTCTGACCTCCTCCCTCCTCTCCTCTTAGAACCTGGTTATAGGAAGTGGGTTGGCAGGCACCACAGGAGTGTACTTGGCAACTCTTCCCTTTTAGAGAGGGGGTGGGCTATGTTATATGTTTTGATAATCGTAATTGTTCACTACCTAGTTTTTTTTTGGATTTCTTGACTTGAGTCTTTTGGGATCCAAATATTTGATTTCCTTTGGCTAGTAAATTTACAATTTCCACATAGTGGGGGTAGTTAGTTAATGTTAGCTCATAAGAATCTGGCGGTCACACTTTCAAAGTGCAGCAGACAAAGGTTTGAACTGAGCTCGAGCACAACGTTCTATGCTTTGGCAGAGAGTTAACTCTTTCCTCTCTGGAACAGCTCAAGTGCTGGGGCTAACTGCATAATGTCAGAATACAGCAAGACTCCATTAGAAGTAACACAATTACTAAGGTGAGTAATTTTTTCTTATGGTCTACCAAGTCTGCTCGATAGTGCAGCTAGCAGTCCTTATTCTGCAGCTGCCCCTCCCTCCCTTGACCCTCCCTCTTGCCGTGTCCCAGACCCTTTTGAAACCAGCCACCGTTCTGTATACCACCTCTGCTGGCAATGCATTCCACCCGGCCACCACCCTCTCTGTAAAAAAAAAGTGTCACCTCACTCTCCACTACTCCTTCACCCCAGTCCCAGTCCAGCCTGCAGCTGTGGGACTGGGTACTAGACTGGACACTGTCATTTATTCTGTAGGCTTGTTTAATGCCCTTTTTATCATGTCCAGCCCACCACCACCTCTATTCACTCATCCATCTCCTAGACTGCCTTCATGGTCAGGAAGCTCACAGCAAGGCAGTTGCTCACTTTCAAGCTTGCACAAAGTGTAAAACAAATAAATTAGTACATGTTGTTCTTATGAAACTGACGTCTAATTTGGAGCTCTGCTCTGCAAAATTGCTCTGAATTGCAAGCCTACTCAGGACTTGTATGCATCCTTTTCCCCTGGAACTGACTGTTACTGAGAGTCTGGGGTTTTGAATAATGAACAATGCATGAGATACTAGCCACTGATATTTAATCCCTGGATTTCACCACAAGGGTGAGGCTTGTGCAATTAGAACAGATGTGTCTGAAGCAAAATCTTTGAGGAAAGGGAGTATTTGTGAATAGCTTTCACTTGCTATTCTTGTCTGACTAAAACATTTGTCCTAAATAGACTTGAGATGTCTGGAAAAGGGGATTGATGCAACTAGAGTGCCAATCAGAACCCCTCTGATGCTGCACAGTCTAGTAGTGCATGGTTGCCCAGCCAGTATTCTCTATTTCTTTTAGTTCTCCCTCCAACTTTCCATGTGTACTTTGAATCTCCCTGTACACTACCTATAGTACCAATATTTACTCCCCTCCTTCTCCTGGATTGTAACATACTTTGAGATGCAGTTGTACACAAGGTGCTGCATAAAAACAACTGCCTTGCCTTTCGTTTTGTTTCCTTGCCCCTTGCCTTTGCCTTGCCTTTTGGTTCCTTACATCTTTTTGTAACTGATGCACCTGAAACTCTTGATGACAGCTGTTTTTCGGCGATGGTGGTGGGTTGTACTTTCTATGCTAGAATGAGTGTCAGATTATAACAAGTGCCTGTAATTAAAGTTGAGAATTGCAGTGACTGCTGTCTCTCAAGTTTGCAATCCTGCTATTTCTCCCAGGCATATTCTGTACCATTCTATTGCTAATAATTAGCATGGAATGTAAAGCAGGCAAAAGTAAAGATTTGTTAGGCCTTGCCTAGACTGTTAATCCATTTTTGAAAATGTTTTTAAAAAGGTTTTAAGCAAACTAAGCTAATGTGTCCAGACTACCTGCAAATCATGTTTTGTGGGAGGGTTTTAAGCCTGAGGTTCGATGGGCTGAGCAACAGCGTCACTCCTCCGCCGAATTTAAAAGGTCACAACATCCTGGGCTTTGCCAGGATTCTTTTTCGTTGCAGCCAGAGGCCTTGTTGGCTGTACCTTCTCCTGATCCGTTTTTCTCGTTTGCCTCCGGCTGCCCCCTCTCACCTCGGTGGCTTCGTTTCCCTTCCGCATTTTCTCTCATTCTCTGTCAGCACTTTTGAGCTCTTCTCTTGCTCTGCCCACTCACCCCCCCACGCTATTACTTTCTGGACTTCTGTCCCCTCCCAGGAGCATCACGGTCTGCCTCCACTCTGAGCTGCTGTTCGGGCCGCCTCTCTGTGCTACCTGGGACCAGCTAATTCCCTTCACCAGTTCTTCCTCGCTTCCTGGCTTGTTTCCTACTCTATGCCTTCCTGTTCTGTTCTCGTTCATTCTGCTCCCACCTGCCCTACTTCCTTGTATTCGAGAAGTCATCACCCCTTCGCCTCGTTCAGATCTTGCCACTGGAATGCCTTGTCTGGTTCTGTGTCCTCCCCAGGCTGTCTCGCTTCTGCCTTGCACTCAATTATTCATTTGGGTGAGTTCTCCGTGATTCTGTTCTGCGGCTGCTCCTAGGATCCTTGTCCTGGCCCCTGCCATCAACCCACTTGGCTCCTCTGCGGCTTTCCTGTGACAATCTGGTTCTTCACTTCCCTACTACTTCCGGTAAGTCCAGTGCATTGAGTTGCCGGTGGTCTGCTGGCCCCAGTAGCTTTCCCTCCTTGTTTCAAAACTGTGAACCAGAGGCTTACAGCAGCTGGCAGGGTTCTCCTGTTCATGTATTTGGAGGCTGAGTTGCAGTGGATCTGTCCTGCAGTAATATTCTGCATCATGGGACAAGCAGCTGCTGTAGTGTGACCTGCAAGCCTGGTGTATTTCTGTTTGGTGTTGTTTCTGATTCTACTGCCAACATTACTAGAGTGCTCACCTGAAATATACCTAAGTGACTTCTCTGTTAATCCTTCATTGCCATGCGTCCTCTGACAATTTGGTGAACTCACTTGAACCTCTTTTAAATTGCAGCAAGATAGATATCACACCTGCCTTTGAAGTTTGGTTTATTTCATGTTCTGTTTTCAGTCGTGTACAGTTTTGTTGATTTAAGTCCTTTTTTTTTCTGGCTTATGCAGTCTTTATCATGATGTGTGTTTATGTGCTACGAACATAATCTTTACAGTACTATTTCCTTGCAAACCAACAAAAATAAAAGGTGCTATAATGTTTCCCTGCCTCCCATGGCATACTGTTCCTGGACTGGAGGATGCCGTAGTTGGATTACTTCCCTGGCTTCACTTTTTCTGAGCATTCCATTTTCTTGTCTGGCATATGTTCCACATTGGTGCACTGTCTTGGGGGATCTGTCTGTTATGACTGCTTGATCCCTGTTCTGATCTGTCCTGGTTGTTCCTCTTCCATTTAACCGTTTAGCCTATTTATCTGCTTGTGCCCGAGTACTTTGCCCTACCTGGATATTCTCTCTCCCCCATCCACTACATTGCGGTCCTGCCTAAATCTGGGGGATGTTCTCGCACTATCATACGCAGGTTCTCCTACTGACCAGAAGGTGGCACTGTTTGCCCATGAATGATCAGCTTCAGGCAATTCCTGCCTGGTTTTCAGTCTGGTTTCGTATCCCTTACCCGTTCCGGCCTTCTGGGCTTCCTCCTTCATTGTACCTTGTCCGTTTCTATTTACCTTCCTCGTGTCAGCCATCTAGGCTTCATTCCAATCGTGGCTTCAGTCCATTGCCATTCCTCCTCATCGCACCTCCTCCATTTCCTACCATTTTTCCCTCTTCCTCCTCCTCCTCCTCATTGGGCCATCTCCGACAGCCTCATTCTGGCCTGCGATCACTATTTCACTTTAGCTTCCCTATCATGTCCTCTCATGAATCCTATCCCTCCTGGGTTCTCCTCCTGTACCAGCTGCACTCGATATTTCTTTTTGGGCATAACTATCATTACTTCTATGCCCACCTCATCAATCCGCGGCCCTCATGCCACACGTATCAGGTACCTGAATCCATCCATCATCAGCCGTCAAGGATTCACTCCAGTCATGGCTTCTATATCTCATCATGCCACAATTTTTTCTATTAGCTTGCTCTGCCATTCACATCGTTGGGCCATCTATGGCTGACTCCCATCTGGCCTTCCATCGAACATGGCCTGCGGCCACCTCATCCAGCTTCATCATACTTCATTACAGTTTGCTCCTCCTCATCATACCTCGTCCAGTTTGATCCTCGATTGCTCAACCTGAGTTGCCTCTGGTTCCAGATCTCCCTTCTTGGCCTCGAGTCTACCTCCTTTTGAGGAGCCTACTTCCTTTACTTCCCTTACAACTTCATTTTCAAGTTCATTCCTGTCTCTTCCTCTTCCTCTTCCAATTCTGTACCAGCCTTCCGGGATTCACTCTACTCATGGCCTACTATTGATATTCTTTTTGGGTGTACCTACCATAACTCCTGTGCCACCTATCAACCGTGGCCATCCTGCCTCAAGCATCGAGTTCATAACTCCAGTCATATCGAGTTCATAAATCCAGTCATTATTCACTCAGCATTACCTCAAGGTTTATACATCACTTACTCGAACATTCGTATCATTGAATGCCATACTACCTCATCGACTACAACCTCAGGGTCTAGTCGTTCAGAGCCTAATCGATTACATCACATAATCAAGCATGCCTCTTCAACCTCAGTGTCTGCTCACTCACATCGCTCAATCAAGCCAGTCTGCATTATCATCTGTCTCCTTATCAGCACATCTGGAATCCCCTCGTGAGCACATCTGGATACGCCTTGCTCCTCTGACTCCTACATGGATTTACTCCCTCCCATCCTTGCTCCTCTGATCTACTGTCTCTCATTGACTACTCGAGCATACCGTCCTTGGGCCCTGCTACCTTATGTTCCTTTTTTAATCTGTGCTTGTTTGGAGTTTTTCCCTATCCCATAGTCATCCTTCCTACTTATATCCCTCATCTATGAACCATTCTCTTTACCGACATATGTCCTCAAATCAAACATCGTTAGCCTGGAGGGAAGGCGACCTAGGCCTTGGATCCCCAGAGGTTTCCTCCTCAAAGGGTTTTTTTCCTCTCCTCCATGCCAATGGTTATAATATTAGTTAGAGTTAGTGCTTTCTTCTCATTAGTTAGCTAGTTAGGTTTCAGTCTTGGATGGAGGTGGATGGTGGCCTGGCTTTCCCCTCTCTCCTTAGGAAGTTAGCCCTTCTCTTCACAGAATTCATTCATACTCCTCACCTCTTGGAAGCCTGACATCTTTGGGTATTCTTTTTGGGCTTCTTCCTAACCTACCTTTAGCTGACTCATTCATTCCCAGCACCTGTGAAAGGGGGGGACCCTCCTCTAGGGTTCCTTGCATTGCACCCCTACAGGGTGGTATATCCCATGGATAGAGAGGTGGAAAACCACAAAGCAAATCAAGTTACACAAGCATCATCTCATATTATCTCATTCATTTGCATAAGCACATCGAATGGGAGGGCTTTAAGCCCGAGGTTCAATGGGCGGAGCAACAATGCCACTCCCCCATCGAGATTAAAAGGTCACCACATCCTGGGTTTTGCCAGGATTCTTTTTCATTGCCCACCATCCATCCATCCATCCTCCTCCAGTGGCTCGTCTTTCTTTCCCGTGGGCTTCTTCCTAATCTGCCTTTAGCTTGATGCATTCATTCCAGCACCTGTAGGGAGAAGCTTCTTCTACGGTTTCTTGCATCGTACCCCTGCAGGGTGGTATATCCCATGGATATAGAGGCGGAAAGCCACAAAGCAAATCAAGTTACACAAGCATTATCTCATTCAGTTGTGTAAGCACATCGAAACATGGTTTAAACACATTTTAAACACACTTGTGTTGCGCAAAGACTGCACTTAGGCACTGTCCAGACTGTTAATCAATGTTTTAAGCAAATTGAGCTAGTGTGTTCGGATTACTTGCAAAGTGTGTTTGAACATGGTTTAAACACACTTCTGTCGCAATTACACTACGCTTTCATAAGTGGTGTTTGAAAACATTTAAAATTTATATTGTTATAAATCACATTTGGAGTACAGTTTACAATACCATTTAGGCCCTGTTCTCACTACAGCATGTTTCAGCAATCCGTTTTTGAAAACATATTACAGCTTACTGTGCTGCAGGGTTCACACTGCAGTCCGCTTCATTGATCCATTTCAGTTGATGCATGCTAGAGCGTTCTCACCAACTATTAATCCATTTCCCCTTCTATTCTGATTCAGCAGCACTTGCACAGCTGCTTACCATGATGCTTTGTGTGATTGCGAGGTGGAAGGACAAACAAGCCAAAGGGATACAACTTTGTCTGTTCACAATGTGTTTAGCTCACTTCACTTTTGAAACGGATTTCTGGAGGTGTGCTTAAGTCCAGGTCTCATCAGGGTTTGAGCATGCTTCCAAAATTCCAAGTTACAGGTGTAACCCCCCTGCAAATGGAGGTTCCCAAAAGACTTCCAGGAGCTTGCTTGAATGCTCCAAGCCTGAATGGTGTTTGGCGTTTAAGCCATTTATCAGTGAGTGTTTTTAGAGCCTCTGGTACTGTCTCTTTAAGAGCTGTCTGCTTGCAGACATAATTAGTTGTATGGGGGGGACTGTGGCTTCTCTGCTTGAGTACCACTCGAGCTGCTGCCAATTCACTCCATTTTGCAGTCACTAGGAGTGCAAAGGAACCTATCTGAAAGATGTAACTGTTTGCCAGAAATCATTTAGAGTAATAATGAAATTACAGTTTGTCTAACCTGCTTTTTGCAGTCAGAACTGTGTTTGCCTAGTTCCCCATTCTAATTTTGAACTGCTGAACTGGACCAATCAGTGTGGGTTAAGGTAGCTCTAAAATGGTGCCTTGGAGAATCAGAACTTGGACTCATAATCTGAGCCAGCCACAAGAGGATTATGGGCAGTGACTCTGGGAGATGTAGTTTAGGCTTGGCCTTTTTGGACCAAAAGGGCAGTCTATTGTAGTGACAGCCAATCCAGCCAAGAACTGGAGGAACTCAAAGAAGTGCCGGTTTGTCTGCTGGAGTTTCAGTTGAGCTCTGGCAGTGAAGAGGAAGGAGCCCTGTGCTTTTGAGTGTGCAGTTTTGAGGAAGCGTGTATAAGCCCTGAGTTCGGTCTGCAGCGTAACTACTTGTTAGGACTGAATCTGGATATGAAGAGAATCAAGGATATCTGAAGATAGAAACCAGGCTCACCTGTAGAAGACTGAGAAATTGCTGGAATTGCACTCGTCTGTCAGGAACTGAATCTGCTGTGTGTCTCCCGGTATTGTGCAGTAATTGCGATCGGGATAGAGAAGCAGCCTGCCTGGTAAAGTACTTTCTTTTTACCATATAAATGTGTGAGGAGGCTTGTGTAGCTCAAGTGAATCCTGCTGCCATTAAAGGACTTTTGCCTGTTACTGTTTACCATATAAATGTGTGAGGAGGCTTGTGTCGCTCAAGTGAATCCTGCTGCCATTAAAGGACTTTTGCCTGTTGCAGTTTGCCATATAAATGTGTGAGGAGTCTCGTGGAGCTCAAGAGTAGCCCTGCTGACATTGAAGGACCCTATCTTGTTTGGAGGTCGTGAGTACTAATTCAGGGTCGCTCCCTGTTGAATTGCCACATTGAATACAAATGGAATTACTGTACTGCTGACTGTTTAACTAATTTTCTTCTCTCTGTGTGAAAGGCCCCTACCAGCTGCCATGGTTTGGACTAGCCACTAGGGCTTGGTACCCAGGGACAGTAACCGGTAGGGATTGGCCTGCACAGAGCCATAGGTAGATGAGTAAAGTGATAAGCTAATTAACCTGACCCCCCTGTCCTTGTTATATCCCCCTAAATAAATCAGAGCTGCTTATTTCAGCAAAGTTATACTGCCTGAGGTATTTGTCTATGTTAAAGTATTGTACTGTGACTGTTGCACTGTATCTTATTTTACAGGAGGTCCCAGTGCCTGAACCAGTCCTGGGGTAAGTGTATACTGTGAAGGTAATTCTGATGTATTGTGTGGGCCACTGAGTGGGAAAGGGGGTTACAGTGTCCCAGAGGGCTGTGAGCCAGTTAGTTTAACTATTGCAAACCCTGACCTCTGGGTGGAGGCACCCGCCATCGGATCCAGGCCCCTCAACCTGTTAGTGGCAAATCAGGCAGGGGTAGTAGCCCCTGGGATAGTGCCATCTAGGGGTTACACAAGCATGCTTAGTGTGAGCGCGATCCGTGCTAGTGTGTATTTGAAATGGTTCAAGCGCCGGGAACTGTTTCAAATGTCCTAGTGAGAACAGGGCCTTAGTCTGCAAGGTAAAAGCATGTTTGGTTTAAAACAGTTTTAAAAACTGACTCAGGACTGACTGCCCCTGGACCTGGGCTTGAACTTTGTTTTTAAAAACATTTTAAAACCATGTTTAATGTAAATGCAAAGCATGTTTACTAATTTTAAAACAAACTAAGATCAGAAAACCATGCCACAGAGCATACTATGGATGGGACCTTATATTAGAGGTGTTTGAAAACATTTTAAACTTATATTGTTTTAAGTTACATTTGGAGCACAGGTTAGGTTACTATTTAGACTGCAAGGTAAAAGCATGTTTGGTTTAAAATGTTTTTAAAAGAGACTCAAGAGGTCACTTGTGCACCTACTCAGGATGGCAGCCTAATTTGAAAGCTCCAGGCTGCCCTGACCTGATGCAGAGTCATCCACTGATAATAGCAGAGTGATGACAGTGCAATCCATTCAGCACAAAAGGAGAAGAGCATGCCAACAGGTGGATCCAATTGTGGAACACCATCGATGCCTACAAAACGAGAAAAAGTGCATCAATGTCTCAACTCCCACGCAATCTCTTCCAGCCACAAAGATGGCAACACAGGCCTCTGATTGTAAAGTACCCCTGACAGATGAGCTAGCTGCCCTAGCTGCAACTTCACTAGCACTTTAACAGCCTACGCAACCAGTATAGTGTTATGCTTGTGCAACTGTGTTACCTTGCTTTGGCTGTTCGCACTCTCTATTCCATGAGGAATAACCACCCTGTAGGGGTACCAAAGGCAAGGAACCCTCAAAGAGGGTTCCACCCCTAGGGGTGCTGCGGGAAGGTTCCCTTGGCTAAAGGTACCTTAGAAAGAATCCTCAGAGGACAGAGATGAGCCACTGGAGGAGGAGGGGAGGATGGAGGAGCAAAGAAAAAGTGCTTCAGAAAAAGCTGGGAGGAACTGCTTATATAGCTTAGGAAGCGGGAGTGGCTGGTTGCTCGCCCATTAAACTACAGGCATAGCCTTTCACTTCAATGGCCTATGCAGCCAGTGTAGTGTTATGCTTGTGTAGCTGTGTTACCTTGCTTTGGCCATTTGCATTCTCTGTTCTATGAGGAATTACTACCCTGTAGGGGTACCAAAGGCAAGGAACCCTCAAAGAGGGCTCCACCCCAGAGGTGCCGTGGGAAGTTGCCCTTGGCTAAAGGTACCTTAGGAAGAATCCCCAAAAGAAACTGTAGCAGCACCAAAAAGAACATTAGCGATTGGTGGCCACATGGCAGAAAAGTAGAATGACAGCAACAGGCAGCTTGATAAAACATAAATGAGATGCGAAGGTTAGCAGAATAGCATGGGTACAATGGATTGCATTGATGACTGCAGGAGGCTTCCTAAGAAGAGAGGAAACAGCAAGTTGGGACACCATCCACCTCTAGCCAATAGCAGAATCTACCTAAGTAAACTAGGGAATACTAAGACTAAGTATTATGACCGTCAGCACGAAGGACAGAAAAAAAACCTTTGAGGAGGAAATCTGTGGGGATCCAAGGCCTAGGTCACCTTCCCTCCAGGCCTGGGATATATTAAGTGATGGCTCTGCAGTTACAATTTAGACATCCAGTTCAGGGGAGAGTAAAATACTTTAACTGAATGTAGGGGTAGTAGGAGCTGGGTGAATCCGGATAGCCATAGGTTAGGTAGGAGGGGATTGATTCGTGGTGGCAGATAATAATGGCAGCAGCATTTGACAAACAGTGCAACACAGGAAGATTTGTAACAGCAGTTGCAACAGCAGAATAATGGGGGGGCAGCATATGTAAGTGTGTAACAGCGGTATTGAGAGCGACTAAAAGCAACAGGCAGAATGCAGGGAAAACTAGAAAGCCCAAAGAAACTAACTGAGAAAGCAGAGAAACATGGAATGCAGGAGTGCAGCAGCCAATAAAACAAACAAGGCAATAGAGGTATGATCCTGCTATGTCCCTGTCTAGGCACCCACCTACCATTTCAGCGAGAAGCCTCTGTCTACATTTCCATTCCTGCCTAAGCATCCACCTACCATTTCAGCGAGAAGCCTTGCCTGCATGTCAGTGGAGCCACACCCCTGCCTAGGCACCTGCCTACCATTTCAGTGAGAAGCCTCTGCCTGCATTTCAGTGGAGCTATGTCCCTGCCTAGGCACCCATCTACCATTTCAGATATAAGCCTCGCCTACGTTTCAGCGGAGCCACACCCCTGTCTAGGCTTTCACCTACTGTTTCAATGAGAAGCCTCTGCCTACATTTTAGCAGAGCCATGTCCTGGCCTAGGCACTCACCTACCATTTCCATGAGAAGCTTCTGCCTACGTTTCAGTGGAGCCACGTCCCTGCCTAGACAACCATCTACTGTTTCAGCAGGGCAGGAGGCCACTGCCTACATTTCAGTGGGGCACAGTACATGAAAACTAAATGAGAATGCACACTAGTCTGAAGTTTCGGCAGTACTAGGTTAATCTAGTAAGGAGCAAGTAGTGCAGTAATGAAATGCATGAGCTTCTTAAGGCCAAGTGAGTTATGCAAGAATGGATATCTGAAAGCCATGCACGCATGGAACAGCAGAGGAACAGGAGTCATTTAACTTACTTAAAGCATGTTCCTGCTACTCGGGTCATGATGCACTGCCGAGACACCAAAGTCCTCCACTGTAGGAATAACAGGGAGCCAGGAGCGAAGCACCACGAGACTAGGCAGCCATGAGATAGCAGAAAGTGCCAGTATAGCAATGCAGCATTTGTCCTAGTGGAGCTAGCACTGGGTAAATCATGAGCAGAGCTGTAAACAGGGAGTAGCTTCTAGGTGAGCTGCAGAGCCAGGACCAGGTGCAATCAATTAATGGCAGCAACTGCAGTGTGAGCTGAAACATACAATAACATTTACAGGAAAGCTGAGGTTTGGTAGGAGCCTGAAGGAAAGGCACATTTAACACAATGCAAACAGGGCAACAAGATGCTAGGAAAACTAGAAACCCCCAAAAAAGGCAAAATGAATTAGACACACAAACACAACAGAACAGAAAAAAAAGCATACAGAAAAGCACACAGAAGCAGCTGGAGGCAAAACAATACAAACCAAAACAGAAGTCCAGCACAAAACAAGCAGAGCACAAAGTACAGCAAAGTGGGGCAAAGCCCAGCTGAGCCTAAGGGGAAGACAGAGCCTCTGGCTGGCAAGGACAAATGTGCTTCAGAGAGAGGCTGGGAGGACCTGCTTCTATAACTCAGGAAGGGGAGTGGCTGGTTTCTCACCCATTGAACTATAGGCATAGCCTTTCAAAAATTGCTGTGAGTGTTGAGTCAATAAAGCAAGCAGTAACTGAGACTCAAGCTAAAATCAACAGCCTCAGGGACAGAGTTGTCCAGATAGAACTGCAGCCAGAAGTGCTCTCCAAAGTGCAGGGGAAGCATGACACAAGGCTGCAAACAACAGAATCTCAAGTCGTGTGGATTATGGCAAAGCTCAAAGACTTAAACCGGCGTGATCGGCACAATTCATGAATCTTGGGTCTCAAAGAAGGACTGGAGTGGGCTGATCCAGTTCAATACCTTTGTGCCAGCCTGCTTTTCTAACTTCACCTAGACCTGATTGTCCATGACTTTGAAATTAATAGAGCTCATTGGATCTGACATGCCATGCAGTCCTCCACTTCAGCCATACCATGCCCAGATATATTTACACACTTAAGGTTCCAGGAGTGTGTTATTGATTTCTTTGGGGATTGAGCTACTCAGGGCAACCAGGGCCCATAAACATTTTAGGGACTTACAGAAATTCTGTGATAGGCAGAGAGTAAAGTAAGTTTAAAAAAAAAAGACAACAGAAGGGGATAGGACCATATTAAAGAGTATGAAGGATGACTCAAGGAGTGGTACAGTGCAGTGAGTGTGGAGCAGCAGTGTTTACATGCACTTTTAGGGAACTTCGGTGCTGCCTCATTTGCAGGGACCTCTCTGGGCTGAGGGAGGAGATTGCCATGCTCTGAGCACAGCTGGCAGGAGTACTGGGGTCCTCTGCTCCCACCCAGGGACCACCACAGCACCAGCCACTGCCGCAGAGGCTACTCGGACCGAGGCCTGGATGGACTACGATGGGCTCAGGGAGTTTAAGGAAGGTGGAGATCAGGCCCCCCACCTGGTACAAATAAGGAACAGATACAGTGCTTTGAAGGAGGGATATTGGGAACCCAAGGTTGTGACTGGGGATGGACAGACCTGCCGAGGAAGGAGAGCATGGGGGAGGACCTCAAGGGAAGGAAGATTCTCCTGGTGGGGACTCAATAGTTTGGGGTATGGATATAGGATCAAACTTCAGGAGGGAAGAGAGATATCATGTGCCTCCCAGGAAGGCATGGCTTGGAGGGAGGGAGTGCTGGGGTGTCTGGACATCATTGTCCATCTGGGGACGAATGACCTAGCCAAAGAAAGGGTGAGTCTGGAGGAGATTCAGGAGCATTTTATGGAGTTGGGAAGGAGCTTGGGAGGGGTGGCAAACTCTGTAACATTCTCAGAAGTGCTACCAGTCAGAGGAAGAAGGAGGGAAAGAAACCACCACATCAGCACCTTCAATAAATGGTTGAAGGATGGGTGCAAGGGCAACAACTTTGGCTACATTGTGGATGAGGTGCGACTTGGGAGGATGCACAACTCTACAAGAAGGATGGCCTACATCCTTCTATGGGGGCACATTTGTCCTCAATGAGAGGTTTACATGCTTCCTGTGCAAGCATTTAAACTAGCCACTGGGGGTGAGGGGGCTGTCAGGTGCAAGGAGATTCAGGCAGCCCATCCCCTCAGATTAGTGCACACATAAAGCAGGACCAGGATGTCAACCTGAGGCAGATATGCAGGGAGGGATAGGTTACGCTCAGGACATAATAATACTGTATCACCACCAAAAGTTGGACCTGGACCACAAGCTTCCAGTAGCGTAATAAATAGGCAACACAACACAACAACGACAGTCTTACAGTGAGCACCACCACAGTGACAAAATCTCGCCAGGTTGCTGTGGTAGTCCGCTGTACAGCATTGCTGTGATTCCCGGTGTTTTGCTCCAACCCCCAACCAACTCTGACTCAGAGTTGGTTATTTAGAAATCGGGGTGCGGGTGGCGAAGCCACCTGCAAAAAAATACTTAGTCTTGACAGGAACAATGCCGATGGTCGGCATTGTTCCTACTGCTGTTGGGGATGTTGACAACATTGTTGTGAATATCTTTATGTAGAACCTAATAAATTGTAGGCAAAACATAAAACACTCTGAGAAAAGTAGGATAAAGCATGGAGTGATGCATACGGAGGGAACAAAAAAATGCTGTTGTTCAAGGAAGATCATATACACAAATGCCCGCAGCCTGGGAAACAAGGTCCCTGACCTGGTGGCAATAGTGATGGAGGCTGATCTGGACACAGTGACAATAACCGAAACATGGTCCACCAGCAATCACAGCTGGGACACAAGTGTACCAAGTTATGCCCTGTTCAGAAAAGATAGGGAAAGTAAAGGGGGAGGGTTGCCCTCTACATCAGAGAAAGCATAAGGGTGACTGAAATTCTGAGCAGGCATGAGCAAACAGAGGAAATATGGGTCACCCTCGAGCCTGGCAGTGGAACTGCCATAAGTACTTGGGTCATGCACAAACCCCTGGTTCAGACCAAGGAAATTGACAAGCAGCTGCTGGTAAACATGCATGACATGGCAGCAAAGGGGGAGGTACTGCTAATGGGTGACTATAACATGCCTTAAGTGGACTGGTCCATTCCTGCTGGGGCCTCAGCAAGGACACAAAACTTTGTGCACTCCCTTGAGGGGGCTGGCCTTACATAGCTCATTCAGGAACCTACCAGTGACTGAGCAATCCTAGATCTGGTGCTGACCAATGTGGACTGGGTATCAGATCTTAAGGTAGAAGGACAGTTAGGGTCCAGCTACCACCAGATGGTATGGTTCAAGGTGGAGACAGGGATCCAGTCAACCTATACGAAAACAAGAGTCTTAGACTTTAGAAGGCTGGACTTCACCAGAATGGGACTACAACTAAAGGAAACCCTGCAAATGAGAGGGGTAGGTGGAAACATGGAGAAGAAATGGGTACACATCAAAGAGGATATAGTAGGGGTTACAGAACAATGCATCAGGTCTATGGACAAGGGTAAAAGGAGAAGAAAGCCTCTTTGGTTCTGGGGGTGAAAAAGTAAGGGCAAAGAGGCTTGCCTTCAGGAAGTATAAGGTGACACAAAGTGAGGAGGACAAGGAGCGGTACCATAAGTGCCTGAGAGAGGCAGGAAAGGCAGTAAGGAGCACTAAAGTGCAAATGAAGGAGAGAATAGTTCAGTCAGTTAAAGGGGGAACAGGGCATTTTCCGGTACATCAGTGAGAAAAGGAAGGCTAAGAGGGGAATAGCAAAGCTTAGATACGAACATACGAAATTTGCCAGCAGATAAAGGCCTAGAGGTCTATCAAGTCTGCTCGAATGTGCAGCTAACACCCCTTATTCTGCAGCTGCCCCTCCCTTCCACCCTTCCTCTTCATTAACCCTCCCCCTTGTCCTGTCCCATCCTCATTTGAAGCAGTCCACTGTTCTACTGCATACCACTTCAGCAGGTAACGCATTCCACCCAGCCACCACCCTCTCTGTAAAAAAGTGTCTCTTCATCTCCCTCCTGAATCTTCCTCGCTTCAGTCTCATATCATGGCCCCTGGTGGCCCTCCCTCCTTACTTTGAACAGCCCTCTGTACCTGTCTTGTTTATTCCTTTCATGTATTTAAAGGTTTCAATGATGTCACCCTGTCTCTCCTCTCTCCAGTGAGTACATGTTCAACTCCTTCAACTCCTCTCGTATAAGTCCCCAGCCCTTGATCATCTTTGTCGCCCGCGCTGCACCCTCCAGTAACTTAATGTCCCTCTTCAGATATTGACGCCAGTACTGCATGCAGTACTCTAGGTGTGGTCTAACTAATAACCTATACAGTGGCAGAATCACCTCCTCCCTCCTTGAGGATATACCCCTTGCAATACAACCCAGCATTTTGTTGGCCTTTGCAGCTGCCTTCCTACATTGTGCCGAGTTGTTCATTGACCCTGTAATGAGCACACCCAGATCCTTCTCCTCCTCTTTCTGGGCTAGCTGCACTCCCCCCAGCTGGTAACTCCTCCTTGGGTTCTTCATCCCAAAATGCAGCACCTTGCACTTTTGGCATTAAAGCCCAGTTGCCAGGTGTCTGACAAGTTTCAAGCTTTGCCAGATCATCCTGCAACCTCTGCCATCCCCTAGGTCATCCACCACTGCGCCTACCTTGGTATCATCAGCAAACAGACTGATCTTGCTCTTGATGTCCCATGATATGTCTGCAATGAATATCCCAAACAACACTGGTCCCAACACTGAGCCCTGTGGAACACCGCTCATCACTGCCCTTGGGTGTGAGAGCTCCCAACCCACCGCCACCCTCTGTTGTCTTCCCTGCAGCCAGTTTCCTACCCATCTCACCAGCTTTGCACCCACCCCTGTGCCTACTAACTTCCTTCCCAGCCTTCCATGTGGCACTGAGTCGAATGCCTTACTGAAGTCCAGATACAGGACATCTACTGCATGGCCCCTGTCCAGTTGCCTAGTTACCCATTCATAGAACTTGACCAGGTTGGTTTGGGAGGATCTGCCATGTATGAAGCCATGCTGTCTGCTGTCCTGTAGTCCTTTGGCCTCTAGGAGGGCCACCAGCCTCTCCTTCAGGATAGTCTCCATTAGCTTACCCACAATGGATGTGAGGCTCACTGGTCTGTAGTTTCCGGTTCATCCTTGGGGCCACTCTTGTGGAGGGCACCACATGAGCCATCCTCCAGTGCTGAGGTACACACCCCGAATGTAGTGAGGCATTAAATAGGTCTGCCAAAGGTCCAGCAAGACCTCTGCCAGCTCCTTCAGTACCCTGGGGTGGATGCCATCTGGGCCTGGCACCTTGTCCACCCTCAGTGCCTTCAAACCCTCTCGAACTCTGCTCTCCATGATTTCCCCATCTGTCATCACTTCCCCCCCTGCTTCTGCCATTTCTCCCACCTTGGGTGTCACCCCCCTCTTCTCTTTAGTAAATACTGAGCAGAAGTACTCATTTAGTGCTTCCGCCTTATCACACCCTGTTTCCACCCAACCCCTCTCCTTCATAATCTTTACTTTGTGGTCCTTATAGCTCCTTTTCTCCCTGATGTACTTAAAGAAGTCCTTCTCCCCCTTCTTAATGCCTTGTGCCAGCCTGAGTTCCATAGATGCTTTGGCTCTGCTTACTGCCCTTGTCACCTCCTTGGATTCTGTCAAGTACTCCTCCCTGTCCTCCCCCCTCCCTGTTTTATTGTACTTCTAAAGGCAGCTCTTTTCCTCCTTACCTTTTCCATGACATCCTTGCTCAACAGATCGGTTTCTTAGCCTAGCCTTCTTGCTCTGGGCTTTGCAGCAGGTTTGTTTGCCTCCACTATCCCCAGCTTTATGAGCTCCCACCTCTGGTTAGTATCCATATTAGACTGAATTCTGGCCAGGTACCCTTTTACCACTTCCCCCATCCTCCCAAAGTCGGTCCTCCTAAAGTCCAGCACTATTGTGCCAGATTTCACTCCTTCCTTGCCCATATCCAATGTGAGCCATACTGAGCGGTGGTCACTCCCTGACATATTTCTGTTCAGACTTCACTGTGGAAGGGGATGGGCAAGACCAACAGCTGGACTTCAGGGAAGATGAAGATAGGGAGGTAAACACCCATCCGTTCACAGAGGAGATGGTCCTAGAGGAACTGCAAAGTTAAAGGTTGACAAAGCCATGGGTCCAGATGGCATACATCCCAGGGTCCTAAAGGAGCTGAGGTATGAACTGGCAGCCCCTTTGGCAGCCCTGTTCAGCAAGTCCTTAGACACTGGAGTGGTAGAGCGGTGGTAGGGAAGAAGTGGGGAACTACAGGCCAGTTAGTCTAACCTCTGTAGTTGGGTAGATTATAATAGAGGCACTTCTCAAGGAAAGAATTGTGGAACACCTGGTAACTAGTGGACTGGTGGATCCCAAGCAACATGGGTTCTCTGCAGAACGATCCTGTCAAACAAATCTGATAGATTTTTTTGACTGGGTGACAGAAGTGACAGACCGGGATGGGGGGGCAGTAGACATTGCCTACCTCGACTTCAGCAAAGCCTTTGACATGGTCCCACATAGGAGACTGGTCAACAAGCTAGGCAGCCTGGGTGTGGGACACAAAGTGGTGAACTGGATTGGCAACTGGTTAAGGGACAGAAAACAGAGAATAGTGGTTAATGGAACCCAAACAAAGGAAAGGGAGGTGACCAGTGGGGTACCTCAGGGGTCAGTACTGGGGCCAGTGATGAAGACACTGAAGAGCAGTGACATAGCAGATGGGCTGGGGGTAAAGATTTGCCTGTTTGCAGATGACTCCAAGATCTGCAACAAGATGGATACCCCGGAGGGGGTGGAAAGGATGAGAAGAGACTTGGAATGGTTGGAGAGATGGTCAGGGGCATGGTAGCTAAGGTTTAATGCAAAGAAATTCTAAATCATGCATGTGGGGAGCAGGAACTCTGGAGCATGATACAGGATGGTGGGGGAGTTGCTGAAAGTAACTACGGAGAGAGAGACTTGGGGGTTATAATCACAGATGACTTAAAAGCTGATAGGCAGACTGTCAAGGCAGTGGGAAATGCTAGTGGGATATTGGGATGTATTGGAATAGGAATCACAAGCAGGAGGAGGGAGGTAATAGTTCCACTGTACAAGACTCTACCTTGAATACTGTGTACATTTCTGGAGACCACACCTTCAAAAGGACATTGATAAAATAGAGATGGTGCAGAAGAGGGCAACCAAAATAGTGAACGGATTACATCACAAGCCTTACGAGGAGAGAGTGAGGGACCTAAATTTGTACATGCTGGAACAGAGCAGGGAGAGAGATGACATGATAGAAACATTCAAGAACATCAAAGGCATAAACAAGGTGGAAGGGGACAATATATTTCAGTTCAACAGCATTGCCGGGTGAAGTGGACATGACATGAGACTAAAGGGTGGCCGCATAAGGGGAAATATTAGGAAGTTCTTCAAGGAAAGTGTGTTGGATGCATGGAATAGCCTGTCCAGGAGGTGGTGGCAGCCCACACTGTGATGGGTTTTAAACATGCATGGGACAGAAACAAAGGAATAATAGAGGTAGGAAGAAAAAGCTAAGCCAATGACCAATAAGTGTCACTGGTTGCTTTGTGAGCTAGTGTAAACGGGCAGACTGGACGGGCATGGCAGTCTTTATCTGCTGACAGTATCTATGACTCTAGGATAAAGAGCTGATCTTATGCTCGGCCAGAGAGCTCAAAGATGTATATGTGGCTGAACAGCAGATTCCATGTTACCCCGACTACCTGCCCAGCATCCTCCAGCACTGGCAGACCTTCGATAAGGTTAAACAGGGACTGAAAAATTGGGGTCTAACCTATTCCCTGCTCTACCCAGTGGTGCTCTCCATTACTTTCAAGGGCAAGTGACTCAGTTTCAAGACCCTTGAGGTGGCCGACCAGCACTTCCAAGTATAGCGAGACCTAGCTCAGTCTCCAACACCATGCATTGAAGCTCTGGCTGAACCCATGGAGCCTGCATCACTACCTGCACCAAATGCTGTCTGACCTGATTCCTGTACACTGTAAGTACTGACTGGGACCCTGGATCACTTGCAGGGAAGGGGGGCTTTGCTGGTTCGGGCTGTTAGACCTGGCGGATGCAAACATTTCAAGCTGCTTACAGCTAGTGGACTTTCCTACAATATCAGACTTAGGGTGCCTACTCCTTTTGTGCAAACCAGCTTAAGGCCTAAGCTCTGTGCATTACCTTTTCCACTAAAGGAGCCCTTTCAATTTTACTGTATACCCTTTCTCTTTCCCTTTACTGAGACACTCACAAGAAGGTATTGCCTAGCTGTACAGTCCCACATTGCAGCCCATACAGCACCTCCATTCTTAACACTGTATTTGGGTGCTTTGTGTGACACAGAAGTGGGAATCTACCATATTACTCTAACATACTAACATACCAAAATGCCAGCAGAATAGGCTGAATGGTCTTTTGTGTCTGCTCGTTTGGTCAGCCCCCACCCTGGGAGCTGACCTTGCAGCCCCCCTCACCTTCTCTGGCTTCTCCCTTCCCAGTTCCAGATATTCTCGCTGCACTGGATTTTGCTTCCAGAACCCTTCCCTGTACCTATCCTACCCTCTTGAACCCCTCCACCATTTCTGCCTCCACCAGCCCCTGGGCAGTGCATTCCATGGATCCACCACCCTCTCAGTGAAGTAGCACCTCCTCCTTTCTCCCTAAATCTTCCCCCCTCCAGCTTCCTCCCATGCCTCTAGTTGTCCCTCCTCCTTCCTTCAAAGCACCTGACTGCTTCTCCCTATTTACCCTTCATGTACCTGAAGACCTCTGTCTGTCCCTGTTCCTTCTCTCTTCCAATATGTACATATTTAGCTCTTGAGCCTCTCCCATAGGTTCCTGTCCCTAAGCCCCAAATCATTTTGGTTGCCCTCCTCTGGACCCTCTCCAGGAGTTTAATGTACATCTCTAGTGTGGCCTCCAAAGCTGCACTGTCTGCAGTGTGGCCTCACAGCAGTTATACAGAAGAGTATCACTTCCCTCCTTCTTGAGGTGATCCCCTAGTGATGCATCCCAGAATCCTGTTGGCCTTGGCTGCTGCCTCCTACAAGTCTCCGAGTTGTTCATCTTGACATCCACCACCACCTCCAGGTCCGCTCAGCCATTGAGACTTGTAGCATCCCCCCCCCTCAGGGTGTACACTTGGCCCAGGTTTCTGGCCCCAGGTGCAGTACCTTGCATTTCCCTGCATTGAACCTCAGCTTCCACTTTCTAGACCATCTTTCCAGAGCCTTTAGGTCCCCCTGTAGGGCCACCCTCCCCTCCTCCCCATCCACCACCGCCCCCAGTTTTGAGTCATCCACAAAGAGACTCATCTCAATCCTGATACCTGTCCTTATGTCAGAGATGTTGGCGTTGAACAGGAGGGGCCCAAAGACTGATCCCTGTGGGACCCTACTAATGACCCTCCTTGGGGATGAGACTATCCCACCAGTTACGACCCTCTGGGTCTGGTCCTGGAGCCAATTGTCTATCCATCTGATCATCTGGTTTTCCCACCCCCATTTCTCCCAGCTTATCCAACAGGCCTTTGTGAGGAACAGAGTCAAATGCCTTGCTGAAGTCTAGAAAGAGGATGTTCACTGGTCTACCCAGGTCCAAGGCACTCGTCACCCAGTCATAGAACTCCACAAGGTTTGTCTGACATGATTTCCCTGGGATGAATCCATGCTGTCTATCGTCCAGGCACCCTGACTTTTCCAGGTTCCCCCCAGCCTCTCCTTGACAATGCCTTCCATCACCTTGCCTACTACCGATGTTAGGCTGACAGGCCTGTAGTTCCCTGCCACCTCCCTTGATCCCCCCTTGTGGATAGACACTATATGCGCCACCTTCCAGTCCTGGGGCACCCACCCTGTCCTCAGAGAAATGGTGAAAAGCTCCGCCAGGGGTTTTGCCAGGACATCCGCAAGTTCCTTCAGCACTCTGGGATGTAATTTATCCAGCCCCGGTGCTTTCTTTGTCTTAAGGGACCTGAGGGCTTCCCCTCTCTCTGCTGTGATTTCTGCCTCTGCTACCTCTTCTCCCTGTAACCTTCCCCCCTCCTGCCAGTGATGCCTCCCCTCTCCCCAGACCTGCCGATTGGTAAGGGTCCCCTCTCCTCAGTATCACTGTCTCCTCCTATGTATGATGCAGCACCCCCATTTTCCTTGGTGAAAACTGAGGTGAAGTACTGATTTAGTACCTCAGTCTGCTCCCCCAGGTCTTGTGCCCATCTCTCCCCTGTTTTAATCCTGCTAATCTGCCCCTTCACCATTTGTTTTTCCCCCAATGTATCTAAAGAACCCCTTGTTCCCCCTCCTAATTTCCCTGGCCAGGTTCTGCTCCTTACTTGCCTTAGCCACCCTCACCACCCTAGTGGCCCTTCTAGCCATCAGTTCATACTCCCCTTGATCCCTTTCAGTCCTTGAGCACTTGAATTGCCTATAGGCTGCCTTCTTTTCCCGCACCACCTCCTGGACTTCCCTGGTCCACCAACAGGGTTTTGGGGCCCTACCGCATTTTCGTCTTACTCTGGCACATGTGCTGGTAGCATCCTGCACCCCTCTCCTGATAATTTCCCACCTACTGTCAGCGTCCATGTCTGATCCAGTCACATCCAAATGCTCCTTGAGGATCCTTCCCATTTCCTTAAAATCCACCCCCCCCGAAGTCAGTTACCTCCGTCTTTGTGCAGCCTTCTACCCCTCCTAGATCCAGGCAGAACCAAACCGTGGCATGGTCACTCCCCGCCAATGGGTCCCTTACCTCCTGACCCCCAATCTGGTCACTGTCTGCCAGGACCACATCCAGTACCCGCCTCCCTGGTCGGTCCCCCCACCTGCTGAGTTAAGAACACGCCTTGAAAGACATCCAACAACCTCTGTTCCCTGGTCACCAAGGATGTCATAGTCTCCCAGTCTGTTCCTGGCATGTTTAAGTCCCCCAACACCACCACCCTTCCCCTGCCCAATCTGCAGTGTCTCCCAACATCTGCCACCAGATTCTCCTCCAGCTCCTCCACCAGCACAGGGGGTCTATACACCACTCCTATTTTTACTCTCTTGCCTCCCCTTGTTATCAAGGTGACCCAAATGCCTCCATGGTTCCCTCCACCTCCTCTACTCCCCCTATGCCAATGCCATTTTTGACTATTATTGCTACCCCTCCTCCTGTTCCTTCCCCCCTGTCCTTCCTGAACATAGTGTAACCCTCCAGGTTCAGGTCCCAGTCGTGTCCTGCGGTAGCCCAGGTCTCAGTGACTGCTGCCACATCCACCGCTTCCTCAGTTAGCATCACCTGGAGCTCAGGCATTTTATTTGCTCAAGCTTCTGGTATTTAGCAGGACTACCTTCCACCCTTTCCCTATACTTCCATTTCCCCTGCTCGTGTTCCCATGAGGATTCCATTTTCCCCTGGTCTGCACTTTACCAGTCGGCCTTTTCCCGCATTCCTCCAGTTCCCCAGGGGGGTGGAGACAGAGTCCCTCCTTTATTGGACCCCCCCCTTGACAGCCTTTTCTCGCATACCTCCTCCCTTCACAAGTTTAAACCCCACTTTTCACCAATAAACCGCTTTATTTTCAATTTAAGGATTCCCCTCCCCTCCAAATTGAGATGGAGCCTATCTCTAGCATACAGCTCCTTATCCTCCCAGGTCTCCCCCCAATCCCCCATCAACCCATACCCTCTGGCCTCACACCACTCCCTTAGCCACTGGTTTATCTCCCTAATCTTCCTTTTGTGTTCCCCACTAGCCCTTGGCACTGGCAGGATTTCTGAGAAGAAAATCATGCACCCTGTGTCATGACAGACTCTGGCAAGCTCCCTGAACCTTGCCTGTATCTCTAGCTTGCTATTTCCCTCAATGTCATTTGTACCCAGGTGGACCAGTATGTCCGGGGAACCCCCACAATCCTTTGCCAGCTGATATATCTTGTGCTTGGCCCTGTGCACCATTAGTCCAGGGAAGCATTTTGTTCTAACTGGCCAGGCTTCCCCCTCCCTATCCCATTTGATACCCCTGATCATAGAATCCCCCAATAAGAGCACTCTGACTGCTTCTTTTCCTCCATTTACCCCCCTTCCATGTCCCTCATCCTTTCTACCAGCCCCTCCACCCAGCCGGCTCCTTGTTTCTCCACCTGTCTGAGTGCCACATGCTGCACCCTCATTTATCCTGGCCACCCCCTCCTCTCTGATCCTATGCCTCTCCTCCTCCCAAGTATCCTTCTGTGCCTTGCTAACTCCCCCCTCACTGCTCGTGACTGGTCCTTCTCCCCCATCCTAGCCTGGCTCATCCTCACTTTCTTCCTGTCTCTGTTCAGTCCCTCCTTGCTTGTCGTGCTCCTCTGGCCTAAACCCTCAGCTCCCTTTACTGTATTCTCCTTGTACTTCTGGTCCTTCTCCTTGCCCTTTCCTTCCAACTGGTCCCTCTCCTTGTGCTTTCCTCCCCCTTCCCCCTGCCCTCTCCTGCTCTGATCCACTGCTCCCCCTTTTCTGCATTCCAGGTTCCCTCCTGTTCCTCCTGCTATCCGGCCCCCACCTCCTGCCCCCCACTCTCTTTCCATCTCTAACCACTCCTGTCATGGTTACATCACCCCCCTCATCCTTAGGCAGAAGAAAAGAATTGAAGCAGTTACTGAGTGTAATATCCAATCCACCTTCTCACCTTGCTTCCTTCTGTCCAGCCCCAGCCATCTGACTACTTCCCTGAGAATGTTGTCCATCTGGCCCCCCTTTATGAGGGTCCCCAGTTACCTGCCTGCTTCCTTCGTAGTGTCCTCCTTTTGGGCCCCCTCTACCAGGGTCCCTGTGTGACCCCAGAGTGTTCTCCTGCACTCCTTCCCTATGCCCCTGCCCCTAGTGCTTGGTGCAACCCCATGGATTCTCTGCCCTCTTCCCCAATCCATACCCCTTCCCAGCTGTCTCCTAATCCTGCAACCTCCTCCTAAGCTGTGCCAGCTGGTAGCACTGAGCAACCACCAAGCGTCCAAGCCCAGTCCAGTATCATGGCTGCCTCACACCCTGTGCACCCCACCACCCTCCCAAAGATGCCGGCCCTAATAACATGTGGTCCAATTCCCTTCCAAGTAGATTTCCTTGGGTGAGCCACTTTTTCCCTCTTGTCCAAAATACACCCCTACTGACTAATCAGATCACCCACTAATCCTAGATACAGTCCCACAGTAAACCGGTAACCCTGTTACTAGGTGCAGTACAACATAGTAAACTTATAAGGGAAGTGAACAACTCCCTAAGCTCCTCTCTCCCAGCTTTTAAATCCAACCCTCAGTGGCTAGAACTACATGAGCTGCAACTGCAGCCTTTTCCTCCAATTGCAGGGCAGGTGTTCCCCTATAAATAAGCAGAGCTCTGGGGAGGGAGGGGTGGGGAGGGTGGGATTAGGCCTACACCCAACTCTGAGAGAGTGTATCAGCCCTGTGTCTGCCCCTCCAGGCCCTCGACCAAAGAAACAGCCCCAAGCAAATCCCACCAAATAGGTTTTAAATCAGAAGAAATGGGCCTCCACCAGCACAGCCTGTTACACAGTGAAACATCCAACAAATCAGCCACCAAACCAGTTTTCAAACTTCCAACAGCCCCAAAAACAATACCCTGCTAGCCCCTTAGAAGTAAGAAAGAAAAGAAATAACCTTCTACCAAGTAAAATCCACAAGAAACTCTGTAAAAACAACAAGAAGCAGCTACTGTACTTGAACACAACTGATCCTGTCCCCTTCTAGTTCCTTCTGAGAAGCCAAAGCAACTGACACCACAAACCTGATTTAGCTCTGCCTCCAGTCAGTTAGCTGAGTGAGACCTGGCCAGACCATTAACACCCTTCCCCCACTATGCACTAACCTTTGCAGCTAGTGAAGTCAGCAAAAAGTAATCAAAATTCAACTCAAAGCCCCCCAAATATGTTTGCTACCAAAGGAGACAGGTTTCCATTTCAATCAGCTTCACTAACAACACATCAGAATAGGCTTGAAATTAACAGATATAGGTCTCCGATTCAAATAACCAGCACCAAGCAAATCCCACTAAATAGGTTTTAGATCAGAAGAAATAGGCCTCCACCAGCGCAGCCTGTTACACAGTGAAACATGCAACAAATGAGCCCACTTACTGCCAACAAACCAGTTTTCAAACTTCCAACAGTCCCAAAAACAGTCCCCTGCTAGCCCCTTAGAAGTAGTAAGAAAGAAAAGAAATAACCTTCTACCAAGTAAAATCCACAAGAAACCCTGTAAAAACAACAAGAAGCAGCTACTGTACTGAAATACATCTGATCCTGTCCCCTTCTAGTTCCTTCTGATTACCTTATAGATTACCTTAGGCAGTTACTCCACAGGACTGTATTCTGACAGCTTAAAAAAATGTATGGTTCCTGTTAAGGGTTCATTGTGGAACTGTTTCCTGAAAGTTTTTTCTAATTGTTTCTTTCTTCACATTACTAAGATAGTCCAGGGGCTTCTATAGGAAATCTCTTTAGGGATGCTGGCTAACCCTTAGAAGGCATCTGACCATGTGGACACTACAGAACCAATCCCTCTACTCTGAGGGATATCACCTGATTTTCATCCTTTGACTTGTACATGACACACCTCCTCTACCCTCTCTTGTGTTCTGCAGTGGCCACTGGAGTGTGTATCTCCACAAAAGTATGGAAATTGTGGCATTTGGGGTGACCCAGTCTCCTTTTTGGTTGTCTCAGGTTCCTTGTGAGAGCATAAGTGCTTTCCTTGTCACTAATTTGTGGTGACAAATGGTGTACCTCCACCAGCTGGACTCACTTGCCCTTTCCTTATTTGTGTTTTGACTTAGTTGGATCAAGGTGTACAAAATTCACTGTAACATAACTTGCTCTCCCAGGTTTCAGGGGGAATCAAACCTGCTAACTAGTGTAATCTTATTTGTTCATGCATCTTTGGTAATCTTGGTTTTGTGGAATTGAGGTATGGGCTGGGGCTGGGCTGTAGGGTGTGGTGGGAGGGAGGAGGGGGGACCTACCTTCAGTCCCACTACACTTGACATATACTATTTAGCTAGTTATGGCCTCCTTAGAAAATCTAAAAATAGTCTCCTAGAACACCAGGGGTTAAACTGCAATTTAAAGAGGTGTAAGGTATTACTTAACTCATTGTCTCCTAGCAGACGCCTGCAGTTGTCAGTAAAAAAACACTGGTGTGTCCTGAGGACGTCTGCAGAAGTCGGCTACTGACTCCCAGTGTGCCCAAGCAACGTCTGGAGAAGTCACTTATATATTTTAATATATAGTGTAACAGAATATAATATATATTTGACTGCATAGCACCATTGGAAAGGTAATGTTATGCTGAACAACGCTGTCACTGATATTTTGTGCATATCATGTATACTTTAGGAGTTATTTGCATTTGTTTATGGTATGGTGTGTATGGCTTATGTTGCCTGTTTAGTGAAAAATATTTTTGCTGTTTCAACCAGCAAAAAAAATAATTACATATTGTGTTGCATACCACCATTGGGAAGGTAATTTTGTGCTAAACAACTTTGCACGCTGATATTTTGTGTATATCATATACTTTAGGACTTATTCAAATTTTTTTATGATATGGTGTATGGCTGACATGTTTGCCATCAAGATTCACCTAAGCAGCTTGAATAAAATTAACTTTTTTGGCACTTCAGCAGGTATAAAATAAAAACCGTATTGATTACAACTGGTTGCATAGCACCACTGGAAAGACATTTTTGTGCTAATCAACTTTCATGCTGATACTTTGTGTGTATCATGTATACTTTTGGAGTTATACACATTTGTTTATGATATGGTGTGTGTGGTTGAGATTCAGCCCTCAAATCTCACCAAAGCACCTTGACTAAAATGGGGAAAAATTATGTTTTATAGTAAAAAGATATTTTTTTTTACTAACATTATATTAAAACACCAGCTAATGTCTGTATGCTTAATTTGGTGTTGATATTTTACATATTTTCCAACAATAATGGCTTATGTTGCACTTTTTTAGTGAAAAACATATTTAGTTTGCTCTTTCAACCAGCATAGAACAAAAAAATACTTATTATTACATGCATGCCACCATTGGAGAGGCAATCTTGTGCTGAATAACGCTGCCACTCATACTTTGTGTCTAGCATGTACAGTTATTGAGCTATTAGCATTTGTTTGCAACATGCTGACTATGGCTTGATTTTGTTTAGAAAGGCCCAGGATTCACTGTTAAAAGTATACAGGAGATTCAGGAGGCAAGTGGCGTAATCTCAGAGTGAGCCTGTGGAGGCAATGAGTTAAATTCAATGACACGCAGTAAGATGTTGCCTTATTGCAAGAGGCCCATGTTTCTGTGAGGGAGGTCCCTACCTTTGCTGTTCCTGGGTGGGATCATCCTACCATAGCTACCCAGGCAAGTGAGGGTGGTCAGCCTCTGCAGAAAGGGGCTCCAGCTGGGAATCCATAATCAATATGTGGATACAGATGATAGACTAATCCTGATCCAGGGAACCTACCAAGGGGGACCTATAATCTTGTGCAGCATGTATGCCCCTAGCTCCCCAGACCCCTCCTTTGACAGTGCACTTAGAGAACTTCCTGGAAGCTTAGCTAGTATTGTCCTCTGGAGAGACCTAAACTTGGTCCTCTGCCCCCATCTGGACATAACTTGACTGGGGAAGAATAGAAGCCCAGACAGCCACACACGTCCTCACTACTTTTAGTTCATCTGGCCTCCACAACATATGGTGGACAATACATCCAGCAGAGAGGGACTTTACCTAATTTTCCCCAGTCCATGGGACTTACAGTTGATTGGACATGATTTTTGTTTATTCCATTCTGAGCTCTCATACCTGGAATGCCTCCCTGGGCAATATCTTCATTTCAGATCATGCACCGGTAGTTCTATCCCTAGTCTGAGGAAGACACTCCACCCCTGGGAACAAATGGAGATTTAATACTAGCATCCTCCAACAGAATGACTTTAAAGGGTGAGTGCACCAAGAATTAGTCAAATAATTGGAAGGCTTTTAGCCTGAAGTTCAATGGAAGTACTCTCACATCCCTACTAAACTTCAGGCTTCCTCCTCTGCTTTGAGCATTTCGACAACACCTTCTGGGCTGTATGGCTGGTTGGGCTGGGTTCTCCCCCCCTTGCCTCCCTTGTCTCCCTTTCTCCTCCCTTGTGCCCCCTTTTCTTGCCTTCCCTTTGTCTCCTGTCTTGTTTGCTTACTTGCTTCTTATTCTGACGCCTCTTCTCCATTGTCCTCCCCGCCTCTCGTGCTTCCCTTGTTTGTTTCTCCCTCTTGCCCCATACCTCTGTCCTCTGTCATTCTTCCTTCCTCCATTTTTTTGGGTGCTTCTCCTGTTCCTCCTCTCCCCTCGCCAGCCACTACACCCTTCATTGCCCTTGCCAGCTCTGGACCGTCACTGCATCGCTACTCTTCAGGACTCCCTTCTGGTCGGACTGTGCCAGCTGATGTTCTCCTCCTGATCTCCCAACCACAAGTCTCCCTGCAGCCTGCTTTGGTTCTCGGTCACGCTGCCGGTGCTTTAGTGACATCACCTCTGCACCCGGGTTCATTTTTGCACTGTGTCTCCTTCTACTTCTGGACCCCAGCTGCACTACTGATGGCATCAGTGTCTGCCTCCTCGTCCTCTCTACTGGTGACTATTTTTACTAGACTCTTAGCTGTGGACTCATAGGTTTTATTTGGGCTTACTGCTGTCATCCTGTGTCTTATCTCCTGCATTTTATATGGAATCCTACTACTATATGTGGCAGTTTCTATGTGGATTTTCTTTCTGCTGACATTCCTCCTCTTCAGTGCCTGCTGTCTGATCATTGAGAGGACCTCTGAACATTTCAGGTCATCGGGGATGTCCCTACTTATTGGGGACAGATAGGAAGCATGCTACAGGGACTGCCCTCATAATTCCCTCTATGGGACATTCTGGTGTTTTACGGGGAACTGAAGCCATCTTCTGGGCAGTTTTCTTGACTAGTTTGCTTATCTGAGTACACGGATGCTTCTGGCTCTTACGTGGAACACTGTGATATATGGGGATGCCTGGCGAGATTGCCCTCTAGTGACGGGGACCATGCCAAACTCCTGGGACCTCTACAACTGCTCTGGAGCTTATATGTTGCACTCTTCCCCACTCATCCATGTCCCCATTCGTGGGGACTGCAGACCAACTCCAGGTCTGTGCTACACTGATGGCATTACCTCTCATACAGTGGCGATGGTCGACCACGTGGGGTCCCACCATCCCAATCTGCACTACTCAGTGAACCGGCGATGGCGGACCACGTGGGGACCCACCATCCCAAAACGTACTCTACTCCATACCATCGTGATAGTGGACCATGTGGGGCCACACTATCCCTCTCATGCACTACTCAGTGAAACAGTGGTGGCAGACCACGGGGGGTCCCACCATCCCACTCATGTTCTCTTCAGTGGTACGGCGATGGCAAACCATGTGGGGTCCCACCATCCCAACCTACTGTGCCTATGAAGGGGCACCTACTCATTGCTCAAACTCATCATCTTTATTGCTGGTGGACTCCCTTGGGGTCTTGTTCTTCTTACTTTGTACTATGCACTTCCATTACGATGGCAGACCGCGTGGCTCCCACCATCCTTAACTTGGATTGTGCAATACCATGGTGATGGTGGACCATGTGGGGTCCTACCATCCCAACCATACACGACTCACAAAGGGGCCCTACTCATAGCTCAGATGTATTTCCTAATCACTACAGGCAAACTCATGCGGGGATGTCACCCTCTGCTCCTTGGACTATTCCATACTATGGCAGTGGTGGACCACATGGAGTCCCACCATCCCAATCTCACACTACTCCAGGATATGTTGAAGGTGGACCACATAGGGTCCCGCCATCCCAACCAATCATGCCCACGAAGGGATGTCTACTCTTTGCTCAAACCTCATTTGCATTTTCTACAGGTGGCCTCACTTGGGGTCTCATCCTCCTACATTGGACTATGTACTACTACTGCAGTGGCAGACTGTGGGGATCCCGCCATCCTTACCTCAGCCAGTACAATACTATGGCAATGGCAGATCACATGGGTCCTGCCATCCCAAACATACACACCCCACGAAGGGGACCTACTCATGGCTCAGTTGTATCTTCTAGTCAGTACAGGCAGACTCACATGAGTGCTCTCCTTCCTTACTTTGTACTATTCTATACTATAGTGATGGCAGACCATGTGGGGTCCCAACATCCCAATCATGCATGCCCCACGAGGGGCCTTACTCGCAATTCCATGTCATTACAGACATATACATGTGAGTGTCTCATCCTCTTACCTGGAACTATTCAAGACTATGGCAATGATGGACCACGTGGGGTCCTGCCATCCCAACAATGGATCTCACCATTCTTATCATGGATCACGTCTTACTACAGCGATAGCAGACCTGTGGGAGGGCCCTGCCATCCTAACACAAACATGCCCACAACGGACATTACTTATTGCTCAAATGTATTTCTCTATTATCTACAGGCAGTCTCACGCGGGGGTTTCACCTCCTTACTTTGGATCATACCATACTGTGGCCATGGCAAACCCATGTGGGAGTCTCGCCATCCTGAATCCATCGTGCCCCATGAGGGGACATGTCTCATTTCTCACACGTATTTCTCTCTTCACTAAGGCAGACCCACGTGGGGGTTTCGCCTTCTTCAGTATGATCACCTGAGACCTACTGTGTCGTCTGAGCATTCAAACACTGCACTGCATCAGACTGACAAAGGGGTCCCATGCTCCAGTTAGCCCACATCTGGGCCTACCTTGCTTCATCATTCATTCACTTCTTTGACTGCAATCTCCTTGCTTTTGTTCCAGTTCCAGTCCTAGTTTCTACGCCAGACATCTCCTTGGAGTGCACCTCAATTCCTTGGTCGTCTTAGAACAATTTCTCCTCCTGACATGGTACTCGATTGTACCCTAATGTTTCAGTGGATGTACATCAGCCATGAAAGCCTCTCAGCTGAGCTACACTCCTACATCATTACTGTTCCCAGCCATGCAACGCTCTGGCCCGTTTCATCATCTATGATTTCTATGTCCCTCAAAAATTTGCAACTTTGGCATACATTCCTCAGCCATTCCAACTGTATATACACACTTTACATCTGCTTTACTCACAGCTACCTTGGACACGGATTAACCATCATCTCCATCCGGGCATCATTCCAAGTTGGATTTCTTCATCTGCTGGAACCTTCATCTTCAGTGTTGACTTCCTGCTCATCATCATCTCAAAAACAGAACTCTGGAATTGCACAAATTCTTTCTTATTCTTTTCCTGTTACTTATTGTAAAATGTCCTGTAGCTCAAATTGATTTGTGTTTTTTAGCCTTGTACACTAACCAGTGTAGAACCATGCACCTGTATTGTTGTCTGTTATGCTATTGTCTACTGTAATTTCTAACGATGCCTTTATTCAGTGTAATTAATCCTGAAAAAGGGACCCTGTTTGTCTCAGTGGGCTTACCCAGTTGACAAATTTCAGTAAATAAATAAATCAGACTGAATCCTTGGACATAACCATAACTGAAACCTTAGCCGCATTTAGGATTATTCTGCTCTGAGTATGCCCAGAAGGATGGGCAGATCAGTAGCCATGGGTCCTCGGATGTTTCCCCTCAGGAGGTTTTTTCCTCTTCTGCATGCTACTGGTCACACTGTCCGGAGTTGGGGGAGATATCACTACGCTATTTCTTTGGGCCTTAAATCTTACACCTACCCAGTATCCTACAGAGGGTGGGATATAGAGAAACACCAAAGCTCAAGTTATAAACACCAAGCATATACCATTCAGCTCATAAATATACACAAGCACTGAGCTACTACACATTGAACTGGAGGCTTTTGGCCTGAAGTTCAGTGAGAGAGATGCGCCTCCCATCCTACTTAAACTTCAGGCTTCGCTCGCTCTGCATCAAGCATTTAACAGCACCCTCCATCCTCCCTGCCTCCTCCTCCTTCTCTGGCACTCTTTTCTCACCCTCTTCACTGGGCCTTAAATCTTACACCTACCCAGTATCCTATAGAGGGTGGGATATAGAGAAACACCAAAGCTCATTATAAACACCAAGCATATACCATTCAGCTCATAAGTATGCACAAGTACTAAGCTATGTACCACAAATTGAATTTACACAAAATGAAACTCTAAAAGAAATCCACCCACAGAAGTAAACATACTGCTTATACCTCAAAACTTTAACTCACTAGGCTATTGGAGGGGACATTAAAATGGGTAGAACACAATCTGCTCCTCTACCTGGAGAGACATGTATCTCTCCCTCCATCCTCAAATAACAGATGTTAGAACAGCACTTCAGGAGCTGCATCAGTGCTGTACAGAGTATGTACACTTCAAACTAAACCAATCCTATTGGTAGGTGGTAGAGTAACTAGGAAAACTCCTGGCCCATTGCCTCTGGGCAAGGGAATTGGAGTGCTATATCCCAGTCATCCTGAAGTCAAGCGACACTTCTGTGTCTTCCCCTGCCATCATCTGTGTTGAATTCTGGAGTTTTTGTCAAGTCCTGTATTCATGGACCATCCTGCCAGTGCAGCAGTAGCAGTACTGCTGGCTACGCCGATGTCCCGGGTTTGGGAATAAGCCTGGGATGTTGGAGGGCCAGCTGGGGGGGGAGGAGGAGGATGAACCATGATGAGGACTGCTCTTCTCCTCGGGGGGAGAAATCTCTGGTGTTGACATTGCCATGCTGCAGCAAGGGTGTGTACTAGTTACTGTCTATGTCTGGGAGGTGTGGTAGATGTACGGCCTTGCTATCTTCATGTCACTGCATGCCTCGCCTCTGGGGGAGAAAATGGAAAACGGAGGTCCGTCCACCGCAGGATGGTGTCTGCCCCCAGGGCATTGAACCCATACTGCTGACTGGGCACTCACTTCAGTCACACCATTCATTCTGTGAGGGGGGAAGGGTCCCCCCCGGTGGTCCTACGCTGGGGGTTCTCGGGAGTGAGGTAAGTCATGGGGTGTGTAGTGGGGCTGAGCCGGGGAGCATGGCCTAATGGGGGCCAGTGGATACTGGAGGAAAAAGCATAATAAATTAAAAAAAAGTCCTCTATTTGTCTGAAACAAACCCTTTCCCAGAGGCAGTAGACCACTTTTATGGGGACCTCGTCCTAACTCAGACATGACCAGAGGCATCCCTACAGCTGTTCACACCTGTGACTACCAAGAAGTCATCAAGGCTATTGCTTCCATGTCCCAGGGGAAAATTCTCAGGACCATATGGCTTTAACACTGATTTTTTTACCATGTCTTTGCCCACCCAGTCTGCCCATTTGAGCTTGTAAGGTCAGTTTATGTTCTCCTAGAAGTCTGTTGCCCCTTACCCCTGACCTCCAGAATTCTTTTATGTCTATCCCATGCATTCTTAAATCTCGTGATTGGTTCAGCCCCCACCACTTCCTTTGGCAGGGTGTTCCACTTGTCCACCACCCATTCTGTGAAGAAATTCTTCCTCACGTTTCCTCTGAATAGTCTTCCCTCCTACTTCATCCCATGCCCTCTAGTCCTGGAACATCTTTTTCGCTTAAAAATAGTGTATTCCTGCACCCTGTTCCTCCCTGTAAGATACTTGTATATCTTTATCATATCCCATCTCTCCCTCCTCTCTTCCAGGGAGTACATTTTCAGTTCCTTCAACCTGTCCTCATAGGACTTGTGATGCAATCCATGAATCATCTTTGTTTGCCCTCCTCTGAACCTTCTCTACCCTGTTTATGTCCTTACATAGGTAAGGTCTCCAGAACTGTACACTGTACTCCAGGTGGGGCCTAACTAGTGTCTTGTATAGTGGAATTATGACCTCCCTTTTCCTGCTGGTGATGCCCCTGCCTATGCATCCCAGCACCTAGATTCTCCTGGATTTCAATGAAGCCTGGGCAAAAGGGGCACTGCCTCTCCCCTTTGTTATGCAGGCCTTCATCACTTTGATACCAAAAAAAAGCAAGGATAGCATTCTGTGTTCACAATTTCACCTTATCTTGCTAATAAATATAGATAACAAGATCTTTGTGAAGGCTTTGGCCCATTGTTTAGAACCCATATTAGGATCCCTACTACACCCAGATCAGGCGGGCTTTGTCACGAGGCATTTTGAGTCTGATAACACCAGACACATCACTTACCTTCTGTGGCAAGTTAGATGATCACCTGAGCCCACTGCCACCCTGTCACTGGATGCTGAAAAGGCCTATGACAGTGTGGTGCGGGTGTATCTCTTGACATCATGTCATGATTTGGCCTCCCTCCCCAATTTGTGGATCTGGTGAAACTCTTATATGTGAACCCATTTACTACTGTGCTTACCAACTCAGTGATCTCTCAACCCTTCCCTTTGCACAGGGGGACAAGGCAGGTGTGCCGTCTGTCCCGCATCCTCCTTGCAATGGAACCTTTGGCACTTAAACTCCCATCCTCTCCCACCTTCTCAAGTATACTAGTTGGTGTCCCACACAAGGTAACTCTTTTTGTGGATGACATCACTCTGTTCCTCACTGACATCCCCAATTCTCTGTCTTCCCCACTGGACATCATCCAAGAGTGTGCACTATTCTCTGGATACAAGCTAAATAGAGCCATGTATCAAATGTTACCCTTCAGTAACCTTTGCACTCAATCTCTGTTCACGTTCTATCTTTATTAGTGGTTCACAGATGAAGAAGGTGTAGTATGCCTGGGAATTCAAATTATGTCCACCCTCTTGGCCACTGTATCAGCAAGTAGCAGCATCATGCTAAATAATTAACGACTAACATAAATGCTTGGAAATCTGCTCTGCTGTCCACATGGGGCAGAATTAATGCACTTAAAGTGGTAGCCTTGCCCACTATGCAGCACATCCTGGACAACTTGTGAATTAAGTTCCCAGCTTCCTTCTTCCATTCTCTCATCTCCAAAATGTCAGCATTTATTTGGAATTGCAAAAACCCTAAGATTAAACTGCACACCATGATCAGGCACTTGAGGGAGGGGTTTTTTGGCTTGCCCAATTTAAAACAGCAGCATTACCATGTAGTGTTGAGACATGCTGTCACCTGTCTTAGACCTTGTACTGCTTTCACCCAGATGGTTAGCTATAGAGTTGATGCAGGGAAACCTTACCTTCCCTGTCTCTCTTCTCTTTCCGGAGTAGAAACTGCCTCAGGATGTAGCACCCAGTGCAAGACACACAAAAACAATTTGGACTTGATATTCCTCTAAAGTATGGTGGACTATATGGCCCACACTCGTCCTCTGTAGGGCAGCCAGACCTTTGTCACTGGAAGCAAACCTCTGGCACAGGAGCAGTGGGGAAAGGGGCATCATGTCTGTGGAGGACCTATACCACCCCACACTAGGGTGTTATACCTCCTTCACTGAGCTATCCCCAAACCCATTTTTTGGAGATATGTCCAGCTGAGGACCTATTAAGGGTGAAAATCTTCAGGACCCACTCTGTCCCCTCAACTGTGCCTCTTAGAGAACTAGTTAGACACCCTTCCGTCCCTTAAACGAGTCTCCCCCAAGATAAAGGCCCTACAGTCCACACTGACACAGTATGCACTGGAAGAGAAGTGGAGATGGGGAGATATGATAGAAACCTTCAAGTATCTTAGGAGCATAAACAAAGTGCAAGTGGGCAACATCTTACAGTATAGATGTACAAGGATGAGGGGGCACGATATGAAATTGGAGAGGGGCAGGATAAAGTAGAATGTGAGGAAGTTTTTCCTTCACAGAAAGGGTGGTGGATGTAGCCAGGAGGTGGTGGGAGCTAGCACAATGGGGGGATTCAAAAATGCATGGGATAGGCATAAAGGAACCCTAGAGGTGGGAAGGAGAGGCTAAAGCCGATGACCAAGTAGGGTCAGGGGCTGCTGATGCAGGTCAGGAACTTGGGCAGACTGGATGGGCCTGGCAGTCCTTACCTGCATCAATTTCTATGTTTCTATGTTTCCAAGACCCTTTCCTGTTTAGTGACTGTCAATACTTCTCCCCGGTTTTATACTCCACCTCTGGGTTTTTGTGCCCTAGGTGTTTGATTTCGTACTTTTTCACATTGAAACCCAGCTGTTATACCCTTGGCCATTTGTCTGGTTTTCTCAGGTCTCTGCACATTCTCTCCACCCCCTCCAGAGTGTCTACCATATTGCAGATTTTGGTGTCATCTGCAAAGAGGCTCCCTCCCCTCAGTTGATAAGGCCCTTGCCTACTTCAGAGAAGTCTGTCTTGTAAACTGGAACACTTTTGCCCACTCAAACAAACCAGAATCAGAGGTAACCACTTACCTTGGATAACCGCTGAACTTCTGGCCTGCCTCAGGGCTAGAGATTGAGCCTGGAGATCTATGTAATAATGGCAAAAGCCTAAAGGCGATCGCCGTTATCAAGTCAGAGTGGCGAAAAATTTTTTGGGCACTCTTGACACTCCGGCACACAGCACAATGGTGCTGGGGACTTTGTTTTTCACTGTTTTATATGGGAGGCTGTGCTCCCCGCACCCCCTCCACGGGAGGGCTTTGCCCCCTGCCCCCCCACTAAAGGATTCTCATCTCCAGCAGGGTGTATGTTGGGGGGGGTGAAAACAGTAAAAAAATAAAACGGTCAGGCCGGGCTTAACAAAAACACACCAGCACCTGGACCCGAAACCAGTACCCTGCCAACCAGCGCCAGCAACCCACCCTCATGCCACAGGGTTGGCTCAGCAACTGACCATGGCACAATCTCTCACATTCCATCCCATCCCTTGTGAGTGCTCACCCCCCCACACATACACATAGCGACATCCCGTCACTATGTTTGCCAACCCCCCCATCTGGTCGCCCTACCATACCCTAGCCCTACACGGATGCGCTAGGGAGTGGGTCACTGTTATTGTCGGTGCGTTTTCCCCAGTGCCCTAATCACGGGTACCTGAGCCTGGAAGCGTCATAAAGCTACCCAGCATCCTAGTGACCTTGCGAACTACCGTATGGTCAGAAATGCTTGCACCAGGGCTGCAAGGTTAGCCAAGTCAGAATATTTCAAATCTGTCTTCATCACCAACATAAATTCCTTTTCAAAGTTCTGGAAGGTGGTCCACACCCTATTTACCCCCTCATCTCGCCCACTGACCTGGTACTTAAAGTAAATAGCTTACTAGTGTCCAACCCACCAGCTGTAGCTACGTAATTTAACTCCTACTATACCTTCTGTGCCACTGAGCTTCTGAAATTCCTCCCCTCCTCCCCACTCTCTACCGGTGTGCCCCCTCCACCACCCTTCCACCTTCCCTTCTCTTTTGTTACTATAACCCCAAATGATGCCCTGAGTGCCCTCCTCACCATCAGCCCCTCTAAAGGTGCCTCCCCTGATGGCATTGACCCAAAACTCCTCTCTCTGTCTGCTTCAGCCATTCCCTACCCTCTCTCAATAATATTAAATCTCTCATTCTCTACTGCCTCAGTCCCCTCATCATGGAAACATGCTGTGGTCCTCCCTCTACCCAAAGGGGGTGACCTCTATCCCCTGGTAATTATCACCCCATTTCTCTCCTTCCTACCCTTACCAAGCTTCAAGAACACATTGTCCTCTTCCTAATCACCTCTTTTCTATATGACACCTCTTTTTTCACCCCTTTCCAGTCTGGTTTCAGGAAAAAACACTCAACCACCACCTCTCTCCTATGGCTTACAGACTCCGTCCTAACCAGGATGGGCAATGGCCAAATTATTTCTGCCATTTTTGTCGATCAGGCCAAGGCCTTCCACACCATCTCTCACTCCCTTCTCCTCAACTCACTCATGGCAGCTGGCCTGTCTCCCTCCATACAAACTGGGTTCAAGGCCTACCTTATTGGACAGAACCCAATCAGTTAAGATCTTGGAACCACTTCCCCTCCCAATTAGCACTGGAGTCCCCCTGAGCTTGGTACTAGGGCCCCTCCTATTCTCCATCTTCTTAAATGACCTTCCCTCTGTTTGCTCCCCATCCTCTGCTAAACATATATGTGCCAGATGATACAGTCCTGTATGCATCTGGCTCCCGTCCTGATGAGGATACAACCAGCTTACAGCAAGACTTCAACAAGGTTCAGCTCTGGTTTGCTAACCATCAGCTTTTCCTCAATGCCAAGAAGACTGTCTCATGCTCATGAGCTTTGGACACATGGCAGAGACTCTCTGGCTTCCTCTCCTACCACTTTCCCACCCTTAATGGGAATTTGTTTGAGGACACATCCTCCTTCTGGTACTTAGGTGTTTGGCTGGACCAACATCTAAACTTCTCTAGACATATTGACGCCATCCAGAAAAAACTACGCCCCAAGCTTGGTGCCCTGTTCAGGAACCGTAGTTGCATCCCTCCTACAGCTAGGCATGAACTTGTTCAGAAGATGATACTGCCATTTTGACTACTGTGCAGTAGTCTATGGTGCTGCCACTAAGTCCTCTCTGGCCAGACTGGACACCCTCTTCAGTTCCTTCTGCCACTTTGCCCTGGATGCTCCCCTTACACCATCACTGTGATCTTTTGCGTGCCCTATCCTTCCCCTCTCTTACAAATAGGAGACTCTCCCACTGTGCTAAATTCACCTCCATGCACTGGTTGGGTGAGCTCCTTCTACCTCACCTCCTCTCCTCCTTTAACACCTCCCACCCTCCATTCCATAGATCAACTGACTCCGTACCCTGGTTGTCTCCACAAATCCACCCAAATTGGCCAGTCCAGTTACTTTCACTGCCTCCCAAAAATGTGGAATTTCCTCCCCCTTCAAATCTGGCATGCATCCCCCAACTGTGCCTTTGGAGAACTAGGTAGACACCCTTCCGTCCCTTAAAAGAGTCTCTCCCAAGATAAAAGCTCTACAGTCCACACTGACAGGTTCCACTCCATCTGTAGGCCACTAAGGAGGCTTGGGAGTGAGAACTTGACCTCTCCATCTCTCAAGAAGAATGGGGAATCCTTTGGCCCCATATCTGTAGGTCTTCATGAGTAGTCCAAGCCAAAACATTATAGTATAGGATCCTCCACAGGGCATATAAGACCCCTTTGTGGTTGTACAAAGCTGGCTTATGATTGAATAGTGACTGCTAGAGTGCTCCTCCCTTAGGAATCCTCTCTCACATTCTCTGGTATTGTCCATCTCTGGAAGACTATTAGGATGCAATCTGGGTATACTGCAGGAGATCACCCCACTACTCAGGGAAAGGATCTTCATTTTGTTATACTGGGTATTCTACCACCTGGCACATCCCCTTCACCCACACAGATTCTGTGGGCTGCAAGAGCCCAAGCTGCTGCCAAAAGAGTAAGCTTACAGTGCCGGAGGGACCCAGGGCTGCCTACTTTTTCAGAGTGGGGAAACCTCTTCTCTCTCACAGTATGATATAAGAAGGTAGCCCATCTTGCAGTGGGCAAGCTTCCCGCTTATGACAAAATAATGGGGCCCCTTCCTACTTCAGAAACAAGCAAAGTCACTTGTAATCCCCCCATACAGGTGAGCAGATGACATAGAACAACCCTACTCAACACTACTTCTCTTTCGTGCTCTCTAATAGACAGATCCATATTTGTTCCTCCTCCTGTGCTGATGACAGTTATGAGAATGTTCTCCCCCTCCACATAAGATTAGCAAATCTACCTGATAATTAATCTCCCCCGACAATGGTAGTCATGATTCCCTGATTTTGTCCTTCTTTCCAGAGCAACCAACTGTACCTCTACTTTAGCACTCTTAACCTTCTACCCTGGCCCAACTAGCAGACATTATTTATTTATTTGAGTTTGGTAACCGGTAAGACCACTGAGACAATTACAGTCACTTTTTCAGGGCTGACCTGGGGTACACTGAAGCAAATACAGGTTGTACAGAGATTCAGTGAAGTATAGCAGTAAACAATGACAGTAGCAACAGTAGTGTCTATTATCTAGCACTGTATGGAGAACTACAAGAGTTAGACCTTCCAGTGCCAGTTGCATTTCGTGCACTACTCACAAACTCAGTGAAAATAATTCCAGTGATCACAGTAAAGGATTTGAACAGTGTATTTTACCATGTTTTATACTTTACTCCTGTCCTGGAATTAAATAAGTTTAGATGGTTGATGAATTTAACAATGTAGCTGCTTTTGAATACACATTTACTGTGCCTGTGTAACGTGGTAGAACTGTACTGCATACTTAATGCCTTGAACTGTATTAAAAGTTAAAATCAATAAAAACTTTTAATGGAAAACAAAGTGACTCAATACTATCCTTGGACCTGGGATCAAACAGGGTTTTTAAAAGCATTTTAAAACCATATTTAATGTAAATGCAAGGTCTGTTTACTGATTTTAATCTGAACTAAGCTCTGAAAACTGCTACAGGCCATATTATGGATGGAGTATTAGAGTGCAAGAGTATTAACATAAAACTGAGATTGTTTTCTCAGAAAGTTGAACAAGTTGGTCCTCTTTGAAGCACTGTCAGTTCCAGAGTACCTCAACTGTTTTTACAAAGAAGAAGTAAAAACATAACAGCATAACTCCTAGTTGGGCAAGCACTCCAGGGAACTGCAGCTCCACCCCAGGCTTCAGCAGACTGTCCCTCGCAGGGCTGGCAGTGCCCTTCTCTGAGGACATACAGCACCCTGTTAACCTTCAGAGGGTCACTCTCTGTGGAAATGCTGCACCACATGTGATTCCCATCTACTAAGTGGGGTCTGGTGCACTGCCAGACAATTTTGCTCTCTCGCCGAGTACTGCAACATCTACTGTATTGAGCTGCCTGCCATATTGCTGTTTGAACTGTGGCTGGTTTGCTGTCCTGTGGATTCCAGGGAAGTTTGACTCTCCTGCTGAATAGGGTCAAGTGTGTTGCCTGACTATTTTGCTGCCCCCCTGAGAACTGCCTGTTATGCTGCCCAGTGATTTTGTTGTCCTCTTCACCCAGCCATATCCAGTATGCTGCCTGGCAGCTTTACTAGTGTGTCGCTCAACAACTTTGCCCTCAACCCTGAAATAGGTCTGCTCTGCCTTATGGGTTCAACCAGTTATTAGAGTAAGCTACTATCCACCTGGATCATGTCCTCTGGGACAAATATTTCTTAAGAGCAGGTAGGTAGGGTTGGAGAGGGGGGCAAAAGGATGATGTACTCCCAGGACTGTTCTTTAGACATGGGGCTACATAGAAACATAGAAATTATGTAAGCAGATAAGGACCACTAGGCCCATCTACTCCATGTAAGCCCTATACTTGTTTGTATAGGGCTTTGAGGGTTGAGGTGTGAGAACAGTCAGTTTCATAGGTCCATTTTCAGATGAATTACCATGCTTCTGGAGTGAGAAGAAACAATACTTTTGTTTTCTTGAGATCAGTGCTGTGAGTGTTTGAGGTGGGGTCAGTGAGTGCTGTTACTGGGTGGAATAGTACTGTGCCTGTTTATGGGATCTTTACAGTGACTTGGGGTGGTCTGTACTGTGACTGGTAAGGGAGGACCAGTTAATTGAGGGTGAGAGTCAGACACAACATTACGTCCAGGGCTACCAGGAAAATTGTTGTGTCCCAAGCCAAGGGGACCCACTTTGAGGGCTAATGTCATTCCAGGCTACTGCTGAAACTTGGTCTGGGTAGGTGTGGTTTTGCTCTTTCTTGCTTATTACTTGGGAGGAGGGGGTGGTGGTGGTTTCACACAGCCATGGATGGGGAGGCATGTCAAACACAAGCCTAGAGATGAAGCTAAAGGAAAAACAATTACACATACAGTTGCAGCAATTGGCATGGTCAGATATTTCCAGATATTTTGTGATATTTTTTAAAGCAGTTATTTCTGGTGGTCTGTGACATGGTTGGGATAAGACCCTGTCCCATTTGCTATGCAGAGAGAGTTAAAAGCAAGGATCTGTTCTGTCCTCTCCTTTTCTGTCACTTTTCTATCTCTTGCCTTTTTGATTGCACAATTAAATTTCCTTGTGGTATGTAGGAATTGGCCCCGCAATTTCCCCCATTATCTTTCTTCCTTCACTTGCTGTTTCCATTCTCTCTCTCTCTCTGTCACTAAGGTCCAAAGACATGCAGCACACACAAAACAAACAAGCATACAAACAAAAAACAAAATAAAAACAGAGCACATAGATGGTGTCCAGTAGCTTTAATGCAGATTCCACAGTCCTCTTGCAGACATAGATAAGTAAAAGGCAGTACAGAAAATACAGCAAAATATTACACTCTGCTTTACTTTTAGTCGAGCTACTATTGCTTGAAGTTCTATTCTTTCTTTCTTCCCTTGCTTCTCTGTGGTTAAAGAGGTGTATATATATGAATTTGTATGTGAAACTGGGATCTCCTAGTTTGCAAATGTATATAATTATACTGTTGAGATGAATGAAGACAGCTACTTGGGTTTGTTAGAGTTAACAATTTTTTGGAACACAGGGGGTTGACCTTGAGACACTTTTGACCCTTCACAAGTTTGTTGTCAGAGTTGTCAGCAGGAAGCCAGCTCTGGACAGAATGTATTAATTGGTGGCAACTGTTAATAGAGAAGTAAAGCCAGAGATTTCCAAGACAGAACCTTTTGTTCCCAACTTTGCCCAGTTAGCTACTCCACTCATTGAACTCATAAAAAAAACTGATAACATTTTATTTTTATACAGGAGCAAATCATTTGGGATACGATCCCTGTTTTCAATAAATGCCCTGTACATTACACACACAATACAGACATTTACATAAACCCATTTATAACAATATGAAATTATATAAAATTGTATTGCACACAGTTAGGTAGATATCATTGTTCTCAGGTGTAGCAATTACAGGGGGTACTCAAAGATTTCCATAATGCAGTTTGAAACTCATTTACAGAGTTTTTTTGCCTTTAGTTCTATATCCATTATATTCCAAGACTTAGCCATACTCATTTGTGCATGGCTTCACCAAACCTATTATAAAGCGTGAGTAGGGCAAGTTTGAAGCATTTGACCTTAAAATGTGCTTTTTGTCACTAGGTGATTCTGTTGTTATCAAGTGACTCAATGGATGGATAACTTTAGAGTTAAAAAGTTTATAACACCATGTTAACCAATTAAATTGCCTCCTTTCTTCTGGACCTAGTCAGTTCAAGGCCTTGTAGATCTTTCAGTGATGGGTACCGAATTTACTATGATTTATAAGTCTAGCTAGTGTATAGTAGGTTTGGTTTATTTTCTTTAGAGCAGTTTTAGTTGCATTTCTGTAAATTAGTCCACCATACTCTAATAATGGAGTCAATAACTGTTGAGTTAATTTTAGTGTACCATCTTTTGTAAGGCACGTGGAAATTCTCCTTATTGCCCCAGGCCTTTGATTAGTTTTCTTAACCACTGATTCTATATATTCTATGTATGACAACTTACTATCTACAAGAACCCCCAACTATTTATAACATGTCCATTTGTTGCTTGTAACCCACTACTAAATTTAATATTTAACTTCCAATCCGATACTTCCCTTGTTCCAGTAGAAAAATTGATATATTGAGTCTTACTACCATTCATCAATAAACCTAATTATCAAACCCTAATTCCATTATGGACAAATCATCCTGAAGCTTCTGCTTCAGTGAGGTGCAGCTGGCTGTGGATGCCACCAAAACGGTGTAATTCATGTACAGATGGACCTCACTATTAACCAATGCCCCAGGCAAAAATGGTACCCAAATAATGTGAAATTATCCCCAGTGTGTGGTGGGGCTTTTCAGGCCATCAAGGCTACATTATGTTCAGCAGCTGTTTTAAGAAGTGCAGACTTTGAGAAACAATTTCTGTCACAGACAGATACATCATAAGTAGGCCTTGGTGCAATCCTGACTCAGAATATACAGTAGATGGGAAGGAATATCCCTTTCTGTATATCAGTAGGTAACTGCAGGACGGAAAGAAAAAAGTACTTCATTATTGCAAAGGAATGTCTTGCTGCAAAGTGGGCAATGGATCCCTTAAGTTTTATCTGCTAGGAGCTGACTTTGTACGTAAAACAGATCACAATCCCCTCTGTTGGCTTAATCAAGTGAAGGATAAACATCTCCGAATCACAAGGTGGTACCTAGCACTACAGCTTTTAAATTCAAATCGATGCACAAATCAAGAGAAGAGAATGTCAGTGCAGATTTTCTGTCAAGATATGGTTTGGAAATTGAGAATTCAGAAGGTTGAACAAATGCGTGAGCTTAACTGAATCATTTGCTATAAATGGTGTTATGAAAAATGTTGATACTGCATATGCCAAGAACTATAAACATTATAAAGTAATCTTTGCCCCTGGCCCCTCACTCTTATCCTTTGAAAAATCTGTTCAGGTTGACTTAGACAACTTACAAAAAGGATTCTTCACTAATCAGCTGGACATGAGTCAGATGAAAATTGTATCTATGCCTTTTAGTACAACCCATTGGCTTCACTCACCCCTTCTACTATGAAGCTGTGTTCCTTATCTGGTACTATCATTGACTCCATAACTTCTTATAAATATCTAGGTGTGATCCTTGACAACATCTTGATTACTCCCTCCACATTAACTACATTGTGAGTAAGTGTTTCTTTAAACTCTGGGCACTTTACAGGTTAAAAAGTTGTCTTCCTTGTAATACAAGAAAAACTGTAGCTGAATGTTTCCTCTTCCCCTACTTGACTATGGTGATGTGATATTCTCTAGAGCATCTAACACTACACTGTCTAGGCTCTCCCCTCTTTTCAACACCCACTGTAGATTTGCTTTGGCTTGCCCTCCCTAAACCCACCACTTTACTATGTACAAAGAGTTTGATTGGGCCTCACTTGCTCCTGTGAGGCACTCTGTCTGTACTGCTTTGACAGCTGCTAAATTCTGGCTAGGTAGAAAACCAAAATACATCACTGAGATATTCAATCATTCCTCCAGTGTATCCTATTCCTTACAGTCGGAGGAAAGGAACTGATTCCAAGGCCCTGATATAGACACAATGCGGGCCAAATCTCAATCAGCTGCAGACTTGCTCACAGTTGAAATAGTCTCCCTACCTCACTCACATGAATCTCAAGTCTCCAGTCCATGAAGGCCAAGTTCAAGGAGTTCTTCAAGGCCCCACAAAATTGTCAAAACTCTCTAGAGGTAGCATTAAATAACTTCTATCGGGGGTCCATAGTTTGGTACATAGTGTGTTGCCTGGTCCTGGGTGCCATCCTGAGCCATCTTAAGTAGGAGTCCCCCTTCCTTACTGTGTGATTTTGTACTTCCTTTTGATTTTTTGGAAAACTGTCGACAATTAATATTATAGAATTTACTGTGCTGTTCAGCTCGTTCCTTTGTCCTCCAGCAACATTCTGAAGCATTTGTATTCATCTGTTTCTGCACAGTCTGTAAATGCTGTTGACCCTTTTATAGTTGTATAGCAAGTGAAGAATTATCTGCACTAGCCAGGGCATGTAATCTCTGCTGTACCACTTTGTGGTTGCTATTGTATACCCTCGGTGTATTGTAACATTATTTGTTGATTCCTTTACTGTGAATTACTGTATCTGTGCCCACTAGGGCATGTTCTGCTATACCATTTCATGGTTGTTATTATATACCCCCTGTTTACTGCAACATTGTTTATTTGTCAGTTTATCATTATATTTTGTGTCTATATTGGAATTGGTTGTACCATGTCTCCTGTTATCTCCCATTCTCCCCCACCCCAGGTTGCAGCTGGAAACAAGCACTATGAACATTTCTTGCTTACCTGGTCTTATAAATAGATAAATACACAACCAACCAACCAACCAAAGAAAAGAGAAGTTGTGGTTAGCTTTACTCTATAAGGTAATCAAGCAAAACACTTCTGAAACCCTCAGTAGTCTTTTGGTTTTACAGTCCCATGTGTTCATTCATTGAGGAATGACCAACACCCGTGGATTGAAAATACTCAGTGTAAACAACAGACTTGTTGCCATGTCATTCTAGTTTAAGGCAGCTCAATCCTGGAACACAAATCTCAAAAAAAATCATCTTTTAAGTTGCATAAGACAATTGCAACAGGCTTTGAAATTAGACATTACTAATGTTGCACTTGAATTAGTTAATATCAGCTGTGTCTTTTGTACTGTAATGGAACTGTATTTATACAGAGGATAACATTGAAAATAGGGCCATATTGTCCATAATGGACAAATCATTATTAAAAGAAAGCATTTATTTACTTAACTATCTACTCTAAGGGCCAACATTTCAATCAAAGGGCCCCAGATTGTGGGGCTTGTAGAGGTGCAGTTTTGCTGCATGCTGTATACTCTGCTTCAGGTCACTTACGAGAAAATTTACCCACAGCTATACAGTGGAAAAGTAGCACAAACAGTAATGTTAATTCCTGTCTACTGTCTACTGAGTGCCATAGTTGCATAACTAAAAATCCCAATTCTGTCATGCTCTACAGTGGGAACATTTTCCTTGCAGTAGCGCATTGTGCCAGAACTGAGCAGTTGAAAATACATTCCTGGCTCTGTTTTGAGGTACTGTATAGACAAAAAGTAATGCAGTATGGGGACACATGTAGTGTCTATCATGGACAGTACACTTACAGTATGCGGCATGTGAATAGAAGGTAGCTGAGGGATATAAAAATCAGTTCTAGGGATGTGGATATGTTGTTCAATCCACACTGTCTGGCAGGTTCCTTGCCGCTTTAAATCTTGCTAGAAGGTCTTCAAGCTGGCTCCTTCTACCCACCCGGTAAAACCCTCAGCTCCACCCCATGACTCCAGATCTTCCTTACCACTTGGAGGTCAGGTTCCTCCTTAGCACTCTGCGTTTTAGGCTGGATTCACACTCTTGGATTTCCTGAAGCAATTTTAAAATTTACAAGACTACGGTCTGCGTCTTCCCTCACGGCTGTGATTGACAAATCGATCCCGGCTTCGTCGGTGCTCTTGTGGGCAGAAGATGTCCCAGACCGATCTGCACTCCACAGCGTCGTCCTATTGCCTAGGGCTTGGCCATGATTCGCAGACCTGTGAATTGTGCAAGTCCTTCTTAGCTTTGGTCTTGGAGGACCGCATGCCAGACTACTTCTTGGGCACCCTTAAAATGGTACCCGCCAGTCAAGTCTAAGGAGGCCCATTGGGCGGTGTCGATGGTGGCAGACTCATGGAGCAATTGGAGCAGATGATCGCTTCGAGGAGGAGGTGGCCCAGGCCATCTTCTTTAGCTCGCCACAGCATTTATCCCGCTCCTGGGCTCCTCCTACTGCTTCTTTTAGAGCTTTGTCAGTCCTCTCTACTACGGGAGAAGGGCCTTGGGACATTCCAGTCGGTCCAGGAAGAAGGACTGTAAAGGTAAGTCCCATCGTTGACGTTCATGGGAGTGGGAGATATCCCCTTCACTGGACCGTCGACTCTAGACTTCGGTTGAGGTTGCGGCTGCAGCCGCTGGCTTCACGGTGTCCCCCTCAGGTCAGCCGGCTGAGACATCCGTCGACACGGTCGAGATTTTTCTCGACCCATCAGACGGTTTGTCGACTGGAGAAGCAGACAACCCTTCTTCACCGGGTTCCCCGGTGGTTACTGAGACTTGCCCATGCCTCCTGTGCTGAAGTCCTGGTCAAGGTCTCTGGAATTAAGGAGGGACGGGTTTCCGTCCCTCTCTGACCACCCTTGGAATCCCCTGAAGGTCTTGGTCCTCTTCCAGGTCCAGCCGATCCCTCACGATCAGCAGGTCTCGGTCTCGGCACCATGGAAAGCGGTGTCGCCGCTCATCCTTGTCGTCCTCTTCAGAGGATAGGCTCTGGTGCAAGTTGCATCAGCGCTATGAGGATTTGATGTTGCAGCAACTTTTATTGACCGGTAACAAGCCGACTCTGTCGCCTTCTCCGGCCATTAAGTGGCTGTCACCGGAGTGACTGAAACAACCCCTCATGGTGATCGAGAAGCCGACCCCGGCACCGGTTGTTAGTACAAACGGCTGCTCCACCTATTGTGGTGGAACCCCCACCTCCTAACCGAAGACTTGGGCCCGACCGAGATTCGGTCAGGTCAGAGCTTACCCCATAGGTTGTCGGTCACCCTCACTCCCGATCGACCTCGGCAGGTGGAGGTGGCTCAGGCACTGGCAGCTGTTCACAAACTTCTTGGAGTCTGACAATGACTCCTCCCTGTTCTCCAGGCCACTTGACCTGGAGTCTGCAGGGGGCCAGTCGGTGTCGAGAGCCATCCTTGTTTTGGGTTTGCTTGACTCATCTTAGAATCCACTGGGATGCAGCTCGAACCCATTTCAAAACAGGCCAAGTATCCCTTATGGAGATACTGGACCAGGGGACTCCCCTCGGAGGCCTTTCTCGGTGGTGAAGCCATTGTTGGCCCAGCCCTGGAGTTGTGTAGACCAGCGTCTTGTCCCGCCTTCAGCCAGGATGGCTCTGAAATCACGCAGTCCCCACCAGTTCACTCTCGGTTTCTTGGAGCACCCCTCTGCGGAGGGTTAGTGACCGATAGCATCTTCGGTGTTCGGGAATGCTTAGGATAGTGGACAAACCACCTCATAAGGAATCCAAAAGTTGGATTACTTGGGGAGAAGGTTTACGCTGCTTCCTCCCTAGGCCTTTGTCAGGCTAGCTCGGCACTTCTGATAGCACATTTCTCACACGCCCTTATGGGTTCCCTGGATGAGGAGATTCCTCATCTTCCAGCTGACCTTCAGATGATGGTCAAGCAGGTGTGGGATCAGTGAAGAACGGTGGCAAAACAACAGCTCCATACTTCGTTGCACATTGGTGATTCTTGTGCCCGATCAGTAATGGCTGCAGTGGCCATGCACCGCAGAGCTTGGCTGCGGATCTCCACCTTCACTGTGGACACCCAGCACAAGCTGCCAGACGTTCCCTTCCTGGGCACTGACTTGTTCGGGCCGTGGGTGGAAGGCCATCTCCAGAGGATCGAGAAGTCCAATGCCACCTTGGACTCTGTCACGTCTGTCCAGAAGGACAAAGGCCACCAGCAGCAGCGTAAGCCCTTTCACCCTTCTGCCCCCGTGGCACATCTGGCCCAGCAGCACCAGCACCAGGGCCAGCAGGCACACACTTGGCACCCTAAGGCCAAGTCTGCCACTTCCTCCAGTAGGAAGCCTGGAGGCAAGGGTCCAGGAGGTCCTTCAGCGGGCCCTTCCTCCAAGCCTGCCCAGTGACTGGTTGAGGGGTGTCACTCCCAACCTCGTCACTCCTCCCCAGGTTCCCCCCGTGGGGGGGACAGCTTTGCCACTTTTTTTCTGCCTGGTCTGCTATCACCACGGACCACTGGGTACTAGAAGTGGTAGGCAGGGGTCTGCTCTGGAATTTGAGCAGTTCCCTCCCTATCGAGCCATTGCCACATGGGGGGCAACGGGTTCCACAGCCTCTCTGTCAGCTCGTCGAGCTGACATTGCCTTGTTCCTCCAGAAGGAGGTGATCGAAGAGGTGGCGGACCCTCCTCCAGACCCAGGGTTTGTGTCCAGGTACTTCCTGGTCCCAAAACAGATGGAGGGCTGGTGCCTCATTCTCAACCTGCACAACCTGAACAAGTTCCTAAGGCCGCGCACCCTCAGGATGGTCACTCTGGCTCAGATTATTCCATCCTTGGAACTAGGCTTGTGGTTCTGTTCTCTGGACTTTCAGGATGTGTTCTTTCACATCCCAATCTGTCCATCTCACCAGCGATTCCTCCACTTCAGAGCAGAGGGATCCCTTTACGAGTTCTGGACCATGTCCTTGGACTCTCCAGCTCCCAGGTCTTCACCAAATGCATGGACAGTGGTGACAGCTTTCCTGTGGCGCTGAGGGGTCCGGGTGTACCCTTACCTGGACGACTGGCTGATTGCAGCCCCCTCCAGGTTGGAGGTGGAGTGGTCCAGGGATCTGGCCCTCCAGGTCTGCTCTCAGATTGGCCTCCTCATCAACGAGGCCAAATTGAACTTGTGCCTTCACAGGTGATTCAGTTCTTCGGGCAGAGCTCGACTCTCTGAGCCAGAGCCCGGCTCCCGGCGGACAGGGCCGAGGTCCTTTCCTCCTTTGCCCAGTCATTTCTGGTTGGGCAATTGCACCCTGCCCAGGACTTCCTGTGCCTTCTGGGCCTCATGGTGGCCTGCACCAGTGTGGTCCATTGGGCCCGCTGGCATATGCATCCCCTGCAATGGGGACTAGCCAGCCAGTGGTCACAACGCTCTGGTCCTCTGGACCAGCCGGTGACGGTGACCCAGGAGATGTGGGACGGCCTGCAGTGGTGGCTCGACCCAGCTCATCTGCAGGAGGGTATCCCATTTGTCCGCCCCAAGCCGACAGTCACATTAATGACCAACGCCTCTCTGATGGGTTGGGGTGCCTATCTGGGGGAGTTCAGGGCCCACGGCCTCTGGTCCCCTCAGGAGTCTCGATGCCACATCAACCTGCTGGAGCTTTGAGCGGTCCAACTAGCCCTCACTGCCTTTGCTCCATTTGTACGAGTCAAGTGGTTCAGGTCCAGATGGACAACACTATGACCATGTACTACCTCAACCATCAGGGTGGGACGCACTTCTTGCCTCTGTGCAAGGAGACTCTCCTCATTTGGTCTCTCGTGATCAGCCTGGGGGTGGATTTCCTAGCCATCCATGTGGCAGGAGCCTCCAACAGTCTGGTCGATGCCCTCAGCCAGATAGGTGCTGCATCTCACGAGTGGTCTCTCCTGCCGGAGACAGTACAAGATCTGTTCTCCCATTCGGGCACCCCTCAGGTGGACCTGTTTGACTCCAGGGAGAATGCGAAGCTGAGGCTGTTTCATGCCGGCCCCCCTCAGCAGGGCTCGCTGCAGGGTGTCTTCTCAAGGCCATGGACCCGGGCCTCTTCTACACCTTCCCTCCATTTCCCTTGATCCACAAGGTGCTTCTCAAGGTGAAAGGGACAAGGCGCAGGTGATTCTGGTAGCCCCAGACAGACCCCTCAGTTCTGGTATCCAGATCTCCTCAGCCTCAGCTCCAGGCTCGGGGTGGCTTCCAGCCCAGCCCGGACCTGATCTCAGTCAACAAGGGGAAGGTACTCCATCCGGACCTTCAATCCCTGCACCTGATGGCCTGGTTCCTGAGCGGCTAGAGTTCCAGGCCTTGGGTCTTTCTGACGAGGTCCTCAACATCGTTGAGGCGTCCCGTAAGGAGTCGACCAGAAAATGCTATGCCTTCAAATGGAAGAGATTCTCCATTTGGTGTCAGAACAAGGGGTTGGACCCTTCTTCCTGTTCCTTGGCTAGCATTCTGGACTACCTGTGGTCCCTTTCTCAGCTAGGGCTTCGGTCGACGACCCTTAAGGTGCACCTGGCAGCCATCTCTGCTTACCGGGCGCAGGCCGGCAAGCAGTCGGTGGTGCAGGAGAAGGTGGTCGGCGCTTTTTCAAAGGCCTTGATCACATATCCTCCAGTGCGAGAACCTCCACCTCCATGGGATCTACTGCTGATATTGGCTAAGCTCATGGGCAAGCCATTTGAACCGATGCACAGGTGTGACATCTCTCACCTGTTGTGGAAGACCGCCTTCTTGGTGGCTATCACGTCAGCCAGAAGGATGGGAGAGCTCCAGGCACTTTCCATCGAGTCTCCTTATCTGGTCTTCCACAGGGACAAGGTTGTCCTGCGCCCCCACCAGAAATTCCTTCCGAAGGTGGTGTCAGAGTTTCACCTTAACCAGGTGTTGACTCTGCCGGTGTTCTAACCCAATCACACCTCGGAGGCAGAATATAGGCTTCATAATCTGGACTCTAGAAGAGCCTCGCTTATTATAAGGAGGAATGGCTGAAGTTCAGGGAGAGGTTCACCAGCTGCTTGTCACCCTACGCTGAAGCCGCACCTGGCAGACCTGCAGCCAAGTGGACTGATAAACAGGTGGGTCACCTCCTGCATAGATCTCTGCTATAGGTTGGCGGAATGGAGCCTCCCAGAGGATAAGAGCTCATTCTACCCACCATACCGCTGTTTCGTGGCTACTAGGGAAGTCCCTATCCAGGATATCTGCAGGGCTGGTACCTGAAAGTCAGCACACCTTTATTTACCATTACCACATTGACCTTGAGTCACGCTGGGATGCTGGTTTTGGGACCTCGTTCTCCAGTCCTTATTTCCTAAGTAGGGGTGCGCGCCTTGCCTCCTCCTCCCGGAGAACTGCTAGAGTCTGCCAGACAGTGTGGTTGAACAACATATCCACTCCCTAGAAATATAGGTTACTCACCTGTAACAGGAGTTCTAGGAGTGGTAAATGTTGTTCATCCATTACCCACTCCACCCCGACCACCGGCTTAGACGCCAGAACCTGCTTCCAGCGGGCTAGATCTGGCGCATGGGGTGGAGCTGAGGGTTTTACCACCCAGGTGGGTGGAGGAGCCAATTGAAGACCTTCCGCAAGATTTAAAGCGGCAAGGAACCTGCCAGCTACTGTGGATGAACAACATATACCACTCCTAGAACTCCTATTATAGGTGAATAACCTGTATTTCTCCACCTTTCATTTCATTATAGTATTACCATAAAATATTTTTTTTTTTTACAAATGACATACTTCTTTCTTGTGCTGACTACATGTTTGTGGGTACTTAGAGATGGAGTTGTCTATTTCTCATATAGAAACAGGGAAACACAGAATTTGTTGGCAGGTAGAACTGCTTGGCCCACCTAGTCTGCCCATTTTTCTTTGCATATGCTGTCACCTCAGACCCTTCTTGATCTCTGACTATCTCTCCTGCTTTCCTATCAAGATTAATGCCAATCCCCACGCGTTAGCTCACCACCATTTTCACCCCACTGTCTCTGCTGGGAAGGCTGTTCCAGGTCTCCACCATTGTTTCAGTGAAGATGTAATTTCTCCCATCCCTCTTAAAGAGATATACCAGGCTGGCCATTTTACACCACATATTTCAGTGCTTACCTGAGCCAACCACTGCTTATGTGATCCTGCCCCAAGTATTTGCAGTGATTTTGAAGAAAAAAACGCTCGTTAATTTACATTTCCCTGGCCACTTCCTGATCTTGTAGATGCACCCCGCTCTGCCCCCGTGGTCAGCAACTGTATTATGTAAACCCAGGGAGAGCGTGGGGACCAGGTCCATTGTAGTCTATGGGGGCCAACTTGCTAAACATTTTAGACATCAAGTGACCGTTGGTGATTAATCAAGGGCACTGGGTGACTAACGAGGGCACTTGTTGGTCACCGTACCCTAATTAATCACCAAACGGGTTTACGCTGGCACCTCCTAGGCCTTTGTCAGGATAGCTCGGCACTACTGATGACACATTTTCACACGCCCTTATGGTCTCCCTGGATGAGGAGATTCCTCATCTCCCGGCTGACCTTCAGATGACAGTCAAGTAGGTGTGGGATCAGTGAAGGACGGTGGCAAAACAACAGCTCCAAACTTCGTTGGACATTGGTGATTCTTGTGCCCGATCAGTAACGGCTGCAGTGACCATGCGCCGCAGAGCTTGGCTGCGGATCTCCACCTTCACGGTGGACACCCAGCACAAGCTGGCAGACGTTCCCTTCCTGGGCACTGACTTTTTCGGGCCGGGGGTGAAAGGCCATCTCCAGAGGATCGAGAAGTCCAATGCCACCTTGGACTCAGTCACGTCTGTCCAGAAGGACAAGGCCGCCAGCAGCAGCGTAAGCCCTTTCACCCTTCTGCCCCTGTGGCATGTCTGGCCCAGCAGCACCAGCACCAGGGCCAGCAGGCGCACACTTGGCACCCTAAGGCCAAGTCTGCCACTTCCTCCAGAGTAAGCCTGGAGGCAAGGGTCCAGGAGGTCCTCAGCGGGCCCTTCCTCCAAGCCTGCCCAGTGACTGGTTGAGGGGTGTCACTCCCAACCTCGTCACTCCTTCCCAGGTTCCCCCCGTGGGGGGGACAGCTCTGCCACTTTTTTCCGCCTGGTCTGCTATCACCACGGACCACTGGGTACTAGAAGTGGTAGGCAGGGGTCTGCTCTGGAATTTGAGAAGTTCCCTCCCTATCGAGCCATCGCTACATGGGGAGCAACGGATTCCGCAGCCTCTCTGTCGGCTCATTGAGCTGACATTGCCTTGTTCCTCCAGAAGGAGGTGATCGAAAAAGGTGGTGGACCCTCCTCCAGACCCAGGGTTGTGTCCAGGTACTTCCTGGTCCCAAACAGATGGGGGGCTGGTGCCCAGTTCTCAACCTGCACAACCTGAACAGTTCCTAAGGCCGACACCCTCAGGATGGTCACTCTGGCTCAGATTATTCCATCCTTGGAACTAGGCATGTGGTTCTGTTCTCTGGACTTTCAGGATGTGTTCTTTCACGTCCCAATCTATCCATCTCACCAATTCCTCCCTTCAGAGCAGAGGATCTCTACGAGTTGCAGGCCATGCCCTTGGACTCTCCCAGCTCCCAGGGTCTTCACCAAATGCATGACAGTGGTGACAGCTTTCCTGTGGCGCTGAGGGGTCCGGGTGTACCCTTACCTGGACGACTGGCTGATTGCAACCCCCTCCAGGTTGGAGGTGGAGTGGTCCAGGGATCTCACCCTCCAGGTCTGCTCTCAGATTGGCCTCCTTATCAACGAGGCCAAATTGGAACTTGTGCCTTCACAGGTGATTCAGTTCATCGGGGCAGAGCTCGACTCTCTTGAGCCAGAGCCTGGCTCCGCTGGACAGGGCCGAGGTCCTTTCCTCCTTTGCCCAATCATTTCTGGTTGTGTAATTGCACCCTGCCCGGGACTTCCTGTGCCTTCTGGGCCTCATGGTGGCCTGCACCAGTGTGGTCCGTTGGGCCCGCTGGCATATGCGTCCCCTGCAATGGGGACTGGCCAGCCAGTGGTCACAGCGCTCTGGTCCTCTGGACCAGCCGGTGACAGTGACCCAGGAGATGTGGGACAGCCTGCAGTGGTGGCTTGACCCAGCTCATCTGCAGGAGGGTATCCTATTTGTCCACCCCAAGCCGACAGTCACGTTAATGACCAACGCCTCTCTGATGGGTTGGAGTGCCCATCTGGGGGAGTTCAGGGCCCATGGCCTCTGGTCCCCTCAGGAGTCTCGATGCCACATCAACCTGCTGGAGCTTCGAGCGGTCCAACTAGCCCTCACCGCCTTTGCTCCATTTGTACAGGAGTCAAGTGGTTCCAGGTCCAGATGGACAACACCACGACCATGTACTACCTCAACCGTCAGGGTGGGACGCACTTCTTGCCTCTGTGCAAGGAGACTCTCCGCATTTGGTCTCTCGTGATCAGCCTGGGGGCGGATCTCCTAGCCATCCATGTGGCAGGAGCCTCCAACAGTCTGGCGATGCCCTCAGCCAGATAGGCGCTGCATCTCATGAGTGGTCTGTCCTGCCAGAGGTAGTATAAAGATCTGTTCTCCCATTGGGGCACCCCTCAGGTGGACCTGTTCGACTCCAGGGAGAATGCGAAGCTGAGGCTGTTTCATGCCCGCCCCCCTCAGCAGGGCTCGCTGCAGGGGGATGCCTTCTCGAGGCCATGGACCCCGGGCCTCTTCTACGCCTTCCCTCCATTTCCCTTGATCCACAAGGTGCTTCTCAAGGTGAAGAGGGACAAGGCGCAGGTGATTCTGGTAGCCCCAGACTGGCCCCGCCAGTTCTGGTATCCAGATCTCCTCAGCCTCAGCTCCAGGCTCGGCGGCTTCCAGCCACCCAGACCTGATCTCAGTCAACAAGGGAAGGTACTCCATCTGGACCTTCAATCCCTGCACCTGACAGCCTGGTTCCTGAGCAGCTAGAGTTCCAGGCCTTGGATCTTCCTGACGAGGTCCTCAACATCGTTGAGGTCCAGTAAGGAGTCAACCAGAAATGCTATGCCTTCAAATGGAAGAGATTCTCCATTTGGTGTCAGGAACAAGAGGTTGGACCCTTCTTCCTGTTCCTTGGCTAGCATTCTGGACTACCTGTGGTCCCTTTCTCAGCTAGGGCTTCGGTCGACGACCCTTAAGGTGCACCTGGCAGCCATCTCTGCTTACCGGGTGCAGGCCGGCAAACAGTCGGTGGTGCAGGAGAAGGTGGTCGGGCGCTTTTTCAAAGGCCTTGATCACATATCCCCTCCAGTGCGAGAACCTCCACCTCCGTGGGATCTACTGCTGGTATTGGCTAAGCTCATGGCAAGTCATTTGAACTGATGCACAGGTGTGACATCTCTCACCTGTTGTGGCAGACCGCCTTTTGGTGGCTATCACGTCAGCCAGAAGGATGGGAGAGCTTCAGGCACTTTCCATCGAGTCTCCTATCTGGTCTTCAACAGGGACAAGGTTATCCTGTGCCCCCACCAAAATTCCTTCTGAAGGTGGTGTCAGAGTTTCACCTTAACCAGGTGTTGACTCTGCCGGTGTTCTAACCCAATCACACCTGGAGGCAGAATATAGGCTTCATAATCTGGACTCCTAGAAGAGCTCGCTTATTATAAGGAGTGAACGGCTGAAGTTCAGGGAGAGGTTCGCCAGCTGTTTGTCACCTACGCTGAAGCTGCACCTGGCAGACCTGTAGCCAAGTGGATGTAAAGCAGGTGGATCACCTCCTGCATAGATCTCTGCTATAGGTTGGTGGGCATGGAGCCTCCCAGAGGGATAAGAGCTCATTCTACCCACCATACCGCTGCTTCGGTGGCTACTTCTAGGGAAGTCCCTATCCAGGACATCTGCAGGGCTGGTACCTGGAAGTCAGCACACACCTTTATTTACCATTACCACATCGACCTTGAGTCACACTGAGATGCTGGTTTTGGGACCTCGGTTCTCCAGTCCTTATTTCCTAAGTAGGGGGTGTGCGCCTTGCCTCCCTCCTCCCGGAGAACTGCTAGGAGTCTGCCAGACAGTGTGGATTGAACAACATATCCACATCCCTAGAAATATAGAGTTACTCACCTGTAACAGGAGTTCTAGGAGTGGTAAATGTTGCTCCATCCATACCCACTCCACCCCGACCACCGGCTTAGACGCCAGAACCTGCTTCCAGCGGGCTAGATCTGGCGAATGGGGCGGAGCCGAGGGTTTTACCACCCAGGTGGGTGAGTGGAGCCAGCTTGAAGACCTTCCGGCAAGATTTAAAGTGGCAAGGAACCTGCCAGACAGTGTGGATGAACAACATATACCACTCCTAGAACTCCTATTATAGGTGAATAACCTGTATTTCTCCACCTTTTATTTCATTATAGTATTACCATAAAATATTTTGTTGTTTTCTTTTACAAATGACATACTTCTTTCTTGTGCTGACTACATGTTTGTGGGTACTTACAGATGGAGTTGTCTATTTCTCATATAGAAACAGAGAAACACAGAATTTGTTGGCAGATAGAACTGCTTGGCCCACCTAGTCTGCCCATTTTCTTTGCATATGCTGTCACCTCAGACCCTTCTTGATCTCTGACTACATCTCCCCCTGCTTTCCTATCAAGATTAATTGGTGCCAATTCCATGCATGCTTGAAGCTCACCACCATTTTCACCCCCACTATCTCTGCTGGAAGGCTGTTCCAGGTCTCCACCATTATTTCAGTGAAGACGTACTTTCTCCCATCCCTCTTAAAGAGATATACTAGACTGGCCATTTACACCACATATTTCAGTGCCTTACCTGAGTGAACCGCTGCTTATGTGATCCTGTCCCATGTATTTGCAGTAGTTTTGAAGAAAAAACACTCATAAATTTACATTTCCCTGGCCACTTCTCGATCTTGTAGATCCACCCCGCTCTGCCCCCGTGGTCAGCAACTGTATTATGTAAACCCAGGGAGAGCGTGGGGACCAGCTCCATTGCAATCTATGGGGGCCAACTTTAACAACATTTTTAGACATCACAGTGACCATTTGATGATTAGTCATGGGCACTGGGTGACTAACAAGGGCCTTATTGGTCACCAGTGCCCTCAATTAATCACCAAATGGTCACTGTGATGTCTAAAAATGTTGTTAATTTGGCCCCATAGATTACATGAAACTCATTCCAGCTCTCCTGGGTTCACGTCACAGTTTCTGAGCACGGGATGGAGCGAGCACTCTACAAGACCAGGCAACAGTGGCCCAGGAATGTAAATTTCATGCTTTTTTTTCTTCAAAACTACCGCAAATATTTGGGAAAAGTTCACATAGGCAGCGGTTTGCTAAGGTAAGGCACCGAAATATGTGGTGCAAACTTGCATTTAGTTAAGTTGGTGAATCTCTTTAAATCCCCCCTTCCAGCTTCATTGCAACCCATCTTATCCTCATGCACCTTCTCCTCTGAAGAATGCTCTCCTCCTGTACCTTATTCACCCACATGAGGTATTTATAGATCTCTATCATACCCCCCTCTCTCTCCTTTCTTCCAGGTTGTACATATTGAGATCCTTCAGTCTCTCCTCATGGGGCTTTTTTTTATGCAGCCCCTGCACCATTTTAGTTACCTTCTTCTGGACAACCTCTTCCCTGTTTTTGTCCTTCTAAGATGTGGTCTCCAGAACTGGATACAGCACTCTAGGTGGAGTATCACCAACAAGCTATACAATGGTAATAACACCTTTCTCCTTCTGCTGGTGATACCACTCCCTGTGCACCCCAGCATCCTACTGGCCCTACCTACTGCTTTGTTCACTGCCTTGCCACCTTGAGGTTATCTGATATGATTACCGAAGTTCCCACTCAAAGGCGAGGGTCTTGGATTTCAGGAAGGTGGACTTTGCTAGGATGGGGGATAAATATCAAGAAGCCCTGGTGAGGAAGATGGAGGAGCAGTGTACACACCTAAAAGGAGCCATAGTGGATTTGACAAATTAGTGTATTAGGCTGAGAAACGAGGACAAGAGAAGAAATAAACCATTATGGTTCTCAAAGGAGGTGGCAGTGAAAGTAAGACAAAAAGGTGGCTTTCAGAAAATACAAGGAGACATAGAAGGAAGAGGCTAGGACGGTGTACCTAAATAGACAGAGGGAAGCAGTTAAAGCAGTTAGGAGTGCAAAAGTGCAAACAGAAAAGATTAGCACAGACAATAAAGAAAGGGGACAAGACATTCTATAGGTGCATCAGTGAAAGAATGAAGGGCGGGGTGGGATTGTAAGGCTCAGTGGGGATAAAGGGAGTGTGTGGAGGGAGACCTAGAAAAAGCATCAGTACAGAATAAATACTTCTGTTCAGTATTCACTGAAGAGGGGGAGGGACAAGGACCACAACTAGGCATCAAAAACAAAGTGGGGAAGGAGGTGAACACCAGTCTATTTACAGAAGAGAGAATCCTAGAGGAACTCACAAAACTGAGGGTGGATAAAGCAATGGAACCAGATGGTATACACCCTAGGATATTAAAGGAACTATGGATGGTGCTAGCAGCACTACTGGCAGCCCTATGCATAAAGCCGCCAACTTTCTGAGGTTTAAAACTGGGACAGTTCATCCTGATCATAACCCCCCCCCCCCACCGTGTCACTGCCACGGACACTGCCTCAGTCAACGCTGCACACAATCAGTTAAATTTTGCTGCTTGCTCTGGCCTTGCCGCCCCTCAGTAACACCAGTAGCAAACATTCAATTAAAACAATACATCATTCTGCTGCAGCAAGTTCCAAACCATGATGTACAGAAAGTTCATTAGAAGCAAACCTGCTTTAAATTGTGATCAGACATTCAAGCTGCATATATTGCTCCTCCTGACAGTCCCATCCAACCTCATTTGCTGAGCAAACTTCACTTCAGTGACTCCCACCACCACACCAGATTGTTTTCACACACTTCCCTACAGCTTATCAGGTTCAGGTACCTTAGTTCCCTGCTGCCGGTCTCTTCTCTGTCTGGAGTCCTTCTAAGCTGCTGGCAGGCAGACATCCGCATGTGTTTGTTTGCACTACTACCCATTCTAATCTAACAGGAAGGAACATGCTTTACTGTGCTCCCACTGATATGCTTGCAGTGCAACACAGGTGCAGAGATTGAAGTTGCAAACTGCTGTTCAGCCCGAGCAGTGCCACAGTAGTGCTAAAATAACTCACTCATGGATTAGCAGTCTGCAAAAAAAAAAAAGGACAAAACTGGGACAAGTAAGCAAAAACTGGGACAAAAGTGACATTTAGCAAAACTTGTGGGGACACTGGGACATGCTGCCTAAAATAGGGACTGTCCTGGGAAAATATGGACAGTTGGTAGCTTTACCTATTCAGTGAGTCGCTCAATACAGAAGTGGTTCCAGAGGACTGGAGGAGGGCACATGTAGTCCCTCTTCACAAGAGTGTGTAACCCCCCTGCAAATGGGGGTTCCCAAAAGACTTCCAGGAGCTTGCTTGAATGCTCCAAGCCTGAATGGTGTTTGGTGTTTAAGCCATTTATCAGTGAGTGTTTTAGAACCTCTGGTACTGTCTCTTTAAGAGCTGTCTGCTTGCAGACATAATTAGTTGTATGGGGGACTGTGTGTTTCTTTGATTGAGTACCACTCAAGCTGCTGCCAATTCACCCCATTTTGCAGTCACCTAGGAGTGCAAAGGGAACCTGTCTGAAAGATGTAACTGATTGCCAGAAATCATTTACAGTAATAATAAAATTACAGTTTGTCTAACCTGCTTTCTTTGCAGTCAGAACTGTCTGCCTAGTTCCCCATTCTGGTTTTGAACTGCTGAACTGGACCAATCAGTGTGGGTTAGCTAGCTCTAAAATGATGCCTTGGACGAATCAGAACTTGGGACTCATAATCTGAGCCAGCCACAAGAGGATTGTATGGGCAGTGACTCTGGGAGATGTAGTTTAGACTTGTGCCTTTTTGGACCAACAGCAGCAGTCTATTGTGAGTGACAGCCAATCCAGTCAAGAACTGGGAGGAACTCAAAGGAAGTGCCCGGTTTTTGTCTGTTGGGAGTTTCAGTTTGAGATCTGAAAGTGAAGGGAAAGAAACCTGTGCTCCTTCAGTGCACAGTTTCAGTCAAAAACGTGTGCAAGGCCCAGAGTTCGGTCTACAACTGTGTAACTGCTTGTTAGGACTGAATCCGTCCTGTGAAAAGAATCAAAGGATCTCTGAAGAGTAGAAACCAGGCTCACCCTGTAGAAGACTGAAGAAATTGTTGAATTACACTCGGTCTGTCAGGAACTGAATCTGCTGTGTGTTCTCCTGGTTATTGTGCAGTAATTGCGATTGGGATACAGATGCAGCCTGCCTGGTATAGTGCTTTCTTTTTTTTACCATATAAATGTGTGAGGAGTCTCTTGGAGATCAAAAGTAGCCCTGCTGACATTGAAGGACCATATCTTCTTTGGAGGTCGTGAGTACTAATTAAGATTCGCTCCTGTTGAATTGCCACATTAAATCCAAATGGAATTACTGTACTGCTGACTGTTTAATTTTCCTTTTCTCTGTGTGAAAGGGCCCCCACCAGCTGCCACGGTTTGGACTAGCCACTAGGGCCTGGGTACCCAGGGACAGTAACTGGTAGGGATAGGCCTGTGCACAGGAGCCATAGGTAGATAGTAAAGTGATAAGCTAATTAACCTGATTTCCCTTGTCCTTGTTATATCTCCTTAAATAAATCAGAGCTGTTTGTTTCAACAAAGTTATACTGCCTGAGTGTATGTCTATGTTAAAGTACTGTACTGTGATTGTTGCACTGTATCTTATTTTACAGGATGTCCCGTGCCTGAACCAGCCTTGGGGGTAAGTGTATACTGTGAAGGTAATTCTGCTATATTGTGTGGGCCACTAGTGGGAAGAAAGGGGGTTGCAGTGTCCCAGAGGGCTGTGACCAAGTAAGTTTAACTATTGCAAACCCTGACCTCTGGGTGGAGGCACACGCCATTGGATCCAGGCCCTCAACCTGTTAGTGGCAAATCAGGCAGGGGTAGTAGCCCTGGGATAGCGCCATCTAGGGGTTACATTTTGGAGGCTCACCGCTGGGATTGTGTGTCCTCTAGTGGCCATATTTACAAACCACTGTTAAGGGAAAAAAATAAATAAATAAATAAATGGGTACCCGACAGAAGTGGCTGTGCACCGGCTGGTGGTGGTGTACTGGGGAGAGTCGACCCCCAAAATGCTATGCTTATCCTGGACATCCCCTGGGTATCACTACGGACACTGTGCAGGGAGTACTTTCCAAGGTGGAAGGTTTACAAAATCCTGTGGTGGTGGGTGCACGCTAATCTGCTCACCCACACTTTCCCTGGCCCTTGTAGAGTTCGTATGATCCCATAGATAGCTCCAAAGTACCACAGACCATTACCCCAGAGGAGCCCTCACTGCTTGGAGAGTGATAACTAAGGACAGTAAAACTGGGGAATGAGCCCCACCACTATCTGAAACTTTTGAGGAGAAATTTGCTAAATGGTTGCTGGGAGAAGGAAAACTGTGGAGGACTTGAAGAAACTATTCTTGCCACCTGGGGTGTTCCTCCCCAACACCCTCTCCTGCTCCAGTACTACGCAGGTGGTGGCTGAACCAAATGCAGACTCCTATTTCTGCACCTGCCGTTAGTCGACTCTTACGAAGGTTGAGGATCTTCTCTGGCACCCTCCCCACACCCCAAGGGAGGATGACTGGGAGACCTGGATAGACTATGTTGCCCCCAGTGCTAGAATGGCAATGCTCGGGCTTGGCGAAAAGAGGGTTAGTGAGAGCCTCCGAGGTCCTGCCCTGGCTACCATCCGCAAGCTAACGGGCCAGTAACCCTGAAGCGACTGCACAAGCTATCTTGAGGCCTTGGAGAATGTGTATGGGAGCCCAGATTCTGATGAGGACCTCTGGTGGAGAGTAAGAAATGCACAACAGTACCAAGGGGGTTGTTGTCTGTGTATGTCTCGGCTGGAAAATTGTTGCAAGAATGCCTCAGAAAGGGTAGTTTGCCAGCGATTGAACTGGACCGAACCAGACTGGACAGAATCCTTAAGTCTGCCCCCTTCTCAGAACTGCTGTTGCTTCAGTTACGCCTGGCAAATCAGACTGGAATCCCACCCTCCTATGATGAGTTAATGAGAGAAATTCGAGGAGTTGAAAAAGCGACCTGGGAGGGATCTGCACCAATAGCTGTGGCTATGACCCGAGTGACTGAGGGTGGCCCATCAAGTGAAGTTCAGGGGCAGAGGTTGGCAGTCAATGAGTGCTCTGATAAGGAAAAGATATGCCACAATGGAATGAACTGTTGAGAGATCCGGGAATTCAAAACAGTCCCTTTATGAAGGCCACGCCTGCAAGCAGGCCCCGACCTATATCCGACTGCATCTGCTATGGGGGTGGGATACCCACCCATGTATCTCCTGCTGATAACAGCTCCAACTCGATTCCTTGACCATGGAAGTGGAGAAACTGACGAGATGTCTCCAAATGCTTATCACGCCTAGAACAGAGATGGCACCAAGGTTTCCAGTTAGTAATACCCCCGCCCTGGCTCCCAGTGTGGCACCGCCAGCTCAAACTCCAAAAAGTATGTTTTGCTATAATTGTGGGAAGGATGGGCACATGAAAAGGAATGCCAATCCCCAAAAGACACTGACAAAGTTGCATATAGGCTACAAGGAGACCGGAGAACAAATCAGTGGTTAAGAGGTGCACGAAATGATCCTAGTGAGGGCACCAAAATTAATTCACGCCCTTTTTGTGGCAGAGCCACACAGCCCCCACTACCGCCTCTCCAGACTGGTCCAGAATAGTGGGTCCCTCCATGGAGACCACTGTAAAGGTAAATGGAGTGTCTACAAGAGCTGTATTAGACAGTGGCTCCCAAGGACAATTATGTTTCAAGATTGGTATCAGAAGCATTTGTCAGGCGTCCTTACAACCATTAGAAGGACTGCATGTATGGGGGTTAAGTGAGAAGGCCTACCCCTATTCTGGGTATATCCGAATTTGGCTGTCTTTCCCCACCTCCGTGGCTGGAGTGGTCAACAAGTAGAGACCCTAGCCTTAGTGTGTCCTCCACTGGACTGTGTATGATGGTGTCCTTGTTGATTGGAACAAATGCTCATATGTTCAGAAGGCTGGTACATTTGTGTTATGAAAACAGGGTCAAAGACTAGTAGAGCTTTAAGAGTTCGGCTTTAATTAAGAAGGCCTATGAGGCACAGAGATGCTGGAAATATAGAACCAGAGGAACCGTCGAATTGTATGGAAGAAGGATCCTGAGTCTCTGATCCTGGCACCAAATGCCCAGTGTACCTTACAGGGAGAGGTCCGTATCAGAAAGGATGTTAAGAATAAAATATTAATGTTGGATGCACCAGGCGATGGAAAATTGCCAGAGGGACTGCTGGTCAAGCCTAGTATTTTGCCCGCTAGAGCCCATGCTTATGCCAGAAGGGTAATGGTCCAAGTTCATAATGTGTCTGAAAAGAGACATTCGAGTAAATAGAGTTGCATCCTGGTTAATGCTGCATTGTGCAGACACTGCAGTGCTAGCACAGCAAGAGTTCAAGGAAGAATGACAGAGTAACGCCTGACTTGTTTGATTTCGGCAACCCCCGCTGCCAGCTGAATGGAAAGTGAGGATCAGTGAGAAGCTTGCCCAGAGAGACCAGGTGTTTTCTTTAAAGGAATGAGGATGAGGATGGCAAGGAGCTGAGCACAACATCTGCTGCATGGACGAAGACCATTTCGTGAGAGGTCCCTGCGCCTGGCACCTGCTGATATAGATGATGTGAGACGGCATCTGCAAGAGATGTTAGCGGCTGGTAATACAAGAATCCAGAAGCCCTTATGCTTCCCCCATTGTGGTAGTGAGGAAAAAGAATGGGACAGTAAGGATGTGCGGATTATCGCACCTTAAACCGTACGGACTATCCTGATCAGTACACAATGCCCCGCATTCAGGATGCTTTGGACTGCCTAACGGGAGCAAGTGGTTCTCTGTGCTGGATCTCCGAGGGTGTACTACCAGATCCCGAGGCCCCAGAGGACCGTGAAGACAGCCTTTATCTGTCCGCTTGGCTTCTATGAATTCATGAGGATGCCTCAAGGATTTCTGTGTGCTCAGCCACTTTTCAACGATTGATGGAGCGTGCAGTGGGGACATGAACTTACTAGAGTGCCTGGTATAGCCTAGATGATGTTATTGTGTTTGGCAGCTCACTGGAGGAACATGAGAGCAGATTATTTAAGGTATTGGATCGACTGGAGGACCTTGGCCTTAAACTGTCCATTGATAAGTGTCAATTCTTTCAAACATCAGTAAAGTATGTGGGACACATAGTATCCACCGAGGAATAGAGACCCCACCCAAGTAAAGTTGAGGCCTTGACCACCTGGCCACAGCCCAAAAATCTAAAAGAACTGCAAAGATTCCTGGATTCTGTGGTTATTATCGCGTTTCATCAAGGACTATTCAGAGTGATCCGCCCTTTACTTAACCCTTACTCAAAAGGTATCCCCAACCCACAAAAAATACCAAAGTCAGCGTCCTCAAGACTGAAAGAGTGTATTTTCATCCGAGTGAAGTATTTGGGGCCCACTGGACTCTGATTGTGAGACTGCTTTTCATGAGATCATATATCAACTTACCCATGCTCCAGTGCTGGCCTATGCCGATCCAAGAAAACCTTCACGCCCTGCACACTGATGCTAGCTTGCAAGGGTTGGAGCTGTGTTGTACCAAGAGCACGAGAATGGCCTGAGACCAGTGGCCTTTTGCCTGTAGAAGCCTGACCCCATCCGAAAGAACTATCCTGTACATAAGTTAGAGTTCCTAGCTCTTTGAAGTGGGCTATTGTTGACCAATTCCATGAGTACTTGTATGGGGCTAAATACTAGTAAAACTGACAATAATCCTTTGACCTATGTGCAGACCTCCAGCTAAGTTGGATGCCACTGGCCACAGGTGGCTTTCTGCATTATCTACATATGACTATGCTCTCGAATACCGAGCAGGTCTGAACCACATAGATGCTGATGCTCTCCCGGAGGCCTGTTCCCCAGAATGATTGGGTCGATTGGCAGAACCTGACATTCGGGCACTCTGCGGAAGTTTGACAGGGAGGAACAAATGTCCACGGACGATGGACTGCATGGTGGATTGCTTGGGACCCTCTGAGAATTGCATACCTGCTGCTTATTGCCACTTTTCTGCAATAGACATTGGTGCACTGCCTCAGCTGGACAATGACAGTATTGCGTGGCTTCAATCCTGCGATCCTATGATCAAATCAGCTTTAGAAGCCCTCTATGCAGGAAAAGATGGTCCAAATTATGCCCACTGATTTGAGAACTGCACTGTTATACAAAGAAGGTCCTAAGTTGAAACTGATCAATAAACTGTTATATAGAGAAACAGTAGACAGAGGGGGACGACTAGACAAACAACAACTGGTGCTGCCCACTGCCTTTCGAGACTCAGTATTGAGGTCCTTGCACAACCACATGGGGCACCTTGGTATAGACAGAACACTTGACTTGGTGAGATCCAGATTCTATTGGCCTAAGATGGGGGCTGATGTGGAGCAACACACTACGAACTTGTAGTCGCTGCTTACAGAGGAAAGCTTTGCCCCAGAGGGCTGCCCCCTTGTTACACATAACCACCAGTGCACCCATGGAGCTGGTCTGTATTGATTTTCTGAGTTTGGAGTCAGATCAAAGAAATATCAGTAATGTGCTGGTGGTCACTGGACCATTTCACGAGATATGCCCAAGCTTCCCACCAAAGACCAGAAAGCATCCACTGTAGCCAAAGTACTGTAGAAAACCTTTTTGTTCACTATGGGGCTCCACAAAGAATCCATTCTGATCAAGGGAGAGACTTCGAGAGTCGCCTGATCAAAGCGAGATGCTTTCTCTGTGGGGAGTGAGAAAGTCCAGAACCACTCCTTACCACCTAGGGACCCACAGCCTGAACGTTTCAACCGCACTTTTGCTAGATATGCTAGGACCCTGCACCCAAAGGACAAGCCTAGATGGAGCAACAAATTAGCAGCCTGGTACATGCTTATAACTGCACCAAAAGTGATGCCACTGGGTTCTCCCCTACTGCCTGATGTTTGGAAGAGAAGCTCGACTACCCGGTAGATGTGTTTTGGGGGTCTCTCCTGATGGGTTCAAGCTGACAACTATTTACAGTATGTGCAAAAGTTAAAGGCCTAGCTAACTCATGTACCAACTGGTTTCAAACCATGGCTGCCAAAAGAAATCTGGCCAACAAAGAAAGGTATGATAAAAAAGGTGAAAGCACAGGAACTCCAGGAGGGGATCGGGTATTGCTAAGAAATCTGGGACTGCATGGCAAACACAAGATTGCTTGACAGATGGTACCATCTCCTCACATTGTAGTGGGCAAACTAGATGATCTGCCAGTGTACAAAGTAAGGCCTGAGAACAATTCAAAAGATGTAAAAACAATGCATAGAAATCATTTACTACCCATTGGACAAATCCTGATTGAGTCCTCGAGCCCCAGAAGATGCCCCTCTGGACCAGTGACTAGAGCTGCTATAAGAAAAGATCAAGAAGTCTGCACCTACAGAAGCAGAAGTTAAAGTGTTCCTCTGCACAAGTCCCAGTTGAGCATGACTGTCAGTCCATATCAGAAGAAAGTGAGAGTGACTTTGAATACTATCCTTTTTACGTAACTGAGTCAATTGTTTGGGCAATCCCCTAGGTCAATACTGGAGACAAAGCTGGGCCTTCTGGACTGTCTATGCCCCCAGCTTTCATCCCTGGAGCCACTGTCTCCCAGAAAGTGAAGTGCAAAAGCATCAGATCAGATGAAATGGAATCATTGTGCATGGTTGAACTGTTTGAGCTTCTGGGAGGAAAATGATAGATTGGGCAGACTGGTGATACACCCGAACAAGAAGAGTATTTTGAGTGCCCTGACAGTCCACTGCCAGTGTCTGAAAGCTCTCCATGCGAGCCAAATGTTGTGGACTCAGAAACTGTCCTGGGAGCTGAAAGTGCCCCAAGTTCTAGCCTTCTACCCCATGGAGACTCCTGACAAGTGAGAACAATGCTGAAAATGAGGCTCAGAGTGCAGAAGACTGTAACAAGTCCCCTAGAAAGACTGGTCGAGCTAAAGCCTGTGGTGCACCTCAGTTATGATTCCCGCCGGCCAGTGGACCTGCCTCAATGTTGTCCATAAAGGAGTGTATGTGTCCCCGAGCTCATTGCCCAAACTGAGCGTTAGTGCTAACTCCAAGTTACTTGTGTTGTCTTCTAAGTATGGTGCCCTTGCCGTCCAGCCCTAAGGTAACTGATAGGAAGGGTCCTCTTCAGGTGTTTCATGTACAAGAGGTAATAACTTGAGTTATGGTACAATGTGTGTGTTATACTGTGTAAAGAGTGACGACTGCAATGTTTCAGAAATGGTTCTTGGTGAAATGATGTATTGACTGATGATTACATGTGTGAGCCTAATGCAAATGTATATGGTTGCAGTTGAAACTATGAGTCCACCTTAGCTTGCACGACGTGAGGCTGCTTTTCTCCAGGCTAGGAAGGGTGTAACCTCTGCAAATGGGGGTTCCCAAAAGCATTTCCAGGAGCTTGTTTGAATGCTCCAAGCCTGAATGGTGTTTCAGCTTAGTCATTTATCAGTGAGTGTTTTAGAACCTCTGGTACTGTTCTCTTTAAGAGCTGTCTGCTTGCAGACATAATTAGTTTGTATGGGGGGACTGTGTGTTTCTTTGATTGAGTACCACTCAAGCTGCTGCCAATTCACCCCATTTTGCAGTCACTAGAGTGCAAAGGAACCTGTCTGAAAGATGTAACTGATTGCCAGAAATCATTTACAGTAATAATAAAATTACAGTTTGTCTAACCTGCTTTCTTTGCAGTCAGAACTGTCTGCCTAGTTCCCATTCTGGTTTTGAACTGCTGAACTGGACCAATCAGTGTGGGTAAATCTAGTTCTAAAATGATGCCTTGGACTAATCAGAACTTGGGACTCATAATCTGAGCCAGCCACAAGAGGATTGTATGGGCAGTGACTCTGGGAGATGTAGTTAGACTTGTGCTTTGGACCAACAGCAGCAGTCTATTGTGAGGACAGCCAATCCAGTCAAGAACTGGGAGGAACTCAAAGGAAGTGCCCGGTTTTTGTCTGTTGGGTTTCAGTTTGAGATCTGAAAGGGAGGAAAGAAACCCTGTGTTCTTCAGTGCACAGTTTCAGTCAAAAAGCGTGTGCAAGGCCCAGAGTTCCGGTCTACAACTTGTGTAACTGCTTGTTAGGACTGAATCCGTCCTGTGAAAAGAATCACGATCTCTGAAGAGTAGAAACCAAGGCTCACCCTGTAGAAGACTGAAGAAATTGTTGAATTACACTCGGTCTGTCAGGAACTGAATCTGCTGTGTGTTCTCCTGGTTATTGTGCAGTAATTGTGATTGGGATACAGATGCAGCCTGCCTGGTATAGTGCTTTCTTTTACCATATAAATGTGTGAGAGTCTCTTGGAGATCAAAAGTAGCCCTGCTGACATTGAAGGACCATATCTTCTTTGGAGGTCGTGAGTACATAGAATTCGTTCCTGTTGAATTGCCATTAAATCCAAATGGAATTACTGTACTGCTGACTGTTTAATTTTCCTTTCTCTGTGTGAAAGGCCCCTACCAGCTGCCATTGGTTTGGACTAGCTACTAGGGCCTGGGCACCCAGGGACAGTAACTGGTAGGATAGGCTTGTGCACAGAGCCATAGGTAGATAGTAAAGTGATAAGCCATTAACTTGATTTCCCTGTCCTTGTTATATCCCCTCTAAATAAATCAGAGCTGTTTGTTTCAACAAAGTTATACTGCCTGAGATATTTGTCTATGTTAAAGTACTGTACTGTGATTGTTGCACTGTATCTTATTTTACAGGATGTCCCGGTGCCTGAACCAGCCTTGGGGGTAAGTGTATACTGTGAAGGTAATTCTGCTATAATGTGGGCCACTAGGAAGCAGGGGGGTTGCAGTGTCCCAGAGGGCTGTGACCAAGTAAGTTTAACTATTGCAAACCCTGACCTCTGGGTGGAGGCACCCGCCATTGGATCCAGGCCCCTCAACCTGTTAGTGGCAAATCAGGCAGGGGTAGTAGCCCCTGGGATAGCGCCATCTAGGGGTTACAAGTGGAAGCAGGGAGGAAGCAGGAAACTATAGGCTGGTCAACCTCACCTCGGTAGTGGGCTAGATCATGGAGGCACTGCTTAAGGAAAGGATTATGGAACATTTGGAATCCATCGAGCACAGGCTCTGAGACAGCATAGATTCACAGCAGGAAGGTCATGTCAAACATATCTGATAAACCTTTTTGACTTGGTGATGAAGGAGGTGGCTCGGGGGAGTGGTGAATGTCACCTGCCTCGATTTCAGCAAGGCCTTTGGCAGCCTTCCACATAAAAGACTGGGTAACAAGTTGGGTAGCCTGGGTGTGGGCCACAAGGTAGGGAACTGAGTTAGAAACTGGTTGAGGGATAGAAGGCAGAGGGTTGTGGTAAATGGGATCCAGTCTGAGGAAAGGGGGGGTGACAAGTGGGGTGCCTCAAGGATCAATCCTGGGGCCAGTCCTTTTCAATATCTTCATTAGTGACATTGCTGAAGGGCTGGAAGGGAAGGTTTGCCTATTTGCAGATGATGCCAAGATCTGCAACAGGGTAGACACTCCAGATGGGGCTGAGAAAATGACGAGGGATCTAGGAAAGCTGGAAAAATGGTCCAAAGTGTAGCAACTAAACTTTAGTGCCAAGAAGTGTGAAATCATGGGGCACAGAAACCCTGCAGAGATTACAGGATGGGGGGAGTTGCTGATGGTAACCAGGGAAGGAAAGATTTAGGGATAATCATCCCGATGACCTAAAGGTGACTAAACAGTGTACAAAGGCTGTGGGAGGGCCAGTGGCATGTTGGGGTGCATAGGAAGAGGTATCACTAGCATGAAACAGGAGGCAGTGATACCACTGTATAAAACAATGGTGAGACCTCATCTGGACTATGGTGTACAGTTCTGGAAATCTGCATCTTCGTAAGGACATAGACAGGGTGGAGGCGGTTCAGAGAAGGGCGACTATGATGGTGTAGGGCTTGTACCAGAAGACATATGAGGAGAGATTAAAAGACCTCAATATTTATACACTGGAAGAGAGGTGGGTATGGGGAGATATGATAGAAACCTTCAAGTATCTTAAGAGCATAAACAAAGTGCAAGTGGGTGACATCTTACAGTATAGATGTACAAGGATGAGGGGGCACGATATGAGATTGAAAAGGGGCAGGATAAAGTAGAATGTGAGGAAGTTTTTCCTTCACAGAAAGGGTGGTGGATGTAGCCTACCCCAGGAGGTGGTGGGAGCTAGCACAGTGGGGGGATTCAAACATGCATGGGATAGGCATAAAGGAACCCTAGAGGTGGGAAGGAAAGGCTAAAGCCACTGACCAAGTAGGGTCAGCAGCTGCTGATGCAGGTCGGGAACATGGGCAGACTGGATGGGCCTAGTGGTCCTTACCTGCCATCGATTTCTATGTTTCTATGTTTCCAGGTCCCTTTCCTGGTTAGTGACTGTCAACACCTCTCCCTCGTTTTATACTCCACCTCTGGGTTTTTGTGCCCTAGGTGTGTGATTTCATACTTTTTCACATTGAAACCCAGCTGTTGTACCCCTGGCCAGTCGCCTGGTTTCTCAGGTCTCTGCACATTCTCTCCACCTCCTCCAGAGTGTCTACCCTATTGCAGATTTTGGTGTCATCTGCAAAGAGGCTCTTTCTCCTCAGTTGATAAGGCCCTTGCCTACTTCAGAGAAGTCTGTCTTGTAAACTGGAATGCTTTTGCCCCACTCAAACAAACCAGAGTCAGAGGTAACCACTTACCTTGGATAACCCCTGAACTTCTGGCCTGCCTCAGAACTAGAGATTGAGCCTGGAGATCTATGTAATAATGGCCGAAAGCCTAAAAGCCCGATCGCCGTTATCAGAAGTCAGAGTGGGAAAAATTTTTTGGCACTTCTGACACTTCGCACACAGCACAATGGCGCTGGGGACTTTGTTTTCACTGTTTTATTCAGGAGGCTGTGCTCCTGCACCCACCCCGCAGGAGGGCTTTGCCCCTGCACCCCCTACTAAAGGATTCTCAACTCCAGCAGGGTGTATGTCGGGGTGGTGGTGAAAACAGTAACAAAAATAAAAGGTTCAGGCTGGGCAACAAAAACACCAGCACCTGGACCCGAACCCAGTACCCTGCCAACCAGCGCTAGCAACCCACCCACCATGCCACGGGGTTGGCTCAGCAACTGACCATGGCACAATCTCTTACATTCCATCCATCCCCTCGCTGTGAGTGCTCACCCCCCAAGACGCATACATAGCTACATCCATCGCTATATTCGCTAGCATGCCCATCTGGTCTCCTACCATACCCAGCCCTACAGGGATGCTTTAGGAGCGGGTTGTTATTGTCGTGCCTTCCCCAGTGCCCTAATCACGGGTACCTGAGCCTGGAAGCGCTATAAAGCTACCCAGCATCCTAGTGACCTTAGTGAACTACCGTGATGAGTCAGAAATGCTTGCACCAGGGCTGCAAGGTTAGCCAAGTCAGAATATTTCAAATCTGTCTTCATCACCAACATAAATTCCCCTTCAAAGTTATGGAAGGTGGTCCACACCCTATTTACCCCCTCATCTCGCCCACTGACCCCGGTACTTAAAGTAAATAGCTCACTAGTGTCCAACCCACCAGCTGTAGCTACGAATTAACTCCTACTATACCTTCTGTGCCACTGAGCTTCTGAAATTCCTCCCTCCTCCCCACCTCACCGTGTGCCCTCCACCACCCTCCCACCTTCTCTTCTCTTTTGTTACTGTAACCCCAAATGATGCCCTGAGTGCCCTCCTCACCATCAGCCTCTCTAAAGGTGCCTCCCCTGATGGCATTGACCCAAAACTCCTCTCCCTGTCTGCTTCAGCCATTGCCTACCTGCTCTCAATAATCTTAAATCTCTCATTCTCCACTGCCTCGGTCCCCTTGTCATGGAAACATGCTGTGGTCCTCCCTCTACCCAAAGGAGGCGACCCTTCATCCCCTGGTAATTATTGCCCCATTTCTCTCCTTCCTACCCTTGCGAAGCTTCAAGAACATGCTGTCCTCTTCCAAATCACCTCTTTTCTATATGACACCTCCTTTTTCACCCCTTTCCAGTCTGGTTTCAGGAAAAACCACTCAACCACCACCTCTCTCCTATAGCTCACAGACTCGTCCTAACTGGGATGGGCAATGGCCAAATTATTTCTGCCATTTTTGTCGATCAGGCCAAGGCCTTCCACACCATCTCTCACTCCCTTCTCCTCGACTCACTCATGGCAGCTGGCCTGTCTCCCTCCGCCACAAACTGGTTCAAGGCCTACCTTGTTGGCAGAACCCAATCAGTTAAGATCTTGGACACCACTTCCTCCCACGATTAGCACTGGAGTCCCCCTGGGCTCGGTACTAGGGCCCCTCCTATTCTCCATCTTCTTAAACAACCTTCCCTCTGTTTGCTCCCCATCCTCCGCTATACATATGTAGGCCAATGATACAGTCCTGTATGCATCTGGCTCCCGTCCTGATGAGGTTACAACCAGCTTACAGCAAGACTTCAACAAGGTTCAACTCTGGTTTGCTAACCATCAACTTTTCCTCAGTGCCAAGAAGACTGTCTCCATGACCTTTGGCACATGGCAGAGACTCTCTAGGCTTCTCTCCCTACCCACTCTAAACATCTAAACTTCTCTGGACATATTGACACCATCCAGAAAAAACTGCACCCCAAGTTTGGTGCCCTGTTCAGGAACTGTAGTTGCATCCCTCCTACAGCTAGGCATGAACTTGTTCAGAAGATGATACTGCACATTTTCGACTACTGTGACATAGTCTATGGTGCTGCCACTAAGTCCTCTCTGGCCAGACTGGACACCCTTTTCAATTCCTTCTGCCTCTTTGCCCTGGATGCTCCCCCTTGCACCCATCACTCTGATCTTTATCATGCCCTATCCTTCCCCTCTCTTACAAATAGGCGACTCTCCTACTGTTCTAAATTCACTTCCATGCACTGGTTGTGTGGGCTCCCTTCCTACCTCATCTCCTCCTTCTCCTTCTCCTCCTTTATAACACCCCCCACCTTCCCATTCCCTTAGATCAGCCGACTCCCACACCTGGTTGTCCCCCACAATCCACCTCAGATCAGCCAATCCAGTTATTTTCACTGCCTCCTAAAAATTTGGAATTCCCTCCCCCTCAAATCTGGCATGCATCCTCCAACTACTCCATCAGCTCTGCCCCAATGATTACCTTGCACCTAGCTGCTCCTGCTATGTCCCTTCTAATTCCCTCCTCTGAAACCCTGTACACAAACCCTACCCCTCATCTTCATTTTACCCTGTGCACACCACCCCAAATCTCTAGCCCTTCTTCCCCAAACTGCTCCCCCTTACTGGCCTCCCTTGATCTCTCACAGAATGTAAAGGACCCCGAATGCTCTTCATGGGTCCCTCTCCTGCCCCCAAGGGGCTTGTATCTCTGGTCTACTCCCTTTCCCCACCTTCCTAAAGGGGTCTCTCTAGGACACTGCCTTATCCCCTTCTCTCTAGTCCCACCAGTCCCCTTGCAGTGTTCCTCACATTTTGAGGTGGTCTCCAGGGACATGACTTCCCCCTCTACCTCGCCTCCCTCCTCCTTCCCCTTTTCTTTCCACATAAGCACTTGTTTTGCTTATTAACTTAGCAGTTGTTGTTGTCCGTTCTTTCACATGTTATGCATAACATGGGGGATAATGGCTGGGGATCAGGTGATATTGACGCTGTAATCACCTCGCGGTGGTTGCTGGAGCAACATGGTAAACCTCGGGCGCCAGGCTCGGAGGTTTACTGCTAACTAGCAACCACAGAACAGATTTCAGAGTTATCACCAATCCCAACCATCATCTTTATAGTGTATGGTTGTTTGCATTCTATGTGTGAGAATTATGGAACTCTGGTAGATCTTTTTCTTATGCCACTGTTTGGAAGTTCGGAAGTGTGGTTAACAACTTTTAAAATTCTAAACAGTTTATAACAAAGCTGTGTAACTGCTGATTATGGTGGTTAATAGGCACTTACCATACATTATACTGTTGTAACACTGTCTGTAACACCTGCCTTACAACTGTATGCTAATGTTGAGCTTGTAACTTGAATGTTTAATGTCTCATTCCTATTGTACCGCTTCCCCCCCAGGTCACACCGAGAGACAAATGACTTGTTGCTCAGTGTGGCTTCATGGTGAAACATTTAAATAAATAAAAATAAATAAATAAAAAGAGGCAAGAACAATGTCATTTATAAAGATATTAAAGAGGATTTGTCCCAGTACTGAGCCCTGAGGTACCCTGCTGGTCCACTTTCCCTCCCTAGTTAAGTGCTGTTTACCACCTCCATTTGTCACCTATTCGGCAGCCAATTTTGTACCCAGTTTACCACCATGGTACCCACCCCAAACTGCCCAGTCTCCTTATGAGCCTCCTATGTGGACTTGCTGAAATCTAAGTAGGCCACATGCACTGCACCACCCTAATCTATTTTCCTGGTCACCCAGTTGAAGAAATTGATCAGGTTAATCTGACATGACCTCCCCACCCCGTGAATCCATGCTACCTTGGGTCTTGTAACTCGCTGGCTTCAAGATACTCCGCTAGCCTTTCCTTTAGAAGCATCTCCATTAACTTCCTCACAACTGACATCAGGCTGACAGTCCCATAGTTGTCTCCTCTCTGCCGCTGATTTTGTAAGGTGGGACTACATCTGCCTTCCTCCAGTTCTTTGGAACCACTCTTGTTTCCAGTGAGTCATTGAACAGGGCTGTCAGAGTTGCAGCCAGTCCTCCCTGAGTTCTCTCAGCACCCTTGGTGTACTCCATCCGGTCCCCTAGCTTTATCCACTTTCAGATTCACATGTCCTTTCAGGGCTCTTTCCTCTGTAAATGGACTTGTCTACCTCCCTCTCCCCAGTGTTATGGCTGTTTTTATGTGGTCAGTTCCCTTCCCCTTTCACTGTGAAGACTGAGAACAGAAAACAGAAATATCTCTTCAGGCTATTTGCTTTTTCCTGATCTCCTCTGCATAGTCTATCCCTCCCCCAACCCTTCTTAACCTCACAATCCCTCCCCTTCTATTCCTCTTTTCACTTATGTACCTGAAAACGGTATTGTCCCCCTTAGTTACTCCTTTGGCTGTTATTTCCTCATTTTGCACCTTTACACCCCTCACCAACTTCCCTGCTTCTCTCTGCATGTTATGGTATACTGCCTTATCCTCTTCCCTTTGCATCTCTTTGTACCTCCTGAATGCTACCCTTTAGCCTTCACTTTTGCAGCCACTTCCCTTGAGAACTGTAGTAGTCTCTTTTTAGGGCTGCAGTAGGTGTAGCCATGCAGACCTATTGCTGCAGAAAAGCAGTTCGGCCACTCCCACATTCCTTGTGAACGCACAACATGATGAAGTGACAAAAGTTGCCCCCACCACTCGGGAACGTGAAAACCTCCGTGCAGCTTGCACTATTTTTTTTTTCTTTGGTGGTCTGTGACATTGAAACACATAACCCTCCCCTAGACCCTCTCTCTCAGGCAGCTGAAGCAGCAGGACATCAATGGAGCAGAGTGAGCTCCTCAGCTGGCTTCCGTGTCCCCCTCACCCCTAACAAAGGAAAATGTTTTCATGTACAGTTTTATACAGAGCACTAAGAGAAAAAAGTATATAGCCACAAGCAGCACACCCTGTCAAGTAAGTGAGATGCAAGGGAAGAGAGCCACTGGAGAAAGACACTGCGAGGGAGGGAGAGAGTGGAGGTGAGCCAAGAAACAACGGATGCGTCTCATGTTTTGGAACTGCATGTCAGTAAGGGTTCCATGCTTTATGTGTTGTGTCTTTTTCTCTGTTTGACTTCAGGCACACTGTCCTCAACTGCGTGAGAGAGAGAGAGAGAGACACACACACAGAGGCATCTGTGTCTCCCGATAGAAAATACAGTAATGTAGAGTCAGTTATAGCAACTATTAAAGGGGAGCAAGGAAAAATAGGCTGTTAATTTGCATATGTAACCCCTAGATAGCGCTATCCCAGGGGCTACTACCCCTGCCTGATTTGCCACTAACAGGTTGAGGGGCCTGGATCCGATGGCGGGTGCCTCCACCCAGAGGTCAGGGTTTGCAATAGTTAAACTAACTTGGTCACAGCCCTCTGGGACACTGCAACCCCCTTTCTTCCCACTAGTGGCCCACACAATATATCAGAATTACCTTCACAGTATACACTTACCCCCAGGACTGGTTCAGGCACTGGGACCTCCTGTAAAATAAGATACAGTGCAACAATCACAGTACAATACTTTAACATAGACAAATACCTCAGGCAGTATAATTTTGCTGAAACAAGCAGCTCTGATTTATTTAAAGGGATTATAACAAGGACAGGGGGAAATCAGGTTAATTAGCGTATCACTTTACTCATCTACCTATGGCTCTGTGCACAGTTCTATCCCTACCAGTTACTGTCCCTGGGTACCCAAGCCCTAGTGGCTAGTCCAAACTGTGGCAGCTGGTAGGGGCCTTTCACACAGAGAAAAGAAAATTAGTTAAACAGTCAGCAGTACAGTAATTCCATTTGGATTTAATGTGCAATTCAACAGGAGCGACCTTGAATTAGTACTCACGACTTCCAAACAAGATAGGGTCCTTCAACGTCAGCAGGGTTACTCTTGAGCTCCACGAGACCTCACACATTTATATGACAAACTGCAACAGGCAAAAGTCCTTTAATGTCAGCAGGATTCACTTGAGCTACACAAGCCTCTTCACACATTTATATGGTAAACAGTAACAGGCAAAGTCCTTTAATGGCAGCAGGATTCACTTGAGCTACACAAGCCTCCTCACACATTTATATGGTAAACAGTAACAGGCAAAGTCCTTAATGGCAGCAGGATTCACTTGAGGTACACAAGCCTCTTCACACATTTATATGGTAAACAGAAAGTACTATACCAGGCAGGCTGCTTCTCTATCCCGATCGCAATTACTGCACAATACCCGGGAGAACACACAGCAGATTCAGTTCCTGACAGACCAAGCGCATTCAGCAATTTCTCCAGTCTTCTAAGGGTGAGCCTGGTTTCTACTCTTCAGATATCCTTTGATTCTCTTCTACAGGACGGATTCAGTCCTAACAAGCAGTTACACAGCTTCAGACCGGAACTCAGGCCTTACACATTTCCTAATTAAAACTGCACAACGAAAAGCACAGGGCTCCTTCCCTCTTCACTGCCAGAGCTCAACTGAAACTCCAGCAGACAAAACCGGCACTTCCTTTGAGTTCCTCCCAGTTCTTGGCTGGATTGGCTGTCACTCAATAGACTGCCCCTGTTGGTCCAAAAAGGCGCCGAAGTCCAAACTACATCTCCCAGAGTCACTGCCCATACAATCCTCTTGTGGCTGGCTCAAATTACGAGTCCAAGTTCTGATTCGTCCAAGGCACCATTTTAGAGCTACCTTAACCCACACTAATTGGTCCAGTTCAGCAGTTCAAAACTAGAATGGGGAACTAGGCAAACACAGTTCTGACTGCAAAGAAAGCAGGTTAGACAAACTGTATTTTCATTATTACTCTAAATTATTTCTGGCAAACAGTTACATCTTTCAGATAGGTTCCCTTTGCACTCTAGTGACTGCAAAATGGAGTGAATTGGCAGCAGCTCGAGTAGTACTCAAGCAAAGAAACACACAGTCCCCCATACAAATTAGTTATGTCTGCAAGCAGACAGCTCTTAAAGAGACAGTACCAGAGGCTCTAAAAACACTCACAGATAAATGGCTTAAACGCCAAACACCATTCAGGCTTGGAGCATTCAAGCAAGCTCCTGGAAGTCTTTTGGGAACCCCCATTTGCAGGGGGGTTACACATAACTGGGACATTTTGTTATTTTGTCCCCAGCAACAATGTATTTTAAATATTGGGCTCCTAATAAAGTATATAGGAAAAGAACAGAGAGGAAAAAAGCTCCCACAGCCATCTACCGATTTTTACTCAGAGACTTACTTAGCTAGACTTGCTGAACAGAGGGGTACGGCTTGCTTCCTTGGTACTAAGATCTGGAACTGAATTAAATTATTATTTTATCCTTATTTACTGTTTACTGTTCTGCACCCCAACTTTGCAACTCAACAACACAGTAGTAGCCCGCACAATGAACTACATGGGCTCAATGCAGACACATCTCCACTCTTCAAAGCCTAACGTGAACTGAGGACACAGGTATGCAGTTCAATGTATTTGAGAGGGGTTTTGAACTTAGTGGTATAACTTAATTTACACCCTGGTCACAAAGTTTATAGTTCCTTTCGTTTGTAGCCGTTCCAATGCTATTTTATTTTTTATTATAAATACCTTTGGGCACGTGGATGTTGGGACACTTCTATGTTTATATGGATAAAAAAAAGTTGCAAGCACTGGAAACAAGGGGAGAGAGAAATTGTGCCTTTTTGTTCAATGAATTTCAGCGGTTCTCTCTTACCCACAACATTCCTCAGTCGGACCTCATTAGAATTCAGTTTGTTCTTTAAAATAAGTAAAAAAAAATAAAGGTCTGAACAGAAGTAAAAAATGTTTGAGGAAGCACAAAGGTCAAAGCAAGCTGCAATTGTCCTGGAGTAGCTGCCTTGGTTTTACAAAGAGATTTGGCACACAGGCTGCAGGGCAGGCTCCGAGGGATGCCTAGAAAATACAGTAAAATGTATATTCTGTAATAAAAACTAAAAGGGATCAAGGACAAATAGGCTTTTAATTTACTTTACATAACTGGGACATATTATTTTGACCCCAACAACAATGTATTTTTAATATTGGGCTTCCAATGAAGTATATAGAATGCCACAGTTATAAATGAGAAATACACAGCATAGCACTCTGTCTGTCCCATAACCTCCCTGACATGCTGAGAGGGAGAAAGAGAGGCAAAATGTGTTCTGAAACTGAAGACAGAGACAGCACTTGTGGGAGAGTGTTACAGAGTGGAAAACTGGTAGTTTACTCACTTGGTAAAGGTGATTGTGGGGGTATACATCTCTGAGGCACTCCACAGTCATAACAACATGGGTTGTATATACCTGATAGGTTGCTTGATGCACATGTAACTTCGAAAGAAGTCCGTCTCTTCCCTGGGACCTTGCTCCAGTTAGGCTGTCTCGATGTCTTCCAAAGCTATATCTGAAATGAAGTGCTAGACAATTCTGGCCTGTGGTTAAGCAAGTATAATGCGCTGTTGGCATAGTTAGGTTAAGGGAGGGCTGGGGGTATACTGGGATGCATAGGGAGAGGCATCACTAGCAGAAATCAGGAAGTTGTTATCCCTCTGTACAGACAGTTGGTGATACCCCATCTGGAGTACTGTGTCCAGTTCTGGAGACCCCATCTCCACAAGGACATAGACAGGACAGAGGCAGTCCAGAGGAGGGCAATCCAAATGGTGCAGGGTCTGCAAGAGAAGCCGTATGAGGAGAGACTAAAGGAGCTTAATATGTATACCCTTGAGGAAAGAAGGGAGAGGGGGACATGATAGAAACTTTTAAGTACCTCAGTGGAATCAACAAAGTCCAAGAGGGTAGCATCTTTCAGAAAAAGAGACATGCAAGAACAAGGGGACACCATTTAAAGATAGAGGGGCAGTTCAGGGGCAATGTGAGGAAGTATTTTTTCACAGAGATGGTAGTGGATGCATGGAACAGCCTTCCTGAGGAGGTTGTGGGGTCTAAAATTGTGGGAGAATTCAAGAATGCATGGGACAGACATAAGGCAATTCTTGTGGGGGTAGGAAGAAATAGGCTGTTGGTTATCTAGGATCTGCGGCCTATCCTGTAGGTAGGGAAATGGGCAGACTAGGTGGGCAAAGCGGTCCTTATCTGCCGTCAAAGTCTATGTAAGCTCTAGTTTTATTTTCTATTGGTACACTCTATAAATCTGTCCCGTACGGCATGCCGGTAATAAAAAAAAAACATTATCACTTTGTTACTGTATACATCTACTGGGAAGGATGTGGAGTGCCTCAGAGATGTATACCCCCACAATCACCTTTACCAGGTGAGTAAACTACCATTGTCGGGGATAATCTCTGAGGCACTGCACAGTCATGACATCATGTGTTTTTCTAAAGAGCAGTACCCTGATCTCTGGGCGGGGCAGACATCTCCTCTTCGGTTGTATAAGTCATTGCTGCTCGTAATACTGAGTGGCCAAAGTTTTTTTTATTGTCGTGTGACACGTCTATCCTATAGTGTCTTGTGAAGGTTTGAATAGAATCCCAGGTGGCAGCTGCACAAATTTCTTCAGTGGTGGCTATATTTTTCTCTGCTCATGATGTGGCCACTGCCCTTGTTGAGTGTGCCTTGAGCTCTGATGGGGGAGAAGCATTCTTGGCCTTGTAGGCTTCCGTAATTGCTGTCTTTAGATGTGATGCTGTGGATGAGCAGGATGCTGAATGACCCTTTCTGTGACCTTGTGGGATGATAAGAGACAGCCAGTCTTGCATATTTCCTCCTGCATGAACTATATGTTGTCAAAACTCTTTTCATCCCCAGTGTATGAAGTGTGGATCTCATTGCACATCTTCTGTTGGCATAGAAGCTGGGATCTTAATAGTCTGGTTTGAATGGAATGGTGTTGTCACCTTGGGGACAAAGGATAAGAGAGACCTTAATGATAGTCTATTATTGTGGATGGCTATGAATGGGGCTCTGCACGATAGAGCTTGAAGTTCCCCAAATCTTGCTGAGCAAATAGCTACCATAAACACTGTTTTGAGATTAAGCCACTTAAAAGATACAGTCTCCAACGGTTCAAAGGGGCATGTTGTCATAGCTCTCTGTACCATGTTGAGGTCCCATGGGGCAACTAGTGTCTTGACTTTGGGTCGTATGTTGGTGTCAGCCTTTAGAAAGTGTATAATATCCTGGTGTGCTCCTGGTGTGGTCCTTTGAATTGTCCCCTACCCGCACCAATAGATGCTACTTGAACCCTAAGTGAGGATGGTGGCAGTCCCAGGCTCTAGGCCTTCTTGTAAAAACAGTAGTATATCTGCTATCATTGATTCTTTGGGGCTCGTTTTACAGTGATTGCACCATTTTGCAAATATTGCCCAGTGTCTCTGATATGTGGTGGTTGTGGATGCCTTTCTGGACATGGTCATTGTATTTATCACTAAGAGGTGATAGCCTGCTTTTAACTGTCTCTCCCTTTCAGGAGCCAGACCATCAACTGTAGGTGTTGGGGATTGGGATGGCAAACTGGCCCTTGATGGAGGATGTCGTGTTGTATAGGTAACCACCATGGGTGGTCTAGAGCCATGGCTACTATCTTGATGAACCATGACCTTCTTGGCCAGTGCAGTATCATCAGTATTACTCTTGCTCTGGATGTTCATATCTTCTTTAGGAGTTGTGGGATGAGAGGTAGAGGGGGAAATATGTAGGCCACATTGAACAGCCATTGTGCCTATAGTGCATCCACTCCCATGGCCTACTTGTCCCTGTATCTGGACAGGTATCTTGGGCATTGATTGTTCTTGCTGGAAGCCATTAGGTCAATTTCCACTGGCCCCCATTTCTGTTGATTTTCTGGAATATGTTCGGGTTCAATTTCCATTCTCCCAGGTGTATTTGTTGTTGGCTCAACCAATCTGCAGTTGTATTGAGTTTGCCTGCTAAATGTATTGTCGAAATACTGATGAGGTGCTTCTGGGCCCATGGGATCAGTTTTGCTGCTTCTCTTTGCATAACTGTGCTTCGTGTTCACCTCTGTTTGTTTATGCACGACACTGTGACTTGATTGTCGGACCGTATAAGGACGTGTTTGTTTCTGATGTGTTGGTGGAAGTGTAGGAGTGCTAGGAATCCTGGCCTTATTTCCAGCACTCCCACACTTGGGTGGGTTGGGTAGTTTTGACTTGACTAGGGAATATTTTCCTTGCGCAGTTTGGTATTTCAGAACCATTCCCCATCCTGATAAGCTGGTGTCTGTATCTATGATTACATCCGGCTGTATGTCTAGTGGCATACCTCTGGAGAGTTTGTGTCTGTTTGTCCACCATGACAGGCTTCTCAGTACATGTGGGGGGAGTGTCACCCTCTTTGTTAGGTCGATATTGTATGTTGGACCCTGCTTGATCATGAATGACATGAGTGGACGCATGTTCCATCTGGCCCAGTGTACTCTGTCTGTTGAAGATGACCTTAGGCCTAATACCTGTGAGATGAATTGAAGTGTTGGTCTTTTTTGGTTTCGTAGTTGTTTTGCTTGTGTCATTATCATTTGTCATCTTGTTTCTGATGGGAAGATAAACCTAGAGAGGTGTTGATGATGGTGCCCAGGTGCTCTATGGATTGGCTGGGAATTAGGCAGCATTTTGACTGATTGATGACCCAGCCATGACTCTGTAGGCATTGCACTACCATGTCAGTTTCTCGAATGAACTGCTGGATTGATCTGGTTCTGATTAGCCAGTTGTCCAGGTGAGGGATGACCTGTATGCCTTTTTCTCTTAGTTTTGCTGCCAGTATGATTGAGACCTTCGTGAATACCCTTGGGGCAGATGTGAGGCCGAAGGGGAGAACCTGATACTGATAATGTTTGCCCAAGATGTGGAATCTGAGATATTTGAAGTGAGACAGCCTCACGGGGACATGGAGGTGTGCATCCTTTACATCTATGGATGTTAGAAAGTCTCTGGGTCGAATTACCTTCAGGGTGGACCTAATGGTTTCATCTTGAAGGGCTAGTATTTTACTGACTGATTTAGGAATTTTAGGTCTAGTACTGGTCGTAGTCCCCCTATTTTCTTGGGTACCATGAAGAATATGGAGTACACTCCTTTTCCCTTTTGTGGGTGGAAACTTCTGCTATGACCTTGTTGCTTAATGGGTCCCTCAGAACTTGTTGAACTTGTGTCGGTCTGATTTTGCGCTTTGACACAGGTGAAATTATGAGTCTGGTTTGGGATGGCCTTTGTGATAGTTCTATGATGTATCTGTGTCTTATTATCTCTAGTACCCACTTGTCTTGAGTTGATTTTTCCCACACATGTATGAATAGCAGTAGCCTTGTGCCTACTGGCACACTTTAATGATGGTTGTAACAAGTGTAGTCATTGTTTTGAGGTTGTTCTTCAGGAGTAATGACCCATACCCCTATTGAATCCTCCCTACCTTGGTATCTAGTCGTAGTGGCTAGCCGGGGTACGTTGGTGGTAGCTATTTCCTGTAACTGTAATGTCCCATTCTCTTGTCTCGAAAGGAGTGAGTGCATCTCTCTGTCTAGCTGGGAGATATGTGAATCTATTTGATTGTTCCTTGGTCAGTGTCTTTCCTTCCTCTTTCCCCTTCAGGTATCTTTCTAGCCCTTCTCCAAACAGAAGAAAACCCTTGAACCATAGTTACTTTGATTTGTATTCGTTATCTGCGTCCCATAATTTCATCCATAGGGATCTTTGTGCTCTGTTAACAAGCACCATGGCTCGTGAGTTGATTTTTAGGGAATTGACTGCCATTTCAGCTAGGTATTTGGTGGACAGAATGGCATTTTCTAGAAGAAATTATTCATTTGATTTTGCAGGCAATTCCTTCGGGACTTCTTGGAGCCATGTTAGTTGAGCCCTCGTTGCGTAAATGGCTGTTGTAGCTGCTGTTGCCCCTAGGCCCGCCAGTTCCAAATTTTTCTTAAGGATATCTTCCAATTTTCTGTCTGTCATGTCCTTGAGGCCTAAAGCAGTTTCGGTAGGTAGTACTGTCTTCTTATTTAGGGACAGTATTTGTTGGTCTATGATGGGAGGTGTACATCACAGTGCCAGTTTGTCAGCTTGCAGTGGGTACATGTTATCCTGTGATCGTCTTTCGGGAATGCATGCTGGGTCAGCTGCTTCCCATTCTTTAATGACCAGTTTGTCAATGGATTCACATACAGGGAACACATCGACCTTCTTTGCTGAAGGTTGGAGAGATGGAATGAGCTTGGAGGTAGGAGTGAGGGTATGGGTCTCGAATCCCCTTATGCTGTGGACTAGTGCAGGGATTTTATCAGTAAAGCACCATTTAGCTGTGAGAGATTGTGGATCTACTTCTGATTCCACTTCCTCTTCTGATTGGTGCTCTGAATGAGGAAGTTGGGACTCCTCTGTCAGTATGCATCTCAGTGTGGCCTATGACCCGCCATTGTCTGTGTCGGCTGGAGGATTAGGTTGGGGGCCTTTCAGTGCATTAGTTTATCTAGCATTGCCACCAGTATTTGTTGCTGTGCTTGCATCATTTGAGTATTCTGAAGTATGACTGCCATTGTGTCCATGTTAGATGTAGGAGGCGAAGGAGTGGTTGTTGTGGTTTTCAGCTGTAGTGGCTCACTATATGTACCACTTGTTCCTTCCTCTGGGTCTTCTTCTTTGGGTATTGAGGCCACTTCCTCAGCCCAGGAAGCGCATAACTTTCCCAGTTAGCGAGGGGTCAATAGAAATTTACAGTGCCTGCAGCTCTTTGTCTTTGCCATTTTAACTCTTAGGCTACCAACAGAATTAGAACATATTGGAGTTCTGGACTGATATTATCAGTCTGTGGCACAGCAAGGATTAATTCTGTTGAGAAATGGGACATAGAATGTACAGTCAAGCCCACTTAAACACATACCCGTTAAACGCATAGCCCAGTTAAACGCATAGTCTCTCAATGTCCCAATTTTTTTCCTATCAGTCCAATATTAAAAGGTCCTTTTAAATGCATAATGTAGCCCATTCAAATGCATAGATTTTTATCACCCTGCACTATGTTTCCATACCTAGACTGCCTTGCTTGAGCACTCTCCACTTGCCATTAACATTTGCTAATTGTCCGACCTTAGAAGAACAGACTGTCTTGCCTGATCACTCTCCACTTGCCATTATCAATAGCTCTCAGCTGAGTTGCACTGATTATGTGTTAACTGACTGACCATAAAAGAAGAAAGACATACACAGACACATCAGTCAGACAATTGTGGTGCCAGTGTGTGATAGCGGAGCCTGTGGTTCGAAAGAAGAAAGAGCTGTCTCTGCAGGAGTGAGTTGCAGTGCTTGATGCCCTTGCACTTCCTGGAGTTTCTCAATCACAACTATGTCTAATCACAAGCACCTTCCATCCCCCACCTATAAAGTAAAGTACAGAACTGTACAAGTAAAGTATAAAGCACTACATTTTCACACAAAATAAGCAAAAATGAAGCAAACTATGAGAAAAAAGCAACAACTTGGCATTGTAACAACTAACAAAGAGCAGTACAACACAGTTACTAACTTTAAATGAGTGACGTCAAGCTAAAGTGCAGAAACTTGCATTCCAAAGCCAGAATTCATGAATATCTGTTAAACGAATGCCCCGCTAAACGATAATTTTTCTGGCAAACAGGGTATGCATTTAAGGGATGCACTGTATTTTGTTAGGTGATTTGACTCCATTTGTAATTCATGTAAGTTTAGTTTAATTACATTTTAAATGTTAAGCCATAGGTAAAAGTAGAGACATTTAGTATACTGTTAGAGTAATGTTCATAAGCCATGATCATTGCCCCTTTAAGAAATGATTCCTCTATTTGTGACATGTTTCTTGCCAGTGCTAACTCTCTAGTTTGAGTTATGTATGATTACAAGTCGAGGAGTCCTTGATCCTAAAGGACTGGCTCCTTTTGTAGTGTCATGTCCCCTTTAAGGACTGTCTGTTTTTGTGAACTATGGCCCTTTGAATATTTGGGAGAATTGTTTGTAAGCCGAGGGTGAGGGCTGCCTGTAGAGGGGCATGAGAAGATTGTCCGGTGCTTGCAACACTTGTAGCCATTGCACTAGTGGCGTAACCCCCAAATGCATTTTATTTTTGAGTCGGGGTAATAGTCGCACTCCTGTTGTGGCTGTGGATTAGGATTGTCCACTACTGGGACGTGCATGTGCACAGCTCCTTACTTGCCATGCACAAGATGGCATCAGTCCATCTCGCGATGCTTAGAGGGTCTCGCAAGACATATTCAAGGAGGAGACAGACAATCTTGTGAGAATTAGTCTCTCTCTGGGATTTTGTGGGGGCATTGTGAGCAAGGATATCGAGGAGAAGAAGAGGGTGGCAAATTTAAAGGCTGGGAAAGAGGAGCCATAAAATAAGCCAACAGTGCCATTTTAAGGTGTGGGGACTGTTCTGGACAAGGGAGAAAGGGAGGGAGTCATGTTACATTCAAACCACTTTCTAGCTCAGATCAAACAAATTCAGAGAGCATCTTGTGCCATGATCTTAGCCATTTTAGGAGATGTAAACATCTCATCAGATTGAAAGGGTCAGTCCTGCATCACTAGCAGAGATTGTAGAACTACCCAGCCTGAGGCTAGTTCTTTTGCAGGGATTGTTATAGGAATTATCCTATGAATATGCAGCAAAGTTTGTGTGGAGTTGTATCTTCACATGTGGGTAACTCAGGAACTGCCAGCAGGGCTTCTAGGGCACCATGTATTAGCCTGATATCAGACATAGAAAGCTGTGATTGTTTCTGCTGCATGGCCTGTGTTATGGTATCTTTAGATCCTGGACTGCTAGCAGAGGTTTCAGGAGCCTAGAAGCATATTATCATTTGTTTAATTTGGCACCTCTTGACAGGGACCATAGTTTGGGGGGCAGCAAAATGGCTGCACACTGCTCCGCTACACTCACTTCTGTTCTGTGCTCAGGCAAAGCTTCGCAAAATTAGGTTCTTAATCTGCCTAGGTTAAAAGTTTTAGGGTAATTTCAACGATAACTGGAGCTCTTCCTTGAAGTTTTATTATATTACATTTTGCGGGTGCAGACTCAATAAAGTCTACCCCCAAATTAAATTAGAAAACGCCAATGTAGTTCTAAGCGTTTCCAAGCAAGTTAGCGTTTTGAGTATCATAAGACGAGTGGTCAGGTCAAAATGCAGCATTAATTTTTTTTTTTAAAGTAATTCCTCTGCCTGAGTTAGAAATGGCTATTTAGAGGAATAAAGAACTGGAGATTTGGTCGAAATGGAGCTGGAGCAGTACCCTTATATGGATTTGAACTTCTGGTGAGCGGGAACTCGAGAGTCTGCAGATAGCATTTGCAACGCTTGAAGGTCTTTTATTTAATTTAAAAAAGGTATGCTAATGTTGCCTAAGGGAATGGTGTCAGATTGCTTCTATTTTAAGAAAATACTATGCTCAGAGGAGCATTCTCTTCTTTTTATGTTCCAGATGAATTCATGAAATTGAGTTATAGGCATTGCAGCCCTACATGAGGGCTTGGAAGGATTTAATGTATAATTGAGAGAATAATTTTAAATTGTGGCGAGTCAGGAACTTTTTGAGAGATTTCTTCCCTGGGAATAGTTTCCAGATTGAGAAAAAAGGGAAAATGGAGCCAAGTGTATGCTTGTCCACAGCAGGCCTCCTGCAATAAAAATGTTTGTAAAGACGCCATGTGGTGCCTGGAGGAGTATTGTTAGGGTGTAATTTCTCCTTGAAGGTATTGATTTATTAATTTATTCTTCCGGATGACACGCTGATACCCAGCGCAACTAAAAACTATAAGTAAAAAGACTTGAAGGTTGAAAACCTGCTCCATGATTATAACTAGGAACCTGGAACTATTCTAATTAGCTTTCATAGCTTCAATCTGCTGGTTGGTTGATGGTGCTTTTGAGCAGTAATAGCATTTTTCTTTACATGGACCCTGTTGAGGGATTACACTTAGTGTGCAGGTGTTTACAGCTGCTAAATGTCCTTTATTATATAACTCTCTTTTCAGGAGGAGCTGGTGTAGGGATCCTTGTATGGGACTTTTTGAACCAATTTAAATTAACTTTTGCATCTGTGTCCATCTGGTGTACTGAAGCTGAACATTGCTAATTGAACTGAGATTCAGTCACCACTTTTGACCGCTTATCTTGTTCGTACTAAGTCATCTGGCATTGGAGTGAATAAGTGACACTGGGTGGCGGTGCATATAGAGTGAGGATCCTTAAAATGCTTACGATATCCTTATATAAATTAATGTTCCCTAGCACTAATGGAATCCAATTTCCTTCACAAACTGGTGGACTCCTGAGAGTAACTGGAGCCTTTTATTCCCTCTTATAAAATGATGGACTCCCAAGGGTAATTGAAATCTTAAAAGCTAAATTTATAAAACGGATGGTCTCCACAATGCACAAGGAGCCTTTTACTCTCCTAACTCCCATTTATAAACCTATGGTTTTAAAACGCAAATGGAGCTTTTTAATTCTTGACTCACATTTTGAAATTAAGTTGATCCCTGACTATGAGTATGCACTGATTTATGAATTACAATGTGATTTTGACTGTGGATACTATACGCCCGTATAAAGTTAAAAAACTTTATTATACTAGGTTTTATATCAACAGATTTATTTTTCAGAAATTGCTCATTTGCAATATTTTGTTACCAATATTGTGCATCTGTATGGATTATGCACTTATATTTGTATGAAATGTTTGTCTTTTTTTAGAATATTGTAATGTTTTTTTAGCCGAACAATGAAACTTGAAACTTAAAAAAAGAAGAAACCTCTTGACATGAAGAACACATTGCTATGTTTTTGTATTCTCACATTCTGTCTATTTAGGTTGTCACTGTAACATATTGTTCTGCCTTGATAACAACATTTTGTCTCTGACGCCTAGCCAATGATTATAATTATTATGTCTTACCTAATTCAGTAGTAGGATTGGTCATTCAAGTCATTGGCTCTGAGCCACCGGGTTGTGCTGCAACCTTTTCAGGTGCACATTTAGAGCTGACCTAACTGAGCAAGTTCCCAGTGAAAGGGGATGGTTTTCTCAAGTTACATGTGCATCAAGCAACCTATCAGGTGTATACAGTCCATTATGTCATGACTGTGGAGTGCCTCAGAGATTATCCCCCACAATGGTCTGCTGACCTGTGAGAAAGCATTTATTTATTGACAGAGGCACAGAACAAAGGCCAAAGCAAGTTGCAGTTCTCCCAGAGCAGCTGCCTAAGTTTTACAAAGAGATTCAGGACACAAGCTGCAGGGCATGCTTCGAGAGACTTCTAGAAAATACAGTAAAATGCATAGTCTGTTATAAAAACTAAAAGGGAAGAAGGAAAAATAGGATTTTAATTTACTTCACATAACTGGGACATTTTGTTATTTTATCCCCAACAACAATGTAGTTTTAATATTGAGCTCATGATAAAGTATATAGGGGAAAGAAACAGAAAGAGGAAAAAAAAGCTCCTATAGCCATTTACATATTTTCACTTGGAGTCACTTATTAAGGTTGACTGGCTGAACAAAGGGGTAAGGCTAGCTTCTTGGTATTAATTATTTGTCTAACCATCTGGAGCTGGCATTCAATTATCATTTTATCCTTATTTGCTCTATGCATTTGCTACAGAAGGAGCGTTATTTGCTGTTATTCTAATGTATAGTCAGCTGTAGTGATTTCAAATGCATAGTTCCACAGTTCTGAGAAACAAACAAACAAAAAACTATTTAAGCAACACAAGGGTTTCTTTACTATTCTGCACTCCAACTTGGCAGTTCAGTAACTGAGGACACAGGTATACAGTTCAATGTATTTGAGAGGGGTTTTGAACTTGGTGCTATAACTTAATTTACACCCTGGTCACAACATTTGTAGTTCCTTTTGTTTGGAACTGTTCCAATGCTGTTTTATTTTTTTATTATAAATGCCTCTGGTACCTGGGTACGTGGATGTTCGGGATGTCTATGTTTCTATGGATAAAAAAAAAGTTACTAGCACTGGGAGCGAGGGGAGAGAGAAATTGCGCCTTTTTGTTCCGTGAATTTCAGTGACTCTCTCTTCCCCACAACATTCCTCAGTCAGACTTCATTAGAATTCACCTTGTTCTTTAAGAAAAGAAAGATACAGGAAGGTCTTAACACAAGTAAAAAATGTTTGAGGAAGCACAAAGGTTAAAGTAAGCTGCGGTTCTCCTGGAGCAGCTGCTTTTTTCTAAAGAGATTTGGGACACAGGCTGCAGGGCAGGCTCAAGGATACCTAGAAAATACAGTAAAATATATATTCTGCAATAAAACTGAAAGGGAAGAAGGAAACATAGACTTTAATTTACTTTACATAACTGGGACATTTTATTTTGCCCCAACAACAATGTATTTTTAATATTGGCTTCTAATGAAGTATATAGAATGCTACAATTATAAATGGGAAATACACAGCATGGCACCCCGTCTGTCCCATAACCTCCCTAACGTGCTGTGAGAGAGAGAGAGAGAGAGAGAGAGAGAGAGAGAGAGAGTCATAACCTCCCTAATATGCTGAGAGAATGAGAGACATTGCCTCCCTAACATGCTAAGAGAGAGAGAGAGAGAGAGAGAGAGAGAGAGAAAGAAAACAACATAACCTCCATAACATGCTGAGAGAGAAAGAGATAGAGAGAAGCAGAGGCAAAATGGGTTCTGAAATTGAAGACAGACACAGCACTCATGGGGGAGTGTTACAGAGTGGAATGAAAACTGGTCTGCCGACCCTTGAGAAAGTACTTATTTTTTGACAGAGGCGCAGGACAAAGGTCAAAGCAAGTTGTGGTTCTCCCAGAGCTGCTGCCTAAGTTTTACAAAGCGATTCGGGAAACAAGCTGCAGGGCAGGCACTGAGGGACTCCTAGAAAATACAGGCTACATTTCACTGAATTTTCTTGGAAATGAGCTTGCTCAATGATGTTCTTCCTGGTTAAATAAAAAATTTAATTGAATTACCCAGTTCCACCCCCTGTGTTGCAGGTCTGTAAATCACCCCAGGGTGAATGGTGGCCTGGCACCCATCTCTAGGTTAACTCACAGTACCTCCAGCCCTCCTTTCCTCCCTGGTTCCTGGTATTTGTCGGCTTGATATCCTCCCTTACATACAGCACACCCCTCCTCCCTTCTTCTCCTCCATGTCCTTTCTGAAGTGTAGACTGGTATGCTCATGTCCCAGTCATGGCTATCTGTGTGCCATGACTCAGTAAAGGCCACAATATCTGTAGAACACAGAAACATAAAATGTGTCAGCAGAAAAGGACCGGTAAGCCCAACTAGTCTGCCCTATTTTATCTGCCTAACACTTCACCTTGGACACTACTTGGTCACAGGTGACCCTCTCTCCTCCTTTACGTCTTCTTATTATACCCATATGCCTATCCCACGCTTGCTTGAAGCTCCCCACTGTCTTTGCCCCAGCACCTTTTATGGCAGGCTATTCCAGGCATCCACAACCCTTTCTGTGAAGAAGTATTTCCTCGCATCTCTCTTAAACTCCCCCTCAAGCATCATGGCATGTCCCCATGTTCTGGTGCTCCCCTCCTCTGAAAGGGACTCCCCTCCTGCACCTTGTTTACACCTGTTAGGTACTTTTAGGTCTCAGTCATGTCCAGTCTCGCTCTCCTCTCCTCCAGGGAGTACATGTTGAGCTCCTACAGTTTCTCATGCAATCTCCGCACCATTTTAGTAGCCCTCCTCTGGACTGCTTCTATCCTGCCAATGTCCTTGCTGAAGTGCACCCTCCAGAACTTAACATAGTACTCTAGGTGGGATCTCACAGGTGATTCAGAGGCAACACCACCTCCCTTCTCCTGCTAGAGATGCCCCTCCATATGCACCCCAGCATCTGGCTTACCTTGCCTACTACCCTACTGTACTTCCCTGTCACCATAAGATCATTAGATATCATCACCCCAGCATCCCTGTCTTGCTTGATAACTGTAAGATCCCCCATCTTATACACAGCCCTTGGGTTTCTCCACTCCAGATACATGACTTTGCACTTTTTGGTATTGAAACCCAGTTTCTGCTCCCCAGATGACTCCTCTAATTTCCCCAGATCCCTTTGCATTCTCTCTCTCACGCCTCCTGGGTGTCCACTCTGTCGCAGACTTTTGTACCATCTGCAAAGAGACACACCTTCCCCTCCAGTTGCTCTTCAGTTTCACTTATGAAGACATTGAAGAGGACAGGGCCCGGTACCAATCCATGTGGAACTCCATTGGTCACTCTCCCATCCTCCGAGTGACTGCTGTTTATCACCACCTTCTGCCTCCTTATCTTTCAACTAGACACTCAGCTCACCATCTTCTCCCCCACCCTCAGGCTGCCAAGTTTCTTTATTAACCTCCTGTGTGGTACGGTGTTGAAGGCTTTACTGAAGTCCAGATAGTTCACATCCACTGCCCTCTCCTGATCCACCTCCCTAGTTACCCAGTCAAAGAAATCTATGAGATTTGTTTGACATGACCTCCACCCAGTGAAGCCATGCTGCCAGCAGTCATGCAGCCCTTATAGCTCCAGGTACTCCATCAGTGTCTCCTTCAGCAGGTACTCCATTAACCTCTCCACCACTGATGTGAGACTGACTGGTCTGTAATTGCTGACCTCCTCCCTGCTATGGGTCTTGTGCAGAGGGACTACATCAGCCCTCCTCCATTCCTCTGCAACCTGCCCCACCCCATCACCAGTGAGGTGTCAAATACTTTTTTTTTTGTATTTACATTTTTGTGTTTTCTCCCCGGCTTTTCACCCTGATCCTGGGACCCCAGGAGACACAGCCGTGTGTGCGTGTGGAGGTGCACATGCACGCCAGGTATCAGCTGGGCCCCTTCTGCCCACCCTGTGACTGTCACCGCGCTCCCCATTGCCCGAACTGTCACCTGTCCTCCACCAGGTGGCAGCCAAGGGCCAGAGAAACCCTTTATCCCTCCCTGAGAGAGGAGAGCCGCATCGTGGCAGCTCAATCCTGCTCCTCACCCTCCCCCCGCTGACCCCCAACAACCTAGGCTTGTTCCCAAACCTGCGTTGCCAGTGTAGCATTAGGTGTGGTGTCCAGTGCCTCAACCCTCAGTGTCACCGGGCTGGTTAGGTGTCAGATAGTTTTGCCTGAGGGGCAGTTAGCACCGTGCCCAGTTCCTAAAGTATCCTTATGCAGATCCCATCTGGTCCATTGCCTTGTTTTCCTTTAGGACATCCAACCTCTGGCAGACTCTCTCTTACGTAAATGGAATTGTATCCACTCCCCCCTCCCTCCAGTGCCTGTTAATACCAGTGCCTGTTAGTACATTTCAGCCTGCCCCCTCCTTCTCTGTGAAGACTGAGCATAAGTATTAATTTAAAATAGTAGCTTTTTCTTGGTCTTCCTCTGTACAGCCCCACCCTCCTTGTCTCCTGATCATCACTATACCACCCGTTGCCTCCCTTTTTTCACTGACATACCCAAAGAAAGTTTTATCCCCATTCTGATGTGCTGGGCAATCCTTTCCTCAGTTTGAATCTTTGCTGTCCTTACCCACCTTCCTACTTTCCTTCCTTTGTTTCTCTAGATATACCCACTGTCCAGTTCTGTTTGGGTCTCCTTGTGCTTCCTGAAAGCTGTTTTATTTCTCTTTTACCACCTTAGCCACCTCCTTTGAGAACCACAGTGGCCTCTTTCTCCTCTTACCCTTGCTTATTACCTTTAAACAGCTTGCCGTTACCTTAATTATTCCCTCCTTTATTCTGTTCCATTTTCCCTCCACCCTCCAGCTGTCCACCCCTTCAAGGTGTTTCCTAAGGCAGTCTTCCATTTCTTTAAAATCTGCTCTCCTGAATTCCAGGACTCTTGTCGTAGTACGTTTTTTCTCCTACCCAATCCATATGCCAAACCACACTATATGATGATTGCTTGTACCCAGGGGGATACCTACTGTGACCTCTGTTATTCTGTCCCTGCCCGTAAGTACCAGATCCAGCACTGCCCCATCTCTAGTGGGATCTGTAATTAGCTGCCTGAGAAATGCCCCTAGTAGAGAGTCTAGGATGACCCTACTCTTAGTCGTATCTGCAGCCAGGATGTTCCAGTCCACATTTGGCAGATTAAAGTCACTCATAATTACTACTTCCCCCTTTGCTTGCCATTTTGCCTATGGCCTCGCAAAAACCCTGCAAACTCTTCTCGTTGTGCTGTGGGCTGGTCACTACCCCTATGCTTATAAAGGCCCTGGACTCCATTTCTAAGCCAACCCGAAACCTCCGGTCCTCCTTTTTCCTCTGTGTCCTTGTATTTCTGTTGCCTTTATACATTCCCTACATATAAAACAACCCCTGTCTTCCTGCCCTATCCTTTTGAAACATGTTGCAACCTGGTGTGGCTATCTCCCAGCTGTGGTTGTCAGTGCACCATGAGTCTGTTATGGTCACCAGATCCAGGTCTCTCTGCACAGCTGGCCTGTAGGTCTGGAATTTTATTTCAAAGACTCTTGCATTTGCACACATGGCTCTCCACACCTGCTCCCACTCTGCTTGCAACACTCCTTCCCTCCCTTGTGCCCCATTTTCTTTTCCCTGTCGTTTTGCAACTTTTTTCCCATCACCCTTGTCCTGTACTCTCTGCTGTTCCATTAACCTGCTCTCTGGGACATTTTCCTCCTTAAGTCCTCCTTTCCTACTGCTTCAGTCTGTGGGGGGTGTGTTATTCTCTCATTGTCTTTCCACCATCCCTCAGCTAGTTTAAATGTTTATCAAAGTAACATTTAAATCATCCAATGAGGACTGCAGTTCCCTCTCAGACAGATGAAGGCCATCACCTCTGTATAGGCCCTCATCCATTCAGGTTTGTCCCTAGTACCCAATGTATCCATACCCCTCTTCTCTACACCATTCCTTCAGCCATGAGTTAAAAGTTCCTGGAGCGGAGTGTCCAATCCTTCCTTTGGCCGTAGATAGGCGGCATCTTTGCAAACGCCACCTTGTGTGCTAGTTGACTTGGGCCCTTCCCTAGTTCTTTGAACTCAACGTGCACAATCCTGGCCCTGTCCCTTATTAGGTTGGAGTCCCTAGGTGGACAGTGATATCCAGCTTCCCCTGTGCCTTGCTGCCCTAGCGATCCTTAGGATCCGCTTCCCATTGCTCTAAGCTGTGGCACATGGTAGGCAACTTACCTCCCTCTCACCCCCTTCCTGTTTAAAAATCTACCCCCTTACAGTTGAATCCCCCACCAGAACCTGCTTCTTTCTCTTCTAGGGTCTTCTATCTCTCACCTTGGTGGCTGTCCTGTGGAGAACCTCCCCGTCCTCCCTTGCCACTACTTTGAGTGCCTCCTTCTGGCAGTCTGATCCAACCAGAGTGGCAATGGAATTCTGTAGTGGCTCAGGCTGAGGAATGTGCCCTGACTCTGCCACTCCCACCCTCACAGATCCCATCATAGTCCAGCTGGCTCTCCTAATCCCAGACAACCACTGGGGCAATGGTGGTAGACTCAGTGGCCCTTGGGTGGGGAAAGAGGTTCTCTGGATCCTAGCCAGCTCAGCCTGGAGACCAGAGACCTCCTCCCTCAACCCAAAGAGATGCTTGAAGATCAGGCAGCACCTCAGTCTCCAGAATATCTCCTGGAAAACTGAAGCACTGCATCTGTTCCACTTCCATAACTGACTACAGGTATTGCTACCAACTGCTATCAACTATACCTTGCCCCTATTCCCCCCTTCCTGTGTTGGGTCCTTTCCCACCTTCATCTTCTAACAGTATTTACTTTTCACCCTACCTTAGATAGGGTGTTTTGCTCTCCCTATTTTCCTTACTTTCTCCATTACTTGCTTGGCTGTATCACACCCTGCACCCCTTCTTCTTCTTCTTTCTTTCTTTTAAATTAACCTCCCTTTATGCCCTTCTCAAGCAGTTTCTGCACCCACCCTAGATACGGTGTCTCTCCTATTCCCACCTGTAGTAGCTGCCTGCATGTTACTTTCCCCATAGATACTACCTACCCCATCCCTGCAGTTCCCTATACAGATAACAGTAAGCTAACAGGTATCCTACCTTGCCTTGTCATCCCTGTATTATGTGTGTACAGAATGAGTACACATGTCAATAAATCTTTGCTTTGTATCCATGTTGTATTTATTATTTATTTTATTATTTTTGGCCAGGAAAGACACAATAAGTTGAGTCTTATTTCAAGCTACATCCTGGGAACACAGAGAGAGTTACATGACTTGCTCTTGGTCATACAGTATGCAAGTGGTGGCTGTGAGATTCAAACCCAGATCTCTAGCTTTGCAGCTCAGTGCTCTTAACCACTACACTATACTGCCTGTTTTTGTGTAATATTCACTTCTGACTCTTTCTATAATAATGTTTTTGATTCTAGATACTGTATTTGTATATGATCAGTTGAAAACTAGAGCAAGGACTGCAAAATGAAATTCGTTTATATTTTTTCCATTACAGCTTGATACTGAATGATGAAGGAAGTTACCAGTGTACTGCCACAGGACCTCATTTTTGAAGTATCTCATGAAGGTTCAAATCAAATATTCCATTTTGTCTTGGAGCAAGTATGGCGAATTTGTTAAACAACCATGGATTCTTGGAGGTCCAATATTTAATGTGAGCAGTGACCTGACCAAACTCAAAACAATTCATTTTCCACATTCTCTCTGCCTTGGTGGTAAGAAGCTATGTGATTCTGCATTACATACTGTATCGGTGCATGTTCAGTTAGTTATTTATAGTGATTGAAAAAGTTGTAATGTTTTAACATATTAATTGCAGATCACAAGTCTGATATAAAATTCGGAGTACTGCACATGAAAAACAATGTTCCACAAATAGAAGCATCTGTTGATCATAACGCAACACACATTAAATGGAGTGTCAGCTCACTGTCTCCTGTGGGGCCAGTTATTCAGACATCGGATTCTGTGCAGCACCATGGTGTCGTCCTGCTATACAAAACTGTAGATAACCACCCTTCCTTGTCAATCCGTGTGTTCATAGCTACTAACAATGATTCTGTCATAAAGGTAGGAAGATTTTTTTTTTCTAGAAGTACAAGATATTTACCTCTTAATTCAAATGTGGCAGCCCACACCACCAGTTATAATACTTGCCTTTGACAGTAATTATGTGTTCGATTTGATGGGTAAAGTCTCATCATTGATGTCATCGGCCCTTTTCTGTTGGATGTTGTGCCTCTGCAGAGGGTAGTTAGCTGATCTGTTCCCATCCAGAGACCCTGACCTTAACTGCTCTTTAGTTTCTTACTTAATATCAGCCCTAAGGTAGTCCTGTGTGGGTAATAGTTCCTGTCAATGACAATTACCACCTCTTTCCACCAGCTTAGCACTCATACAGAATATGCCAACAGAAAAAGGCCAGAAAGTCTATCTTTTCTGCTCATAATGCAGATCTCTCAGTGATTACTGAGGGGTCCTCCCTTTCCCATTAGAAGTTTCCTTCTCCCCAATAGGAGTACCCCCTATGTTTCCGCTTTTAATTACACCCTCCTCTTTACAGTTTGTCTCAACCCCTCTTAAAGCTGTCCATTATATGGATATATGAAATAACATATTCATCTGCCCCATGTCATTATTTTTTTTATTTTACAACATCAGTATCGGGGGCCACAAAGAGCTACAGTCTGAAAAATATCACTCTCATCTTTCAAAGTAATGCAAAAGACCCAGAGGCTTTTAATTTCTGGGAATACCCATCTTGAAACATATGCAAAAAATAGTGATGTGCAGCAAAGCATACTCAACAGTGCCAATAGTTCTTCAAAGTAGCAATACAGTTTCGAACATGCACTAAATTCATTTTATGTTGCTGGAAGTTCTTGGAGGGATTTAAATCGGCTGTTCTCAGGATAAACAGATTCTATGACTGTGCATCAAAGTATACTCAAAAGTGCAGATAGTCAGTTTTTCATAGAGGCAATAATGACATTTTTAAAAATATATGAAGCTCATTTTGTATTGCTAGAAAGCTCCTAGAGTGATCATAGTCAGCTACTCCCAGAAAAAATGATACAACGATTGGCCCCATGAGGTTTCAATGACTTTAGTAGAACGCTTCAGTCTTAACAGATTATATAACGGTCTGTTTTTGCATTGAGCAAGAGAACAAGACCAAATACACATGATATCCACTTTAAAATCTTAGCAACTCACATACTTGGTGGACCTAGTCAACAGAGGGGTAGGTAGCTCAAAGAATGCCTTCTGATTCAAGAGGCTGGTGACTGATTCAGGCTGCTCCAAATTTAAAATTGCACAGCAGCATGTAAAGACGCCATCTTATAGGATATATTATGTTTTCCGAAACTCAGTCCCTCAACTCTCACAATTCTGGCGCCGGGCTCCTGACACACAGTTGGTTGACAGCAGGATTATGCCCGCAGCAAGGTTATTTGTATGTTTAGGGGGGGGCTTTACCCCTCCTGCACCCCCAATGTGGGGGGCTTTGCCCCCGCACCCCCTAACTTTAGGATTCTAACTCTGCCACAGGCATAATCCCGATGGGCAACCATGTGTCGGGAACCTGGTGTCAGGATTATGAATGTTGGTGGACCGAGTTTCAAGATCTTAAATGGGTACCATGTTATAGGTGCACATATTGTATTTCACTTTTCTGTTGCTTCACTCCACTTGGAGTCATTAAAACAGCTTTCTTATGCTCTGGTTTATTTACAGAGCAGGGTAGGGTAGTGAAACAGCTACGCATAGTTCCAAGCAGCTTCACAAAAAAACAACAAAACATATAAAACCAGAGGTTTACAAATGACTGCCACTCAGACTGCAGAGGCTTCTCCACTGCTACATGCTGGTTGCATGCTGACATTTTGAGGCATGACCCCTTCTCAGAGCAATCTTTGGGTGGGAAATAGCTTGTCGGCAGTGGGAGAGCTAAAAGGTAACTTAATTTCACTAAAGAAAATGTACTTTTGTGTAGGGCATTCATACAATCCACAATAGCATACATGTACAATAAAACAGTCTCTTGGGAGCCGAATGGCTGTGAATACTGCTATTGTGGGTAGGAGAAATGTGTAAATCAGCACTTTTTCACTAACCACTGAGCCACTTAACTGCACTTTCTAATTGTTGTGATACACACACACATGACTAATACGTATACATATATGCATATATATTTCAGTGTAACATCAGTACACTGTCTGCACACAATTTTACAGATTAAAAAAGACATCAAGGGATTGTTTTATTCTTTTCAGGCTCGAGGACATCAGAGGGTGGGGGTTGCCACTAAATGGCTCATTTACAGTAAGTCAGCAATGACATGCACAAGGCTAAAAATGATCTAGGTACTGGGGGAATGTAGATCAGCAATTTTTGCACTAACCACTGCGCCATCTAACTGCACTTTCTAACTGTTGTGATATACACACACACTGACTAATACATATATATGTATATGCATATATAGTCCAGGGTTTTAAATAATTGATTAGCAGTTTTTTTTCTTGAGACTATACTAACTGTACAGAAAGTATTTCTATAGATTTTCTAGAAGTGCTGTGGTTGTTAAACACAGTGAGGCAAGAGCTATGCATTTTCACAAAGTTTTAGCACTTTTATGAGCAAAACACTAATCAATTTTATAGTTAAATAAATCCCTGATATTCCAGTATAACATAGCATTGCATAGTCTACACACACATAGATGACACACACTAACACACATACACTGCCTTATATGGCAATTATTTACTTATACATCTAACCCAAACTTTTACTGTATTTTTTTGTGTGTATCTATTTCTGCTCTTCCTCCCGACCAGTTCCCTTCCACTGGCCCCCCAGCCCCCTCACCCCGGCATCCACTGGACTCACCTCTTGTATCTCCTTAGCGAGGTGTCTGCGAGGGGCCGGCATCATCTTGCCTGTCGGAAGGTTTTTCCTCTTTTTCTCCCGTTTCCCCTGAGTGTGGTGCAGAGGCATGCAATGATGGCAATGGCCAAGCCACACATGCTTCTGCTTGCAGCATGCCAGGTGTCTGCTCCGCATCCATCCCCTACATTTTGGGTCCATTGTGCCATCCCCCAGCCACTGCTAGGGGACAGGCAAGCAGCGGACTCCATCCTCACTCCTCCCCAGGAGAGAGGGCTGTCCTCTGGACACTTGATCCTCTCCCTCCCTGGCTGACCTCAAGCGTCCCCTCGCACATGAAACATGGGTCACCCGGTGGCAGGAGGTAAAGTGCGGATGCCTTAGCCCTCCATACCACTGGGCTAGCTCTAACTTTGCTGTATTTAGGATGAGCACTGAGTGCAGGCTGCAGGATTCTCCTCGTTACCGCCTCCTGGGGCAGGGGGATTTCATGCGGAGGTGGTGGATCTTGTCATCAGTGAGGGTATTGAGTCCCCCAGATGTTTGGTCTGAGGGACTTCAGTGCTTGGGCCAATGGTGAATCCTCCCAGCTAGGTTCCAGCCTCCTCCAGATAATGTCATCACCGGCCTGACACAAGTTACTTCCACCACCCATCATGGAGGCCACATGGTGAACCTGGTGTTCTCGCTGAGGCTTGACGAGCTAACCTCAGGATTGATCAGGTCATCTGCTCTCCTCATTGCACGGTGAAGTTCCTGTTCCGGCCCTCTGAGAGCCCTCCCCTGCTGATATGGTCAGCTACTGCCCTTGAGGGAAATGTCCCCAAAGGGATTTCTGGCAGCAGCTGGATCTATCTAGTGTAGGTGTTGCCTGTGTGAAGGGCATGAGTGAGACAGTTACCACCTATAATAGGGCAGTGTCTGAAGCACTCGATGCCCTCACACCGGTCTGTGTATGACCCAAATTCTCTCGCTTTGAGATCTCCCTGGTTTGGTGGAGATCTCAAGGTGATGAAGATTAGGGGTCAGAAGTTGGAGTGCTGCTGGCAGAGGTCCAGGTTGGAGGAGGTCAAAATGGTGAGTACCAGGTGGAAATCAACCGTTAGAAGGCAGAGTTCCTGTCCAGAGAGATTGCTGAAGGGAAGAACCGACCAGCTGTGCTATTTTGGACTGTCGACAGACTTTTATCTGGTCTGTCTGCAGCTGAAAAAAGCCTTTTCAGTCACCTTGTGTGGCGAGTTTGTTCAGTTCTTCACTGACTGGGTGTCCTCCATCCAGCAGCAGTTTCCATCAGTGAGTTGTACCATGACTTGCAGTGATTGCTTTGGGCATGGTAGAGGTGCTCCGCCTGTCTGGGAGGAGTTTAAATCAGTTGATGTGGCTGAGGTCATTGAGGTCATCTCATAGCTGAAGCACACATACTGTGAACTGGACTCGGCCCAGCACATTATTTTGATTAGATGTGTTGATTCCATTGGCCCAGTGTTTGCCCCTGATTGTCCGGTGCTTGTTATTGGAGGGAGCTTTCCTGGATTCCTTGAAAGAGGCTCTGGTGAGGCCCTGTCTGAAGAAGTCATCTCTTGACCTGGACATCCTGGCGAATTATAGACCAATCTCCAACCTTCCATTTTTGGGAAAGATTGTGGAGAAGTCTGTGGTGCAACAGCTTGAGGAGCACCTCTTGACCTTTGAAATCTATGAGCCATTCTAGTCTGGTTTCAGAGCCAAGCATAGCACCAAAGCAGCATTAGTTTGGGTGCACAATGACCTCCTCAGGGTGAGGGATAGAGGAGACAGGTCAGTTCTTATTTTCCTCAATCTCTCATTAGCCTTTGATACTGTAGACCACATTGTGCTGCTTGATCATCACAGAGAGTACTGTGGACTTGCTGGCACTATCATCAGCTGGTTTGAGACCAACCTTGCTGGCAGGAGGCAACAGGTAGTGATGGAACATCCGACAATGTGGAAGTGATAATTACTTGCCTTGCCGAGATTAATGATTGGATGTTCTGCAGCTTGTTGCGACTGAATCCTGACAAGATGGAATTTCTTGTGTTGGAACCAGACCGATGGCATAATGAGAGCCTCCAGTATGGCAACAGGTCATTTCCTGGGGCCTTCACCATTGTTGGCTTCCTCTAGGGTGCAAGATATTGACGTGTTCCTGGATGATAGATATACATTTGAATCTCAGTTGTCATCCGTCATCCAAAGTGGTTTTTACCTCCTGAGGAACATTGCCAAAATCAAACCCCTAGTTCTGGCTGAGGGCCTTCCAACACCGGTTCATGCCTTTGTGATGTCCAGGCTTGACTACTGTAAAGCTTTTTACTTTGGGGTCTCAGGAGGTACCTTCACTGACTGCAGCTGATGCAGAACACAGCTGCCAGGTTGCTGGCAGACGCACGAGGTTCTGCCATATAACCCTGGTGCTGCGGGAACTGGACTGGCTGCCGGTCAGGTGGAGGGTTATCTTCAAGATGGGTTTACTCACCTTTAAGGCCCTACATAAACAGGCCCTAGCTGTCTGACTGATCTTCTAACACTGGCCACCTCGGTCCTCTCCTCCATTCACCTTCTCTAGGGGGTCTCCTTGAGATTCCCAGGACTAGACTTCGAACTGCAGGTGACGGGGTATTTAGTGTCACAAGCTCAGTCCTGTGGAATGTGCTGCCACTACCTATCAGGGAGGCCCCATCAGTTGAGATTTTTAAGTGCCATCTAAAGACCCGCCTGTTCTCTTTGGCTTTCCTGGATGTGGTTTTCTGACTCTGCTTAGCTATTTTATCTGAATTTTTTTAATTTTTATTGTAGGATCTGTTTTAACAGCATTTGTTTGCCTATCTCACTTCTCTTGCTTGTTTTAATTGTAAGGCACCTGGAGCCTCTGGGATTGGGTACCATAAAAATAAACTTTGACATGCCTTGCCTTTTGCACTAACTCATTGTAGTAATCTATGGCATGACTGAGTAACTAAAGTAGTGGACCAGAGGTGCAGTGGATGTGGCCTATCTGGACTTCAGAAAGGCCTTCAACACCGTCCCCCATAGATGGCTGATTAACAAACTGTGCAGCCTAGGGGTGCATCGTAAAATAATTCTGTGTGTGGAGAACTGGCTGAATGGAAGGAATTAGAGGGTTGCAGTAGACAGGGAGTACCCTGGGGAGGGAGAACTGATGAACAGGGTGCAGCAGGAGTCAGTGTTGGGACCAGTCCTCTTCAATGTCTTTATTGGGGACATTGCAGCTACCTACAATTCCAAATGGAAAGGTTTTCCATATGATGCTTTCCGGAAAACATACCACAGTCTCTGCTGATCTACCAGGCCTGGATTGTATGCTCACCTGAATTCTTTGGGACAGAGACCAGCTATCCTGAAGGTGCACTTAGCAGCTGTGTCTGCTTTTATTCAGCAGTAAATCCTCTACCCTTTCAGCTCATCCTGTATTTTCCAAGTTTTTAAGGGGCGCTTTCAACCCCTCCATTCCAGGATCCTGCCCTGCCTGGGATCTTAATGTTTGCACTGCTCAGCTTATGCAACCCCCCCTTTGAGCCCTTGTCTTCAGCTGAGCTCAAGTACTTGACTTGGAAAACTGTGTTTCAAACAACATGAAGTCTTGCTATATTATAGACATTGGCAGTTTGTTCAGCTCTAGAACTGCCCGGAGTGAAATGGTTAAACCATTCAAAATAAAATTTTGTACGAGCAGCTCTATCTGTGTCATTTCAAACTTGAACTGTCAGATTCTTTACTCCGCCTCAGTGAACAGTCGCTCCGGAGATTTCTCCTTCTGCTAGGATCATTTCTCTGTTTAAAAAAGTGATTTCTCGGTTGGGTTAACGAGAATAGTTTCAGTATAACACATAAAACCGTTCGGTTCAAGCTCCTATCTGTGGTATAAGTAAATGAAGGTTTTGTCTGTGTGGAACTTATGAGATTATCAGTTCGGTTTAGACGATCGGTGTTAAACTCATTTAAAACTAAAGTTACTATTTTAAGTGCGGTTCCCGGTTCTTATCAGTTCCTAGCGGATTTATTCACGGTTTTCCAATACCGTGACACGGTTAGGAACCGATAAGGTGTCTTGCCTAGCTCTGCCGTTAAAGGGCAAGATTTTGGTTAGGCTGGCATTATGTCTGAAACCCAAAACCGGGCCCACTGGGTTTCCAACACTGTGATGTTTGTGGGAAAGTCTTTGCCAAGGCTGGCCCACACCACACCTGTTTATTGTCTGGGTTTGACCACCTCAGTCAGACTGCCAGGTGTGTAAAATTCCCTGCAGCCACCCTGGAAAAAGATTGGAAGGGCAGGCTCAGGGAGCAGGGGAGGCCAAAGTCAGCCGGATGGCCCAGCCGGTTCGGTGCCAACCGAGACAGAGAGTACCACCTCTGACCGGGCCAGACTACCGGGCAAAAGAAAAGCTGGTTCTGAAGACCAATTCCAGTAAAGAAAACAAGAAAATCAGCAGATACAGGTCAAAATTCCTTCTCCAACTGCCGCAGGGGCATAAAAGCCATACAAATTGTCCAATCACTGTTCAGGGTCCGTCAAGACCACCACTATCTGGTAAAAAGGTCGGTTCGTCCGGTCCCAGTAGTTCAGGATTATGATATTGAGAATTTTATGAACCAGGAGGAGGAGGAGGATTGAACAGTATGAATGTGGCTGGGAAGGTCCTGGGCATTGCCCACTGGACAGACATCTCCCAGACAGACCTTTACAGTCTCCCCTGTGCTGTCTGAGTCCCCATCTCATTTTATGTTTTATAAAAGTTGCTGAAACCCTCAGCTTCCTTTAGAAGAGGCTGTGGATAGCACAGAGGAGCCTGATTTTGTAGAAATGATGGATATTCCAGAGTCTAGGAGAATTGTCTATTCCTTTACATAAGTCTTTAGGAAACAAACAATTAAAATTTAAAAGCTCCTAATTCTGTGCCTCCTGTAGATAAAAGATGGACAGAAGGTATACATTGGCGGCCCGATACAAATTCCTTTCTCAACGCAATGCAGTCACGTTGGGGTAGTTCAGGCTGCTGCCTGTGATAAAACTAATATTCCTTGGCTACATCTTCCTGACAAGGATTCTAGGAAGATTGATGCCATGGCAAAACAATATATGGCAGCCTCTCTGGGACTCAGGCAAGCAAAATTATAGCTTATGTAGCTAGGTATCAGAAATCTAAATGGGATACTGTTATGCAATTGGCCAAGCAGGCCCATGGCCAGCTAGCTAGTGAACTAGAACAAGTGGCTGCTGATGGCATTGAAGCCTCTAAGGTTCAGTTTCATGCTGCTGTGGATGTTAATGATGTTTCCTCTAGGGTCATGGCCACATCTGTGAGCTTTTAAGTAGGTTGGCCTGGCTCCAGGTGTACTAGTTTATCACAGGATACCCAGACTAAGGCTATGGATTTTCCTGTGGTGGGAAATTCTCTGTTTGGAAAGCAGACAGAGAATTACATGAAAGAAAGATGGATGAATATGGGACTACTTACAAGAGTACCCAGGCTAGGGCGGCAAGCCACTCCTCAAAGGCATGCCCCAGGGGTGGGGGAGGCCTTTTCACAGGCCTTTCTACCAGACTCAGGCCTCCTCTGCCTATGCTCAGAGGGCTTCTTCAGAGGCAGGGGCAGGCGAGGGTGGGCAGACCTGCTCCACCTCCCAGCCTAAAGCTCCCTGCGAAACAGGCACCCTGATGGGGTGCCCAGGGCGAATCTCCTGTGTACCAGTGGGGGCAGGCTGGCCCCACTTCAGTCAGGGTGGGCTTCTTCAACCTCAGACAAGTGGGTTCTGGAAGTAGTAAGCCAGGGTCTGGTTCTCAGCTTCAAAAGTTTCCCAAGTTGAGAAGCAGACTTTCTACTACAAGTGCTTCGAGACCCTCGCTCTGGAAACAGAGTCTCATCCTGTTGGCTCTCGGAGCAGTGAAAGACCTCCCTGCATCAGGGCAGGGGTCTGTATCAGATATTCCATACCCCAAAAAGACAGGAGAATGGCGGCCCATTTTAGATCTCAGATATCTGAACAAGCATCTTTTGAAACCAATGTTCAAAATGGTAACTCTGGCAATGATTTTACCTTCCCTAAGGCCAGGGACTGGCTAGCCTCCCTGGACCTCAAGGATGCCTATTTCCATGTCCTAATCAGAAGATCCCATAGAAAGTACCTCAGATTCGAACTGCCCTCAGGTCATTACCAGTTCAGAGCAATGCCCTTGGCCTTACCTCTGCTCAAGGGTATTCACAGAGTGTCTAGCAGTGGCAGTGGGCCCATAAGGAGGCAGAGGATTGCTGTTTTTCCTTATCTAGATGACTGGCTCATTGTAGGCCAGTCCCCAGAGACAGGTAAAATCTCACCTGCAGGTCACCCAGCAGCTTCTCACCTTCCTGGGTTTTCTACTAAACCTGCAAAGTCAGTTCTGGAACCAGTCCAGGTACTCACCTTTATAGGGGCAGGGTGGACACAAAGCTAGCCAGAGCCTTTCTTCCCCAGAAAGGGTAAGGAATTTAGTGGCTCTGGCCTCTTCCTTCACTCTGCAGGTCTCTCGACCAGCAGACACTTTCTGCAGCTCCTGGGGCACATGGCTGCATCCACAGCTGTTGTGCAGGGGCCAGATTTCAGATGAGAGACATTCAGTTTCACTTGAGAACCTTTTGGTCTCAGAGAAGACCCCTTTCAAGTTGGTCCCAGTAGCTCGAACCTTGATCCTAGCTCTCCAGTGGTGGCAGGATCAGAGCAATTCAAAGCGGGGTCCCCTTCATTTCCCCTTCTCACGACTTGACTCTCACTACAGATGCTTCCCTTCTGGGTTTGGGGCCACATGGCGACCTTTCCCTCAGGGAGTTTGGTCCCCAGGAATCTCTGCTCCACATCAATTTGCTGGAACTCAGAGCTGTCTTTTACCTCTTCAAGCTTTTTCTGCATCTGGCCACGACAAGGTGATACAGGTCAGAACAGACAACACCACAACAATGTGGTACCTCAACAAACAGGGGCACTGGGTCTTCAGCCTTGTGCACCGAGGCAATGAAGTTGTGGTCTCTGGCCTATTCCCTGAACACTTCCCTCATAGCAGTTCATCTTCCAGGGAAGGACAATGTCCTAGCGGATGCCCTCAGCAGGATTTCCCAGGGCCATCACGAATGGTCCCTGGATCCTCAAGTGCTGGGGATAGTTTTTGCCAGGTGGGGCATCCCTCAGATAGATCTTTTGCAGCCCCAGACAATCACAAACTTCCTCTGTTCTGTTGCAGGCCTCCAGTGCTGGGCTCAGTTCCCCTGGATGCCCTTCTTGAGGATTGGGAGGGAAGTTCCTCTATGCTTCCCCCTTTCCTCTCCTATTCAAAGTACTAGTCAAAATCAGATCTCAGCCTTGCAGGGTGATTCTGATTGCCCCGGATGGAGCCAGGCAGCCCTAGTACCCACTCCTTCTGTCTCTGACAGTCCATCTTCCCCTGTGCCTCCCAGGAATCACAATCTGTTGACTTGTGCCCAGGGAAGGGTTTGGTATCCGGACCTCAAATCCCTCAACCTCAAGACCTGGCTCTTGAGGAGTTAGAGTTGCTGATTTACACCTCTCTCAGGGTGTTCTTGAGATCTAAAGGCTTCAGAAAGCCTTCCACTAGGGCTACTTATAGTTCTAAATGGAAAAGGTTTTCCATTTGGTGTGCTAGGAAAAATATTTCCCCAGAATCTGCAAGATTGCCCATTTTGTTAGATTACATGGTACATCTTAATTCCTTGGGTCTCAGACCAACTACCCTGAGAGTTCATTTGGCAGCTGTGTCTGCTTTTGTGTCAACAGAAAAGTCATCCCTCTTTCCTCTCATCCTGTGTTTTCCAAGTTTTTTAAGGGGTTACTCCATACTAATCCTCCCTTTCGGGAACCGGCCCCTGCTTGGGACCTTAATGTTTGCATTGCCCAGTTAATGCAACCCCCTTTTGAACCTCTGTCTTCTGCAGAGCTTAAGTACCTAACTTGGAAAACTGTTTTTCTAGTGGCTATCACTTCTGCCAGGCATAAGTGAATTGCAAACCTTGTCAGTGGAGACTGACTTTATTTCTTTCCACAGGGATAAGGTAGTCCTTAGGACTAATAGGAAGTTTTGCCCTAAGGTGGTTTCAGATTTCCATCTTAATCAATCTGTCTCCCTTCAGTATTTTCACTGATCACTCCTCTTGATTGAGAGGAGGTTGCACAACCTGGATGTTAAGAGCTCTTAGTTATTATGTAGGCGTACCAAAGGTCCTGAGTTGAATCCCTCAACTTTTCCTTACCTATGGTGAAGCTGGGAAGGCAAACCTGCCACTAAGAGATGAATAGCCAGGTGGATTGTCTCTTGTATCCAATTTTGTTATCAGAAAGTGGGCAGGCCCCCAGTTTGAGGCTCATTCTACCAGGGTACAGCTGCGTCTCTAGCTGCTGCCAGAGATATCCTTTATTAGAGATTTGCCAGGCTGCTTCTTGGAAAGCAGGTACACACTTTTACCAAGCATTACTCCCTGGATGTCAAGGCCAGGAGAGATGCTCGGTTTAGCACAGCTGTTCTTCAGAGCCTATTCCTAAGTAGGTTCTGCCCTCCTCCATGGAGGTACTGCTGTGCATTCTGCTAATGTCTATAATATAGCAAGACTTCATGTTGTTTGAAGAAAAAATTACTCACCTTAGTAATGTTGTTTCTTCTAATGGAGTCTTGCTATATTATCAGACCCCCAACCTGCCCCTCTCAGAACCTCTACTTGGTGGGTGTGGGCAACTTAAGTGTGGGCACTACTTTGTCCTGTTAGCATTTTGTCCCCTTTGGGACTTTGGGGTAATGTGTGTATGTAGCGTGTGTGTGTTTTATTATACTTATGTTCCATTTTCATATTATTAGAATGGTGTTAGTATTTCTGGTCCCCTGACTTGAGTCTTGGGTGTTGGGACCATCAATGGTTGTTATTATTTAGGTAGCCATTTGGCTAGTGTAGGTTACAGCTTCCACACAGACCTTAGTGAGTTTGGCTCGTAAAGATCTGACAGTTCAAGTTTGAAATGACACAGATAGAGCTGCTCTTGTGCCAAAATTCTATTTTGGAATGGTTTTAACCATTTCACTCCGGGGCAGTTCTAGAGCTGGAACAAACTGCTAATGTCTATAATATAGCAAGACTCCATTAGAAGAAACAACATTACTAAGGTGAGTAATTTTTTCTTTGGTAGCCATCACCTCTGCCAGATGCATAAGTGAATTACAAGCGTTGTCAGTGGAGCAGGAGTTTATCTCTTTTCAGAGAAAAGGTGGTCCTTCGGACTAACAGAAAGTTCCTGCCTAAGGTGGTTTCAGATTTCCACCTTAATCAATCTGTTTCACTTCCAGTGTACTTCACTGACCACTCCTCCTCTGGGGAGAGGATGCTGCACAGCCTAGATGTGAAGAGAGCCCTTAGTTACTACATAGGCGTACAAAGGGTCATAGGTTTGACTCCCTCCAACTGTTCCTCACCTATGGCAAGAGTTGGTAAGGGAAGCCAGCCACTAAAAGATCCATTGCCAGGTGGATTGTCTCTTGTATCCAATTCTGCTATGAGAAGTTGGGTAAAGTTCCCCCCTCAGGCCTGAGGGCTCACTCTACCAGAGGTACAGCTGCTTCTCTGGCTGCTTCCAGAGACATTCCTATTCTAGAAATATGTTAAGCAGCTACCTGTAAAAACAGTTCACACTTTTACCAAGCATTACTCCCTAGACATCCAGGCTAGGAGTGATGCTCGGTTTGGCACAGCCGTGCTTCAGAGCCTGTTTCCTAGGTAGGTTCTGTCCCTCCTCCATGGGGGTAGTGCTGTGTAGTCTGCAATTATCATAATATAGCAAGACTTCATGTTGTTTGAAGAAAAAATTACTCACCTTAGTAATGTTGTTTCTTCTAATGGAGTCTTGCTATATTATGACCTCCCTCCCTCCCTGCCTGCCCCTCTGCAAACCTCTGTTTTGGGGGTGTGGGTGGGCAGTACAGGGTTGGCACTTTTTTGATGCCCACCTTGTTGTTTTTCACCTACCTTTTTGGGTGAATTGGTGTTGTGTTTTTGCATTTTTGGGTCTTCTGACTTGAGTCTTTGTTTTAGGCCAAAAATTAGTGTTTATGTTAGTAGCCAGTTGGCTAGTGTAGGTTTACAGCTTCCACACAGAACCTTAGTGAGTTTTAGCTTGTAAAGATCTGACAGTTTGCGTTTGAAGCACAACAGACAGAGTTTTCAACCGAGCTTGCACTCTAAGTTCCATGCCTGCATGGAAAGTTAACTATTTCACCTCCGGAGCAGTTCTAACCTGCGGTCATACTGCAATTGTCATAATGTAGCAAGACTCCATTAGAAGAAACAACATTACTAAAGTGAGTAATTTTTCCTTATTGCTTTTTGGCACAAAAGCTCTAAAAACTGTTTCTGGGTTGTTAGTATAGGACTCGTAAGAATCTGACGGTTACACTGAGGAGTACCTGGGACAGAGGTTTGAAAACTGAGCTTGAGCTCAATGTTCTATGCCTTGACATAGAGTTAACTCTTTCCTCTCTGGAGCAGTTCAAGTGCTGGGGCTAACTGCATATAGTCAGAATACAGCAAGACTCCATTAGAAGAAACACAATTACTAAGGTGAGTAATTTTTTGTTCCCAGCCTTTGTTTGGGCTGTAGTCGTGAGCCTTTCTTTTTAAGTATCTCAACCAGTTTTATGACCCCAGGGGGTCACCTTTCACCTTTCTTTTATTGTCCCTTGTCCCAGAGACTCTTTTCAGAGTGCCCTTTGTGCTGATGTCTGATCGACCGTGCAGGGGGGTAGGGTCTTTGTAATAGGGTCTTTGTTATGCTGTTCCCCCTTTTTAGCTTGTTTTTACCATAGCCTGATTGTGTGTGCAAGTCAATAAATGCTGACGTAATTAAATCTCCTTATCCCTCTATTGGTCCCTTTTATCCCTCTGTCCCTTGCTGTTGTGGCACCATTCCATGTACCACATTGAAATTAGCAATATCTTTTTCTTCTACTGCATATGTCGTCATCTTGTCCCGTGTGTGTTTTGCTTTCCTATCTAGCAGCGAGTGCTTAATACTGTAAATGCTTTTTTATTGTAATCTCTCCCTTGTCTCCAGCCACTGCGGAACAGACTTAGGGGTCCAGGTGTCAGCAGGTGACTCCAAGCACAACTCAGTTGTACTTTCCCTCAAATGTAGCACACTGCAATGCACTGAAATAATGCCCCAATGAGTAGTGTGTGTGGCTAACGCTAGAGTGGCACATTTATGTTTTTTGCAGTGCATACTCCCTCATACCCAGGTGATTCAGAGAAGCCTATTTTGTAATTAATCTGTTTTTTCATTGAGTTGATTTTATTTTGCAGATTGATAAAGTTCAGTACATTAACTTTATCAAGGATCTTCCATCCAAAGAATCCAGAATGGCTCATATGATGCTGTTTGGTGGAAATATTCAAGATGCTGAAGCAATTCTACTTCAGGCAGGCCTTGTCTACCAAGCTATTCAAATAAATATAAACCTTTTCAACTGGGACAGGTAAGAAAACCAAGCACGACTATAACGTATAGTTTATATGGTTGAGGTTTTTCTAAACTTGTACAGTATACATGTTATTGTTGTCTTTTGTCATGGCAAAAGCCAAATACAGTAAGAAGTAGAACATGAATGCTGTTCTTCTTTACCGTATACCACTAAAATTGTTCAGTAAGTTGGACTACTTTCCACTCTGCAAATTTTTGCAACCATCAGTCTGTATGCTGCGTCTGATATTCTGTTACATTTGCCAATTGTTATGCATGGTGTCATAAGGAAAATTTAAAGCATCTGATTGGTTCAAAAAAAAGCCCTAAAATATCTTATTGGCTAAAACAAAAGCCAAAGTGTATAATTATCTGACCAGAATTACACTCTTGAACTTCTTTCAGGCTACTAGCCTGTGCAGGGACATAACATAAATCATGTTACTATGCTAGGCTTACATACCAGAAAGAGTGACCTTCTCTCATACCTCTAACTATACCCAATCCCAAATACTGTACCTCCAAAAGTAAAGAAATACCCTTTTTGCTATATTTTTTCCTACTTTCTTGCTGTGTGCAAGCACAGTACATGTCCCAGCGACACCCGCAACAGGAGCCATGGCTTCAGCTCCAGCCATCCGAGTGTAACATTAAAACTGCACTTGAATGGTGTTAATGACACCCTTTTCCAAACAACAACAAATGGTGAAACACAGTGTTTCAAACTGAAAGAAAGACAGTGGAGTAGTTAATTGGGGGCAGTAGGGAAAGGAGTACTTTTTTATTTTAAACAGCTTTCAAAACAAAACCTAATTTTTTTTTTTTTACCGTAACACAAGTCTTAGGTTTTTAGCAATACATTTTTCTTACCATGGTAATTGCAATTCTCAAGTTTGTTTAAAGTCAATTGGCTCAAAAGCCTCATGCTTAGCAACACACTCAAGGCGTGCAGTTATTGGCTCATAACTGCACACCCTGTTGGGTCTTATTCAATACACAATACTGCTCTAGGGAATCTGTTTGTAGGCCAGTGTAGGAATGTGGTTATTCATCCACTGCTTGTCCAAATCCATCCCCTCCTTATCTTCTTCTATCTGATCATAACAGTTTCCCTTGGAAAACCATTGTTTTTTGGGGGGTGTCTCTAAATTATTGAGAATATTATATTTGCATTTGTAAATGTTTTAAAATATGACACTGAAGCATCTAATCACTGTTTACTATTTTTTAATTTTAATTTTTGGACATATTAATATGTATTAATGTTCCTCTCGATATAAGCAAGACCTTTTCATTTATTGATGCATCTTCTTTATACCTGTTGTATGGATCAATGTATTATTTGTCTATTTTAAATACATTATTATTATTTGTGGGCCCGGTACATTAGAGAAGACCCAAACACATATATAAATATACCTTTTTATATCAGTTTACTATATTGAATCAATACAGTATCTTCTTTGAAGATATCTCCTCCATTAGGCTACACATTTGGAACTATAGCCATCAGTGCAAGGAGCACACGGAAACTTCTGCTAGCCAGGGGCCGCCCACGATGATATGCTATGTCTGTGTGTATGTAAGCATGAGTGGACCCATCGCGCCTCACTTCTTTTTCCTCTATTGTCAACCCTTTTAGACCTGTTGAAGGAAACGCGGTCAAGATTTATCCTTTTATTTTATAAGTGTTTATTTCGCCATCTCTGTATGCCACCAAAGTAGAAAGAGTCTTTATTTCAGTATTGTAAGTGTAGAGATGAAATTTGCAAAGAAAACACACATGAGGTATGTTTGTGCTGCCTGTGCCTGCATCACAACATGAGGATTTGTGAGATTTTCCAGCACTTCAACCAGACTAGCAGGCAGTGCCATAAGAAGGCTCTAGAAAACTTCCTTCGTCTCAAAACTTTGAAAGCCATGGAGAAGGAAAAGGGTCCAAAGTCTGTGTCTCCCTTACCATTAGATGAAAAGCGGTCACCAAAGTTGAAGGATCAGTACAGGGAATGACTGTGGTAGAAGCCATCATCATCATCTGGCTGTAAGCACAAATACAAAGAATGGTCTGCTTTGCTGGCAAAGTCCTGGTCACTGTTGAGACAAGGTAAATCTGTGCCATTGCCTGCTCCAGTGACATTGACTAAAGGCCTCCTGACGGTCACTGAGACACCAAGTTCGGGGCTTGACTTAGGTGCTGAAGTACCTACTGTGGACAGTAGGATGCCATCATTGAGCCATAGCCTGTCAATGTAAGTAGTCCTGGCCCCCTTTCATGGTCCCGTCGACTCTCAGGCTGTGCTGGCATCATTTTCAGATCTGATAAAACACATTCGGCCTGGACTACCAGTATAGGAAGTTACTCCATTGATGGGGCCTCCTGGTACTCAACCCCTTTCGACTAGTTCTACCAGCACGGTGCAGATTCCTCCCTCTCATCCACCACCAGTGTTGCCAGAGCATTCTGTGGCTCTCGTTGTTGATAGGGATATTGAAGATGAAGTGGAATACAATTGCCAGCCGGGAGTCAAACTTCAAACTAGCAGCATAGTTTTCACTTTATTGTTTTTTTTTAATCTATCTCAAAATAAGTACCGCTTACTTTTAAATTACTTATTAAGAAAAGAAGTCTTCAGCCCTTTATTGACGGAGTCGACCATGAGCGGGTTAGGTGATGGTAGGGAGACGTCAGTAAGCTATTCAGTCAGCCGGGCTGGATCGGTCTACCCGCCCTCTCCGGAGGAGGTCTGACACCAGACGGTCTGATGCTCGGGGGATGGGTGGTCCCAGAAGCTATAAAAAGCAGTCGCACTCTGGCACCGTTCGACCTCGAGCTCTTCTTCGGCCCACAGATCAAAATAGACAAGGCATCACTCGAGGTCACCTTCTGGTATGTCTGCACTTTGATGATCATTTATCGGGGTCAGGTGCTTGTCTTCTCCTCCGGAGTCGCCGGTTTCTTTCTCTGGTTACCGACGTCTTCAACATCGGAGCCCTCCCCCGCCTCTTGAAAGGGCTTCCAAAGAGCAGTTTCATCAGTGGGCCGCTCTTATGGAGCAGTGTGCTCAGAGATTGGTCAGCTGCCTGGCCGGTCATTCTGGGCCTTTTGGGCCTCTCAGGGGAGTGGATAGGGCAGTTGGACCTTCCTAGTTGCGTGGCGCCATCTTCGGTGCCGTCGACTCTGCGCTCTGGTGTTTTCTCCTTCACATGGCTGCGACACCGATGCCTTAATCTCCTGATAGTCTTCCTTCTTTTTCTTCAAATCAAAGTCTTCAAGGACCAGGATTGCTTTTGGCGTTGTCAGGGACGCTTTCGGGGTCGATGAGTCTCTCAGCATTGTCCTTGGCATACCTGTCAGCACCGTCCTCGGCGCTGCTGGGTTTGTCGGCACCGTCCTAAGCACCGGTGCACCTGTCAGCACTGTCCTTGGTGCCAGTGCGCCCGTCGGCACCATGTGCTGCATTGTTTCCGACGGCGCTGTCTCCCTTGCCTTTGGCGCTGTGTTCTTCTTCAGCGCCGAGGCTTGGTGCGGCGCTCTCCAGTCTTCAGGGTTCTCAACTCTGAATCCTTTCTCTTCTTCATTTCATACTGATTTTCACTTCTTTCCTGTCCATACAGTCCCTCCTGGACTGTCAGGAGATAATATTGAGCCTGACCCAGATCTTCGACTGGGTGATGATGTTGAAGGAGCAGGGATCAATCCTGCAGCAGAGCTTGTGGTTGAAGACCTGTCATTTAAGTCTCTGCTGAAAATTTAAATTCTACTCTTTCTCTCCTGGCTACAGATATCGATCCTGGGAAGCTCTTTAAACTCCAATATCCTCATGTCCCGGAGATCCCTATGGATTTAACTCCCCCAGTACAACCATCCTTTGAGAAGCTCTCTCAGATGGTATGGAATAATCCCACTCTTATTCCTTCTGTGGCTAAGTCCATAGACAGAAAGTATGCTGCTCCCAAGGATCGACCCATTTTGGCCTCCCAGGCCTTTGCGGACCCTATTGTAGTCCTGGCAGAGAATGATAAGGCCATCCTTCCTCAGGCATCTACAGCCCGGCCTATAAACAAAGAATCTCACAAGATAGACACCTTAGGTAAGAGAGTCTTTGCTGCCTTTACCCTGGGTATACATATTGCCAGCTACCAGGGCTATTTCTCTCAATATGAATATGTTCTTTGGCATTCGCTCAAACAGATGGTGGAAGCCCTGCCCAAGTTGGACGCTAGTTCAGAGCTACTTCAGACCATAACTAGGGCTATCGAGTCCAACAACCAGCAGGTTAAAGCAGCTATGGATGCTTTCAATAATGCTTCCTGAGCAGCGGCGGTGGGCATTTGTACCCATCATTACTACTGGCTATGCACTTCGGGCTTCACAAATGATGCCCAACAGCAGGTCATGGCGTTGCCCTTTGACAGTATGTATCTGTTCGGACCTCAAATAGAGCAAGCTCTGGAGGCCACGCAGAAGACTAGGTCAGCCATTAAAATGGCTCGACCCGCTCCCACCCCTTCTCGGAAGGGTTGTTAACAAGCGTCAATTTCACAACCGTCAGTCCTTTCGGGGCAGGGGAGGTTTTAACAAAAACCAAGCCCCCCAGCCTCAAAAGAAAACACAACAGAAGGCACAAGGGCCCAAAGCGCCAGTGCCACCTTCTGAATTTCTGGCCCAGGTCCCACCTCAACTGCCCAAGGGGGACTCTTCCTCAGCAGTGGGAGGACGTCTGACTCAGTTCAACAACCAGTAGAAGTCCATAACATTAGACAAATGGTTCCTCCAGATAATCTGCGAGGGGTACTCCCTCAACCTTTCAGAAGCCCCTCCGGATCATCCCCCAAACGACAGCCCAGGCTTCAACCACACAGTCAGATCTTCTTGCCTCAGAGATACAAGGCCTTCTGAACAACAGGGCAGTAGAAATAGTTCCGCTGGATCAATGAAACACAGGTTTCTATTCCCATTACTTCCTGGTCCCGAAAACTACCGGTGGCATGTGCCCCATTCTGGACCTCAGAAAGTTAAACAAGTTTCTTTTCAAGGAAAAGTTCAGGATGATATCGCTCGGGACCCTGTTACCCTTGCTTCATCAACACGATTGGCTAGCTTCCCTGGACATGCAGGATGCTTACCAACATATTCCTGTGCACCCAAAGCATCACAGATACCTAAAGTTTGTAGCACTGGGCCAGCATTATCAGTTCAGAGTCCTGCCCTTTGGGCTATCCTCGGTGCCATGAGTTTTTACAAAGTGTTGTGCAATTCTTGCAGTGCATCTCAGAAAAATCGGAATACAAGTAGTCCCTTATCTAGATGACTGGCGTCTAGCAAGCTGTTCCAGGCAAGGAACTCTTGATGCCATAGTTACAGCCTCAGGCTGCAGACTTTTTCTCACATCCATGGGAGTCCTGCTAAATCTCAAGAAATCACAGTTGCAGCCCTCCCAGAAGCTCCTTTTTATAGGAACTCTTCTGGACACCTCCTGTGCGAAAGCTTTTCTGCCAGAGGACAGAAGGAGCGATATCCTACAGATGGCCCGATACATCAGAGAGAACAGCTCAGTTTGAGCTATCTCGATGCAGTGGATGCTGGGTCTCATGGCATCCTTGGTGTTTACTGTACACCTAGTATGCCTCACATGAGAACCTCTCAATGGATGCTCTGTACTCAGTGGTCCCCAACCACTCATCCTTAGTACTTTCTCATCAAGGTGACAGAACCTCTGAAGAAGTCACTCACCTGGTGGTCGCAAGAGGACAACCTTCTGGAAGGATATCCCTTTGCTTCCCTGGATCATCAGATTTCCATTACCATGGACGTGTCCCTGATGGGGTGGGGAGCTCACTGTCACAATCTCCAAACCCAAGGTACGTGGACTCAGGACGAGTCCCAGCTTTGCACAAATGTCCTCGAAATGAGAGCTGTCCTTTATGCCGTCCGAGCTTTGAAGGACATTCTCTGTCACAAGAACATTCTTCTTCCAACGGACAACAAAGCAGTGATGTATTACATCAACAAGCATGGCAGTGCACACTCTTACCCTTTATGCAGGGAAGCGATAAGAGTGTGGGAATGGTGCCTAGAGCACAAGGCTCTAATTCAGGTGGTCTACCTACGGGAGTGCAGAATGAACTGGCAGACCGTCTCAGCAGAACAGAGACAGATCGTCACGAATGGTCTCTTGACTCAACTGCAGTTCAGTCACTGTTTGCAGAGTGGGGAACTCCAGACCTGGACCTTTTTGCATCCCCACTCAACACAAAACTGCCTCTCTTCTGCTGCAGAAATCCAGGGCCTGGTATGTTCTGTCAGGATGCATTCAGGCTGCAGTGGACAAAATGCTTTCTCTACGCCTTCCCTCCTCTTCCACTAATTCAGAGGGTACTTCTCAAATTCGAGTCCCAGGGGGACAAAATGATCCTCATTGCGCCCTTCTGGCCTCGACAGATATGGTTTCCGTTACTCAACAGGATATCAGAAAGCGCTTCCCCTTCAGATGAACCTTCTGACCTAGGGGCCTGTGGTCCATCCCAATCTGAGGTCACTTCACCTTCACGCTTGGCTCCTGAAGAGACAGAAGTGAACAGGTTCAATGTCTCTCAGAGAGAGTTTCAGATATTCTTTTGACTGCATGCAAGCCAGCCACCAGAAAAACGTACACAGCCAGATGGAAGCATTTTTCTCTCTGGTGTACAAATTCCTCTTTGACTCCTTTTTCCTGCCCACCAAATAAAGTTATTGAGTGCCTTTTAGACCTCTCAAATTCAGGTCTACAATACTCTACCATCAAAGTTCACCTTTGTGCCATTTCAGCTTATCATGAGCCAGTACCTTCCTTGTCACTGACCCAGTTACCTGTAGTTAAGAGGTTTCTTAAGGGTATTCTGCATACCAGACCTCCTATCAGATGTCCAGTCGCAGCCTGGGACATTAATCTTGTGCTAGACATGCTCACTCAAAAGCCTTGCGAGCCTCTAGCTACCTGTGAGCTGAAATTTCTCACTTGGAAAACGGCCTTCCTGGTGGCCATTACCTCGGCCCACAGGGTTTCTGAAATACATGCCTTGGTCACAGACCCTCCGTATACTGTATTTCATAAGGACAAAGTAGTTCTTAGGACCCATCCTAAGTTTCTCCCTAAGGTTGTTTCAGAATTCCATCTAAGCCAACCTTTGGTCCTACATACCTACTTTGCGAACTTCCAAAATGAAGGAGAGCGTACCCTTCATTCTTTAGATGTCAAAAGAGCTCTGCGTTTTTATTTGGATAGAACAAAAGAAATTCGCAAAGGTCAACAACTGTTTGATCTTCCTGGACATAAAGTCTCCACCACTCATTCACACTGATGGGATCTACGCCGGAGGTGCTAGGACCCAGCGGGAGCAAACTTTTTGCAGGAGGGTCGGCGCCAGAGATGGAGCTGTGAGGAGCAGCACCACGAGCCTCGGCTCACGTGGCAATGACTACCTCGGCATCAACTCTCCAACCGCCTCAGTTCCTTTTTTCCCCGCCAAGTGTGCTACAATGACAACGTCGCTTGCCCGCCGTCAGTTAAACTTCAAACTAGCAGCATAGTTTCAGTTTTTTATTTTGTAGTATTTCTTGAACTAAAGTACCGCTTACTATAATTTATTATAAGAAAGGAAGTCTCAGCCTACATTGACGGAGTCTACCATGAGCGGGTCAGGTGATGGTAGGGAGACTTCGTATGAAAGTTGTTCAGTCAGCCGGGCTGGTTCTGGTCCTGGTCCACTGCCCTCTCCGGAGGAGGATCTGACAACGAACAGTCCAGTGCCTGGGGGGAGGGGCGGTCCCTTCAGAAGCATAAAGGAAAATGGTCGCACTCTCTGCACCGTTCGGCCTCGAGCTCTTCTTCAACCCATAGGTCCAGAAAGAGAAGGCATCACTCGAGGTCGCCTTCTGGTATGTCTGCGTGTCAGTGGTCGGTCACTGGGGTCAGTTGCCGGTCTCCTTCAGAGTCGCCAGTTTCTGTCTCTGGTCTCAGACCTCTTTGACATCGGAGCCCTTTCCCGCCTTCTGGTAGGGCTTCAGATGAGCAGTTTCATCAGTGGGCCGCTCTGATGGAGCAGTGGGCTCGGAGGTTGGTCCAGCTGCCTGGCCCGGTCACTCAGAGGCCCTTGGACTCTTCGGGTGATTGCGTAGGGTGGTTGGGCCTCCCTAGTCACGCAGCGCCTTCTTTGGTGCCGTTGACTCCGCACTCAGATGTTTTCCCCCCTCACTTGGCTGCGGCACAGGGGGCCACACCAATGCCTCTTTCTCCTGCTACTTTTCCTTCTTTTGCCTAAATCTTAGTTTTCGGGGCCCTGCATTGGTTTCGGTGCCGTCGGCGTCAGTGAGTCACTTGGCGCCGTCCTCGGTGTCGATGCATCTGTTGGCGCCGTTGAGGTTGTCGGCATCATCCTCGGTGCCATGCGGCTTTTTGACACCATCCTCAGTGCTGTGCGGCTTGTCGGCACCGTGTGACTTTTCAGCACCATCGGGCTTATCAGCATCATCCTTGGCACCCGGGGATCTGTCGGTGCTGTGCGCTGTCCTGGGCCAGGTGGTGCCGTGGTCCTCCTCGGCGCCAAGACTTGGTGTGACGTCTTCCAGTCTCCAGGGCTTCTCGACTCCGAACCCCTTTCCCTCCTATTTTTTTTCTGATTTTCACTCCTTTCCTGTCCATACAGTCCCTCCTGGGCTGTCAGGAGATGATATTGAGTCTGACCCAGACCTTAGGCTGGGTGATGATGTGGAAGGAACAGTATCTAATCATGCTGCAGAGCCTGTGGTCGAGGACCTGTCATTTAAGTCTTTGCTGAAAAATTTGAATTCCACTCTTTCTCTCCAGACTATGGATATCGATCCTGCGAAGCTTTTAAGACTGGAGTACCTTCATTTTCCAGACATCCCTATGGATTTAACTTCCCCGGTACAGCCCTCCTTTGAGACGCTTTCTCAAATGGTGTGGAATAATCCTGCTCTCATTCCTTCTGTGGCTAAGTTCTTAGATAGGAAGTATGCTGCTCCCAAGGATCGACCCATTTTGGCCTCTCAAACCTTTGTAGTCTTGGCAGAGAATGATAAGGTCATCCTTCCTCAGACTACTATGGTTCGATCTATAAACAAAGAATCTCATAAGATAGATACTTTAGGGAAGAGAGTCTTTGCTGCATCCACCCTCGTTATGCGTATTGCCAGCTACCAGGGCTATTTCTCTCAATATGAGTATATTCTTTGGCATTCGCTCAAACAAATGGTTGAAGCTCTACTGGAGTCGGACACTAATTCAGAGTTTCTTCAAACCATAACCAGGGGTATCGAGTTCAACAACCAACAGGTTAAAGCAGCTATGGACGCTTTCGATACTGTCTCCCAAGCGGTGGCGGCGGGCATTTGTACCCGCCGTCATTACTGGCTTCGCACTTCCGGCTTCACGAATGATGCCCAGCAAATGGTCATGGCGTTGCCTTTTGATGGTGTGTGTATCTCTTGAGTCCTCAAGTAGAAAAAGCTCTAGAGGCCACACAAAAGACCAGATCGGCCATTAAATTGGCTTGGCCTGCTCCTGCCCCTTCTCGGGGGGGGGGGTGTTATTAAGCGCCAGTTTCACAACCATCAGTCCTTTTGAGGCAAAGGCAGAGGAGGTTTTAATAAAAACCAAGCCCCTCAGCCTCAAAAGAAAACGCAACAGAAAGCACAAGGACCCAAAGCGCCCAGTGCAGCCTTCTGAGTTTCTGGCCCAAGTCCCACCTCAGCTGCCCAAGGGGGACAACTCCTTAGTGGTGGGAGGTCATCTGACTTAATTCTGCAACAAGTGGAAGTCTGTAACATCGGACAAATGGGTCCTCCGGATATTCTGCGAGGGATATTCCCTCAATCTTTCAGAGAACCCTCCAAATTGTCCCCCCAAACGGCAGCCAAAACTGTCAATTTTTCAGTCATAACTTCTCACCTCCGAGATACGAGGCCTTCTGAACATCAGGGCAGTAGACATAGTTCCGCTGGATCAATGGAACACAGTGTTCTACTCCCATTACTTTCTAGTTCCAAAGAAAACCGGGGGCATGCGCCCCATTTTGGACCTCAGAAAACTGAACAAATTTCTTCCCAAAGAGAAATTCAAAATGATATCGCTAGGAACCCTGTTACCTTTGCTTCATCAACACGACTGGTTAGCCTACCTGGACATGCAGGATGCTTACCAACATATTCCTATTCACCCGAGGCATCACAAATACCTAAGGTTCGTGGCTTTGGGTCAACATTATCAGTTCAGAGTCCTGCCCTTTGGGCTATCCTCGGCTCCGTGAGTTTTTACAAAGTGTTGTGCAATTCTCGCAGCGCACCTCAGAAGGATCAGAATACAAGTGTTCCCATATCTGGATGACTGGCATCTAGCAAGCCCTTCCAGGCAAGGAACTCTCGACACCATAGCTACGGCCTCAGACTTCCTTCCATCCATGGGAGTCCTGCTAAATCTCAAGAAATCGCAGTTGCAGCCCTCCCAGAAGCTCCTTTTCATAGGAACTCTTCTGGACACCTCCTGTGCGAAAGCTTTTCTACCAGAGGACAGAAGGAACGATATCCTACAGATGGCCCGATACATCAGGGAGAACAGCTCGGTTTGAGCTATCTCGGTGCAATGGATGCTGAGTCTCATGGCATCCTCGATGTTCACTGTACCCCTATCACACCTCCACATGAGAACCTCTCAATGGATGCTCAGTACTCAGTGGTCCCCGACAACTCGCCCTCAGTCCTTTCTCATCAAGGTGACAGAACCTCTGAAGAGGTCACTCACCTGGTGGTCGCAAGAGGACAATCTTCTGTATGGGTATCCCTTTGCTCCTCTGGATCATCAGATTTCCATTATCACGGACGCGTCCCTGATGGGGTGGGGAGCTCACTGTCAGAATCTCCACACCCAAGGTACTGTACCTGGACTCAGGACGAGTCCCAGCTTCACATAAATGTTTTAGAAATGAGAGCCATCCTTTTGTAGTCTGGGCTTTGAAGGACATTCTCTGTCACAAGAACATTCTCCTTCAAACGGACAACAAAGCAGTGATGTATTACATCAACAAGCAGGGCGGTGCACACTCTTACCCTTTATGTGGGAAGCGATGATAGTGTGGGAATGGTGCTTGGAGCAAAAGGGTCTAATTCAAGCGGTCTACATGCCGGGAGTGCAGAACGAAGTGGCCAACCGTCTCAGCAGAACAGAGACAGATCCTCACGAATGGTCTCTCGACTCAGCTGTGGTTCAGTCACTGTTCGCGGAGTGGGGAACTCCAGAACTGGACCTTTTTGCATCCCCACTCAACACTAAACTGCCTCTCTTCTGCTCTAGAAGTCCAGGGCCTGGCATATTCTGTCAGGATGCGTTCAGGCTGCAGTGGACAAAACGCTTTCTATATGCCTTTCCTCCTCCTTTAATGACATCATCACTAATGCCTTTTTTGTAAATTAACTGTTGGGGCAGTGGACTCAATCAATCAATCAATCAAAGTCTTTATTTAACCAGGCGATCACCATTGAGCAAGCTCATTTTCGAGGTGGACCTGGGTTTGTCAACAAGAAACAAGGGACAATATACATGGGATGCAACACACAAGAAAATAATAATAACAATAAAGTGAGATACAATAATACAGTATATACAAAGTATCAGCAGGTAGCATTGACAGTAGTATATGTTTGTGTAACCCCCCTGCAAATGGGGGTTCCCAAAAGACCTCCAGGAGCTTGCTTGAATGCTCCAAGCCTGAATGGTGTTTGGCGTTTAAGCCATTTATCAGTGAGTGTTTTTAGAGCCTCTGGTACTGTCTCTTTAAGAGCTGTCTGCTTGCAGACATAATTAGTTTGTATGGGGGGACTGTGTGCTTCTCTGTTTGAGTACCACTCAAGCTGCTGCCGATTCACTCCATTTTTGCAGTCACTAGGGTGCAAAGGGAACCTATCTGAAGATGTAACTGTTTGCAGAAACCATTTACAGTAATAATGAAATTACAGTTTGTCTAACCTGCTTTTTGCAGTCAGAACTGTGTCTGCCTAGTTCCCCATTCTGGTTTTGAACTGCTGAACTGGACCAATCAGTGTGGGGTAAGCTAGCTCTAAAATGGTGCCTTGGACGAATCAGAACTGGACTCATAATCTGAGCCAGCCACAAGAGGATTGTATGGGCAGTGACTCTGGGAGATGTAGTTTAGACTTCGCGCCTTTTTGGACCAACAGCAGCAGTCTATTGTGAGTGACAGCCAATCCAGTCAAGAACTGGGAGGAACTCAAAGGAAGTGCTCGGTTTTGTCTGTTGGAGTTTCAGTTTTAGATCTGGCAGTGAAGGAAAGAAACCCTGTGTCCTTCAGTGCACAGTTTCAGTCAAAAACATGTGTAAGGCCCAGAGTTCCGGTCTGCAGCTTGTGTAACTGCTTGTTAGGACTGAATCCGTCCTGTGAAAAGAATCAAAGGATCTCTGAGAGTAGAAACCAGGCTCACCCTGTAGAAGACTGAAGAAATTGTTGAATTGCACTCGGTCTGTCAGGAACTGAATCTGCTGTGTGTTCTCCGGTATTGTGCAGTAATTGCGATCGGATAGAGAAGCAGCCTGCCTGGTATAGTACTTTCTTTTTACCATATAAATGTGTGAAGAGTCTCGTGGAGCTCAAAAGTAGCCCTGCTGACGCTGAAGGACCCTATCTTGTTTGGAGGTCGTGAGTACTAATTGGGTCGCCTCCCTGTTGAATTGCCGCTTTAAATCCAAATGGAATCACTGTACTGTTGACTGTTTGCTTAATTTTTCTTTTCACTGTGTGAAAGGGCCCCTACCAGCTGCCACGGTTTGGACTAGCCACTAGGGCTTGGGTACCCAGGACAGTAACTGGTAGGGATAGGCCTGTGCACAGAGCCATAGGTAGATAGTAAAGTGATAAGCTAATTAACCTGATTTCCCTGTCCTTGTTATATCCCCTAAATAAATCAGAGCTGCTTGTTTCAGCAAAGTTATACTGCCTGAGGTATTTGTCTATGTTAAAGTACTGTACTGTGATTGTTGCACTGTATCTTATTTCACAGGAGGTCCCAGTGCCGGAACCAGACCTGGGGTAAGTGTATACTGTGAAGGTAATTCAGATATATTGTGTGGGCCACTAGTGGGAAGAAAGGGTTGCAGTGTCCCAGAGGGCTGTGACCAAGTTAGTTTAACTATTGCAAACCCTGACCTCTGGGTGGAGGCACCCGCCATTGGATCCAGGCCCCTCAACCTGTTAGTGGCAAATCAGGCAGGGGTAGTAGCCCCTGGGATAACGCCATCTAGGGGTTACATTTGGAACAGAAGATACAGCAAGTTTTGGGTAGGACACAATTTTTCATATAAGTAAAGAAATATACATATCAGGTGCACCGAACATAAATAAAACCTAATATAAAAAGAAATGTAGTGATACGGTATGGAGAATTTAGAGCTGGAACCAGGGTCAAAGGAATGTGGAGGGACAGATATGGGGGCAGAAAAAGGGGAGAGGGAAGAGTCGATTATAGATGTGATCAGTCTTTTAACAGTAGTAATTAGAGTGTACTTGGACTTATAGGAGTCACGATATAGGGTAGACAGGCACAGGACTCCTTATTATGATGTAGATATAGAGATTTAAAAGCTGCTAGGCTGATGGGGTGAGTTAATTTCTAAGTTTTTTGCAGCTTGTTACACAGTTGAGGGAGCACAAAGCTGATGGCCGCTCTGCCAATGTGAGATTTTGCTTTGTAAACATAGAGGTAGATATATAAGGTGCTTCTCTGGGCATACTTCCCCAGAGTGCAAAAGGTAAACAGACAGAGATATATTGGAGCAGTTTACTTGTGATAGCTTTGTATATCCAAACCGCAGCATGTTTTTGCCGTCTGTAAGCAAGGGATGACCATCCCACTGCTGTGTACAATGCACAGTGGTGGGTTGAGTAAGGAAGACCCGTGATAAATCTTATGGCTCTGTGATAAAGCGTATCGAGTTTGGCTAGGGTACCTGCAGGTCCCTGACTATACAGAAAATCTACGTAATCCAATAGGGAAAGAAAGGTAGTTTGAACCAGTTTCAGTTTAGCGTCTCTTGTGAGGAGATTATTAATCCTAAGGAACAGACCAAGTCTTTGTCTAAGTGTATTTGCCAGTTCTTCTAAGTGATCTGTGAAAGTAAGTCTATGGTCTAACCAGACCCCCAGGTACTTGAACTTTGGTATGTAGTCCAACCGCACACCTAGAATGATAGTGATCTGTGGGAGTGTCCCAGCAATTGCAGGATTTATTGCATTGTGAAGGGGCGAGAGGAACATTGCTTTGTTTTTTTTTTGCATTTAAGAGCAGTTTCTGGTTGATAAGCTGATGTTGCAGCAGATTCATTTTGAAGGGCTTTACAGGCTGCATCAGGGTTGGGGCTACTAGCATAGAGTACCGTATCATCCGCGAATAGGTGTATTTGTGCTTCTTTGATAGGGGCATCTACTTTGTTAGTATAAATAGTGAAGAGCAAGGGACCAAGGATGGAGCCTTGTGGTACACCCCTCAATAGGGGTTTTGGTGGAGAAACTTCCCCTTCTGCCTTTACTTGTTGAAGTCATCCCGAGAGGTAGTTGGAGAACCATTTAAGGGATAGGGAATCCAAACCAATGTTCTGGAGAAACGACAGAAGCAATCTGTGATCAACGGTATTGAACGCCTTGCTTAGGTCCAAGGAAACTGTGCAGACTTTTTTTTTTTTGTCTTATTCAAGCTGCCAGTCATTTGTCACCTTGGCTAGAGCAGAGATTGTACCGTGGTGTTCTCTACAACTGGATTGTAATGGGTTGAGCATTTTTTCCTGTTTCCAGGTACTTCCAAAGCTGGGAGTTCAATGTTTTCTTCAGCATCTTTGACAGGATTGGAAGTAGGGAGATTGGCCTGTAGTTATTGAGGTCATTAGGATCTCCTGACTTAGACAAGGGGACCACAAGTGCATTTTTCCAAATGAGCGGTAGGTCACCCTGAGACAAGGATAAGTTGAAGAGATGAGTAATTGGGACTGCGAGGACACAGTAGCCAACCTTTAAGAAATACGGGTCAATGAGGTCGGCCCCAGCACTTTTCCTAGTGTCCAACTGAAGGAGAAGATCTTCGACTTCTTTCAGGGAGGTAGGCTGCAGAGAGAAGGATGGACTGGGGATGGGTTTTTCTTGTGTATCCAATCCAAGTTGTTGGCGGAGGATATTTGCGGGAGAGGAGTCAAAGGCTAGCCCTGAAGTGGCAAAATGATTATTGAGAGCATCGAGGATAGACGGTCTGTCGGAGATGACAGTATTGCCATTCAATAATTTAGTAGGTAGGGAATTAACAGTGGTGTGACCTTCAACGTCTTTGATTGTCCTCCAGAATTTGGAGGCATTTCTTGAGGAACTCTCCAGCTGTGAGCATAGAAATTAGCTTTGGCTTCTCTGACCATTTTGGTGCAGAGGTTCCTTGCCTCCCAGAAAGAATTGCAGTCATTTATTAAATTAGTTTTCCTAGCAGTTCTCCAGAGTACATCCCTACTCCGCAAAGCATCTTTCAGGTCTTCCGTAAACCACCGACAGGATTTGTTTCTGGTACAAACTTTTACTGTGGGAACATACTTGTTGAGAGCCCCTAGCACAATTTCTGAGAAAAGATCATAAGCCATAGTCAGGGACTTGGCTAGATAGAAGTCCTGCCATCGCATGGAGTCTCTTAGCTCTGATATATACCCATGGAGATCGAAGTTGTGTAGGCTAGCAACAACTCACTGGCACTGATGGGAAATTTGGAGAGATGAAGAGCAGAGTATGAAAGAAAAGGCAGCTGCAGCCCACTAAATTTAGCAGCAAAGCAGGCAGTTTAGCACTTGATCTGGTAATTTATCTTTTTTTTTAAAAGAGGCTTTTTATCATATTTTCCATTAGTCTGGGGGTTAGCAAAAGCATTAATTATAATGCAAATGGAAACTAGCACTACAAATAAAATGGATAATGTACATCCCCACCAATCACAGGCATTAGTATTTTGTTTAGATAACAAACAGCTAAGAGACTTTTACCAAACTCTGTGTTCTGTGAGCTACTTTTCAGTTAGTCAGTCAAAAACTATCACAGTTAACTGAGTCACCTCTACCACCAATAAATGTTAAGTAAAATGTGTACTTATTTGTCAAACCAGGCATTTTATATCAACCCAGTACACTGTGTACACACACAGTTCTTTTAATCTGCCTTCCATGCTTCTAATCTTTCTCTCCCCTGCCAGCACATACTTCTCAATCACACAGCAGTTAAATGGTGCCAAATCCTACAGTTCCTGACAACACTAATCAGGAAATAAATGACCATAAATGACCATACAACAAATGCGAGCACTGATGGTGGGACAAGGGAGTGCAGGCCAAATAGCATTACTAGCCAACCCCTAATACAATTTAACTCAGAAATAACGGAGAATATTATGGAAACAGAAGAGCTGATTGGTAAAGAAATATTTGTGCTGGGCGATTCAATGATTAAACATCTAGATTGCACTATTTGTGAACCCAACAAAGCCACTAGAACCCTGTCCAGCTTTGGAGGTGCTAGGGTTGAAGAGGTCACTTACATGATGGACAATATATTAAAAACACTGAACCAGATTCCTTAGTTACAGCTAATGTAGGCACAAATAACATTTTTAGGGAACCTATACACAAAATTAAGCAAGATTATGTAGCACTTACTAACAAAATAATACACCACGGCTGTATCCCTATACTATCAGAGATTCTCCCGATTCCAAGGGCCTCAGGAGAGCAGTATAGAAAGCTGAAAGAAATGAACAACTGGCTAAGGGTATGGTGTCTGAAACAAAATATTTACTGCATTAAACACTAGGAATCTTTCATAAATAAGGATGAGCTCTACTGCTGGGATGGACTACATCTAAGCAGAAGAGGAAATAATCTCTTAGACAAACATATCTCTCCATGCATAAAAGACAGTTTAAACTGCTGAATCGGTGGGTGGGGGGGGACTTAATAGCAATTTATATTGTATGCCAATTCAGTATATACCATACGAACATACGAAGAAGCCAGCAGAAGAAGGCCATTTGGTCTCTCAAGTCTGCTTGTATTGCAGGGTCCACAGCTTGAGCTAATGTCCCTGCCCTTCCTCCCCACTCCTCCCATCCTCCCTACCCATGATTCTTATCTTCCCCCATACCTATCCTAGCCTCTCTTAAAGCTGCTCACTGTCTTTAACGAGATGACCTCTTTCGGCAGCGCAATCTAAGTGTCCACCACCCTTTCTGTGAAGAAGTGCTTCAAACAACATGAAGTCTTGCTATATTATAGACATTAGCAGTTTGATCCAGCTCTAGAACTGCCCCGGAGTGAAATGGTTAAAACCATTCCAAAATAGAATTTTGCACGAGAGCAGCTCTATCTGTGTCATTTCAAACTTGAACTGTCAGATTCTTTACTCCGCCTAAGTGAACAGTCGCTCGGAGATTTCTCCTTCTGCTCGGTTCATTTCTCAGTTTAAAAGTGTTTTCTCGGTTGATTTAACCGAGAATAGTTTTATTTAACCGCAAAACCGCTCGGTTCAAGCTCTATCTGTGGTAACTGTAAGTAAATGAAGGTTTTGTCTGTGTGGAACTTGTAAGTTATCGGTTCGGTTTTGAACTGATCAGTGGGTTTAAAACTCATTTAAAACTAAAAGTTACTATTTTAAGTGCGGTTCCCGTTCTTATCAGTTCTAAAAAAAAGCGGATTTATTCGTTTTTCCAATACCCGTAACACGGTTAGGAACCGATAAGGGTGTCTTGCCTGGCACTCGCCGCTAAAAAGGGCAAGTTTTTGGTTAGGCTGGCATTATGTCTGAGAAACCCAAAAGAAAACCAGGCCCACTGGTTTCAACACTGTGATGTTTGTGGGAAGTCCTTGCCAAGGCTGACCCACACACCACATGTGTTTATTGTCTGGGGTTTGACCACCTCAGTCAGACTGCCAGGTATGTAAGAATTTCCTGCAGCCACCCTGGAAAAGATTGGGCAGGCTCAGGAGCGAGGAGCTAAAAGTCCGCTGGACCCGGATGGCCAGCCCGGTTCGTGCCAGCCGAACCAGAGGGAGTGCCCTCTGACCAGGCCAGACTTCCTCGGGCAAAGAAAAGCTGGTTCTGAGGAACCAATTCCAGTAAAGAAAACAAGAAAATCAGCAGGTCTGAGTCCAAAATTCCTTCTCCAACTGCTGCAGAGATAACAAAAGCCATACAAATTGTCCAGTCACTGTCTCAGGGTCCGTCCGAACCACCACTATCTGGTAAAAGGTCAGTTCGTCCGGTCCCAGTGGTTCAGGATTATGATATTGAGGAATTTTATGAACCAGAGGAGGGGGAGGAGGATTATGAACAGTATGAATGTGGCTGGGAAGGTCTGGGTGTGCCAATTGAACCGGACATCTCCCCAGACAGACCTTTAGAATCTCCCCCTATGCTGTCTGAGTCCCCATCTCATTTTATGTTTTATAAAAAAGTTGCTGAAACCCTCCAGCTTCCTTTAGAAGAGGCTGTGGATGAGCAAGAGGAGCCTGATTTTGTAGAAATGATGGATATTCCAGAGTCTAGGAGATTGTCTATTCCTTTACATAAGTCTTTTAGGAAACAAACAATTAAAATTTTAAAGCTCCTAATTCTGTGCCTCCTGTAGATAAAAAGATGGACAGAAGGTATACATTGTCAGGCCCTGATACAGAATTCCTTTCTCAGCAATGCAGTCATGTTGGGGTAGTTCAGGCTGCTGCCTGTGATAAAGCTAATATTCCCTTGGCTTCCCATCCTCCTGACAAGGATTCAGGAAGATTGATGCCATGGCAAAAAAACAGTATATGGCAGCCTCTCTGGGACTCAGGCAAGCAAATTTTATGGCTTATGTAGCTAGGTATCAGAAATCTAGATGGGATACTGTTATGCAATTGGCCAAGCAGGCCCATGGCCAGCTGGCTAGTGAACTAGAACAGGTGGCTGCTGATGACATTGAAGCCTCTGAGGTTCAGTTTCATGCTGCTGTGGATGTTAATGATGTTTCCTCTAGGGTCATGGCCACATCTGTAGCTTTTCATAGGTTGGCCTGGCTCAGGTGTACTAGTTTGTCACAGGATACCCAGACTAAGGCTGTGGATTTTTTGTGGTGGGAAATTCTCTGTTTGGAGAGCAGACAGAGAATTACATGAAGAAGATGGATGAATATGGGACTACTTACAAGAGTGCCCAGGCTAAGGAGGCGGCAAGCCACTCCTCAAGGCATGCCCCCAGGGGTAGGGGTAGGCCTTTTTCACAGGCCTTTCTACCAGACTCAGGCCTCCTCTGCCTATGCTCAGAGGGCTTCTTCAGAGGCAGGGCAGGCAGGGGTGGGCAGACCTGCTCCCACCCCCAGCCTAAAGCTCCTGCGAAACAGGCACCCTGATGGGGTGCCCAGGGTCGATTCTCCTGTACCAGTGGGGGCAGGCTGGCTTACTTCAGTCAGAATTGGGCTTCTTTAACCTCAGACAAGTGGGTTCTGGAAGTAGTAAGCTAGGGTCTGGTTCTCAGCTTCAAAAAGTTTCCCAAGTTGAGAAGCAGACTTTTTCTACCTGCAAGTGCTTCAGAGACCCTCGCTCTGGAAACAGAGGTCTCATCCCTGTTAGCTCTCAGAGCAGTAGAAAGGTTCCTCCTGCATCAGGGCAGGGGTCTGTATTCAGATACTTCCTTACCCCAAAAAAGACAGGAGAATGGTGGCCCATTTTAGATCTCAGATATCTGAACAAGCATCTTTTGAAACCAAAGTTCAAAATGGTAACTCTGGCAATGATTTTACCTTCCCTAAGGCCAGGAGACTGGCTAGCCTCCCTGGACCTCAAGGATGCCTATTTCCATGTCCTAATCAGAAGATTCCATTGAAAATACATCAGATTCGAACTGCCCTCAGGTCATTACCAGTTCAGAGCAATGCCCTTTGGCCTTTCCTCTGCTCCAAGGGTATTCACAAAGTGTCTAGCAGTGGCAGTGGCCTACTTAAGGAGGCAGAGGAGTGCTGTTTTTCCCTATCTAGACGACTGGCTCATTGTAGACCAGTCCCCAGAACAGGTAAAATCTCACCTGCAGGTCAACCAGCAGCTTCTCACCTCCCTGGGTTTTCTGCTAAACCTACCAAAGTCGGTTCTGGAACCAGTCCAGGTACTCACCTTTATAGGGCAGAATTGGACACAAAGCTAGCAGAGCCTTTCTTCCCCAGAAAGGGTAAGGAATTTAGTGGCTTTGGCCTCTTCCTTCACTCTGCAGGTCTCTCGACCAGCAAGACACTTTCTGCAGCTCCTGGGGCACATGGCTGCATCCACAGCTGTTGTGCAGGGAGCCAGATTTCAGATGAGAGACATTCAGTTTCACTTGAGAACCTTTTGGTCTCAGAGAAGAGACCCCTTTCTCAAGTTGGTCCCAGTGACTCTAACCTTGATCCTAGCTCTCCAGTGGTGGCAGGATCAGAGCAATTAAGAGCGGGGTCCCTTCATTTCCTCTTCTCACTTGACTCTCACTACAGATGCTTCACTTCTGGGTTGGGGAGCCCACATGGGCGACCTTTCCACTCAGGGAGTTTGGTCCCCCCAGGAATCTCTGCTCCACATCAATTTGCTGGAACTCAGAGCTGTCTTCAAGCTTCAAGCTCTTCAAGCTTTTTCTGCATCTGTCCACGACAAGGTGATACAAGTCAGAACAGACAACTCCACAACAATGTGGTACATCAACAAACAGGGGGGCACTCGGTCTTCGGCCTTGTGCACCGAGGCAATGAAGTTGTGGTCTCTGGCCTATTCCCTGAACACTTCCCTCATAGCAGTTCATCTTCCAGGGAAGGACAATGTCCTAGCCGGATGCCCTCAGCAGGATTTCCCAAGGCCATCACGAATGGTCCCTGGATCCTCAAGTGCTGGGGATAGTTTTTGCCAGGTGGGGCATCCCTCAGATAGATCTTTTGCAGCCCCAGACAATCACAGACTTCCTCTGTTCTGTTGCAGGCCTCCAGTGCTGGGCTCAGTTCCCTGGATGCCCTTCTTCTGGATTGGGAGGAAGTTCCTCTATGCTTCCCCCTTTCCTCTCCTATTCAAAGTACTAGTCAAAATCAGATCTCAGCCTTGCAGGGTGATTCTGATTGCCCGGATTGAGGCCAGGCAGCCCTGGTACCCACTCCTTCTGTCTCTGACAGTCCATCTTCCCCTGTGCCTCCCAGGAATCACAATCTGTTGACTTGTGCCCAGGGAAGGGTTTGTATCCGGACCTCAACTCCTCAACCTCAAGGCCTGGCTCTTGAGGAGTTAGAGTTGCTGATTTACACCTCTCTCAGGGTGTTCTTGAGATCCTAAAGGCTTCCAGAAAGCCTTCCACTAGGAGCTACTTATAGTTCTAAATGGAAAAGGTTTTCCATTTGGTGTGCTGGGAAAAATATTTCCCAGAATCTGAGATTGCCCATTTTGTTAGATTACATGGTACATCTTAATTCCTTGGGTCTCAGACCAGCTACCCTGAGAGTTCATTTGGCAGCTGTGTCTGCTTTTTGTGTCAACAGGAAAGTCATCCCTCTTTCTTCTCATCCTGTGTTTTCTAAGTTTTTAAGGGATTACTCCATACTAATCCTCCTTTCGGGAACCGGCCCTGCTTGGGACCTTAATGTTTGCATTGCCCAGTTAATGCAACCCCTTTTGAACCTTTGTCTTCTGCAGAGCTTAAGTACCTAACTTGGAAATCTGTTTTTCTAGTGGCTATCCTTCTGCCAGGCGCATAAGTGAATTCAAGCCTTGTCAGTGGAGACTGACTTTATTTCTTTCCACAGGGATAAGGTAGTCCTTAGGACTAATAAGAAGTTTTGCCTAAGGTGGTTTCAGATTTCCATCTTAATCAATCGATCTCCTTCCAGTATTTTCACTGATCACTCCTCTTAGGTGAGAGGAGGTTGCACAACCTGGATGTTAGAGAGCTCTTAGTTATTATATGGGCGTACAAAGGTCTGGGTTGAATCCTCAACTTTTCCTTACCTATGGTGAAGTTGGGAAGGCAAACCTGCCACTAAGAGATCAGTAGCCAGGTGGATTGTCTCTTGTATCCAATTTTGTTATCAGAAGTGGGCAGAGCCCCCACGGTTTGAAGGCTCATTCTACTAGGGGTACAGCTGCGTCTCTAGCTGCTGCCAGAGATATCCCTTATTAGAGATTTGCCAGGCTGCTACTTGGAAAGCGGTACACACTTTTTACCAAGCATTACTCCCTGGATGTCAGGCCAGGAGAGATGCTCGGTTTGGCACAGCTGTTCTTCAGAGCCTATTCCCTAAGTAGGTTCTGCCCCTCCTCCATGGAGGTACTGCTGTGTATTCTGCTAATGTCTATAATATAGCAAGACTTCATGTTGTTTGAAGAAAAAATTACTCACCTTAGTAATGTTGTTTCTTCTAATGGAGTCTTGCTATATTATAGACCTCCCCCCCAACCTGCCCCTCTCAGAACCTCTACTTGGTGGGGTGCAGGCAACTTAGTGTGGGCACTACTTATGTCCTGTTAGCATTTTGTCCCCTTTGGGACTTTGGGATGTGTTATGTGTATGTGTGTGTGTTTTATTATACTTATGTTCCTTGTTCATATTATTAGAATGGTGTTAGTATTTCTGGTCCCTGACTTGAGTCTTGGGTGTTGGGACCATCAATGGTTGTTATTATTTAGGTAGCCATTTGGCTAGTGTAGAGTTACAACTTCCACACAGACCTTAGTGAGTTTGGCTCGTAAAGATCTGACAGTTCAAGTTTGAAATGACACAGATAGAGCTGCTCTCATGCCAAAATTCTATTTTGGAATGGTTTTAACCATTTCACTCGGGGCAGTTCTAGAGCTGGATCAAACTGCTAATGTCTATAATATAGCAAGACTCCATTAGAAGAAACAACATTACTAAGGTGAGTAATTTTTCTTTCTGACATCCCTCCTAAACCTCCCACCCTCCAGCTTAAGACTGTGTCCCTCGTGATATGGTTGCCACTCAGCTTAAATAGACTTTCCTTATCAACATTATTTATCCCTTTCAAGTACTTGAAAGTCCCAGTCATGTCCCCCCTCTCTTCTGTCTTCCAGGGAGTACATGTACAGTGCCCTCAACCTCTCCTCATATGCCTTGCCCTGCTGACCGGCTGTCATCTTTGTAGCCCTCCTCTGTACCTTCTCCAGCAGGTTAATGTCCTTTTGAGGTGTGGGCACCAGTACTGAACTCCATACTCTAGATCTTGACCTTACCAGTGACCTGTACAAGGGTAGTATAACCTCCTCTCTCCTACTACTTATCCCCTAGCTATGCATCCGAGCATCTTGTTTGCCTTTGCTGCTGCTTTCTTGCACTGCGTGGAGTGCTTCAGGTCACTAGTGATCATCACTCCCAGGTCCTTCTCCTCCTCTGATGCAGCTACTCGGACTCCACCCAGGTAATACTCTGTCCTGGGATTCTTGGCTCCAATATGCATAACTTTGCATTTTTTAGCATTAAAGCCAAGCTATCAGATACTGGAACACCTCCCCAGCTTTTCCAGATCTTCCTGTACGTTCTGTATCCCTTCAGCTGTGTCCACTCTCCCACAGAGTTTGGTGTCATCTGCGAATAGGCACATTTTGCCTTTAATGCTGTTCCCAATGTCGTTGATGAAGACATTGAACAACACTGGCCCCAGCACAGAGTCCTGTGGGGCGCCACTGGTTACATCTCTGGTGCCAGATAACTCTTCCCCTCACCACCACCCTCTGGGTTCTGTCCCTTAGCCAGTTTTCCACCCATCTGGCCATCTTCTCCCCAACTCCAAGATCCACCAACTTCCTGGTCAACCTTTTGTGGGGCACAGAGTCAAAGGCCTTACTGAAATCAAGATTGAGGATGTCTACTGCTTGGCCCCTGTCTACTGTCTTAGTGACATAGTCAAAGAAGTCAGTTGGATACCCTTAGTAGTAACATCACCATTGCCACAGCAACATCAGAAAATAAAAAGCTAAATCAGTCTCACAAAGAAATAGGCATAATAAATAAAAATGGCCTCAATATACTACTTCTTAATGCTAGAAGCTTGAGAGTAAAAATAGAGGAATTAGAATTTACATTAAAGGAATATAATATTGATATCTGTGGTGTGACTGAAACATAGTTTTGTGACAGAAATTGGAACACCGATATGCCAGGGTATGCCAAAATAAACAAAATAGAAAGTCAACTGGTGTGGGGGGTGGGGTAGCACTATATATTAAAAATAACATTACAATTCTAGAATTACAAGATTGTACAAATACAGAACTTGAATCCTGCTGGGCTCAACTTAAACCCCCCACTAAAGCACTTAATATAGGATTGGTTTATTGCCCCCTAATTGTATGGCATCAGAAAATGGCTTAATTTTGTCCGCCTTCGAGGACAAAGATATAACAGGAGACAATATCGTGATGGACGATCTTAATTTCCCAAAAATATGTTAGAAGACTCAACAGGTGCAGAGTTTAGCTGAAAAAAGATTCCTTGATATAATGACTGTTCTAAAGCTAAACCAGATAATTACCATACCCACTAGGGGCAATAATATATTGGACCTGGTACTTACAAACACACCCGAAAATACTGATATTAAAATGTTGCCAGCTTTGGGAGATAGTGACCATAATATGGTCTGCTTTGAGTACAGAATTAAACATAATGTAACTAAAGGTAGAACTAAGTTTAAGGATTATAGGGATGCAGATTATTGTAGTATAAAAAAATACCCAGATAACTGGAAGAGGAATTAAAAGGGAAAGACCTAAACAAAGCATAGAAAATATGCCAGAAACACATTCAATACTGTATAAATCATTGGGTCCCAACAAGAATAAAAATATCATAAATCCAGAAGAATCCCTTTGTGATGGACAACTAAAATATCAAGATTAATAAAAAAAAAAGTATTATAATAAATACAAAAGGACACCGTCAAGACATAACTGGCAGAAATGCAAACAATTAGCAAAACAAACAAAACACAAAATCAAATGGCAAAATTAAACATTGAATTGGATTTGGTTAAAAGAATAAAAGACAATAAAAAAAAAAACAATTTTCCAGCTATCTAGAAACATTGAAGGGGAAACAACCTACAGCTGGTCAGCTACAAACTCACTCAGGTATCATTGAGGATGAAAAAGATATAGCAAATGAATTTAATGACTATTTCTTAAGTATGTATAACTCGAAGGACAGTAAAACGGTTCAGGTCCCTCTTAACACCTACTGATTGTCCAATTTTTACAACTAAAGAAAGGAACTCATTGATAATTTAAAAACAACTAGTGCTCCAGGTTCAGATGGTATTATAACCTCCATTATTAAAAAGTTGGCTATAGAATTGGTTGGACCATTAACTCTTATTTTTAATACCTCAGTAAAAGAAGGGAGAACCTTAGAGGTGTGGAGGGAAGCTATAGTCATTCCTATATACAAAAAAGGTAGCAGAGCAGATGTAACAAATTATAGGCCAATCAGCCTCACGTCAGTAATAGGTAAGCTTATGGAAAGGCTATTAGTAAAAAGGATATTAAAACATCTACAACAGTCAGATGTTGTGGCTATCACACAACTTGGGTTTGTTTCAGGAAGGTCATGCCTGACTCATTTATTACATTTTATTGACCCTGTGAGTGCTGCAATGGATAAGGGTGTCCCAGTGGATGTGGTATTTTTGTATTATGCCAAAGCCTTCGATAAAGTCTCCCATACAGTTTTACTTGAACATCTATGTAAAAGGAAAATTCATTCCAACATCATTAAATGAATTGAGCCTTGGTTAAAGAATAGGACTCAGAAAGTTTCCATAAAGGGTCAGTTCTCCAGGTCTGGACAAGTGACTAGTGGAGTTCCACAGGGCTCAGTTTTGGGCCTCACTTTATGTAATATCATGGTCTCATCCTTACAATCTGCTGAAAACACTTAGATCTACAAATGTGCAGATGACTGTAAGGTACGGGGCTATGTACAGTCTGAAACCGAGGCTAAAATGTTTCAAAAAAATATTGACAATCTAGTATTATGGGCTGAATCTAACAAAATGCAGTTTAATATAGAAAAGTGTATGGTGATGCACATGAGGAAGAATAACCCTATGTGTACATACAGTATAAACAATATCCCGTTATCAGATGTAAAGGAAGATAGGGACTTGGGGGTATTAATTACAAATGATTTATCCTTTACCAGGCATAACCAAGAAACAGTTAAAAAATGCCAGAAAATAATAGGATGTATCCTTAGTAATATTAAAAGCAGAGACAGTGAGGTCATAATACCACTTTATACTACCTTAGTACATCCCCATTTGCAATATTGTGCCCAATTTTGTGCACCCCAAGATATTAAAACCCAGACATTGGTGGAAAGGGTGCAGAGAAGGATAACAAAAAAATTAGAACAATAAAACACCTGGGGTATAATAAAAGACTACAGAAACTTTATCTGTGTTCCACACAATATAGATACACACCAGGGGTGAGATATGCCTAATCTATACATTTATAAATGATCCTTATGCCTTGCAGACAATTGAACTTAATAGACACACGAGTAGTGATTTAACTAGATCCCATACACAAAACTTAATAGGGGAACACTTCACTAACAGTTAGGAGGAGTAAATTCTACACTCAGAGTTATCACAAAATGGAATACCCTACCAAAAGACATAGTGGATAGTGATACTCTGGACATAGTCAAAAAAAGACTGCATAAATATATGGGGAATAAAACATTTGCATTCCACCCATGAGAGGGTGGCGAGTTCGCTAATGGGCCTTGGGTCACTGAACTTGTATCACACCTATGAACCTATTTAGTTTCCTTCTACATTCAGCTTTGCCTAACCTTACTCTGAAGCAGTAGCCATGAATGAGCCCCCTCTAAATGTTCTGCCTCAGCACATAGCTAAACAAAGCTTTGATTGTCTCACCCATTATGACAAGCTGAAAGCTGTAGATGGACAGCTCCTCCTCCGACAATGTTTTACTCTCTGCAGTGTCCCTCCCAATTGTTTTCTTTCTGGCAAACTTTATTTTTTTTTTTAAGTATCCAGAGCCAAACTAGTTGTGGCACCATAGATTAACTGTTTTAGACAGATTGTCTCCAAGCTGCAGCATGGTGTCGGTATTGACAGTCTGTGGGAGCTGCATGCAGTGAGGTCAGTTTTCACGCGTGATTTATGGCTGTTTTATTCACCTTGCTAGGCATCCGTTCATGTTGGGAGGAGGGGGGTGGGGTAGCGGAAGCAGTAGTGGCACTTTCAGAAATCCGCACAGCATGACACAATGGCAGGCAGTCAAACTAAGAATTGCAAACCAGTATACAATGCAGGTTACCAGAAGGCATTATTTGGTGTTCTGTGCATAATGTTTCGTGTGCACGGAACACCAAATAGTGGGGAATTTCAAGTCCTGAAGATAATTACAAGGGGGCATGCTATGGAGCTGTCACAGATGCATCCAGATTGTCCTCTGCCTGCTTCCTTTTATCTTCTGGGTCATTTATCCCTTCAGAAGAAAGAAGTTCAGTCATTATTCCAAAATCATAGTATAGAATCACTTCGGCAGAGAAACAATGGGTTCTGTTCCAGATATTTCCTAATCCCAAAATGGACAGGAGATCTGCATTCCGTGTTGAATCTTAGCTCAACTTCAACATCAAATACAAAAGGTTTTGAATGGTATTCCTGCATGCTCTGATTTCTCCTTCTGCAAACTGGGGACTGGAGTTGTTCTCTAGGCACGAAGGCTGCATACCTTAATGTCAAGACCAGGAAATGCCACAGACAATACCTTTGCTTTATGCTGGAGGGAGAACACTACCAGTACAGAGTAATGCCCTTTGGCTTAGCCTCTGTGCCACAGATCTTTACTGAATGTTTGGCAGGAGTGGCAGCAGCCGTTCACAGGGAAGGCCTATATATGTTCTCCTCCCTGGATGACTGTCTTCTGAAGGCCAGCTCCAGGAAAATTCTGTAACATACTCTGTCTCGGACATTTCAATTGTTTTGACAATTTGGGATCACAGTGGATGTGTAAGTTTGTTTTGATTCCTTGCCAAAGACTGCAGTACACAGGGGAAGTCCTGGACAGAGAGAAGGGGTGTGTTCTCCTACCTCAAGACAGAGCAGACAATCTGATTGCAAAGGCACAATTGCTGAACAGGAGCCATGATGTCTCTGCGAGAGCAATGTTACATCTCCTGGGTCTCATGGCTGCAGTCATGATGACTTTACCACTGGCACACCTTCATCTGGAAACAAAGGCTATCCTGTACAGCCTCCAGGCTTTTCAGAATTATTTTTGCCCTGGTCCTCTGCTAATCCAGATGGCTAACGTCAGTGTGATGCATTACATCAATGACAAGGGGGCACTCACTTCTATGTCTTATGGAGTGAAGCAATGAGAGTATGGTACTAGGCTCTGTCCCATGGTCTACATCTATCAGGTGTGCATTTCGCAGGTTTCCAAAACGTCTAGGCAGACAGGCTAAGCGGGTCATAGTCAAGGATTCATGAATAGGAACTGCTGATGTCCATGGTAAGCAACCTCTTTGCAAGATGGGGTCATTCAGAGTTGGACCTTTTTGTGTCACAATGCAATGGAAAACTGCCACGTTTCTGCTTGCTTGCTCTAGGCCGGGCTTGGATTTGTGGGGTGAGACACATTGTCCCTCTCTTGGAAAAGGAAATTCATGTATGCATTTCCCCAAATTTCTCTAGTACAGAGGGTTCCGCTTAAGCTATGAGTGGAGAGTGCCACTCTCATACTCATTGTTTCATTATGGTCTTACCAGCTGTGGTTTCCATTTCTGCAGCAGATAGCAGTGGAGTCTTCTGTACCTCTACCTCGGTGTCAGGGTCTCTTGTCATAGGACAGGGGTCCCCGGTCCATCCAGACCTGAAATCCCTATATCTGCATGCATGGCTCTTAAAGACATAGCCATTGCACCTTCTCGGGGTGTCTCCTAAGGTGGCTGATGTGCTGATTGTGGCTAGAAGGCCTTCTAGACATACATATTCCTTGAAATAGAAGTGTTTCACTTTGTGGGCTGCTTACAGGAATGCAGACCCTTTACATGTCCTGTAAATCCTGTGCTGGAATACTTGCTGTCCTTGTCTGGCTCTTGCCCTTAGTATTCCTCACTTAAGGTGCATTTGGCCACTCTGTCAGCTTTCCATGCCCCTACTGATGGTCATACGGTTGCACAGTTAGAGGAATTTTGTACATTTCTGAGAGGTATTCTCCTTTTGAGCTGGCCGTAAGTTGTGGCCTATGTTTCCCATCGTGGAAAACGTTACTTTTAGTCGCAATGACTTCTGCTCAAAGGATTTCATTGCTTCAAGCTCTAATGTGTGAGCCTCGTTATTTGATTTTTCACAAAGACAAAGTCTGTTTGTGTACAAATCCTAAGTTTCTACCCACGCGGTGGTATCTGAATTTCCACACCTTCCTGTTTATTACCCTGAGCATGCCTGTCAGGGTGAGACAGTGCTTCATACTTTGGATGTACTTGTACATAGAATACTAAGGTACTGTGTTACTCACAACAAGGACTGCAGAAAGTCCTCTCAGCATTTTGTTTCATTTGTTCCTGGGAAAAAGGGCACCCCTCTGTCTAAACAGTGCCTATGCAAATGGCAGCCACATTTTGTATTATGTTCTGTTATATGAAATACGGTAAAGAACCTCCTGGTATTGTTCAAGGCCATTACACAAGGGGTATGGCCATTTCTGTTACCTGTTTCAAAAATGTTCCGGGCTGCTGACATGTGTTATAGCCACATGGAGCACTGTCCATAACTTCACTAAACATTACAGTCTGGTTATAGTCTCTCGCGGACATGCTGGTTTTGGGCTTGTTGTACTGCAAGGCCCTCTGTCATGAATATATATATCAAACTGTACCATCCTCCCAGTTTTATTTGGTGCTGCTTGGGAATTGTTTCAAAGGTGTGGCCTGATGGAGGAGTTGACCTCTTGAAAGCTAGAACAATTACATAAGCACTTACTGTACTAGTAGATCTTCGAAAGAGTCTCCTCCATTAGGCCATGCCTTCCCCCATCTGCTTTAGTGAGGGTTATATCAGATGCTGTGCCTAAAACCTACTTATAAAATGGGCAGTGACAATCCTACAGTATGTCCTGATTGGTCAGTTGCTGTCCAGACCCATGTGGTAATTGACTGATAACCGCACGTGTCAATAAACTCCTGGAAAGAGAGTAATGGCTGAGAGTGCCACAATGCGCTATGTAATGTAATGCAACAGTGTTGCCTTCAAACACAGCAATCCTGAAACCGGCAAAACCTGCATTGTTTGAACCTAAGGAGAAGACATTGGCATGCGGAAACTTCCGTCCCACTTGATAAATTATTTATCTATTTTTTTCAAGTTTCTCTCAGTCCTGAAGTCTGACTATCAATCACCATGAAGACTGTGTGCTATATCACTGGATCTCCACACAAACATAATGGTCATTAATGTAAGGAATTAATGAATTACATTTAAAAAATCTCAATCTTTTAGAAGGTTGAGTTGTAAACCATTTTATAAAACTAAATAATCCACTCCAGGGTGAGCAGTTGCTGTGTAATTACTCCCCCCCCCATTGAAAGGCACTTGGCTGACACCTCATGCTTCAACCAGGGGGAAGGGGGAGCATGCGGTACTTACACAGTAACTGCACGTCCTGTCTTGTGTTATTTCTTACTCCATGCATCCTGTATCTAGCCCTATACCTCTTCTTAGATGCCTGGTGCTGGTCTTAGCGCCTGGTTCCCCACGGGTTGGCGGTCCTCCTGGGCTTATCTCCAGCAGGGAACTGTGGAGTGATGGGGCTGCCCACGCTTATATACACGTCCACGTAACACATCATTGTGGGCGTCCCCCAGCTAGCAAACGTTTCCATGTGGTCCTAGCACTAATGGCTATAGTTCCAAAAGTGTGGTGTGATGGAGGAAATTCTCTCAAAGATCTACTGTCATGGTAAGTTCTTACATAACTGTTCTTTTATATGTAGGAGATGCACAATAGTCTGATGCAGAATATGTAATTTGTGTGGGGCAGGACCATAGCTTGAGAGTATCCGAGCCAAGTGTGAGTTATGAAAGTCTGGCCTCCTCACAAGTAATGACAAATTTCATATTCTACCTACAAGAATTAGAACAGCCATGTGAAATTTGTGTATCACCTCTGTAAGGAATATGGTACCCCAAAACTTAGAATCTTTGTCAAAGATGCTGCTTTTATTGTGCTAATCTCAAACTGCATAACATTCCAACAGTATATCTTTACTTTCTGCTGAAGAGAGCGGCACTATGGATGGTTTTACCAGCTACATTTGATGGATAAGTCCTAAAGATTTATTGTTTTACCAAGTTTAAAAGTTATTTGGTTTATACATGTAACCCCTTTGTTCCCAGGGGTTACTAGAATCCCATTTAGAACCAGTGGCAGGCAGGGAAAGGCAGCTAGTGAAATGCCAGTTAAATGGATTTCACACTGTCAAGCTCTAGTGTCAGTCTCAGCTGACCTAGAGAGTGATGTAATCTTAGAACTCTCTCAGCGGCATAAGCCACACTTGAGCTAGCAGCTGGGGAAATAGCTTTAGAATGTTGAGTCAGTCCTTAGTAGGAGTTCCAGGAGGAGGCTGCATCTTGCTGTACAGCTCCTCAGACAGCTATGACAGAGAGCTACCACTGTGTTTTCGGTAATTTGTTCTCACCCTAGAAGAAGAACATAGAAGACAGTAATTGAAGTGATGGAGACCTTGCCAAGTGGGTTTTCCTTCGCCCCATCCCAGGAGGGGTAGGGGCGATCTCAGGGTTCAGGGGCAATCCCCTCACCCAGTCTGTCTGGTGAAGCTGCCTGTGACGACTTCAGAAACTATGAGTGCTTTTGTGTCAGCCCAGGAGGGGCACCTGCAAACCGTAGGTGAATTTTCTCTGACAAAGGGACTTTGTCACCTAGACTGTCTGTTTTTAAAAGTGTCTGCCCACTATGGAGTCTAGAGGGAGAGACTGTCCAAGTACAGAACTTTTAGTCATGTAGTATGTTAAGTGTGAAAAACATTTCAAGATAGCATCTACAAGTTTTCTGTGAGGGTGTTATTAACCAGATGAATGGCCGAGTATAAACTTGGAAGCAAAAGGTGGGAGACCCCCCATCTGGAGTAACCAGTTTACCTCTCCAGGTTCAGTTTGGGCACCAGTTCAGTTTTCAGTCAGTGCATTTGGCCAGTGCCTGATGGAAATAGTTACCCAGATGTGGGTTTTGGATTCTCTTTTTTCAGTTCACCTCAGTGTAATGGGTGCTGGAAGATTTTAAGCCTGTATGTGCTCTTTGGAGGTCGTGTGTGCCTCCAGTATTCCTCATGAAATATGGGAAAGTGTCCTAGTACTGGCCGTGTGTGCCTAGTCAAGAGGAAATGCACCAATAACTGGCCATGTGTGCCTATTCGAGAGGAAAAGTGTCCTAGTACTGGCCATGTGTGCCTAGTCGAGAGGAAATGTACCAGTTACTGGCCGTGTGTGCCATTCTCCATTTCAGAACCTGATAGTTCGCTGTGTGTGTTCAGCATGCCTGTGTTAAATGGGAAGTTCAGGAATGTCTGCACCTCAGTAATCTGCATTACCAGTATGAGTAACCATATGGGGGTCCATCTTTGCTTTGTGATTATTCTCTGTGTATGTGAATAAAAGACATACTCTAGAATCCCAACCTGGTTTGGATAGTACTGTTATTGCTTCCACTGTGTCTGGATTTACCTGGGTGCCCCGTCCAGAAGTACAAACCTAGCACAATTAGGAGCAAATGTTTTCTCCCAGGAACCTGGGTTGCTGGCCATGGTGAATGGTCCCACCAGGTGTGTGCCAGGTAGTTGTCACACTTGGGTTGCCTGTCTGTGATAGCAGGCTCAGAGAAATGTGTGTACTTGTTCTGTAAACCCCCATCCCTCTCTTTTGCCCCTAGACGCTATGTGGTAAGAGGAGCAGCCCTGCTAGTTAAACAAGGGGGGCTGGTGGGGGGGGGGTTAAAAATATGGGGGCTCGTCCAATAATGTGTTTGAATTTGAGAGAAAACGAGATGTTTGCTCAGGTTGTGGCTAGCGTTTTGTCTGTCTGGCAGTTGGTAGCCCAAAATCGGAAGCTTTGCGCATCAGGCATTTGCCCAGAGTGGTGCCATCCGTATGTGCCACTGTGTGCCTGCTGTTCATGTGCCGGTGTGATTGCGCCAACGTTTACCAAGGAGCTGTAAAGCCAGATTGTGTGTGCCCCTTGTCCTGCATCAAAATAACTTTTGCCAGCTTTAATTTTCAGGTTGTGGCAGGAAAAAGTATTGTGAACTGTGGGAAACAAAGAGACAGTTGTGCCCTGAAAGTTTCAGATGCTTGCAGTGTGAACTGGGGGAGTCGTTAGCGAAATAGCCATGAAAATGGTTCAGAATGGTGCTCCTGCCGTGAAGTTACAGTTGAAAGAAAAAAAGTTGTTTTGCAGTTTAAATTTTGCCTGCTCGACAGTCGCCGTGAAGGAGAAGAGAGAGAGGCTCATTTGCATGGCGTTGAGTGATTGTTGAGACTGCAATCATTCCTGTCCTCTAGCCAGCTTCAGAGTTTTGCCCAGTGTTTGAGAGGGATAGAGCGAGTGGTGTGCGAGCTGGTAGCAGGAGAATCGTCGCGGTGACTATAAATGTTCCATTTCTGTAAAGACAGACTGTTTTCTCTGCAAATTCGGGCTCAACCCATAATCTGATCAACTGGGGAGAAAGTGTGGTGCTTGTAGAGATAATTGGCGGTATTGCCAGCCAACTCTGACCCAGAGGCCTTCCAGGATCGGCTTTAGGCCGAGATTTTCCATCGAAAAGCCAGCTACTGATTCAGTGAGTACCATTCAGCAAAACTGAGCTCAAACTGTGTTGTGATTTTCAAAAAGCCAGCTGGATCTGTGTGTAAACAGTGTGATTGTTTTTGCAGAGAAGGACTGTGTAAAGTAATTAAAACCCAAGCAAGAATTCTGAGCAATAGACTGTGAGCATGTATTATGGATTCAGCAACAGTATCATTTTCTGAGCAAAAGAGAGACTGTAAGTTGTATGACTGGCTGCAACAAGCAGGCAATCCTGTTCAAGAAATACTGTGGTTTTACTGACATTGAGCAAGTAAAATTGACTGAAAGCTAATGGTAAAGTCCTAGAAAATCATATAGATGAGCTGAGGAAGAAAAGCAGTGCAGTCAGTACAGTTTGAGCAAAATTTATCAGTGTGCAGTAAATCTGATGTGCAGTGGTTTGAGTCAGATGCAGATTGTTGATGCGCCAGGAGTGCTGCCAATACAGGGTGGGGCAGTAAACTAAACACAGCAGCAGCAGAGAGCCATTTTGTGAGACCATTCCAAGTAAAGTGAACTCAGTACTAGCAGTGAACATTTGTGTGTTTATTTACAGTCATGGCTTCGGGGCCACCCCACTACCCGGATCATGCCCGGGCTATGATAGCCGAAGAGCTTACCAAACTTAAAAAAATAGAGCAGTGTTTCTACGGTGGAAATTTGCCTCCTAATGTTGCGATTCCTGGATGCCCTGTGAGAGTATGCATAATGTGCCTCAAGGCTGGAAGGGACATATTCATGATTTCTCACTATTCAGGGTGCTTAGAGAAGCAAGGTCTGTCCAGAGCACCTAAAATTCGTTTGGCTCCCACTTGGACAAAGCTGCAAGATCCTGCAAGTAGCAGCACACAGCACCAGGTTGAACCTGTTGGGGGAGGCCCAACAGAGTGTGGCACAAAGGGAGAGGGTGTAGATTTACTGCCAGAGCAGATTCCTCAAGATGTCTCCATGCCTGTGTCGCAGATGGACAGTGCGGAGGGAAAATCAGTAGATCCATGGAGAGAGGGTCCTAGTCCTAGCCTCATGGGAGTGGATGAGGTTCAAGAAACCTTAGATTGGGAGGTGTCTACCTCCATGCCCAGTGAAGAGTGGACTGTCTCGGGAGTGAGGACGACTGCTCACTTCTGGGCCCAGATCCTAAGTGAGGAAGAGGAGGAGGAAGAAGTGTATTTCTCTGTTGAGGGTCCTAGCACGTGGCTTCAAGCTCTTGCCTCAGAGGAAGCAGAAGAAGAAGTTGGTGACTCCACAGCCCTGCCCTCAGAAGGGGTCAGGGCCAAGTTCTACGTAGCTTTGAGTATGCGACACTGGCAGAATCAGGACTGGCCATCCCCAAGCCAGGCCGGGGGTCGCAGACTGATGAAGAGTAGTAAGGAGGAAAGAATGGTTCGTAGGAAGGCAAACACAATCTATGGAATGTCCTTTCCTCAGAGAGTCTGGGAGGAGATTGAGAAAAAACAGGAGAGCCTGGCTAGTGGAAGACACAACCAAAAACTTGCATCCAGGTGCAAATCGTTATGTCAGAGACAAAATTATCAGAGACAAACTCAAGTTTTGATAGTTGGGCAAGACACTGTTCATAGACACTTGACATTATGTGGATGATAAAGGAAACAAGACTTTCCATAATGTGAATTATGAGCGCCCAGACAGGGTCACAATTCTTTCACGTGACCGACTGTGGTACTACCCTCAATGTTACCATCGTCCTGTGAATGTGCCCATGCCTACCCAGAGGGAAGCAGAGTAGTGGTAGCCAGTGTCTGCCATCCAGCCATTGCTGTACCCATGTTGTTCCGCCAGTCTGGTATTCCAGGATCCGAGGTGCCTCCAGTTTCGTAAGCCTTGCAGTGTGCATTTCCAATTTCATTGCGTGGCCTTCCAGATGACATCAACCCAGCTGTTTTCCTGATTCATCACCTGGGATTTCAGATGACATCAATCCAGCTGTTCCTTTCCTGTTCCAAGGTTCCATCTCCTAGATGACATCAGCTCGAAATGACATCAGCCCAGCATTTTCCAGACGTCCATCCTGTCTTTTCCGGACGATTTCTGCCCAGCTGTATCCGAAAAATGCTGCCAGGGAAAGTCTTCGGCTAGAGATCCAGGTGCTGTCCATTTTTCGTTCTTCAAGGCACTGGTAAGTCCAGACTTTTCTTACCATATTGACATTGTAATACACATCCTACCCCTGGCAGGCTACAGACTGTTGAACTGTCTACAAAGACTCTCCCCTTTGGATTTACAGTAACTAAAGAACTGTACTTCACCAGACTCCGGCCCAGGAGAGACTCCTTTCGTGGACCCTGCCTTTGGTCACTGTTTGTCACTAGCTGGGACATTTAGGGCCTTCCATCCCCAAAAGGTATATTGTACATAATGTTGATATTTTCTACTGTTTCTTTTACTTTTTAAAAAAATATATATTTTTAGGATTCTCCAGTGTTCTGATGGTATGGGTTATTGTTGTTGTTCTGTGTGTTTTGCAGGTTTGGTGTGTTTTGTCTTTTCTCTTTCAGGTGGATCCTGGTGAAGAAAGAAGAGAAGACAAGAAGAGGATTGGAAGGACTCGTCAGAGTTCCTCTGTGCTTTAAAGTGTTTTTAAAGTACTGTGTAGTTGTTAACATGTGTTAACCTTTTTTTCCTTCCACAGGTGTATTTGTGGGGGAGTGTGGGAGTGTAATGCTTGTGTATAGTGTTAGCTCTGTGTTCAGTTTGCAGGGGGGGGGGAGGTTCCCCTGTTTTGGGTAGGTTTGTTTGGTTAGATAGGTTTCCCTAGAGGGCTAGGGGGATAGACATGCTGTGGTCCTGACCGGCCGTAGGGGCTGCAGTGCTAGTCTATTGGGGCTGTGCTCTGGGCAGTTCTTCCAGGGCCACTGGTTCCCATAGTAAGGTCATAGTGTAGGGGCTGATGCGTCAGCCATTGGCCTCTGGGCCCTTCGTGTTGCCTGCCTGTGCCTAGCACATGGTAGGGGAGAAGGTAGCGCTGCCTCCCCGTAGTCAACACATAGAGTAGGATGGCCTAGTGCCGGGTAGGTAATGACTGGGGACAGTCATTTTCCTGGCTGAGGGTGAGTGTAACTTCCTTGTTCCCAGGGGTTACTAGAATCCCAGTTAGAACCAGTGGCAGGCAGGGAAAGCCAGAGTGTTCCCATATGAAAAAGGCTGAGAATATCTCTTCAAAAATGTCAGCTAAAACAGATTCCCCTAAAGACCAGTCTAAAGCAGAGTCTGAAAGTAAGTCCACAAAATAGCATGAATTGTTGTCTGAGGCATGCCCAGGTAAAAATGATTTTAAGGAAAGTTAGTCAAAGGAACCATCCTTGCAGACTAGCCTTTAAAAGACTGAAAAAAAAAAAAAGCAAATGACCCGATTGTCCAGCCTGCTGATGCTAGTCAGATGCCCTCAGTGGTGGAATTCAGACAAAAGAGGACATTGCTCATATTCTTTCTTCTTTGTGGGCATGACAACAATGATTAATATACCTGCAGTGGAAATTGATTTTGACATTGTGGAGTCATATTTAAATTTTTACAAAAATAGTATCTCCATCCATGCCACTTCTGTATAGATGAATAAAATGATTTTACAATTGCATGCATCTGCAGCAGCAGTGGATAGGTCAGTAGAGAAAAGATACATAGTACTGAAGACTAGTTCAGAATACCTTAACCAACACCCTAGTCATAAGGATTTAATACAGGCTGCTGCTTGTGAAACGTTAAAGAACTCCTTTTCTTATGCTCAGTGTAAAAACACCAAAGTTGCCTTACTTGCCCCAAAGTTTGCTGGTACATAAATTACAGTTTTGCTGTGGCTATAATTCGGGAGGGTAGGGATCGTATTTTGGCTCTGTGGAGCTGAGATGCTGATCCCTTCCACGTCCCGATTTGGAGACATCCCCCTGCACTCTTATCTTTTTGTGATGCAATACTATGGAAAGCGTTGGGGCGCGCTCCATAGTCTTACATAGGGACTAATTGTTAAGTACTTTTTTTTTTTTTTTTTTACAATTTAGAGTGCTGATTTCAACAAATCAAGGCCAATGTTCTAACAAGGCCCTTCTTAGTTGAGCGATGGCCTTCATTTGTTGAAATCTGTGCTCTCAAATGTTAAAAAAAGTACTTAAAAATGGCCATTATACAAGTGTATGGTGCACGCCCCCACGCTGTCCATAGTGTTACATCACAAAACGTTAGAGTATAGGAACATGTCTCCCAATCGGGAAGTTGAAGGGATCAGGATTTCAATCAAAATAAAGTCTTGCTGTATTGTGACATTATTCTGAAATTATGCAGTTAGCCCCAGCACTTAAACTGCTCCGGAGAGGAAAGAGTTAACTCTATGCCAGAGCATAGAACGTTGAGCTGGAGCTCGGTTTACAAACCTCTGTCCCAGGTACTCCTCAGTGTACCCATCAGATTCTTTACTCCACCTAACTGGGAAGTTGCTCCAGAGATCCTCTCCTTCACTTTGGTTCGGTTGTAGTAAAATCGGTTGGTTTAGTAAAACACTTTATTTTTTCGATCTTTACATCTCTGTCCTGGTGCAGTAAGTGTATTATTAGGTAGTACAGTGGTTTATAAATAAATTGTTTTTTCTTTTCGGTTTCTTTCCGGTCGGTCCGGTTGGGAACCGAAGCAATTTGTGTTTTGTATTTCTATCTTTAAGTTTAGTGTGGTTTCCAATATCTATCAGTTCCTGAAAAGACCATTGATTTCTCCATTTTTTTCATCCAACCCGTGACATGGTTGGAACAATAGGTTTTGATAGTTGCCTGGCTTAAATGCTGGTAAGAGTCACTTTGTTTATTGAGGCATATCTGAGAAACCCAAAAAGAAAACTGGGCCCACTGGGTTTCAAAACTGCACTGAGTGTGGAGAGGCCTTTGCCAAGGCTGATCCCCACTTCAATTGTGTTTGTCTGGGGTTTGATCACCTCACAGAAGACTGCCAAATCTGCAGAACTTTCCTAAAGCCACTGTGAATAAACGTTTAAGTAGGCTAAAGGAAAGGAAGGCCAAAACCCGGATGGCCAGCTCAGTTCGGTTCCGACCGAACCTGAAGGGGTGCCCACTGACCTGGGCGATACCCCCTCGGGCAAACGGAGAGCTGATTCTATGGAATCAGTTCCTACAAAGAGAAAGCACAAATCAGCTGGTTCAGATCCCAGTTCCCATGGTCCGACCACTGACAAAATAGCCAAAGTGATCGTTATTGTGCAGTTGCTTCATCCGGTTCCGTCGGGCTTGTCTGCTTCCGAATATGACCCTGAAGCATTTTATGAGGGCGATTGGGAAGGAGACAACGATGATGAAGACTATGAAGACCTAGATGAGCTTATTGAGCCTGACATCTCCCCAGACAGGCCTTCTAATGTGTCTCCTCCCAGGCTTTCTGAGTCCCCCTCCAACTTCTTGTTTTACAAGAAGGTGGCTGAGACTCTTCAGCTTCCAATGGAAGAAGCTGAAGAGGATCAGGAGGAGCCTGACTTATGTTGAGATGATGGATGTCCCAGAGTCAGAAAGGGTGGCTATCCCTCTGCACAAGTCCCTGGGGAAACAGACCCCAAAAATATTACAGTTTCCAACATCCATACTTCCTGTGGATAAGAAAATGGACGGGAGGTATGCTCTGTCAGGCCCTGGTATGGATTTCCTTACTAGCCATTGCAGCCATGTTGGGGTAGTGCAAGCTGCAGCCTGTGACAAGGCTAATATTCCCCTGGCATCTCACCCCCCCAGATAAGGATTCCAGGAAAGTGGATGCCACTGCAAAGAAGCAGTACTTGGCATCTTCTTTGGGACTCGGGCAATCCAACTATATGGCATATACAGCCAGATACTAGAAGTCTAGGTGGGATACGGTTCTAAAGCTGGCTAAGAATGCCCCTCCCCAGCTGGTCAAGGAGCTGGAGCAGGTGGCTGTGGATGGCATCGAAGCTTCAAAGGTCCAATTTCATGTTGCTGTAGACGCGAAAGATGTTCATTCTAGGGTCATGGCTACATCTGTTTCCATGAGGAGATTTGCCTGGCTCAGGTATACCAGTTTATCTCAGGATACCCAGACCAAGGCCATGGATTTTCTTATCACTGATAACTCTCTGTTTGGGGAGCAAACAGAGACGTACATGAAAAAGATGGACGAGTACAGGACCACATATAGGAGTGCTGCAGCCAAAGAAAAGCAGACCACTCCTCAGAGGCAGCAATCCAGGTCTGGCAGGGGCAGGCCTTTTCACAGGCCTTTCTACCAGGTCCAGGCCTCCTTTTCAGCAGAGGGGGTTCATTAGGGGAAGAGGCAGAAGGAGGATGACAAGGGCTGCATCCTCCTCTCAGTTTAAGCCCGCTGCCAAACAGATACCCTGATGTGTCAGTCAGGGTCACCTCCCCAATTCCTGTAGGGGGCAGACTGGCTCACTTTTTCCAGGCCTGGAAGTCTATCAGTTTAGACAAGTGGGTCCTGGCAGTAATGATCCAGGGTCTTGCTCTCAACTTCAGCAGGTTACCAAAGTTGAGAGCAAAGGCTTTCTGTCCTTCCTCGGCAGAGGAAACACAGGCCTTAGAAACAGAGGTCTCTTCTCTACTGCTTCTGCAAGCAGTGGAGAGGGTACCTCTCATTCACAGGGGAAAAGGATTGTACTCCAGGTACTTCTTTTTTTTTTTTTTTTTTTTATATTTACTTTGTATGCCCCCTCTCTCACCACCGAACTCCTGCTCCTTCTGGAGACTCCATTGGCCTGATTCGTCCCCGCTCACTAGCCGACGTCCCAGTACAGTCCGCCCCCATGGAGCCTTGGCTGTGCCCTGAGGCGGAGCAGGTGTGAAGGCCACCACCCGGCCTGACTTAGTTTTCACCGAGGGATGCTGGTACTGCGTCGGTAGGGGCATTGGGGATTGTGGCCAGGAGCTCCATCTACCAGGAGTCTGGTGGGGTATTTTCCTGTTTTCTCCCCACAGGGCGTCGCATGCGCTGGGAGCCAAGGGTCGTACGTCATGGCGTGCCTGGCGCTCCGGCTCGGCAGACATCCTTCTCCCCTGCTTTGTGCAGTCTCGCTGCACCTCCACCTGTGGTCACCCAGGTGGCGGTGTTGCGCCGGGACTTGCATCCCACCCTCCCTCCTGGAGGAGAAGGCAGCCGCTGGCGCTCAATCCTCCTCCCGGCCGCCCTCCAGCTACCCAAGTCCGTTCCCGAACCGGATACGCTGGCCGCAAGCAGAAATCCAACCGCTGCGCCAACGGGCCGGCTCTCCAGGTACTTCTTCACCCTAAAGACAGGGGAGTGGCGACCCATCCTGGATCTACGGTACCTAAACAAACACATACTAAAACCAAAGTTCAAGATGGTGACTCTGGGAATTATTCTTCCCTCTCTGAGACCAGGAGACTGGCTAGCCTCCCTGGATCTCAAGGATGCCTATTTCCACATACCTGTCAGCAGTCCCACAGAAAGTACCTCCGGTTCGAACTGCCGGCAGGCCATTACCAGTTCAGAGCAATGCCTTTTGGCCTAATACCTGCTACAAGAGCATTCACCAAATGTCTAGCAGTAGTGGTGGCCTTCCTCAGAAGACAAGGCATCTTACTGTTCCCTTACCTGGACTACTGGCTCATAGTAGGTCAGTGCCCAGACCAAGTCAGGTCAGCTTTAGGGGTCACTCAAAATCTTTAGGACTCCCTAGGATTAATTTCTAAATCTGGAAGTCTGTTCTGGAACCAGTTCAGCTTCTGACATTTATAGGAGTGGAGCTGGACACTGTTTAGGCCAAGGCCTTCCTTCCTCTTTCAAGGGTTCAGTCCCTCATCACTCTGGCTTCCTCTTTTCATCCGCTTGTGTCTTGGCCAGCCAGACACTTCTTGCAGTTGCTAGGCACATGGCAGCCTGCACTGCAGTAGTGCAAGGAGGAAGGTTTCAGATGAGGGACATTCAGTTTCACCTAAGAACCTTTTGGTCTCAGAAAAAAGATCCTCTTTCCAAATTGGTTCCTGTGTCTCTAACTCTTGTTCAGGCTCTCCAGTGGTGGTTGGAAGAAGACAATCTAAGGCAAGGGGTTCCCTTCCTCAGTCAGGTCCCTACAGTGATCCTCACCACAGACGCCTCCCTGTTGGTGTAGGGAGCCCATCTGGATCAGTTTACTGCTCAGGGAACGTGGTGTCATCAGGAGTCTCTTCTACACATAAACCTTCTTGAACTCAGGGCTGTCTTTTTAGCACTCCAGACATTCTTGAACATAATTCAGGGGAAAGTGGTGCAGATCAGGACAAACAACACCACAACCATGTGGTACATCAACAAGCAAAGGGGCACTGTGTCCTCGGCCTTGGGCACCGAGGCCTTGAAAATATGGTCTCTGGCTTATTCCCTGCAGGTGTCTCTGATTGCAGTGCATCTCCCTGGGAAGGACAATATACTGGCAGGTGCTGTCAGCAGGATTTCCCAAGGTCACCACAAATGGGTCCTGAATCCCCTCATTCTTCAGATCATTTTCAAGAGGTGGGACACTCCAGAGATAGATCTCTTTGTAGCCCTGGACAATCATCAGCTCCCCCTATTCTACTGCAGACCCCCTCTCCTGGGGTCTGTCCCTCTGGATGCCCTCCTGTCGGATTGGACCAACAGGTTTCTTTATGCTTTTCCTCCTTTTCCTCTGATATTCAGAGTTCTGGTCAAGATCAGATCCCAACCCTGCACTGTGATTTTGATAGCCCCAGATTGGCCAGACAACCTTGGTATCCTCTACTATTGTCAGTCTCAGTGACAATTCCCCTGTGCCTTCCCAGACAGTTCAACCTCCTCACCTCATCTCAGGGGAGGATATTGTATCCCAATCTTCACACACTCAGGCTCAAGGCCTGGCTGTTGAGCTAGAATGTGCAGGCCTGCATCTCTCATAATCAGTTCTGGATATTCTTAAGGCCAGTGGAAAGCCTTTCACTAGAAATACATATGATTCTAAATGGAAGAGGTTTGGTTTCTGGTGTTTCCAAACGCACATCCAGCTGGATTCAGCTGATATTGCCACTTCTTTAGATTATTTGGTGTATCTGTACAGTTTAGACCTTCGGCCTACCACTCTCAAGGTGCATTTTTGGCCCCCCGCTCAGTATGCCTGCCTGGTTAATCTTATAAATAAATAAATTTGGCAGCTATTTCTGTTTATCTTTTGGCTGGGACGGTCTCCTCTCTAGCCTCCCATCCAGTTTTCAAGAAGTTCTTCAAATTATTGGTCCATATCAATCCTCCCTTCAGGGATCCTACTCCTCTGTGGGACATGAATATCTGTATTGCACAGCTGATGCAGCCCCCCTTTGAACCACTTTGCTCAGCTGAGCTCAAATACCTGACTTGGAAAACTGTATTCCTGGTTGCTGTTACTTCTGCCAGGAGAATCAGTGAGTTACAGGCCTTATCAGTGGAACCTGATTTCATTTAATTTCATAGGGATAAAGTGGTCCTTAGTACAAATAGGAAATTCCTCCCTAAAGGGTATCAGACTTCCATCTGAACCAATCTGACACTGCCTCTATTTTTCACTGATCACTCCTCCTCTGGAGAGAGAGGAGATTACACAGTCTCAATGTAAAGAGGGTTCTAGGGACGTGGATATGTTGTTCAATCCACACTTATTGGCAGGTTCCTTGCCGCTTTAAATCTTGCCGGAAGGTCTTCAAGCTGGCTCCTCCCATCCACTCGAGTGGTAAAACTCTCGGCTCCGCCCCATGACTCCAGATTTTCCTTACTGCTTGGAAGCTCGGGTTCCCTCCTTAGTGCTCTGCGTTTTAGGCCTGGATCCACACTCTTCGGTTAAACCGAAACTCATTCTAAAGTTTAAAAGACTTTGTTCTTCTTTTTCCCTCACGGCTGCGATGGACAAATCGACTTCCAGATTTCGTCAGTGCCCCTGTGGGCAGAAGATGTCCCGGACCGATCCACATTCCATGTGCATTTATTGCCTTGGACTCAGCCATGACTCACAGGCTTGTGAGTTATGCAAATCCTTTTCGGCTTCGGTCTTAGAGGACCGCGCTGCCCGATTGCTCTTGGGGCGACCTGAAAAATGTTATCCTCCGGTCAAGTCGAAGGAGGCCCGTTGGGTGGTGTCTGTGGCAGCGGGCTCGACAGAACAGCTTGAGCAAATGATCGCCCTCGAGGAGGAGGCGGCCCAGGCCGCATCATCATCATCCTCGGTCGCGGCATTTATCCCGCTCTTCTTGGGCTCATCCTATACAGCTTCTCTTAAGGAGCTTTTCCAGTTCCTCTCCACCAAGGGAGAAGGGCCATTGAGACATTCCTCTTGGTCCAAAAAGAAGGACTGCAAAGGTAAGTCCCACCATTGACGTTCATGGGAGCGGGAGAGGTCCCCTTCCCCGGATAGTCAATACTCGACTTCGGTAGAGGTTGCGGCTATGGCCGCTGGCTTCACGGTGTCCCCGTCAGGTCAGCTGGCTGAGACACCTATCGATGCGGTCGAGATTTTTCTTGACCTGTCAGACGGTTTGTCGACTGGAGAAGCCAACAACCCTTCTTCACTGGTTCCCCCGGTGGAAACCGAGGACTTGCCTGTGCTTCCTGTGCCGAAGTCCCCGGTTAAGGTCCCTGAACCAAGAGAGGAGCGGGTTTCCCCCGCCTCCTCTCTGACCCACACTCGGAATCCCTGAAGGTCTTGGTCTCGGTCCCTGACCTCTTCCAGGTCCAGCCGGTCCCGCCGACGTCGGCGGTCTCGGCACCATGGAAAGCGGCGGCGCCACTCATCCACGTCGTCCTCTTCGGAGGATAGGCTCCGGCGCAAGTTGTGTCAGTGCTACGAGGATTTAATGTGGCAGCAGCTTCTTTTGTCCAGGAACAAGCTGACTCTGTCGCCTTCCCCGGCCATTAAGTAGCTGTCATCGGAGTGGCCAAAACAACCCCTTGTAGTGGTCGAGGAGCCGAAGCCGGCACCGGTTGTTCAGCCAAAACCGACTGCGCCACCCATTGTGGTGGAACCTCTGCCTCCACAACCGAAGACTGGGGCCCCAACCAAGGATTCTCGGTCGGGTCAGGGTATGCCCCATAGGTTGTCGGTCACCCTCACTCCTGATTGACCTCGGCAGGTGGAGGGTGGCTCAGACACTTAGCAACTGTTCGCAGACTCCTAGGAGTCTGATGATGACGACTCCTTGTTCTCCAGGCCGCTGGACTTGGAGTCCACTGGGGGTCAGTCAGTGGACGAGAGCCCATCCTCATTGCTGGGCATGCTTTGACTCATCTCAGAGTCCACTGGGATGAAGCTCCAACCCATTTCAAAATGGGCCAAGTTTCCCCTCACGGAGATATTGGACCGAGGGGATTCCCCTACGGAGGCCTTTTCGGTGGCCGAAGCCATTGTTGGCCTGGCCCTGGAACTGTGGCAGCGGCCAGCTTCTTGTCCAGCACCTTCGGCCAGGATGGCTCAGAAGTATGCTGTCCCTACTGGTTCACTCTCTGGTTTCTCGGAGCACCCCTCCGCGGAGGGGCTAGTGACCGACAGTGTTTTCTGGCGTTCCGGGAACGCTTGGGATGTGGACAAGCCACCAGATAAGGAGTCCAAGAAATTGGACTACTCTGGGCAGAAAGTCTGCGCTGCTTCCTCCCTAGGCCTTTGTCAGGCTAGCTCGGCCGTCCTGATGGTCACTTTTCACATGCCCTTTTGGGCTCCCTGGATGAGGCGATTCCTCATCTCCCAGCTGACCTTCAAACGACGGTCAAGCAGGTGCGGGATCAGGGAAGGGCGGTGGCCAAACAGCAGCTCCAAACTTCCTTGGACATCGCTGACTCGTGCGCCCGGTCAGTAGCGGCTGCAGTGGCCATGCGCTGCAGAGCTTGGCTGCAGATCTCCACCTTTACGGCAGATACCCAGCACAAGCTGGCAGATGTTCATTTCTTAGGTACCGACTTGTTCGGTCCCGGGGTGGAGGGTCATCTTCAAAGGATCGAGAAGTCCAGTGCCACCTTGGACTCGGTCACGTCTGCCTAGAAGGACAAAGGCTGCCAGCAGCAGCGTAAGCCCTTTCGTCCTTCAGCCCCTGCAGCATGTCCGGCCCAGCAACACCAGCATCAGGGCCAGCAGGCTCCCAACTTGGCACCCCAAAGCCAAGCCTACCACTTCCTCCAGCAGGAAGCTGGGAGGGAAAGGTCCAGGTGGCTCCTCGGCCGGCTCTTCCTCCAAGCCTGCCCAGTGACGGGTTGAGGGGTGTCGTCCCCAACCTCATCACTCCTCCCCAGGTTCCCCCCATGGGGGGACGGCTCCACCACTTCCTTTCCACCTCGTCCATTATCAACACGGACCACTGGGTGTTGGAAGTGGTAGGCAGGGGTCTGCCTCTGGAATTTGAGCAGTCCCCACCCTATCGAGCCATCGCCCCACGGAGGGCTACGGGTTCCGCAGCCTCTCTGTCGGGTCGTCGAGCTGACATTACCCTACTCCTCCAGAAGGAGGTGATCAGGGAGGTGGCGGACCCTCCTCCAGACCCAGGGTTTGTGTCCAGGTACTTCCTGGTCCCAAAATGGATGGGGGGCTGGTGCCCCATTCTCGACCTAAACAAGTCCCTAAGATCTCACACCTTCAGGATGGTCACTCTGACTCAGATCATTCCATCCTTGGAACGAGGCATGTGGTTCTGTTCTCTGGACCTTCAGGATGCATTCTTTCACGTCCCAGTCCATCCGTCTCAGAAGCGATTCCTCCACTTCAGGGCAGAGGGATCCCTTTTCGAGTTCTGGGCCATGCCCTTCGGCCTCTCTCTCCAGCTCCTAGGGTCTTCACCAAATGCATTGTAGTGGAGACAGCATTCCTGCAGTGCTGAAGGGTCCGGGTGTACCCTTACCTGGATGACTGGCTGATTGCAGCCCCCTCCAGGTTGGAGGTGGAGTGGTCCAGGTTGGAGGTGGAGTGGTCCAGGGATCTGGCCCTTCAGGTCTGCTCTCAGATTGGCCTCCTCATCAGCAAGGCCAGATCAGAACTCGTGCCTTCGCAGGTGATCCAGTTCATCAGGGCACAGTTCGTCTCTTTTCGAGCCAGAGCACGGCTCCCAGCGGACAGGGCCGAGGTCCTTTCCTCCTTTGCCCAGTCATTTCTGATTGGGCAACTACGCCCTGCCTGGGACTTCCTGCACGTTCTGGGCCTCATGGCGGCCTGCACCAGTGTGATCTGTTAGGCCCGCTGGCATATGTGTTCCCTGCAATGGGGGCTGACCCACCAATGGCCTCAGCGCTCCAGTCCTCTGGACCAGCCAGTGACAGTGACCCAGGATATGTGGAATGGCCTCCAGTGGTGGCTCGTTCCAGCTCATCTGCAGGAGGGTATCCCGTTTGTCCGCCCCGAGCCGATGGTCACTCTGATGACCGACGCCTCTCTGATGGGTTGGGGTGCCCATCTGGGGAAGCTCAGAGTTCATGGTCTCTGGTCCCCTCAGGAGTCTCGATGCCACATCAACCTGCTGTAGCTTCGAGTGGTCTGACTAGCCCTCACTGCCTTCACTTTGTTTGTACGGGGTCAAGTGGTCTAGGTCCAGATGGACAACACCACGACCATGTACTACCTAAACCATCAGAGCGGGACGCACTCCTTGCCTCTGTGCAAGGAGGCTCTCCGTACTTGGTAGGGGCCTCCAACACTCTGGCTGATGCCCTCAGCCAGATAGGTGCTGCATCTCACGAGTGGTCTCTCCTGCCGGAGGTAGTACAAGATCTGTTCTCCCACTGAGGCAACCCTCAGGTGGACCTGTTTGCCTCCAGGGAGAATGCCAAGCTAAGGCTGTTTCATGCCGGCCCCCCTCAGCAGGGCTCGCTGCAGGGGGATACCTTCTCAAGGTCGTGGACCCCGGGCCTCTTCTATGCCTTCCCTCCATTTCCCTTGATCCACAAGGTGCTTCTCAAGGCGAAGAGGGACAAGGTGCAGGTGATTCTGGTAGCCCCAGACTGGCCCTATCAGTTCTGGTATCAAGATCTCCTCAGCCTCAGTTCCAGGCTCCCAGGGCGGCTTTCAGCCCTCCCGGACCTGATCTCAGTCAACAAGGGGAAGGTACTCCACCTGGACCTTCAATCCCTGCACTTGACAGCCTCGTTCCTGAGCGGCTAGAGTTCCAGGCTTTGAGTCTTTCCGACGAGGTCCACAGTGTTGTTGAGGCATCCCGTAAGGAGTCGACCAGAAAATGCTATGCCTTCAAATGGAAGAGATTCTCCATTTGGTGTCAGGATAAGGGGTTGGACCCTTCCTCCTGTTCCTTGGCTAGAATTATGGACTACCTGTGGTCCCTTTCTCAACTAGGGCTTGATCGGCTGACCCTTAAAGGTGCACTGGCAGCCATCTCTGCTTACGGGCATGGACCGGGAAGCAGTCGTGGTGCAGGAGAAGGTGGTCGGTGCTTTTTCAAGGCCTTGATCACATATCCTCAGTAGGAACTTCCACCTCCGTGGAATCTACTGCTGTTATTGGCTAAGCTCATGGGCAAGCCATTCAACCAATGCACAGGTGTGACATCTCTCACCTGTCGTGGAAGACCACTTTCTTGGTGGCTATCACGTCAGCCAGAAAGATGGGAGAGCTCCAGGCGCTTTCCATTGGGTCTCCTTATCTGGTCTTCCACAGGGACAAGGTTGTCCTGTGCCCCCACCCGAAATTCCTTCCGAAGGTGGTGTCGGAGTTTCACCTTAACCAGGTGTTGACTCTGCTGGTGTTCTACCCCAGTCACACCTCGGAGGCCGAATATAGGCTCCATACTCTGCACCCTAGAAGAGCGCTTTCTCATTGAAAGGAGCGGATGGCTGAAGTTTGGGGAGAGATTCACCATCTGTTTGTCACCTGCGCTGAAGCCGCACCTGGCAGACCTGCAGCCAAGCGGACGATAGACAGGTGGGTCACCTCCTGCATAGATCTCTGCTATAGGTTGGCGGGCATGGAGCCTCCCAAAGGGATAAGAGCTCATTCTACCCGCCATACCGCTGCTTCGATGGCTGCTTCCAGGGACATCCCTATCCAGGAAATCTGCAGGGCTGCTACCTGGAAGTCAGCACACACCTTCATTACCCACTACCACATCCACCTTGAGTCACGCCGGGATGCTGGTTTTGGGGCCTCGGTTCTCCAGTCCTTATTCCCTAAGTAGGGGTGCCTTGCCTCCCTCCTCCCAGAGAACTGCTAGGAGTCTGCCAATAAGTGTGGATTGAACAACATATCCATGCCCCTAGAAATACAGGTTACTCACCTGTAACAGGAGTTCTAGGAGTGGTATATGTTGTTCATCCTCATGAACCACCCGACCTCCCTGGCTTCGACGCACAACCTGGCTTTCAGCAGGCTAGATCTGGCATCATGGGGCACAGCCAAGAGTTTTACCACCCTGGTGGGTGGGAGGAGCCAGCTTAAAGACCTTCCGGCAAGATTTAAAGCGGCAAGGAATCTGCCAATAAGTGTGGATGAACAACATATACCACTTCTAGAACTCCTGTTACAGGTGAGTAACCTGTATTTCTGAGTTAATAGATAGAATCCACTAAGCCCCATAGAAATGACTGCTCCCAGCTGTTTCTCCCTTATGGGGGGGGGGGGTAAAGGTAAGCCTGCCACCAAAAGAACTATTGCTAGATGGATTGTCTCTTGCATACAGTTCTGCTATTCAAAATTGTGGAAAGAGCCACCCTCAGGCCTGAGGGCTCACTCCTTCCGAGGTACAGCTGTTTCGGTCACAGCAGCTAGAGACATATCCTTAGTGGAAAACTGTAAAGTAGTCACCTGGAAGACTGTTCACACATTTACCAAGCATTACTCACTTGACATTCAGCCAAGAAGTGATGCTAGGTTTAGCACAGCAGTACTGCAGATCCTGTTCCCAAAATATGTTCTGTAGTTCCTTCTCCTTGAGGGTACTGCTTGGTAGTTCAGACATAGTCAGAATACAGCAAGCCTTCATGTTGTTTGAAGGAAAAATTACTCACCTTAGTAATTGTATTTCTTCTAATGGAGTCTTTCTGTATTCTGACCTCCTCCTACCTCCCTCCTGGAACCTAGTTGTTTTGGGATGTGGGTGGGCAGGCGAGTCTGCACCTCAGGGGTGTACCTGGGTGCCTCTTCGTAATTGAGGGTTTTCTTGTTCCTATGTTTTATGATTGTTTTTTTTACCTACTTGGATTCTGTTTGGGTGTCGACTTGAGTCTTTGGACCCTAAATTTATGGTTATTGCCATGTGGCACAAATGCTCTAAAAACAATTTCTGGATTACTAGTTGGTTAGTATAGGGCTCGTAAGAATCTGACGGTTACACTGAAGAGTACCTGGGACAGAGATTTGAAAACTGAGCTGAGCTCAATATTCTATACCTTGGCATAGAGTTAACTCTTTCCTCTCTGGAACAGTTCAAGTGCTGGGGCTCACTGCATATAGTCAGAATACAGCAAGACTCCATTAGAAGAAACACAATTACTAAGATGAGTAATTTTTTCTTGTCAGTGTCTGCAGGGTAGGGTGAGGGGAAATGTTGTGACTGTTATGGGCAATGACCCAAAGGCACACCTCAGTGCCTGCCCTTCTCTGCAGGGTGGGGGTGGGGTTGGTGTCAGTTCAGTACTTTACTGCCATTCCTATACTGCATGGGCCCGATTCTCATAGGGGCCTGTGTCTGGCACAAGCTGTGGCAAGCAGCACCTTGGACCAGTGCCTGGTGCACCAGGGATCCTGCTCCTGATTCAGGTACAGGAGGGGTCCCAGTGTCTGTGCCCCCATGCTAGCACTGACTGGCACCCTGCGGCAAACCCCTGGCGCACTGCACAGGTCCACCGCAGGCCACCAGAGACTAACACAGGACCCCGTCCCACTAGGTAATGGGCATGTGGACCCAACCTGGTGTGTCGATGTCCCCCCACCATGTTTGGTGCAGTTGGCGCCTGGCCATGGAGGTGAGTGGTGGGATGAGCTGGGCACTGGGGAGCAGTCTGGACTGGTGTACGGGGGGTTTGGGCACCTCCTGCTGGGACATGGGTGGGCACTGTACCACCATACGTTGGTGCCACAATAGCGCCGATGGGGCAGGCATCAGGGATCGGGAGAGTCGCATCAGAACGGGGGTACCAACATGGTACATAGGTGGCATCAGGGAGCTGTGAGGGGTGCCATTGGACCACTAGGACGAGTGCCACACACACGGGGCTACACTCTGGAGTGTATGGTGGGTGGACCATCACCCATGGTGTGCCACACACGGTCATGTCACCCAGGGGAGAATGTCTAAATCCCCTTACAGCTGTCCTGACTGGTCTAAGGACAGTTAGAATTTCTCCTGCCAGGTGATGTCTGTGAATCTCAGGATGCAGCTTGCATCCGCTGCAGTCCCCCTACTGCCATGCCACAGTGCATTGCAGGTGCAAACCCTGTTTGGGGCAGGTGGACCTTGGTCAACGCAGGCCACCTTTGTGAATCATATGGAGGGCAATCAAAAACGCAAGGTGCACCTTGGACCATATCTGTTCACCTCAGACACCTTACGTCTGACACAGAGCTTTGAGAATCGGGGCCCTATCTGTCTGATTCCTGTACTTCCACTGCTAATGCCAGCAAGCAACCATTTGGCATTGACAAATGCTTGTGTAGTAAGTTCTGGCCCATAAGAGGTTCACAGATGACCAGTGGGAAGCTTATTAATTAGGAACAGACTGCATCTCCTTTTTAATGTCTTTATAAGTGACATTGTAGAGGGACTGGAACGAAAAGTATGCCTCTTTGCAGATGACACAAACATCTGCAGCAGGGTTGATACACAAGGAGGCGTGGAAAGGATGAGAAGGGACTTGGCAAAGTTGGAGGAATGGTTAGAAGTATGTCAGCTTGGATTCAATGCAAAGAACTGCAAAATAATGCACCTGGGAAACAAAAACCCATGGCAAGATTATACAATGGGGGGAAGTAACAACAACTAAAATGGAAAGGGACCTGGTGTAATCATATCAGATGAACTTAAGGTTAGATAGCAATGTGAGAAGGCAGTAGGAAGGGCTGGGGGTATACTGGGATGTATAGGGAGAGGCATCACCAGCAGAAAACAGGAACTTGTTATCCCTCTTTACAGGCAGTTGGTGATCCCCCATCTGGAGTACTGCATCCAGTTCTGGAGACCCCATCTCCACAAGGACATAGACATGATGGAGGAAGCTCAAAGGAGGGCAACTAAAATGATGCAGGGTCTGCAAGAAAAGCCATACGAGAAGAGACTAAAGGAGCTTAATATGTATACCCTTGAGGAAAGGAGGGAGAGGCGCTGTGGAAAGTTCCCTCCTGAAGCTACTGTACCTGCCTTGGAATATTCCCGTTTTGTGTCCCTTTACATTTTCATGTCTTGTTTTATATGTTATATGTATGTCTCACATGGACTGGCCTCCCATGCGTCTTTTTATTTTTTTTTTGTTAAGTCTGATTGTCCTGCGAACCCCTCCTCCCCATTCCTGACAGCTAGATGTTTAAAATGATGAGACATCATTTTATTATTATACATATTGGGGTAAATCACAAACATAATAAATATACACATCCCATTGTGAATAAGAAACTTACAAGTACATGAATGGATTAATATCCAAAATATCATAAAAGAAAGGCTTTGGACATAATAGCCTTGGTTTTGTTTTGTTAGTATTCCTCCCTGAAATACCCTGAAACAGATGCTGCGCTGAAAAATCCAGAGGGTTACAGAGGAACAATACTTGCTTTGAAGAACTTTAAGCTCTGTTTTAACTCCCTGTATGATTCACGCTCCTGCGCGAATGTGCGATCGTGAAAAGTACTGAAGCAAATTGAACGCATGCATGATCACGATGGTTTCTCAAGCCGCCAACTTTGCACTGAAAATTCGCACTCTACACAAGGAGTTTTCGCTTTCTTTCATTGGTTGTTAAAGAACTAATCTGGAGGCACTAATAAGCACATGTTCTGCTAAAAAGAACTTATAAAAAAAGCTCTAAGAGTGTTGTTATTTCGAGCACTAAAGAGAATGGTACCTTTAGGGAAAATGGGTGTTGCCTGACTCTCTGCTCTCCTCACTGTAGCTAGAGCTCTACAGAGCCAGTCGGCCACTACAACTCTACTTTTATGCAGAGCCTAACTGAAGGAGGGATTAGCAGAGTGCTTCTTCAAGCTATTTTATTTCCCAAAAGACAAAAACAAGCTCTGATGTTATTTTCTGAATGTTATTGAGAAATTTAAGACAATGCAATGATGATTATAGGGAAATTAATTGTCTAAAAGAAAGTTAGAAAGAAGATTATGTAACCTCCTTTAATTGACAAGCAAATTGAGCCACTCCTGAGCAGCATCAGGCTATATATGTAGTGACTCTACCTGATGAAAATTACATGTGTTTGGGGTGTTGAAGGGACAGCACTCACACGGGACTAGAGCTTGCTGATCAAAAGAAGAAGTTTTTCCTTTGTTCACCTGGGACTAAGTTTATGCTGAAGTTAAGCCTTATTTCATTTACTGTCTATTCCCATTAGTAGTATTATTGTTTTTTTATTTTGTCGAATCCAATCCGCTTAATTTTGGTTCTGTAAGCAAATAAAAATAAAGATCTTTTTTTGAACTGACTTTTTGGCATATGTGTCTATCTGTACTCACCTAAGACTCTCACATATGGTGTGAGAAGTGGGATATGGTGGTGCAAGTGCTTCCCACTGGAAGGATCTGGAGAAGACCCCGATGGACAGCCAGTGTCACAGGACCAAGCAGATGGTGCGTGGCCTCCAGGAGCAACCACGAGCGGTCTGTAGCAGCAGCATACCAAATACCACTGTTGCCTGGACTAGTGGTATGACCTAAAGAGAGGAAAATTTTGCCAACTCAACCCAGAATGGATGACCCAAAAGAGGAGGAGTTAGGGGCTCAGGCAAGTGGAGGAGGAATCGTTGGAGAAGATCCTCCCCAGGAAACACAAGATCTTCTCAGATGGCTATGTATACAACAAGTGGAATTGGAGAGACAGCGGGAAAGAGACAGAAAGGAGAATGAAGATCTATGGACAGATACTTTGAGAGCTATCCAAGCTATGAGTCTTCCACATCCTCCTATGTCCCCGGGTAATGTACAGAAAGACATTAAATTAGTGAAGTTATCAGATTCTGATGACATAGAGGCATATATAATGACTTTTGAAAAAGTGGCACTAGCCTGCTTATGGCCACGAGATCAGTGGGTTATACCTCTAGCCCCTTATTTGACTGGGAAAGCCCAGCTAGCCTATAGCCATGTGGACATTAACTATGCCAATGACTATGACAGAGTAAAATCTGCTATCCTAAAACGATATGACATAAACATTGAAACTTATAGACAAAGATTTTGATTCTATAAATTCCAGTCTGTGGATACCCCCCAAGATGTCTGTACCAGACTTAAGGACTTATGTATAAAATGGCTTCAGCCTGCAACTCGAACTGTGGACCAGATATTGGAAGCAGTTATTTTAGAACAATTTATACAGATTTTGCCCTCTGACGTATAACTATGGGTAAAGTAACATCATCCTGAGAGCGCTGATGTAGCTATCTGATTAGAAGAGGATTATTTAGCTGTCAGACCTCATAGACAGAAAGGACAATGCCTTCTACAAACAATCCAACTGTGGTAAGACCTACTACTACTACTATTGCAGGGGGAAGTAATACCAATGGTGGGGTTAGACAAACTTTAAAAACTAAAAAGGGGTGCAACCCAGAGATCATATGCCATGATTGTAAAGGTAAAGGGCATATAGCCCAATTTTGCCCTAAAAGAAAAGGTGAAGTAGCACACTTGGCATTGGAAAATTGGGGGCAATACATGGTTCCGGTAACTGTAGAAGGAAAACTTGTGCAAGGATTGTTGGACTGAGGGAGCAGACAGACTCTGGTACAAGAGGGTGTTCTAAGATGCCCACACAAAGTAGGAGGACCAACAACCAAGGTGACCTGCATCCATGGAGACATACATCAATATCCGTTACAGAATGTTATGATGACTACACAAGGTCAAACCCAACATACATCAGTAGGGGTAGTTCCCCATTTACCCGTTCCCATCATACTGGGACATGATTTTCCTAACTTTGAAACTTTAATGTCCTCAAATGTATGTGCTATGGTGACCAGGTCTCAAGTAGATAAAGAAACTTTAGACCAGGTCTTCTCTTTTTCAGACGACCTTCCAGAAACCCCTGGAAAAGATAGAAAAACTAAGAAACAGAAAAGAACTGAGAAAGCATTATTGACTAAAAAGAACTACATTAATGGAAATGATACGCCCACAGCCCTAGATATTGTATTTAAAAAAGAGTTTAAAAGTGTACAGAATGAGGATGTAACTTTACAGCCTTTTTTTCCACAGGATGGAAAAACTGACTGTACTATTTCAGGACACAGATATGAACTTGAAAATGAGCCATTGTATAGGTGTTGTATAAACCCTAGAACTGGAGAGGAACTAAAACAACTGATGGTACCACAAGCCTATAGGCAACAGTTATTGGAGGTGGCACATGATATACCTTTAGCAGGGCTCTTGGGGAGAGATAAAACATTGCATCGTCTACTGTATAGGTTCTTTTGGCCTGGCATACATGAGCAGGTGGCAGCTTACTGCAGCACTTGTAGTGAATGTCAGAAAGTGGCCAAAATCAGTAGACGAGACAAGGTGCCCCTTATGCCCCTACCTTTGATAACTAATCCTTTTGATAGGATAGCAATGGACATCATTGGCCATTACCACGAAGTAAAAAAGGTAACCAGTATATCTTAGTGGTTAGTGATTATACCACTAAGTACCCATAAGCTATTTTGACAGACCAAGGAAGTAATTTTTGTTCTGTAATGTTGAAACTTCTCTACCAGACCCTGGGAATAACTGCTGTACGCATGACCCCGTATCACCCACAAACAGACGGTCTGGTCAAACGTTTCAACCAAACATTCAAAAAATGGTAAGGAAATATGTGCAGGAAGAAGGGAAGGAATGGTATGTATACCTCCCCTATTTATTGTTTGCCTACCGAGAAGTACCACAGTCTTCCACAGGATTTTCCCCTTTTGAACTGTTGTATGGCCCACTTCCCAGGGGGCCATCAGGTATCATTAAAGAACAATGGGTAGAAGGGGAACAACCAAAGGGGATGGCACCTTCTGAATACGTGTCAGTTGAGACGCCAGCTGATAGAATATATTAAAAAAAGCACACACACATAATCAAAAACAACAGATAATACAGAAACAACAGTATGATAAGGAAACTGGTTTGAAAGAATTTCAAGAAGGGGATAAAGTACTTTTACTACTACCCTCCTCTGACCATAAGCTTCTTATGAAGTGGCAGGGACCCTACTCTGTTGTAAGACGAATGGAACCTGTCACTTATGAGATTGCTATGCATGATAAAGTCTCTAATAAGAAAGTTTATCATGTGAATTTACTTAAACCATGGTTTGAGAGATCCCCCACTGTGGCATATCAAAGGCTAGAGAAGCCAGGGGAATTAAAGAGCATTATAAATCCTGACCTGGAATTACACCAGAAAGCTGAATTACAAACTCTACTGCATGCATATGAAGCAACTTTTTCTGGTGTCCCAGGGAAAGCGAAAGATGTTGCCCATTATACTAAAGTAAATTCAGCAATTCCCGTTAGACAAAAAGCATATCGATTACCAGAAAGGATGAGGCCTGAGGTGATAAAAGAGTTAAAGAAAATGCAAGACTTGGGTATTATTGAACCCTCTAAAAGTGAATGGAATTTTCCATTAGCAGTGGTAGAGAAAAAAGAACAGAGGAGTTGGGTTGTGTTTAGATTTTAGACGTTTAAATGATATTTCACAATTTGACAGCTACCCCATGCCCAGAATTGATGATATCTTCGATCATTTGGGTAAAGCTAAATACATAAGTACACTTGAGTTATCAAAGGGCTATTGGCAGATTCCCTTGAATAAGGAAGCACAGGAGAAAACTGCCTTTAGTAACCCCCCTAGGGTTATTTCAGTTTACAGTAATGCCTTTTGGCCTGCATGGTGCCCCTGCCACCATCCAAAGAGTAATGGATAAAATATTAGCTTCCTACAGTGCAGCATATTTAGATTATGTAATAGTGTTTAGTACATCCTGGAATGAACACATACAACATCTAGCACAAGTATTATCTGCTATCTCCACAGCAGGCCTTACTATTAATCCCGCCAAATGTTCTTTGACTATGCAAAATACCCAATACCTGGGTTTTCAAATTGGGCAAGGACAAATAAAACCCGAAAAAAGTAAGGTTGAGGCGGTTGCTAATAGCCCTCATCCCGTTACAAAGAAGGATGTATGGTCTTTTTTGGTGTTAGCTAGCTATTATTGCCGCTTTATACCCTCATTTTCCACATTAGCCACCCCCCCCTTACTGAACTGACTCGAAAACACAACCCAGAGAATATACAGTGGACCCCTGACTGTGAAGAAGCATTCCAGCTATAAAAGCAAAGTTATGTTCTTCACCAGTCCTAAAGATGCCAGATTTTACCCAGCCATTTATCTTATAAACCGACGTGTCTAATAGTGGAATAGGTGCAGTACTAACTCAGATAGTGCAGGATGAAGAACACCCTATTATCTACATAAGTTGAAAACTACGTGAGAGAGAGAAACTAAATATTCCACTATAGAGAAAGACTGCCTAGCAATTAGATGGGCAGTGGAAGCATTACGATTCTGTTTATGGAGAACAAAGTTTGAAATCTGGACCGATCATAACCCTCTGTGCTGGCTCCAGGTTATGAAAGATAAAAAACACAGAATTATGCGTTGGTACCTTACCTTACAGCCATATCAATTTACAGTTAAGCACCGGAAAGGTACAGCTCATGGGAATGTAGACTACCTCTCTCGATATACAGTGTAATGGAAAGTTATTAATAAAACACTGGACATCAGACCTCAGGGTAAAGAAAGAAAAAAAAGGGGGGGGGGACTTTTTGTTTCGTATAATAAAAGCCTTTGGTAATGTTTGTTAGGGACCCCAAGGTGGAGCCGTGGAGATGGGTGGGCTATGGCACCATCTCTCTCGTAGAGAGATCTGATGTTCCAGTATTTGTTAAGAAAAACATAAAGAAGTAAGGATAAAACCTAAAATAGGTTTTATTTTAGGTAGAGAGGAATGTGGAAGGTTCCCTTCTGAAGCTACTATACCTGCCTTGGAATATTCCCCTTTTGTGTCCCTTTACATTTTCATGTCTTGTTTTATATGTTATACGTATGTCTCACATGGACTGGCCACCCATGCATCTTTTTATTTTTATTCTTATTATTATAACCTGAGGGTATTCCTTTGACTCCTAAGCCCTTGTTGTCCCATCCCAGGTGGGTCTCAACAGACACCTCCAGTCAGATCAAGAACCTCCCAAACTGAAAGCAAGTAGCCGGTTCCTGTCAAAGTCCTGGGGTACCATTCCTTACAACAGTTATGCAATTTATACAGAGGTACACCAGGGTTAGCCATTGTGCTTTGAGAAGCCTTTACTCTTCTTAAGGCTGCTTAAAGAGTTGGGGTTCTATTTGCAAAGTCCACACCAGTATGCTAATCTTAAAATCGACGCTGCATCTGAATGAGTACTTCATTCTTGCTCACGCCATTTCTTCCCCACTTTGAAAGCTGCTTGTCCTGAGTTAGTTTTGGGCTGGCAGTGCCTCACCTGTCTTGGAAGATGACCGTGCTAGACCATGGTTAGACATGATAGAAACTTTTACATACCTCAGTGGAATCAACAAAGTTCAAAAAGATAGAGGGGGGACAGCTCAGAGGCAATGTGAGGAAGTATTTTTCACAGAGGGTAGTGGATGCATGGAACAGCCTTGCTGAGGAGGTTGTGGGCTCTAAAGCTGTGGGAGAATGCATGGGACAGATATAAGTCAATTCTTGTGGTGGTAGAAAGAAATAGGCTGTTGGTTAACTAGGATCTGCAGCTTATCCTGTATGTAGGGAAATGGGCAGACTAGGTGGGCCAAGCAGTCCTTATCTGCTGTCAAAGTCTATGTTTCTATCTCTCCTGTCTGCAAGCTCAGCCCAGGCTAATGTACAAAGACTTTATAACATTTCTTACGAGTCTTTCTTAAACATGTTTTATCTGTTTACAGGAGTGCACCTGATTTGAGGCCAAAATCAAAAGCTAATAGTTATAGTAGCAGATCCACCCCCACACACACACACACATACTTGACTGCTTAAAGCCTGCAATTCATTCAAATCAATTCCATTTTCTTACTTAGTTGGGGTTCAGTGCCAACAAGTGTAAAATCATGTACATAGGGCATAGGAACTCTGATGCTGAGTATAGGATGACAGGAGGTACTGATACTCACTAGACGTGAAACGGTCCTTGTGGTTATTATATCAGAGGACCTCAAGATGGCAGTATAGTGTGACAAGGCAGGGCAAATTGGATTCTGGGGTGCACAAGGAGTGTCATCTCCAGCAGGAAAAGGAGAGATGTTGTGCTGCCATGGTATCACTCCCTGGTATATCCTCAGCTGGAATACTGTGTCCAGTTTTAGAGTCCACACTTCAGAAAGGACATAAGGTGCAGATTTTCCAGAGGAGGACAACTAAAATGGTTCAGGATTTTCACAGGAATCCCTACAAGGAAAGGCTGAAGAATCTCAACAAGTACACTCTGGAAGAGAGGAGTACGAGAGGTGACATGATCAAGACTTACAAAGTACCTCACAGGGGTAAACTGGGTACTGTTGGAGAGTTTCCTTCAAATGGGGATGAGCACCCAAACTAAGGGGCATACAATGAAGCTGGGAGGGAGGAGCTCAGGATAGATGTGAAGAAATATTTCTTTACTGAAAGGGTGGTAGACGCCTTGAACAGACTGCCAAGAGAAGTGGTGGGAGCTAAAATGGTAAGAGGCATGAAGCATACATGGGATAAACATAGGAGTATATTAGAAAAAGGGAAAGAAAGGAGTCAACAGAGATCAATAGGGCTATGGAGGTGGAGTAGGTTCAAGTTCATTGCAGGAAAAATCCATTGAGCAAGCTTATTCACAAGGAGGTCCTGATGGACGCAGGCAGAATAAGACATGCAGTAACATATACAGGCAGGAGTTACAAGTAGGTAGAGAACACCTGGGCAGATTGGGTGGGCTGAGCGGTCCTTTTCTGCTGACAAATTCTATGTTTCTATGGCATCATGTGTTCATTCAGGTGCAGTGTTTATTTAAAGTTGGGCCTACCATACATTCAGATGGAAGGTACAGTAAATTACTGAATTAGATGCAGCCCACTTACAGTACAATAAACAGAACCCCAGTGCTTCGAGAAGCCTTTACTCTTCATAAGGCTGCTTAAAGAGCTGGGGTTCTGTTTGCAGAGTCCACACCAGTATGCTGATCTTAAAATTGACGCTGCATCTGAATGAGTACTTCATTCTTGCTCACTCCATTTCTTCCCCACTTTGAAAGCTGCTTGTCCTGAGTTAATTTTGGGCTGGCAGTGCCTCGCCTGTCTTGGAAGATACAACTACTTGTTACTTTTACTACTTGGTACTTTTGGTAATGCCAATTTCAGCTACCTATACTCTGTAACCTAAATTTGTTATGTTTGTCCTCAAAGTGACGAGGTACCTTTGGAAACGAGCCCCTGACTCAAAGGTTGTAAACTGACTTACAAATAAATAAATAAAGATGACCAATAAGTGGCACTGAAAGACATCAGACTTCACAGACTGTGAAGGCAGCTGCCCACCCATCATCTTAGTAAGAAGAAGGCTGCAGCTGTGGCACTGCTAACTGTAGGGGTGTGGGGATGGGGGACCGAAGAGGACAGACATAAGGAGATAAAATCATAATAAAAATTGTGAGACCTTCACCAGCTTTCCAAAATGCTTACCAGTAAAAGAACACTATGAAGTTTTTCAAATGGCAACACAGTCTGGTGAGTCTTCTGTCTGCCATCTGACACCAGGCGTCAAGCACCATAAAATTGCCGAAAGAAGGCAGCGTGGTTATGTGGTTACTGAAATACTGGAGATTACAGATGTACAAGAACAAAAGAATATCACACAGAAGGTGGCACATGTCTGTATAGCAGCTGTCTGCTGCTTCTCAGTAGTTATACTTATACCCTTGAGGTACTTGAATGTTTCTATCATATCCTCTCTTTCCCCTCCTGTCTTCCAGTGATTATGTGTTGAGGCCCCTTAATTTCTCCTCATAAGTCTTGTGTTGCAAGCTCTGTACCATCTCATTCGCCCTTCTCTGGACCATCTCCAGCCTGTTAATATTCTTACGAAGGTGCAACCTCCGAACTGCACACAGTACTCCATGTAAGGCCTGACCATGATTTTATATAATGGCATCACTACCTCCCTCCTTATGCTGGTAATACCCCTGCCTATGTACCCGAGCATGTCACTTGCCCTTCCAGCTGCCTTACCACTTTGATATTTTCAGGTCAGCTGAAATAAGAACCCCCAGGTCTCTTTCCTTCTTTGTGACTGTCAGCAACCCCCATCCTCTAGCTTTCCCCAGGGTTTCTGTGTCCCAGGTGCATAATGTTGCACTTTTTTTGAACTAAACTTCAGTTGCCAGTCTTTGGACCATTTTTCAAGCTTCCCCAGGTCCCTCCTCATTTTCTCCACCCCCTCTGGGGTATCCACTGTGTTACAGATCTTGGTGCCATCTGCAAACAGGCAGAACTTTCCCTTCAGCCCTTCTGCAATGTCACTAATGAAGACATTGAACAGGACTGGCCCCAGGACCAATCCCTGTGGCACCCCACTGATCACTCCCTCTCCCCAGACTGCACCTCATTTATCACCACTCTCTGTTTCCTGTCTGTTAGCCAGTTTCTAACCCAGTTTGTCACCCTTTCCCCTATGCCCAGCCTACTTAGCTATTTTATCAGCCTCCTATGTGGGATGGTGTCAAAGGCTTTGCTTAAATCATGGTAAGTGTTGTCTTCTAACCCACCCTAATTTACTTCCTTTGTCACCCAGTCAAAGAGATAAACCAGATTTGTTTGACATGACCTCCCCACTGTGAATCCATGTTGCCTATGGTCCTGGGCTCCAATAGCTTCTAGATGCCCAACTATCATTTCTTTAATGAATGTCTCCATAATCTTCTCCACTACTGAGGTGACTCTGACAAGCCTATAGTTCCCTGCCCCCTCCCTACTGCTGGATGTGTATAGCAGGACCACGTGTACCCTTCTCCAATTTTCTGGTACCACACCTGTGTTGAGTGACTCAGTGAACATGGCTGCCAGAGGTACTGCTATCTTCCTTCACAGTTCTCTTAATATCCTTGGGTGCATGCCATCTGGTCCCATCGCTTTGTCCACCTTCAATTTAGTCACTTCCTGCAGGATTCTTCTGCCTGTGAATGGACTATTGTCCACCTCTTCTCACCTTTGCTATTGCTGTGGCCCTTGCCCTTCCCCCTCCCCCGCTTCTGTGAATACTGAACAGAAAGACACATTGGATGTCTGGGGGGGCACATGACAGTTCTTAGGTATGGTACTATCACTTCCAAATAACGAAACAGCACATATAAGCAAGCAACATTTGGCATTGACAAATACTTGTTACTTCCTGCCTTACAGTTTGAGCCTATACTGTTACCACTCTCTTTGGCTCCTCTCCCTTTGTTCTCCCTCACTCCTTAATGTCCTGCTTTTCCTACTCCCTGCTGGCTTTTTGAGCTCCCCAACCCTTACATAACTTATCATGGACCACTGCTTTGCTGCTTTCATCCACATTGCTGCTAGCCCCGATTTCTGGGTGAATCTTAGCTAGGTTCCCCTGCTGTCCCTCCTCTGCTGTTCTCCTAGCTTAAGTCACCCCTCAGTTTAAATATCCACTTATGTAGCCATCAAACACCTGCTGAAGCACACTGGCCCCTTCTTTTGTGAGGTGAAGGCAGTCACCCTTGAAGAGCCTCCTATCCTAGAAGCCTCCCCAGTGTCCTACAAAATGGTACCCCGCATCCTGACACCACCCCTTCAATCACCCATTAAATTCCTCAGTCTCTTCCTTCATCACCCTATCCTTTCTATTCACCCTACCCCACATCGGGAGGACCTTGGATAAAGTCAGGGAAGCTGAATGTGCCTTCAGTCTGTGCCTCCATCTTCAAAAGTTATGCTTCACTGTCTCAATAGGCTGGTTTGCCAGATTGTTAGTAACCAAGTGTACCAGCGCCCGAGGCTCCCCTCCCCTTCCTCTGCTTTCCTTCCTATCCGATCTATGTCCCAGATAGCTGATGCACTTGAAATGCATTTAACCACCCCTTCCCCTTTTTCCCTCCCTCACTACCTTTTACACCCCTCTAATCATAGTCTTTTGCTAGTTGGATACCCCTTGCTGCCTTCTTTCTGTTCTCTCCCCTTGGTGATACCAGTTTATTTGTACATATTGCAGCCTGTCTATAAGTGAAGGGATGTTCCATGCATAATAGGTGCATCAGTCATCAAGCAAAATTATATTGTGAAATACATTACAATACATATAAAAATTATACAGTAAATTAATGTGTATTGATATTTATAGGGTCATAAAAAAGGCACACACAGAACTTACAACCCTATCTTAGCCTTACTTGAGCTGTAGTTTCATCATGAATCCATATTTTTGTAGTTCTAGTGTCCACAGATCCTTGAAAACAAGAAAATCGTTTTTTTATGTTTCTGAGCAGTACCAGTTCTTTTTCATGTTTCATCAAGAGACCTGTAAAAGGAAGGGTTTGGCATATTTATTTTGTACACACATTCCCCTTCTCCCACAGCCTCACTTTCCTCAAATTTAGACACACGGTACTAGCGATATTAGGTTTACTAGGTTTTTGTTACACTTAAGAAGGCATTTAGCCCATCAAAATGTCTCTCACAACTGTGTGGGTATATTATAATGTTTCAACGACCCAGTTTAGATGAACGTCTAGTTTGCTTTTAAATGTTCTGAAATCAATGGCTTCAACTACTTCTTGTAGTAGCCTATTCCAAGCCTTTACAATCCTAATGGTAAAGCAGTTGTCTGTTTTAGAGGAGAGAGAGCCCTAGGAACTTCTAGTTGTTTGGAGTGGCTCCTAGTATTTGCCCTTTTATCTGAAAATTGGATACCACATTGAGCTGTCAAATATGTGTCTAGTAATATTTTAAAGAAAAGCAAGAGATCACTCCTGGATCTTCTGTCCTTGAGAGTAACTAAGCCAGTAGATGCCAATCTTTGATGATATGGAAGATGTTTTAAATTGGGGATAATTTTAGTTATCCTATGTTGAATTTGCTCTAATAGTTTAATATCCTGTTTAAGATGAGGATTCCAAACTGGAAAACAGTAATCTAGGAGTGGACTGATGTAAGTACAGTAGAGGGGAATTATGCACAGGGAACTTTTGTTAACAAAATTTCTTTTAATATTATTTAATAAGATGTTGGCAGTATGTGTGATTTTTTTTTTTTTGCAGTGATCTGATGCTGTTAAGTTATTTGTAATTACCCCAAAGTCTCTTTCTTTCTTTCTTTGTTGATTTGCTAAGTGAACTATTGTGATAGTAATTATAGTTAGGATTGTTTTTCCCCATATGTATAACTACACATTTATCAGCATTCAGTATCATTTTATTTCTCAAGGTCCAATCTTCAATAATTTTTAAATCATTATCACGCATAGCATGGTTATCTAATGCATCTACTGCCACAAATATCTTGGTATTGTCGACAAATTTTGTGATGTCTAGATTGATATCATGAATAAATAAATTGAACAGTAAAGGCCCCAAGACTGACCCTTGGGGGACACCACTGGTCACTAGACTTGTTGAGGATAATTTTCCTCCAATTCAGACTTTTTGCATTCTATTAGTAAGCCAATTAGCAATCCACCTTATTAAAGTAAAACTTAAACCAATATTTGTGAGTTTGATTAATAATTCCTGATGGGGCAGTTTGTCAAATGCTTTACCAAAATCGAGGAGAATGACGTCCATTGGCTTTTTACTATTCAGACTAGCACCTACCAAGTTGTAAAATGTTAGCAGATTTGTTGTGCAGGAGTGACCTCTAGTGAAGTCATGTTGATGAGTGACCTTAAAGCCAAGTGAAATTAATTTGTTCTCAATTTTTGTTTTGATAAGATGCTTCTTAGTTTTACTGATGACTAATGTAAGGCTTATGGGACAATAATTAGATAGTACGCTTTTAGACACTTTTTTATACAAGGGAATTACAGCCTAGCTTTTACAATCAAGAGACACTTCAGCAGAGCTAATAGAATTGTTAAATATTAAAGATATTGGAAATGATAGACTGGTGGACAGTTCTACTATAAATCTTGGGTTGATATCAGGCCCGGGAGAAGAATCAATATTCAGTTTATTTATGCCCATTTGTATGTCTTGTACGGAGAAGTTGATTGCACTGGAATGGCAGGCAGTAACAGGGATGGTAGTCTTAGAGGAGGGATTATAAACGGTACAAAACTGTTTATTAAATGTGTTAGCTAATACGGAGTCATCAGCAATTTCATTGTTATTTTCAATAACTGGACCAATTTCATTATAGTGCTTTCTTTTGGAATTCACGTATGTGTAGAGTGCCTTATTATTGCCTTTAAATGGCAAATTTTAAATTCAAGTTTGTATTTTTCTGTGCATATCTGATTTTAAGGCTTTTTAGAACAGATTTATACTTATTATAATTCTTAAGGGTGTTATTCTTTTGTAATTTTTTTATAAGATTTTTCCTTGAATTTGATGTCTTTTTTTTTTACAGATTTGGTCAGCCAAGGTGGGGTTCTTCCCTTGCTATTAAATTTAGTTATTTTTCTATATGTGTTTAGATTCTACATCTAGTATCTTATTTTTGAGGTCATTCCACATAGTGTCAGTTGATCTATTACCTAGAAAACGTTCCCAATGTATGTCAGCCAATGATGCTTGAATTTTATCAACATCAACTTAATTATAATTATTAATAGTTGACCTACGATTGTTTTTTTCTATGATAAGATTAATAGAGCAAATGATAATATTATGATCACTGCCACCCCCAAAGGGGAGTTTACCGTTGTGCTAGATAACTTTTGATGTACATTAGTTCGAATGAGGTCTAAAATATGTATCTTTGTATCTAACCTTAAGATATCATGATATCTACTAGTTTAAGAAGTAAAGTGTGCTGTGTAGTTCTAATCTGTTATGGAGCTGGCATAATATTTATTTCTAATTTCAGAGCACTTGAGTTGGCTGTTAAACACAAGACACATGTTGATACCGTTCTTGCCTATAGGCAAAAATATCTGGATGACTTCAGCAAAAAAGAAACCAACAAAAGATTTTTACAGTATGCGGAAGGTGTAAGTAACTACAACTAGAAAATAATTTGTTTATTGTTAAAAAGAACTACCATTAACATCTTAAGATCATTTAAGAAAGAATAATTTTCTATGATGGCTTATGATACTTGAAATTATATTTTAAAAGCTGTAACTCTTGATCTGTTGAGCTTAGAAACTTAAGTTTTTTTTTAATGAAAGCTTGGTGTCTGATCAACATAAATAAATCATAATGATACAGATCTTCCAAGAAGCAGTATTCACTATTGATTCATACATATGGATCTAGGAGCGGAGGCACTAGGACCCTGCGGGAGCTTTTTTTCCTACACTCACCTGACAGTGCCTCAGTTAAACTGTTGTTGACCATTTTTCTTCTGCATCACTGCTGAGAAGTCTTCTGTTCATGGTACCACCTTTGTTTTATTATTTTTTTCACGATGTTGAAGTCGGAGAAAAAAGGAACTAAGTAGGACCCCATTATGCGTCATTGCCCCTGTGGTAAACTGATCATAACAACAGATTGACATTTCATCTGCTGGACCAGCCTTGGGCCTACTCATGATATGGATTTGTCTAACACCTGCTTGTTCGTGGACTGCCGTACCCTGGAGTTTCACATTCTGAAGTGGGGTTGCCTGATCCCAAGGCAGGCAACAAACCTGTGAAGCCAAAGTCAGGTCTCCCTGGGTTATTTCCCAGTACCTGTGGTACTGGAGAAGTGTAAGGTCTTCCTTGACCTCATATTGCCGAGGTGTCAGTGGCTTTAGGGGTAGGTCTGGTGTGCAGCCGGCTCATTCTGGGCAGCAGGATGAGCACACCCAGTCTGTCTGCCCTCAGCAGCTGACTTCCTCAGTGGTGAGGCCAAAGCTAGATGCTGGGTCTACACCAGTGGATAACTCAATGTCTCAGCCTGATGTCGCCCCAGCTCTTGACACCGTCTGCAGTGTCAGTGAGCAGGGTGGTGCTGGCCATGATTTGGGGCCCCCTTCTGGTACTGTTCATGGTACCAGGAAAGGGACCAGCATCACTGCGGGGCAGCATTCAGTCACTGAGGTGGAGGTGTCAATATCTGCCCCAGGCAGCCCTCATGGCACTGGGGAAGAGGTTGGTGCCGCCCCTAGTGATGGACATGGCACCAGTCTTGGTGTCTGTCCTGGGCCTGACACCTGGCATGGTGCTGGTGACAGTGCCACCTCTAGGTCCGTCATCATTTCTGGTACTATTCTTTGCACCAGGCCAGCCTCCAACAGTGCTTGCGCTGTCAGGGGCAGACCAAGCATCCATATCAGAGCCAGCAAGAGGCCCAACACTGAGGATGGTACTGGCCTTGGGGCCAGGGGAAGCCCTATGTCTAGGCCAGCCACTGACCCTAACTGGTGCTGGAGGTGGCACCTGCTCAGAGTCAGAGGATGCGTGAGGCATGGGCTTCTCTCCAGAACTGCTGGCTGAACCCGCCACCTGTGAAGATCAGTGGTGCTCTGAGGGGGATTGAGCGCCTGTGTTCTCCTCAACTGGGGATCTCCCTCCATGGGAACAGACCTGGTCATTCCTCTTCCACTGGTTGGCCATGTTTGGGTGGGTTCACAAGACCCTCCCCTCAAGAAGTTTCCACTGAGCATTCCCACAGCCCAGATATAGGCCCTATAGCCTCTGGCTCCTGTTTCCCTCCCAGGCCTGTACCCATCTCTACCAGAGCTTCCAGGGATCATGGGCCCACTGGGGGCTATCATCTGGAGCCAACATGGAAGTGCGGTTGGTGTGCTGTTGCAGTACCACACTAATGCTGACTAGGTCCAGCTCCATCCCGCCCCCTCCTACCACTCACTACCATGTCCAGTGCCTTCTCACCATCGTCGTCTTCCTTTGAGGACACAGAATCCTCCCTCCACATATCCACGGCCTCAGGGAACTCCCTGTACCAGAGATTCCTGGTAGACATGTTGCAGGCACTGCACATTGGCACTATTGCCACCTGCAGTGCCCTCTCCACACAGCTGAGACTTCTAGGAGCTTTCAGTGATGCCTGTTAAGTCATCCGTCCCTGGCTTAGAGCCTTTGAGGAATGTTCCAGGACAGTTTGGAGACACCCCTTCACTCACCCTCCAGCTTCCAGGGATGTCTGTCAGCGGTACTGCGCACCCACAGCTTTGCAGGTAAAGTACTTCACCCTAACTCTGGGATTCAGGTCATGCAGACCCCGGCAGGACCTCATTGCCCAGTGCGTGACTGGCCTCCAGAAGCTGACTTTCTCAGATAGATGCTTTGGGTAGGAAGATGATCTTATCTGTGTCACCTTTGGGTACTGGCCGGAGGTCATGACCCCATGGGACCTTTTTTTTTTGGATGGAGGAGTCGGCGCTTCCATTAGCACTGCCCTAGAAGCTGCCTTTTCCGTGCTACTTTGAGTGGCTGTTGGGTGTTGTTGATCCGTCCTTCACCAGTTCTTTATCTCCCACAGTCGAGGGTCACCTCGTGGGAAGCTTTCAGAAGAATTTCAGAGGCCTACCTTTACCATTGGAGGCCTTCAACTCACAATTTTATCGAGCCCATGTAGCTTTGTAGTCCGACTCCGAGTATCCTGCCGGTTCTGTTCACTCCACTCGACGTTGCCTGGTAAAACTGTTCCTTATTTTATTTTGCGATATCGGGTCTTGTTTTGGTGTTCTTTTTCTCGTAGGTCATGTCTCAGTCGGAGGGCAAGAAAACTTCTAAGATTGGATGGCCCCCCGTGCGACGGTGCCCATGCAGCCATAAGTACTCCAGCACGACCATTGCCTCGCGTGTCTTTGCCCGCTTCACGACATGGATTCATGCAATGCCTGCTTCTCCATGGACCGTCGGGTCATCGAGCAATGTGTGTGGAAAGTAGGATGAGCTCCGTAGACTTTCAGGGGACAGGCGCGCACACGTCGGGCCAAGCCACATTCTCTCAGCCTTTCCTCTGGGTCCCCTCCTGGTTCTGTAGGGACCGAGAAGGAGGGGGCATCTGCCTCTTGTAGCCTAGCCATGGCAGAGGCCACTTCCACGGTGCAGGAGGCCCAGTCTGTTCCCCCCGGGGACAGGTAGGAGGCACCACTTTGGCAATCACCCCTTCGGGGGTGAAGGCTCCCCGGTGTCATAGCCACGGCTTGGAAGAACTGGGTCGGCGCTGTTGTCGACACTGGCAGTCGGTGCCATCTTCGGCCTTGGTGCCGTGGGCCCTGATGGTGCCATCGTTGGTCTGTTGCTCAGCGCCGTTGCTGCTTTTGGCACCGTTCACGGCACCGATGATGCTAGTGGCACCATGGGAGGCTGTATAGCGCTGTCCCTGACTGTTTTTCACTCTGGTACCATTCCCAGTGCTGAGAGCACTGTCAGGGCCATCGGCGCTGTCTCTGTCCTCAGCGCAGCTTGTGGCGCCGTGGGGCGGGTTGGCGCCGTTGAGTTCTCTAGTCGTCGGCCCCATTTCTGGTCTCGGCGCTGTGACAGGCTCCGGCTACGAGGCTGCTGCCCTTGTTGGAACCGTGTCCTCTTCTGGCACCATTCGTGGTGCAGTGGGGGACATTGGCACTGACTCTGGTGCAGTCTCTGGTTCTGGATGGCAGCGGGCATCCACGCACTATTTGGCACAGGACTTCGGTCTCCACCTCTTCGGAGGAGGAGTTGGACTCTGAGTCAGACAGGCAGTCTGGCTTTCTGGAGTTGGCTGCTCATGTGGACACCCTGGTAGTTTCCTCGACAGGCCGGAGCCAGCCCCCCTCTGAGGAGTGGACAGTGACTGCTGGGGCCAGGGTCAGGGGTGCTGACCAGCAGGCAGTGGTGCAGGCCACCATTGCTCTGCAACCTGGCCTTGGAGGGTTCTCTGACCCCTCAGTGGTGGTACCCCCTCAGGCGGTGTGCCTGGATCACTGAACTTTGGGGCAGATCGAAGCACCCATGGGAGGGGAGGGTGCTGCTTCCTGGATAGCCCCTTCGGGGGCCGACCAGGGCTGCCAGCTGCCTAGGCTGGCTTTCTGGAGGAGAAGGGCACTCTCAGATTCTGAGGGATCAAGTGGTATGGGGTCTTTGCGATGACCTTTTTCTGGAACCCACCCGGGCTCTGGGAGAAGCTGTAGTGCGGATCTCTGCCCCTCTCTTTCGGTTTCCTCGAGAGTGCCTCGTTCTTTGGAGGTAGGGGACCGTCCTTCTGGACCTACATGGCTCCGGTCACCTCACAGTGGGGATTCTTCAGGGCGCAGCCTAGGCAGTTCCAGTTTGGTCAGTCAGCTGTTGGCTGTGGAGTTTTCCGGAGCTCCTTCCTTCCCTAGGGCTCGTGGTGCGCTCCCTAGCCCAGGCGGAGGTCAGCTGATTTCAGTTGTCGGCTCTGCCCCCATTCCTCTGCCACATTCTTCTGCTCTCCAGGCATTCTCGGTCCTAGCAGGCCTCTCTCCTGGGAGCAGTTTAGAGCTCAGTTTCCCTCTTACGTTAGTGCTATGGACAGACAAGTTTTTCATCCTCCCCCTGAGCAGCCAGCTTCTGAACCTTTGAGGTCCTCTGACTCTTCATCCCCCTCTTCTGGGGGCAAGGAGCCGTCTGTCCACATCTCTCCAGCTGCTGATCTTGCTGAGTATCAGCGATTCCTCTTGAGGATGTTAGAGGACCTGCACATCGCCCCTCCCACTCAACACAATCCAGAGCACTCGGTGTATGCCTTACTAGGCAATTTCAGTGAGGACACCCTTGTGGTGCCCCCCTGGCCTGCTCCCTTTTGGGAGGCGTCATTGCGTTTCTGGCAGCAACCCTTTTCCGGAGTTCCTGCCCCTAGGGATCTCTGCCAGTGGTATTGTGCCCCCCCCCCAGAGTCTCCAGGTTCCATGCCTCATCCTCAGTCAGGATTGACGCAACTGGACATGCCTGATGGGCTTTGCGCCCCTCATTGTGACTGGCCTCCAGATTAGATTCCTCGGATTTTGACTTCTGGGGAGGAAGAAGTTCTACTCTGCATGGTTTCTGCTCTCTATTGCAGCACAGCAGGCCCACTATGCAACCTATGACAGGTTACTGTGGTCCTGGCTGGGTCAGCTCCTAGCCTCTATGCGTGACATGGAGCAAACCAGACAAGCCATTGCACTCTCTGCTAGCAAGGCATCAAGCAAGGGCATCTTATGATGCCAGTGAGGTAGCTACCAGGATCGTAGGGACAGCGATCTGCATTAGGCGGACGGCATGGCTGTATCTTTCCCAATTGTCACCCTTGGCCTGGCATAGGGTGATTAACTCCGCTCACCAGAGAACCTGTCTCTTCTCCCATAGAGTGAGGCAGCACCTGTCAACGCAGCTTTTTATCACCTCCAGGGGGTCCTCGTCTCACTCTCCCCACACTCGGTCCTCTCCAGGCCCTAAAGGTTCTCCCTCTTAGTGTGTCACCCACTGAGAGCTAAGGGACTCAGAACCTTAGGGTTAAAAGCCCCCTTCGGGGGAGCTTGGCTCTCACCCAAAGGTGATGAATGGTGAAGATTGACACAGATAAGATATTTATTTATTTATTTAGCTTTTGTTGACCAAGTAGGTACACTAGACAAGCTATATGCCTATTTTCAGGTACGACCTGGGAGAGTACAATGAAAAATACAGGTTCAAACAAGGTACAAAGGACAAGAGGGTAATATACATAGTTACAGGAGAGCAAGATGAACAGATAGTCTAACAGCAGGCAGTAAACAGGTAAAAATATACTTATACGTACAGAATAAATAGACTAAGATATTCAAGCAATTACATTGTATGAGTGACCCTTTTTTCCAGGGTCACATAATTTGTAAGCAGATAGCAAGCAATCACGTGCTACCCAAAGTTAAAGGACAGTGGGCAGTGGATTAGAGGAAACCAATTTGGAGACCTGATTAAGGTGGTTTAGGACACCCACACAGAGTGCAGTTTCAAGTGCCCCCTCAGGGAATTCTGGAGGCTCACGTGGGTGGGGGGGGTGCAAACGTGGTCTGGAATGGAGTTCCATAGCCTCGGAGCGTACGTAGTAAAATCTGTTTCCCCCATTGGGGTTCGAGTATAGGAAACTTTGAGCATCCCAGGACATTGAGACCTGAGGGAGTAGGAGGAGGATTTAGCAGGCTTGTGTAGCTGCGCCAGCCCTGGAGGGGTTCCAGTTCTGAGCACCTTACCTACAAAGCAGCCCCGCCCATATTTCAAGTGATTGGCCGGGGAAAGCCAACCAAGTTTGTCATATAATTTACAACGATGGGTGACATGTGGGGCTGCCAGGGCAAAGCGACAGATATTGTTGTAGGTTGTGTTCCATCAAGCAAGGTGGACCTTGGAGGTGCTAGCAAACAGGAGAAGACCATAGCTAAGTGAAGGGAGCAGCACACCTCTGGCCAACGCCAAGCGAGCTGCAGACGTCAAATTTTTCTTTGCCCTGAAGGCAAGACCCAGTTTGTAGTTTACAGTTCTGCAAACATTTGGAATGTGACACCCCATGTCAAGTTGGGGGTCAAGTGTCACTCCAAGGTATTTTGTTGAAACCGTGGTTAAGAGGGGAGAGCCGTCAGCACCACTGACACATAGAGGGACAGGTGAGGCCTTGATCCTGGCAATGACCCAAAAAGCATGGCCTGAGTTTTCTTTAGGTTGAGGACCAGCTTGTGAGTCGTTACCCAGGATTGAATGTTCTTGAAGGCCTCGTTCAGCTGAAGGTTGAGAACCCCAATGTCCTGGGAATGTGCAAGGATTACAAGATCATCGGCATAAAGGGTGGCACTACAGTTGGGAGTAGCAGCAGGGAGATTGTTGATGAACAAGGAAAAGTAACAGCATGAATGTGTACAGGGAAACAGGTAAGTGGGGTTACAGGTAGAACATACAAGTTAACAATACAAATTACTGGTTAGTGCACCAGTAGTGTGACCCAGCAATGTTTGGGCAGTCAGACCATTGGTTCTGTAAAGTAACAGAGTGGAGAGATATGGAAATTACATACCTACCGTAATTTTGATCTTTCTGTGTATCTTCACCATTCATCACAATCCCACCCTCCATCCCCCTGGGGCCTCAGTCTCTGGGCCCCCTTCCCTCTCTCTGCCCATCCTCGCCCCCCTCCTTTCTGTTAGTCAGGAGTGGGGTAAACAGGGGCACATAGGGGGACAATTTTCTTTAGGGGCAGAGTGGTCAGGACAGGGGAGCACTCCTCCTTCAGTGTTTCGGCTCCACCCCTGTGGGTTGGGGGTTGGCAGTTGCCCTCCTTTCTTTCCTTCTCCCCGTCAGTCCTTTGATTTCCTTGTCCTCTGGACATAACCTCAATTAATTTAAAAAACTAGGTTTCTTACACCAAAATCTCCTTTTGAGAGAAGGAGATATCCCTGTATCCTGTCTTTTCTTCCAGAATAGCTGATCCTGCTTTGTGGGAGTTATTGCCAGTGATTCTGTGCCTTGAATTCTGGCAGTTAGCCTCTTGACTACTCCTTTGCAGTTCCTATACAAACTGGAGACAGGTCAAGGTTACAGGGTATGTTTCTTCTGTTTATCCCCCCTCTCACTCTTATCCTTACTTCTAAAAATCCTTTACCCTCCCTCCCTCCTCCTATTCTACTTCCAGAGATTGGGGCCCCTACCCAATCCCCTTAGTTTTCAAACTTATTCTGTCTTCTCAGTTGTTTATTTCTCCTTTTAGTTTATGTATCTTTTACTTTGTCTGTCCCTTGGACTTCCTTGTCCCACCCTCCCAACCCTCTTTCTCACCTCTCGACGCTCAGAACTGGCAGGAGGGGTCGACAGCATCAGCCATGAAGGCATCACGCAGTGCGTTGGCCTCGAGGGTGGCACCAATGCTGCGTTGTCGACCGCCTACCCCCCAAAAAGAAGAGCTCCACAGGCTCATGACCTCCGGCCAAGTACCCAAAGGTGATGAATGGTGAAGATGCACAGAAAGATCAGAATTACGGTAGGTACATAATTTCCATTTCTCCTCGGCTTGCACCATGATGTGCACGTCTGCACATCAGGTACACCAGGCAGCATACAGCAAGTGCCTGTGGATACAGCTAGGACAGCTTCTAGCTGCCATGCTGCATCTGAAGTTGGCCTGGCTAGCTTTTGCCTTTCTGCCAAGGGCCTGGAGTTGGCAAGGCACCAGACAAGGGCATTATACAGTGCCAGTGAGGTGGCTTCCAGGCTGGTGGGAACCAGGGTCTGCATTCTGTAACTGGTGTGGCTTCGCTTCTCTTGACTTGCATCTGTGGCCTGGTGAAAGGTGTTTAACTCCCAGTTCCAGGGGGCTCACTTCTTCTCGCATAGGGTCAGATGAGAGCTTTTGGGGCACTCTCCTGCTCATCTGTCTGACTCAGAATGTTCTCGAGTCTTGTCAGACCCATGAGAAGCCCCTGCCGTCAGGTGTTCTCCCAATGCAGAGGGCTGAGGGTACCTGTTATGCTCAGGGTGAGCCAGCTCCTCCGTTTTTGGGAAGCCTGGTACTCAGACCCATACATATGACTCAGTGGTGAAGACTGATTCTTGAAAGATATGAAAATTGTATACTTACTATAATTGTTGATCTTCCAAAATATCTTCACCATTGAATCAGACACCTGCCCACCATCCACACTCGGGTGAGAGCCAGGGCCTCAGGTAGCTCACCCTCTGGGCTCTAACAGAAAATTTCTTTCAAACACCATGAAGTCTTGCAATATTATGACAATTAGCAGTTAGCCACAGCACTTGAACTGCCCCGGAGAGGAAGGAGTTAACTCCAGGCTGACTGGAGTTCCAAGCGCGAGCGCTTTGCTGAAAGCTCTATCTGGCTAGTTTCAAACTGAAACTGTCAGATTCTTTACTCCGCTTCACTGAACAGTCGCTCCGGAGATCTGCTCCTTCAGCTCGGTTCATTTCTCGGTTCAAACGAGTGTTTTCGGTGCATTTTAACCGGCAATAAGTATTTATTTTACCGCATTTCGATCCAAAGCTCTATCTGGTAAACCGTAAGTACAGGATTTTAAAGTCTGTGTGGAAATGAATTATCGGTTCGGTTTTGAACCGATCGGTTTGCTAAAAAAAACAATTTTAAATAATAGCTTGGGCTTTTAGAGTGCGGTTCCCGGTTCTTATCGGTTCTAAAAAAAACTCTCTCTTAAATTGGGTTTTTTCAAATGCCCGTGACACGGTTAGGAACCGATAAGGGTGTCTTGCCTGGCACTGCCATAAAAAGGGCAAGTTTTTGGATAGGCTGGCATTATGTCTGAGAAACCCAAAAGAAAACCGGCCCATTGGTTTCAACACTGTGATGTTTGTGGGAAGCCTTTGCCAAGGCTGACCCACACACCACATGTGTTTATTGTCTGGGGTTGACCACCTCCTGTCAGACTGCCAGGTGTGTAAGAATTTCCTGCAGCCACCCTGGAGAAAGATTGGGCCGGCTCAGGAACGAGAGGCCAAAAGTCCGCTGACCCGATGGCCAGCCCGTCCAGCACCCACTGGACCAGAGGGAGTGCCCTCTGACCAGGGCGAGACTTCCTCGGCAAAGGAAAGCTGGTTCTGAGGAACCAGTCCCAGTAAAAATCTAAGAAATCAGCAGGTCTGGAGTGCAAGATTGCCTCTCCAACTGCTGCAGAGATAGCTAAAGCCATACAGATTGTCCAGTCACTGTCTCAGGGACCGGCCGAACCACCAACAGCTGGCAAAAGGTTGGTTCGTTCGGTTCCAGTGGTTCAAGAGTATGATGTTGAGGAATTTTATGAACCACAGGAGGGGGAGGAAGATTTTGATCATTATGTATGTGGCTGGGAGGGTCTGGACGTGCCCATTGAACCGGACATTTCTCCAGACAGACCATTAGAATCTCCCCTATGCTGTCTGAGTCCCTTCTCATTTTATGTTTTACAAAAGGTTGCAGAAACCTCCAGCTTCCCTTGGAAGAGGCTGTGGATGAGCAAGAGGAGCCTGATTATGTTGAGATGATGGATATCCCAGAGTCTAGGAGGTTGTCTATTCCTTTGCATAAGTCATTTAGGAAGCAAACAACAAAAATTAAAAAAAATCCTCATTCTGTTCCTCCTGTAGATAAAAAATGGACAGAAGGTATACTTTATCAGGCCCTGATACAGACTTCCTCACTGAGCAGTGTAGTCTAGGTGTGGTACAAGCTGCAGCCTGTGACAGCTTATCCCCTGGCCTCACATCCTCCTGATAAGAATTCCAGGAAGATTGATGCCATGGCGAAAAAACAGTATATGGCAGCTTCTTTGGGACTCAGGCAGGCAAATTATATGGCTTATGTGGCTAGATATCAGAAATCTAGATGGGATACAGTGTTGCAGTTAGCCAAGCAGGCTCATGGCCAGCTGGCTAGTGAATTGGAACAGGTGGCTGCTGATGGCATTGAAGCCTCTAAAGTTCAATTTCATACTGCTGTAGACGTTAATGATGTTTCCTCTAGGGTCATGGCCACTTCTGTAGCTTTCCGTAGGTTGGCATGGCTCAGGTGCACTAATCTGTCACAGGATACTCAGTCAAAGGCTATGGATTTTCCTGTAGTGGGAAATTCTCTGTTTGGAGAGCAAACGGAAAATTATATGAAAAGATGGATGAATACAGAATACCTCACAAAGTGCTCAGGCCAAGGAGCGCATGCCACTCCACAGAGGCACACTCCCAGAGGTAGGGCAGGCCTTTCCACAGGCCTTTTATCAATCCCAAGCCTCCTCTGCTTTTGCACAGAGGGTTTTTCAGAGGCAGAGGTAGGCGGGCGCAGGTAAACCGTCCCCCACCCTCAGCCTAGGCTATTGCAAGCAGGCACCCTGATGGGGTGCCTAGGGCCAATTCTCCTGTACCAGTTGGAGGCAGGTTGGCTTATTTCAGCCAGAACTGGGTGTCCCTAACTTCGGACAAATGGGTTCTGGAGGTAGTAGCCAGGGTCTGGTTCTCAGCTTCAAACAGTTTCCAAAGATGAGAACCAGACATTTTCCACCTGCAAGCCCTTTAGAGGCCCTTGCTTTGAAGCAGAGGTCTCTTCCCTCCTAGACTGCAAAGCAGTGGAGGGGTTCCTCCTTGTCACCAGGGCAAGGGCTGTACTCAGATACTTTCTTACCCCAAAAAGACAGGAAAATGGCGGCCCATTCTAGACTTAAGGTACCTGAAAGCATCTTTTGAAACCAAAGTTCAAAATGTTAACTCTGGCAATGATTTTGCCCTCCTCAGGCCAGGGACTGGCTAGCCTCCTGGACCTCAAGGATGCCTATTTTCATGTCCTGATCAGGCCTTCTCACCGAAAAATACCTCAGGTCTGAACTGCCCTCAGGTCACTACCAGTTCAGAGCAATGCCCTTCGGTCTTACCTCTGCTCCAAGGGTATTCACAAAATGTCTAGCTGTGGTAGTGGCTCATTTAAGAAGGCAAGGGTTGCTGTGTTTCCCTACCTGGACGACTGGCTCATTGTGGGTCAGTCCCTCAGATCAGGTAAAATCCCACTTGCAAGTCACCCAGCAGCTTCTCACTTCCTGGGATTCCTGTTGAATTTACCAAAGTCAGTTCTAGAACCAGTTCAGGTACTAACTTTCATAGGTGCGGAATTGGACACAAAGTTGGCCAGGGCATTTCTCCCCTCGGAAAGGGTAGAGAAGCTGATTGCCCTGGCATCCTCTTTCACCCTGCGGGTCTCTCGACCAGCAAGGCACTTTCTGCAACTTCTAGGGCACATGGCTGCCTCCACAGCTGTAGTGCAAGGAGCAAGATTCCAGATGAGAGACATTCAGTTTCATTTGAGGGCCTATTGGTCCCAAAGGAGGGACTCCCTTACCAAATTGGTCCCAGTGACCCCAACTCTGATTCTAGCTCTTCAGTGGTGGCAGGATCAGAGCAATCTAAGACAAGGGGTCCCCTTCATTCCCATTTCTCATTCCCTCACTCACCACGGATGCCTCCTTGCTGGGTGTGATGCACTTGGCACCTTTCCACTCAGGGAGTGTGTCCCCAGGAATCTCTGCTCCACATCAACCTATTGGAACTCAGAGCTGTCTTTTAGCTCTTCAGGTTTTCTCAGCATCTGTCCAGAACAAAGTAGTTCAGGTCAGGACAGACAATACCACAACAATGTGGTACATCAACAAGCAGGGGGGCACTCGGTCATCAGCCTTGTGCACCGAAGCAATGAAGTTGTGGTCTCTGGCTTACTCCCTGAACACCTCCCTAGTAGCAGTTCACCTTCCAGGGAAGGACAATGTCCTAGTGAATGCCCTCAGCAGGATTTCTCAGGGTCATCACGAATGGTCTTTGAATCCCCTAGTGCTGGGGTCAGTCTTTGCCAGATGGTGCACTCCTCAGATAGATCTTTTCGCAGCCCCAGACAACCACCAACTTCCTCTGTTCTGTTGCAGGCCTCCAGTAATAGGCTCAGTCCCCCTGGACGCCTTTCTGTTGGATTGGGAAGGGAAGTTCCTGTATGCCTTTCCCCCCTTCCCCCTTCTCTTCAGGGTGTTAGTAAAAATCAGATCCCAGCCCTGCAAAGTGATTCTGATTGCACCAGACTGGGCCAGGCAACCCTGGTACCCACTGCTTCTGTCCCTGACAGTCCACCCTCCCCTGGACCTTCCCAGGGTCCACAACCTGCTGACTTGTGCCCAGGGGAGAGTTTGGTATCCGGACCTCAAATCCCTCCACCTCAAGGCTTGGCTCTTGAGGAGTTAGAATTTGCTGATTTACACCTTTCTCAAGGTGTCCTTGATATTTTAAAGGCCTCTAGGAAGCCTTCCACTAGAGCCACTTATAATTCCAAATGGAAGAGGTTCTCCATCTGGTGTTCTGGGAAGCAGATTGTCCCAGAATCTGCTGATTTGCCCATTTTGCTGGACTACTTGGTCCATCTTAATTCCTTAGGCCTCAGGCCAGCTACCTTAAAGGTTCATCTGGCAGCTGTCTCTGCTTTTATATCAGCAGGAAAGCCTGCCTCCCTTTCTTCTCACCCTGTGTTTTCCAAGTTTTTTAAGGGGGTTACTTCACACTAACCCTCCTTTTCGGGACCCAGCCCCTGCCTGGGACCTTAATGTTTGCATTGCTCAGTTAATGCAACCCCCCTTTGAACCTCTGTCTTCAGCAGACCTTAAGTTCCTAACTTGGAAAACTGTTTTCCTAGTGGCCATCACTTCTGCCAGACGCATAAGTGAGTTACAAGCCCTGTCAGTGGAAAAGGATTTTATTTCTTTTCACAGAGATAAGGTAGTCCTCAGGACTAACAGAAAGTTTTTACCTAAAGTGGTTTCAGATTTCCATCTTAACCAATCCATCTCCCTTCCAGTATTTTTCACTGAGCATTCTTCCTCGGGTGAGAGGAGATTGCACAGTTTGGACGTTAAAAGAGCTTTAAGCTACTATTTGGGAACGCACCAAGGGTCACAGGTTCGAATCCCTCCAACTCTTCCTTACCTATGGCGAGGTTGGCAAAGGGAAACCTGCCACTAAGAGGACAATTGCCAGGTGGATTGTCTCTTGTATCCAATTTTGCTACCAAAAACTAGGTAGAGAACCCCCCTCAGGACTGAGGGCCCATTCCACCAGGGGTACAGCTGCATCTCTAGCGGCTGCTAGAGATATTCCCATTCTGGAAATCTGTCAAGCTGCTACCTGGAAAACAGTTCACACCTTTACCAAGCATCACTCCCTGGATGTCCAGTCCAGGAGAGATGCTCGGTTTGGCACAGCCGTGCTTCAGAGCCTATTTCCTAAGTAGGTTCTGGCCCTCCTCCATGGAGGTACTGCTGTGTAATCTGCTAATTGTCATAATATAGCAAGACTTCATGTTGTTTGAAGAAAAAATTACTCACCTTAGTAATTGCTTTTCTTCTCATGGAGTCTTGCTATATTATGACCACCCCCCCAACCTGCCCCTCTCAGAACTTCTACTTGGGTAAGGGGTTGGCAAATTAGTGCAAGCACTGTGTCATGCCATTATAGCTCTTTTTCCCTTTTCCCCTTTTCTTTAGGATTAGGAAAACTGGGTATTTCTGTTTTTGGTTGTATGTTTGGCCCCCCTCCTGGACTTCTGTCTTTGGGGAGGGGGGGCCTAATAGTGCTTGTTAGGGGTGATATTGTTGTTGTTGTTGTTTCTGTTATTGTTATTCTACTAGTAGGTAGCCATTTGGCTAGTGTAGGGTTTTTCCACTCAGACTTTTGCTTAGTGTTGGTTCAGAAAGATCTGACAGTTTCAGTTTGAAACTAGCCAGATAGAGCTTCAGCAAAGCGCCGCTTGAACTCCAGTCAGCCTGAGTTAACCTTCCTCTCCGGGGCAGTTCAAGTGCTGTGGCTAACTGCTAATTGTCATAATATAGCAAGACTCCATGAGAAGAAAAGCAATTACTAAGGTGAGTAATTGTTTCTTATCTCCTCTACCATGGCCTTCTGGTGGCAGTCCCTGTTATTACAAAAAAAAAAAACCTGGTCACTCAGGTGCCACCCTCACTAAAAAAGAGGAGAGGGGCGCATTTGTGGCCCCCCACCAACCCCCCTCCCCCCAAAAATGCTTTTTGCTTTTTTTCCAAGGAGTGGGTTGATGGCCCCTTGCCTCCATTTTCCCCTCCTCCTCCCTGACCGGGATATATCCCCTCTAGGGTAGATCCCTGTTAGTTGCTATATGCAGCATGTGCCCTGGGTACGATTCGGTCTAACACAGCTAAGCAGATACTCTGTTTGTGGAAAGGTGCTTTGCACTTGCTTTAATCAATATACTAGCTTCACATAGAGTACATCTCTGTCGTTGCAGGAAGAAGCAGGGTGTGTTCTTTCATGTTGGGATTTTTGGTTGGCATCCCTTGTCACTTCTCTGAGAACTTTGGGTTTCGCCCACTCTGCCTGGAGCATGTCAGAGGAGATGGCCACATCTTGCCTCCATAGGACTGCTAATCCTGCAGCTTCTGTGCTCCTCATGCCTGTTTTTCCTCCATCTGTCATACAGAAAAGAGGAGAATGGGTTTACTTTTGAGTTTAGTCAAGTTCTGTCTGGTAGCATGGAGTTATTACTTTTTGGAAGTCCAGAAATGAATTTTCCATTTTGACATTTTTGCCATCTGATTTGCGAGGGTGTCCCTATTGAACTTCCCATTTTGCTACTTTTGCCAGAGCTATTTAATCAGAACTATTGCCTTTCCTTTTTATGTATCACTAGCCACACTCTCTGTGGCTAGTGGTAAGAGGCTCTGGCTCATTTTAGCCCCACTACCATTGTGCCACCTAGTAGGCCCAACCCTTACTCTCTAAGTTGGTAGTCAGGATCTAACTGGTTGTTTATTTTATCTCCTATGGAGTGATAGTAGAAATGTTTAGTCAAATATAAAGGATGTCACTGGTAATGTTCCTAAGGTTGCACCCTCAATGCTTAATGTTGCTGGAATCCCTATTATGGACCCCCTTGTTATTGCCAATATCTTCAACAGCGCATTCTCTGTTCTGAGCAGTGTCGTCCTTCCAGACTTCTACCTCTATGCGCCGCAGAAAGTTGACTTTACTGGAACCCCACTGGAACAAGAAAACAATCGCATCACCAATCCCTGCTTCTGCTTTAAGAAAGTACCAGTTTCCTTGGTTCAAAGACACATGTGCAAGTTCCTGGGTAAATCGAGGCACAGTGGGGACTCTCTGGACTTAAAACTTAATGCTCTTACCCTTGATGAAGTACTAGTTCTTATCACAAAGATTATCAACCTCTTATTACGCCTACCTCAATTCTCCCTCATCTGGAAATCGGCCTTAATAACCCCCTGTACACAAATCTGGAGATCATTCCCTTCACTCAAACTACAGACCAATCTCAATCCTCCCATCCCTATCTAAAGTGCTTGAGCAAATAGTTGCAGACCAATTACTAGAATATCTTGAAAAATACTGCATCCAGTGCCCACAGCAACATGGATTCAGGAAAGGGCATAGTAGCACCACTGCCCTGCTGGAATTTACTGGTTTCATTCACCAGTCACTCGATCAAGGGAACCTCGTTGTTCTTACCCTAGGAGCCCTTTAGCATCAGTAACTTTAGCAGTTAACTGGCTAGGTGCAACTGCCCTGGAGGTGTGCCTTTAAGAGAAATTTAAATGAGCTTAGGGCCATAGCCAATCAGAAAACAGGAAGGGTAGTGAGCTGAGTGAGAGCTGCTGAAGGCTTCAGAATTTTTTCTCCGCTGGACTGAGCAATATTGCCCCTGAGGTGCCTCTCAACTTTCCTTGTTGACAGCTTCCTAGTGCGCTTCCTAGTGCTTATCTGGGTAAAGTTTTGATCATATTTCATTTTTAATAGTGTGCTGAGTGAAAGTTTTACAGATTCATTAGCGCCGTGCTAATTTTTTTTATTTTAACACAACAGCTCTATTTTGACTTTATTTTCACCACCACTGTTCATTTAATTTAATTTAATTTTTTTATGCTTGTAGGCTGGATGAGCAATGCTGCCTTTTTTCACCAGTGACAAGTTAAGACACTTACAGATAACAAGAACAACAATATATACAATAACTACAGAAAATACAAAATACAGGTATACAAAATACAAATAAGATACAAGCAGATTAAGATGAGCATATGCAGGCATCATTGCCCATCAACAAGTGCTTTAACCTTGTTTTAAAAGACCAAACTGTTTTGATTTCAGCAATATCAGTAGGCAAAGCATTAAAAAATAGAGGCACCCTATATAATATAGATCTCTGACCAAGAACCCTTTTAAACAAAGGAAGTTCAAAAGTAAACTTGGACTGAGACCTGGTACCACATAAATTAAGCAACCTGGGGAATAAAACAGAGAATGCAGGGGAAATAAGGCCTTTCTTCACCTTATACATCAAGGTGCCCAATTTGTGAGATATCCTATTTTCAAGAGGCAGACTATTAGAACCTGTAAGCAAAAAGCAATGATGGGTTCGAAAGGGAGCAGCAAGCATGAAGCGAAGGATGGATTGATAAGTGACCCTCAATCTATTGAATAATTTTCCCGAAATAGCTGAACACATAACTATGCCATAATCCATTGCACTCAACAAAAAGCTGTGGGCAAGTAGATTCCTGAATTCACTTGTCAAAAATTGCTTGACCCTGTAAAGTGAGCCCAATCTCTGGTGTAGGGACTTTCTTAAAAAAGTGATATTGAGTTCGAAAGATAACACAGGGTCAAATGTAATCCCCAAATATTTAAAGCTGTCTACCAGATCGATAGTATTCCCATCCTGAGCAACAGCAGTTTGGAGTTTCTCATGCAAAGTGTCTTTTTTTTAAAAAAAGCATAACTTTAGTTGTTTTTTTTTTTTATTGAGAACCATGTGATTAAAAGACAACCAGTTCTGAAACAAATCAGTCAAATTGTACCCCTACCAAAGCTTCATTTGGTGATGACCCAAGACTGTAAATAACTGCATCCTCTGCATATAATATCATGGTGGATCGGGAACAGACAGAAGGGCCAGCAGTCATGTATATTGAAAAAATAAGGGGACCAAGAATTGACCCTTGAGATGCTCCACATTTGATGGGACTCAGGAGGGAAACACTATTACCAATTCTGGTACAGTGGGATCTGTCAGTGAGATAGTCGTGAAACCAATTATTGACATCACCAGAGAAATGAAAACTTGAAAGAACACTGGCAAGCAAACGATGTTCAACCAAATCGAAGGCCTTGGTGAGGTCCACAAACAGTGCCATGGCAGTTTGCCCTTTATCAAGGGCATCCTGAATGGCACCTGTGAACCCCACGCAGGCCATCTCAGTGTTTGTGTAGTGGCTTAAATCCATGTTGACAATCCATGAGCATGCAATATTTTTCTAAATATTCTAGGGTTTGATTCATAACAATTCTCTCCAGAATTTTAGAAAGAGGTGATAGTAGAGAAATTGGATGATAATTAGATAACAAAGAAGGTTACCAGATTTCAAAACTGGGATAATAGTTTCCAACTTCCAGCAACTAGGAAAAATACCATGGGACAAAGAAAAGTAAAAAATTACCGAGAGAGGGTAAGAAAAGGAATTTATACCCAACTTAATAAATCGAAAATCTATTCCATTGTGGGAGGTAAAGGGCCGAGGATCATATTTCTGGACATATTTTTTAACAATATCAGAAGTCACTCGTTTAAAGAAGAATTTAGGATGAACATTTTTATTAGTCTGTAATATGGCACTATGAGGAGGGCCCTGAAACGATTTTCTGTATTTATCCAGGTCTCTGAAAAACGTATTGAATGCTTCGGAGACTGAGTGGGTGTCGCTAATTAATTGGTCCCCAACCTGCACAGAGATAGTGGAATCTTTTTTTCCCACATCCATTTAAGTTGTAATCATTGAGAATTTTACATTGTTTCCAACTTTTATCACATATTCTCATTAAATGCAGTAACTCAAAAGATATCCATTTTTGCTTACTGGTCCTAATCCTCATTTTCTTTAAAGGTGCAAGTTTATTAATTATAATATTGTAATAAGAAATAAAAGTTTCTAACAGTGTATCCAAATTATTGATGGAATCAAGTTTAGTCCAATCAATTTCAGTACAGGCAGTCTCAACCATTTCTGGGGTTAAATGCTTAACATTTCGAAATTCTGTGTATTTGGGGGGATGCTTAATAAATTTAACCGACCATTCACAAAAGACTGGACAGTGGTCACTCAAGATGTGTGGGAGCACTCCCGAGTTGACAGCCAATCAGGATGAGTGACCACTGCCCAATCAAGTAAAGTCCCTATACCAGACTTATAATTAGGCATAGTTACCTCATCAATTAGTTGGAATAAACTTAAATCCATCAGGGAATCTCTGGCAGCATTACTGGTGTCAGCAAACCAATTGCAATTAAAGTCTCCTAGTAATTGCCACTCTCTATGGACAGGTAAGACATTTTTATCCCCAGCAATGAGTTCCAGACCAGATTCGAATTTCCTGGGGGAACATATATAGAACTAACAGTAAGATGCTTATCCTGACCAAATAATAAATTCACAGAGGTTCAAGTCACAGCCAGAATCGTGTAGGGGAAGATCACTGATAATAAAATCAAAACTATTTTTAACATATATGAGGACCCCCTTGCCTATCCTGTCATTTTCTGCAATGGTTGTAACCCACGAAAGATATGTCAGCATCTTTAATTTTACTATTCAACCAAGATTCAGACAAAGTAATAATGTTGAAACTATGGTAATCAACCCAGGCTACAAATTGGATCCATTTCGCTGGTAAGCTTTGGATATTCAAATGCACAGTTTATAAAGTTGGAACAAGCTGGGAGGAAACATTTTTACGAGTGGGAGCAGGAACAGGATCAATGTTGCCAAAAAAATCAGGACCAGGGTGGGGATGAATGGTACCGGAAATAGACAGTAAAACTAACAGCCTACATAATTTTGTTTTATTATCAAAATATCCCTCCCTTTTTGAGCTACACTTAATAGATTTAAAACTAACATGAGAGAAACAAGCATTAGTGCAAAGGGAGGAGATAAAAATAGAAGGGGAAGCCAGTCCATACACAAAACAGGGCACATGAAATCCCTCAGAAGACTCTGTATCAAGAGTGGGAGACCAACTGATGTTAAAACTAACTTCAACCTGAGAAAATGATCCACCCAACTCAATAAAAGGGCAAACATAAATATTTTGCAGTAGAATAAAACACCCCAGAAAAATTACCCAAAACATTGCGGCTGGGGAAATTACTTACTATCAGAATGAAATATAGCAAATTGCACCAATCACAGACCCGACGTTAAACCCAGGGAACAGACTTGTCAGGACAATATATAAACTAGCTATCTACAAACACCTACAAAAAAAGGCCTTCCCTTTTTTTTTCAGTGAAGAACCTAAGCTTCCTCTAAAGGAGTAAAGCACGCTACACAATCTTGTTCAGTTAAATTAAAAACATTCAAGGTCTAATATCTACATAAAATATAGCCTAATTAAGGTTATAGTACCTAATTATTAATTATTTTATACCCATAATGATTAATTATCAATAATCTTAAGAAATATAGTTCTCTCCTAATTAAAAAACTATTGCACTAAACACTAAAATATTCTACAGGATTATCTCTAATAATTTGAGTAAGATACAGGCAAATCAAACAAAACGTCACCCCACAAAGGCAGACCAGCTTTCTAAGTGGATTTTCTAGGAGGAGTGGCTCTTGCGCCACTCACTACCGCTTGCACTAGTGAGCGGTGCGGGGATTTAAACAACACAACCCCACCCCTTTGAATGACTTCAGCAGCCGACTCCCCTGCTCGCTGAGTAGCGGATGAAAAGTCACAGGTGTTAAGGCAATACAGGACTCAGTCTCTCACTCTAGTCCTTCGTACTTGCAGCATGTTGAAGGCAGGCAGGATACAGCAGAAGTATGCAGGGTATCAGCAGCGGGAGATAGCAGGCAAAGCGGTGAGGTGTAGCAGCAGTCTTAAATGCTAAATTTATCTTGGGTGCTTAATTTCTATGGTTCCTCTCTTTTTTGACCAAATTCTTGTGGGAACCATCGAATTAGGGACAGTTGCCTTGTTTTTTTACCTCAGACCTCATGGGTTTCACCGTGAGGCATCCCAGTGGAATTCAAATCTTAATAAGAGAAACCCATCTATATATATATATATATATATATGTATATATATGTATGTATGTATATATATATATATATGTATGTATGTATATATATATATATATATATGTATATATACACACACACATATACATGCATACATACAGATATAGGAACCAGATCTAAGGTTCCCTCTGTTGCAGGACTGCCCGTAAGGGTCCATCAGCCACCTGTGTCAGTTGACCAGTATTACTGGGTTTTCTATTAAGATTGGCACTGGTATAGATCCCAGTTCTACAACCCCCAAAAAAAGGCACTTACAATAGACAGAGCTAATTAACTGGGACAAGACTAGCCAGTGGCGTTTTCACAGAAACCTGCACTCACTTCGTAAGGTCCAGGACTAGTTTACTTTGCTTAAATTGGAAAACATAGCAGACAAACCTTTGATTATTATGGCTAAGGACATATCAAAGGCTTCCAACTAGGGGCCATCCAAAAGTACTAATAAAAATGTGAAGAGGTGCCGAGGAACCCTCCAGATCCCAGCCAAAAATAAAGCTTCCAAATATGAAGTTCCTCACAAATCAAAAAATAATAGAAGTGACGAAGGAAAGAAACTTGATCAAGCTGCTGATGACGTGGTTAAAAATAAACTCTGTCTAGACATAAATGCTCCCGTTGCTCCTGGGAAAGCCAATAATGAGACAACAGGCAGCTTAAGGCGTACAGAAAAAACAAAGTACTTGCAAAGTCTTCGCAGTATTCCATATGTGCAATATATGGAAAAAGTATGTCAACTGTTTCAGACCCTACAAAAGATGGGACCTTCCTTTACTGAGGCTGGCAAGTTATGATGCCCCTGCCTACAGGGGCTGCTAATATTCTTCCACAGTTCTTGCCCCAGATACCGTGAGGGTGATGCAGATGGTATGAGAATTGTTATGATGCCCCTGACATGACTGTGGAGGGTCTAGAACTCTGTGTATCCAGGGTGGTTCTCCCTCTATGCCTCCGTTTATCCAATACATATTGGACACCCTGGACCTCCCTTCTCAGGAGTCCTTCCAAGGGGGAGGATAAGGATAAAAAAAAGAAAAGATTATAGGGGGATGAAAGGTTTCACCTCCTAAATGTCTGACTGTGCCTATCTATAATGAAAAAAAAATATATATAAATAAAAATACCACGAAACTGCTTCAGCCCCCCACTTCTGTGGCAGAGGTTTACCAACGGTCTGGAAATGTTAATAAATAAATACATAAATATATTAATTCTTTAACAGTACTGAGTGCCTGTCTGTATATCCCAGCCATGCAAGTATAGTGCATCAGGCAGCTTGCAAGAAAGATGGAGTCTCCTTGTCCTCCTTACCCCCGGATAAGGACTCCAGAAAGTAGATTTTTTAGTTCCCCGCAGATGCTCATCAAAATTTTCACCTCCTTGGTTTTTCGGCCATATAAAAAAAAAAAAAAAAAAAGGCACTACAGAACTCTGTCCTGGTTCTTGGTGCAGGAGCTGGTGGATACAGCAGACCTGCTCCAGAAGCTATATAGTACCAATTTCACAGAATGACAAGGATGCCGCCTCCAGAGTCACAGCCCATGCCATCTCTCTGAGGCGCTTTGTCTGCCTAGAACTACTGGTCTACCTTCAGACTCCAGCTTAAAGCTAAGGACTTTCCTTGTGATCAAATCATACAGTTTGATTTCAGAACATCTCACTGCAACAAGGCCCCCTGCCCCATGGAAATTCCTCCCAAAGGTATTAGGGGCAGAGTTTTTTTCCCAGCTACCCCCTTCTCTCAGTACAGGGGTGTTTTCAGAGGGACGAGCACATGGGGCCAAAGGTGGGCACCTCTACCCAGTCAGCATCTTCTCAGTCTAAGCCCTGACGTTAGTGTGGGCAGACCTCATGCATACCCAGGTGTCTAAGCCTCTATCCCCAACACAGGCATTACTGTTGGAGTGGGAGGTAAAAAACATTCTAACTTTGCGAATGGTGGAGAGGATCCCAGGCCATGGAAAGAGGAAAGGGCCTCTGCTCCAGATAATTTCTGACACAAAAAACAACTGGGGAGTGGCTTCCCATCTTGCTGTTAAAACCCAAATTCAAGATGGTCACTGTGTTACTATTCATACAGCCCTTACAGTACGGAGACTGACTAGCCTCCCTGGTCCAAAAAGAGCCCCTTTTTTCCATATGCCTTTAATGAGGTCTCACACGAGGGCAGGCTCACTGTGGCCCTTCGGCCTTCCTCAGCCCCAGGAGTCTTTACAAAGTGCTGGGCAGTGGTAGCAGCATGCCTTCGGAATCTGGATGTCTCTAGCTACACCTAAGTTGCCGATTATCTCATACTGCAAAGTCTCCTTTTCTGGTCAAGGAGTCGTTTTTCCCCTTACAGGGCTCTCTCTGTAGTCTCGGGGTTCCCAGGTAAATCTAAACAAAGTCTCACCTGGAACCCTCCCAGCATCCAGGAAGGATATGCCTTCCTTGCGAAGGCAAGAATTCAAGCTGTCCCTCATTGGGAAATTTCTTCATCCAGGGACAGCGAGACCAGCCAGCAAGCACTTGACTCGGTTTGAATCATTAACCCTCACTGGTTCAGTATATGATGCAGTACTGAGCAAATCACGTAACTTTGACATTTCCTCAGGCTATTGGGACACATGGCTTCAGTGCCTGCAGTGGTCCCAGGGTTCAGATACAGGATGAGTCACCCGCAAGCCTTCTTGTAGCTTGCTGGTTTCAGAAAGCAACAATTTTCAAAGCTGAAAACTCTGGCAGAGCAGTTCCACAGATGCCTACCCCGTGGTGGGAAGCACATCTGGACAGTGCCTCAGTAAGTGGCATCTAGACTCTCCAAGAGTCACAGTTACTCATATTCTAACCCCAGTAATACTCGGGTATTCACAACTTCTGCAGTGTCCCTTTAAGACTGAACTGCCTGTAGAAAATTTGGTAGGGTATGCAAATGATGGAATCTTTACGCGTGCCATTTTCAAATGCTGCCTAGAACTAACTGCCTAGGTTCTAAACCCTCAGATTTCACTCTCCGCCTGTCAAGACCAGAAGCTTGGAGATCCTCTCCTCATCTGCCTGTCCTGACGTGATAAAACTTATAAAAATACAAAAGTATTTTTCTCATTTTCATTTGCTGCCTTTTGCTATTTGTTATATTTAGCTAAACTGTTGTTTTTGTATTTAAAATATATTTTTCTTGGTTTCTCCCAGTTTGGTATAACTGATGGGGAACCAGAGTTTATTTTGGAGTTGTCGGAGTTCCCTGACCAAGGAACTCCATTAGTTTAGTGTAAATTTCTTTAAAATATTTATTTTGTGAACCACACATTTCGGTTCTTGAACCGCTAGCCCCGGATCATTTTTCTTATCGGTTCAAGGACCGACCATAACCCTAAATAAGTTTTAAAAATCTTTCTTATTTAGCGGTTATTTGTTTTGGGTATTTTTTACTCACAGAATGTCTGAAAAACCTAAAAGAAGAACCGGTGAACCCAGTTTCAAACCTTGTACCAACTGTGGTGAGATTTTTGCCAAGGCAGACAAACATAATTTATGTGTTGTGTGCTTGGGCTTTGAACATTTGAAAACAGACTGTGATATTTGCAAAATTTTTCCTGAAAAAACTGTTAAAAAACGCCTTGAAAGGCTCAAGAAAAAGCTTTCTTTTCCTAAGGGTCCATCAAGCTCTGACCAGCCGACACCGTCTGTTTCTCTGGGTGGAACCACATTATTAACAGCTTAACTGCCACCGCTGAGACAGGTACACAAGCAGTTCCAAAGAGGATTGCTAAACCGGCTGTCTCTGGTTCCCGCTCAAAAAATCCAAGAAAACAAAGCACACAGAACCCCCAGCTGAGCAGCATTTGGGGACTTCTATGCCTGCAATAAAAATGCCAACTGCTGGTGAGATTGCACAGGCCTTTCGAGTTATCCAGGCTTTACAGGGGCTGACTGCTCCTCTGCTTCAGACTCCTGCCAAACAAACTGGCTCTTCTTCTCAATCTTCCCTTTTTGAACAAGAAGAGTATGGTGATATTGATGTGGAGGATGATGGGGACCCCACTGAACTGGAGTTTTCCCCTGAGCAAGACTTTGGTTCTCCTTCTAGGGCATCAGAGGATTTTTCCTCACACTTTACTTTTATAAGAAGGATGGTGGATGCATTCCCACAGGTGAGGTGACTGAAGATGAAGAAGAAGCTGAATATATGGAAATGATGGGGCTGACACCCATGAAAAAACTTCTCCTTCCTGTTAACAAGTTCTTTAAGAAGGATGCCTTAAAGATTTTGCAAACAAGTAATACTGCTCCCCCTCTGGATAAGAGGCTGGATAAAAAATATCAGTTAGAAAGGCAGGGTGCTGAATTCTTGATCTTATCTGTGTCAGTCTTCACCACTGGGTATATGGCCGAAGGTCATGACACCGCGGGAGCTTTTTTTGGGGGGGGGATGGGTGGAGCCGACGCACCATCGGCGCCACTCTCGAGGTCGATGCACTACGCGGCACTCGCGGGTTGGCCATTAGGTGCTGTCGACTCCACCCTCCTGTCAGTTCTTCGTCTCCCGCCATTGAGGTCACCTCATGGAAAGCTAGAAGAAGATTTTGAGGCCTACCTGCTTTGCAGTTTGCTCAACTCCATTCAATTCAGTGCCGAAGTCCGTCAGTTTCTTCCTGCCAGTTCTGTTTGCCATACTCGACGTTGCCCGGTAAGACCTTTCCAATTATTCTATTTTCTGTGACGTCGAATCTGTTTTTGGTGCTTAATTCTCCGTAGGTCATGTCTCAGTTGAAGGGCAAGAAAACTTCCAAGATGGGATGGCCCCCCCATGCAACGGTGCCCATGTGGCCGAAAATATTCGTCACCGACCAACCGCGACCCGTTGCCTTGCGTGTCTTGGCCGCTTCCGCGACATGGATTAGATAGCGATGCTTGTTTCTCCAGGGACCGAAGAGTAATTCGAACAGCAGCATGGAAAGTGGGGCGGCTCTGCCGACTTTGGGGATCGGGTTCGCACTTGTTGGGTCAAGCACGCTCTTCCTGCCTTCTCCGGTCCTCCTGGTTCTATACAAACCGAGAGGAGGGATCCTCGGCCTTCCCAGCCTAGCCGTGGCCAAGGCTCCTCACACGGTGCAGGAGGCCCTGTTTGTTCCCTCGGGACGGATGGGAGGCACCATTATGGCAATCACCTTCGGGGTGAAGGCTCCCGGTGTCGGATCCACGGCTTGAAGGCCTGGGTCGGCACCGTCTTGACGCCATCGGGGTGCCATTTTGGGCCTTGGCGCCTTATGGGTGTTGTGGTTCGACGGTGCCGGGGTCACTCTGCCGTGGGCTGAATGGCGCCAATAGTGCTAAGCGCACCGCGGGAGTCTCTAGGCACCGCTCGCATCCTCTCACCACGAATGGCGCCGAGGTTGAGCACCACGCTTGTCCACCTCTCTTGAGTTGTTCGGCTCCGAGCAAGGTCACGGCGCCGTGATGGTTCCGGATCTCAGTGCCGTTTGCAGCACTGAGACTGCTGTCAGCGCCACTTCTGCCCTCGGCGCCGCTTGTGGGGACGGCCGGCACAGTTCTCAGCATCGATGGGGCTGTTGGAGCCAATGTTGGCGCCATCTCTGTCCCTGGAGCTGTTCGTGGGACCATGGGGCCGGACGGCGCTGTGTCAGGCTCTGGCACTGGGATTGCTGCCCTTGTTGGAGTTGGGCTGCCTTCTGTCACCATTTGCGGTGCTGAGGGGGGCACTGGAACTGTCTCGGGTGCAGTCTCCTTTTCTGGTGCCCTGTTTGGTCAAGATGGTGGAGAGCGCCCACCCAATGTCTGGCACGGGACTTCGGTCTCCACTTCTTCGGAGGAGGAGTCGGACTCTGAGTCAGACAAGCAGTCTGGCTCCTTGGAGCTAGTTGCCCAGGTGGGCATAATAGTAGTTTCCTCAAGAGGCCGCGACCAGCCCCCCCCCCGAGGACCGGACAGTGACTACTATGGCCAGGGTCAGGGTGCTGACCAACAGGCAGTGGTGCAGCTTGGCCTCAGAGGGTTCGCTGACCCTTTAGTGGTGGTACCCCTTCAAGTGGTGTGCCTAGATCGCCTAACTTTTGGGGCCGATCGGAGCACTCACAGGAGGGGAAGGCAGTCCTCTTTCGATAGCTCCTTTGGGGGCCAACCAGGGTTGCCAGCTGCCTAGGCTAGCTCTCTCTCTCGAGGAGGAGGAGGAGGAGGGCACTCTCGGATTCCGAGTGGTGTGATTTCTGTTTAGTGGCCTTTTTCTGGAGCCCATCTGGGCTCTGGGAGGAGCCGTAGTGCGGATCTCCGCTCTTCCCCTCTCGGTTTCTTTGAGAGTGCCCTATTCTTTGGAGGTAGGGGACCATCCTTCTGGATCTACATGGCCCCGGTCACCTCACAGGGGGTGAATCTTCGGGTGCAGCCAAGGCAGTTCCGATATGGTTGTTCAGCTGTCGGCTGTGGAGTCTTCTGGAGGTCCTTCTTCTTCTGGAGCTCTTGGTCCGCTCCCTAGCCCAGGCGGATGTCAGTCGACTTCTCTTCTCAGCTCTGTCCCCATCCCTCTGCCGCATTCTCCTGTGCTCCCAGGTGTTCTTGATCCTTCCGGGCCTCTCTCCTGGGAGCAGTTCAGAACTGTGGCTGCTCGGTTCCCTGCTTACGTCAGGGCCATGGGCAGACAGGTTTTTCAACCTCCCTCTGAGCAGCTGCTCTCCGAACAGCCAAGGTCCTCTGACTCCTCATCCCCCTCTTCTGGAGAAGAGGAAGCATCTGTCCACATTTCTCCAGCTGCTGATCTCACGGAGTATCAGCAATTCCTCATGAGGATGTTGGAGTACCTGCCTATCACCTCTCCCACTCAAAGCAATCCAGAGCACTCAGTACACACCTTTTTAGGCGATTTCAGTGAGGATACCCTTGTGGTGACCCCCCAGCCTGCTCCCTTTTGGGAGGCGCCATTGCGGTCGTTGTGCTCCTGGCAAAGACCTTTTTCCGGAGTTCCTGTCCCCAGGAATCTCTGCCAGCTTTATTGCACCCCCCCCCCGGAGTCTCCAGGTTCCATGCCTCATCCTCAGTCAGGATTGATGCAGCTGGACACTCCCGATGGGCTTCACGCCCTTCTCCGTGACAGGTCCCCAGATCAAGACTCCTCGGATTTTGACTTCTGGGGTAGGAGGACTTTCTACTTGGCACAGTTGCTGCTCTGTGTCACAGCACATCAGGCCCACTATGCAACCTATGACAGGTTCCTGTGGTCCTGGCTGGGTCAGCTCCTAGCATCCATGCCTGACATGGAGCAAACCAGACAAGCCTTTGCAATCTCTGCACGTGGCCTGGAGCTAGCAAGGCACCAAGCTAGGGCATCGTACTATGTCAACGAGGTAGCTACAAGGTCATAGGGACAGTGATCTGCACTAGGCGGACAGCATGGCTACATCTTTCCTGGTTGCCACCTTTGGCCTGGCATAGGGTGATTAACTCTGCCCACCAGAGAACCTATCTTTTCTCCGGTAGAGCGAGATGGCGTTTGTCGGGGCAACTTCCTTCCCCCTCCGGGGGGTCCTCTTCTCACTCTTGGGCCTCTCCAGGCCCCGAAGGTTCTCCCTCTTCTTACTGTGTCACCCACTGAGAGCTAGGGACTCTGTCCCTAGGGTTTAAAAGAAAACCCCTTCGGGGGCTTGCACTCACCTAAGTTGATGAATGGTGAAGATTGACACAGATAAGATATGAAAATTACATACCTACTGTAATTATAATCTTTCTGTGTGTCTTCACCATTCATCCCAATCCCGCCCTCCATCCCCCTGGGGCCTCAGTCTCTGGGTTACCCTCCCTCTCTGTGTCCAGCTCCCCCTTCCTTTCTTTGTCAGGAGTGGGGTAAACAGGGGCACATAGGGTGATGATGTTTCTAAGGGAAGAGTGGTTAGCATGGGGGGGCACGCCTTCTCCAGTGCTCTAGCTCCACCCCTGTGGGGTGGGAGTTGTCAGTTGCCATCCATTCTCTCCTCCTCCTTGTTCCCGTCAACTAAATTTTCTTTCACCAAAAATATTTTCCCCTGAGAGGGGGAGAATTCTCTGTGTCCTGTCTTTCTTCCAGAATAGCAGTTTTCTGCTTTTGGAATTATTGACAGTGATTCTGTGCCTTGAATTCTGACAATGAGCCTTTTGGCTACTCCTTGCAGTTCCTATACAATCTGGAGATAAGTCAAGGTCCTGGGTATGGTTCTTACCTTTCTCCTCCCCCTCTCACGCTTATCCTAAATCCTTCCTCTCTCCTTTTCCTATTTCCAAAGATTGGGGTCCCTACCCAGTCCCCTTAGACTTCCTTCTTATTCTGTTCTCTCAGTCGTTTATTTCTCCTTTATGTTGTATATCTTTTCCTTTATCTGTCCCTTGGACTATCTTGTCCCACCCTCCTAACCCTTTTGCTCACCTCTCCGGCGACTCAGAACTGGCAGGAACGCAGAGTCAACAGCACCTAATGGCCAACCCGTGAGCACCATGCAGTGCATCGGCCTCGAGGGTGGCACCGATGGTGCGTCGGCTCCACCCATCCCCCCCCAAAAAGCTCCCATGGGGTCATGACCTCCAGCCATATACTCAAAGGTGATGAATGGTGAAGATACACAGAAAGATCATAATAACGATAGGTACGTAATTTTCATTTCTGTCACCCTGATCACCAAGGGGTGGTGTAAGTGGCAGCCTGTGACAAGGCAAGGGTTCCACTAGCCTCCCACCCTCCAGACAAAGACTCTAGGAAGATTGCTAGCATGGCCAAGAAAGGTTACCTTTTAGCCTCCTTGGCCATCAGGCAGGCAAACTTCCAGGCCTGTGCTGCACAATACCAAAATTCTCTTTGGCAGTCGGTCCTTGCTATGTCAGACAAGGTACAGTCTCCACTTTCAGCTGATTTTAGCTGAAACAGTCAGGTTTGGTTTGGAAGCAGACAAATAGCAATTTCAAATGACTGCTGATTCAAATGACACAGCTGCCAGGTGGATGGCAAACACTGTGTCTCAGAGAAGATTTGCTTGGCTAAGAGCCACAAACCTCACCCAGGATACACAAACCAGGGCATTGGATTTCCCATTGGAGGAAAACTCCCTCTTCGGGGAAAAGACAGAGGCTTATATGAAAAAGGTGGATGAATACAAGGCCATCTACAGAAGCAGTTCTGCAAAAGACAACGCTTCCCCAGCCACCAGACCCTATGGAAGGGGAGGCGGGGCAGATCCTTTCAAAGCAGGCCTTTTTCCAGGCCACGGCTACGCCTCAGTACCAGCAGTACCCACAACAGGAATACTTCAGAGGCAGGGGTAGAAGGGGTTCCAGGCATGGTTCCCAATCCCAAGTTCAGCCTCAAGCAAAGCAGGCACCCTGACAATTCTGTACAGGCCGCCTCTCTACTACCTGTAGGAGGCAGACTGGCTCACTCTTTTCATGCTTGGAAAAACATCACCACAGACAAGTGGGTCCTGGAAGTAGTGAGCCAGGGATTGTCTCTAATCTTCAAATCCCTCCCACCTTTAAGAATCTGAGTTTTCAAACCATCTTCAAATGCAAAAAGCAAATTCCTGGAAACAGAGGTTCAAAAACTGCTTCTGTCACAAGCAGTGGAACCAGTACCAATCCATTTAAAGGTAAAGGGATTTTACTCAAGATACTTCCTTACCACAAAGAAAATTGGGGAGTGGCGGCCCATCTTAGACCTCAGGGTCTTAAACAGATACCTGACAAAACCAAAGTTCAAAATGGTAACACTGGCACTAATTTTGCCAACACTCCAAGAAGGAGACTGGTTGGCGTCATTGGACCTAAAAGATACCTATTTCCACATCCCTGTAAGGGAGTCTCGCAGAAAATACCTCAGGTTCAGACTCCCTTCAGGTCACTATCAGTTCTAGGAACACGGACATGTTGTTCATCCGCACTCTCTGGCATGTCCCTTTCCCCTTTGAATCTGTCTGGAAAGTCTTCACACTAGCTCCTCCCATCCACCCGGGTGGTAAATACCTCGGCTCTGCCCCATGATGCCAGATCTTCCTTTTCGCTGGAAGATTCTGGTTCCCTCATGCTACTTCTGCAGTTCGTAGGCCCTGGATTCTCAACGACTATTTTCACTGCAATCGCTTTCTTTAAAACTCATTAGAGTTTATGATACTGATCTGAGTGCATCGGACATGGAGGACAAGTCATCCCCCGGATTTCGCCGGTGTCCCTGCGAACAGAAAATGTTGCATACCGATCCCCACCTCTCGTGTGTCTACTGCTTGGGTGTCGTACATGACACCACCTCTTGCACCATCTGTCTGGCCTTCCATCCCAAGGTCCTGGATGACTGCAAGGCGTGCCTAAAATTGGGGAGACCAGAGCTTCGCAATCCACTAGTGAAATTGAAGGTTGCAAGGTGGGCAGTTTCTGTGGCTGCGGGATCTGCTGAGCAGCTTGACCAGATGGCGGCGTTCGAAGAGGAAGCTGCTCAAGCTTTGGCCAGCCTAAGTTTTTTCGTGCCTCTTAACCTTGGCTCTACCTTCACTGGGTCCTTTTGGGAGCTGTGCCAGTCTCTCCCCACTAGGAGTGAGGCGCCCTCAGGCTCACATTCCTCCAGCACTAGGAAAAGGGACAAGGAGCCTAAGTTTTCTTCATCCCGAAGAAGACGTTCCTGGGACCGAGAGAGGTCCAATTCTCAGGAACTTGTGGTCTCCACCTCTGTCAAGATCGCTTCCTTGTCCACTGGCTTCTTGGACCTTCCATCAGGCCAGGGCACCGAAGCTGAGGAAACAGCTGAACCGGCTGAGATTTCTCTCAACCCAATCGAGCTTTTGTCGCCGGCTTCAGTTACCGACTCCTTGGAAAGGACACCTATCCTTTCCTTCCCTGATGAGGAGACCCAGCCCAAGGGAAAGGTGACAGAACCTCTGTTTTCCCCGACTCCTTCCGATCGAACGAGCCGACCCCATCGGTCTTGATCAAGGACCAGGACCCCTTCGGTCGAAAAACCGAAGAAAGGTCAGAAGCACTCCAGGAAGAGGCGTCGCCACCGATCCTCATCCTCCTCGTGGCAACAACTGATTCTGACCAGTCAGAAGCCGTCTCTGCCGGCCACACCAGCCATTACTTGGTCCCAGCCTCTTAGGCCGACGCCGACCCCTCCGGAACTGAAGATTTTGGTTCCTCCACCTGTAGGGCTGGCATGCATACCAGCTCGGCCTGTTTCGGTCTCCCCACCGATTTTGGTGGAACCACCACCTAAGCAGCCTCAGGGAGGGGCTCCCTCGAAAGAGGATTGGACAGACACCGGCCTCCCCCGTCGTCTGTCCATTACTGTTGTCCCCGATTTCCCTCGGTGTATCAAGGGAGACATAGGTGGGAGACCTTTATATCCCAACTCTTCGGACTCCGATGCCACCGGTCTGCACTCGAATCCGGGGGATGACGAGTCATCAGTGGCGGGCTTGGAGGAAGGTCCTTCCTCTTTTCAGGGCATCCTCCGCCTGATTTCCGAATCGACCGGAATGCCCTTGGTGGCTGTCCAAAAGAAGGCGGAATACCTCCTCACGGATATCCTCAAGAGGGGGGGATAGGTGACAGGGCGAAATAACCTATCAGCCCACTTTTCCAGCTGCAGGTTATACAGTTCCAACCCTAGAGGCTGCTGTCTCACATCTCGCATCGGATAAACTCACTGTGCTTTTCTTCCTATTCACAACGTTGCTGGCCAAAAGGCTCACTCTCCTTGCTCTTCAACCCCCGTGGCTCCTCTGCTCCATGACCCCACCACCTACCCTATTCCTTTATCTATCTCAGACAATTGCTGGCACAGACACCCCAACGCCACACGCCAATGCCCATTTGTCCTAACTTACCTTTTCTCGCATACACCCTCGTTCACACCCTCACTGCAAATGAGGAAACACTGTACCACTGCTCTTCCCCAACCCACACCCCAGCCCCCCTCCACCCACGAAAACAAGATGTTGGCACCCCCCATTGCTACCTCCCTTCTTCCCGGCGTCATCTCTAGTCTACCAGTACCCACCCACAACAAAAAAATAAAACAAGTCACCCTATCATTCTCAGCATGCGTCTCTTAAGCTCTGCAGGCTCTCTGTACTGCGACACACATTACTCCTACTCCTATCTGGAAATATTCACCCCAACCCTGGACCCCCCTCCTCAAAAATCTCCCCAAACAAACCGCAGGGAAGACTACTGCTAGCATCACTTAATATTTGTAGCCTTCCCAAAAACACACACTACTACAAGGTTGATTGCCCAACATGCCCCTGACATCCTAGCCCTCTCTGAAACCTGGCTATCCAAAAAAATCCCCAATGATGCAGTCTCCCTAAGTAACTATAACATCTATAGGACAGATAGATCAGGTAAGCGAGGTGGAGACTGCGCAATATTTGTTAAATCAACACTCTGCGCCATCATCGTTGACACCCTCGCCCCCTGAACATGGGGCCCAGACTCTCACTGTCAAAATTAGTCTGGGCTCTAAAACAATCAACATCATCTCAGCCTACATCCCCCCGAGAAACCAGAAACTTGCATATGAATCCATCCTTCACGCTATCTCCCACCTCCCTAATACTAATGAAACCATATTAATGGGTGACTTCAACATCAATTGGTTATCCCCATCCTCCTCCGTCTTCAAAGACGCTGCCCAGGCTATGGACCTCGCCCAAATAATTACCTCTCCAACAAGGTGCGACACAAGAACCGGGACATCCACACTATTAGACCTCATTTTTACCAACAGGTCATGAAATATCATCCAGACCTTAGTGCTCCCTGACTCTATCAGCGACCACTCCCCGGTTATCTGCTGGTGGTCAGGAAAACTGCCCCCAGCACCTCCGAAAACCACATGGCACCGAAAGCTCAAAAGAGGAGGCATTAATCACCTCAAAGAATACCTTGCCAAAAGCAACTGGCTACCATTATATAATGCACAGTCGGTGGATACCGCTCTCACCCACTTATAGCTACTTTTAACAAAGCCTGTGATATATTTGCTCCCCTCACTAGGCAGGTAGTGAAACCAGGTCTACACCCTGGATCACACCCTCCTCCTAAACCTTATGCAACACAGGCCAACCTTTGGCACAGGGCATAGACTCCCAGTGCACCCAGGACAGACAGCTATAGGGAGGTGCTAACAATGCACCTGGGCCATGATCGGGCTAAGGCTGATTACTACCAGCACACCTCTCCTCCTGGGGAGACGGGAAAAATTCTGGAGCAACATACAAGAAATCAGTGGCAAATCATGTTCCCCAACCCCTACCCAACTCAGTTTGAACGGGGACGTAACCCAAGATCTTACTATAATCGCTGAAGCCCTCAACAAATCCTTGTCAGACCTCTCACATATCCTCCCGCCTAATTTCTTCCACCCTCCCAAAGCCTCCCCTACTTCTCTTATGGCGAGTACAGTCCTCCCTCCCCCTTTCCGGCTCCGTACCATTCCCTGCACCCTGGCCAAACGCTATATCTCCAAAGCTATCGCTAACACTCGCTACAGCAATGACTCCCTGGACCTAAAACTCATTAGGCTTACCCTCAATGTCACACTACCCCATCTCACAAAAATTCTAAACCTTTCACTTTGCCTCGGCCAGTTTCCCTCTACCTGGAAAAAAACCTCGATCACTCCTATCTTAAAGAACGGTGACCCCACCCACCCTGGTAATTATAGGCCAATCTCAATACTCCCTCCTCTCTCCAAAGCTCTGGAAAAATAGTCTCAGACCAGCTAACAGAGCATCTAACGAAACACAACCTACTTAGTAAGGGACAGCATGGGTTCACAGCTGGTCACAGCACCATCACGGCTCTCGCTGAACTCACAACGTTCATCCATGAGGCACTTGACCAAGGGTCAATTGCAGGGGCCATCTATGTAGACTTAACTAAGGCTTTCGACACGGTCAGTCACGATCTACTCCTTCAAGTCCTGCCGCAACTAAATGTGGTCCCCGAGGCCTCAGCCTGGTTCAAGGACTACCTCTCAGGACGCTCACAGCAAGTAAGAATAAACTCCACCATCTCCACCCCCAAACCTGTTCGCTCTGGGGTTCCACAGGGGTCAATTTTGGGCCCGCTGCTCTTCACTCTCTTCCTAATTCACTCCCAAAGCATGCAGCGGTCATCTCACTCTATGCTGATGATGCGGTTTTCTACTGGCAACACCCCCAACCGAACACCCTCCAGCTCACCCTCCAGGGGTTCTTCAGGGAACTGGAGAATTGGTTCGCTGATCACCACCTGATCATTAACTATTCCAAAACCAAGTCCATGACCTTTGCTCATCGCCAAAGCCCTCACAGTCAGATGGCACTTCATATTTCCAACTCGGATGGTTCCCAACTGGAACAAGTCACTCACTTCAAATACCTGGGTGTCACCTTAGATACCTCCCTCTCCTACCACAGACATGTTCGCCTCCTCTTGTCAGCGGTCAATGCTAGAGTTGGTACCCTCTACAGGATCAAAAACAGCCTGCCTGCCCAAGCCATGCAGGTAGCTGTGACCTCCTCCATCCTCTCCCTTATCGATTACGAGATTGTTATCTACGGCACCACTGATAACACCACCCTAAGCAGCATAATCACTGCGCTTAATAAAGCCTGTCGTCTTGTCTCTGGATGTGAGAGACTTACCCACACCTGCGATCTGTACAAGCTGACTGGCTGGCTTAATTTCCATCAAAGACTCAAATACCACGCCTGCATTCTAGCAAAAAAGATCCACCTCCAGCTTACGCCAACCGGTCTACTCCCCATCATCAGACCGGCCCCTCTCAGGCATATTACCAGACTCTCGACTACCGCTTCTTTTGTGGTTTCCCTACGTCGAACATCCCTTGGGCAGAGATCCCTCAGCTACCGCGCCCCCAAATGGCTTAACCCTCTTCCCCCTTCTCTCTCCCGGTCTCACAGCATCCAACTCTTCAAAACAGGCCTTAGAACCCACCTATTGGAAATCACTAAATGTGAATGCTAATTCGGCCTGACCTCCCTCCCCCCCTTGTACTCACACTGGGGCCCCCTAGACCCGACGAATCACCCTCCTCATAAGCTCAGTCTAGTGGTCACATGTATGCCTCCTAATTGCTCTAACCAGATAAATAAGTCTCTCTGCTATCAAGCCAGTAAAGTAATCTATAAATAATGTTTGTGTATATAAAATTGGTTCCTTTTGTCATATACGCTCCACCCGCTGATACCACCGTGGAGCCATTGTATAAAAAATTTTTGAACTAAAATCTGTATATAATTCCTTGTTCCATCTGTCTTCCCTGTTATTGTTCTTCCTCCACCCTCTGTAACTGACTTTGCAAAAGAGTGTGTGACTCAAAGATTTGTAATTCCGAATATGCAGTAAATAAGTAAATAAAATACCCTGACGGACGCCTTTCCAGTGGCCGAAGCCATTGTTGTCCCAGCCCTTGAGCTATGGCAACGCCCTGCCTCCTGCCTGGCTCCATCTGCCTGCATGGCCCGCAAGTGTACGGTACCCATGGGGTCCCTGGCAGGTTTCACAGAGCATCCCTCAGCCGAGAGCCTTGTGACTGCTTTTGTGTTTAGATGCACGGGTAGCTCAACTGACACTGACTGCCCTCCGTACAAGGAGTACAAGAATATGGACCATTTTGCCCAGAAGATTTATGCAGCCTCATCCTTGAGCCTTAGTCAAGGCAGCTCGGCTGTGATCATGGCACACTTCTCTCATGCCCTCTTGGGGTCACTAGATGAAGTTCTCCCTCATCTCCCAGCAGACATGCTGACCACGGTGAAGCAAGTCCCTGACCAGGGCGATGCTGTTGCGAAACAGCAGCTCCAGATGGCCCTGGACGTTGGAGATTCCTGTGCCCGCTCCTTAGCAGCCGCAGTGGCCACTCACCGCAGGGCCTGGCTGAGGTTATCCTCCTCTCTGGTAGATTCTCAGCACAAGTTAGCTGACGTGCCCTTCCTTGGCACCGACCTTTTCAGTCCAGGAGTGGCAGGTCACCTCCAGTGAATAGAGCAGTGCAATGCCACCTTGGATGCTACCTCTACAAAGGGCTCTTCGGGCAAGAACCAGCAGAAGCGCAAGAAGAAGCCCTTTCGACACTCTTCCCCTGCAGTTAGGCAGCCCTCCTATCAAGGAGACCAGCAGCAAAAGCAGACTCAAGCTTGGTGCCCCAGGCCCAAGCAGGGTCCTCAACAGCACCATAAAGGAGGCTGAGGTGCCGGTCCAGGAGCCTCCTCCTCCTCCTCCTCTAAGCCTGCTCAGTGACGGGTCAAGGGTTGCCACCTCTACACCCGTCATGCCAGCTCTGGGTCCTCCCTTGGGGGGGGCCGGCTCAGTCACTTTCTTTCCACCTGGTCCGGTATCACTTCGGACAGGTGGGTTCTGGAAGTGGTTGGCCTGGGACTGCCTCTAGAATTTGAACAGTACCCTCCCAGCCGAGTCCGTGCCCCCCGGGAGGAAAGGATCTCAGCTCACACTCAGTTGGCCCTTCGGGACGACATTGCTCAGCTCCTCCGCAAGGAGGTGGTAGCTTCAGTGCCAGATCCTCCTACAGATCCAGGCTTCGTGTCCAGGTACTTCCTGGTGCATAAGCGGATGGGGGGTTGGCGCCCCATCCTAGATCTCCATGACCTGAATCAATACCTCAGGTCTCGCACCTTCCGGATGGTAACTCTGAACCAGATCATACCATCTCTGGAGCGAAACATGTGGTTCTATTTACTGGATCTACAGGATGCGTTCTTTCATGTCCCAATCCGTCCGTCCCACCAGCGGTTCCTCTGCTTCAGGGTTGAGGGGACCCTCTATAAGTTCTGAGCCATGCCGTTCGGCCTGTCGTCGGCCCCTTGGGTCTTCACCAAGTGCATTGCAGTGGTGGCAGCCCATCTTCAGTGTCGAGGAGTTCGGATATACCCATATCTCGATGACTGGCTCCTGGCAGGTTCTTCCCTTCAGGAGGTGGAGAGGTCCAGGGATCTGGCCCTCCAGACTTGCTCCCAACTTGGCCAAGTCAGAACTCTTGCCCTCTCAGGTGATGGGCTTTATCGGGGCAGAGCTTGACTCTCATCAAGCCAGAGCTTGGCTCCTGGTGGACAGGGCAGAGGTTCTCTCCTCCTTTGCCCAGTCATTTCTGGTTGGGCACTTGTGCCCTGCCTGGGACATTCTGCGCCTTCTGGGCTGCACGGTGGCGTGTACATCGGTGGTCCGTTGGGCCCTGTGGCACATGCGCCCCCTCCAATGGGAGCTGGCTGCCCAGTAGACTCAGCAATATGGTCTCTTTGACCAGCTGATCACTGTAACCCAGAAGATGTGGGACGCTCTCCAATGGTGGACCGTCGCAGACCGATTGCAGGAAGGAATCCCGTTTGTCCATCCCGAGCCGACGGTTGTCCTGACGACTGATGCCTCTCTCTTGGACTGGGGAGCCCACATGGGGGACAACAGGGCCCATGGGTTCTGGACCCCCGAGGAGTCACGATACTACATCAGCCTGTTGGAGCTCAGAGCAGTCAGACTGGCCCTGTCAGCTTTTGCTCCTCGGCTCCGAGGTCAAGTGGTTCAAGTCCAGACAGACAATACCACGACCATGTACTACCTTAACAAACAGGGCGACATGCACTCCCATCTGCTATGCAAGGAGGTGCTTTGAATCTGGATCCTCATTAGCCGGTTGGAGGTGGATCTCCTTGCCATCCATATGGCTGGAGTCTCGAACCAACTGGCTGATGCTCTCAGCCGTATAGGCCAGACATCTCACGAGTGGTCTCTCCATCCAGAGGTAGCTCACAATCTGTTCTCCCATTGGGGCAAACCGTTGGTGGACCTGTTTGCCTCCAGGGAGAACACCAAGCTGAGACTGTACCATGCCCGCCTCCCTCAGCAGGGCTCACTGTAGGGGGATGCCTTCTCGAGGCCGTGGACCCCAGGCCTCCTCTGTGCCTTCACTCCATTTCTCTTGATCCACAAAGCGCTACTCAAGGTGAGGAGGGACAAGGCGAAGGTGATTCTGGTAGCCCCAGATTGGCCCCGCCAGTTCTGGTATCCAGATCTCCTCAGTCTCAGCTGCAGGGCCCCGGAGTGGCTTTGTACACACCTGGACCTGATATAATTGAACCAGGGGAAGGCATTCCATCCAGACCTTCAATCCCTGCACCTCACAGCCTGGTACCTGAGCGGCTAGAGTTCCAGGCTTTGGGTCTTTCTGAGGATGTCTACACTGTGGTGGAGGCATCTCATAAGAAATCGACCAGGAAATGTTATGCCTTCAAATGGAAAAGGTTTTCCATTTGGTGTCAGGGTAAGAGTCTGGACCCCTTATCCTGCACTGTGGCTAACATTTTAGACTACCTTTGGTCTCTCTCCAAAGGGGGTCTACAGTCATCGACCCTTAGGGTGCACTTGACAGCCATTTCTCAGCCGACATTGGCACAGGAGACAGTGGTTCGGCGCTTTTTCAAAGGCCTGGATCACATATCCCCTCCGGTGCGTGAACCTCCACCTCCGTGGGATCTCTTGGTGGTTTTGGCAAAGCTCATGGGCAAGCCATTCAAACCCATGCACAAGTGTGAGCTCTCACACTTGTCATGGAAGACGGCCTTCCTGGTGGCTATCACGTCAGCCAGAAGGACAGGGAACTCCAGGCACTTTCAGTGGACTCCCCTTATCTGGTCTTTCACAGGGACAGAGTTGTCCTGCGCCCTCACCCGAAATTTCTTCCAAAGGTGGTGTCAGAGTTTCACCTTGACTAGGTGTTGACTCTTCCGGTATACTACCCTAACTACACCTCGGATGCTGAGTACAGGCTCCATACTCTGGATCTGAGACGTGCTCTCTCCTATTATAAGGAGAGGACGGCGGAAACTCGGGGAGAGGTTCGCCAGCTGTTTGTTACCTACGCTGAAGCCACTTCTGGCAGATCTGCAGCTAAACGGACCATTGCGAGATGGATTACTTCATACATAGGTCTGTGCTATGAGTTGGCGGGCAAGGAGTCTCCCAGAGGGATAAGAGCTCACTCTATCCGCCATACTGCTGCATCAGTTGCTGCTTCCAGGGACATCCCTATCCAGGAGATCTGTTGGGCTGCTACCTGGAAGTCAGCAAACACCTTCATTACCCACTACCACATCGACCTTTAGTCATGCCGGGATGCTGGTTTTGGGGCCTCGTTTCTCCAGTCTCTGTTTCCTAAATAGGGGATGTGTGCCTTGCCTCTCTCCTCCCAGAGAACTGCTTGGAGTCTGCCAGAGAGTGTGGATGAACAACATATCCACGCTCCTAGAAGAACAGGTTACTCACCTGTAACAGTGGTTCTAGGAGTGGTATATGTTGTTCATCCACATGCATCCACCCGATCTCCCCGGCTTTAGGCGCACCACCTTGCTTCCAGCGGGGTAAGATCTGGCGTCTTGGGGTGGAGCCGAGGTATTTACCACCCGGGTTGGTGGGAGGAGCCAGCTTGAAGACTTTCTGGCCAGATTTAAAGGGGAAAGGGACATGCCAGAGAGTGTGGATGAACGACATATACCACTCCTGGAACTACTGTTACAGGTGAGTAACCTGTTCTTCTCAACCCTGCCATTCGGTCTCACTTCAGCACCTAGGGTGTTCACAGAGTGTCTGGCAGTGGTAGTGGCACACCTTGGAAAGTAAAGTTTCACAGTCTTCCAGTACCTAGTCGACTGGCTGGTGGTGGGAAAATCACCCCAGCACTTCAGGGAGAAGCCGCAACTTACCAAAGAGCACTTGGAGTGTCTAGGATTCCTGATTAACCTAAAAAGGAGGTTGGTCCTTCAGCCTGCTCAGGTATTGCAGTTCATAGGAGCCAAGTTAAATACCCTGCAGGGCAGGGCATACCTGCCTCTGGACAGGGCAAAGAACATCCTGCAGATAGCAGGTTCATTCAGCCTGAACAAACCAAAAACTGCAAGACAGATTCTTCAGCTGCTGGGCCACATGGCAACTGCCACTGGCACAGTGCTGGGATCCAGATTCCAAATCAATCAATCAATCACTTTATTTAACCAGGCATAAATACCGTTGAGCAAGCTCATTTTTGAGGTGGTTGAGGGACATCCAGTTTCACCTCAGGGCTTACTGGTGCCAAAGAAGAGACCCTCTTTCAAAATTGATTCCAGTAGCAGGAACTCTTGTTACAGGCCCTCTAATGGTGGTAAGAGGAAACCAATCTGAGAGAAGGGGTTTCTTTTCAACAAGAGTCCCCATTAGTAGTTCTCACAATGGATGCATCACTGTTGGGGTGGGGTGCCCACCTGGGAGATCACACCACCCAAGGCACATGGTCAAGTGCAGAGTCACTCCTGTACATAAACCTGCTGGAGCTCAGATCAGTATTGTTGGCACTAAATGTTTTCACGCCACTGCTAAAGGGAAAGGTGGTACAGATCAGAACAGACAATACCACCACTATGTACTGCATAAACAAGCAGGGAGGGACAAGGTCAAACCCTCTCTGCACAGAAACCATGAAAATATGGTGTCTGGCATACTCCTTGGGAGTTTCCCTACAGGTCATTTATCTGCCTGGCAAGGACAATACCTTGGCAGACACCTTGAGTCGGATTAACCAGACCCATCACAAATGGACTCTGAATAGGCAAGTGGTGGAAATGATTTTCAGGAGGTGGGGCACTCCAGAGGTAGACTTGTTCGTATCCGACCAGAACCACCTCCTTCCAAAATACTGTTGCAGACCACCAGAGAGGGGAGCACTCCCCCTGGATGCTCGAATTCTGGATTGGTCAGGGAAACATCTGTATGCTTTTCCTCCCTTCCTCTTGGTGTACAGGGTTTTGCTCAAACTCGGGTCCCAGTCAGCATCCATGATCTTGATAGCTCCAGATTGACCCAGGCAGCCTTGGTACCCTGTACTGCTCTCCATGTCTGTGGCCAAGCCGATACACTTTCCCAGGAGACACAATCTGTTAACCTCCAATCAGAGGTGGTTTCTGTACACAAATCTCAGATACCTCAGGCTCAAGACTTGGCCCTTGCGGACCTAGAATATGCAGGCCTAAACGTTTCTGAAAGTGTCTTGGACATTTTGAGGGGCTACAGGAAGCCCTCCACTAAGAAAACCTATGCTGCTAAATGGAAAAGGTTTTCTGTGTGGTGTTCCACCCAGAATATTGTGCCGACACAGACTGGGGTACCAGTCATGCTGGATTATCTTACTTATTTGCATTCTTTGGGCCTTCAGCCCAGTACCCTGAAAGTACATTTGGCTGCAGCATCTGCTTACATTTCAGCCAGGCAAAGGATTTCTCTTGCCTCAGACCCTATCTTTAAGAGGTTCTTTAAGGGCCTTTCTCATTTGCACCCCCTTCACAGGGAGCCAGTGCTGACGTGGGACCTCATTGTATGTATAGCCAAACTCATGAGGGCTCCTTTTGAGCCTTTCTCTTCAGCTCATCTAAAATATGTCACATGGAAAACAGTTTTCCTAGTAGAAATGACTTCTGCTGGAAGAATCAGTGAACTCCAGGCTCTCTTCATAGACCAGGACTATACTTCCTTCCTCAAGGACAAAGTGGTCCTGAGAACAAACAGGAAATTTCTCCCTAAAGTGGTTTCTGATTTCCACTTGAACCAAACTATTACCATACCTGTCTTTTTTACTGAGCACTCTACTTCTGGTGAAAGGAGGCTCCATAGTCTGGATGTTAAGAGAGCTCTTAGTTGCTACATGACAGCCACTAAGGACCATAGGCAGGACAGAAAACAGCTGTTCCTGACTTATGGGGATGTGGGAAAGGGTAACCCACCCAGCATGTGAAAGGTCCATTTCTCGCTGGGTAGTACAGTGCATCTAGTTTTGTTATTCTAAGGTGGGAAGGGAACCCCCAACAGGATTGAGGGCCCATTCCACAAGGGGCACAGCTGCTACTATAGCAGCTGCCAGGGATGTCCCTTTAGTGGACATCTGTAAAGCAGCTACCTGGAAAACAGTGCACACCTTTACAAAGCATTACAGTTTGGACATCCTGTCCAGAAGTGATGCCAGGTTTGGCACAGCAGTCCTGCAGAGTCTGTTTCCAAAGTAGGTTCTGTGCCCACCTCCAAAGGTACTGTTTCTTAGTCTGCAGTAGTTATGAATACCTGAGTATTACTGGAGTTAAAAGAAAAAAATACTTACCATAGTAATCTTGTTTCTTCCCAGTGATACTTGGGTATTCAGAACTTCCCACCCTGCTTCCCCTTCAAGAACCAGTAGCCTCTTGATTCCTGAGAATGTTTTTGTGACCTACTTTGTAGGTGCCGCTATCAGGCACTATTGTTTGTGATTTGGGTTCATTTTGTTGTTTTCCCCCTTCAGGTGGTTTCTGACATTCAAGGGTATTGTTACATTTTATGACCTCCAGTTCTGTTTTTTTTCCCCCTCTTGGGGGCATTTGGGTGTTATTCCATTATTATTATATTTCTGATTACTAGGGTTTTTATATATAAATGTTTAGGTTTTTTTTTTGGCCTGTCTTTCCAGGCTCCAAGGAAATCTGAGGGTTTAGAACCTAGGCAGTTAGTTCAAGGCAGCATTTGAAAATATCACGTGCAAAGATTCTATCAATTGCATACCATTCCAAATTCTCTCCGGGCAGTTCAGTCTTAAAGGGACGCTGCAGAAGTTCTAAATACCTGAATATCACTGGGAAGAAAAAAGATTACTATGGTAAGTGATTTTTTCTTTCTTTTGGAGCTCAGAGAAATCTTTCAAGCTCAAAGCATTTGCTCCTGTCATAAAAGGACAGACTTACAGAGTCGAACAGACACTGCTGCAGTGGTTTCACACACAAGCAGAGTGGACCAGATCAGCAATACTCTGTTCGCAGGCGGTATAAATTTGGTCTCTCGCTTTCTACCTGGGAGACAGCCTTTCAGCGATTCACCTGCCACGCAAACACAATGCTCTGGCAGATGCTCTAGTCGCATCAGTCAAGGCCAGAGTTAATGGACTCTGAACAAACAAGTACTAGCCACAGTGTTCAGGTGGTTGGGCACCCAGAAGTGAATCTGTTTGCCTCTCCCCTCAGCTTTCAGTTTCCTCAGTTCTGTTGCAGGCTCCAGTCCTGGGATTGCCTCCTCTGGACGCCTTGATCCTGGTCTGGTCAGGGAGGTTCTTATTTACAATCCCTCCTTTTCCCCTGATTCTCAGGGTATTTCTGAAACTCGTCCAACAGCCTGCATCGATGATCCTGGTGGCTCCAGATTGGCCCAAGCAAGCCTAGTACCCTCTCCTTCTCTCAATGTCCTGCAGCAGTCCATTTGCCTGCCTCCAACTCACTCGCTGCTGACCCTTCCTCAGACAGGAGTGCAGTATCCAGGCATTCACTGCCTTCACCTCAAGGCCTGGTTCTGGAACAGTTAGAGTCTGCAACCTCACAGAACTCTTAACAGGTCATTAGGATACTGAGGGTGGTTAAAAAATCGAACACTCAGAAGACTTATTTATTTATTTTGTTTATTTAATTTTGTTGGCCCAGTAAGCCCACTGGGTCTAGAAGTCCCTTTTCAGGAGCGACCGGGATACAGATGGTAGGCAACTGAAACTGAGCCAGATTAAGCTGTTGGTGGTGTTTTTGGTGAATGAGGGAAATTTGGCCAGGACATCGGGGACATTCCCCTACTCTTTTTTGATAAGTGCCATGGGATCTTTAGCATCCTCCTGAACTACCACCAATACAGGTAGATGGGACCTCGGTTTAATGTCTCATCCGAAAGACGGTACCTCAGAAGTGCAGCACCCTCCTCATGCTGCACTACAGTGTCAGTATTGGGATATTAACCCAAGTGCCAGATGTGGGAACTGAACCCACAGCCCTCTGATCTCCCGGCCTCAGAGACGAGTGTGCTACCTACTGAGCCACTGACACTACAACTACTGAGCCACTGACACACTTATGCAGCCAAATGTAAAAGGTTTTCCCTCTGGTGCAAAAGCAAAAAGGTTGAATCCCGTTCAGTTTCAGGCCCTCAGCTGCTAGATTGCCTGGTACTCTTATAGGTGTCAGGTTTGAAACATCTTCCCTCAAGCTACATCTGGCAGCAATTTCGGCCTACCTTTTGGTGGGAGAGAAAAATCTTTTTTTTTCCCCCACACCATATTTAAACAGTTTTTTAAAGGCCTCTTGCACCTCCAGCCTCCAATCTGGGAGCCTGTTCCTCCTTGGAGCCCGAATCTTTGCATAGACAGGCTTATGAAACCACCCTTCAAGCCTATGTCAATGGCCCACATCAAGTTTGTAACTTGGAAGACAGGCTTCCTGGTAGTCATTACCTCTGCTTGGAGGTTTTCAGAGCTACAGGCCCTGTGCACTGAGCAAAGTTACATCTTCCCTCACAACAATAAAACTGGGCTCAGGACAAATAGGACATTTCTGCAAAGGCAGTTTCAAAGTTCCACTTGGACCAGTCCATTACTCTGCCTATCTTCTCTACTGAGAAATCCACTCCTGGCGAGCAAAAGCTCCACAGCTTGGATGTCAAAAGAGCCATCTTCTACTACCTAGAGCATACTAGATAGTCCAGAGGCTCTCCCTCTCAGTTGTTCCCCAGCTATGGGTATGTAGGCAGGGGGAGACCAGACACAAAGAGAACTATTTCCTGTGGTAGGTCTCTTGTATTAGATTCTGCTATGAAAAAAATGGTCACCAACCTCCAGTGGGGCTCAGGGCCCAGTACACCAAGGACACTGCAGCCTCGCTTGCAGCAGCAAGGGACATTCCACAACTGGATGTCTGCAAAGCAGTCACCTGGAAATCTGTACACATCTTTGTGAACCACTACAGTTTGGATGCGCAGACCAGATCTGATGCCATATTTGGCAGGGTGGTTCTGTGGAGCCTCTTTTCTAAGTGGGTTCTCTGCCCACCTCACACTTGGTACTGCTCGGTAGTCTGCTAAAGTTACTGATGCTAAAGGACTCCTGGGTTAAGAAGAAAAATTACTCACTGCAGTAATCTTTCTTCTAAGGGGTCCTTTAGCATCAGTAAGCTCCCACCCTTCCTCCCCAGGGCTCTTTATCACTTCTCTTACCAAATTTGGAGTTTTTAATTGCTGAGTTTTTTACTTGTGTTGTTGTTTCTGTTTCCATTTTTGTGGACATTTGCATGTTTTTTGAATCCTGTTGATTCTTTTTCGGGGCATATGCCCTAGTTTTTCCTTCGAAAAAATTCTGAAGCATTCAGCAGCTCTCACTCAGCTCACTCTCCTTCCTGTTTTCTGATTGGCTATGGCCCTAAACTTTATTTAAATTTCTCTTAAAGGCACACATCCAGAGCAGTTGCAGCTAGCCAGCTAACTGCTAAAGTTACTACTAAGTTACTAAAAATAGCCTACCACGTACTAGCAATACCCGTCACCCACCTTTTTAACTTATCCCTGTCTCAGGGCACCTTACCACCTATATGGAAGACAGCACATGTCATACCACTGTTCAAATCAGGTGACCGTGGCGATCTCAATAACTACAGGCCAATTTCCCTCCTTCCGGTCCTGTCCAAGCTCCTAGAAAAATTGTAAATGCACAGCTGAGGACTCACCTTGAGTCTAGGAACTGCTAAATCCTATGCAGTCCGGATTCAGAGCTAAACATAGCACTATCTCAGCCCTCGCCAAAGTTACTAATGACTGGCAGCGTAATCTTGAAGCAAAAACTTTATTTGTGCTGTTTTCCTTGATCTTAGCAAGGCTTTCGACACCGTCGACCATAGTCTGCTCCTCTCCGCCCTTCAAACCATAGGTGTGGACCCCTCCTCTCTGCGTTGGTTCACTGACTATCTTACAGGGCGCCTTCAACAAGTTAAAGCCGAAGGAGGCCTGTCTCCCTTAAAAACTCTGCAAAGAGGGGTACCTCAAGGTTCAATATTAGGGCCCTTACTTTTTGCAATCTACATTAATAACATCGACTACTGTATAAAAGAAGCCAACATCCATCTGTTTGCAGATGATACAGTTCTCTCGTGAGTGGCAACACCTGAAGCTGCCTGCAATGACCTCAGTCAATTCAACCTTTTGCAAAGCCAACTCCTCCAAAAAGCTACTCATTAATGCCAAAAAACTAAAGCGATGGTCCTCTCCCTTTATCCATACAGCTAACCCTGTGTCCAGTGGGACAGTTCTCCAAATTACCACAGTTCTAGGTGAAAAACTAGAATTTGTTACAAAATTCAAGTATCTAGGAGTTTGGATAGACCAAAGACTCTCCTTCATTGAACATATTGAGGACTTGCTAAAACGACTTTGGCAAAGGCTTGGACTGTTTTTTAGAATCAGCCAATTTCTCACCAGAGATGCCAAGAAACAACTGGTCCAATCCATTTTCCTATCATTGGTTGATTACGCTGACTTCCTCTACAGCCAATGCCCCAACTTTTACATGGCTAAACTGGACACACTCTACCATCGAGCACTGAGGTTTTATAGGGACTCCCTTCGACACACATCACTGCACCCTATATGCGGCAGTGGGATGAACATCACTAAAGTTCAGGCGCCACAAGCGCGCTCTCTGGACCTATAGAGCCATCTCTAATAAAGCTGCCTTACTATATCTCCTGCTGTCTTCTGGTATAATTGGGAAATCGCGTTGAAGTTACTCAGCTATTACGCTTAAAGTACCCAAGCAAAATCCGCTTGACAGGGCAGCCATAAGCTTGTACCTACCTTATGGAGCGATCTACAAAAACCCTCAAATTAAGCACTCTAATCGGTATAAATGCTTTCAAGATGCTTTATTTCCATTACAATCAGAGAAGTATGTAACTGCTTCACCTCTCAGACCAATGCGGTGTCTGCACTGGTATATAGCCACGCCTAGACCCAATTTTAAGTACTGACCCCCCAGCTTGCTCCTCACCAGCCTAATTGTTCTTTCTCTTATCCCCTGTCTTATCAACACTAGGCCCATCCATCCCTTATTCTTCCTTTCCCAACCTCGGATAGGAGCTCACTACCCTGGTTGTGACATCCCTACATGCCCGTGCTATAACATTCAATCCTGGGGCTCACACATACTCCTTTTCTCCATCCACCTTCTCTACATCCAGCTTTACCAACTCCTTTCTGTGCACCGTGCCCTCCTAGCCTTTCTCCCCCTACTTGCCTCCCTCTCTTCCCCCTACCTTCACCTCTACCTGGTGTATATTTTTATTTTTATTTTTTTCTTCCGTTACTTCCTCCTGCAACCTTAGATAACCTGCTTTATCTTCCTATAGACACTTCTATGTATGTAAATACCATGTAATCTGTACAATATCTGTATAATTCTATGTACATATGAACTTCTTTTTCTTCCTCTCTGTAAAGAGTATTATCTGTATTACCTTGTAAATACCTGTGTTGACCTGTATATACAATTGTTCATGCTCCACCCAGGTCCATCTTGCAAATGAGCTTCTGCTCAACGATGAACGCCTGGTTAAATAAAGACTTGATTGATTGATTGATTACTGATGCTAAAGGACCCCTTGGAAGAAAAAAGATTACTGTGGAGAGTACTTTTTGTGCAGCCTTCATGGACTTAACTAAGGCTTTTGATATGGTGAACTACACACTTCTGCTTCAACAACTCACCTCTATTGGACTTTCAAAGGAATGCTCTGGTTCAAAAACTGTCTTGAGGATCGCTATCAGTGGGTGAAAATCTCCAGTGTCACCTCCAACTAAAAGGATCATCCACTGTGGAGTGCCACAAGGATCTATTCTGGGCCCCCCTCCTTTTTAGTGTCTTCGTCAACAGCCTTCAGCTCTGCTGCCAAAAATGGATCCTTTTGTATGTTGACAATGCTGTCATCTTTACAAGCCAACTTAACCCCACCCTTCTTGAGCATTACCTGCAACTCAGCTTTGAGGAAGTTGAAGAATGGGTCAGAGCCCAGAAACTGGTCCTGAACTACAAAAAATGAAGGTAATAATGTTTAGTACCTCACGCAGCAAATATAAAACCCATGCCCTTACCAAAGGGAACTACATTGGTGCTCCACTTGAAGTGGTTCCACATTTCAGATACTTGGGGGTCACTTATAGCCACCTTTCCTACACACTTCACATTGAGAATGTCTCACGGGTCGTTAATATAAGGATTGGGCTTCTCTACCAGCATAAGCATAGTTTGACACCTGAAGCACTTAGACTGGCTATCCATAGCTTCATTCTGTCAGTCATCAATTATGGCCTTGTTATTTACGGTTCAGCCACCCCAGCCTCTCTTAGGAGGATAACTGTTGCACTTAACAAGGCGTGCAGACTACTAACTGGCTCAATTCGTCTTACCCACACTTATGAACTATATGCACAGATGGGCTGGCTCCAGCTTAGTGGCAGGATTAAATATCAAACATGTCTACTTGCCAAAAACGTGCTACTTGCCCTTCTGCCCCTGGGACTGCTAACATTCTGACCCCCTATTGCAGCTCATCCTAGTTCCCAGATGCCGGACATCGCAAGGAGAACGAGCTTTCTCTTACAGAGCTCCACTTTGGCTCAATGCACTTGATCCTGACATTTCTGCTACATCCATGCTTGGCCATTTTAAACTCCTGCTCAGACAGCACCTTATGTCCAACAGTTCCCGTGATTGTTCCTCCTAATGATATACCTTTGAGGACACTTCTTTAAATCCTGTGGCCTGCCCTCCCCTTTAGGGATACCCCTTACCCCCCACTCACTAATACCACCAGCAGCTTAATCTGGTTCATTTTCAGTTGGTTACTGTCTATATCCTCCCTCGGTTGCCCCTGAAAAAGGGACTTCTAGTTTCAGTGGGCCTACTGGGTCAATAAAATTCAATAAATAAAATAAATAAATATCCTACTTCTATACCCCTCCCCCTTCTTACTGTCACCTACTGCCCTCTACCAGAGACATACCCTCCCTACCTTCTTTTACTCTATACCAGTGCACCTCCACCTTCTTAACTTCAGCAGTATTCCCCCCTCCTTTAACCCTGTTCTTTCTCTGTTCCACCTATACCCTAAATTGTGGTTTTACCTGAAAGGTTACTGTTTAACAATGATCTTTTTATGCACAATTTTTATGCTCTGTATAAATTGTCTACCATTGTTAGTCTTCCCTTGTTTGTTTGTTACTTTCCCCACTGACGTGGAACCTTTGTAGAAGAGCTGCTTGTGCTCAAAGGTATTAATCCTAGACTGAAATAAATAAATACAATATCCTTTTGGGTTAGAAAGTATCTAGTCCTACCTTTATATCTCTTCACTTTGTTTCTGTGCTGGCGAACAGAACCGAGGTCCATGAGGGAGCCGGCGACGCTTATTGGCTGGCACGAGCAGCACCATGTCAGGTGTGCATGTGACGCTGTTAGCTAATGTTGGCTCTCTCCTTGTAGGGAAAAAAGCTCCCACGGTGTCAGGTTGCCTCTGGTCCTAGACCCAGAAGTCTGCATCAGTGGTGATTGTGTTCTGGAAGTTCAACAGTTACGGTAAGTATGTGATTTTCATTTCTCATGTTTTGATGTATGTACATGTCAATATACATTGCTAGAAATAGCAGAATTTAAAAAAATTGTTTGAACAATTTTGTTTTTTTTACAGTATATATTGAGAAAGGGAGCTGCAGCAACATCTTGTATTGCTATATCAGCTTACTTTATATATTTAACAAACTTTAGCAGGTCCTTCGATTCCGTTCCCCACAGAAAATTAATAATACAGCTGGATGACTGAGGGTAAGGGGCAAACTTGTCAGAAAGATGGCGAAGTGGCTGGAGGGCAGGATGCAGAGGGTAATCATCAGTGGGGCAAACCTATAGCTCAGTGGAGTCATGAGTGGGGTACCACAGGGATCGGGGACTGGGACGAGTGTTCTTCAACATCTTTATCTGCAATATAGGAGAGAGACTCCAGAATAAGGTGCATCACTTTGCTGATATCACTAAGATCTGCAGTAGAGTGGACACTGAGGAGAAAGTTAGAGAAATGAAAAGAGAATTGGAATAATTGGAGAAGTGGTCTGGATTATGGCACCTAAAGTTCAATGCAAAAAAATGCAAAGTGATGCACATTGGTAGAAATAACACTAAAACAGACTGCCGGATGGTGCAGACAACTGAGGAGAGAGACCTGGGGCCATTAGTGACAGCTTCAAGCCCACTGCACAGTGCACCAAAGCAGATGGGGAGGCAGACAGGATTATGGGATGTTTCAGAAGAGGAAGGAGGTGATACTGTCCCTGTACGGGTCCCTGGTAGCTCCACAGTTTGAATTCTATGTGCAGTTCTGGAGTCCATACCACAAGAAAGAGACCACATAGAGACCTTACAAAGGAGTAGCACGCAAATGGTTCAGGGGCTGTAGGGAAGGTCATATGAGAAAAGTTTGGCAGACCTTAATATGTATAAACCAGAGGCCAGAAGAGAAATGGGGATATGATTGAGACATCTGAGTTCTTGTGAGGAATCGACAGGGTAAATTGTAAGGACTTGTTCACAAGGAACAGTGGTTCTATAGCTAGAGGACCTGGGGGGAGACTGGTGGTGGTGGCGGGAGAAGATTCAAGAGGAATGTGAGGAAGTTCTTCTTCACAAAGTGGCTGGTGGATGAATGCAATAGACTTCCCAGAGAGGTGGTTGAAGCCAAGACTGTGTCAGGGTTAGAACTTGGGTGGCAACCAAGGGAATGATGAGAAACTACACTTGTTTTTTTTTATATGTTTTTTTGATGAGTTTTTATTCTTGCAGTGCCACCTTATTTAAACATCAGAAACCAACATTTCGTGGAGTGATTCCACTTTTTCAGGTCATGGTGGTCACCATACAAATGCCTCTTTTCATATTAACTTCTTGAGGTGCAAGTCCTTATAAGGTAAGTAAGGTTGCCCACCTGGCTCCATGCCTCTGAATCAGAACTCTCTCAACATTGGGTTCTACCTTCAGCATATATCGCGGTGATCTGAGGAACCATGGCCTCCTACTACCCTTTTAGTGGCTTCACTAAAAGGGTAGCAGGCAGCCATGACTCCTTGAACAGAGGCATTGTGGAATAAAGTCTTCGCATTGCACAAAGTCTTTCCTCAGGAGAGCATCCCAGTGTGGTCAGTACAGTTTGGACCAGATTGATGGTTACCAGGTATCAGTGTGAATTGGCAATAGATGCTAATGGCACTGCATTTAGGGCCTTGACACATTCAGTGGCCTTGAGAAGGTTTATCTGGTTATGGGTGACTGCCTTAACCCAGGATACATAAGGTAAAGCTATGGATTTCCCTTTTGTGGGATGATCCCTATTTGGCGACAGAACAGAAGAATATATGAGGAAAGTGGATGAACAGAAATCCACTCTTAAAAATTTGACAGAAAAAGGAAATGCCTTCACCTGTTAAAGGCTTAAGGCCTAGTACAGCAGGCCCCACTTTCTCCATGAATACCCAGTACAGAGAGATACTGGGAGAGGCAGAGTCTGAAAATGAGTACGGCAGAGACTTGTGCCATCTCTTCAAGCAAAAGCAAATGCCTGACAATTTTGTCTGGGTCATCACAGACTTTTTGTCAGGTGTAGGACACCTGGCCCACTGTCTCAGAGAATACTAAGAGATTACCACAGACATGTGGGTCTGGGAGTTGGCGGGCCAGGGTGTATCCCTTAAAATGTTAGCATTTCCAAGGTTAAACAAAAGTTCTCCTGGAGCTGGAAATGAAAAAATTGATGCAGCTGAAAGCAGTGGAAAAAGTTCTTGCTTCACAACTGGTAAGGAAAGGAATGCACTGGAAAAATATGGGCTCCTCCTAAGTTAGGAGAGTCACACTTAGAACACAGACAAGTGCTTGAGTTCATAGGAGTAGAGCTGGACGCAGTACATGAGAAGGCATTTCTGCCAGTGCACAGAGCAGAGGCCCTTATTCAGTGTGCCACAAAAAGACCAAAAAGGAATTCCTGCAGGTTCTAACCCCAGGTATTCTTCTATATTCCTAACTCTCTGCAGTCAGCCTCCTAAGCAGAGCTGCCCAGAAAAAATGGAACTATATGCTAATGATAGAACCTACCATTGGCTCGTGCCACTTATTCAAACTGCTGCCCTTATCAGCTGCAACGTTCCACCAACATATCGGATTTCTTTCTCCGCCTGACAGGTCAAGTCACCTCAGGGACTTTCCTCTCAGTCGTTCCTTGTGGTTCATCACTGAGTATTAAGTAGCTTCTTCTGCTGCCTTTATTTCTGTTTATAATCTTACCATTAGTTAGTTAGCATTATTTTGGTGGTGTTTTAGTTTATTTTCTCGATTCCTCATGGTTTGGAATAACTGCTGTCTATTTCACTGATGTACTGTGCATGCTGTACATATTCTTGACCTATGTAACCCCAGGTCGCATCTTGAAACGAGCGGTCCCCGCTCAGTATGCTTATCTGATAAATCTCTTAAATAAATAAATAAACTGTTGAGGAACTGCATCCTTGTACCCTTTATAGAGTTTTATTTTATTATCTTCAGTGTTTATTTTAGCTTTTTTGAGTTTTTTGTTTTAACAAATTACTGTATTTTGTAACCGCTAACCCAGTTTCTGTGAACCGCTAAGCCAGTTCGACTTCTGTGGTTCCTGGTTCAGTATAGAAACTTTCATCAGTTCCTGAACCGATCACATTTAAAAAAGATAAAATTTTAAAAAGAATAAATTCTTTATTGTGGTTTTGTTTTTCTTCATTGGTTGGACAGTGGCAGAAAAACACAAAGAAAAAGACTGGACCTTCAGAGTTTAAAAACTGCCTTAAGTGTGGGGAAGTTTTTGAAAAGGCAGACAAGCACAAATTATGTGTAATCTGCCTGGGGAATGACAATTTTTCAGCAGATTGTGATACCTGCAAATCGTTTCCTCAGAAAACAGTTAAAAAGAGGATGGAAAGTCTCCACAGAAAATTGAAAAAGGTGCTTCGGGTTCTGACCAACCCACACTCCCTAAACCTGCGGGTGAGACCGTAGTGTTTACTTTGAGCACCCCTGAAAAAGGTGAAACAGCTGCTGGCAAAAGGATGGGTGATCCGGCTGACTCTACAGTTCCCACCAAAAAAACTAAGACAACAAAGCACGTTGAACTCCTAGCTGATAAACCAAAGGGGGTTTTATCTGTGCATCATAGCCTGCCATCATCAGAGGAATGTGCCCAGGCCATGAAGGTCATACAGGCATTGCAGGATTTTATCAAGCAGAAAAAAGGCAGCTCCAGTACTGCTGTGCAATGCCAAAGACAAGCAATACTAAAAAAGAAACAAGGCAGCACCAGCAACCACGATTGATGTATATTTATTTCAATCCAAACAGCTCATACAGTCACCAAATGAAAAGTGCAGAGTGCACCCCCTCCTCAAATGCCCCGACCGGTTTCGAGCATGCGCTTCCTGGGGAAGGATGTTCAAACCAGCTTCCCTCATGGAGAAAAAACTGCTGGAGAAGGAGGTTCAAAGCCTCCTCCAGTTGAAAGCAGTGGAGTGTGTTCCACCTCAGCAGAAGGGAAGAGGTTTCTATTCAAGATACTTCCTTACCAAAAAGAAAAATGGGGAGTGGCTGCCTATTATAGACCTCAGACTACTGACCAGGCACTTAATAAAGCCAAGGTTCAGAATGGTCACACTGTCAATGATTTTGCCAGTAATCCAGCAGGGAGATTGGCTGGCATCTCTGGATCTAAAAGATGCCTACTTTCACATCCCAATAAGAGAATCTTACAGGAAATACCTCAGATTCAGACTTCCGTCAGAACACTAACAATTCTCAGCTCTCCCTTTCGGCCTCACTTTGGCACCAAGGGTGTTTACAAAGTTCCTGGCAGTGGTGGTGGCATACCTAAGAAGGTTAGGTGCATCAGTATTCTCTTATCTCGATGACTCGCTGGTGGTGGGAAGCTCACCCCAGCAGGTACAAAACCATTTAAAAGTAACACTAAACTTGTTACAATCTCTGGGATCCCTGGTAAATCAGGAGAAATCTGTTCTCACTCTAGTACAAGTCCTGCATTTCATAGGAGCATAACTGAACACAGTAAAGGGAAGAGCTTTCCTCCATCAGGACAAGGTACAAAGCATTCTGCAGATAGCTGCCTCATTCAAGCTGAACAAGCCACAGTCAGTAAGGTAGTTTCTGCAACTGGCACAGTTCTGGGAGCCAGGTTCCAGATGAGAGACATACAACTTCACCTCAGGGCACGCTGATGCCAAAGAAGAGACAATTTGACAAAACCAGTTCCAGTAACAAAAACTTTACGAACATACGAAATTTACCAGCAGATAAAGGCCTAGAGGTCTAGCAAATTTGCTCGAATGTGCAGCTAGCACCCCTTATTCTGCAGCTGCCCTTCCCTTCCACCCTTCCCCTTCATTGACTCTTCCCCTTGTTCTGTCCTCCAGTGGTGGAAGGAAGCAGACAACCTTTCCAAAGGGAACCCCCATCAGTCATTCTTACAACCGACACCTCTGTTAGGGTGGGGTGCTCACTTAGGGGAACACCCCACCCATGGAACCTGTTCCGTCACAGAGTCACTCCTGCATATAAATCTACTGGAGCTAAGGGCAGTGTGTTTCTGACCTTGAAAACTTTTTTCACCCATCCGGCACAAAGGAAAGTGGTGCAAGTCAGGACAGACAGCGCCACAGCAATGTAGTACATAAACAAGCAAGGGGGACAAGGTCAGACCCCCTGTGCACAGAGAGAATGAAAGTTTGGAGTTTGGTTTACTTGCTGAAGGCTTCATTAAAGGCCATTGATGTGCCAGGAAAGGACAACACCCTAGTGGATGCCCTGAGCAGAATCAGTCAGGCATATCATGAGTGGTCCATCAACAGACAAGTGCTGGATTCGGTATTCAGGAGATGGGGCACGCCAGAGGTGGATATCTTCACATCCCAAGAGAATCATCATCTGCCCTCTTTTGCAGCAGACCACCAGCCAAGGGAACAATCCCACTGGATGCTCTGGCACTGGACTGATCAAGGAGAAGTCTGTATGGTTTTCCTCCTTTCCCTCTCATTTTCAGTCTTGGTCAAACTCCGGTCACAACCTGCACCATTGATACTGATAGCACAAGACTGGGCCAGGCAGCCATGGTACTCCATGCTACTCTCCATATCTGTAGCCAAACCAATACACTTACCTAGGAGGCACAATCTGTTGACCTCTCACCAGGCAGGATTCTGTACCCGATTATCAGGTCTCTCAGACTCAAGGCATGGTTCTTGAGGACTTAGAATATGCAAACTTTAATCTTTGTCAAAGCGTTCTGGATATCCTGAAGGGATATAGAAAGCCTTCGACTAAGAAAACCGATGCTTCACAATAGAAGAGGTTTTCTATTTGGTGTGGGTCCAAAGAGATTTCTCCCACTCTAGTGGAGATTCCAGCTGTGCTGGATTACCTCACCTTCCTCCACTTTCGGGTTGAAACGTACTGTACATCCCTGAAAGTGCATCTAGCATCAGTCTCTGCCTACATTTCTGCTGGGAGCGGTACTTCCCTGGCATCCAATCTCATTTTCTAAAGGTTCTTTAAAGGTCTGTGCCATTTGCACCCACCTATTAGGAAACCCAGTACCAGTATGGGACCTGAACAAATGCATTGCTGCGCTCATGAAACCTCCTTTTGAGCCTATGTCCTCAACACATCTAAAATATGTTACCTGGAAAACTGTTTTCCTGGTTGCAATTACTTCAACTAGAAGAATTAGTGAACTTCAAGCCCTGTGTGTTGAGAAGGACTTCCTTTCCTTCCATAACGACAAAGTGGTACTGAGAACCAATAAGAAATTCCTCCCCAAGGTTGTTTCTGATTTTCACTTAAACTAGTCCATTACATTACCAGTTTTCTTCACTGAACATGCTAGCTTCGGTGAGCGCTGACTCCATAGTCTGTATGTCAAAAGGGCATTAAGTTACTACATGACCCACACCAGGGATCATAGACGTGATAAACAACTGTTATTCAAACAACATGAAGTCTTGCTGTATTCTGACATATTGCAGTTAGCCCCAGCACTTGAACTGCTCTGGAGAGGAAAGAGTTAAATTCTATGCAGAGCATAGAATGTTGAGCTCGGTTCAAACCTCTGTCTGTTGCACTTTGAAGTGTAAGTGTCAAATTCTTTACTCCGCCTAACTGAACAGTCGCTCGGGAGATTTCTCCTCTGCTTGCGGTTCTCGGTCGGTTAAAGTCGTCGGTTTTACCAATAAGTACTTTTTTTTTTCCAGTTCGGATCCCTGTTTGTGGTACAGTAAGTACGTAGGTAGTGGACTAAAGTTAGAAAAACTTGTGGAAATTGTAAAATTGATTATTTTCAACTGGTTCGGCTGAACCGGTTGCTTTGTAGAGTGTGTTTGACTTATTTCTCTTTAAGTTTACTGTGGTACCAATCCTTATTGGTTTAAAAAAAAAACACAACAGTTTTGCGTTTGTTTTTTTCAAATACCAGTGTCGCGGTTAAAAACCACTAAGGGTGTCTTGCCTGGCTTAAGCTGAGTAAAGGGCATGTTTTTGATTTAGGATGGCTACGTCTGAGAAACTCAGAAAGAAAACCAGGCCCACTGGGTTTCAACACTGCAGTGTGTGTGGGGAGGCCTTTGCTAAGGCTGATCTCCACACCACTTGTGTTAATTGTCTGGGGTTTGACCACCTTGATTCAGACTGCCAAATTTGCAAGGATTTCCCTAAAGGCACCCTGGACAAAAGATTGGGCAGGCTTAGGGAAAGGGAGGCCGAGAAGTCCGTTGACCCGAATGGCCAGCCCGGTTCAGTTCCGACCGAACCAGGAGTGCCCTCTGACCAGGGTGATACTCCTTCAGGCAAAAGGAGAGCCGATTCCGAGGGATCGGTTCCGTCGAAGAGAAAAAGAAAAGACAAATCGGCCGGTTCGGATCCAGAACCGCATCATCTGACCGCCGAGGAAATTGCCCGAGCGATTCGCATAGTGGAATTGCTTCGTTCGGTTCTGACCAATCTGGCGCCTTCTGGCAGGCGATTGGTCGGTTCCTCCGGTTCAAGATTATGCCCCTGAAGATTTTTATGAATCGGACCTGGAGGGGGATGATGATTACGATGATGATGAAAGTGATGATGATGATGGAATAAAAGGTCTGGATGAGCCCATAGAACCGGACATCTCCCCAGACAAGCCTTCTGATCTTTCCCGTCCTAGGCTTTCTGAGTCCCCTTCTCGTTTTATGTTTTACAGGAAAGTGGCAGAAACCCTCCAGCTCCCTATGGAGTAAGCTGTTGAGGAACAAGAGGAGCCTGACTTTGTGGAGAAGATAGACATCCCAGAGTCCAAGAGGTTGTCTATTCCCCTTCACAAATCTTTTGGGAAATAGACACAAAAGCTGTTAAAAACTCCAAATTCATTACCTCCTGTGGACAGATGGAGGGACAAGAGGTACATGCTGTCAGGCTCAGGTACGGAGCACTTGTACCAGCAATGTAGCCATGTTGGAGTCGTGCAGGCTGCAGCCTGCGATGAGGCTAACATACCCTTGACTTCACACCCCCCAGAGAGAAAGACTCCAGGAAGTTGGATGCCATGGCAAAGAAACAGTACATGGCATCCTCCTTGGGACTCAGGCAGGCTAATTACATGGCCTATACAGCCAGGTACCAGAAGTCCGTGTGGGACACTGTACTGGCACTGGCTAAGCAGGCCTCCCCTCAGCTTGCCAAGGAGCTGGAGGAGGTGGCAGCTGATGGGATTGAGGCATCAAAGATCCAGTTTCATGCTGCTGTAGACTCCAGTGATGTGTATCATCTAGAGTCATGGCTACATCTGTGGCTCTTCGGAGGCTAGCTTGGCTCAGGTGTATTAGCCTATCTCAGGATACCCAGGCTAAGGCTATGGATTTTCCTGTAGTTAATAATTATCTGTTTGGCGAACAGACAGAGAATTATATGAAGAAAATGGATGAATACAGGACCACCTATAGGAGTGCACAGGCCAAGGAAAGGCAGGCAACTCCTCAAAGGCAGCAAGCTAGGGGCAGGCCTTTTCAGAGGCCTTTCTACCAAGCACAGGCCTCCTCTCCTCTCCTTTTTCCCAGAGGGGGTTCTTCAGAGGGAGAGGCAGAAGGGGGATGAGCAGGGCTGCATCCACTTCTCAGCCTAAGGCTCCTGCCAAGCAGACACCCTGAGGTGTCGGTCCGGGTCGACTCCCCCATTCCTGTAGGAAGCAGGATGGCTTACTACTTCCAGGACTGGAAGTCTGTTACCTTAGACAAGTGGGTCTTGGAGGTAGTAAGCCGGGGACTGGCTCTCTGCTTCAAAAAGTTTCCAAAGCTGAGAGCCAGATCTTTGCCACCTGCAAACATCTCCGAAACCGTTGCCCTAGAGGCAGAGGTTTTGTCTCTCCCGGCCTTAAGGGCCATAGAGAGAGTTCCTAAAATCCACAGGGGCAAAAGTCTGTACTTCAGGTACTTCCTTACCCTGAAAAAAACAGGGGAGTGGCGGCCCATCCTAGACTTAAGATACCCGAACAAGCATCTATTAAAACCGAAGTTCAGAATGGTGACTCTGGGAGTAATTCTTCCCTCTCTAAGGCCAGGGGACTGGCTAGCCTCCCTGGACCTAAAGGATGCCTGCTTTCACATTCCCATCAGATGGTCCCACAGAAAGTACCTCAGGTTCAAACTGCCTTCAGGTCATTATCAGTTCAAAGCAATGCCCTTCGGCCTAACATCAGCTCCAAGGGTGTTCACAAAGTGCCTGGCAGTAGTAGTGGCTTTCCTAAGGAGAACAAATATCTCCATATTCCTGTACCTGGATGACTGGCTCATAGTGGGTCATTCTTCAGACAAAGTCAAGTCAGATCTAACAGTGACCCAGCAAGTGCTCACTTCTCTAGGTTTCCTTTTCAATCTTCCCAAGTCAGATCTCAAGCTAGTACAACTGTTGACTTTCATAGGGGTGGAACTAGACACTGTCAAAGCAACGCAAGAGCATTTCTTCCCTTGATAAGGGTGAAGTCCATCATGGAGCTGTCTTCTTCCTTCCACCCTCTGGTCTCTCGACCAGCAAGACACTTTCTTCAGTTACTAAGCCACATGGCAGCTTCCACTGCAGTGGTCCAGGGGGCCAGATTTCAGATGAGAGACATTCAGTTTCATCTGAGGGCTTTTTGGTCTCAGAAAAAAGATCCTTTGGCCAAACTGATTCCAGTGACTCAGACTCTAAACCAGGCTCTTCAATGGTGGCAGGATCAGGACAATCTCAGTTCTCCAAAGAAAGTAGCGCTCATCAGCAACAAAGGAAACAATAGTGCCAGATGTAATATCTGTAGAATTTTATTTCACCAATTGTGAGAACCCCTAGCGCCTCAGCAGAGTGCCTTCAAGGGGGTATAATACCATGATACAAAATTGAGCACTTTAAATACAATTACCAATAGTGACATCATTAATTTTAAACCAATCACAATCTCTATATACACATTATCCAATCAAAGAGGAGAAACATACAAGTTTGAGATTTATAGAAAGAGGTTAATGGAAAGTAAAAAAAGGGGGGAGGGGGATTGGGAAAAGAAGATTAGTTAATTTTAAACAAATCTTAGAATTTTACAAAAAAATGGATAAAAACCCAAGACTTGTAATATGCTTACACCTACAGTCTAAGAGCTATAACCAATTATGGGATATCACTTGTATTGGACATAAATGTTACCAGTATCCTGATTGCTACCAAGTTTTAAAGGGTTCACCTAAATTTTAGGGATACACCAATTTTATACATGAATAATTCAAGATCTGGAACAATATATCCAATTAAAAAAACATATTTTGCATCAATCTTTAGCTTATATGCTATTCATAACTTGTAATGCACTTTAGGATACAGTGATTCTCAAAACTAGTATATAAAACAAAAACAGTTTTTTACTTTTATGATGTTCAACAATTGCAGAGGGGAAAATTCAGAGAAATTCAGGAGGACCCATCTAGACCGGAAGAGATTTATAGATTGTAATGCCATCTGTACCGGAAAGGAGATTTTCTTTTTGATTATTTTGAAACCTGTAAAGATTTATAGAAAAAAGAAAGAAGAGAAAACAACACAACGGTTATTATTTATCATATCAATACTATTTACATCCATTTTGGAAAACATCAAATAATTTCAGTAGGATTTTAATGAAACTTTATCTATTCTTTCAGGAAGGGTTTGAGATCCCATCTCTCATTTAATCCAAAAGGTGTAACTGTATTTGCTTTGAATATACATAGATACATAGAATATCCAAGAACTTTGTTTTTGTAATAGTTTATTAGGTCTATCACCTCCTCTGGAACTGATTTTTACTTGTCAGGACAATCTCAGGCAAGGGGTCCCATTCATTTTTCAGTCTCATTCTGTGGTCCTAACCACAGACGCCTCTCTCCTGGGTTGGGGAACCCACTTGGAGGCTCAGGGAGTGTGGTCCACTCAGGAGTCTCTTCTCCACAACAACTGTCTGGAGTTCAGAGCGGTTTACCTGGCTGTTTAGGCTTTCTCACAGTCAGTGAAGAACAAGGTGGTTCAAGTCAGGACAGACAACACCACCACCATGTGGTACATGAACAAGCAGGGAGGCACTCTGTCTACGGCCTTGTGCATGGAAGGCATGAAAATATGGTCCCTGGCTTACTCCCTACAGGCCTCCCTGGTAGCAGTACACCTCCCAGGAAAGGACAATGTGCTAGTAGATGCATTGAGCAGGATTTCCCAGGGCCATCACGAATGGTCCCTGGATCCCCTAGTGCTAAAAGTTATTTTTTCAAGATGGGACACTCCAGAGATAGTTCTCTTTGCAGCCCCAGACAATCACCAACTTCCTGTTTTCTGTTGCAGACCCCCAGTCTTGGGCTCAGTCCCTCTGGATGCTCTGATTCTGAATTGAGAAGGGAAATTTCTATATGCCTTCCCTCCTTTTCCTCTGCCGTTCATGGTTCTGGTCAAGATAAGGTCACAATCTTGCAAAGTAATCCTGATTGCTCCAGATTGGGCCAGGTAGCCTTGGTATCCCTTGTTGCTGTCCCTAGCAGTCCATCTTCCCCTGTCTCTTTCCAGGAATCTCAATCTGTTACTCTCCTCTCAGGGGAGGATTTGGTATCCCAACCTTCGGTCTCTCAATCTCAAGGCATGGCTCTTGAAGAGTTACAGTATGCAAGTTTGCATCTGTCTCAAGGGGTTAACATACTAACATACTAACATACTATTTGCCAGCAGATTAGGCCTTATGGTCTATCAAGTCTGCTCGAACCTAGATCCTTAGTTGGGTGCCGAGACCCTCCCACCCCTTGTGCTCCAGAAACCCCTATCATCCATCCCCACCCCCCCGGGATAGGCCATCATCTGATACATCCACTTTCTGTGTCTGTCCCACCCTCTCTTAAAGCTCTCCACTGTGGATCTCTGAACCAGCTCACCAGGCAGAGCATTCCAAGGGTCCACCACCCTCTCAGTGAAAAACCTCCTCCTCTTTTCCCCCCTCACCCTTCCACCTTCCAACTTCAAACCATGCCCTCTGGTGATGCCTCCCTGCTTTAGTCTAAAGATCCCCTCCATGTTTACCCTATTTATTCCCTTGAGGTACTTGAAGACCTCAATCATGTCCCCCCTGTCTCTCCTCTCCTCCAATGAAAACAGGCAGAGCTCCTCAAGTCTGTCCTCGTAAGTCAAATCCCCTAGCCCTCGTATCATCTTTGTTGCCCTCCTCTGTACCCTCTCCAGGAGCTGTATGTCCCTCTTCAAGTGTGGTCTCCAGTACTGTACACAGTACTCAAGGTGTGGTCTGGACATTCTCAAAGCTTCTCGAAAACCTGCCACCAGAAAAACTTATAACTCTAAGTGGAAGAGATTCAGCATCTGGTGTTCGAAAAAGCATATATTCCCAGACACTGCTGAATTGTCTACAGTTCTGGATTATATGGTTCACCACAATGGTCTAGGCCTTAGACCAGCTACCCTCAAAGTACATTTGTCAGCTGTTTCTGCTTTTCTGTCAGTGGGAAAGCCTTCTTCTCTGGCATCTCATCCTGTTTTCTGTAAATTTTTCAAGGGATTGCTTCATACCAGTCCCACTTTTAGGGATCCTACCCCTGCCTGGAATCTTAACGTTTGCATTGCCCAGCATTTTCTTTTGAACCAGTCTATGTCTCTCCCTGTAATCTTCACTAATTACTCATCTTCAGAGGAAAGAAGGCTACACAGTCTAGATGTTAAGAGGACCCTTAGCTACTATATTGAACGTACTAAGGCACACAGGTTTGACTCCCTCCAGTTGTTCCTCACTTATGAGGAAGTGGGTAAGGGCAAACCTGCCGCTAAGAGAACTATTACCAGGTGGATTGTCTCTTGTATACAATTCTGCTATGAGAAGCTAGGCAAAATACCACCCTCAGGCCTGAGGGCTCATTCGACTAGAGGTACAGCTGCTTCCCTGGCTGCAGTCAGGGATATTCCTTTGTTAGAGATATGCAAAGCAGACACCTGGAAAACAGTCCATACAGTCACTAAGCATTACTCTCTGGATATCCAGGCTAGGAGTGATGCTCGGTTTGGTACAGCAGTACCTCAGAGCCTATTCCCAAAATAGGTTTGAATCCCTCCTCCATGGAGGTACTGCTTGGTAGTCTGCAATATGTCAGAATACAGCAAGACTTCGAGCTGTTTGAAGAAAAAATTACTCACTTTAGTAATTGTGCTTCTTCTAACGGAGTCTTGCTGTATTCTGACCTCCCTCCCTGCCTCTCCTCTCAGAACCTGTTTTTGGGAAGTGGGCTGGCAGGTGCAGTGTTGCACCCCAGAGGTGCATTTGGGCACTCCCTCTGTTTAGAGAGGGGGTGTGGGTTATATTTATTTATTTCAGTAGTCATAAGTTGTTCACTACCTGGTTTTTGATTTTGGATTTCTCGACTTGAGTCTTTTGGGGGATCCAAAATATGTGGTTGTCATTTGGCTAGTAAAAGTTTACAATTTCCACATAGTGGGTTAGTTAGTATTAGCTCATAAGAATCTGATGGTTACATTTCAAAGTGCAGCAGACAGAGGTTTGAACTGAGCTCAAGCTCAACGTTTTGTGTTCTGCATAGAATTTAACTCTTTCCTCTCCGGAGCAGTTCAGGTGCTGGGGCTAACTGTAATATGTCAGAATACAGCAAGACGCCATTAGAAGAAACACAGTTACTAAAGTGAGTATTTTTTTCTTCCTTACCTATGGGGATGTAAGTAAGGGTACCCCAGCTTTTAAGAGGCCATTCTCTCACTGGATAGTCCAGTACATCCAGTTTTGCTATTCATAAGTTGGCAAGCAACCCCCAGCAGGGCTGAGAGCTCACTCAGCTAGGGGCACAACTACTACCATAGCAGCATCCAGAGATGTTCCTTTAGTGGAACTCTGTAAAGCAGCTACCTGGAGGACAGTGCACAGATTTACTAAACACTACAGTTTGGACATACAGTCCAGAAGTGATGCCAGGTTTGGCACAGCAGTCCTGCAGAGCCTCTTTCCTATGTAGGTTCTCTGCCCACCTCCAAAGATACTGCTTTGAAGTCTGCAGAGAGTTAGGAATGTAGACGAATACCTGGGGGTAGAAGAAAAAATTACTCACCATAGTAATCTTGTTTCTTCCAAGGTATTCTTCTATATTTATAACTCTTCCACCCTGTTTCCCCTTCCAGAACCAGCGCATCTGCACTCCTGACCGAGTATTTTAATATAAAGTCCCAAACACTGGCATGCATAGTTTTTAGCCCTAGTGGGAAATATTTAATTTTTCTTTTTCCAGGTGATTCTGGCATTCAGGGGTGTTTAGGAATATGATAATATTAAGGGTGTTTCTTGCTCTCATTGACAGCTTAGTTGTGTTATATTTAGATAAGTACATATATAGTCTTAGTTTAGGTTGCCTTGTAGGCTCCTTAGAAATATGATACGTTGGTGGAATGTTGCAGCTGATAAGGGCAGCAGTTTGAATAAGTGGAATGAGCCAATGATAGGTTCTATCATTAGCATATAGTTCCATTTTCTCTGGGCAGCTCTGCTTAGGAGGCTGGCTGCAGAGAGTTATGAATATAGAATATCTTGGAAGAAACAAAGATTACTTTGGTGAGTAATTTTTTCTTCTCAGCCACATGGCAGCAACAACTGTTGTGTCATTGGCTTGGCTATAAATGAGAGCTGTCAAATACCACTTAATAAGGTACTGGCACCAGAGAACTGCTTCATTGGATCAGCCAGTCCAAGTCACTCAGAAACTGGCTCAGGCACTGGCATGCCAGAAAGACATAGACAATCTCAGAGAGGGTATCTCCTTCCTGCAAGCATCTCCTGCAAAGGTCCTTTCAACAGATGACTTGCTACTAGGGTGGGAAAGGCATTTAGAGGACAAAACAATAAATGGTGCCTGGAGCACACAGGAATGCTTGGAGCTCTGAGTAGTGCTGCTGCCAGTGCAGTCCTTTCCTCCCTATTGCAAGGGCAAACAATCCTAATCAGGACGGACAACACAACATTTTAGTTAAACAAGCAGGGAGGTACCAGATCCACATTATCTCTGTATGGAGGCAATGAGGACATAGAACCTAGCATATTCTTCAGAATCCAAAATAACTGCAGTACATCTTCCAGGCAAAGACAATGTGCTGGCATACTCCCTAAGCAGGATAAGTCAAGGAAAGTACAAATCGTTACTAGATCAGCAGGTGCTGAGTTTAGTGTTCAAATGTTGGGGAGTACCAGAAATGAATCTGTTCGGCTCATGGGAGAACAGAAAGTTACTCAAGTTCTGTTGCAGACCACGCCCCAGAAAAACAGTCCCAAAGGATGCACTGCCCTTGCCCTGGAAGGGAAAGATCTTTCTAGACATAAAGTTGCCACCATTCATTCACACTGATGGGATCTATGCCGGAGGCGCTAGGACCCAGCGGGAGCAAACTTTATGCAGGAGGGCCAGTGCCTGAGATGGAGCCGTGAGGAGTGGCGCTGCAAGCCTTGGCTTGTGCGGCAATGACTATCTCAGTGTCAACCCTCCAGCTGCCTCCTATCAAATGTCCAATCACAGCCTGGGACATTAATCTTGTGCTAGACATGCTCACTCGAAAGTCTTTTGAGCCTCTAGCTTCCTGTGAGCTGAAATTTCTCACTTGGAAAACGGCCTTCCTGGTGGCCATTACCTTGGCTCGCAGGGTTTCTGAAATACATGCCTTGGTCACAGACCCTCCGTATACAGTATTTCATAAGTACAAAGTAGTTCTTAGGACCCATCCTAAGTTTCTCCCTAAGGTTGTTTCAGAATTCCATCTGAACCAACCTTTGGTCCTACCTACTTACTTTGCTAACTTCCAAAATGAAGGAGAGTGTACCCTTCATTCTTTGGATGTCAAAAGAGCTCTGTGTTTCTATTTGGATAGAACAAAATACATTTGCAAAGCTCAACAACTGTTTGTTTCCTTCAGCGAGAGCTGGCTGGGTCAACCTGTCACTATCCGATGCATTTCGGCATGGCTGGTGGCATGCCTTCACCACTTTTATTCCATGGTGCAAGTTAAGCTGGATGGCAGAGTGTACGCTAACTCTGCTAGAGAAGTCGCAGCATCCCTGGCGGAAATCCGCAGTGTGCCCATTGCAGACATTTGCAATGTGGCTACCTAGAGCTCAGTGCATACTTTCGTCAAGCACTATGCCCTGGATGTCCATGCCAGACGACATCTTTCGTTTGGCAGGACTATCCTTAACGGACTTCTGTCCTAAAATTGTGAGCTCTTGGTTCTCCTGCCGCCCTCTCGGGGGATTATTAGCTCGGTACTCTCCCATCAGTGTGAATGAGTGGTGGAGACTTTATGTCCAGGAAGATATGGAAATTACGTACCTACCGTAATTCTTGATCTTCTTGGACGAAGTCTCCTCCACTCATTTACATGCCCACCCATCATTCCCCGACCTCACCTCTGTTGTTGGTCTTCACTCCCTCAGTCTTTAGGCTGTGAAGACTTCTTTGTTGACCCTTCTTATATGGGTCGTCCGGACTATCTTATTTCCAGATTTTGTTGGGCTGTCCTTCTAGGTTAGTTACGCTGCACCTCCTTGGGGGAAAAAAGGTACTGAGGTGGTTGTAGGGTCGACGCCAAGATAGTCATTGCCGCACGAGCCGAGGCTCGGTGGTTCCATCTCTGGCGATGGCCCTTCTGCAAAAAGTTTGCTCCCGCTGGGTCTTAGTGCCTCCAACGTAGATCCCATCAGTGTGGCTGAGTGGTGGAGACTTCATCCAAGAAGATCAAGAATGACGGTAGGTACGTAATTTCAATTTCCTGTATGCCTTTCCTCCGTTCCCTCTGATGCAGACTGTATTACTGAAACTGAGAATGGAGTCACTTACAGTGATTCTGAAAGTACCAGACTGGGCCAGGCAGACCGGATACTTAACTTCTGTTGTCCCTGTCACACCAATTCCCAAAGACACTGTCTCTGAGATAGTTTGCTGACACCTCACTAGGGCAGAGTGTCTCATCCAGATCTCAGTGTGTGCCTGAAGACTTGGTTCTTGAAGAACTAGACTATGCTAGTCAAAACCTCTCCAGTCAGGTCTTGGAGTTTTTTGAGGTGTCCAGAAAACCAGCTGTAAGGAAAACTTACTCTTCAAAGTAAAAAAGGTTTTCATTTTGATGTGCTACACATAAAGGCTCTCTAATGGAGGCAAACTTGTCTGTGGTTCTGGACTGGTTGATTCACTTGTAGTCACTCGGACTCAGGTCATCTACTCTAAATGTGCATTTGGCAGCTGTTTCAGCTTATAAGACCACAGGCAAAATAAAAATAACTTGCATCACAGCCAGTTTGCAAAAGCTTTTTCAAAGGCCTGAATCACTTATACCTCCTAGTGAGAGAACCAGTTCCTCCATGGGACCTGAATTTATTCATTTCACAGTTAGTTGAGTCTTCTTTTAGCCTATGGCCTCAGCAGATCTAATATATGCAACACAGAAAACAGTTTTCTGATAGCAGTGACTTCTCCCAGGAGGGACAGTGAACTGCAGTCTCTGTACAGAACCAGACGTCATTATCTCACATAGAGATATGGTGGTGTTGCAGACACAACCCAAAGTGGTGTCAGAATTTCCCTTAGATCAATCAGATCTTCTCTGAATTAATCTTATCCATTGAGTCCCACGTATGGGTCTTAGCTGGAAGCACTAGGGCTCCATGGAGGCAAATAGTTTGACCAGGGGGCTGATAACGGGTACTTGTCATGGTGCCTGCATGTCCCACACTTAGTGCCACATACCTTCCAATAACTATTGCTGGCTCACTCACCAACCTTAGTTGTGTTCTTCCTGCCACGAGTGCACACTATGTAAGCAGTACCTCAGTTCGCCTCGACATTGTGTGCCATCTGAGTCACCACTGTTTCTTCGATGGTGCCGTTTCTCTCTTTTTATGTTTTATATCTTTACCCTGATGCCGGAGTCCAAATTGAAAGGGGCCGCTGAAAAGAAAAAGGCCTTCCATTATATGTCTGTGCCCCTGTGGGAACAAGATGGCTTCTGCGGAAAGTCATCAGCTCTGCACGGCTTACCTTGATAACCAGCAGGACATGAATTCCTGAGACAACTGCTTTTCGATTGTCCGCCACACTCAGGAGAATAGCACATATTGGTGGAGTCAGCTGATCCCCACCTTTTGTGGCAGGCATCAAACATGGGCCTCCAGGGTAAGGTTGCAAGGCCTTTCCCTTGGGTCTCTTCCAGAGACCTCTGATTCCTCAGAAGTACAGGGTCTTCCTTGACTTTACTGTACTGAGGCGGCAGAGGCTCTGGTGATTGGGTCTGGTGGACAGCCAACTCCTTCTAGGTGATCGCTGAGAACCCACGGTGATCTGTTTGCCTTGAGCAACAGATGTCACCATTGGCAGTGCTGATGCTATTCACCTGGTCCACACAAGTGGGCAGCTCAATCCATCTCTTGGTGTTATCCATGCTATTGTCACTGTAACCCCCCGGGGCGCTACTCTTAGGGCTACTACCCCTGTCTGCCCCCACGGAGGCAGGGTGAGGAGCCCAGATCCGTTGACAGGTGCCTCCACCCAGAGGTCGGGGTTAGTACAATTAAGACTACCTCGGTTACAGCCCTCTGGGCTACTGCAACCCCCCTTTCGTCCCACTAGTGACTCACACTGGGTGCCAACAATTCCGTTCACCAGTACACTTACCCCTTGGATAATATATTCCAGCTCACTCCGGGGACCCTCTGTAAAGTAAGGTACAGTTATATCACAGTCACCATGTAGCAGCTCATCAGAAGAGTACAAACCAGCCAGGGTGTAGTTATAACACACCTATCTGATTTATTAGAAGGGTAGATAACAAGGGAAAGGGGGAAAATCAGGTTGATTGGCTTACACTATTCCTACATACCTAGGGCTCTGTACACAGGCCTAACCCTACGATTTACTGTCCCTGGGTACCCAAGCCCTAACGGCTAGTCCAAACGTGGCAGCTGGTTGGGGCCCTTAACACAGATAAACATTACAGTCTTGAGCTGGTCGGAATAGGAGGAAAGTTTAATTAGGCAGTCAGCAATATAATAATGCACTGAAACCACTGTGTAATCACTCTGCAGGGAGCTACCCTGAATCAGTACTCACAACCCCAGTAAATAACGGTTCCTTCAAAGCTACCAGGATAGAGCCTGACTTCACCAGCCTTCTCACACATTTATATGGCAAACAGCAACAGAGGGGTACCACACCAGGCAGCTGCTTCCAAGGCTCCCACAAACTCACAGCCACTGAGATACTGCAACGGCAGCTTCCACTTTTCCTTCGGACCGAGCGCGATTCAGCAATTCTCTCCAATCCTCCTACAGGTCAAGCCTGGTGGGTAGCTGTACAGGGCACAGTCTCCTCTGACCGCCCGCCGGCAGATTTTAGAGTGAACTTGCTCACAGAGAAAACGGCCGCCTTAGGCCCTCACGCGCTTCCCGCGCGAACACTTCCCAGCGCAGAAGCACAGAAGCTCCTCACTCCTCACCAGCCACAACGCATCTGCCCTTGGCAGCACTGAGCACTCCTTTGAGATCGGGCGCTACCCGCTGTCATTGGCTGGCTGCACATGCCAGTCACTTCCTCCGCCTCTCAGTGGTGCGAAAAGCGCCATAACCCATAATGCCTTTCCCAATTACAAACAGTTCCTCTATTGGTCAGCCAGCTCTGTGGGGTCCCAAAGTACTGATTGGTCCAATTCAATAGTTCTGGACCAAAATGGAGGAGGCAATCGAAACCATCTGTGCTGCAAAGCAAGGCAGGTTAGAACAACTACATTATCACTATTATATTACAGTATTTTAAGTAAACATTCACATCCCCCTTCAGAGCTCCCTTAGCACCACTAGCGATGGCAGAAAGGGAGCGTTTATTCTGCAGCCCGGGCGGGATTCGAGCATAGCAACACTCAGACCCCTTCCCTGATCAATTATGACTGCAACCCAAAGCAGCCCTTAAAGAGACAGTATACGGAGGCCTTTTAAAGCTCTTACTGGCTTCCTGTTTAAACAGCTTTAACACCGAACTCTAATCAGGCATGGAGCATTTACCCAAGCTCCGGGGAAGCTTTTAGGAACCCCCATTTGCAAGGGGGTTCAGACAACATGAAGTCTTGCTATATTATGACTATTGCAGTTTGCCCCAGCCTTAGAACTGCTCCGGAGGTGAAAGAGTTAACTTCCATGCAGAGCATGGAGCTTAGAGCGCGAGCTCGGTTCAGAAGCTCTGTTTGGCTGGTTTCAAACCGAAACCGTCAGATTCTTTACTCCGCCTCACTGAACAGTCGCTCCGGAGATTCCTCCTGTTGCTCGGTTCATTTCTTCGGTTTAAAGCGCTATTTCTCGGTTGAATTTAACCGTGATTTCATTATTTTAACCGCAAAACCGATCGGTTCAGGCTCTGTCTATGGTAATCGTAAGTAATAGATAGGGTTTTTTCTGTGTGGAACTTGTAAAAGTATTATCGGTTCGGTTGAACCGATCGAGTTGTATTTGAATAAAAGTTTAAAGCCTTTTAAGGCTTTTTAGAGTGCGGTTCCCAGTTCTTATCGGTTCTGAAAAAACGGATTTCATTACGGTTTTTTCCACGACCCATGACACGGTTTGGAACCGATAAGGGTGTCTTGCCTGGCACTGCCATCAAAAGGGCAAGTTGGTTGGTTAGGCTGGCATCATGTCTGAGAAACCCAAAAGAAAAACCGAGCCCACTGGGTTTCAACACTGTAGTGTCTGTGGGTAAGCCTTTGCCAAGGCTGACCCACACACTACATGTGTTTATTGTCTGGGGTTTGACCATCTCAATTCAGACTGCCAGATTTGTAAAAATTTCCATGCAGCCACCCTGGATAAGAGAGTGGGCAGGCTCAGTGAACGAGAGGCCAAAAAGTCCACTGACCCGGATGGCCAGCCCGGTTCGGTGCCAACTGAACCGGAGGGAGTGCCCTCTGACCAGGGCGAGACTTCCTCGGCCAAACGAAAAGCTGGCTCTGAGGAGCCAGTTCCAGCAAAGAAATCTTAAAAATCAGCAGGTTTGGAGTCCAAAATTCCTTCTCCAACTGCTGCTGAGATAGCCAGTGTAATACAGATTGTCCAGTCCCTGTCCCCGGTTCCCTCCGAACCGCCACTGTCTGGCAAAAGGTCGGTTCGGTCGGTTCCAGTGGTTCAGGATTATGATATAGAAGAGTTCTATGAACCAGAGGAGGGGGATGAGGATTATGATCAGTGTGAATGTGACTTTGAAAGTCTGGATGTGCCCATTGAACCGGACATCTCCCCAGACAGACCTTCAGGTGAGTCTCCCCCTAGGCTTTCTGAGTCCCCTTCTCATTTTTTGTTTTATAAAAAAGTTGCTGAGACCCTCCAGCTTCCCTTAGAGGAGGCTTTGGATGAGCAAGAGTAGCCTGACTATGTGGAGATGATGGATATCCCAGAGTCCAGGAGGTTGTCCATCCCTTTACATAAATCCTTTAGAAAACAAACAATAACAATTTTAAAAGCTCCTAATTCTGTGCCTCCTGTGGATAAAAAGATGGACAGGAGGTACACTTTGTCAGGTCCTGATACAGATTTTCTTTCACAGCAATGCAGTCATGTTGGGGTAGTTCAGGCTGCAGCCTGTGATAAAGCTAATATTCCACGGGCTTCACATCCTCCTGACAAGGATTCCAGGAAGATTGATGCCATGGCCAAAAAACAATACATGGCAGCATCCTTGGGACTCAGACAAGCTAACTATATGGCTTATGTTGCAAGATACCAGAAATCTAGATGGGATACTGTCATGGCCTTAGCCAAACAGGTCCCTGGCCAGCTCGCAAAGGAGCTGGAGCAGGTGGCCCTTGATGGTATTGAGGCATCTAAGGTGCAATTCCATGCTGCAGTGGATTCTAATGATGTATCCTCTAGAGTCATGGCTACATCTGTGGCTTTTCACGATTGACCTGGCTCAGTGTGTACTCTTTGTCACAGGATACCCAGTCTAAGGCTATGGATTTTCCTGGTGGGAAATTCTCTGTTTGGGAGCAGACAGAGAATTATATGAAGAAAATGGATGAATATAGAACCACTTACAGGAGTGCACAAGCAGCGCAAGCCACTCCTCAGAGGCAGCCCCAGGGGTAGGGTAGGCCTTTTCACAGGCCTTTTACCAGACTCAGGCCCCCTCCTCTTCAGCCTATGTACAGAGGGGGTTCTTCAGAGGGAGAGGCAGACGGGTTCGAGCAGGCCTGCTCCCACCCCTCAGCCTAAAGCCCCTGCCAAACAGGCACCCTGATGGGATGCCCAGGGTCGGCTCTCCACTACCTGTAGGGGGCAGGTTGGCTCACTTCGTCCAGGACTGGCAGTCTTTAACTTCAGACAGGTGGGTCCTGGAAGTAGTGAGCCAGGGTCTGGTTCTCAGCTTCAAGAAATTTCCAAAGATGAGAGCCAGATCTTTTCCACCTACAAACCTTTTAGAGACTCTGGCTTTGGAAACAGAAGTCTCAACCCTCCTGGCTGTCAGAGCTGTAGAAAAGGTTTCTCCCCTTCACCAGGGCAAGGGTCTGTACTCCAGGTACTTCCTTACCCCAAAAAAGACAGGAGAGTGGCGGCCTATCCTGGATCTAAGATATCTAAACAAGCACCTTTTAAAGCCAAAGTTCAAAATGGTGACACTGGGAATGATTTTACCCTCCCTAAGGCCAGGGGACTGGCTAGCCTCCCTGGACCTCAAAGATGCCTACTTTCATGTTCTTATCAGAAGCTCCCATCGAAAGTACCTCAGATTCGAACTGCCCTCAGGCCATTATCAGTTCAGAGCAATGCCCTTCGGACTTACCTCTGTCCCAAGGGTATTCACAAAATGCCTGGCAGTAGCAGTTGCTCACTTAAGAAGGCGAAAGATTGCCATCTTTCCTTACCTATATGACTGGCTCATAGTGGGTCAGTCTCCAGACCAAGTCAAATCACACCTTCAGGTTACCCAGCAGCTGCTTACATCTCTAGGTTTTCTTCTCAATCTCCCAAAGTCAGTTCTAGAGCCTGTTCAGCTACTCACCTTCATTGGCGCCAGAACTGGACACAAAGCAGGCCAGAGCTTTTCTTCCTCTAGAAAGGGTAAAGACCCTAGTGGCTCTGGCCTCCTCCTTCACTCTGCAGGTCTCTTGACCAGCAAGGCACTTTATACAACTCCTAGGGCACATGGCTGCTTCCACAGCTGTAGTGCAAGGAGCCAGATTTCAGATAAGGGACATTCAGTTCCATTTGAGAGCCTTCTGGTCTCAAAGGAGAGATCCCCTAACCAAATTGATCCCAGTAACTCGAACTCTGGTCCAGGCCCTGCAGTGGTGGCAGGACCAGAGCAATCTGAGACAGGGGGTTCCTTTCATCCCTCAGTCTCACTCCTTGACCTTTACTACAGATGCGTCCCTCTTGGGATGGGGAGCTCACATGGGTGACCTCACCACCCAGAGATTGTGGTCCCCTCAGGAATCTCTGCTCCACATCAATCTGTTGGAACTCAGAGCTGTTTTTCTAGCACTTCAGGTTTTTTCTGCATCTGTTCAGAACAAAGTGGTACAGGTCAGAACAGACAACACCACTAAATATGTGGTACATCAACAAGCAAGGGGCACTCGGTCCTCGGCCTTGTGCAGCGAGGCAATGAAGTTGTGGTCTCTGGCTTATTCCCTGAACACCTCCCTCATAGCAGTTCACCTCCCAGGCAAGGACAATGTCCTGGCAGATGCTCTCAGCAGGATTTCCCAGGGCCATCACGAATGGTCACTGGATCCCCTAGTACTAGGGTTAGTATTTGCCAGGTGGGGCACCCCTCAGATAGATCTTTTTGCAGCCCCAGACAACCACAACTTCCGCTTTTTGTTGCAGGCCCCAGTGTTGGGCTCAGTCCCTCTGGATGCCTTCCTTCTCGATTGGGAAGGGAAGTTCCTCTATGCCTTTCCCCTTCCCTCTCTTCATAAGGTGCTAGTCAAAATCAGATCTCAACCTTGCAAGATGATTCTGATTGCTCCAGATTGGGCCAGACAGCCCTGGTATCCTCTCCTTCTGTCCTTAGCAGTCCATCTTCCCTGTGTCTCCCCAGGAATCACAATCTGTTAACCTGTGCCCAGGGAGAGTTTGCATCCGAATCTCAACCCCTCAACCTCAAGGCCTGGCTCTTGAGGAGTTAGAGTTTGTTGACCTACACCTTTCTCAAGGTGTACTCGAAATCTTGAAAGCTTCTAGGAAGCCTTCCACCAGGGCTACTTATAATTCTATATGGAAAAGGTTTTCCATGTGGTGCTCTGGGAAGCATATTTCCCCAGAATCTGCTGATTTGCCCACAGTCTTGGACTATATGGTCCATCTAAATACTTTAGGGCTGAGGCCAGCTACCCTGAAAGTGCATTTGGCAGCTGTGTCTGCTTTTATTTCAGCAGGAAAGACCTCTTTCTTTCTGCTCACCCTGTATTCTCCAAGTTTTTCAAGGGATTGCTTCACACCAACCCTCCATTCAGGGACCCTGCTCCTGCCTGGGATCTTAATGTTTGCATTGCTCAGCTGATGCAACCCCTTTGAACCTTTGTCTTCAGCAGAGCTTAAGTACTTGACTTGGAAACTGTGTTTTAGTAGCCATCACTTCTGCCAGGCGATAAGTGAATTACAGGCTTTGTCAGTGGAGCCTGATTTTATCTCCTTTCACAGAGATAAGGTAGTCCTCAGGACTAACAGGAAGTTCTTGCCTAAGGTGGTTTCAGATTTCCACCTTAATCAATCTATATCTCTTCCAGTGTACTTCACTGACCATTCCTCCTCTGGTGAGAGGAAGTTGCACAGTTTAGATGTAAAGAGAGCCCTTAGTTACTACATAGAGCGTACCAAGGGTCACAGGTTTGACTCCCTCCAACTGTTCCTCACTTATGGTGAGGTTGGGAAAGGAAACCTGCCACTAAAAGATCCATTGCCAGGTGGATTGTCTCTTGTATCTAATTTTGCTATTAAAAACTGGGTAAGTTTCCCCCTTCAGGCCTGAGGGCTCACTCTACTAGAGATACAGCTGCGTCCCTAGCTGCAGCCAGGGACATCCCTATCTTAGAGATATGTCAAGCAGCTACCTGGAAAACAGTACATACTTTCACCAAGCATTACCCCTGGACATCCAGGCTAGGAGGGATGCTCGCTCTGGCCAGCTGTGCTTCAGAGCCTATTTCCTAAGTAGGTTCTGTCCCTCCTCCATGAAGGTACTGCTGTGTAGTCTGCACAGTCATAATATAGCAAGACTTCATGTTGTTTAAAAAAAAAATTACTCACCTTAGTAATGTTTTCTAATGGAGTCTTGCTATATTATGACCTCCCCCCCCGCCTGCCCCTCTCAGAACCTCTGCTCTTGGGATGTGGGTGGGCAGTGCAGTGTTGGCACCTAATGATGCCCAGCTTGTGTTTTTCACCCCTCCTTTTTGGGGTGTTTGGGTGTTGTATTTCATTTTATTTTCTGGGTCCCCTGACTTGAGTCTTGGTTTTGGGACCAGAAAATGTGTTAATATTTTAGTAATGCAGGTTTACAGCTTCCACACAGAACCTTAGTGAGTTTTTGCTCGTAAAGATCTGACAGTTTCGGTTTGAATATCACCAGACAGAGTTTTTACAACCGAGCTCGCGCTCAGGATTCCATGCCTGGCATGGAAGTTAACTCTTTCACCTCCGGAGCAGTTCTAGGGCTGGGACAAACTGCAGTTGTCATAATATAGCAAGACTCCATTAGAAGAAACAACATTACTAAGGTGAGTAATTTTTTCTTATGGCCCTATGGGTCTGCGAACATTGGAGCAACAACAGGCGTGGGTTAGTATCATTGATTTGTGGTGTATGGAGTCAGACAGGGCCTTGTTTAGTCCATTCTCCCAGGTGCCAGCCATTCCTGGAGCTAATGCCTTGTCTCTAGCAGTGTCCTCCCCAAAGGACAACAAATCATTGTTCCAGCTGGCCTCTTCTGTATGATTATGGGCATACTAAGTGGCAGACCTCTTTCATCGCCTGAACTCTCAACAGTCCCAAGGTCCTCCCTGATACCCTCCCTTGGGTTATCCAGCCACTCAGGAGAAGATGCAAAGTACCTCCAGTGTCAGTGGCTCAGTAGATAGCACACTCTCCTCTGAGGCCGTGAGATCAGAGGGCTGTGGGTTCAGTTCCCACATCTGGCACTTGGGTTAATATCCCAGTACTGACACTGTAGTGCAGCATGAGAGGGGTGCTGTACTTCTGAGGTGCCATCTTTCGGATGAGACGTTAAACCGAGGTCCCATCTGCCTGGATTGGTGGTAGTTGAGGTGGATATTAAAGATCCCATGGCACCTATCGAAAAGAGTAGGGGAATTTTATTGGTAAGAAATTGGGCTTCATTACAGAAAATCAAGATACACAATAAACAACTAAGACAAAAACATGACCTGATCACACATCAAGAAAACAGGGTATCACAATTACTCCACAGAAGTTCAGCTTGATGTTTAGAATAAACAAGATAATCATTTTTCTTAACTGAACATAAAGCTTTTCGAATATTACAAACAACTTCGTGTTGGAGAATAATTTTTTGATGTAAGACCAATAAGCATCTTGCTTGCCATATATAGTATCTAATAATTGCAAAAATCACATACAAAGTTTCAACATGGAATTTGCCATTAAGTATTACATTAGTACAAAACATAATTTGTTCGTATGAAAGATTAAAAAATAAGGGCTCTGACCAGTCTGTAGCTAAGGTATACCAAATATCCAGGGAAAACGGGCATTCAGAAAACAAATGTTGCTGAGTTTCAGGAATTTGGAAACAAGAATCCCTAGGGCAATAGCGTAAGTTCAAAGCCTTGTACTTATGGTTATTTTTGACCCCTAATCTATCATAATTACTTAACCAAACCATATCCCATAGATAGGCTGGTAATCGTGGACTACTGGAGTTGTTGGAGTACCCAGGAGATGGCTGGGGCAAGAGGGAAAGATGACATCCTCCTGGGCCTCAATCTCCAAATCCTATTGTACAACATCAAACGGACAGGACACAAAATCCTGTGGGATAAGGTTCCAGGTTAAAGCCATTTTAAAACTTTCTTTCCCATAAGTAGGTATATCGTGTGATTTAGAAATAATACCTTTGGAATGGACGTTCCAATGATCTAAACAAAAAGAGAACCAGGCCAGAAGGCACGGTTTCCAAAAAGTATCCCCAGGCTTTAAAGCTTTACCAAAATTATAATTAAAGAAAAGACTATAAAAGAAACCAACAGGGTGAACCATATTGACCCCCTTCCTTAACAGGCCTGTATGTAAAACTTCTCTTAATAGGGTTCAATCTAGACCCCCATAAACCTTTGAAAAAAATCCCATTTAATCTAGTGAACAATGTTAAAGGCGGTGGAAATACATAACTGAGGTATAAAAAAATGGGGATAACCAAAGTTTTAAGTAAAACGATCCTCTTTTTTTTCCCAATTAATTGATGCTGCCAACTAGCAATCAAACCATCCGCTTTTTTTAAAACAATGTCCCAATTATGGACTTGCATATTCTCACGTCCAAAATAAATCCCTAAATATTTAAATGCTTCATTTTTAACAGAAATGCCAGCATAGAGTCCAGTACTGGGAATAGAGTCATGCCCTAATGGCACACATATACTTTTACTAAGGTTGATTTTAGATCCGGAGACAGAGGAAAAGGTATGGAGAACCTGAACAATTGCATCTTGCTTTGTTGTAAAATCTACCGCCATAATCAAATCATCAGCATAAGCCAATGTTTTGATTGGTGGAGAGGAAGGAATACAAAGTAATCCAACAATTTGGGGACAAAGAAAAACAGCTCTCAAAAGAGTATCAATATAAAAATTATAAAGTAATGGACTCAAAGGACATCCCTGCACGTACCACCACAAGCTAGGAGATGGGGTTACCTAACCAACCATTGACGTTGGGTATCACCACAACATTTTTATATAAAAGGCGTATCCAAGAAAGGAATCGTGTCGGAAAACCAAAAGCTGCCAAAACTTGGAATAGGTAGACATGAGATACTTTGTCAAAAGCTTTTTCTTGGTCCAAGCCTAATATCCACCCTGAAATGGTTTTTTTACCAAGAGCAAACATTTCACGTAACAAAATAAGGTTGTCATAAGGATATCTGCCAGGAATGCCACAAGTTTGGGTAGAACTTATCAGTTTGGATGCAGTTTGTAGCATTCTGACAGCAAGATTTTAGCAAGAATCTTATAATCCACATTTAATAGGCTAATGGGTCTCCAATTATTAATATCAGAGGCATCCCCTGTCTTTTTAAAAATTAAGATTAGCAAAGCTTCTTTCATAGAGTTAGCCAAAGTGTCACAACGTAACATGTCATTATATAGTAGGGTGAGGACAGGAACAAGATCTAAGGAAAAGGTTTTATAAAAATGTGCTGTCAGCCCGTCCGACCCCGGTGCAGAATGTGAGCATAAACTGTGAATAGCTAGCGATACTTCTTGTTCTGTAATATCAACAGACAGCATATCCTGATCAGAGTTGGAAAGCTGAGGTAATTGCAATGAATCCAAAAAATGTCCAGCAGGCACATGACCAGCCTCGGTTCCAAACATATGAGAAATATGGTGCTCTACATGATTAACTAACCCTTCAGGTGACGTAATTAATTCCCCAGTTTGAGATGTAAAGGATGAGATTAACTTAGCATCTATTCTACCTTACAGGCACGCGAAAGAGTCAAGACAACCTTTAGTAACTCGGTACCAAAACGACTTCTTGACCCAAAAGAAGCCTCGATCATATTGAAGAAGTCTCATTTGGGCACTAATCTCATTAATTTGAGAGCTGTAGTCATTATTAGTGGAACTAGTCAAGGAAATCAGGTGTTGCAAGTGATGCCTCAAAGTTAAATAATGCAAATATTTGGTATTGTGTTTATCTGCCGCCTTTCTTTGAAAGACTTTTTTCCAGCTATGTTTAGAAGCCTCCCACCAGTCTATCCCAGTGTCATACAGGTCAACAACTGACAATCGAGCCACAAACTCCCTATGCCAGAGTTTAAGAAAAAAGGGATCAGCTAATAAAGAATCATTAAGGCGCCAACTGTTCTTCCTACAGCGTGGGGCAGAGTTCCAGGAAAACGACGCACACAGGGCAACGTGATCCGAAAACTCAATCCCCACAGTCTTGCAAGAAAGTAGTACCAAAACTTTGGACAAAAAAATAAAATCAATCCTTGTCCGCAGGGTCCCTTTAAAAAAAGTAAACCCCCCAGATTTATGTAAATGCCTATAGGCATCCACAAGACTGGCAGTGGAAACAATTTCCTTTAAAGCTGTAGTGTCACAAAAGAGTTTAGGGGTCGTAAGGCCTCGATCCGATTGATGTAAGCCACAGTTGAAATCCCCTACCCATAAAAGTAATCTGGAGGTATGCAAATAGGGTCTGATTAAATGAAAAAGCGAAACCCTTTGTGCTTTGGTTTGAGGGGCGTAAATCCCTATTAAACGAAACCTTTCATTTTTATAAGAAAAGTCCAGTAATAGGGCTCTACCTGGAGAAATGTCAACTAATCTAGAGACATGAAATGCAGAATTGGAGAATAAAATACCAATTCCATCACAGGTATCTGACCCAATAGACCAAAATTAAGGGCCCATGGTCCATGCCTTAGAGGCTTGACAAAGCTCACCATGAGTTTTCAATCTAGTATCCACTAAACAGATAATGTCGCAGTTAAGGTCTGTAAGGGTCAAAAAAACACCTCCCAACTTTCTTTTCCCTTTAATACTGTTAACGTTTAAGGAACAAATGGACAAGGAAGACATGTTTAAGAGGTGGATGGAGATTTACCCCTTCGGCTTTGCCTAGTACGTTTGGCTATAGGGTCAACGTGTGTACCATCTTCCATATCAGGGAAGGAGCGCATCGAAGAAGAGTCAGTATCTTCCCCACCGGAATCTTTATCAGAAAGATCAGTAGCTAAAACTGCAAATTTATTAGTGGAGTGCCAAGTACGGGTAGTACTATCTTTGCTGCGGCTAACCACAGCAAGACCCTTTCTAGTTCTTTATGAGTGACAGTGATAAAACCCGGAGAATCAACATCTAAACCCGTTTGGGGAGGCATCACTTTTATCAGGTATTGGGAGCTAGGGACTATGGAAGCAACATTGGAATCAGCTGAAGAGACTGCTGTTGAAAAGTTTGAGGGTCTAAAGTAGGGACTGTGGAAAAGTTCTGTAGAAGGAACTGTAGGCAAGGTTGTAGAAGCCACCTTTTGAGCCTGCAATTGTTGGGCAATGGTAATCAAACCGTCATGAGAAGGACAATCGTCCCTGTTATGAGATGCCCAAGGGCATCGGCCATAAGCATGGCCAGTCCCTTCACACAAGTTACACTTAAAATAGTTAGAACATGTCGTAGAATTATGTCCATATTCAAAACAGTGACTGCATTTTAAAGTGTCACAGGCTGAACTTAAATGAGTGCGTGAACTACATTTAAAACATGATTTGAGCTGCCCTGCATAAAAATAAATCCTTGTCTTTACCCAAAAAAAAATAGGCAAGTGCTGAGGACCAGTGTTAGTAGGGTAGAGTTTAACTCGGACCGCCAACTCCATCCCAAATTTGCTCACTGTCAAGATAAGGAATAGGCCGGTTTAAAACTTCACACCGCTTATTCAACCAAAAAAGAATATCTTCAATATTAACTCCTTCATTTTTGAAGACAATGGAAATATTACGTACAGCCGGTTTAGTGAGGGGAATAGCCTGAAAAGGGGACCAAGTAGGGGAAGTCTGCAGCTTATCATATTGAGCCCAAAATCTATCCAACCCAGACATGTGCTTAAAGCTAATATCAAAGTTAGAATTCCCTATGTTAATTAGAGCAAAAATCTCTGAAGAGAAAAATTTCAGTGACCCTTTAAGCAAAGTTTTGGCCACATATAAACGGTCAGGGGGGACTTCTAAACCTCCTTTGTAAAGTAGTCTAACAGCATTCCGTCTTGGTGCAGGTTCACCTTTAGTGGAAAATAAGTCTGTAAGTTTAAAACTACCACCAGAAGACGCCGTAGCAGAAGTTAGCAGAGGAGGTTTAGAGGAAGCATGCAAAGTAGCAACTAAATCATTACTTGCTGTAGAAACATTAGGCTTAGTACATTTACTAAATGAATCAAGTCCAGCAACAACCTTAGGAGGATCCTCACCTCGGGTTTCGTTGGAGCTCAGTTTGTTCTTACCCAAAGAGTTTTGAAGCATATTTAAGTATACAGGGTCCTGAGAGTCCGGGGTCCAAACCCCTCCAGCTCCCTTCTCCCAACCAGCACTGGCAAGCTTTATCCGAGCCACACATTGGAAAGCGATCCGTACATAGAGGTAGAGTTCATTTTAGCTTTTTTTAAGAAAGGACGAGCATCCACGCTTTGACCAACCCGGGTCCTTGTTGGCAGAGAAGAAAAAGACTTCAGCACTATTGGGCCCCTGTAAGTCAGACTGAGGGGTTACATTCATAGTGGAGACACTTACTGTGGCTGAAACAGTACGGATTTCAGCGTGATCGAGATGTCCAACATTTGATCCCCGCAATTCGGTCTTCGAGCAGCCCAGAACGGGTTTGTGACGGTCAGCAACCGCAGTCGGCTGTTCCGGCAAGGCGGAAGGGACTGCGCTCAATTCAGCAGCTTGCACGTCAGTCGGGGGCTTTCCACACTCTGCGTCACAGCAAGAAGGGCTTCGGATAGTAGTCCGGGTAGATGCCTGCGCAGAGGACGCTATCTCCATATCAAGGAGCTGCAATTGCAGGGCTAGGGCTAAACGCTTCTCCCGAAGGCTGGAAACAAACGAGTTAGCCTCAACACAATCAGGTACAGCAAAGTCTTTTTCAGGAATTGCCATGTTTGTAACAGAATCCGCTTCCAGTACAGTAGCACTGCTAGCAGCAGCCACATCTAAACGCTCTTCTACGGCCTCAAGTATAGGTAGCACAGGGGAGGAGGCCCACTCCCCAGAGCTAGCAGCATCCATCTCATCCTGGGGATCATGCGGACTGGCCATCATGCAACCAGCGCAAAGGCTCCACCTACACAGAGTAGGGGAATTTCCCCGGTGTCCTGGCCAAATTTCCCTCATTCACTAAAAATACCACCAACAGCTTAATCTGGTTCAAGGTCAGTTGGCTTTCATCTTTATCCCCCCTCCCCCGGGTCATGCCTGAAAATAGGCAGGATTTGTCTAGTGCACTTACCTGGTCAACAAAAGCTAAAAAAAAAAAAAAGAGAGAGAGTAACCGGCTCCGGAAGCCTTCTTCTCCCAGTACCACGAGCAGTGTCGGGAGGGAGCCCTGCCTTGTGACTGGCAATGCCCCACTCACTGATACCGTCTTTATTACCAGGAGCCGAGGTGGCATGGGGCTGCAACACCATGATGCCTACCAACGTATGATCAGTGTATAGCTTTGACCTTTCCACGGGGGGTGTCTGCTGACCTGGTCGGTGGACTTGGAGGGGTGCTCAGCAAGTCCCCTAGAGGAGACCGTCTGTCCACCAGACCCCACCCCAAGGCTCTCCAGTGTCTCCGTGGAGCAAGCACAAGGAGAGGCCTAGTCTTCTACAATGTGTATAGTACTGGGAAGAGGCTCACGGGAAGAGCCAAGGGACCTCACCTTGGCATCTCTGCTGCGATGCCTGCCTTCAGAAGTGGGCGGCTTGCGACCCCACTTCAGCCTGCGGATCTTAGGGGTGCTGTAGTCCATAGAAAAGCAGGCATTACATCTATCCATATCATGATCGGTGCCGAGGTAGGTCAGGCAGGCATCATGCCAGTTCCAGATGGCATAGTAACCCCCACAGGAGCACCAACACACAGGGGGGCCATCTTTGCTGTTGTTCTTCTTCTTCCTCCGAAAAGACTTCTTCTTGGGCTCCTTGGAAGTGGACTTGGCACCAAATGGAAAATAAGGAAAATGAAGAGAAGAAAAGGGTTCAGTGAGCACAGAGAGAAAAAAAATAACAAAAGTGGTACCAAAACAGATATGGTGCTGAAGTATGGTGGGAAGGAGGGTGGCAATGAACTGAGGACGGAGTATAACTTAGGTAAATGACAACTGAAGCATGCCCTGTGTGCTCTCCATGGCGTGAAGAACAGAACTGAGGAAGGTGGGTGGCCGGTGTGGGTTACTGGCCAGTCCATGAATGCCACATCATATGTCTGCCTCATGGGCAATGCTGTCACCGATGTTGGGCCCCTAGACTGTAGGCTACAGAAAGACTTTGCTGCCATAGGACCCTGGTGCCTCCAGCACAGACCCAATAGTGGGAATAAATGGTGAAGATTGTTTCTTGGAAGATCTTCTGTTTTCTTTAAATTCATATTATAGTGTATGTTAGAACGTTGTATTTCTTAAAAATCTAGGTTTCCCTAGTGGTGTTGTACCTTTGATGTGATGTCACGATGTTGTTGTACCATCGTGGGTATGTCACATCGATGGTACAACAGCTCTGCTCACATCTGCGCATGTGCAAGTCATGGTTCGGGGAGAATACAAAATGGGCACCACAGTTCATCGGAGGCACAGGAGGACATCTAAAACTCACAGTAAGTGCCATTTTTCTAAACAGTGGCCGACACAGCAGGATAACTGCATGTGGTTTTAAATATTTAAAATCATCGCGGGAAAGGAGTGCAGTGTGCAGGTGGGAGAAGCCAGGGGTCACCGACATCACAGCGCGACCCTGGAGGTAGTCACAAGCATTTTTTTTTTACTGTTTCCCATTTACTATAAAAGACAGTGGATGGGCAACAGTGAACAACAACACTGGTTCACCTCTCGAGGTTTTCATGCCAATCGAAAACCTCTCGAGCTTTGCTCTCGAGGTTTTCTAGGTTGTCTTGACAACTTCTCGAAGTGAACAGTGTTGTTGTTCACTGTTGCCCATCCACTGTCCTCTGTATTTTTCATGATCACCCGCTTTCTCCCTGCTGTGTTACATTGGTTGTGCTGATGTCACTTTGACCATTTTGGATGTGTACAATGCTGTGTGGCATCCAACGAAGCTCTGTATGGCAGTGTAGAGGCTGTAGGATTAATGGGGGTGGTGCAGTAGATGGTCATAGGAAAGTTTATTACATTTATTTTGGGGCACTGCTGAGTGGAAAGACAGTGAAAGTGAACATCTTTCCACTTTAGTGCTGAAGATCGCATAGTTGGGGATGAGCGCATCAGATGTGTAGCAAGGGAGACAGCTGTACATGGAATAAGAGGTACAGCCAATCTTCTCGCTGATTGGCAAGATGGCGACCATTGCCATATAATGCTGAGTATGCCCTGTACCAGTGATTCTTGGTGGAGGTGCTCCAGGCACTTGAGCAACATGCTTACACAAGCCACAATCCAGCAGCCCTGCCATTTGGACTCCTCGGAGTTCTCAGTCTTGTCACCCGTTCAAGGCCTAGAGCAATGGAGGAGACACCCATGGCCTTATGGAGGGACCCCTCTGGCACCCCTGCTGTCCTCAGTGACTGGACTTCAGATACTTGACGGTTTCAATCATGTCTCCCCCTTCCCGCCTCTCCTCCAGTGTTGAGGTCTCTCAGTCTTTCCTCGTATGTCTTCTGGTGCAATCCCTGCACCATCTTAGTTTCCCTTCTCTGGACAGTTTCCACTCTGCTATTGTCCTTTCAAAGGTGCAGCCTCCAGAACTGTACACCGGATTCCAGATAGGGCCTCACCAGCATTTTGTGTAATGGCATCACCACCTCCCTTCTTCTTTATTTATTTTTCATGTATCCTTTTCCTATCCATTTGGACAGTTTTTCTTCTCCAGCCCCAGATTATCTTTTTCCCTACTTTTGCTTTGCTCATGGCAAACAGAACTGAAGTTGTTGAGGGAGCTGGCAGCGGTTATTGTGAAAACTCCATGAAGATTGCTAGTGGTGAGCCACTAAACATAATGTAGGGCAGTGCTAGGGGTAAGGACTGGCTAATGCCCTCCACATTAAAACACTGTTTCACAAACAAAAGTACCCTCGCACTCAAGAAATAGGCAGCACTGGTTTAAAGGGCATGAAACAAATTGAAACTAATTCATATAGACAAAACCGATTCCATAGGGTTACTGCTTACCACATTTATTATATGCGTACTTGGCATAATTCCTACAAATGGACTCATCACACGCTGACTTCAGTGGCAAAAGCAGATATAATCACAGTGCAATAGAATGCACAGTAACTATGGCTATGCCACTAACAGTTGCATGATTGTCTGCAGTCTCATGCAGTAAAGCTGGTTGTACTGTGCATAAGTGCAAGTGCAATACAAATTTGAAGTGCAGTAGAATGCCTCCTGACAAAGATCTGGATGAGTGAAGCACTGGGGTAGGAGAGGCAGTGTTCATTTGCACTAGCTACTGTGGGAGACTGCAAGATATTCTGCTGCACTTTAAAATTGTATTGCAAAGATGTATTGTATAGGTGCCAGCATCGGGGCTTCATTTACAGGTGCTTTTCGGGACTTGTGCTAGTCCCTTCCTACCCTCAGGGAGAGCTCTTCCCGAAGGGATAAATCTTCAAAATCTTTGAAGTCAAAGAGGACCCTTCTCAGGTCGTGGGATAGGGAGCAGGTTCTCTCCTCCCAGCCCTGCAATTCTGTGTCTGGTTTGATGAATGTCATGGCCAACTCTTCTGGGGTCCCTGTTCCGGCTGCTAGCTGCATGGTGTCCCAGTCAGGCTTGCAGGCCAAAGTCTGGGCTGACCAGCCAGCTGAGATTTGTCTTGACCAGGTCAACCTGTTATCAGAGGAGGTAGAGGGTGACTCTCTCTCTCCAGGACTCCGGTCCTTTCAGCTCTTGCTCAGGAGAGGCAGTCCAACAGGCCGATCTGGCTATCTCCCCCCCCCCCCACCGGGAGATCAACCCCTCCAGGGTTCCATGGTGGGAACTGGTCCATGTTGACCACATGGACAGTTCCCCATCTCTCCTCACCAGTGGCACGTTCATCATCGGTCAGGGTCCAAGTTGAGGACTCGATCCCGTTCGAGGTTGAGGTCTCAGGACTCTCGCCATTCCCGCTCTCGTCTGTCAACTAGAAAGCTCCATCAACATTTCTCATCCTCATCCTTGGATGATGAGAGGCTCTGCCACAGATTGTGGCGGCACTATGAGGAGTTTGAGGCAGCAATGGGTCCTCTGCCACAGTTAACCCACACGTCAGTCATTGATACTTCCTTGGTCTTCGTCGACGTGGCCCATCCCAGTCCTACTCTGACCAGTCGAGCCAGCACTGACTTCTCCACCTATTCTGGTGGAGCCACCGCTTCTGCAGCCCTTGTACAGGGCCCCATCCGAGGCTGCTCAGCCTGCTTCTGATCTTCCTGGATGACTGTCTGTTAAGATCACCCACTAAGACAAGTCCGGGTGGCCCACAGGGAGTTTGGGTTGAAGTCAGTGTTCGAGGAGTCCTCGAATTCAGAGGACCCCTCCATGCATTCTGCTCGGACCCCAGGCTTTGACAGTGTGTGAGCTAAGGAGGTTACTTCTGAGCACGGGCTGGTCTCCTTTGGGCCCCTGCTCTGTCTCTTCTTGGAGTCCATGGGGATCCCCTGGAGCTGTTACCAAGCAGGCCAAATACCCCCTCACCGAGATCCTTGACAAGGATGACTTTCCCTGGGTTGCCTCCCCATGGTGGAAGCCATTCGGGGTCCGCCTTAGAGCTTTGGTAGCATCCAGCTTCTTGCCCAGAACCTATATGATCCTTAAGTACGTGGTACCTACCGGTTCCCTTCCTGGGTTCTCCAACCACCCCTTGGCTGAGAGGCTGGTGGTAGATTCTTCTTCTGACGGACGGGCAACACTGGGGATGTTGACAAGCCTCCCAACAAGGAGTCCAAGAAGCTGGACCATGCAGGTAAAAAGGTTTATGCTGTTTCCTCCCTCAGTATCCAGCAGACAAGCCCAGCCATTATGATGGCCAACTTTAGTCATGCCCTCATGGGGTTCTGGACCATCCTCCCCCATCGTCCGGCAGACCTACAGTCATTGGTCAAGATAGCCTGGGACCAGGGGCGTTCAGTTGCCAAGCACCAGCTTCTGACGGCCTTCGACATTTGTGTCTCCTGTGCCTGTTAGGTGACTGCAACAGTTGTCATGCAGCGTAGGGCTTGGTTGCGGAATTTCCACCTTTACAGTGGATACCCAACATAAGCTGTCAGATGTTCCTTTCCTGGGTACTGACCTGGGGTGGATGGTCATCTCACCAGGACTCAGAAGTTCAGTGCCACCCTGGATTCTGTTATGTCCTCTCAGAAGGACCTTGAGGGCCAGAAGCTAAAAAAGAATCCCTTTCAGTTTCGGCCTTTTCTGCCCCTGCTATCCAAGCAGCAGCAGCCCCATTCAGGGCAGTCCCAGGTCTGGTGGTCTAAATCCATGCCTGCCACTCCATGCCTGCCACTTCCTGCTCTTAGAAGCCCAGAGGCTGGGGTGGTGGTGCTCCTTTAGCAGCCAGCATCAGAGCCTCCGCCAAGCCTGCCCAGTGACGGATCAGGGAGTGTTGCCCCTCCTGCCTCAGTTTTCCATGGAGGATTGGCTTCACCAAATCTGGCATGCCTAGTCCGTCAATACAATGGACAAGTGGGGGCTAAATGTGGTGGGCCGTGGTCCGCCTCTCGACTTTGAGGCTCTCCCACCCTGCTGAGCACATGCCCCACTGTTAGGTGGTGTCCCCGGATATGCTGTCCACCCTCAGGGAGGACATTGCTCAGCTCCTCCAAAAGGGAGCTGTGGCCCATGTCCTGGACACCACGGCTGGCCAGGGCTTTGTGTCTAGGTGCTTTCTGGTCCCCAAGTGGACAGGGGGGCTGGTGCCTCATACTCAATCTTCATGGCCTCTATCATTTCTTAAGGGAACACAAGTTCCAGATGGTCACTCCGAATCAGATTATTCCATTCCTGGAGCAAGGCATGTGGTTCTGCTCTCTGGACCTTCACTACACCTTCTTCAACATCCCAGTCCATCCGACCCACTGGCAGTACCTTCAGATCTTACTTTGAGATATAGCTCTTGCAGCAGGTTACACTATAAGGACTGAAGATGGCAGGCAGCGGGACCCCACGGAAAACTTCTAGCTAGCTATACCAAGCAGAGGACCGCCCCCGACGTCTGCCCCACCCCCGACGTCAGACACATCATAAAAAGGGCGGTCCCCCAGCACACCTCAGTTCTTTTCCCGTTGTCGACTTACGCGCATCGGCTCCACAGACACCTTCAAGGTGATGAACGACGACAGAAAGAATTTAACAATTTCCTCGAGATTTCATCTCCTTTTTGACAAATACATGTCTTCTTCCCCAACTCCTTCTCTAGAAGGACACTCCTCGAAGTGCACTTGTGGCAAACAGATCCCCTTCAAAGATAGGCACTCGGTCTGCATGTGGTGCCTAGGCCTGGGCCATGATATCCAGGCCTGCTCCATTTGTCAGAAGTTCAATAGTATAACCATGATCTGCCACCAGAAAGTGCTCCAAAGTTTTCTTCTGGAAGAAAAACTTAAGGCCATGGAGAAAGATTCATCCTCTTGAGTGGAACCTTTGCATAAATCAGGGAAACATAAGGACAAGCACCAGGACAAGGATAGGATTCGATCTCCGATTCGGGCCTCAGACTTCCGGGCCAGCTCCAGCTTCGCCCAGTCAGACCGCGCTCCATCCTGGGCCAGGTCTCAGCCCCCTCCCCCCCCAGTCAAGGTCAAGTCTTCAGGGGGGCTCTGGTTCAGTGTCTTTATAGTCACTGAAAACCAAATCCAAGGATGGCTGTCCCTCAGGGTCGGCCACCAGGTTGGAGGCTTCTGACTGCCACAGGCCTCAGTCCAAGTCGCGACTACATCTAGCGCCGACACTAAGGACCGATGCCGGGACACCGATCGCTCGGTCTCCCAGCTGCCCAAGTGCTCAGACATCCCTCAGTGGGAGACTTCAGAGCTTACGTTGCTAAAACAGATGATGGAGGCGAAGCCAGTGCCAGAGCCATCGCCTGCACAGTGCCCCAAGAACCCGACACCACCGCTGCCACCCAACACCTGTCGCAGGGGGACATCAGAGGAGGACGCTAATGGCACCAATGACCAGATGTCGGGGGATGCCAAAGACACCGGCCTACCAAAAGACCTGACGCTAGACCCGACAACCCCTCAGCCACTGATGCCTGATCTAATGCCAGACAGACACCGGTGCCAGGCCCTTCGTCCGGTCTGAACATACAAGAAGTCAAGAAACTCTTACGCTTCTGGTGGGACACCATTAAAAGGATGTTGTACCCACAAAACCTCCCCCCCCGGTGAGGCACCACACACCGTGGCACCTCCTAGGGCACTGACACCTGAGCTTCGAGACACTACTCCACAGCCTAGGGGTAGATCCAAGGCCAGACACTCTAGGTCTCAGAGTCCGAAGGGGCCTCCGCTCTCCAGGACCCCTTCAAAATCCCCTAGTGACCACAGAAGAAAAAGGCCCCAATGAAGATCCCTCTCTTCATCAGGCGACGAGTCACGCCCTGATTCTTTGGGCACCCCTCAGTCACTCTCTCCTTTTGAGCCTCCTTCTCCAGATCCCCACGACCTTCCCAGGTCACCACCAGATGACCCATCATTCTCCGATATTATGCGCCACATTCAGGAGAACATGGGATGGGAGACAGAGGATTTAGACCCAGAACGACAATACCTGGCACGTTATTTGAGGCAAAAAAGACCCCAAGCTTCCAGGATGCTACCACGGCTGCATGGAAGCATCCTCATTCAATTCCAGCGGTCTCCAAGAAGGCTGACAGGCTTTATAGGACCCCACGGGAGGCTCCCTACCTATCTCAGTATCCTGTGGCTGATTTGCTAGTCATCACAGCTTCACATGACCGACCCCAGTGGCTCCAACACCTCAGTACACAGCCCGCAGACCAGGAATCCAAACAGTTGGACTTACTGGGTCATCGCATGTATGCCTCCACTACGTGCTCCCTCAGGTCTCTCAACTATTTGACGCTCATGGCGCAATTTTCAAAATGCACTGTGGGACCACAGACAGGACCTACTGAAGGACTTCCCAGAGGGCGAGAAGAAGGAGGAGCTCCTAAACTTCCTTCACATGGGCTTTGATGTTGGGATTCAAGTCCTCCGGGCCACGTATGACTTTGCAGACTCTGCAGTGAGAGGTGCCTCAACAGGCAATGTCCTCCAGAGACACTCCTGGTTGAGGGTCTCTGGATTTACTCCAGACGTCCAGAAAGGAATCATGGACATCCCCTACAATGGAGCCATCTTGTTCGGTGAAGAGTCTGAGAAGGTCATCACTAGACTTCAGGATGCGGGGAAGGTGGTTAGAACGGTTCAGGCCATGTATAAATCAAAGTCTGGTTCCTTTTTGCAGACTACAGAACCATTTTTGTGGCCAACAGAGTAGACAACAACCTCGGTCAGGCCAACAGCAACATGGGGCCAACTCCGGTCACAAGAACCAACAGAGATTCTCCAGAGGTCAGGGCCAGAGAAACACTAAATCCACCCAACCTGCTGGAACCACCACCGCCACAGCATGACTCCTTCCCGGCCCCAGCCCCCCCCCCGAGCAAAGGGAAGAGAGGGTCAGGGATAGAGTTGCTTACCACCTGTCAGGGTGGCAGAGGATCACCTCTGACTGGTGGGTTCTTCAGCTTATCAGTCGTGGACACTTTTTAGAGTTCCTTGACTGCTCACCGTCAAGACCTCCTCTGCATTCCCATTATTCAGGACAGCATGCCCTGCTCATGCAGTAGGAAATCTCAGCACTCCTTTCCAAGGACGCCATTGAGGTCATACCGAGGAACCAGAGAGAAAGAGGATACAATTCCCACTTTTTCCTGGTTCCAAGGAAACTGGGAACTTAATCCCAATCCTAGATCTTAGTGACCTAAACATCTATGTGATGTACAAACGCTTTGGCATTGTTACCCTACCGGGTCTCATTCCCATGCTCAAGCAAGGCGCATGGCTAGCATCTCTGGACAGGCAGGGCGCATATCTTCATCTTCCCATAACTCGGTCACACAGGAAATTCCTACGCTTTGACTTTTTGGGACACCATTACCAGTTCCGAGCACTCCTGTTTGGCCTGTCCTCAGTGCCACATGTCATTACCAAGTGCATGCCATTTGTAGCAGCAGCCCTCGGAAGACAAGGCCATTATGTCTTCCCCTATTTAGACAACTGGCTCCTGATGGCCTCTTCCCCAGAGGCATTGGAGAAGGCCATTCATGACACCTGCTCCCTATTTCAGTCTCTAGGGATCACCAACAACCAAGAGGTAATCTCACTCCCAGGCAGAGACTACAGTTTATCGGCATGGTTCTGGATACCCATCAAGGGAGAGCCTTTCTGCCCATGGATGGAGCGGAACGCATCAGATCATTGATCAGGACTATCATGGCAAAAAATCTGGTCTCTGCTCGGACCATACTTTGCCTGCTCGGACATATGGCATCTGCCATTGTCACAGTCCCCCATGCTCGCCTCCACATGAGTTACTCAGTGGACGCTGAGAACCCAATGGGAGCAGAGGTAGGATTACTTAGGCCAACCAATCAGACTCACACGGCTGGTCATTCAAGACTTACAGTGGTGGCTGGTCCCGGAGCATCTTTCTGTGTGAGTCCCCTTCGTGGTGCCAGTGCCATCTCTGACCCTCACCACCGACGCTTCGGGGTCCATCTGGGGAGCTCATCTGAGAGACACCAGAACCCAGGGAACCTGGTTGCCCCTGGAGACTCCCCTCCATATCAGTGTCCTGGAGATGAGGGCAGTTCTTTACACCTTACAGGCCTTACAGTCAGAGATTCCACTGGGTCATGTGTTGGTCCAAATGGACAACCCCTCGGTGATGTATTACATCAGCAAACAAGGAGGCACTCACTACTACCCTCTTTGCAGAGAGGCAAAGTGGGTGTGGGAATGGGCATTACAGCACGACACCACGATTACCACAGTGCATGTTCCCGGTGTGGACAACACTGTCGCAGACCTCTTGAGCTGGTCGAAGGCCAGGGCTTATGAATGGGAACTGATACAAGAGATCACTGAGAACGTGTTCTGACAATGCGGACTCCAGATGTCGACTTATTCGCGTCCCCATACAATGCAAAACTGCCCAATTTCTGCTCGCTAGATCCAGGGCCTGGTGTTTTCTGGCAAGACACGTTATCCCTGTCCAGGACGGGCAGGTTCCTCTATGCTTTCCCACCCTTCCCTTTAATCTGGAGGGTTCTTCTCAAGCTCTGATCAGAAATGGGCATCAATGATCTCGATAGCGCCCTTTTGGCCCAGACAGATCTGGTTTCCGCTGCTTCACCAGCTGGCTCAGGAGCCTCTCTTTCCCTTACCGGTCAGCTCTCATTTGCTGTCCCAGGAGGCCGGCTCCCTAGTCCATCCAAACCTCAAATCCCTGAACCTGCACGCATGGCTCCTAAAGATGTAGCCATTCTTAGGCATGGGGTCTCACAAGGCCTTGCCGATATCCTGGTGGCAGCTAGGAAATCTTCGACTTATGCCATGTATGCTCTGAAATGGCGGAGATTTTGTCAGTGGGCTCAGGCCTGCGATATTGATCCTCTTCGATGCCCTGAGAAGTCCATTTTAGACTGCCTCCTTTCTCTTTTCCAGTCAGGATTGGCATATTCCTCTCTGAAGATACACTCGTGTGCCATAGCAGTGTACCACATACCGGTTGGTCAGTGCTCGTTAACCCAATTAGAGGCTTCCCATGCTTTTCTGCATGGTGTCTTGCATCTTAGACCCCCAATTAAGGATCCGATTCCTCCTTGAGACCTTCTTTTTGTTTTAGAGCAGCTTACGCTTCCTCCGCTTTGAACCAGTCATGATCATGGGCTTCGCCTTTCTCTCCTGGAAGGTATTATTTTTAGTTGCCGTTACTTCGGCACAGAGGATTTCTGAGCTTCAGGCACTCATGTGTAAAGAGCCTTACTTGATTTTCCATAAGGACAAGGTGTCCTTAAGGACCAATCCTAAGTTCCTTCCCAAGGTGGTTTCAGCCTTCACCTTAAACCAGAACATTGACCTTCCGGTGTACTTCCCCAACTACATGAACAGAGGGGAGGCCTCTGTGGCACTTAACCTCTTCATCTGGACCTGCTCTCTAGTCACCAGGAATAGGTTTTGCACCCAGACCTTCAGTACCTACACCTGACAACCTGGTTCCTGAGCGGCTAGAGTTCCAGGCTTTGGGTCTTTCTGATGAGGTCTTCCATGTCATGGAAGTCTCTCGGAAGAAATCGAGTCATCAGTGCTGTGCCTTCAGATGGAAGCACTTTTCCATTTGGTGTCAGGGCAGGGAGCTAGACCTCCTGTCCTGCCCCATGGCTAGCATCCTAGACTACCTGTTGTCCCCCCTTTAGTTGGACCTTTGGTTGACGACCCTCAAGGTGTACCTGGCAGCCATCTCTGCATATCTGGCATGGACTGGCATGCCGATGGGTGCGCTGGAGAAGGTGTTCGGGTGCTTCTTAAAGGACTTGACCACCTGTCCCCGTCAGTGTGTGAGCCACTACCACCAGCTTGGGACTTATTGCTGGTACTGGCTATGCTCATGGGCAAGCCATTCGAACCAGTGCACAGGTGTGACATCTCTCACCTGTTGTGGAAGACCACCTTCTGGGTGGCTGTCATTTCCGCCAGAAGAATCGGTGAGCTCTGAGCGCTCTTGGTGGATTCTTCTTATATGGTGTTCCATAGGGGCATGGTTGTCTTTCGCCCCCAACCCTAAGTTCCTTCCGAAGGTTGTTTTGGAGTTTCACTTTCCCGCAGATAAAGGACCTGCTCCTACGCCCCTGAGGGCGCACCACAGCTTGCGGCCCTGACTCAGAAGGTGAGCCAACTGCATTGGATCCTCTGCCCTGCTCCTGAAGCATCTAGATAAGGAACCCACCCCTACGCTCCTCAGGGCACACCGCAGCTTGCAGCCCCCGGCTCGGAAGGCGAGCCGGCTGCATTGAATCATCTGCCCTGTTCCTGAAGCATCCAGGTACGACCTCTCAGCTCGACTCTAAAGCCAAGATTGGCGGTGCGTCTGCACCCCTCCTGGCCTGTCAGCCTATTGGATCACATCGCTCCAGCTCAGCTTTTGGGTGCCAAACCAAGGTTTAAAATCTTTTTCTACTGCCTGCACAGTATCTGAACTTCGGTTTTTCTTTTAACTGCTGCAAATTACTCTTAATTAACTGCTGCAGAACTGCATAGTCAATCTTCTTGTGTAACAACTATTTTTATTTAAAAAAAAAAAGAGTATCGGACTGCGGTTAATTTCACTTTTAAACCTAGTTCACTGTAACTACTGTTTCATTCAATCTGCTGCTTGTACAAGCCTAACTTGTTTGGAGCCGTTTCATTTAACTGCTATTTGCATTAGCCTAACAGACAAATTTCAGTAGTTCTCAGACTTTGTTACAGTGAACCTCCCCAAATCCATGTAAAAGATTTTGAGCCTCCCCCAAAAATTGAAATAATCTTAGGTCTCCCCAAAGAAAAATAACATACTATACTTTTCGCAGTACACCATGAATAAATTGAAACCCCTTTGAGTACTTGGCTCACATTCAGTTCTTTATCTTATACTGACGTGAAACCTTTGAAAAAGAGCTCCTGTGCTCAAAGGTGTTATCTGAATAACAAATAAATAAAATAAACAAATAGTATCATTCAACTTATTGTAACCCCACCAACAGGCCAACCTACGTATTCTGCTGTTTTCATTCTTGAACCATTGATACCCCTTGTTGCAGTACCTTCATGGGTCAGACTACTTTCTCTGTTTCCTCTCTATATGAAATAACCTTCCTACATACTTTGCCTCTCCCCATCCTTCCCTGCTCGTAAGCAACTTCTCAGGGATTACTTTGCTCCTTCCTGCTATTGCTCTGAGCACTTCTATGCTCAACCCTTGTATTTGGGCTGTTCTGCCATCAGGCTACAAATTGATCAATTACCACTACTCATTATTAGTTTATTGCTCATATTTGTTTTCACTATTGTTCATTGTGTATTTCTTGACTGTTTTGAAATTACCTTTTGAAATGTATTCACTCCCTACCCTTCCTTGGGTGCACTTGAAATGAGCCTTGGCTCATTCACCTTCCCCTGTCACCTATTAGTAAAATAATACATAAAATTCACCTATTATTATCCTCTTTCAGGTTGCATCATCTCTTCACACAAAATAGATAAAACTCAAAATTTAAATACAGAACTTTTTCAGACTTGCTGGAGCCTCCCCTGGAACAGGTTGGGGCCTCCCCAGGGAGGCTGGCCTCACCATTTGAGAACCCCTAGCCTAACTTGTTGAAGTGTCTGCCAATGTGCTACCCTCTTCCCTGTTTTCCTACCTCTAGCCGCCCTCTTGGCCACAAATGATTTTTACCCCTACCACTGCTTTCCTTTCCTGCTTTTGTTGCAATTTCACTGCCATATCTCTTCTCCTGCTTGCACCTACCTCCCGGTCCCAGACCTGCTAATTGTTCCACTTCCCAGCCCTTTTTGATCCACAGAACCATCTGTTACTCTTTCTCCTGCCCTCTTAGCCCCCCGCCTGCCCTTCAGAAACTTCACTGCTTCTAAAGTAAGTGGCTTGAAACTTCCCTTCCCCCTGCACAGCGGCTGCTCTTTCCTGACCCCCAGCCTGCTAATTTTTTTTTTAAGCTTTATATTTATTGACATTTCAACAGACATACATTTGGATTTCTGATGCTGTACATACATTAAAAATCATAGAATACCAATTAGGACGCCACTCCTCTTAATACATACAATAACACACAGTGCCATATCTCCAGATACATTGAGGGGTACCCATTTTAAATAATAGCAGTTACAGAATAAAAATGCAGTATTTGCTGCATTGACAAGCCCATGGGCAACATGGAAATAGAAATGAAGCATCAAAAGACATAAATTGTCCACACTCTGTTTCCTGCAAGAAGAAACGAAAATCTGTCCATGCATTACTATTAATTAAGTAACCTAAAAAGGTTATCATTCCAAAAATGAAACTGTAGCTCCAACTTACTCTCCACAAACTTTTTTTTAAATGAGAAAAGCGTTCTATTTAAACTGTGTGAATAAACAGGTGAGTTAAATGAAACACAGAGCTCCACCACCAAGGAGACTTAGCATGGCAAAAGACGCTCGTTTAAACATTGGATATGTGTTAATACGTGCCCTGGAGCCACTCGTTGCTGAATGAGTGGTTTCATGTGCCTTCTGCTGAGCGAGAACATCGGAGCTGAGCTGTTCTGGCTCAAGCTGAAGGCAAATGAAACTACTCCTTTTCAGCAACGAGTGGTGACGTGGGACATATTAATATATTATTGATCAAGAGTGATCAATAATATAAATATATTCCAAAAAACTCTCCCGAACCTGCCCGTTTCCAGGGCATGTGCGCACGAGACGCTCTTCACAGAATAAGAGCGTCTCATTTGCGGAGGAAAAGAGCGCTCCGATTGGTTGGGAGTGCTCCCTTGATCTACAATATATACTATACATATTTACTGGGCCTCCTCCTTCCCCCTTCAACCCCAGCTTAATCACATATTAATAAAGTGTCTGTTTTATTTATTGGGATAATTTTCAAGAAAAAATAATAAAGAATTCCCAAAAGGAAGGAATTTGGTCCAGAAAACCTGCTTTTCAAGAGCAAACCTGAAATCCCAGTTAAGTTCTTCAAGGGTCCAGCTCATCTTCTCCTTCCGAGTCCGTCTGGTGGGATATAGCAGCTCTCCTATGAGGGGCTGGAGCATGTCATTGGGCCCATTTTAAGACATCTTCTGGGTCAGTGAAGAGGTATACTCGACTTTCGTGCAAAATTCTTAGCCTAGCCGGGAAGATAATTCCATGTGACATGTCCACCTCCTTTAAAAGTACCCTGACTCCCATCAAAACATTTTGTCCACTGATGGATAGCATAGCTCAGGTCTGGAAATAAGTGGACCTGTTGACCCTCATGGAACAGTGATCATTTTTGTCTCACAAGAGCGAGCACATAGTCTCTGGTTCCCACACCGTTAAGTACTGCCACAATAGGCCTAGAGGCCTTGGGGTTGTCTTGTCTTCCCCGGTACGCCACCCTGTAAGCTTTTTGTATGGCAGTTCCCCGATCTTGCAGCAGTTGACCCAATTGCTGCTCCAGCCATTCCTTCAAGAAAAGCTACAGATGATCACCCTCGCTCCTTTCAGGCATCCCGATGATCTGTAAGTTGGAGGTTCAAGCTTGATTTTCTAAAGTCTTCAAATGAGTTCTTAGGAGGGTGTTCTTCACTGACTTGGTTGCTTCTCCCATAGCTGCAGTCATTTGCTTTGTAGATTGTGTTGTCACCATTTGCAAGTGAGACATGTCTGTCTGAAGAATAGAGACTCTGTTTGTAAGGGTGTCGAATTTTTCAGATAAATGTGACACCAATGAAATGTCTATTTAGCTTGTGAGCGATGCTTTGCAGTGTCTCCGGTCCCGTTTCTTCAATCAGTGGATCAGTTGGGCCTTGCACAGACCTCGTGGCCGGGGAATCTGGAATATTTTTACTTTTTGTTCCCTCCTGGTGGGACGTATCTTTTTTAGGATTGCCCATCCTGCTCCTTGGATATTCCGACGAAGATGTAGCCCTTTTGCCCAAGTCAAATAACTCAGCTGAAAGTATTTATTTGGATTTGTACTAAAGTTTAAATGGAGCTGCAGTCTCAGGTTGCCATCTTGCTTGGGCTCAGCAGTGCCCCCCCAAGCCTGCTAATTTCTATTTTCTTTTGTTGCCCCAGTCTGCCTGAGCAGATTGGAGCCACTCCCTTGGAGCTTCATTAAGTCCTGACTCTGCCCTGCCCCTCTTTCGTACTCACTCCCCTTCTCTTTTGTTTGCACTGACCCGCCCCACCTGAGCCCTACTCAGCCTGCATTTAGCTACCACAACCCTAAATTTTCGTTCTCTTTCCTCCCGCAGATAAGGGACCCACCTCACGCCCCTCAGGGCGGACCGCAGCTTGCGGCCCCGGCTCAGAAGGCAAGCTGGCTGCACTGGATCCTCCGCCCCACTCCTGAAGTATCCAGGTATGGCCTCTCAGCTCAACTCTAAAGCTGCTTTTCTGATTGGCGGCCTGCCATTGACTCCTGGCTCTGCATTGGTTGGCACCCTTCCTGGCCTCTCAGATCACACCGCTCCAGTTCGGCTTTTGGACCCCATACCAGAGTTTAAAATATTTTTTTCTACAGCCTGTACAGTATATGACCTTGGGTTTTTGACCCACCCCCAGCGGCTTTTATTAAATACTCCCCTTCTCCCAAAGCGTCTCCCCCAGCAAATCTCCCTTCTCCCCTCTCCCCTCTCCCTTCCAGTACTGGAACTTCCTCTAAAGAAACAGATGTAGTTAAAGGACCGAACACTTGTCAGTGTTAATCTTTAAAACCGCCACTATGTCTTTATACCAGATCCAGAATTAACACTGCACTTCCCTGCAGCCGCTGTCTTGCTGGACTTTAAAGAAGAGTTAAAAGTCTTCTTATCTCTGTAAAAAATTAAATCAAATACAAAAATGTACTCCCTCGTCATCTACCATAGCGCCAAGTCCCTAGAATCTATATCTTCCACCCTCATTACAAACTATGGAGCAGCACAGAATTTGTTCCTCTCAAAAAAAAACTTCTTGTGAATGAGAAAAAAATAAAGGTCATGCTCTTTGGCTCTAAGCCATACCTTGCAAAGGTCACCAAGTCAGAAACCTCTCTACACATAATCACTCCTGCAGGCCCTCCACTCGACACTGTATCCTCCTTCAAATATCTAGGAATGACTCTTGATCCCTCCCTTACCTTCAGTGACTACATTTCTAACACTGTGAAGGAAGTCCACCAGAAGCTGGGGTAGCCTACCATGTTAACCATCTCCTGACCCCAGAGGCTCGCCTTAGAATTTTGCAGGGAAATATACTGCCCCTACTTGACTATTGCTCCCCATTGTTCTCCACCACATTGTTCTCGCTTCCTTCTCATCTAAATATCACATACAACTCTGTCATTTTGCCCTTCAGGTCTCTTCCTCCACTCATCACTACTCTATATCAGTCCCTAGGCTGGCTCCCTCTTCAGGGCCATTTTGAATACGCCATGGGCTGTCTAGTTGATATCTCTCTCAGGAACTCCCAGAAGTCCTCTGACTCCTCGCTTCTCACCGGCAGGGTGGTAACTCGGTGCCTCAGCGTCTCCTCCGTTCCCCCAGTAGTCCCCCCTGTGTCTACTGTTATGGGGAGCAAGGCTTTTTCTGCCCCCTTCCTTTGGAACAGACTACCACCAACTATCTGAATGCCCCCCTCTCATCAGTCCTTCAGTTCGAATCTAAGAGCTTGGCTTATGAAGCCGGCCACCTGTAACTGCTCCCTAGGAAACGCCCTCGTCAGTTGTCTGCCTTAGGGGCTCAGTATACCACTTGCCTTACTTCCGAAGTACTGGCTGCTAAAAAAAAAACAACAGACACGTTAGATTGCATTGTGAAAATGTTGATTGCTACAGTGTAGTATCATGTGCACTATATTGTAAACCCTTGACTGGTTGGATCCTGTCTTGATTGCTCTAAGTGTACAGTATGTCCTAGTTTCTCTGTAAGCATACAGTAGATGCATCCCATTATTGTTATGAACTTGTTTATGTCCTTAACCTATATTTATGATGTGACGTTATGTATCACTGTTTCTGCTACCACCGTACTCGCTGTATTATATGTACCCACTGTATTATAACTTGTGCCTATTGTTTGTGCCACTGAATGGCCCGGGTCACAACTGAAAATAGTCCTTTGGATCAGTTTGCTTATCTGGTTACCAAAAACATGAATAAATAAATAAAATAATCTCCCTGTGTACTTCACCAGTGCAACCTCAGAGGCTGAGCACAGGCTCCACACATTGGACCTGAGGAGAGCGGGCACTTATTACACAGCGTGCATGGCTGGAGTTAAGGGAGAGGTTCTCCAGCTCTTTGTCACCTACGTTGAGGCCGCATCTGGCAGACTGGTAACTAAGCGGACAGTTGGCAGGTGGACTGTCTCCTGTGTTGACCTCTGCTGTAGGTTGGTTGGTAGGAAGCCTCCCGTTGGGCTTAGGGCTCATTTCCACCAGACATACAGCTGCCTCGGTGGCTGTTTTGAGGGACATCTCAATCCAGGAAATCTGCAGGGCTGCTACCTGGAAGTCAACACACACCTTAATCCCCCATTACCTCGTCGACCTTGAATCATGCCAGGATGCTGGTTTAGGGGCCTCAGTTCTCCGCTCCCTGTTCCCTAAGTAGAGGTGGTTGCCTTGCCCCCTCCTCCCAGAGAACAGCTAAGAGTCTGCCAAAGTGTGAATAAGTGCACCACAAAAAATGTTCTTTCCACCATTAGAGTACATAATGGTGGCGAGTTCAGAATGGGCCAGGCCTCAAACTTGTATTTACCTATGAACCTATGTCCATGTCCCCAACCGTAATTCTAGGAGAAGTATATGGTGCACATCCACATGACCCACCTGACCTACCCTGGCAAGTGGCACATGGATCCCTGCTTCCAGCATGCAAGATCTGACTTCACAGGTGGAGCCGAGGAGGATAGCACCCGGGTGGGTGGTAGAAGCTTAGCTTGAAGACATTTCCACTGAACTTAAAGGTAAAGGAAGACTGCCAAAGTGTGGATGTGCACCATATACCACTCCTAGAGCTATGGTTACAGGTGAGTAACCCTCATTTATGCTCTACTTATGAGCTTCTGATGCCTCTGCCAGGGCTGCTTCTTCTGGCATATGCCTCTGGAGATATTCTGGCTTTGTGTGGCTAAGTTTGCCACTGATGTACAACAAGTTATGCTGAATGCCTCTTTTACAGGCTCCAGGTTATTTGGGTGTGATGCTGAAAATGCTTTATGTGAGCTTCAAACTTCCAGGATAACCATAAGGTCACTCAAGTCTCTGACCCCTCAGCCCATCAGGGGGCATGGTGGGGGCTTATTTTGTAAGGCTGATGCCTGTGGTGGATGTGCCTCCCATCGGCAGCCCTGTGCCTGTGGTGGAGGTTCCCTCCCCATTCCCTCCCTTCTGTCACCAGGTGTAGTTTTAGCATAACATAGTTTCAGACAGACCATAAGTCAGGTGCTTAAAAAAATGCAAGGTTGCGTTTATCATTTTATAAGTAAGACAACTGCTTAGCTTCAACAAGTTTCCAAGGCTTTTTCTTCAGCCTAACATAAATCAAACCATGTGAAAGCACACACTACAAGGAGGTCTTTTGCCTTCCTCAGTCAGTATTCAACTGACCTCTCTATCTGTCCTCTCTCAGCACTGAGGTAGGGCTTTTTATAGGCTCACTAGAAGTTGGAAAAACAGTCTCCCCTGTCTTTTGATTGACAGCAGACATAACATAAAACTAGCCTCTAGGGGCCACTGTTGCACCACAGAAAACACCTGGCACCTGGAGAAGATTACATAACTTGTTTACAACATTGTTAAAGGTCAGACCTGAGGTCAGAACATTCTGTGCTCTCCTAAACTCTCCTGCAGGGTCAAATTACCTCATGCTGTCTGCTGCAAAATATATCTTAGAAAGGGGCTGCTAACATCTAGAAAAAGCAGACATAAACATTTGTTATTATTCTTATGTTAAAACTGCCCTCTCATTTTGTAACTGTACTCTTAGTTTGGTTTTAGGGTGATGTACACAAAAAGCTTTAATAAGCACTTCAGCACCTAATTTATAACCAGCTAACCAGCATATTGGACATTATCCAAAACATATAAACTGCTTGGGGAGGGTGTTTCAACTTATCCCAGTAGTGTCCACTATGACAGGGGTCACCCTGTCACACCCTCTGGTGCCCATGCACAGGCACCAAAAGGTGATGGCCAAGGCACTGCCCCTGCCGCCTCCAGTACATTCTGACTCTACACCTCCTCCCCCTCCACTGCCTCCTCTGGTGGTGCAGGTTGGGGAAGAATTTCCTTTCATCTTCCAAAATGGAGGGAGATCACTAAAGACCAGTGGGGCCTGGAAATAGCAGAAAAAATGCATGCTCTGTAGTTGCTGTCTACCCCTCTAGGACATCCTCTGCCTCCTTTTCATTATCCTCCAGGCAACTTGTCCATTCTGCTAGCGGAGGGTCAGTTGTTATACAAAAGGGCTGTTGAACCCATTCCTGCCCAAGACAGAGACAAAGGGTTCTATTTCAGATACTTCTGGGTTCTCAAATGGACAGGAAATCTGCATCCTGTACTGGGCCTGAGAAACCTAGACCTGTTCCTGGAATACAGAAAGTTTTGAATGGTGTCCCTTCAGGCTGTCATCCTCTTGCTGCAAAAGGGGGATTGATTGTGTGTCCTTGACATGAAGGACTCATGCCCTCATATCAACATACGGACATACAAACATACAAAGATGCTAGCAGATAGAGGCCTCATGGTCTATCAAGTTTACTTGAGTGTGCAGCTCTCAGTTTTGAATATTTTTGCTGCCCCCCCAACTCCCCCACCTTTCCACTTGAATACTGTGTGTGTTACCTCCTCCCTCCCCCTCCTTCCCCATTCTGATTTTGCCCTTGACCCTATCCTGCCCTCTCTTAAATCCTCCTACTGATGTTTGCATTATCAGTTACGCAGGCAAAGAATGCCATGGTGCCACCACCCTCTCTGTGAGAAAGTACCTCCTAATCTCCCTCCTGAACCTCCCCCCTCTCCAATTTCTGAGTATGTCGCCTTGTGATCCCTTCCTTTCTGTACTTGAACAGACCTTCCTGGTGCACCCTATTATTGCCCTTCAAGTATTTGAAGATACAAATGTTGTCTCCACTGTCCCTTCTGTCCTCAAAGGAGTATATATTTAGCCTCCAAAGTCTCTCCTCATAGGGCCTTTTCCTCATCCCTCTTAGCATCCTTGTCGCCTTTCTCTGCACCCCCTCCAGCAGCCTGATGTCCCTTTTTAAGAAGGGGTGCCATAACTGCACACAGTATTCCAAGTGCAGCCTCACCAGTGCCCTGTACAGTGGCAGAATCACCTCCTCACTCCTTGAGGTGATTCCCCTCACTGTGCACCCCCACATCTTATTGGCCTTCACTGATCACAATCAGGATTCACAAATGCCACTGACAGTACCTGTGCTTCGTGCTGGAGAGCAGTCTTTATCAGTTGTGGGTCTTGCCCTTTGGCTTATCTTCAGCAGTGTAGGTAATTTCCAACTGCTTAGCTGTTGTGTCAGCAGCCCCCTGGTGGGAAGGGCTTGATGTCTTCCTATATCTGGCTGACTGGCTGCTAAAGGCCCTGTCCGGAGGAGTGATTCTGTACACATTGCCCAGAATGAGACAATTGTTTGAGGAAGTGGGTGTCACGGTGAATGTGCAGAAAGTCTGCCTGGTGAGCCGGGACAACTCCTTGGGACCCTGATTGGTTGGCGCTTCTTTTAGCAAGTGCATAATTGGCTGCTGCCATACTGCCTCTCCAGGGATTGGACACAGCAAACCAAGCCATAGACCCATGGCTCTTGCACATTTTATGGCTTTCTGAAATGCTCTGAGCCCTGTATTTGTGTCCCGCCCGCCCAGCCCCAGGCCTCTATTAAAACGCTAGCTCCCCCTCCCATCTCCTATGGGCTACTTCTTTCCCCTGACTCTCGAGCAAATCACCAACCATCTGACTGCCTTACTACACACATCAAGCGTCTCACCACAAACTGTAGCCAGTATGCTATTACACACTAAACTTGCACTTATATTAACCCTGCTCCTCTGCTTGTTGTTTCCACTAACTTCAGTGTTTCAGCCACCTGTGCCTGAGTCTTTTACCTCCCCATTTCCCACTCAGCCCCTGCAACACAATATTAGGGGGACATCCCAAGACCCCAACAAACTTGCCACTTTTATAGTACCCCCCCAGCATCACATACCCACACAGGCTTGCAAAATACAAGTTGCTGACTTGATAACTGTCCAACTGCTTGACTGCACCTGTCTCACCGTAAAAGGCGATAAGGCAAAGTTCTGTGGACCTACCAAGGTGACCTGGTCTTGCTTCCTCAGAAAGATTATACTGCTAATGCCCCTACTTTCTGGGAATGTGCACCCCAACCCTGGCCCTACCCCTCCAAACAACTCTCAGAGCTATGGCCATCTTAAAATTGTTTCCCTGAATATGTATAGCCTCCTCTCAAAGCTGCCACAGTTCATGGCTTGGGTGGCACTAACGGAGCCAGATGTCATATTGCTGACAGAAGCCTGGCTATCTCCTAAGATCCCTGATGAAACTGTTGCCCTGCTTGGCTATAACATCTTCCGGCATGATCGTACATCAAAAAGACGGGGTGGCTGCCTGGTGTACCTCAGGCACGACATGAAAGGGCAAATACTGCCATGTAGTTTTGGTACCAAGGAGGCACAAGTTCTAACACTAAAACTCACATCAGTCAGCAAAACAAAGTATTGGTGTTCTCCACTGTGTACCTGCCCCTGGACTACAATCAAATCAAAAAAGTTCATCAGTTACCTTGAGCAAAATATGCCAGACTGGGAGCATGTTATCCTAGGGGATTTCAACATTAACTGGCAGTCTCAGGAAGCTGCTGCAGCAGCAAGAAACCAAATTGCTGACCTCTACCTTACCCAACTGATTACATAACACACCAGGCAAAATTACCAAACAAGCGCATGCTCCCTCATTGACTGGTTATTCTCCTCCTGTCCCGAATACAGCACTAAGGTAACAGTTTTACTGGACTCCATCAGTGACCATTCCCCGGTTCTCTTCACATGATCAACAAGTTCACCAAGTGCAAGCCTAAGACCACCAGGAGCCGATCCTTGAGAACTGGACAAGTTGACACCTTCAGACATTACCTTAGGGAGGCTGACTGGTCCCCTCTGGACAGAGCCAAGGACAGAAATCAAGCCCAGGACTATTTCTGTACAGTCTTCACAAAAGCCTGTGACATCTTTACCCCCTACAAAACAACAAAAGCGAGAGGTGTCAATAACCCCTGGCTGTCAGGCCTGCTGCTTGAGTGCATGCACCTCAGAGACCACCTTTGGCATAGGGCCAAAGAATCAGGGAAGTTGACAGACATCAAAGCTTACCTGTGCAAAACTCATTCATATTGTAAAAGCAGCTCACTACAAAGACCTACTAGGTAGGATTTGGGGCCATGGTACAGAATTTTGGGACTCAGTGAAAACAATGACTGGACGAGCATCCAGGGCACCCCCAGACCTCATTACAACCCCCAGTGGGACCCTGCAAGACTTTAAGGACTTTGCTAATGCCTTTAATTTGGCATTTACAGATCTAAGTAACATACTGCCAACAGACTACCTGAATCCTAGTTCACCCAGACCGACCCACAACCTGAACCCTGCCTCCCAACCATCTAATGTCCCACCTCCATTCTACTTCAGGCAGATTACTACCAATGAGGCCACCAAATACAACAAGCGAGTTCTCAGTGAGACCAAGTTAGATAGTAACCAGATAGACATAAAGATGGTCGCTCTCACCTTAAATGTCATAGTTTGTGCCACACACTAACTCATCCCTTAGATCGGGGGTCTTCCCTGACAGGTGGAAGGCAGCACTCATCACGCCTGTATTCAGATCTGGGGATAGAACTAGCTTGGCCAATTTCTGGCCTATCTCAGTACTCCTTCCCCCCCCCTTTTCCAAATCCCTTGAAAGGGTGGTATCCGAACTAATGGAGTACCTTGTCAAGTATAATCTTCTCTGCACGCAGCAACACGGCTTCCAGCAAAACCACTCCACCACCACCGCCCTAATAAAAAATACACCACCTAATTCTATGGAGCACTGGACCAAGGGCTGGCAGTGGGGTCCATCTTTATAGACCTCACGAAGGCTTTTGACACCGTTAATCACCAACTTCTTGTGCAAAGTCTTCTCTCCACTGGTTTATCTACAGGAGGTGCTGCCTGGTTCAATAGTTACCTGACCCTTGGACATAGTCTGTAAGGATAGGCAGTACCACCTCAGCTCCTAGAGAGGTGCACCTAGGCATACCCCTAGGTGTACCTCAGAGATCTATCCTAGGCCCTCTCCTTTTCAGTCTGTTCATAAACACCCTGCCCACTGCCTGCCCGGCACATATTGCGCTCTGTGTGGATGATGCAGTCATCTCCTTTCCAGGCAAAGAAGTGTCAGCTAATCAACTCTAAATTGCAGGATAACTTCTGTGCGCTGGAATCATGGTTCTACCATAAAAGACTTGTACCCAACTACAAAAAGACCAAGTGTATGCTTTTCAGTACACACAGAGCAAGGTTAGAGGGTCACCACTGAGAATACTAAGCCGCAAAGGAGAAATACTGGAACAAGTCAATACTTTTAAGTACCTGGGAATCCACCTGGACAACACCCTCATCTTCTCCTTTCACATTGAGCAACTTATAAAATCCACCAATCTAAAACTTGGTATCCTGTACCGGCACCGAACCACCATGACATCAGACGCACTAAAACTTGTCACAAACTGCTCTGTTCTCTCCTCTGTGGACTACGGTCTCCTCATATGTGGGTCTGGCTATGACACTACGCTAAGGAGGGTCAAAACACTTCTAAACGAAGCCTGCCGACTGGTCCTGGGTACACACAAGCAGACACACTCCTGTGTACTTTACAAATCAAATCAAATCATCTTTATTTTTATAGCACCTTTCAAAAACAAGGAAACTGGCTGGCTCCCTCTCCACCTCAGGCTCCAATATCAGGCCTGCCTACCAGCTAAAAAATCCTTATTGGGGCTAACACCGAACTCAACATCCGCCCCATTTGAAAAAGCACAACCCTCTGTCAATGCCAGAAGGGCCTCCAAAGGAGGACTGATCGTTCCCTTTAAGCGCATAACATCTGCACAGAGATCTCTCTCCTCTTGTGGGCCAAAGTGCTACAACGACCTGCTTGCTGCCATTGTCGATTGTACAAGGCTTAGCCAATTTAAAAAAAGGCTGCAATCTCACCTTGTAAACATACATGACTGTCAGTGTTGCCACTAGCCTGCGACTGCCAACTCGTAGGTCCTTTCCACAGTCCTTCCAAAGCCCTCCTGCATTTATTTCCCCTGCCCCCCTTCCTTGCCTCTGCTTACTTGATCACCCCACCCCACTCCCCAACTCCTCCCCTCCCCATCTCTCCCCTTCCCACCCCCTCCAAGCAAACTCCTCCCACCACACCCCTCCAGCCTTTTCACCCCATCCTCCTTCCCTCCCTTCTCCACTTACCCCCTCCTTCTCCTGGACAAAGCCATACTTGGCTGCACCTGTCTGCCCCCTCACTGGTGTGGGAGCCCCCCCTAATTGCGGGTTATGCCATGCTGTCTCCCAAGTTTGTACCACACTCTTGAAGTGTTGCTTCTCATTGCCTATGCCGCAAGAGAAAGTCCTGTTTAATCACACTTGCTGTCCTTCTAAACCTGTTTGTGCTGTAAACTGCACCTTTTATGCTGATGTTAATATGTCATACAATGTTGTCTTCAACTTGATTGTATTGTAAATAGCATGTGTTGTCATGTACTTCCACTGACTTGGAGCCTTTGTAAACGAGCCCTCAGCTCAAAGGTTTTAATCCAAAGCTGAAATAAAAAAAAAAAAATCAGTACTAGTTCCTTGTCAGCATCTCCAGTATATTGGTGCAGTGCTGGGCACAGTGGTGATTTGTGACCTCCTGCCTGCACATAGGGTAGAGGCAATTGATGCCCAAGCCCAGCTGATACATGAAAGCTATTATATGTGAGCTCAGACAATGTTAAGTCTGCTGGAGCTGACGGCTGCAGTAAGCATTACGGTTCCCTTTGCTTAACTCCATGTGTGCATACTGCACTGGAAACTTCGGGTGCAAGAGAATCAGTTGACAGATGAGTTAGAACAAATGGTGCTTGTCACTTCCCTATCCGCCAAGCTCTAGTATGGTGGATGGACTGCCAAGACCTGTCAAAGGGCATTCCATTCTTTTCTCCAGCTCCTGTGCTGATCCTTACAGTGCGTGCCTCGGGATCCAGATGGAGTGCTGTAACAGATGTAACACCCATTTTTTTTTTATATTTTTAGTTATGTTGCCTATAAACTATGTTAGTTGGGAGATGTATGGGAAGAATTGAACATTGCCTCATATTGCCATCCCATGCCAGGGCAGGGTACTCAGCTAAGTAGGACGTTTGTGTAAGCAATCATTTTTCTTGCAGTGTAAAATGCCTTTTGTTTTGGTTACATGTCAAAGGGCTGAATCCCTTTCATAACAAATGGACATGTTTTGAATGTAAACAGGGCCAAGGCAGAGCGAGACGACACCCCTTGGATTTAGTCAGCTGGGAGAATAAAAGGTCCAAGTTCTAAATAACAAATCCAGTTTAGACCCATTCTGGAACAAGGTTGCCCCAGAGACCAAAGAAATGGTCCAAGCTGTGATGTCTGAGCATACCTCTCAACCTCAGGACTCTGAAATGAGGGACACCAACCCTTGAAATGAGGGCCAGTGAGGGACACCACACCCTGAAATGAGGGACACCATGAGGGACATCAGAATTTCAGCACTTTGATGATTTAACACACCGTTTAAGAGCATACAAGAGCCTGGAACTCAATGTAATAGCACAAAAGAATAATCTTGTGCATGAAATTTGCCATTTTATGTGGAAAAACAATTTGTAGCTCTGACTACTTTTCGACAGGACTTGCCTTCGCAGGGCTGTGATAAGAGTAATATCCTGTGAGGCTGTGTCCCACTGTCAGATGATGACCACCTCACCATGGCATGGCTGTGATGACATCTGGGGTATGAGTGACTCAACATAGAGTATGATCGCTAGAGCAGCAGCAGAAGAGCTACATCACTGGGACATGCTCACTCCTCTCTTACTTCTTCCCTGATGATGCAGTTAGCAACTGAGTAAGGATGCCCCCCCATTCAAATATCAGCTTCAGGGTACACCACCTACCTCATGCTCACAGCAGAGCAGCAGCACCTACTCGAGTTAAGCTCCAGCCTCCAACTGTCCTCCTAACTATTGTACTGTCTCTGGAAAGTTGGTGAGTGGGCTATTCTAGTGGCAGCAAACTAACTCCTTTTGCATCTCTCAACTCCCGAATCCCTATGGACCGCATGCAACCTGGGCTGGCCGGCTGCAACCGCAGAACTGAGCTAAACAGCTAATGGGGACTCGGGGGCTCTCCTCTGGGTGGGTGGTGCCACAGACGAGATCTGGGTACCGTCCTACTCTAGCTCGGAGTCTGCAGCAGGGGTCAAATTCAAATTCCTTGCTTGGCAACTTCCAGCACACGCAGCCACAGCAATGGGCGCTTACTCCTCTAGTCCTCACTCTTTTGCACGTCGCGGCAACTGTGTGTGCTGTGCTTCAAAGCACTGCCACCAAATTCAAGCTGTACCTAAGTTGATTGGGTAGTCTCTCAGACAGATGAGAGCAGGAGGATCGAACTCACTGAGAGCAACCAACCTGAACAAACTGCACAGCACATGATGCCAGCCTTGCGCCACCTTGCTCTCACTCCCATTCCAGTCAGCCAGAGGTTGGTCATGTGCATTTAAAGGGCCCACTGACAGCAAATACTGCCAAATGCAGGACAATGACAGGTGCTGGTGGGACAGCAGGACAAGTTCACCAAATGGGGGCAAATGCGAGATGTCCCGCATTGTAGGTATGCTCAGGACTCTGAAATGAGGAACACCGACCCTTGAAATGAGGGACAATGAGGGACACCACACCCTGAAATGAGGGACACCACGAGGGACATCAGAATTTCAGCACTTTGATGATTTATTGCACCATTTAAGAGCATACAAGAGCAAGGAACTCAGTGTAATAGCACAAAAGAATAATCTTATGCATGAAATTTGCCATTTTATGTGGAAAAACAACAGTTTGTAGCTCTGACTACTTTTTGACAGGACTTGCCTTGGCAGCACTGTGATAGAGTAATATCCTGTGAGGCTGTGTCATACTGTCAGATGATGACACCTCACCATGGCAAGTCTGTGATGACATCTGGGGTATGAGTGACTCAACATAGGGTATGATCACTGGAGGAGCAGCAGAAGAGCTACATCACTGGGCATGCTCACTTCTCTCTCTCTCTCACTTTTTCCCTGATGGTGCAGCTAGCAACTGAGTGAGAATGCCCCCCATTCAGATATCAGCTGCAGAGTACAACACCTACCTCATGTTCAGAGCAGAGCAGCAGCACCTAGTTGAGTCAAGCTTCAGCCTCCAACTGTCCTCCTAACTCCTCTACTGTCTCTGGCAAGTTGGCGAGTGGGCTATACTAGTGGCAGCAAATCAACTCCTTTTGCGTCTCTTAACTCCTAAGTCCCAACGGACCACACGCAACCTGGGCCGGCTGGCTGCAACCACAGATCTGAACTAAACAGCTAATGGGGACTCCAGGGGCTCTCCTCTGGCCTGGTGGTGCCACAAACGAGATCTCTGCTAGAGTCTGCAACAGGGTCAAATCCAAAATCCTTGCCTTCTAGCGCTACGGACGCTTCACATCAGCAGACGCTTACACTCCTCCAGTCCTCACTCCTTGCGTCATGCGGCAGACTGTGCGTGCTGTGCTTGAAAGCGATGCCACCAAATTTAAGCTGTGCCTAAGCTGATTGGCTAGTCTCGTGAACAGATGAGAGCAGGAAGAGCAAACTCCCCAAGAACAACCAACCCGAATTGACTGCATAGCACGTGATGCTAGCCTTGCACCTCCTTGCACTCGCTCCCATTGCAGTCAGCCAGAGGGCCCACTGACAGCAAATACTGTCACTGTCAAGTGCGGGACAGTGACAGGTGCTGGCGGGACAGGTTCACCAAATGGGACCAAATGCGGGATGTCCCGCACAATGCGGGACACTTGAGAGGTATGCTAAGGACTCTGAAATGAGAGACACCAACCCTTGAAATGAGGGACACCACACCCTGAAATGAGGGACACCACAAGGGACATCAGAATTTCAACACTTAGATGATTTAATGAACCGTTTAAGAGCATACAAGAGCCAGAAACTCAACGTAATAGCACAAAAGAATAATCTTGTGCATGAAATTTGGCATTTTATGTGGAAAAACAACAATTTGTAGCTCTGACTACTTTCCAACAGAACTTGCCTTGGCAGCGCTATGATAACGTAATATCCTGTGAGGCTGTGTCCCACTATCAGATGATGACCACCTCACCATGGCATGGCTGTGATGACATCTGGGGTATGAGTGACTCAATATAGGGTATGATCACTGGAGCAGCAGCAGAAGAGCTACATAACTGGGACATGCTCACTTCTCTCTCTCCCACTTTTTCCCTGATGGTGCGGCTAGCAACTGAGTAAGAATGCCCACCATTCAGATATCAGCTTCAGAGTACAACACTTACCTCATGTTCACAGCAGAGCAGCAGCACCTAGTCGAGTTAAGCTTCAGCCTCCAACTGTCCTCCTAACTCCTGTACTGTCTCTGGCAAGTTGGCGAGTGGGCTATACTAGTGGCAGCAAACCAACTCCTTTAGCGTCTCTTAACTCCCAAGTCCCAACGGACCAGACGCAACCTGGGCCAGCTGGCTGCAACCACAGATCTGAACTAAACAGCTAATGGGGACTCCGGGGGCTCTCCTCTGGCCTGGTGGTGCCACAAACGAGATCCTGGGACCATCCTACTCTAGCTAAGAGTCTGCAACAGGGTCAAATCCAAAATCCTTGCCTTCTAGCGCTACGGACGCTTCACATCAACAGGACGCTTACACTCCTCAGTCCTCACTCCTGTCGCCATGCGCAGACTGTGCGCATGTGCTCAAAGCGATGCCACCAAATTTAAGCTGTGCCTAAGCTGATTGGCTAGTCTCGTGAACAGATGAGAGCAGGAGAAGCAAACTCACAAAGAACAACCAACCCGAATTGACTGCATAGCACGTGATGCCAGCCTTGCACCTCCTTGCACTCGCTCCCATTGCAGTCAGCCAGAGGGCCCACTGACAGCAAATACTGTCACTGTGAAGTGCGGGACAGTGACAGGTGCTGGCAGGACAGGTTCACCAAATGGGGCCAAATGCGGGATGTCCCGCACAATGCGGGACACTTGAGAGGTATGCTAAGGACTCTGAAATGAGAGACACCAACCCTTGAAATGAGGGACACCACACCCTGAAATGAGGGACACCATGAGGGACATCAGAATTTCAACACTTAGATGATTTAATGGACCATTTAAGAGCATACAAGAGCCAGAAACTCAACGTAATAGCACAAAAGAATAATCTTGTGCATGAAATTTGGCATTTTATGTGGAAAAACAACAATTTGTAGCTCTGACTACTTTTCAACAGAACTTGCCTTGGCAGCACTGTGATAGCGTAATATCCTGTGAGGCTGTGTCCCACTATCAGATGATGACCACCTCACCATGGCATGGCTGTGATGACATCTGGGGTATGAGTGACTCGATATAGGGTATGATCACTGGAGCAGCAGCAGAAAAGCTATATCACTGGGACATGCTCACTTCTCTCTTACTCCTTCCCTGATGATGCAGTTAGCAACTGAGTAAGGATGCCCCCCCATTCAAATATCAGCTTCAGGGTACACCACCTACCTCATGCTCACAGCAGAGCAGCAGCACCTACTCGAGTTAAGCTCCAGCCTCCAACTGTCCTCCTAACTCCTGTACTTTCTCCAGTGACTGGGCTATACTAGTGGCAGCAAACCAACTCCTTTTGCGTCTCTCAGCTCCTGAGTCCTGGGACACTAGAGAGGTATGTGTCTGACAGGCATGTGTGATAATGAGGACGTAGTGGGCTGGCCAGCTGAAAATATCTCTGTGTGTGTTTGCTCATAGAGTTTAGTTATATTTTTGGATTCTATAGTAGTAACATCATGGATTTGAGTCTGCCATAACTCACCAAGTTCCCAGTTGGGGGTAAGTCTCTTCTAATCTACTTAGAATATAGATAGTTTTAAGTTAGATTATTCTGTGTGTTTTCTGTCTTTTCCCAAAGTGTTCGTTTTTATCTCTGTAGAAATACAGTATTCCCCATAGTCTTTAGTGTGTATTATCCTGTAACATATGTAAATATCATAAAGTGTTAAATGATATTTTTATATACGTTATGCTTTCTGTGACTGCCATTTCAAGTACTGTATACATAACCAGTGGTAAATTGGCAAGTCTCTAATCCATTTCTGAAGAGAGACAGACTACAAAGTTATCATATCTAAAGCATAGTGTCTGAGCTGTGACAGAAGGGGTGGGTCATTTGACCTTTGGAAAGGAGCACTGTACTATGAGAACAGTGGCTTTGTTAGGATTCAGAACTAGAGATTAAAATAAACAACACATTCTAGCGACGTGGATATGTTTTTCATCCACACTTCTTGGCATGTTCCTTTTCCCTTTAATTCTTGCCAGAAGGTCTTCAAGCTGGCTCCTCCCACCAACCCGGGTGGTATAACCCTTGGCTCTACCCCATGACACCAGATCTTCCTTTCCGCAGGAAGATACAGGTTTCTCCTCTCCGGTACCGCGTTTTTTTAAGCTCTGGCTTCAAATTCTTCTGATCCTCTGAAGATTCAGCTTGTTCAAGGTAGCATTTGCAATTTGTGCTATTCAGTCATGGAAGATAAATCTTCTCCCCGGTTTCACCAGTGGCCGTGTGGCCAAAAGATGTTGCGCACTGATCCTCATATCATGTGCATGTACTGCTTGGGTGTCAGCCATGACACCCAGGCTTGCAAGATATATCTCGCTTTCCATCTGAACGCCCTCTTGATCGTCTCGCATGCCTCAAGTTGGACAGGCCCGAGAAACGTAATCCTCCAGTGAAATCCAGAGGAGCCCGGTGGATGGTCTCTGAGGCTGCAGGGTTTGCTGAGCAGTTGGAACAAATGCAGGCCTTTGAGGAAGAAGCGGCACGGACCGCGGAGCACTCCTCTCAACAGATTTTCATTCCTCTCAACCTGGGCTCAACATTCTTGGATTCTTTTCGGGAGTTGTGCCAATCTCTCCCCACTAACGACGAGGGACCTTCGGGCTCGCACATCTCCCGGTCTCGTAAAAAGGACAAGGAACCGAGAGATTCTTTGTCTCAGCGGAGACGTTCTTGGGATCATGAGCGATCTCAGTCCCAGGACACTGCAGTCTCGACTTCAGTCAAAATTGCTTCCTCGGCTGCTGGCTTCTCAGCTTTGCCTTCTGGTCAGTCGGCCGAGGCCTTGATCGACAATGCAGTTGAGCTCACTTTCGATCCTGTCGCTCTATTGTCCGATGAGGCCAACAACTCTTTGACTAGGATACCAGTCCTGCCTCTTCCTAATGAGGAGACCCAGCCAGCTGGGAATCCCATTGAGGAACTGGTCCCTGATCCGGGGAAATCACCAGTTTCCCCCGGTGTCTCCTAAGCGACTGACTCGGCCAGTCCGATCAAGGTCAAGATCTTGGACCCTCTCAACAGATAGGCCAAGGAAAATGCATAAACATGCTAAAAAGAGGCAATGCCACCATTCCTCCTTGTCCTCCTCGGATGAGGAGAGGATTCGGCGGAAACTCCATTGACGCTACAAGGATTTAATGTGGCAACAGCTGATTCTGTCCAGGCAGAAGCCTGCTTCGGTTTCCACCCCAGCCATTACTTGGCTTTCACCTCCTAGGCTGAAGCCGACTGCACTAGAACCGGTGAAATTGGTTCCCCCACGTGCGGAGCAAGCTAAACCTGCCCCGGTTTGGGCAAAATCGGTCTCTCCACCAATTGTGGTGGAGCCGCCGCCTAAACAGCCTTGTGGAGGGGCTCCTACAAAGAATGCTTGGATGGTTCTGGGTTTTCTGTGTAGGTTATCGGTCACCCTTATGCATGACTGCCCCAGGCGCATAGAGGGGGACACTAATGAGAGTATGCCAGAGGCGCTAGGACCCAGTGGGATCCAAACTTTTTCAGGAGGGCCGGCTCGGACATGGAGCCGCAAGGAAACGGCACCATGAGCCAGGCTTGTGTGGTATAGACCATCTTCGCGTCGATCCTCCAACCACCTCAGTTCCTTTTTTCCCACCATCTAGTGTGCTTCAGTGACGACGTTGCTTGCCCTCCAGCAGTCAAACTTCAAACTAGTAGCTTAGTTTTCAGTTTTATTATTTTCTATTTTATCATGAAAAGTACCAGTTACATTTTAATAAATTACTTATTTGTACAAGAAAGAAGTCTTCAGCCCTCTATTGATGGAGTTGACCATGAGTGGGGCAGGTGACGGTAGGGAGACTTCGTATGAAAGCTGTTCAGTCAGCGGACGGGTCTGGTCCGCCACCCTCTCGGAGGGTCTGACAACGGAAGGTCCAGTGCTGGGGGGATGGTGGTCCTCTGAAGCATAAAAAGAAATGGTCCCATTCATGGCACCGTTTGACTTCGAGCTCTTCTTCGGCCCACTGGTCGAAGAAGAAACAGCATAACTCGAGGTCACCCTCTGGTACATCTGCATGTAGATCATTGGTTGTTATGGTCAGGAACTGGTCTCCATTTCTTTTGGAGTCGCCGGTTTCTGTCTCTGGTAGCTGGCCTCTTCTACACTGAAGCTCCTCTCTGACTATTGGAGGGGCTTCCGATGAGCAGTTTCACCATTGGGCCGCTCTTATGGAACAGTGAGCTCTGAGGTTGTACCGACTGCTCGAGCCAGCCAGTCTGTCACCAGAGCCTTTGGGCCTGTTGGTTTTGGATTGGCAGGTGGGGCAGCTAGGACTTCCTAGTAACACAGTGCCTTCTTCGGTGCTGTCGATTCCACGCTGTGGTGTCTATCCCCCTCACATGGCTGTAGCACAGGGGTCCACACCGATGCCTTTATCTCCTGCTATTTTTCATCCTTTACCTTCAAATCACGGTTCTTAGACCTCGTCGAGGGTGCCGTCACCTGCGGAGCTGGCTTCTCTGGTGCCAAGGTACTTTTCAGCGCAGTGGGTGGTATCAGCGCCATCTGCGGTGCCGCATGCCCTTTCAACACCATCCTCAGAGTCAGGGTTGGTGTCGGTGTCGTGTGCGGTGCAGTCCTCTGTGCCAAGTGTGGTGCTGCGCTCCCTGTTGGAGCTGTGCACGGTGCCGTTTTCTGTGTCAGCGCCTTCTCTGTACTTGGCACTGTTCTCCTCAACGGCACCGAGGATGTGTATGACGCTACCTAGTTTTCAGGGGTTTTCAACTCCAATTCTTTCTCCTCCTCCTCTTCCTCCTGGTTTTCATTCCTTACCTATCTATACAGTCCCTCATGGATTGTCAGGAGATTATTTTGAGCCCGATCCGGATCTTCGGCTGGGTGATGATGTTGATGCCGATTCTGCCCTGGGTGCAGGGATCAGTCCTTCTGCAGAGCCTGTTGTTGAAGACCTGTCCTTTAAGTCTCTGCTTAAGGATTAAAATTCTACTCTTTCTCTCCAGACCATGGAAATCGATCCTGGGAAGCTTCTGCGTCTCCAATGTCTACATGTTCCAGAAATCCCTATGGATTTAACCCCTCTGGTACAACCCTCTTTCGAGACTCTTTCCCAGATGGTGTAGAAGAATCCAGCTCTTATTCCCTCTGTGGCCAGGTCCATAGATGGAAATATGGCCCTCCCAAGGATCACCCTATCTTGGCCTCACAAGCCTTTGCTGATGCCATAGTGGTCCTGGTAGAGAATGATAGAATGATAAAGCTGTCCTCCCTCAGGAATCTACAGCCCACCCTATAAACAAAGAATCTGGCAAGATTGACACCTTGGGTAAGCGAGTCTTTACTGCCTCAACCCTGGGCATGTGTATTGCTAGCTACCAGGACTATTTTTCTCAATATGAGTATGTTTTTTGGCATTCACTCAAAGCAACAGTAGAAGCTCTGCCCGAGTTGGAGGTTAACTCAGAGCAATTACAGACCATAACTAGAGGTATCGAGTCCAATAATCAACAAATTAAAGCTACAGTGGATTTTTTCGATACTGCTTCCAGGGTGGTGGCGGCTGGCATTTGCACCCGTCGCCATTCCTGGCTGCGTACTTCGAGCATTACAAATGATGCCCAACAAAAAGTCATGGCCTTACCTTTCAACGGTACGTAGTTGTTTGGGCCTCAGGTGGAACAAGCAGTAGAGGCCACACAGAAGACTAGGTCTGCCACTAAGACAGCTAGACCTCCACCCGCTCCCTGTTGAGGAGGTGGGAACAAGCATCAGTTTCACAACCATCAGGCCTTTCGTGGCAAAGGCAGAGGAAGCTTCAACAGAAACCAAAACCCTCAGTCACAAAAGAAAATGCATCAGAAAGCACAAGGCCCAAAAGTGCCTGGTGCCACCTTCTGAGTTTCCGGCCCAGGTCCCACCTCAGCTGCCTGAGGACGTCTGACTCAGTTCTATGACCAGTGGAAATTAATAACATCAGACAAATGGGTCCTTAGGATAATCCATGAGGGTACTCTCTCAATCTGTCTGAAACCCTTCCGGATAATCCTCCCAAGCAACAACCCAGGCTGTCTGCGGCACAGTCAGACCTTCTTGCTGCCAAGGTACAACGCCTTCTGAACAATAGGGCAGTAGAAGTAGTTCCGCTGGATCAACGAAACACAGGTTTCTAGGGACATGGATATGTTGTTCATCCACACTTTCTGGCATTTATCCTTGCCGCTTTAAATCTTGCCGGAAGGTCTTCAACCTGGCTCCTCCCACCCACCCGGGTGGTAAAACTCTTGGCTCCGCCCCATGACGCCAGATCTTCCTTACTGCTTGGAAGCTTAGGTTCCCTCCTTAATGCTCTGCGTATAAGACTGATTCCTAATTCTTCGGTTTACCCAAAATAAAGTTTAAGGTTTTCAAGACTTCGGTCATTTATTTCCCTCGCGGCTGCGATGGACAAATCGACTCCCGGTTTTCGGAGATGCCCATGCGGGCAGAAGATGTCTCAGACGGATCCGCTCTCCATGTGTGTCTACTGCTTAGGCCTTGAGCACGACCCGCAGGCCTGCGACCTGTGCTCTTCCTTCTTGGTCTACGTCCTGGAGGACTGCGCTGCCCGTTTACAACTTGGGCGCCCGAGAAACGTTACCCGCCGGTGAAGTCGAAGGAGGCCCGTTTGGCGGTGTCCATGGCGGCTGGCTCAGCAGAACAGCTCGAGCAGATGATCGCCCTCAAGGAGGAGGCGGCGCAGGCCGCATCTTCGTCTTTCTCAGCCGGGCCTTTATCCCGCTCTCCTTGGGATCCTCCTATTCAGCTTCTTTTAAGGAGCTCTGTCAGTCCCTTTCCACCAAGGGAGAGGGGCCATCAGGACTTTCCTCTCGGTCCAAGAAGAAGGACTCTAAAGGTAAGTCCCTCCATCGACGCTGTTGGGAGCGGGAGAGGTCCCCCTCCCTGAGTAGTCGACCATCGACTTCGGTCGATCCTTCGGCTTCGGCCACTGGCCTCACGGCGTCCCCATCAGGTCAGTTGACTGAGACACCCGTCAACACAGTTGAGATTTTTCTTGACCCGTTAGACGGGTTGTCGATCGGTGAAGCCAAAAACCCTCACTCCCCGGCAGGCGATCGAGGTTACCGTGGACTTGCCTGTGCCTCCGGTTGCGGAGTCCACGGTCGAAACTGCCAAGCCTGGGGGAGAGCAGGTCTCCCCCGCCCTGCCCCAGAACCCTCCTCGGAAACACCGAGGTTCTAGGTCTCGGTCTCGGACATCTTCACAGTCCAGCCGATCCCGCCGACGTAGGCGGTCTCGGTCTTGGTACCGTAGTAAGCGGCATCGCCGCTCATCCTCGTCTTCCTCCTCAGACGAGGAGAGGCTTCAACGCAAGTTGCATCGGTGCTATGAAGACCTCATGTGGCAACAGCTCCTTCTGTCTGGGAGCAAGCCAACGTCATCGCCTTCCCTGGCCATCAAGTGGCTGTCACCAGAGCGGCCGAAGCAACCCCTCGCCCTAGCCGAGGCGCCTGCCCCCAGGCCTGTTGCTCAACCAAAACCGGCTGCCCCACCAATTCTGGTGGAACCTCCGCCTCCACAGCCGAAATTTGGGGCCCCGACCAAGAATTCTCGGTCGGGCCAGGGTCTTCCCCATGGGCATTCTGTCACCCTCACTCCCGACCGCCCTCGGCAGGTGGAGGGTGGTTCAGGCCCAAGGCAGCTCTTTGCGGACTCATCCGAGTCCGACGATGGTTCCTCCCTGTTCCCCAGGCAGGTCGACCTGGAGTCCTCCGGAAGTCAGTTGCTGGATGATAGCCCATCGACCTTCATGGGTTTGCTTAGGCTCATCTCGGAGTCCACCGGGATGCAGCTCGAGCCTGTATCCAAGCGGGCCAAGTATCCCCTAACGGGAGATATTGGACCGAGGGGATTCTCCCACGGAGACCTTTCCGGTGGCCGAGGCCATTGTCGGCCCAGCCTTGGAGCTCTGGCAGCGTCCTGCTTCCTGCCCTGCGCCTTTGGCCAGGATGGCGAGGAAGTATGCGGTCCCTACCGGTTCCCTGTCTAGTTTTTGGAACACCCTCAGCCGGGGTTGGTTACCATCAGCGTCTTCGGTGTGCGGGCGCCAGGGACTTATGGACAAGCCTCCCGACAAGGAGTCCAAGAAGTTGGACTATGCCGGGTGCAAAGCCTATGCTGCGTCCTCCCTTGGCCTTCGTCAGGCCAGCTCGGCCATGCTGATGGCACACTTCTCTCACGCCCTGTTGGGCTCCCTGGACAAGGTAGTCCCTCATCTCCCGGCTGACCTGCAGACCATGGTCGAGCAGGTGCGGGACCAGGGCAGGGCAGTGGCCAAGCAGCAACTTCAGACTGCTCTGGACATCGGCGACTCGTGTGCCAGGTCAGTCATGGCCACAGTGGCTATGCGCCGTCGGGCATGGCTGAGGATATCCACGTTCACAGCGGATACCCAGCACAAGTTGGCGGATGTCCCCTTCTTGGGGACCGACCTCTTCAGCCCTGGAGTGGAGGGTCACCTCCAGAGGATCGAAAAGTCCAATGCCACTCTGGACTCGGTCTCCTCCTCCCAGAGGGACAAGGGCCGCACACCGCAACCAAAGCTCTTTCATCCGTCTGCGCCCACGGCACGTCCAGCCCAGCAGCATCAGGGCCAGCAGGCTCGCACATGGCATCCCAAAGCCAAGCCTGCAGCTTCCTCTTCCAGGAAGCAGGGAGGCAGAGGCCCAGGAGGTCCCTCGGCCGGTCCCTTCTCCAAGCCTGCCCAGTGACGGGTTGAGGGGTGTCGCCCCCAACCTCGTCACTCCACCCTGGGCTCTCCCCATGGGGGGACGGCTCCGCCGCTTCCTTTCTGCCTGGTCCGCTATCACCACAGACCGATGGGTGCTGGAAGTGGTAGGAAAGGGCCTACCTCTGGAGTTCGAGCAGGCCCCGCCCTTCCGAGCCGTCGCCCCCCGAGGGGCCTCGGGGTCCGCAGCCTCGCTGACGGCTCGCCGAGCCGACATCGCTCTGCTCCTCGAGAAAGAGGTGATCAGAGAGGTGGTGGACCCTCCCTCAGACCCGGGGTTTGTGTCTAGGTACTTCCTGGTCCCAAAAAGGACGAGGGGCTGGCGCCCCATTCTCGACCTGCACGACCTAAACAAGTTCCTAAGGTCTCGGACCTTCAGGATGGTCACTCTGGCTCAGATAATGCCATCCCTGGAACGAGGCATGTGGTTCTGTTCTCTGGACCTACAGGACGCATTCTTTCACGTCCCTATCCGTCCGTCTCACCAGAGATTCCTTCGCTTTCAAGCGGAGGGATCCCTTTTCGAGTTCCGAGCCATGCCCTTCTAGCCTTTCTCTTGCTCCCAGGGTCTTCACCAAATGCATGGCAGTGGTGACAGCATTCCTGCGGTGCTGTGGGGTCCGGGTGTACCCTTACCTGGACGATTGGCTGATAGCAGACCCTTCCAGACGGGAAGCGGAGCGGTCCAGAGATCTGGCCCTCCAGGTTTGCTCTCAGATCAGCCTTCTCATCAACGAGGCCAAGTTGGAACTCGGACCGAAGCAGGTGATTATTTTCATCAGGGCAGACCTCGACTTTCTTCGAGCCAGAGCACGGCTCCCGGCGGACAGGGCCGAGGTTCTTTCCTCCTTTGCCCAGTCATTTCTGGTTGGGCAATCGTGCCCTGCCCGGGACTTCCTGCGCCTCCTGGGTCTCATGGCAGCCTGCACCAGCGTGGTCCATTGGGCCCGCTGGCACATGCGTCCCCTTCAGTGGGGATTGGCCAGCCAGTGGTCACAGCGCTGCGATCCATTGGACCAGCTAGTGACAGTGACCCAGGGGATGTGGAATGCTCTCCATTGGTGGACCGTTCCAGCCCATTTGCAGGAGGGCATCCCATTTGTCCACCCCGAGCTGACGGTCTCTCTATCGACTGATGCCTCTCTGATGGGTTGGGGTGCCCATCTGGGGGAGCACAGAGTGCACGGCCTCTGGTCCCCTCGGGAGTCCCGATGCCATATCAACCTGCTGGAGCTTCGGGTGGTTCGTCTAGCCCTCACCGCCTTTGCTCCGTTTCTACGGGGTCAAGTGGTTCAGGTCCAGATGGACAACACCACGACCATGTACTACCTAAACTGCCAGGGCGGGACGCACTCCATGCCTCTGTGCAAGGAAGCTCTCCTCATTTGGTCACTCGTGCACAGCCTGGAGGCGGATCTCCTAGCCATCCATGTGGCAGGAGCCTCCAACACTCTGGCCGATGCCCTAAGCCAGATAGGGGCTGTGTCCCATGAATGGTCTCTCCTGCTGGAGGTAGTACAAGATCTGTTCTACCACTGGGGCACACCTCTGGTGGACCTGTTTGCCTTCAGGGAGAATGCGAAGCTGAGGCTGTTTCATGCCCGCCCCCCTCAGCAGGGTTCGCTGCAGGGGGATGCCTTCTCGAGGCCATGGACCCTGGGCCTCTTCTATGCCTTTCCCCCATTTCCCTTGATCCACAAGGTGCTTCTCAAGGTGAGGGGGGACAAGGCGCAGGTGATTCTGGTAGCCCCAGACTAGCCCGCCAATGCTGGTATCCAGATCTCTCAGCCTCAGCTCCAGGCTCGGAGGCAGCTTCAGCTCACCCGGACCTGTTATCAGTCAGTCAGGGAAGGTGTTCCATCCGGGACTTAAATCCCTGCACCTGGCCCGGCCTGGTTCCTAGTGGCTAGAGTTCCAGGCCTTGGGTCTTTCCGACGAGGTCCTCAATGTAGTTGAGGCGTCCCGTAAGGAGTCGACCAGAAAATGCTATGCCTTCAAATGGAAGAGATTTTCCATTTGGTGTCAGGGCAAGGGCCTGGACCCTTCCTCCTGTTCTTTGGCAAGCATCTTGGACTACCTATGGTCCCTTTCTCAGCAAGGGCTTAGGTCGACGACCCTAAAGGTGCACCTGGCAGCCATCTCTCCTTACCGGGCGCAGGCCGGGAAGTAGTTGGTGGCGCAGGAGAATGTGGTCGGGCGCTGTTTCAAAGGCCTGGATCACATATCCCCTCCGGTGCGTGAACCTCCACCTCCGTGAGATCTACTGCTGGTATTGGCAAAGCCCAGGGGCAAACCATTCGAACCAATGCACAGGTGTGACATCTCTCACCTGTCGTGGAAGACCGCCTTCTTGGTGGCTATCACGTCAGCCAGAAGGATGGAAGAGCTCCAGGCGCTTTCCATCGAGTCTCCTTACCTGGTCTTCCACAGGGACAAGGTTGTCCTGCGCCCCCACCCGAAATTCCTTCCAAAGGTGGTGTCGGAGTTTCACCTTAACCAGGTGTTGACTCTGCCGATGTTCTACCCCAATCATACCTCGGAGGCCGAATATACTGTAGGTTCCATACTCTGGACCCTAGAAGGGCGCTCGCTTACTATAAGGAGCGCACGGTTGAAGTTCGGGGAGAGATTCGCCAACTGTTTGTCACCTACGCTGAAGCTGCACCTGGCAGACCTGCAGCCAAGCGGACGATAAGCAGGTGGGTCACCTCCTGCATAGATCTCTGCTATAGGTTGGCGGGCATGGAGCCTCCCAGAGGGATAAGAGCTCATTCTACCCGCCATACCACTGCATCGGTAGCTGCTTCCAGGGACGTCCCTATCCAGGATATCTGCAGGGCTGCTACCTAGAAGACGGCACATACCTTTATAACCCACTACCACATCGACCTTGAGTCACGCCGGGATGCTGGTTTTGGGGCCTCGGTTCTCCAGTCTCTATTTCCTAAGTAGGGGCTGTGCGCCTTGCCTCCCTCCTCCTGGAGAACTGCTAGGAGTCTGCCAGAAAGTGTGGATGAACAACATATCCATGTCCCTAGAAATACAGGTTACTCACCTGTAACAGGAGTTCTAGGAATGGTATATGTTGTTCATCCACACGACCCACCCGACCTCCCCGGCTTCGACGCACAACCTGAGCTTCCAGCGGGCCAGATCTGGCGTCATGTGGCGGAGCCGTGAGTTTTATCACTCGGGTGGGTGGCAGGAGCCAGCTTGAAGACCTTCCGGCAAGATTTAAAGCGGCAAGGATACCTGCCAGAAAGTGTGGATGAACAACATATACCATTCCTAGAACTCCTGTTACAGGTGAGTAACCTGTATTTCTACTCCCATTACTTTCTGGTTCCAAAGAAAACTAGCAGCATGCTCCCTTTTCTGGATCTCAGAAAGTTAAACAAATTCCTTCACAAGGAAAAGTTCAAGATGATATCACTCAGTACCCTGCTACCTTTGATTCATCAACATGATTGGCTAGCCTCCCTGGACATGCAGGATGCCTACCAGCACATCCTCATACACCCAAGTCACCACAAATACCTAAGGTTCATGACATTGGGTCAGTACTGTATTATCAATTCAGAGTCCTGCCCTTTGGGCTCTCCTTGGCGCCTTGAATTTTTACAAAGTGCTGTGCAGTTCTCGCGGTGCATCTAAGGAAAATCAGAATCCAAGTATTCCCATATCTGGATGACTGGCTTCTGGTGAGCCCTCCAGGCAAGAGACTCTGGAGGCTGTGTCCACAGTCTCAGACTTCCTCATGTCCATGGGAGTCCTGCTGAACCTCAAAAAGTCATAGTTGTAGCCCTCCCAGAAGCTCCTTTTCATAGAAACCCTCCTGGACACTTCCTGTGAGAAACCTTTTCTTCTGGAGAAAAGCAGGAGCGATATCCTACATATGGCCTGCTTCGTCAGAGAACACAGCTCAGTGCGAGCTTTCTCACTGCAACGGATGCTGGGTCTCATGGTATCCTCGGTTTCGCTGTACCTTTGGCTTCTCTCCACATGAGAACCTCTCAATGGTTGCTCAGTACTCAGTGGTCCCCTACCACTCACTCTCAGTCCTTTCTCATCAAGGAGACAGAACCTCTGAAGAGGTCACTCACCTGGTGGTCTCAGGAGGACAACCTTCTGAAAGGATATCCCTTCACCCCTCTGGATCATCAGATCTCCATCACCATGGGTGCGTCCCTGGTGGGTTGGGGAGCTCACTACCGGGATCTGCACACTCAGGGTACATGGACTCTGGGTACGTGGACTCAGGACGAGTCTCAACTTCACATAAACGTCCTGGAAATGAGAGCTGTCCTCTATGCAGCCCGAGCTTTGAAGGACATACTCTGTCACAAGAACATTCTCCTTCAAACAGACAAGGCAGTGATATATTACATCAACAAAGTGGGCAGTGCCCACTCTTAACCATTATGCAGGGAAGCAATGAGAGTGTGGAAATGGTGCCTGGAGCTCTGATTCAGGCAGTTTACCTGCCAGGAGTACAAAATGAGCTGGCAGACTATCTCAGCAGAACAGAGACAGATCCTCACGAGTGGTCTCTCGACTTAACTGTTGTTCAGTCATTCTTTGAAGAGTGGGGAACTCCAGACCTGGACCTTTTTGTGTCTCCACTCAATGCAAAACTGCCTCTCTTCTGCTCCAGAAATTCAGGACCTGACATTTTTTGTCAGGATACATTCAGGCTGCAGTGGACAGAATGCTTTCTATACGCATTTCCTCCTCTTCCCCTAATTCAGAGGGTACTGCTCAAACTGGAGGCACAGAGGGGCAGAATGATTCTCATTGCCCCGTTCTGGCCTCATCAAATCTGGTTTCCCCTAATCAATAGACTATCAGAAACCTCTCTGAAACCGCTTCCCCTTCAGTTGAACCTTCTGACCCAGGGCCCTGTAGTCCATCCCAACCTGAGGTCTCTTCACCTCCACGCTTGCCTCCTGAGGAGTTAGAGGTGAATAGGTTTAATGTTTCTTGTAGGGTTTCAGATATTCTTTTGGCTGCACGCAAGCCAGCCACCAGAAAAACCTACACAGCTAAATGGAAGCGTTTCTCTATCTGGTGTACAAAATCCTCTTGGAATCCTTTTTCCTGCCCACTGAATAAAGTCTTAGAGTATCTCTTAGACCTCTCAAATGCAGATCTGCAATACTCCATAGTCAAAGTTCATTTCTGTGCAATTTTGGCATATGATGAGCCAGTATTGTCTATGTCGCTGGCTCAGCTACCTGTCGTTAAGAGGTTTCTTAAGGGTATTCTGCATACCAGACCTCCTATTAGATGCCCAGTTGCAGCCTGGGACATTAAGCTTGTGCTAGACATGCTCACTCATAAACCTTTCGAGCCTCTAGCTACTTGTGAGTTGAATTTCCTTGATTGGAAGACGACCTTCCTGGTGGCCATTACTTCTGCTCGTAGGGTATCGGAAATACACGCCTTGGTCATAGACCCCCGTATACTGTATTTCACAAGGACAAAGTAGTTCTTAGGACTCATCATAAGTTACTGCCTAAGGTTGTCTCAGAATTCCATCTGAATCAACCTTTAGTCCTTCCTTCCTACTTTGCAAACTTCCAGAATGCAGGAGAGCGTACCCTTCATTCCCTAGATGTAAAAAGAGCTTTGCTGTTCTATCTGGATAGAATGAAGGAAATTCGCAAAGCTCAATAACTGTTTGTTTCCTTCAGCACGACCCAGCTGAGTCAACCTATTGCTATGAGGTGCATTTCAGCGTGGCTGGTGGCATGCCTTCGCCATTGCTATTCCATGGCACAGGTCAAGCTGGAAGACAGAGTGTACGCTCACTCTCCCAGAGCAGTCACAGCATCTCTGGTGGAAATTCGTAATGTCCCCATTGCAGACATTTGCAATGCGGTTAACTGGAGCGCCGTGCATACTTTTGTTAAGCACTGTGCCTTGGATGTCCATGCCAGATGACATCAGTCATTTGGCAGGACAATTCTTAATGGACTTCTGTCCTAAAAAGTGAGCTCCTCTCTCTCTCTTCTTCTGCCTGCCTTGGTGGATTATTTAGCTCGATACTCTTCCATTAGTGTGAATGAGTGGTGGAGACTTTATGTCCAGGAAGTTATGGAAATTACTTACCTACCGTAATTCTTGATCTTCTTGGACAGTCTCCCTACTCGACTCTACGCTCCTATTCCCCGAGCTCACTTTTCTGGTCTTCACTCCCTCAATGGTTGGACTGTGAAGACTTTGTTTTTTGACCCTTCTTAACATGGGTCATTTGGACTATCTTATGTCCGATTTTTAGGCTAGGCTTCTCTAGGTTAGTTACGTTGCACCTCATCTGGAAAAAAGGTACTGAGGCGGTTGGAGAGTTGACGCCAAGATGGTTTATACTGCATGAGCCTGGCTCACGGTGCCATTTCCTCATGGCTCCATCTCAGCGCCGGCCTTCCTGAAAATGTTTGTCTCCCACTGGGTCCTAGCACCTCCAGCATACTCCCATTAGTGTGAATGAGTGGTGGAGACTTCATCCAAGAAGATCAAGAATTACGGTAGGTATGTAATTTCCATTTCTGCTCATTTAATCTACAGGACACATTCTTTCACGTCCCAATCTATCCGTCCCACTAGCGGTTCCTCCGCTTCAGAACAGAGGGAACCCTATACAAGTTCTGAGCCGTGCCATTCGGCCTGTCATTGGCCCCATGGGTCTTCACCAAATGCATTGCAGTGGTGGCAACCCATCTCAGGCGTCGAGGGGTCAGAGTGTACCCATACCTTGATGACTGGCTCTTAGCAGGTTCCACCCAGCAAGAGGTGGTGAGGTTCAGGGATCTGGCCCTCCAGACCTGCTCTCAGCTTGGCCTCCTGATCAATGAGGCCAATTCGGAGCTCGTGCCATCTCAGGTGATATGCTTCATCGGGGCAGAGCTCAACTCTTGCCAAGCCAGAGCATGGCTCCCGGTGGACAGGGTGCAGGTTCTCTCCTCCTTTGCCCAATCATTTCTGGTTGGGCATTTGCACCATGCCTGGGACTTTCTGCAACTTCTGGGTTACATGGCAGCCTACACCACCGTGGTCCATTGGGCCCAGTGGCATATGTGCTCCCTTTAATGGGAGCTGGCTGTCCAATGGACTCAGCACCTAGGTCACCAGCTGATCACTGTAGCCGAGAAGATTTGGGACACTCTCCAGTGGTGGACCAGCCTAGACCATCTGCAGGAAGGAGGCCCGTTTGTCCGCCCCAAGCCGATGGTCATCCTCACGACCGATGCCTCTCTCACGGGCTGGGGAGCCCACATGGAAAATAACAGGGCCCATGGTTTCTGGACCCCGAGGAATCCCGATACCATATCAACCTGTTGGAGCTCAGAGCAGTCAGACTGGCATTGTCAGCATTCGCTCAGCAGCTTCAGGGTCAAGTGGTTCAAGTCCAGACAGACAATACCATGATCATGTACTACCTCAACAAGCAGGGTGGCACGCACTCCTGGCTGCTGTGCAGGGGAAGCGCTCTGCATCTGGACACTCGTGAGTTGACTGGAAGGAGAAACTCCTAGCCATCCATGTGGCAGGAGCCTCGAATCAATTGGCAGATGCCCTCAGCCACATAGGCAAGACATCCCACGAGTGGTCTGTCCATCCAGAGGTAGCTCACAGCCTGTTCTCCCACTAGGGCAAAAAACAATGGTGGACCTGTTTGCCTCCAGGGAAAACACCAGGCTGAGGCTGTTCTATGCCCGCCCCCCTCAGCGGGGATCTCTGCAGAGGGATGCCTTCTCAAGGCCATGGACCCCAGGCCTCTTCAAACAACATGAAGTCTTGCTGTATTCTGACAGTAGCAGCAGTGAGTCCCAACCTTCGAACTGCCCCGGAGATGAAAGCATTAACTTTCCATGCCAGGCATGGAACGCTGAGCTCGAGCTCGGTTGAGACTCTGTCTGTTGCTGTTTGAACTCAAACCGTCAGATTCTTTACTTCGCTTCACTGAACAGTTGCTCCGGAGATTTCTCCTTCTGCTCGGTTCAATTTGTCGGTTAAAGTACCGTTTTTCTCGGTTTTCGGCCGAATTTAAACCACAACCTGTCGGTTCAGTCTCTGTCTGTGGTATTTGTGAGTACTAGATAGGTTTATATCATTTTCTATTCTGTGTGGAACTTGTAAACGGTTTATCGGTTCGGTTTGAACCGATCAAGTTGCTAAAAAATCTTTATCTGTACTTTTAGAGTGTGGTTACTGGTTCTTATTGGTTCTAAAAAAGACGGATTTTATTACGTTTTTTTCCACGACTCGTGACACGGTCAGGAACCAACAAGAGGGTCTTGCCTGGCGGATTGCCATTAAAAGGGTAAGTTTGGGTAGGACTGGCACAATGTCTGGAGAAACCCAAAGAAAACCGGGCCCACTGGTTTCAACACTGCAGTGTGTGGGAAGTCTTTGCTAAGGCTGATCCCACACCACCTGTGTTTATTGTCTGGGGTTTGACCACCTCAATGCAGACTGCCAGATTTGTAAAAATTTTCCTGCAGCTACCCTAGAAAAGAGAGTTGGTAGGCTCAGGAAAGGAGGCCAAAGTCCGCTGAACGGATGGCTAGCCCGGTTCGGTTCAAACCGACCCAGAAGGAGTGCCCTCTGACCAGGGCGAGACTTCTTCGGGCAAAAGGAGATCTGATTCTGAGGAGTCGGTTCCAGCTAAGAGGACAAGAAAGGAAAAATCAGCTGGTGTGGATCCAAAACTTTCTTCTCCAACCGCTGAAGAAATAGCCAAAGCGATAAAAATTGTGCAGTCGCTTTCCCCGGTTCCAACCGAACCGGCACCATCAGGGAGGCACTCGGTTCAGCCGGTTCCACCGGTTCAAGATTATGATTTAGAGGAATATTATGAACCGGAGGAGGAAGAGGAGTATGAGGAAAGTGAATGTGGTTTTGAAAGTCTGGATGTGCCCATTGACCCGGACATCTCCCCAGACAGACCTTCAGGAGTGTCTCCTCCTAGGCTTTCTGAGTCCCCCTCCCATTTCATGTTTTATAAAAAAGTGGCTGAAACCCTCCAGCTTCCTACGGAAGAAGCTGTGGATGACCAGGAGGAGCCTGACTATGTGGAAATGATGGATATCCCAGAGTCTAGGAGGCTGTCTACTCCCTTACACAAATCTTTTGGGAAACAGACATTTAAGATTTTAAAGACTCCTAACACCATACCTCCTGTGGATAAAAGAATGGACAAGAGGTATACATTGTCAGGCTCGGATACAGAGTTCCTTACACAATAATGCAGTCATGTTGGGGTAGTGCAGGCTGCAGCCTGTGATAAGGCAAATATTGCCTTGGCTTCACACCCCCCCAGACAAGGACTCCAGGAGGATTGATGCCATGGCAAAGAAACAGTACATGTCAGCATCCTTGGGACTCAGACAGGCCAACTATATGGCCTATACTGCTAGGTATCAGAAATCCAGATGGGACACTGTCATGGCTTTAGCAAAACAGGTCCCTGGCCAGCTTGCCAAGGAGCTGGAGCAGGTGGCTGCTGATGGTATTGAGGCATCCAAGGTGCAGTTCCATGCTGCAGTGGACTCCAGTGATGTGTCATCTATAGTCATGGCTACATCTGTGGCACTTCATAGAATGGCTTGGCTCAGATGTACTAGCTTGTCACAGGATACCCAGACTAAGGCCATGGATTTTCCTGTGTGGGTAATTCTCTGTTTGGGGAGCAGAGAATTACATGAAGAAAGTGGACGAATATAGGACCACCTATAGGAGTGCCCAGGCCAAGGAAAGGCAGGCCACTCCTCAAAGGCAGCATCCCAGGGGCAGGGGCAGGCCTTTTCATAGGCCTTTCTACCAAGCCCAGGCCTCCTCTTCTGCCTATGCTCAGAGGGGGTTCTTTAGAGGGAGAGGCAGAAGGGGTACAAGCAGACCTGCTTCCACCCCTCAGCCAAAACCCCCTGCCAAACAGGCACCCTGATGGGTTTGCCAGGGCCGATTCTCCTCCACCTGCAGGGGGCAGGCTGACTTTCTTTGTCCAGGACTGGAAGTCTCTAACATCAGACAAGTGGGTCCTGGAAGTAGTAAGCCAGGGACTGGTTCTCAGCTTCAAAAAATTTCCAAAGCTGAGAACCAGATCTTTTCCACCTGCAGATCCCTCAGAGGCACTTGCCCTAGAGGCAGAGGTCTCTTCCTTCCTGGCTCTCAGAGCTGTGGAACGGGTTCCACCCCTACACCAGGGCAAATGATTGTACTCCAGGTACTTCCTTACCCCAAAAAAGACAGGAGAATGGTGGCCCATCCTGAATCTCAGATATTTAAACAAGCACCTTTTAAAGCCAAAATTCAAAATGGTGACTCTGGGAATAATTCTACCCTCTCTAAGACCAGGGGACTGGCTAGTTTCCCTGGACCTCAAGGATGCCTACTTCCATATTCTCATTAGAAGCTCCCATCAAAAGTGCCTCAGGTTCGAGCTGCCCTCAGGCCATTACCAGTTCAGAGCAATGCCCTTTGGTCTAACCTCTGCTCCAAGGGTGTTCACAAAATGCCTGGCTGTAGTAGTTGCTTCTCTAAGAAGGCAAAGGATTGCCATCTTCCCATACCTGGACGACTGGCTCATAGTAGGCCAGTCCCCAGACCAAGTCAAGTTACACCTACAGATAACTCAGCAACTGCTCACCTCTCTGGGTTTCCTTCTGAATCTTTCAAAGTCAGTTCTAGAGCCTGTTCGGCTCCTCACCTTCATAGGTACAGAGCTAGATACGGAAAGGGCAAGAGCCTTCCTTCCCCTGGACAGGGCGAGGACCCTTATCACTCTGGCCTCCTCATTCACCCTACAGGTGTCTCGACCAGCAAGGCATTTTCTGCAGCTCCTGGGGCACATGGCTGCTTCTACAGCAGTGGTGCAAGGGCAAGATTTCAGATGAGGGACGTTCAGTTCCATTTGAGAGCCTTTGGTCTCAGAAAAGGATCCCTCTGACCAAACTGATCCCAGTGACTCAGACCTGATCCAGGCCTTGCAGTGGTGGCAGGATCAGAACAATCTGAGACAAGGAGTTCCCTTTGTCACTCAGTCTCACTCTTTAATCCTTACTACAGATGCCTCCCTCTTGGGGTGGGGGGCTCACTTGGGTGACCTGACCACCCAGGAGTTGTGGTCCCCTCAGGAATCTCTGCTTCACATCAATCTGTTGGAACTCAGAGCAGTATTTCTAGCACTTCAAGTTTTTTCCAAGTCTGTTGAGAACAAAGTTATTCAGATCAGAACAGACAATAGCACCACAATGTGGTACATCAACAAGCAAGGAGGCACTCAGTCTACGGCCTTGTGCACATAAGCAATGAAGTTGTGGTCTCTGGCTTATTCCCTGAACACCTCTCTCACAGCAGTACACCTCCCAGGCAAGGACAATGTCCTGTCAGATGCTCTCAGCAGGATATCTCAGGGCCATCACGAATGGTCACTGGATCCCCTGGTCTTGGAGGTGATATTCTCCAGATGGGGCACCCCACAGATAGATCTTTTTGTAGCCCCAGACAATCACCAACTTCCCCTCTTTTGCTGCAGGCCCCCTGGATGCCTTAGTTCTCAATTGGGAAGGGAAGTTCCTGTATGCTTTCCCCCCTTCCCTCTCCTGTTCAAAGTGCTAGTCAAAATCAGGTCTCAACCCTGCAAAGTGATCCTGATTGTTCCGGACTGGGCCAGACAGCCCTGGTATCCCCTCCTATTGTCCTTAACAGTCAATCTTCCCCTGGCTCTTCCCAGGAATTACAACCTGTTGACCTGTGCTCAGGGGAGGGTTTGGTACCCGAATCTCAAATCTCTCAATCTCAAGGCCTGGCTCTTGAAGAGTTAGAGTTGCTGATTTACACCTCTCCCAAGGTGTTATGGATATTCTAAAGGCTTCTAGGAAGCCTTCCACCAGAACTACTTATAATTCCAAATGGAAAGATTTTCCATATGGTGCTCTTGAAGCATATTTCCCAGAGTCTGCTGATCTGCCCACAGTCCTTGACTATATGGTCCATCTGAATAGCTTGGGACTCAGACCAGCTACACTAAGGGTGCATCTGGCAGCTGTTTCTGCTTTCATTTCAGCAGGAAAGCCCTCTTCTCTTTCAGCTCACCCTGTTTTCTCCAAGTTTTTCAAGGGATTGCTTCATACCGATCCTCCATTCAGGGATCCTTCCCCTGCTTAAGATCTTAATGTTTGCATTGCTCAGCTTATGCAGTTCCTTTTGAGCCTTTGTCTTCAGCAGAGCTTAAGTACTTGACTTGGAAAACTGTGTTTCTGGTGGCCATCACTTCTGCCAGGCGCATAAGTGAGCTACAAGCCCTGTCATTGGAGCCTGACTTTATTTCCTTTCATAGGGATAAGGTGGTCCTCAGGACTAACAGGAAGTTTTTGCCTAAGGTGGTTTCAGACTTCCACCTTAACCAGTTTATGTCTCTTCCTGTGTACTTCACTGACCATTCCTCCTCTGGTGAGAGGAGGCTACACAGTCTAGATGTGAAAAGAGCCCTTAGCTACTATATAGAACGTACCATGGGTCATAGGTTTGATTCTCTCCAACTGTTCCTCACTTATGGTGAGGTTGGTAAAGGAAAACCTGCTGCTAAAAGATCCGTTGCCAGGTGGATTGTCTCTTGCATCCAATTTTGCTATGAAAAATTAGGTAAGGTTCCACCCTCAGGCCTGAGGGCTCATTCTTCCAGAGGTACAGCTGCTTCCCTGGCTGCTGCCAGGGATATTCCTATCTTAGAGATATGTCAAGCAGCTACCTGGAAAACAGTTCACACTTTTACCAAGCATTACTCCCTGGATATCCAGGCTAGGAGTGATGCTCGGTTTGGCACAGCTGTGCTCAGAGCCTATTTCCTAAGTAGGTTCTGTCCCTCCTCCATGGAGGTACTGCTTGGTAGTTCGTTATTGTCAGAATACAGCAAGACTTCATGTTGTTTGAAAAAAATTACTCACCTTAGTAATGTTGTTTCTTCTAATGGAGTCTTGCTGTATTCTGACTCCCTCCGCTTCCCCTCTCAGAACCTCTGTTTTGGGATGTGGGTGGGCAGTGGCAGTGTTGGCACTCAGGAGGTGCCCACCTTTTTGTTATCACCTTTCTTGGGTGAGTGGTGTTTGTTATTTCATTTTTGGGTCTCCTGACTTGAGTCTTTGTTTTGGGACCAAAAAATTTCTTATTATTTTAGTAGCCAGTTTTCGACTTCCACACAGGACCTCAGTGAGTTTAGCTCGTAAAGATCTGACGGTTTGAGTTCAAACAGCAACAGACAGAGTCTCAACCGAGCTCGAGCTCAGCATTCCATGCCTGGCATGGAAAGTTAACTCTTTCATCTCCGGGGCAGTTCGAAGGTTGGGACTCACTGCTGCTATTGTCAGAATACAGCAAGACTCCATTAGAAGAAACAACATTACTAAGGTGAGTAATTTTTTCTTCTGCGCCTTCCCTCCCTTTCCCTTGATCCACAGGGTGCTCCTCAAGGTAAGGAGGGACAAAGGCGCAGGTGATCCTGGTAGCCCCAGACTGGCCCCGCCAGTTCTGGTATCCAGATCTTCTCAGCCTCAGCAACAGGTTCCCGAGGCATCTTCCAGCAGTCCTGGACTTAATATCTATCAATTGGGAAGTTATTCCATCTAGACCTTCAATCCCTGCACCTGTTAGCCTGGTACCTGAGCGGCTAGAGTTCCAGGCTTTGGGTCTCTCTCAGGATGTACTTTCAGTAGTGGAAGCATCCAGGAAGGAGTCAACCAGAAAGTGCTATGCCTTTAAATGGAAAAGATTTTTCATTTGGTGTCAGGGCAAGGGCCTGGACCCTCTGTCCTGTGCTGTGGCTAGCATTTTAGACTACTTTTGGTTTCTGTCCAAAGGGGGTCTTCGGTCTTTGGCCCTTAAGGTCCACCTGGCAGCCATCTCTGCTTACCGGGCATGAGTCAGTGGCACAGGAGAAGGTGGTCTGGCACTTTTTCAAGGGCCTAGATCACATATCCCCTCCGGTGCATGAACCTCCACCTCCGTGGGATTTACGTATGGTCTTGGCTGAACTCATGGGCAAGAAATTCGAACCAGTGCACAAGTGTGAGCTATCACACTCGCTGTGGAAGGCGGCCTTCCTGGTGGCTATCATGTCAGCCAGAAGGACTGGGGAGCTCCAGGAGCTTTCGGTGGAGTCTCCTTATCTGGTCTTCCACAGGGACAAAGTTGTCCTGCTACCCCACCTGAAACTCCTCCCAATGGTGGTGTCAGAGTTTCACCTTAATCAGGTATTGACTCCGCCTGTGTTCTACCTGAACTACAGCTCGGATGCCGAGTACAGGCTGCATACCTTGGACCTGAGATGAACTCTCTCCTATTACAAGGAGAGAATGGTGGAAATTGGGGACAGGTTCGCCAGCTGTTTGTCACCTACGCTGAGGCCACTTCCGGCAGACCTACAGCAAAGTGGACAATTGGCAGATGGATTACATCTTGCATTGATCTCTGCTATATGCTGGTGGGTAGGGAGCTTCCCATGAGGCTAAGGGCTCATTTCACCCACCATACCGCTGCATTGGTGGCTGCTTCCAGGGACATCCCTATCCAGTAAATCTGCTGGGCTGCCACCTGGAAGACAGCAAACACCTTCATCACCCATTACCACATCAACCTTGAGTCACGCCAGGATGCTGGTTTTGGGGCCACAGTTCTTCAGTCTCTGTTCCCTAAGTAGGGGGGTGCGCCTTGCCTTCCTCCTCCCAGAGAACTGCTGGGAGTCTGCCAAGAAGTATGGATGAACAACATATCCATGTCCCTAGAAAAATAGGTTAATCACCTGTAACAGTAGTTGTAGGAGTGGTATATGTTGTTCATCCACACTGATCCACCCAACCTCCTTGGCTGCTGCACACAAAACTTGGTTTCCAGCGGGCTAAGATCTGGCATCATGGGATGGAGCCAAGGGGTATACCACCCGGGTGGGTGGGATTAGCCAGCTTGAAGACCTTCCAGCAAGAATTAAAGGGGGAAAGGAAAAGGAACAGGCCAAGAAGTGTGGTGAACAGCATACACCACTCCTAGAACTACTGTTACAGGTAAGTAACCTGTTTTTAGTGTCTGAACTGTGCATAGTGGCTCAGGAGTTTAACTCCTATTACACCTCCTGTGCCTCAGTCTTTCTAAAGTCCCTCCCCTCAAACCTCTCCTCTCCTCATCTCTCTCTCCTAGCACTCAGCCTTCCCACATCCACCCTTCCTTCTCCTACTAACCGTCCTTCTCTCTCAGTCCTTCCAAAGGCTCCTCACCGAATGACTTTGACCATAAACTCCTTTACCTTTCAGTTTCTGCTATTGCCTAGCCTCTCTCCTTAATTCTAAATCTCTCCTTTATGCCCTCCTCCATCCCTTCGCCCTGGAAAAATGTGATGGTCCTCTGTCTCCCTAAGGGTGGTGACCATTCCTCTCCTGCCCACTATCGTCCACTCTTTCTCATTCCCGCTCTTGCCAAGCTCCAAGAACATCTGGTCCTCTCTCAACTAACCTTCTTTCTTTCTTGCTGACTCTTTCTTCTTCACCCCATTCCAGTCTGGTTTTCGGATGAACCAGTCCACTACCACCTCCCTCCTTAGGCTCATTGACTCCATCCTCACCAGGATGGACAATGGCCTCATCACCTCTGCCATCTTTGTCAACCTCACCAAGGATTTCAACTCAGTCTCCCATGCCCTACTTCTTGACTCCCTTATGGCTGCTGGTTTGTGTACTCCTGTTCATAACTGGTTTAAAGCTTACCTCTCGGGCAGAACACAGTCAGTCAAGATTCAGGATGCAATCTCCCTTCCCCCCCCCCACCAATCTCCACAGAAGTCCCTCAGGGCTCTGTGCTTGGTCCATTCTCTTCTCCATCTTCCTTAATGACCTTCCCACAGTCTGCTCCCCCTCCTTTTCTATCCATCTGTATGCCGAAGAAACATCTTGTTCACCTCTGGCAAATACCCCGTCGATGTAGCAACCACCTTTTAGCATGACTTCCACCAGGTTCAGCTCTGGTTTGCTTCACATCAGCTATTCCTTAATGCCAAAAAGGACTGTCTCCAAGACCTTTGGCACTAGGCAGAGACTCTCTAGGCTACACCCCTTACACTCTTTCCATACTCTTGATGGGACAATCCTTGAGGACACCTCCTCTTTCAGATACCTTGTGGTCTGGCTAGACCAACACCTCAGCTTGTCTGGCCACATTGATGCCCTCTTGAAAAAACTGCGCCCCAAACTTGGAGTCTTATTTAGGAACCATAGTTGCATCCCTCCTACGACACAGCATGAACTAGTCCAGAAGATGATCCTCCCCAATTTTGACTAGTGTGATGTAGTCTATGGTGCCACTCCCAAATCCTCCCTAACCAGATTGGACACTCTCTTTAACTCCTTCTGTCACTTTACCCTTGATGCTCCATCTCACAGTCATCGTTGTGACCTTTACCATGCCTTGTCCTTTCCCCCACTTGCCAACAGGTGCCTCGCTCATTGTGCCAAACTCGCTTCTAAATTTTGGCTAGGAGAACTTCTGCCCTACCTCACATGCTCCTTCATTCCCCCCCATTCCCTCAGAGCCGCAGACACTCGTACTCTGTTGTTCCCTCATCAAACCACCCTCATACTGTGTGGAGGCATTCCTTCTTCAGTCCAGCCATCCACAGGGACCTCCCCATGCAGTATTGCACAACCACAGGGTTCACGGTTGAGTTACTTCATCCATTCCCAGGGTTTGAAGTGCTGCAGACCTCATCAGGGCCTCAGTGCCTTGCACATCACCGACTTCCAGAGGCATATTCCACTCAGACCGATGCCTTGGCAGGAAGGCTTTTTCCTTGACACGCACCTTAATGTGCATTTTTGCACACCAGACACATATGGTGACCTATAACCATTGCTTATGGTTGCAGCTAAGCACACTTAGCTATACTGTGGCAGAGCAAGGCAGTCAGACAGGCATTTGACCTTTAAGCTTGAGGCCTTGAGGTAGCTTGGCACCAGTCAAAGACATCTTACAGTGCCTATGAAGTAGCCTCCAGGTTAGCAGGAACTACAGTCTTCATCAGGCGGTCAGCATGGCTTTGCCTCTCCTGACTGGCCTTTTGCCTGGCGTAAGGTGTTCAGCTCACACTTCTAGATGGCTCCTTTCTTCTCCCCTAGGGTAAAGCAAGAATTGTTGGGGGACCCTCCTGCTCCTGTGCCACAGGAGGAGCCCCTGCCAGGCCCTGTCCAGTCTGTGGTCTAGACGGACCAACAAGGAGTCCCTGCCCTCAGGTGTCCTTTGTCACAAAGAGGGCTGAGGTTATCTGTTACACTCAGGGTGCTCCAGCTCTTCCTTCAGAAAGAAGAGAAGCTTGGTACTCGGACCCATAAGTGGGACTCAATGGTGAAGACTGATTCTTGGAAGTTAGGAAAGTTACATGCTTCAGCATTGATCCCCACACCCACCCACCATCCTCTGCTCTGGCCAAGCCAGGGGTGCTGGGCAGCTCACCCTGTTAGTGCTGTCTGGCACCATCTAGTGCTATAGCATCTCCCCAGTTGTACTCCTTATGGATTAGTTGTTTTTAGAAAAAGAGCTTGGGACCCATTGCTGGCTCCCACTCCCACCAAGAAAAAGAATCTCAAAACAAGGGTGAGGGTTCATTTTAGGGCCATCATAGCAACCAAAACAAAAGGAAGTGAGTAGGTAGCTCTTTTCCTTCTTCTTCTTCTTTCTTGGACTCCTTCTCTCTGCCCAAGGTTTATCTTTTTCCGGGGAGTATATCACTATTAGTTGCTAAATACACTTTGTGCCCCTGTCAACTATCCAGTTTAACTCCACTTGGCAGCTGCACTGTCTGAGGAACAGTGTTGTGCACTGGACTGGATTACGTACACTAGTACTGATACAGGGTTCATCCCTTTTGCTGCAGGAGAAGTAGGTCCTTTTCTCAGAAATTGTTTTCTTCAGACTATGCCAAACTATCCTTTTGGTTAGTACTCTGTACTTCTTTGCTTCTGCCAGCTAGGCTGTTAGCCCACTACTCTAAGGGGTGTCTGGGGAGATGAACATAACTCAGCTTCTTTGTGCTGTTCCGCCTTACAGCTCCACTTGCACACAAGATTGCCTTCTTTTTCCCTGCTGGAAAAAAAGGGGGTCATATTTTGACAGGCTGTTCAGTCACTTGCGATTCCTGGATATAAACTATACAGGAGGAACAGGGTAGTCGGGAAGAGGGGAGGGGTGACAGTTTGTATCAGGGAGGGAATAACTTGCATAAGGGAGGAGCCAGAGGAAGAGGAGGTGGAGGCATTATGGGCTCAGTTAGGGTCCAGTAGAGGGAGAAAAGTGAGCTTGGGGGTGGTTTATAGACCACCCAGTCAGGATGAGGAGAGAGACAGGGAACTGAGCTCACAAATACCGGAAGCTGCGGGGAAAGGAGAGGTGGTAATTGTGGGGAACTTCAACCTGCCCAGGGTGGACTGGAGCATACCAGCCATGACGTGCTAGGAGTCAGGTGATCCTGGAAGGACTGCAGAGTAGGTTCCTGACTCAGGGCATCACTAAACCAACAAGAGCAGAGGCAATTCTTGATCTGGTGCTCACAAATGGTGAGCATGTCCAGGAAAGAATGGTCAGGGAGCCACTGGGAGGAAGTGACCATTGCACAGTGTGGTTCCAGTTGGATATGGGCAGGGAATGTATCCCAACTAAGCCAAATCTTGGATTTCAGGAGGGCAGATTCAGGAAAATAGGTGAAGTGCTAAGGAGCTATCTGGTGGGCATGAGAGCAGATATGGGGGGGTAGACCAAAGATAGTCCATCATTAAGGAAGGAATACTGGTTGCCACAAATGAGTGCATTAGGCTCAGGGGTAAGAACACAAGGGCCAGAGCACCCAGATGGTTCAGTTCTGGGGTTGCCCAGGCAGTAAGGGAAAAGAGGTTGGCCTATAGAAAATTCAGGAAGACCAAGAGAGAGGTGGATAGGGAAAGTTACCTAAGGTTGGCTAGTGAGGCAAGTAAGAAAGGCAGGCGAGCAAAGTCACAGACGGAGCTGCAAATAGCTGAAGGAATTAAGAAGGGGAGAAGGCTTTCTTTCACTATATAAGTGAGAAAACAGACAAGAAGGAAGGAAGTGTTAGACTTAAGAAAGGGGTGGCATGGGTAGAAGTTAATGGGGGGAAAAGCAGAGATACTAAATTAATACTTCTGATCTTATCCGTGTCAATCTTCACCATTCATCACAGATGGGTACTGGCCGGAGATCAGGACCTCCCGGGAGCTTTTTAAAGGCGGAGCCATTACGCCATTACGCCTACCGAGGGCTGACGACCGCGCGGGCACCTCGAGGGTTGGCCGCTAGGCTGTGTCGACTACCTGCCTACCAGTTCTTCAATCTCCCACCATCGAGGTCGCCTCGTGGGAAGCTTCAACTGTACTTTAGGCCTTCAGCCTCGCCAAACTAATCGACATCAGTCCGTCAGTCAATCTACGGTTCTGGGATCAGCCCACCGACGCCGCCGTAAGATCTTTCCTTTATTTCAAATTGTGCGACGCCGAGTCTGTTTTGTGGTGTTTTTTTCTCCGTGCAGCGTCTCGGGTCGGAGGGCAAAAGTCTTCAAGCGGGTCGGCCCCATCGTCGGTGCCCGTGCGGCCGAAAATATTCTGTTATCGACCAGCATGACCGGTGTCTTGCGTGTCTTGGCCCGCTTCATGACCTGGATTCGTGTGACGCCTGCTTCTCCATGGACCGCCGCGTCCTCGAACAGCGCGCATTGAAAGTGGGGTGAGCTCCACCGACTTTCAGGGGTAGGGTTCGCACTCATCTGGCCAAGCCGCGCTCTCTCGGCCCTTCCTCCAGGTCGCCTCCCAGTTCTATACGGACCAAGGAGGAGGGAGCCTCGACTAATTGTAGCCTGGCCATTGCCAAGGCTCCTTCCGCGGCGCAGGAGGCCCGTCCCGCTTCCTCCCGGGAGCGGGCAGGAGGCACCGCCACGGCAATCGCCCCTTCGGGGGTGAAGGCTCCCCCGGTGTTGCTCCCACGGCTTGGAAGGCCCGGGTCAGCGCCATCCTCGACACCGCCGGTCAGTGCCTTCGGTGCCGTTCACGGCGCTATGGGCCCTGTCGGTGCCGACTCGGCGCCATGGGCCTGTCGATGCCATTCACGGCGCCAACGCTGCTCGCGGCACCGTGGGGCAGGATCCGGCATCTTCTTTCGCCATGTCTCACCTCCGGCGCCATCCTCGGTGCTGAGGTTGAGCACGGCGCCGTGCCCTCTGCGCTCCTGCGCGTAAGGGCCTTTGGCCGGCCCGTCGGTGCCGTGATCGGTGCTCTCGGTGCCACCACGGCACCGGTCGGTGCCGTGTTCGGCGCCGAGTCCACCCTCGGGGCTGTCGGCACTGCTTCGGTCCTTGGTGCCGCTCGCAGCACCGAGAGGCCTGGCGGTGTCGTCGGCGCCGAGGTTGTTGCTAGGGCTGCCGTTGGCACCGTCTCTGTCCCTAGTACCACCCCCGGTGCTAGTGGACTTGACAGCGCCGCGGCTGGCCCTGGCTCTAGACTTTTGGCCCAAGCTCCCCTGGCGTCTTCTGTGAGCCCCGCCCGCGGGGTTGTGGAGGGCAGGGGGCCGCCTCGGGCACAGCTCTGGCTGCGCGGCCTCTGGCAAAGTTGGTTCGCCCGCCTCCCACTGTTTGGCTCAGAGCCTCGGACTCTACCTCTTCGGAGTTGGAGTCGGGCCCGAGTCAGACGGCAGTCACACCCTTCGGGTTGTTGCGAAGGAGAGCGCTCCAGTGGTCTCGCCAGACGAGTCGCAGCCAGCTCCCTACTGAGGACCGTCAGGTAGTCCCCGAGGCTAGGGTCAGTGGTGCTGACCAGCAGGCAGTGGTGCGTGCCACCATTGCTCTGCAATCTGGCCTTGGGGGTTTCTTCGACCCCTCGGTGGTGGTACCCTCTCCAATAGTGTGTCTTGATCGCCCAACTTTGGGGCCCATCGAGAAGCCTGCAGGAGAGGAGGGTGCTGTTCCCTGGGTCTCCTCTTTGGGGGCAGCCCAGAGCTGCCAGCTACCTAGGCTGGCCCTCTCGAGGAGGAGGACTCTCTCGGACTCTGAGGGGTCGAGGGGTGTGGGGTCGGCGCGTTGGCCTTTCTCTGGGGTCCACCCAGGCCCTGGGCGAAGCCGAAGTGCTGGATTTCCACCCTTCCCCTTCTGGTTCCTTGAGGGGGTCCCATTCTTTTGAGGCAGGGGACCGTCCTTCTGGACTTTTACGGCCCCGTTCGCCTCACTGGGGGGATTCTTCTGGGCGCAGCCAAGGCAGTACCAACGTGGTTGTACAGCTGTCAGCTGTGGAGTCTTCCTGGGCACCCTCCTCGGGTGCTCATGGTCCGCTCCCCAGCCCTGGCGGAGGTCAGACGACTTCCTTTCTCTTCTCTGCCCCTATCCCTCTGCCACATTCTCCAGCGCTCCCAGGCATTCTTGGTCCTAGCGGCCCTCTCACCCTGGAAGCAGTTCAGGCGGTGGCTGCTCGGTTCCCTGCCTATGTTAGGGCTGTGGACAGCCAGGTTTTCAACCTCCCCCCGTGCAGTCACCCTCGGAACGTATGGTGACCTCCAGCTCCTCATCCCCCTCTTCTGGGGGAGAGGAACCCTCTGTCCACATCTCTCCGGCTGCTGATCTCTCAGAGTACCAGCGCTTCCTCGTGAGGATGCTGGAGGACCTGCACCTTTCTCCTCTTGTGTTAGTAATCCTGAGCATGCGCGCATGCCTTTCTAAGGCGATTTTGGCGGGCCACCCTTGTGGTGCGCCCCTGGCCTCTTTCCCTTCGGAGAGCTTCCTTGCGTTCCTGGCAGAGGCCCTTCTCTGTTCCTGCCCCTAGGGACCTCAGCCAGAGGTATTGCGCTCCCCGAGTCTCCAGGTTCCATGCCTCATCCGAGTCCGGCTTGCGCATCTGGACACCCTGATGGGCTTCGCGCCTCCCTGACGGCCCCTGGATCAAGACTCCTGGATTTTGATTTTGGGAGGAGGACTTTCACTGGCACGGTTGCTCCTTTCTATTTCGCTCACCAGGCCCACTGTGCAGCCTACAACAGGTTCTTGTGGTCCGCGCTAGGTCAGATCCTAGCTGCTTTGCCTGACTCAGAGCAAACCAGACAAGCCATCGCGCTCTCTGCACGTGGCCTGGAGCTAGCAAGGCACGAAGCGAGGGCATCTTGTGATGCCAACGAGGTAGCTACCAGGGTCGTAGGGACAGCGATCTGCACCAGGAGATCGGCGTGGCTTCGTCTTTCCCGGTTGTCACCCTTGGCCCGGCGTAGGGTGATTTGCTTCGCCCACCAGGGAACCTACCTCTTCTCCCGTAAGGCGAGACGGCGCTTGTCGGAGCAGCTTCCTTCCCCCTCCAGGGGGACCCCGTCTCACTCTCCCCACTCTCAGGCCTCCTCAGGCCCGGAAGGTTCCCCCCCTTAGTGTGTCACCCACTGAGGGCTAAGGGACTCTGTCCCTTAGGGTGTAATGAATCAACCCCCTTCGAGGGGCTTGGTACTCACCCATCTGTGATGAATGGTGAAGATTGACATAGATAAGATATGAAAATTACGTACCTACCGTAATTCTGATCTTTCTGTGTATCTTCACCATTCATCACACCCCCGCCCACCATCCCCCTGGGGCCTCAGTCTCTGGGTCCCCTTCCCTCTGTGGCTCCCCCTCTTCTTTGGAGCGGGGTAAAGTAGGGACACACAGGGGGGTATTTTCCTTTAAAGGGTACAGCTCGAGCGGCACTCCTTCTCTACTACATGTCTGCACCCCGATGGAGTGGGAGTTGGTGGTTGCCCTCCTCCTGTTCTTCTTCTCGTTTCCATCCAACTGTTTCAAAAAAAAAAATCTCTTTTTTCACCAAATATCTTTCCTGAGAGAGTCTTAAATCACTGTACCCTGTCCTTCTTCCAGAATAGCGAACTCTGCTTCTGGGGTATTGCCAGTTTTTCTGTGCCTTGAATTCTGGCAGAGAGCTTTGCTACTCCTTGCAGTTCCTGTACAATCTGGTGACGGACAAGGGTCTCAGATCCTTGTTACCTCTCACTCTCTCCTAAATTTTCTCCCCTCCCTTCCCTCCCTTCTTCCGCTTCCAGAGATTGGGGCCCCTACCCAATCCCCTTAGTCTCATCTCTTCTCTGCTGTCCTCTCAGTCATTATTTCTCCTTTTAGTTCAGTTTTTCCTTCCTTTTTCTGTCCTTGGACTCTCTTGTCCCACCCTCCACCCCTTCCTCTTACCTCTCCGGCGACTCAGAACTGGTAGGCAGGCGGAGTCGACACAGCCTAACGGCCAACCCTCAAGCGCCACGCAGTATGTCGGCCTCGAGGGTGGTGCCGATGCTGTGTCGGCTCCGCCTACCCTTTAAAAAAAAAAAAAAAAAGCTCCTGCGGGGTCCTGAGCTCCGGCCAGTACCCATCTGTGATGAATGGTGAAGATACACAGAAAGATCAGAATTACGGTAGGTACGTAATTTTCATTTCTGTCTTCACCAGGGAGAAGGATGGACCAGTGCCTTCAGGAGGGAAAAGAGGAGCGGGGGGGACACAGATGTAGTGATAGAGGAGGATAGAGTGAGGGAGGGGCTGCTGGTATTGAAGGTGGACAGATCACCAGACCCGGACGGAGTACATCCAAGGGTACTAATGGAACTGGCTGAGGAGCTGGCAGGGCCACTGGCAGACCTGTTTAATAGTTCTTTGGAGATAGGCGTATTACCGCAGGACTGGAAAACAGCACATGTAGTGCCACTCCACAAAAGCGGTCCCAGGGATGACCCAGGGAATTACAGACCAGTCAGTCTGACTTCCATTGTGGGCAAGCTCATGGAGACCATACTAAAGGAAAGGTTGGTGGAATATCTAGAGGAGCATGGTCTCCAGGATGTGAGGCAGCATGGGTTCATGGGGGGATGATCGAGTCAAACAAATCTAAATAACTTCTTTGACTATGTCACTAAGACAGTAGACGGGCCAAGTGGTAGACATCCTCTATCATGATTTCAGCAAGGCCTTTGACTCTGTGCCCCCAAAAAGGTTGATCAGGAAGTTGGTGGATCTTGGGGTTGGGGAAAAGATGGCCAGATTGGTGGAAAACTGTCTGAAGGACAGAACCCAGAGGATGGTTGTGGGGAGTTATCTAGCACAAGACAGGTAACCAGTGGGGTCCCGAAAGGCTCGGTGCTGGGGCTGGTGTTGTTCAGTGTCTTCATCAATGACATTGGAGATGGCATTAAGGGCAAAATGTGCCTATTCGCAGATGACACCAAGCTCTGTGGGAGAGTGGACACAGCTGAAGGGATACAGGACCTACAGGAGGATCTGGAAAAGCTAGGGAGGTGATGCAGGATCTGGCAGCTTGGCTTCAATGCCAAGAAATGCAAAGTTATGCATATTGGAGCCAAGAATCCTAGGACAAAGTACTACCTGGGTGGAGTCTGAGTATCTGCATCAGAGGAGGAGAAGGACTTGGGAGTGATGATCACTAGTGACCTGAAGTACTCCACGCAGTGCAAGAAAGCAACATCAGAGGCAAAAAAGATGCTGGGATGCAAACCTAAGGGGATCAGTAGTAGGAGAGAGGAGGTTACGCTGCCCTTGTACAGGTCACTGGTAAGGCTGCATCTAGAGTATGGAGTTCAGTACTGGTGCCCACACCTCAAAAAGGACATTAACCTGCTGGAGAAGGTCCAGAGGAGGGCTACAAAGATGATAGCTGGTCAGCAGGGTAAGGCATATGAGGAGAGGTTGAGGGCACTGAACATGTACTCCCTTGAAGACGGGAGAGGGGACATGATTGGGGCCTTCAAGTACTTGAAAGGGATAAATAGGGTTGATAAGGAGAGTCTCTTTAAGCTGAGTGGCAACCACAACACGAGGGGGACAGTCTTAAGCTGGAGGGTGGGAGGTTTAGGAGGGAAGCCAGGAAGCACTTCTTCACAGAGAGGGTGGTGGAGACTTGGAATTCACTGCCAGAAGAGGTAATCTCATTGAAGACAGTGGACAACTTTAAGAGAGGCTGGGACATGTATAGGGGGAGAGTAAGGGTCATGGGTAGAGAGGACGGAAGGAGTGGGGAGAGGGGGCAGGGACAGTATCTCAAGCTGTGGATCCTGCAACACGAGCAGACATAATAGACCAAATGACCTTCTGCTGGCTTCTTTGTATGTTCATATGTCAGTCCTCCATCAGATGGCATATGGCTTTGTTTTTTCTAGGATTGTATGTGGTTAGTTCCTGTTTTGGTACTGTCTCAATTGCAAGAGGGGCCCAATTCTGAGCATCTTTTGCTTTTCTGCCAGAGCCATGTGTTTCAGGGCTGCTGCATTTAAGATCACTTTCCATCACCTGTCTGGCTAGTGTTGTAAAGCTCTGGTTCCATATTCGCCAAATACTTTAGGCCACCTAGTGTGCCCCTTTTTTTTTCTTTATTCCTTTCTTCAAAGGTTGGTAGTTGGCTTTTATTTTGTTGTTAATTCTTATTTCCTATATCCTATCCCTTTGGGCTAGGAGACATCTTAGACCTCTCTTATTTTCCCCACTGTGTTTCTCTCCTGGTGAACAGAATTGAGGTTATTGAGGGAGCTGGCAACAGTTATTGGCTGGTGCACTGCACCACGTGAGCGTGTGCAGGTTCCAAGTCCAGTAGCCCTGGCTGGCCCCCTGGCAAAAGCTTTGCTGCCGCACAGTCCTAGTGCCTCTGGCCCAGACCGATAAGTGGTACTCATAAGTGAAGATATTCTGGAAGATCAAAGGTTACATTAAGTACTTAACTTTCATTTCTGTGGACTCATTTCCACGTCCTGTAAATACTGTGCTGGACTACCTTCTGTCCTTATCTGACTCCAGTCTCCAGTACTCATCCATAAAGTGAATTTGGCTGCCATTTTGGCTTTCCATGCCTCTGTTGATGGATACACCGTGGCACAACTAGAGGTGTCCGTACACTTCTAAAGGGTATTCTGTACTATGACCCCCCATTCATAAACTGGTTCCGCCTTTGGACCTTCATTTTATTTTTGATAAATTAACTTTTGCGCTGTTTGATCCTGCTGTGACCTGTGAGATGTATTTTCTTTTATTGAAAAGACTGATCTTCCTGTATGTATCTTCACCATTTGTCACTGGTGGGTATACGCCGGAGGTGCTATGATCCCACAAGAGCTATTAGCTTATGAATTTTTTTTTGTGGGGGAGGAGTCGTCGAGGTCGGTGCCGCCCTCGAGGACAACGTATAGCGTACTGTTCGAGCGTCAGTCAGTAACTGACGCCGACTCCTCCCTCACCTCAGTTCTCTTCTTCCCCCCATCAAGAGTGCACCTTGTGGGAGCTGAAGAGCAATTGCATGGATCATTGTTGTTCGACGCCACTGAAGTTCTGTTCATACTCGATGCCGTAGAGATCTGCAAATGGGTGAGACCACTCCTTTTTGTTTATTTTATATTGTAAATTTTTTTCTATAACGCTGAGTCTGTTTCTTGTTTTATTTGATTTTGTGCACAATTGATCATGTCTGGTCTGGGGCCTAGGTCGAAATCTAAGATGGGATGTGCCCTTATGCATTGGCACCCCCTGCAGCAAGTCCATATTCATTAAGGACCACCATGACCGATGTCTTTCTTGCCTCAGTCCTCAGCATGACATGGACAACTGCGACACGTGCTTCTCCATGGACCGCCAGATTCTGAAAAATGCGTGTTGAAAGTGGGTCAGAAACTGCCTACCTTCGGAGTGCGCCGTCAGTCTCAGAACGCCAAGGCAAGAACTCTGGACCCTTCCCCAGGTCACCCTCCATTACCATACGTACCAGAGGGCAATGAGCTGTCAATGGTGCCAGCCTCGCTGGTGCCTCCAGGTTGCCAGAGGGGTCGGGTGGACAGTTCATCTCCTTCGGGAGGTCGGTTGAGCACCCTCTCAGTCATCGGCCTCCTCGGAGCCACAACCACCCCCTGTGTTGCAATCGGAGCTATGTGCTGGATCCGTACTGGTGGGACCCTCTACTCCGCACTGTCTCCTGGCACTGTCCCCCGAGGAGTTCTCAGGCTCTGAAGGGTCTCGCCTCCCTACAAGGCCTAGTGGTACGGCTTTGAAGGTTTCTTCTGCTCCTCCGACTGATTCTGTTTCTGGGACAGCCATCTCAGAGTCCTTGGGCACTATTTGCAGTGCCGGGGACTCTCACAGCACCGTGGCATGAGGCGGCGCCATTCCCAGTGCCATGGAAAAGGGTGGCACCATCCCCGGTGCCATGGAAAAGGGGGGTGGCATCCCCAGTGCCGCAGGGAAGGTTGATGTTGATGATGGAGCAAAGTCAGAGGACGGTGCTGAGTCTGGAAGCGGCGCCACTCCCGATGCCGAGTCAGAGGTTGGTGCCTCTGGGGGGGCCGAATCTGGTGCTGAAGCTGGGAGTGGCGCAGCTTCTATTCCCTTGTTAGGGGTTAACTTGGCGGTTGCCAGGACAGTTTTTCAGACACCTGACTGATGAGGGGCAGGTCTCTTTCTGAGGGCGAGGGCTTCAGAACACCTGAGATGGCCCGGGGTCTTCTCTCAGAGCTGCCGGTGGCTGTGGTAGGAGCCACAGTCACATTTTCGCTCTCCTCAGCAGAGAGGGCCTGCATCTGGTGAGGTTAGGGGCTGCCCGCAAGTGCCAGACCAGTCCCAGTCTCTTTACTTTGGGGCTTCTTCCTTAGGGCACCACTTGGGCTACACCTGCGTGGGTCTTTGACCTTCTGTGGCTTTGTTGTGCAGCCCCATCCCCTGGGAGGGGTCATGTTAACGTTCCCGAAGCCCTAGCAGGGATCTTCTGGTTTGCCAGTCTTCTCCTTCGGATCCTCTGCCCAACCCTTCTGCTCTGCCAGGCATTTTGGGTCCTTTGGGGTGGGCCCCTATCGTGGGATCAATTCAGGGGCTCGACTGCAGCCTTTCCTCACTACCTTAGAGGTCTGGACCAGGTCATTTTTAGACCTCAACCCCCTGCTACTCCCAGACCTGACTCATGCTCCGCTGCCTCCTCCTCTTCCTCTCCCGAGGAAGAAGACTTCTTGGTCAACTTGTCCTCAAACATTGATATCACCAGCTATCAGTGGTTCTTCTCGAGGTTAATGAAGGAGCTCTACATTTCCAGTGTCTCAAGTCATGATCCTGCCCATGTGACGCGGGCTCTCCTAGGAGAGTTTCCATCAGAGAATGTGGTCGTTCCGCTGTGGCCTGTTCCTTTTCAGGAAGCGTCCCATCGGGTCTGGTAAGTCTCCCGCTTTCCCTTCTCCTGCCCAAAGAGACTGCCAGCACAGGCTCCTTGCCTCACCCAACCTCAGGGATAGAGTCTCTGGATACCCCCTCTGGGCATCGTCACCTGAGACATGACCGTCCCCCGGAGTTTGACTCAACTGAGTTTAACCGCTGGGGGAGAAGGATCTTCTCCCTCGGCACATTTCCTTTAATGTATTACAGCACATCAGGCCCATATTGCTGTCTATGCTAGACACTTATGCATGGTGCTGGGACAGCTCCTAGCCACTTTCCCTGACACGGAGGCAACCAGGCAGGCCATCTGTCTTTCTGCTTCTGGCCTAGAGCTAGTGAGGCACCTCTCAAGAGCGTCTTACAATGCTAATGAGGTAGCTTCTAGGTTGGTAGGATCTGCAGTCTGTGTGAGATGGGCAGCATGACTTCACCTTTCTAGGTTATTGCCCTTGGCCCGGCATAGGCTGATTGCGTCCCCTTTCCAAGGAGCCCATCTTTTTCTCCCACAGGGTGAGACGGGAGTTGGCAAGGCGCCTTCCTTCTCCCTGGTCTCGGGAGTCCCCATCTAATCCGGACCAGTCTCGGGCCTCTCCAGGCCCATAAGGGGCTTCTCCCCCTGTGTTCCTCCCCCATAGAGGGCTGAGGAAACATCTACCCTCAGGGATGTGCCAGGTCCCCTTTGGGGGGACTTAGTGCTAACCCACCAGTGATGAATGGTGAAGATACATACAGGAAGATATGAAAATTATGTACCTACCATAATTCTTGATCTTCTTGTATATCTTCACCATTCATCACTGCTTCCCACCCACTATCCCCTCTGGTGCCTCAGCCTCTGATCAATACCTCCTTCCTGCTTGCTCACTCCTCTGTGGAGACCTTGTGGAGTAAGCCCTTGCTTCTCTACTGTGTTCCTTCTGGGAGCTTCTTCTGCTTGTGAGGGGAGGACAGGCAGGGTCCACACCCTTTTTTTTTTTTGCCCTTGATAATGGGGGCTCCTTGGGTCCCTCTTTCTTTCTCACCCTGTCTTGCCCTCAAGATGAGAGTTCGGTTCCTTTGAGCCTTTAGATATGTGGTCATGAAGGACCCGAGGACTTCTCCCCTTCTCCTTAAACCAATTGGTTGACCTAGGACAGTGCCTCTCCTCCCAGGAACCCTTCTCCCTTGCCTTGCTCGGGATCTGTTTCAGGGTTAATGACTCCTGGATATAAAATTCCTTTGGGAAGTCCTTCATCTTGGGGTGGGCTCTGTCCCCACCCCAGTGCCCTAGCACAACTTCAGAGACCCCAGCACCCTACTCTCTGGGGACTTGGTCAGGTGCCTCCTATATTTCCTCCTTCAATGTCATTTTTCACGAGCTAGCTTAGCTCAAAACAGCCCGGACTCTTCTCAGTTGGAGACAGGCCGAGCTCCCTTATTAAGGAGCATCTGGTGAAGGTAGGGTTGGAGGTGGCCTTGACATCCTTCTTTCTTTTTCCCTGGGGAAAGTGGGATGTTGAGGGATCTCTAATTTTCCTTTGCTATCTCTTCTTATTCTGATTTATTTTTCCCTGAACCCTTCCCACTTCTCTATTCCCTAGTACTGCCCAGTGGTTGGAGTCCTTTCCTAGGCCACACCCTTAGGTAACCTCCCTCTCCTCCTGTGTCAGCTTTTTCTCCTTTGTGTTTGTATCTGTGGAGGGGTTGTGGGATAACAGATGGACCAGGCATGGAACTTCAGGTTCAACACACAATCTCTGTGTGATGTTTATTCAAAATTCAGAAAATCAGCTTCTGCAATGCCATATTCCTTCTTCAGTACATCAGTTTGCAGCAACAGACTAATAATGTCCTTTCTCTGCACTTAGCCAGCACCTACTGATGCTGATCTCTGATCTACCCTCTTTTCAGTGAAAACCCTTCATCCCTATGTGGGCCCCATTTGCTTGAGTAGTGGGGGCTCACAAAAAAACAAAACAAAACAAAAAAACAAGCTATAGACATAGAACCTCAGTGCAGAATCATTGAAAAAAGGGTTACCCCAAAGGGCACTGGAAACAAATCAAGTTTCAAAGAAATACAGCATCATACATACTTCCATAATGCAAAGCATCATGGGATATATGCATATCACCATGACATTTCAGACTTGTTCAGTTTACAGCAGTTTACACACATTTTAAATAGCACAACTAACTTAATTTATATGTCACCTAGTACTTTTTACCTTTATCAAAAAAACCTAGTGCCATGGCATTTTCAACATTTACAGGTTTCATAAACATAAGGTATATACATCAAGGTGATTTATGACATACTGCTATCACATACTAAATCCAACAATGATAAACACAACCTGTTTTACATACGCTTGGAGATCACAACAATAATCTCCCTGTACGAGGACCTGACAGGGAAAAAGAAAATTAAAGAGGACACTATAGCATAGTCAAGAAAGGGAAGGGGGTGCCCATAGGTGGCCAACCTTATGGACTAGAAATTGTAAAGGATAGATTAGGCTAAGAAATAGAAGAACTGTTGCAACAGATTTAAGGAAAGGTTGGTCCTCAAGAGTGTCAGGACCTTCATGTCACATATCCCCCACCTTAAGAGGAAAGCAGTTATTGCAGACTGCTTACCACCTTCCTGTCCCAGGAAGGGATGGAGCTTCCACCCATCCATCTTCCGAAGCTTTGTCTCAGGGTCCCTATTAATGAAAAACATTTTATCATAAACATGGTGGATATCATCATTTTTAACCCCGAGGCAATAACACATTTCTCAACAGAGTCTAACAGTACCTTTCCTGAACTATCTGCTTTTAGGGACAGTACATCATATTTCTTAACCAAAAAATCTGGCTGGCTGTAAAATCCAGTACCACAGAAACAATTCCTCTGGGGTGAGTGAGTACCTGCTCCAACCCCACCAGACATGTCAGTTTTAAGCAGGGGCCCAGTCCTGTTTTCAACCACCTCTACATAAACCCACTATGTCTCTTGATTCATTTCACTTGTTACAGATATAGACACCTGAGAGTAGACACTCAAGGTGTTACCCCAGCACAGGTTCCAATCCATTTTCCACCCACTTCTCCTTTGTAGGTTTTCACTCAGAAAAGAAGAAAACACATGTACCACCTCAGACTCCTTGTCTGCCTTTGGGTACTTCTTTCTAACCCCAGGAATCCACTAATATTATTACTCTTTGCAGTGCCCCTTTAAATCAGCACTGCCCCGGAGACAAATATAATGCTATGCTAATTATAGAATGTTTAGCTCGCGCAATAATTTTCGAACTGCCCTATTCTAACTGCCTGGATTCTACCTCAGATTTTATCTCTCCGCTGCAAAGTTCAGATGCCCTGGAGATCTCTCTATCAAGATCATCTAAATTGTGCATAAGAACAAAAGAAACTTAAGTATTTTGTCGTATTTTTTCATTACTGCCTTATTCTTATTGAGTTTTAGCAATTTTGCCTCATTTGTAAGTTGTTTAGTTTTTTTATCGGTACTTTGCAGTTCCTTTGAACCGTGAGGCAACCGAGTGCTTGGTAAATTTCAAAAGGAAACTCCAGTTAAGTTTCCGAGCGTTTTTCTTTTAAAAACATTTTAAATTTACTAATTTTGAACCGAGGTGTTCCGGTTCTTTTAGCGGTTCTCAGTTCCTGAACTGATCGGAACCGCGGTTCTGTTTTAAAATTGTCGGTTTCTCATCCGATCGCTTTTTCACTGAAACTGACCGCTAAATCTTTAATATCTTTTTCTTTAGCGGTTTCTGAGTCCTGTTTTCTTACAATGACCGATAAACCTAAAAAGAACACAGGACCTACAGGTTTTAAGAATTGTGTTAAATGTGCAGAGGTATTTGCTAGAGCTGACAAACATGATTTCTGTCTGCTTTGTCTTGGTGTAAAGCATTTCAGTGAAGATTGTGAGATTTGCAAGTCTTTCCCTGAAAAAACTGTGGAGAAGCGCAGGGAGAGGCTGAAGAGAAGGCTTGAAGAGGGGTCCCTGGGCTCTAACCAGTCCATCCTCTCAAAAAATGTGGCAATTCCTTCTACAGCCTCAAAATCCACCCCTGATATGGGTGAGTGCTCTAGCAAGAGAGGCAATCAGCCGGTTGACTCTCCAGTGCCTGCCAAGAGATTTAAAAAAAGTAAGCACACTGACACCCTGGCTGAAATGCCTCAAGGGGTCCCTCAGGTGCCATTACATACTCCCTGTCCCACTGACATTTTACAAGCTCTGGCTTTGTTCCAGGTGCTGCAGGGCCTGCTTCCTGCCCAGCAACCTGAAACTGCTCCACCTGATAAAACTGCTGCCACCTCTCTGGTGTCTGTTTCCACTATGGGTGGTGAGGTTGAAGATGAGGAGGAGGAGGAAGGAATAGAGCCTGAGATGTCACCGGAGCAAGACTGTGGTTCCCCCCCTAGGCCTTCAGAGGATTTTTCCTCCCATTTTTCTTTCATTAAGAAAATCGTGGAAACACTGGACCTCCAGACAATTGAGGAGGTACAGGATGAAGAAGAGGCTCAATATATGGAACTAATGGGGCTAACACCCTCAAAACGACTTCTCTTTCCTCTTTATAAATTTTTCAGAAAGGATATTCTGGAAATATTTAAAGCTCCTCAGACGGTCACACCTATTGATAAAAAATTTGACAAAAAGTACCAACTGGAAAGATCTGGTGCTGACTTTTTATTCAGCCATCCGGATCATCAGGGCATTGTGCAGCAGGCAGCCTGTGAGAAGGCCAAAACCCTCTTGTCTTCTCTTCCACCTGACAAAGACTCCAGAAAGGTGGACAATATGGCTAAGAGGGGGTACCTCTCAGCATCCCTTGCTATCTGGCAAGCCACTTATCAGGCCTATGCTGCTGTCTACCAAAAGGCTTTATGGCAGTCTGTGGTGGATAATGCAGAAGCAAATCCTTCTCTCACGGTTTCTGAATTGCTTGAGACAGCCAAATTGGGTTTGGAGGCTTCCAAATACCAATTCCAGATGGCAGTAGATACAAATGACACTGCTGCTAGATGGTTGGCTGGTACTATAGTTATGAGAAGATTTGCCTGTCTGAGGGCTACTAACCTCACCCAGGACACTCAACCAAAGCAATGGATTTCCCAGTTGAAAACCATTCACTTTTTGGTGCACAAACTGAAGCCTGCATGAAGAAAGTAGAAGAATACAAAACTGCTTTCAGAAGTAATTCCACCAGGGACAAATCTTCTCCCTCTGTATCTTATTCTAGGAGAGAGGCAGGGGCAGGTCTACCTTTAGAAGACCTTTCTTTCAGGTGCAGGCTGCTCCTCAGTTACAATACCAACCCCAACAGATGGGCTTCTACAGGGGTAGAAGGGGCTCCCGAAGAGGGTCCCATGCTACCCAACCTCAGCAACAGCAAAAGCAGACTCCCTGACTCTTCCCTTCAGGCTGCCTCTCCACATCCAGTAGGGGGCAGACTTACCCACTATTTTCAGGAATGGTCAAAAATAACATCAGACAGGTGGGTCCTGGAAATAGTGGGTCAGGGTCATTCCCTTTGTTTCAAGTTCCTTCCCCCTCTAAGGGTAAAAGCTTAGCATCAGTTCCTCCCTCACAAAGGGAACTGCTGGAGCAGGAGGTAAAAAACGTATTACTACTGATAAAAGCAGTCGAGCCTGTTCCACCCAACTAAAGAGGGCAAGGGTTCTACTCCAGGTACTTCCTAACAACAAAAAAGACTGGAGAGTGGCGGCCTGTACTAGACCTCAGACGTCTAAACAAGTATTTGGTCAAACCCAAATTCAAAATGGTCACAATGGCAATAATTCTACCAAAACTACAAAAAGGGGACTGGTTGGCCTCTCTGGATTTGAAAGATACATATTTTCACAGCCCTGTCAAAGAAACACACAGAAGATATCGCAGGATCTTCCCTTGGCAATCTTCACCATTCATTACTGCTTGGGTTCAGCTGGAGGCGTGCACCTGCCACGGGATTTTTTTTGTAGAGGAGTCGGCACCCACAGCCGCCCCATGAGTAATACGCATCAATGACAAAGTAGGGCGGCTGTTAGGCCGCAGAGTCCTCCCACATCCCAGTTCTGTTTCTCCTGCCATCGAGGCTGCATCTCGTTACGCAGAGCGAGAAAAGTTTCTATGCCACTAGGCCTATTTCATCATTCTTCGATGCCGTGTCCTGCATCCTAGTTCGTTTTTCCAGACGTCGTTTTCTGGTAAGACTGTTCTTTATTATTTTACTGACGATGCCGGGAGCTTTTCTATTTAGAGTGTTAATTTTGCGCCATGCCCCCATGCGTCGGCGCTCCTGTGGCAGTAATTTTTCCGTCACGGACCGGCATGATGTTTGTCTTTATTGCCTGGGACCTAACCATAATATGGACAGATGCGATGCCTGTTTTTTGATAGACTGCTGTGTTCTCGAAGTCCGTGCATTTAAGATCGGCAAGGCCATGCCGACTTTCGGAGGATGGCGTCACTCTCGGGCCTCCCAGGTAAGAACTTTAGACCCTTCCTCCGGGTCCCCTCCCAGGTCTATATGGTCTGGAGAGGAGGCGGCCTCCTCGTCTTCAAGTCTTGCCGAGGAGGAGGCCTCTTTTGCGGTGTTGGAGGAACACCGTGGTCCCTCCCGGGGCCGCGGTGGAGACACCGCCTTGGCAGTCACCTCTTTGGTGGTGCAGGCTCCCCCAGTGTCAAGGCCCGCGGTTGCCGTGCCCGGTGTGGGTGGACCCTCAATGCCACTTTCCAGCGCCGTCTTTGATCCCGTGATCAGAGCAGCGCTGTGTTAGCTCTCGGCACCATGAGCGGCGCCATGGGCTCAGTCGACTCTGCTGCCAGCGTAGTGTCGAGTCCTGGTGCCGAGGGCGGTGCCGGGGACTTGACTGGGGCCACGGGCAGGTTGGGACCGTGTTCCGGCATTGTCTCGGGTGCTGGGATGTCGACCGGCACCATGAGTGGCACCGGCGCTGCTCACGGTGCAGTTTCCTGGGAGACTCCTGGGGTGGCCAGTATTGAGGTCCTGCTGGTCGCCTCTTCCTCGGAAGTGGACGTTTTGGATGTGAATCCATCCTGGCTCCCCGATTCTTCGGGATTGGAGTCTTTGGTGGGACATGGTGTCAGGCGGCCCAGCGCACCCATTCCTCCGTCTCCACAGCAGTCCTCTTCTGAGGACTCCCAGGCTGGGGGTGGCCGGGAGCTTTTGGGAGGAGATGGTGTGGAGGTTGGGGAGAGGGCTCTTCTACCACAGAGAGCTGTGGCAGCTGCCATCTCCAGTGCTGCCGCGCCCTCTTGGGGTGGACTTGGGGCCCTGTCTTCGGAGGGCTCCCCGGGGAGACTCCTGGATCGACGGGCTCTGTCGCTGACGTCGAGGAGGAGGGCATCCTCTGAGTCCGAGGGGTTGAGAGGGATCGGTGAGGTGGGCCGACTTCCACCTGCCACCCCTCGGGGTGTGGGTAGGAGCCATAGCACCGAGCCCCGCCTCTCCCTCATGGGTTCAGTGGATCCCTCCAGTGGTGTTGCTGTGGGCCGTCCTTCTGGATCTGTATAGCCCCAGGCACGTCGCAGGGGAGGACCCCCCTCCAGGCTCTGCCAAGGTTCACATCCCCAGGGTTCCGTTCTCCGACCTGGCTTGTTATCCAGGACCCCGCCAGCTCGGGCTCCTTTTTCTGGATTCCAGAGCCCCAGCAGAGGACAGTTGCCTGTTCGTAGGTGCCCTTCTCCCATTCCTCTGCAGTCACCCCCTTCTCTCCCAGGCCTTGTCGGTCCTACAGGGCCATTATCCTGGGAGACATTCAGAGGCTCTGAGGCAGCCTTCCCCTCATACGTTAGATGCATGCATGTGTGAGTGTTTTGCCTATCCCCACCATCGCAGGAGTCCTCTGGACACTCGAGTTCCCCATCATCCTCGTTTCCCTCTGCTCACCTCTCTTCCGACGCTGATTTCACCGAATATCAGCTTTCCTGTCGAGGATGGTGAGGGATCTTCACATTTCATATGTTAGACGAGACCATACCGAGCGGGAGATGCATGAATTCCTCAGTGAATTCAGTGCCCAACATTTGGTGGTGCCATCCTAGCCTATTCCTTTCCAGGAGGCGTCTATCCATTCCTGGCAGTCTCCAGGCGGCCCTTTCCCAGCCCCGGCAGACTGCAAGAGGAGGTATTGTGCCCCTTCTGAGTCCTTAGGTTCTCTCCCCAACCCGCCTTCAGGATTGGCATACCTAGAGACTCCTCCTGGGCACCTCTGCCTGGTGCACGACTGACCGCTGGACTCAAATTCTCTACAGTATGACCGGTTGGGGAGAAGAGTGTTCTCTTCCTCTCATGTGATGCTCTGCATCACATCTCCTCCGGCACACCATGCTGCCTACAACAGGCATCTATGGTCGATGCTATCTCAGCTCCTAGCATCAATGCCTGACTCAGAGCAATCTAGACAGGCCATTGCCCTCTCTGCTATAGGCCTGGAGCTGGCAAGGCACCAGGCAAGGGCATCTTACAACGCCAATGAGGTGGCTTCCAGGCTTGCAGGGACAGCAATCTGCATTAGGCGGATGGCATGGCTTCATCTATCAAGGTTGCTACCCCTGGCCCGGCGTAGGGTGATTCGCTCCACCTTCTGAGGGACCCGCCTGTTTTCCACCAGAGCTAGGAGACTTCTACAGGGGCTTCCTCCATCTCCTCATCTTCAAGGGACACCTCCTAGCTCTCCTCAGCCTTAGGCTTTTAGTTTGATTAGCCAGGGGTCTCTCCCTTCTGTTTTCCACCAACAGGAGGCTGTGGGTCTTGTTCCCTCAGGGTTTTTCTTGTCTCCCTGCAGGGGGGCTTGGTACTCACCCAAGCAGTAATGAATGGTGAAGATTGACAAGGGAAGATATGAAAATTACATACCTACCGTAATTCTTGATCTTCTCTTGTATCTTTACTATTCATTACTGATACCCGCCCACCTTCCCCTCTAGGGCCTCCTACTTCGGTGTCTCCTCCTCCTCCCTGCTCATTCCTCCCCTCTTCCTTGTTGGCCTTCACGCCAAAAAAAACAAAAACCTGCGTGTCTGTTCGTCTGAACAGATGCCTTTTCTGAGGGAGAAGGGCTACGAGTGGAACTTATGCTTTCCTCAGAGAAGTCTTTCTGACTACCCCAGGGTGACTTTTGGTCCTCTCTGGGCCATGCTGTTCAATTCACAGTTTAGGAGACCAGCCACATTCTGGCTATGTCTTCTTTAAAGGTCCCCTCTGACAAGCCCTGATCTCCTATGTCCGTCTCTGATACTTTCTCCGTCCTGACATTACTCTGCTGGAGTTGGCGATCTTTGCTTTGTCTTCGGGGAGTCTGATTGAGTTCCCATTCTTTCTTTATCTAAAGGGGTGCCTTCTTAGGGCATTATCCCACCCACACACACTTTGGTGTTAACACTTAACAAAGTGCTACATAAGCTTTTTCCCTTGCTAAGTTGGGCGCTCTCCTTTCGGAACAGACTTTCTGCTTTGGCAGTATGTGAGCTCTCAGCTACAGTTTAAAGGGTTGGGGATGACGGGAGGTATGGAGAATCTGCCTTTGTATCCAAACTGCTCAAACCACTCAGTTGAGCCTTCTCTCAAAATTCCATCTAGTGGGATCCTTGCTGCCTTGTTCTTGGTTCCGAGCTTATAAGCCTCAAACCAACCTCTAACTTGGCAGAGTTCTCCCTCCCAACATCGCTCTGTCTTCTTTTTTCCTTTTCTTCTTCTTTCCCTCTTTTTTCCCTTCCTTATCTGTTCCTCCCTTGGAGCCGCCCCAGCAGTGAGGCCCTGCGGCCCCTTTAGGTGGATCCCCTTTTTTGTTTTCTGTCCTCTACCGGCTTATGCCTTTTCCAGTTTATATCCTTTCCTTTTTCTATCCCTCAGCTCCCTCGCCTTGCTCTTTTTATTCTTGCCTTTATTTCGCCTCTCTGGCTAACAGAACTGGGATGTAGGAGGAGTCTGCGGTGCCTAATGGCTGCCCCTCATGCACCGCGTAGTGCGTCACTCTCGGGGGCGGCACCGTCAGTGCCGACTCCTCTACAAAAAAAAAAAACTCCCGTGGCGGCTGAACCCAAGCAGTAATGAATGGTGAAGATACAAGAGAAGATCAAGAATTACGGTAGGTACGTAATTTTGATTTCTCTCTCCCTTCAGGCCACTACCAGTTCTCAACACTTCCTTTTGGCCTTACGTCTGCACCAAGGGTATTCACAAAGTGCATAGCAGTAGTAGTGGCACATCTCAGAAAACTGGGTGTCACAGTTTTTCCATATCTGGACTACTGGCTGATTGTGGGGAAAATCCCAACAAGTGTCAGAACACTTACTGCTAGTTCAAAGTGTTCTCTCCTCCCTGGGGTTTCTTCTGAATCGCAAGAAATCAGTTCTCACCCCAGTACAAGTATTGCAGTTCATAGGGGCAGAACTCAATACAATTCTGGGAAAGGCCTTCCTACCCTTGGAAAGGGTACAGGCCATTCAGCTTCTGGCAAGTTCATTCGTCATGGGCAGGTCAAAACCAGCAACTCTGTTTTTATAGCTACTAGACCACATGGCTGCAGCAACAATCATGGGCGCCAGATTCCAAATGAGGGACATTCAGTTTCACCTCAGGGCCCATTGGTCCCAGAGACGAGATCCACTTTCAAAACTAATCCCTGTAACAAAAACTCTTATACAGGCCCTCCAGTGGTGGAAGGATCCAGACAATCTAAGGGACGGGGTGCATTTCCTACAAGAGCCCCCCTGCTTGGTGCTCACAACAGATGCCTCCCTCCTAGGATGGGGTGCCCACCTAGGGGACCACACAGTTCATGGCTCCTGGAGTGCTCCAGATTCACTTCTGCACATAAATCTCTTAGAGTTAAGAGCAGTGTACTTAGCCATTCAGGCTTTCACTCATCTCATAAAGGGAAAAGCGGTTCAGGTCAGAACAGACAATACTACTACAATGTACTACATCAACAAACACGGAGGGACAAGATCCACTCCACTATGCACAGAGGCAGTGAAAATATGGAGCCTGATTTACTCCATAAATGCCTCCCTACAAGCAATTCATCTGCCAGGGAAGGACAATACACTGGCAGATGCCTTGAGCAGGATAAACCAGGCCCATCATGAATGGGCACTGAACAGTCAAGTAGTGCAAGTCCTATTCAGGTGCTGGGGAACCCCAGAGCTGGATCTTTTTGCTTCCCACCAGGATCACCATTTACCACTTTATTGCTGCAGGGCCCCAGTGAAGGGAACTGTCCCAGTGGATGCCCTGATTCTCGATTGGACTGGGAAATACCTTTATGCCTTTCCTCTGATTTTCAGAGTACTCATCAAGCTCATGTCACAGCCAGCCTTGATGATTCTTGTCACAAACTCACTCAGCAGGTCAGGCGCTCTACTCCCAAAGTGCCAACCTCTGAGCGCCAGACAAGGTAACCCTCTTGTCTGTTTGTGTGAGTTTGGATCAACCTTTGGTCTCAGTTCTGGAGGGTTTCAAACTGTAACCTCTTGCTGGCATACCCCAATGCACAGGCTCAGATATATCTGTCTTCGGGGGGCCAGATATCTTTGCCTGCGGGCACCTAACCAGGTATTCAGAGATGAACCCTTAAAACTTAATAAAGACCTCAGATTTAAAATGCTTCTGTTTCCAGTTTGGTACCACCATACAAGCTTATGTCTACTGAACCATAAATATTTCTTAGCAAAAGAAAGCAATTCAAGGACAGACCAGGTTTGCTCCAAAATTAGAGTTTTTACTAAAATATATAATAATACGTCTAACATACAATACAGAACTCTTGTATCACAAGACATACATATCTTTAAACAAAACAAGGTTTAAAACAGTGCAATTCCTACAACTATATTTAGATTTTGTCTAGCTTTCTAAATACCTGTTTTCAGTGCTCAAATGTTTCCTTAGTGTCAGATAAAAAGTGCATGTCTGTAGTGAAAGAGAATAATCTTTTCAAGCAGTATTGGCCAACCCCTTTTGGATGAAGTCATCCAGCCCCTCCTCTGGTCAAATATCTAACAAAAATATATTTTTATACAACCACAGGATGTAATTTTATTAATCTATGCTATACAGCTATACAGGATGTATTAATTCTGCAACCTTAGCATAACTCAAGTTTCAATGACACCTCTTTTGATCTCATGCTGTACCCTTTTCACACAGGCTTCATAGGCTCATTTACAACCTTACACCTCTATGTAACATCCTAGCATCCCTTATTTTAATGTCATAAACCTAGTTTATGATTTCTCTCTTAACAAAATTAACTTAACAACTCTAATTAGCTCATAGAAACAGGATCCTTAATAAAAGTCTTCCAGTAACACGTTGTCCCTAAAAAGACTGAGTGTATGATACAGTGCTGTCAGCAGTTCTCTTGGCCTGCATCTGTCAGCTAAAATCTGGGTGGGGGGATGAGAGAGGTCATTCCTAGAGCATTTGAATTTTCAGCAGAGACATTAATACATTTTATATTAGAAAAATATAATATAGCACTCAGAACTGGATGTCTACATCACAATTCTGATAGCACCAGACTGGCCAAGACAGCCTTGGTACTCCCTGTTACTCTCAATGTCAGTGAGTGAACCGATCTACCTCCTCAGAGGTGCAATCTGCTGACTTCCTTCCAAGGCAGGGTGGTATATCCCAATCTCAGGTCTCTCAGACTCAAAGCTTGGCTCTTGAGGACTTAGAGTATCCAGACTCCCAATACTCTCAAACAGTTTTAGAAGTTCTTAAAAGTTATAGAAAGCCTTCTACTAAGAAAATCTATGCTTCAAAATGGAAAAGATTTTCTATTTGGTGTACAGAAAAGGGCTTAATCCCAGCACAGGCTGGCATACCAACCATCCTAGATTATTTGTCCCATCTGTATTCCCTGGGGTTGCAACATTCAACCCTAAAAGTTCATCTTGCTTCACTTTCAGCTTATCTCTCTATAGGAAAAGGGGTATCACTAGCCTCGAACCCCATATTTAGAAGGTTCTTTAAGGGCCTTCTACACCTGTTTCCCCCTTATAGGGAACCAGTGCCAGCTTGGGACCTGAACATTTGTATTGCCCAGCTTATGCTCCCGCCATTTAAACCCTTGGCTGATGCAGAGCTAAAGTTCCTCACCTAGAAGGTAGTTTTCCTTGTGGTACTTACCTCTGCTAGGAGGATAAGTGAGTTACAAGCCCTATGTGTAGAAAAGGACTATATTTCTTTCTACAATGACAAGGTGGTGTTGAGAACTAATAGAAAATTCCTTCCCAAAGTAGTTTCTGACTTTCATTTAAATCAGTCTATTACCTTACCAGTATTCTTCACAGCACACACCAGTTCTGGTGAGCGTAGGCTGCATAGTTTGGATGTGAAGAGAGCATTGAGCTATTATATAGCCAATACCAAGGATCATAGGCAGGACAGGCAACAATTGTTCCTTACCTATGGGGAAGTAGGTAAGGGATCTCCTGCTTCAAAGAGGACTATATCTTGATGGACAGTCCAGTGTATTCAGTTTTGCTATAGAAAGGTGGGCAAGGTCCCTCCTTCAGGTTTTAGGGCCCATTCCACAAGGGCACAGCTGCCACTGTTGCAGCTGCCAGAGATGTTCCTCTTCTGGAGATTTGTAAAGCAGCTACTTGGAGATCAGTCCACACCTTTACTAAGCATTACAGCCTGGATACCCAGGCCAGAAGTGATGCCAATTTCGGAAGGGCAGTTTTGCAGTCTTATTCCTATATAGATTCTGCCCACCTCCTGTGGTACTGCTACAGTCTGCAAAGAGTAATAATATTAGTGGATTCCTGGGGTTAGAGGAAAAAATTACTCACCTGTAGTAATCTTATTTCTTCCCAGGGATCCACTAATATAATTACTCCCTGCCCCTGGTCCTCTCCTTAGAATCTCAGAAAAATACTCTGTACAGCTGAGATGTCTCTCACTATGATGGGTAAGTTATCTGTTGGCACATTCTCTATTACCTAGCTAGTAGATTATTTTCTAAGGGTGCATCTGGCTCAGAAAAGAGGACTCATTATTTAAGGTTTTTGTTGGCCCTGTCTTGGCCTATTACTACTTTTTATGGCCCTGTTGGCCATTAACGTGTTATTCATTGTTATATATTTATATATTTATATATATATATATATATATATATTACATATTATGGCCTCTTTGCAGGCTTCACAGAAATCTGAGGTAGACTCTAGGCAGTTAGAATAGGGCAGTTTGAAAATGAATGCACAAGCTAAACATTCCGTAATTAGCATAGTATTGTATTTTGCTCCGGTGCAGTGCTGATTTAAAGGGGCACTGCAAAGAGTAATAATATTAGTGGATCCCTGGGAAGAAATAAGATTACTACAGGTGAGTAATTTTTTTCTTCTTTGACATCAGGCCTGCCCCTGATCAAATATGCTACAGTTTTGCTTACAGAAAGGGACCGTTGCAGAGCCACATCTGGCCTTGCCTGCAATTAACTTGACCCCTCTGTCTTACACAAAGTGTCTGCGGGAATATGGAAGGAGCAACAGTAGTTTCTACTCTCCTATTTCAACCTTTTATAACCTATGACCCCAAATCCTTGGTCATCTTATCCACAGGCAAGTCTCTACAGAAAGCCAAGGAACCTCCCATGCTGAATACCCTACAATGTTAAACAGCAGGTTCCTAAACCTTTTAACTCTGGGGTGTCTTAGTAAACATCCTTTTAATCACTGTGCTATTTTCAGCCATCTGTTGCCATCTAGTACCTTGTGACCTGTGTGAGAGCTTCTCTTTTTCCAAGGGTGACATTTTTTTTTTAAATGACCTCTACCCTCCTTAACCTTTACATACTGTAACAGTTTGTCAACATTAGCATTTTAGCCTGCAGTATATCCCAGTCAATACTGTTAATAGATTTAGCTGCATAAATACAAGGAACCATACCTTCAGCCTCATAGGCTTCTTCTTGCTTGCTTGGAATCTTCAACCCCAGCACAGTATCACTAGGCTCAGTCTTACCAGGGGTCTCACATTCAAGTTCCATACTTGCATCTCCGACCTCCAACAGGTAACATCCTGGGAACACAGGAAACAAAGGAATATCCTGCTCAATCAGGGGGTCCTCCTCAAACTGAGCCCATGAAAAATCCTCTTCCGACTTTTATCCAAATTCTCCGGCAGGAACCTCTCGAGCACCTGGCACCAGTGTTCCACCTCTCTGCATAGTCGGTCTGCCTCAAGCCATTGCCTACTCATCCAGTGGATCATCCTCATCAGGGTCTCCACCTCCCGGGTATTGTCTTCGCACCTCTGGTCTACGTCGACCCCACAGTAGTTCCTCACCCCTTTGCATCTGTTTGTCATCTTCAGGCTTGACCTTCCTCTGAGCTTCCAACCCCAGTCCAGGCAGCAGCTTCTCTCCATCTGTCAGCCATGGTTCTGGTCAGAACTCCACGGACTTTCTTCTCCAGGTTCTCCTCTGGCAACTCCTGGTGCATTGGTCCACCTGGGATATCTGGGCAATATCCACAAAAAAATGTCCTCCTTCAGCCAGTCCGGACAGTTCCAGCAAGTTATCCCACTTTTAACACCAAGTCTGTGGAGGGGTTGTGGGATAACAGATGGACCAGACACCGAACTTCTGGTTCAACATACAAATCTCTGTGTGATGTTTATTCAGAATACAGGAAATAAGCTTCTGCAATGCCATATTCCTTCTTCAGTACATCAGTTTGCAGCAACAGACTATGAATGTCCTTTCTCTGTACTTAGCCAGCACCTGCTGACACTGATCTCTGATCTAACCACTTTTCAGTGAAAACTCTTCATCCTCATGTGGGCCCCATTTGCTTGAGTAGTGGGGGCTTAAAAGAAAAAAGCTATAGACATAGAACCTCAATACAGAATCACTGAAAAAAGGGTTATCCCAAAGGGCATCGGCAACAAATCAAGTTTCAAAGAAATACAACATCATACATACTTCCATAATGCAAAGCATCATGGGATATAGGCAAATCACCATGATATTTCTGCAATTTACATGCATTTTAAATAGTACAACTAACTTAATTTCTATAATGATCATCTAGTACTTTTTACCTTCATCAAAAACACCTAGTGCCATGGCATTTTCAACATATACAGGTTTTATTAACATAAGGTATATACATCAAGGTATTTTATGACACAGTGCTATTACATACTAAATCCAACAATGATAAACACAACCTATTTTACATATGCTTGGAGGTCACAACAGTAACCTCCCTGTACGAGGACCTGACAGGGAAAAGGAAAATTTAAGAGGACAGTGTAGCATAGTCAAGAAAGGGAAGGGGTGCCCACAGGTGGCCAACCTTATGGACTAGAAATTGTAAAGGAAAGAGTAGGCTAAGAAATAGAAGAACTGTTGCAACAGATTTAAGGAAAGGTCGGTCCTCAAGAGTGGCAGGAGCTTCCTGTCATAATATCCTTTCCTTTTACTATCTCTAGGGCTCCCTTGCCCCGCCCTCTATTTTTTCTCTATTGCTAATTGTACTCTGTCTGGCAGACAGAACTGAGATGAGGGTGGAGTCAGCGTTGGTTACTGGCCAGCGCTCAAGCAGCATGCTGTGCGTCATCCTCGAGGCGGCCTCAGCCTCAACGCTGACTCTCCCCAAACAAAAAATTTGTAAGCTGATTTCTCCGCTGAGTCATAGCGCCTGTGGCGTATACCCACCAGTGATGAATAGTGAAGATATACAAGAAGATCAAGAATTACGGTAGGTATGTAATTTTCATTTTTTGGTCATCATGACTTCTGCTCATAGAATTTCCAAGCATTAGATTCTGATGCATCAGCTTCCTTTTTTAATTTTCCACAAAAATAGTGTCTTTGCAGACTAATCCTCATTTTCTACCAAAGGTGGTCTCTGATTTCATGTTAAACCAGACTACACATCTTCTTGTGTATTATCTGGAGCATGCTAACAAGGGTAAGGCATTGCTCCATGCACTTAATGTACATAGTACACTAAATTTTTTACCTTGACCACACTAAGGACTGCAGAAGGCCCTCTCAGTTTTTTGGTTTGTTTGCCTCTAGGAAAGAGGGTGCTTCTGTAACAAAACAGTCTGTCTAAATGTCTAGCTAACTACTGTATATTGTATTTTGTTATAGGAATTATGGTAAGGAATTTCCTGGTGCTGTCCATGGCCATTCTACACGTGCTATGGTCGCTTCTGTTGCTTACGTTCAAAATGTTTCTGCATCTCACATATGTACTGCTGTCACATGGAGCACAGTACATACTTTCACCAAGCACTACAGTCTCGATATCATCTCTCATAAACGTGCTGCTTTGGTCTTGTGGTAACTGCAAAGCCTTCTGTCATAATGCCGTATCAGACTTTGCCATCCTTCCTGGGTGCTTTGTACTTCTTGGTAATCACATTCCAAAGATGTGGCTTAATTAAGCAATAAGGCATGACAGGGGGTAGGTTACGGTGGGATAACAGCCCGCCTTGGGTGGGCTGAAGCACCTGAGAAGGACCATTAACCCATCATAACCCATTAGCCAAAAAAGATATAATATACTCAATGAATTCTTACAAAGAAAATAAATAGTCCCATTTGCACATTGTATTGTGGTCAACTTGCCAGAGGGTGGTGATAATGCTGCATTTAACCATTTCTTTGTGTGCAACTAATGATACTACTGAGGGCAGGCTGTGGTTTCACGTTAATTGTAGCGTGGCGTCCGGTCATAGGCTGTTGAAGAAGCCGGTGTGAATGTTTGAGGAAGCCGTGACCACCTATGCAGAGCGGGTTATTTTTAGGTTGAGACTCGGGACACTATGGATCAGGCAATGGCAGAGCGGTGCTAGACTCACCACCAGCAACTTGTCATCTTAATGATGTGAGCAAGCAATCGGCAGTGAGAGCTGAGTGCTGTGTCGAGACTTCAGTTTTAGCCATGTTTGGCGACTAATGAAAAGACAAGTTTTTTTTTCATTTATTTAAAGAGCCACCATATAAAGGACAGCAGAACATCATGGTGTGTCACTTTTGAATTGGGACTATTGTCGTGCTGCTGCCATGTAGGTCATGAGCGTTTTGCCTGAAGTGCGGATTAGTATGTGGTAAAGGGGTCTGATTCCTGGTTGTGTGGGGGCTACCTTCAGCTGGGCTGTTGTGCTGGGATAACGGCCCTGCTGAAAATGCCCCTAGGCTAGTCAGGATTCAGCATTTTAGAGACCCATTTCATAATGCAGGAGATATCCTCGATAAAGATAGAACAGTTACTCACCGTAACAGTAGATCTTTGAGTGAATCGCCTCCATTGGGCCACAGCACACCCACCTTGCTTTCCCCTAACTGAAGTGTAAGCCAACAGGTTTGTGCACGGCCTTGTTTTGAGGTGTCCATAACTGTCTCATGTATGCTATATTTCCTGTCCCATGCCTTTCCTTGTATGCCTGGTACTGGTCTGGTCTGATCTCCTGGTTCCTAACAGTAAGAGGCCTTTTAAGCTTATCTTTGGCAAGGAACTGAGGAGCAGTAGGGCCACCCATGTTATATAGGCACCAGCGTTGCACATCATTGTGGGTGGTCTCTGGCTAGCAAAGGTTTCCAAGTGGTCCTGATGTGGATGACTTACAGCTCCAAAGGTGTGATCTAATGGAGAAGATTCTCTCGAAGATCTGCTGTTATGGTGAGTAACTGTTCTTTAGGGTAAATATGTAACTTTCATTACTTTACCTGTGTTTTTTAGAAGGCATTTAAACACATATGAGGAGGAGCTTCATAGCCTCATTGTGAAGAGGGCACTTAACTATTATCTGGATAGAACGCAAAGGACCAGAGCTGACAGTATTCAGTTGTTTGTCACTTATGGTGAGGTAGGCGAAAACAAGCCCACAGCCAGAAAGTCTATCTCTCGGTGGATAGTTTCTTGTAGTCAACTGTGTTATTAAAAAACTGGCAAGCAGCCATCTTATTGCTTAAGGTTGCACTCTACAAGGGCTCCTTCTGTCTCTGTGGCAGTTATGTGGGGCATTAAACTGCAAGAGATTGATAAAGCAGCTACCTGCTCTACAGTATTCTCCTTTACAAGGTACTATTGCTTGGCCATCCAATCCACATGAGATGCCAGGTTTGGGACTGTGGTTCTGCAGAACCTTTTTCCAACTAGGCTCTAGTAAACTGGTAGGACCACACCTAGAGTATTGTGTCCAGTACTAGAGGCCCCTCTTCCATAAGGTCAGGGATGGGGTGGAGGCGGTACAGAGACGGACAACCAAATATGGTGTAGGGACTGCATCAAAAGCCCTAAAAGGAGAGCCGAAGAAAACTGAATATGTACTTGCTGTTGGAAAGAAGGGAAAGGGGGGATATGACAGTAACATTCAAATACATAACCGGTATTAATAAGGTACAGTAAGGTAGCATTTTCTGCAGAAAGACCGGCTTGGGGACAAGGGGTCATGCTAGGAAGCTGGAGGGGAGCAGCTCAGAGGGGATGTGAGGAAATATTTCTTCACAGACAGGATGGTGGAAGCCTGGAACGGCCTCCTAGCAGAGGTGGTAGGTGCCAAAACAGTTGAAGGATTCAGGCGCGCATGGGACAGATACAAGGGGACCTTGAAATGAACACAATGGGTGGGAATGACCAGAGATTGTACAAGGGTTGCGGTGACACAGTAGGCAGGGAAAATGGGCAGACTGGATGGGCCAAAGGGGTCTTCATCTGCCGACAACTTCTATGTTTCTAGACATAGCCCCCCCCCAGGGTACTGCTAGGAGTATGCAGACATGTATGACATCACTGTTAAACTCTTTTTGCTAAAGGTAAAAAAATACTCAGTGTAGTATTGACGTTTCTTCTAAGGGTTTAAAAGTGATTCATATAATCTCTACTTTATGTCCCCTTCTAGAACCTTAGCAAAACAGTGTTCCAGGAAATAATCAGTTAATAAGTTTTATTTTCTTTGCTTGAGCATTTTATTGTTCCAAACGTTACAGTTTTCAGAACATTTAATGTGTTGGTATTATCATTCTTTATTAAATTTGGCAAATCAAGAATAACAGGATAGTTTACATAGGTGTTCACTGTTCTTTTTGGTGCTTCAACAACAAATCATCTTTTGTAATGCTAGAGGGAGAGTGACCATAATGCAGAGTTTGAATTTACAAATATTTCCAGACTTGGTCTCCAAGGCAACCATTCAGGCACGAGATGATTGCTAACTTTTGTGAATCACTATTGAACCTCTGAGAAGAAACATCATTGCTGTGGTGAGTAATTTCTTTTTTTTCCCCTTTCTGCCAAAGTGGTTAACATCATTATTGCAAAATTACATCCCCTAGCTGCAGCTGGCCTGGATCCCCACTGTGAGATTGTATAGGATGGCACTTGGCTAGTACTGCCCATAATCCAGTAATGTGAACGTCAGCTGGGAAATGAAGTTTGTGGTATAACCCATTGCCTTGTGTGCCATAATCTAGAAATGTAATGAAGTGCAACTCAGTAAAATGCTAGAGCCACAGTTAAAAGTCTGCTCCCTTGCAGTAGGAGCTCATCACTGCACCATTATACTAATGTGCAGTCACCTTGCTAGTTTGTCATATACAGCATTAAACAAATCAAATAATAGACAAGTTATGAATGTTTGTATTTTATTTCTTTTCTTTGGTTCTGCAGGTGGAAGTGGATTGGGAAAAGATACAAGCCAAAATAGAGATGGAAATTGCTAAAGAGAGAGAAAAGGCAGCCACTTCAGTTGCTAGTTCTACAGTTAGGAGCAGTGTGTCTTCTTTACGACGGTAGATGCTGAGAAGTACCTTTATATACACTATGCCACCATTGTAGTCTGATTAAAACCACAGTCGAGTTAAAGTATTGCAGAGATAATGTAAACATTAATACATTTTAAAATGTTTTGCATTTCACAATGATTTTGATAAGTACAGTCTGGATCTAGCATTTTCCATACCTAGATTTGGTATCAGTGGAAAACTCATACTTTATTATGCATGGCTATGCACAGATGTCTGTATCACCACAGACAAAAGGAATGAGTTTTATCGATGTTGTAACAAATGAGTTGTGCTCCTCTCATCCCTGCAAGAGCAAGTGTGAAGGTTTTAATCTTTGATGTCATCCTCAGTGCCTCCCTCTAAAAGAATAGACTGAGTTATCATAATGTTGGCAAAATGTACAGTTGTGTTTCATATTTATTGTCAGAAATTCAAAACACTACACAATGGTATACTTCACAGCTGATATGAATGATTTATTGGATGTTTATTTTCAATATATTTGCTGTTTTCTGTGTATCTTCAGTAAATTTCAAATGCATTGTAACAATCATAACTTGTAAATATGAACTGTAATTTGCTGTACTTTAATAAAATGCAGATGTTTACTAGTCCCTTTTTTCACTTATTTATTGGCTTGTCTATCTGATACAATATTTACAGATATACATTACGATGAAAATCAGTTTACATTTCCAACATGCCCGTTTTAGAAAACAAATACCTGTGCTTGGATCATTATCTCGTATGTAAATTCATTTTCAATACTAGTGTTCTACTAACAGATAGGGGCCCAGTACTAGTTCTGGGACACCTGAACTACACAGGGATTAATTAGGTTACTAAGGTATGGATCTGTGGTAGGAAAAAGGAATTACTATGTTTGCCAGAGAAATATAACCTGGAATAACTTGTAAAAATGACTACTGGGGGTAACAGCGTATTAGATGTGGTCATTACCAATGTCACAGTAGATTCCTTACACTGCTCATTTAGCAACTCCTTGGAAGTAGTGACCATAGCACTGTACATATATCATGGGGAGAGAACCAGAAAGGGCCCCAAAGTAATGCTTTCAGCTATGTTTATAAGAATGCAAACTGGGGTAAAGTAAAAAAAGGCTATTAGAATGGACTTGGACATCAGCACAATTAGAAAACAAAAACAAAGCTAAATGGGAAATACTAAAGGGGAAATTGCTCGAACTACAATCTAAACATGTCCTCACATTGCCGCATTGAAGAAGTGCAATAATAAGGGAAGGAAGCTGCAATGGCAACTAAAAGGGTGCAGACTAAGATCAAAATAAAGCAGAAAGCTACATAGAATACAGAAGGCTACGGGATCACCAGTAGATAGAGGGAACTATAAAGATGCAGTAAGGGAATGCAGTAGGCAAATAAAAAAACTTATATTAGAACAAAAATTAGCTACAAGAAAAGGCTTAGTTAAAAAAATTCTATGCTTACGTAAACTCAAAAAAAAACCCCAAAAAAACCAGAACAGGTATTGGACCGATAAATAAATTAATGACCCAAAAGAAATGGCAAGCAGCTCCAATAAATATTTTTCAACTGTCTTCTCAGAAATAAGCATTCAAAATAGCAATTGGGGGTCTTTATTATCCTCAGGTAAAAAAGCAGGACTGAATATTAGCTTAAGGGATGTAAGAAATAAATATTACTAGATATAACAAAATACCCGGACCAGATAATATCCACCCCAAGACTGCTTAAGGAACTAGCAGAAGAACATGCCCCCTTTTCACACTCAGTATTCATTGAAACATTCACAACAGGGGAGGTTCTGGATGAATGGAAAAGGCAGTATACTCCCCATATGCAAAAAAAGGTAACAGGTCTGTATGCAGCATTGTCGAGGCACAGGTCACGAAGCATAGGAAAACCAGGAGCAGTTGCAAAATTCGCAAATAGCATTTTATTATTAACAACACAATAAAAAAATTGTTCAGTATAACTATTTACAAAGGCAGTACAGAGAAAACAAAGTCCTTCTGAGTGTTTCTTCTCAATTCCAAGTTTCAGTTTCTGTCTCTCCCTTGAACAAACATTGCTGCGTTTTTTTATAAGACTGTGCCTGGGAAACTCGTTAAGAAAACAGCATGCTTCTCGCACAATGTTCTTGTAAGTTTCCAATGTTCTTGTAGGTGCAACAAAAAGAACATAATGACCCAGAACTGACCTCTTGTAGCTAGCTCTGAAGAGACTTTGCATCCAGCATTCTCAGGTTAACCCCTTGAGTTCCAAATAGCTTTGCAATCATTTCAACAGTATAACTATATACATTTTTAAACAAAGGGATCTCAATATCAGTTATACTTCCACATAAAGATGACAAATATATTTCAAACAACATGAAGTCTTGCTATATTATGACATATGCAGTGAGTCCCAACCTTCGAACTGCTCCGGAGGTGAAAGAGTTAACTTTCCATGCCAGGCATGGAACCTTGAGCGCGAGCTCGGTTGAAAACTCTGTCTGTTGTTCTTCAAACTCAAACTGTCAGATTCTTTACTCCGCCTCACTGAACAGTCGCTCTGGAGATTTCTCCTTCTGCTCGGTTCGTTTGTCGGTTAAAAAGTATTATTTTATCGTTTTTTTGACCGAAATTAAACCACAACCGGTCGGTTCAAGCTCTGTCTGTGGTATTGTAAGTAATAGATAGGCTTACATTTATTTTATTCTGTGTGGCACTTGTAAACGCTTTTCGGTTCAGTTTGAACTGATCAGGTTATTCTCAAACTTTACTAGTCCTTATTTAGAGTGTGGTTCCCGGTTCTTATCGGTTCTAAAAAAGACGGATTTCATTACTGTTTTTTCCACGACCCGTGACACGGTTGGGAACCAATAAGAGAGTCTTGCTTGGCGGATTGCCATAAACAGGCAAATTTGGTTAGGCTGGCACTATGTCTGAGAATAACAAAAGAAAAACTGGGCCCACTGGGTTTCAGCACTGTAGTGTTTGTGGGGAAGCCTTTGCTAAGGCTGACCCACACATCACCTGTGTGTATTGTCTGGGTTTGACCACCTCATTGCAGACTGCCAGATTTGTAAGAATTTTCCTGCTGCCACTATAGAAAAGAGAGTTGGTAGGCTTAGGGAAAGGGAAGCCAAAAAGTCCGCTGACCCGGATGGCCAGCCCAGTTCGGTTCCAACCGAACTGGAGGGAGTGCCCTCTGATCAGGGCGATACTTCCTCGGGCAAACGAAGAGCCAGCTCTGAGGAGCCGGTTCCAACTAAAAGGACTAGAAAGTCAGCTAGTGTGGAGCCAAAAGTTCTTTCTCCAACCGCTGAGGAAATAGCTAAGGCAATTCAGATTGTCCAGTCACTTTCCCCGGTTCCGACCGAACCGATACCATCAGGGAAGTGCTCTGTTCGGCCGGTTCCACCGGTTCAAGATTATGATTTTGAGGATTTTTATGAACCGGAGGAGGGGGAAGAGGAATATGAGGAGAGTGAATGTGGTTTTGAAGGTCTGGATGTGCCCATTGAACCGGACATCTCTCCAGACAGACCGTCAGGGGTTTCTCCTCCCAGGCTATCTGAGTCCCCTTCTCATTTTATGTTCTATAAGAAAGTTGCTGAAACTCTCCAGCTCTCTGTTGAGGAAGCTGTTGATGACCAAGAGGAGCCTGATTATGTAGAAATGATGGATATTCCAGAGTCTAGGAGACTGTCTATTTCTTTGCATAAATCTTTTCGGAAACAGACAGTAAAAATTCTAATAACTCCTCACACCATACCTCATGTTGATAAAAGGATGGACAAGAGGTATACATTTTCAGGCTCTGATACGGAGTTCCTCACACAGCAATGCAGCCATGTGGGGGTAGTGCAGGCTGCAGCCTGTGACAAGGTAAATATTCCTCTAGCTTCGCACCCCCCTGAAAAGGACTCCAGGAGGATTGATGCCATGGCAAAGAAACAGTACATGGCAGCATCTTTGGGACTCAGACAGGCAAATTATATGGCTTATGCTGCTAGGTACCAGAAATCCAGATGGGATACTGTGCTGGCCCTGGCAAAACAGGTCCCTGACCAGCTTGCCAGGGAGCTGGAACAGGTGGCTGCGGATGGTATTGAGGCATCCAAGGTACAATTTCATACTGCAGTAGACTCTAATGATGTGTCATCAAGGCTCATGGCTACATCTGTGGCACTTTGCAGAATTGCTTGGCTCAGATGTACTAGCCTGTCACAGGATACCCAGACTAAGACCATGGATTTTCCTGTTGTGGGCAGTTCTCTGTTTGGGGAGCAGACAGAGAATTACATGAAGAAAATGGATGAATATAGGACCACCTATAGGAGTGCACAGACCAAGGAAAGGTAGGCCACTCCTCAAAGGCAGCATCCCAGGGGCAGGGGCAGGCCTTTTCATAGGCCTTTTTACCAAGTCCAGGCCTCCTCTTCTGCTTATGCCCAGAGGGGGTTCTTTAGAGGGAGAGGCAGACGGGGTACAAGCAAGCCTGCTTCCACCCCTCAGTCCAAAGCCCCTGCCAAGCAGGCACCGTGATGGGGTGGCCAGGGCCGATTCTCTACTACCTGTAAAGGGCAGGCTGGCTTACTTTGTCCAGGACTGGAAGTCTTTAACATCAGACAAGTGGGTCCTGGAAGTAGTAAGCCAGGGACTGGTTCTCAGCTTCAAAAAATTTCCAAAGATGAGAGCCAGGTCCTTTCCACCTGCAAATCCATCAGAGGCACTTGCCCTAGAAACAGAAGTTTCTACCCTCCTGGCTCTCAGAGCTGTGGAAAAGGTTCCACCCCTACACCAGGGCAAATGGTTGTACTCCAGGTACTTCCTTACCCCAAAAAAGACAGGAGAATGGCTTCCCATCCTGGATCTCAGATACCTAAACAAGCAGAATTCCCAAAATTCAGAATGGTGACTCTGGGAATTATTTTACCCTCTCTAAAGCCAGGGGACTGGCTAGCATCCCTGGACCTCAAGGGTGCCTACTTCCATGTTCTTATCAGAAGCTCCCATCGAAAGTACCTCAGATTCGAGCTGCCCTCAGGCCATTACTAGTTCAGAGCAATGCCCTTCGGCCTCACCTCTGCCCCGAGGGTATTCACAAAATGTCTGGCAGTAGCAGTTGCCCACTTAAGAAGGCAAACGATTGCCATCTTTCCTTACCTGGACGACTGGCTCATAGTAGGCCAGTCTCCAGAACAAGTCAGACTACACCTTCAGGTAACTCAGCAACTGCTCACATCTCTAGGTTTCCTCCTCAATCTTCCAAAGTCAGTTCTAGAGCCTGTCCAGCTCCTCACCTTCATAGGTGCAGAACTGAACACAAAAGAGGCCAGAGCCTTCCTTTCTCTGGAAAGAGCAAGGACCCTGGTCTCTCTGGCCTCCTCTTTCACCCTGCAGGTCTCTCGATCAGCAAGGCATTTTCTGCAGCTCCTGGGGCACATGGCTGCTTCTACAGCAGTAGTGCAGGGAGCAAGATTTCAGATGAGGGACATCCAGTTCCATTTGAGAGCCTTTTGGTCTCAAAGGAGAGACCCTCTAACCAAGTTGATCCCAGTGACTCGAACCCTGATCCAAGCCCTTCAGTGGTGGCAGGACCAGAGCAATCTGAGACAGGGGGTCCTTCACCCTCAGTCTCACTCCTTAATCCTTACTACAGATGCATCTCTCTTGGGGTGGGGAGCTCACATGGGCAATCTCACTACCCAGGGATTGTGGTCCCCACAGGAATCTCTGCTCCACATCAATCTGTTGGAACTCAGAGCAGTTTTTCTAGCACTTCAAGTTTTTTTCCACATCTGTTCAGAACAAAGTCGTACAGGACAGAACAGACAACACCACTACAATGTGGTACATCAACAAGCAAGGAAGCACTCGGTCTACGGCCTTGTGCACCGAAGCAATGAAGTTGTGGTCTTTGGCTTATTCCCTGAACACCTCCCTTATGGCAGTTCACCTCCCAGGCAAGGACAATGTCCTGGCAGATGCTCTCAGCAGGATTTCCCAGGGCCATCACGAATGGTCACTGGATCCCCTAGTACTGGAGGTAGTATTTGCCAGATGGGGCACCCCGCAGATAGATCTTTTTGCAGCCCCAGACGATCACCAACTTCCCCTTTTTTGCTGCAGGCCCCCAGTGTTGGGCTCAGTCCCTCTGGATGCCTTCCTTCTCAGTTGGGAAGGGAAGTTTCTCTATGCTTTTCTCCCTTTCCCTCTTCTGTTCAAGGTGTTAGTCAAAATCAGATCTCAACCCTGCAAGATGATCCTGATTGCTCCAGATTGGGCCAGACAGCCCTGGTACCCACTCCTTATGTCCTTAGCAATCCACCTTCCCCTGTGTCTTCTCAGGAATCACAACCTGTTAACCTGTGCCCAGGGGAGAGTTTGGTACCCGAACCTCAAATCTCTCAATCTCAAGGCCTGGCTCTTGAAGAGTTAGAGTTTGCTGACCTACACCTCTCCCAAGGTGTATTGGATATCTTGAAGGCTTCTAGGAAGCCTTCCACCAGGGCTACTTATAATTCCAAATGGAAGAGATTTTCCGTATGGTGCTCTGGCAGGCATATTTCCCCAGAATCTGCTGATTTACCCACAGTCCTGAATTATATGGTGCATTTGAATACTTTGAGGCTGAGACCAGCTACCCTAAAAGTGCACCTGGCAGCCGTGTCTGCTTTCTTATCAGCAGGTAAACCCTCTTCTCTTTCGGCTCATCCTGTATTCTCCAGGTTTTTCAGGGGTTGCTTCACACTAACCCCCATTCAGACCCCTGCCCCTGCCTGGGATCTTGATATTTGCATTGCTCAGCTTATGCAACCCCCTTTTGAGCCCTTGTCTTCAGCAGAGCTTAAGTACTTGACTTGGAAAACTGTGTTTTGTAGCCATCACTTCTGCCAGGCGCATAAGTGAATTACAAGCATTGTCAGTGGAACCTGATTTTATCTCCTTTCATAGAGATAAGGTGGTCCTCAGGACTAACAGAAAGTTCTTGCCTAAGGTGGTTTCAGACTTCCACCTTAATCAATCTATGTCTCTTCCTGTGTACTTCACTGACCATTCCGCCTCTGGCGAGAGGAGACTGCACAGTTTAGATGTCAAAAGAGCCCTTAGTTACTACATAGAACGTACCAAGGGTCACAGGTTTGACTCCCTCCAACTGTTCCTCACTTATGGTGAGGTTGGTAAAGGGAAACCTGCCACTAAAAGATCCATTGCCAGGTGGATTGTCTCTTGTATCCAATTTTGCTATGAGAAACTGGGTAAGGTTCCTCCCTCAGGCCTGAGGGCTCACTCTACCAGAGGTACAGCTGCATCTCTGGCTGCTGCCAGGGACATTCCTATCCTAGAGATATGTCAAGCAGCTACCTGGAAAACAGTTCACACTTTTACCAAGCATTACTCCCTGGACATCCAGGCTAGGAGTGATGCTCGGTTTGGCACAGCTGTGCTTCAGAGCCTATTTCCTAAGTAGGTTCTGTCCCTCCTCCACGGAGGTACTGCTGTGTAGTCTGCATGTGTCATAATATAGCAAGACTTCATGTTGTTTGAAGAAAAAAATACCTTAGTAATGTTGTTTCTTCTAATGGAGTCTTGCTATATTATGACCCCCCCCCGCCTGCCCCTCTCAGAACCCCTACTTTTGGGATGTGGTTGGGCAGTGTAGTGTTGGCACTTAGTAGATGCCCACCTTATTTTTCACCCCTCCTTTCTGGGGTGTTTGGGTGTTATGTTTTTAATTTTTTGGATCCCCTGACTTGAGTCTTTATTTTGGGACCAAGAAAAATGTGTTCTTATATTTAGTAGCCAGTTGGCTAGTGTAGGTTTACGGCTTCCACACAGAACCTTAGTGAGTTTTGCTCATAACGATCTGACAGTTTGAGTCTGAAGGACAACAGACAGAGTTTTCAACCGAGCTCGCGCTCCATGCCTGGCATGGAAAGTTAACTCTTTCACCTCCAGAGCAGTTCGAAGGTTGGGACTCACTGCATATGTCATAATATAGCAAGACTCCATTAGAAGAAACAACATTACTAAGGTGAGTAATTTGTTCTTTTATACCTGTAGATATTGCACATTTTTAAACAAAGGGATCTCAATATCAGTTATACTTCCACATAAAGATGACAAATATATTTCTATACCTGCAGATATGCAAGGAGGAAGAAAAAAACAGAACAGCAAGGGAAGGCAGAGAGCGAAGAATCGTGAAACCTGATCAATTCCTAGGTCTCACAAGAAAAGTTGGTTGCGTAACCACACACAAGAGACAGAAAAGGAGAGGATAGAACAGACCCTTGTGTTTAAACTCCTTCATAACAAATCAGGCAGGGCCTTATTCAACCCTGTCACATATCCCCCTCTTTAAGAAGAACCTGTTTTACAAAAACAGGTTTCCAAAACTTTTTTTAAATTATCTTCTAGTATTAGCGTATAGCCTTTACAGTTCAGAGCATATGCAGTATAGCAAACAGAGAAGTTTCAACTCACAGTTTTTGTCAACCTTCGGAATTCTGAATTCCTGATCCTTATCTTGACAGAAAATCAGCATTGACATTCTCTTTCCAGATTTGTGCATCATTTTAAATTTAAATGGCTGTAGTGCCAAGTACCACCTTGTGATTCTAGAATTTGTATTCTTCATTTGGTTAAGCTAACAGAGAGGATTGTGATCTGTTACAAGTACAAAGTCAGCTCCTAGTAAGTAAAACTTAAGGGACTCCATAGCCAACTTTGCTACAAGGCATTCCTTTTCAATAGTGGAGTACCTTTTCTGTCTGTCGTGCAATTTCTTACTTATGTATAGAATAGAATGTTCTTTCCCATCTATATGCTGACTCAAGACTGAACCTAGGCCTGCCTCTGATGCATCTGTCTGTAGCAAAATGGTTTCTCAGAGTCTGGGCTTCTTAAAACAGGGGCTGAACATAGTGTAGCCTTAATGGCCCAAAAAGCTTCATCACACTCTGGGGTCCATTTCACATTATTCAGGAACTGTTTCTTTGTGAGTTCAGTGAGGGGAGTAGCTAACCCGACAAAACTGGGAACAAATCTCACATAATAACCAGCCAGCTCTAAAAATGACCTGACATGTTTCTTGGTTTTGGGGACGGGGCTGATAGCTACAGCTTCCATCGGAAACCTCTGGCTCAACATCTCCATTTCCCAAAACATAGTCTAACTGTCGGGTTTCCTGCATGCCCAATGCACACTTGGTAGGATTGTCAGACCTGCCTTTTTGATCAACTGAATAACTGCTCATAGGTGTTCCAGGTGGCTTTTCCAGTCTGGACTGTACACCACAACATCATCAAGGTACGCAGCACAATAACCAGTGTGGGGATAAAATTACATCCATGTTCCACTGGAATGTAGCGGGTGCGCCATGTGAACCAAACGGCGTGGTGGTGGTGAACTGATAGAATCCTATAGGAATGACAAATGCAGTTTTGTCTCTGGATTCTTTAGCTAGGGGGATTTGCCAGTAACCCTTGGTGAGATCGAGGGTACTGATATACCTGCCACTCCCCAGTCTGTCCACCAAATCATCTATTCTGGGCATAGGATAACTGTCAAATTCTGACACTGGATTAAGTTTCCTAAAATCAAGGCAGAGTCTAACCCCCCCCTTCTTTTTTATTTACAATCACCATTGGTGATGACCAAGCACTTCTCGACTCTTCTGTGATACCCAATTCTTTCATTTTTTTGTATTTCCTTAACCACATCTGCTCTTAACCACTCTGGTAATCTGTACATCTTTTGTCTAATTGTGCGAGTGTTCCTTTTAACTATTACGTGCTCGAACCCTTTTGCTCGGCCTGGTACTGTGGTAAAAGTACTGTTAAATGTCTTTAGCAAGTTACGAGTTTCTGCAGTTTGTTTGGAAATTAAGGAAACATTCACCTTTACAGCATCAGCAGTTACAGTTTGTTCCAGTTTGTTATAAGCTACGTCAATATCTTCTTTATCTGTTTGTGGTAAAACTAGCAAAACAGCTTTTGGTGTTTTTTCAACCCATTTCTTGAGGAGGTTAGCCTGGTTTATCTTAATAGGATTTTTCCTATCAGGGGTCTCTATCTCATAGTTAACTGTGTCAGTACATCTAAGCACTTTATAAGGCCCTTGCCACTTCAGTAACAGTTTATTTTCTGTAGTGGGTAACAGTAGCAAGACCTTTTCACCTGGCTCAGAAACTTTTTCTTTAGCCCCATGGTCATAATACACCTTCTGCTGGTTTTGGGCCACTTCCTGATTACTATGCACGATTTCAACATATTTTGCCAACTTCTTTCTCATGGCACACATGAGATACAATAGATTGTTTCTGATGGGGGTTATCATCCCATGCTTCTTTTATTACATCTAGTGGCCCTCTAGGTTGTCTACTATACAGCATTTCGAATGGTGAAAAACCTGTTGATGCATGTGACACTTCTCTGTAAGAAAAAAGCAAGTAAGATAAGTATTGGTTCACAGTCTTTCCCTTCCTTTTTTACAAACCTTTTTAACATGCATTTTAGGGTTTGATTAAAATGCTCAACAAGTCCGTCTGTCTGAGGGTGATAAGAGGTGGTTCTTATGGCAGTGATACCTAGTGGTCGGTAGAGCTCCTTCAGTAATGCAGCACCAAAATTACTACCATGATCAGTAATAATCTCTTTAGGTATGCCAACCCTGCTGAAACTTTTGGCAAGCTCTGCTGCCACTTTTGGGACTGTGACAGTACACATTGGAACTGCCTCTGGGTATCGAGTAGCATAGTCACATACTACAAAAATGAATCGATTATCCTTTTCACTTTTGTCTAAGGGGCCAACCACATCTATTGCAATCCTCCCAAAAGGCACATCTATCAAGGGTAGAGGCACCAGGTGCATCTTGTCTTTTTTAGTCACTGGGGCTACTTTCTGACACTCAGCACAAGAACTGCAATAGATAGCAACATCTTCATGAATTCCAGGCCAGCAAAATCTGTACAGCAATCTGGCAAGGGTACAATCCTTCCCCGAGTGACCAGCCATAGGACTATCACGTGCTATCTGTAACAACTCAGTTCTATACTTTTGTGGTATAACCAGTTGTTCTACTGTATCTGTTACTGTGTCTGAGGTTTAACCCAAACTCTGTACAGTAGCCCATTATATTTTTTAACTAATTTTCTCCCAGTGGCCATTTTGGGTCGGATCTAGCAATGGATGGTTCCAATGCCATGTGGCATCTATGGGAACAAATGTGTTAAACATAGGTGCACCCTGCTTTGGTTTCTCTCCAGCTGCTTGAAATAACCCTGGAGAGAAACATCATTAGCTTTCTGTGAAAGAAAATCACAATCAGTGATCAGTTTAGTTTCGGCATTTTCACAGGTTAACCCTTTATGTCCATCAGTCTTTTGTTGCCACCGTTTCTTCAGGTGTTGTCTTTCTTTCCTGGATTTCCGATCTTGGAGCTCTGAAGTCCAAATCAAAATCAGCAAAAGGAAAAGAGTCCCCACCATCTGAGATTTTCTTTGCCTGAGCTTGTCACCACAGCTGCTGAAACATCAGGATTTACTCCCTCTTTGATTAACTCAGTAAATCCTGAAAAGTCATTTCCAATAATCACAGGTACAGGTAACTTAGATACTACCCCCACTTTCATTTGGTGTGACACCCCATTAATAGTAAGAGTCACTTGGGTGGTGGGATAGTATCGAGTGTCCCCATGGATGCAGATGACACCAGTACCTGGTCTTTTTGGACATTGTTTTCCCAGCACTTCAGTATCCACTAGGATCTGTCTCCTTCCCAAATCAATAAGTCCCTTCACAGTCTTATCTCACACCTTCACATCTGTTAAGTACTTGCCCCAATTTGCTAAAGACAAATCTGCTCCAGTGTCGCTCTTCTTACTATGGCAATTTCTTGCAATATGACCCGGTTTATTATAGTTATAGCAAATAAAGTCTTTGGGTGCAGATTTGTTACTCCCACCAGAGTTCTTATCAGACTTGGAGTTTAAATGGGGAAAAAGAATGTCTTACCAGGGCTTGGCTGTTACCTCGCTGCTGTGGCGTCTGTCTGGCCATTTGGTAGTCTTCGGCCAAAGAAACGGCCTTTTCCCCACTTTTGGGTCAGTATTCTTTTACCCAAAGCTGTACATCTGTTTGAAGGATGTTGATTAATTTTTCCGTTGCAGATGTGTCAATCTGTGGGAATGTTTTGCCCTCTGGTTAAAACCATTTCATCAGGAGTTCTCTGAGTGGGCCACCTATAGGAGTGCGATGATGAAGATGAGAGCCAGATCTTTTCCACCTGCAGGTCGCTCAGAAACCCTTGCCTTAGAGGCAGAGATTTCATCTCTTCTGGCCTTAAGAGCCATAGGGAGAGTTCCTACCCTATACTGGGGCAAAGGTCTGTACTCCAGGTACTCCCTAATCCCAAAAAAGACAGGGGAGTGGCGACCCATCCTAGATCTAAGATATCTGAACAAACATCTTTTAAAACCAAGATGGTAACTCTGGGAATAATCCTTCCCTCTCTAAGGCCAAGGGACTGGCTAGCCTCCCTGGACCTCAAAGATGCCTATGTTCACATTCCCATCAGGTGCTTCCACAGAAAGTACCTCAGGTTCAAGTTGCCCTCAGGCCACTATCAGTTCAAAGCAGTGCCCTTTGATCTAACATCAGCCCCAAGGGTTTTCATAAAGTGCCTGGCAGTAGCCGTTGCTTTTCTAAGAAGGCAAAAGATTTCCATCTTTCTATATCTGGACGACTGCTCATAGTGGGTCAGTCTCCAGACCAAGTCAAGTCAGACCTGCAAGTGACCCAGCAAGTGCTCACTTCTCTAGGATTTCTTCTCAACCTCACCAAGTCAGTTCTCAAGCCAGTGCAGCTCCTTACCTTTATAGGGGCAGAGCTGGATAATGTCAAAGCAAGAGCCTTTCTTCCTTCCCCTGGAAAGGGCAAGAGTTCTTATAGAACTGGCTTCTGCCTTCAGGTATCCCAACCAGCAAGGCATTTCCTTCAGCTCTTGGGCCACATGGCAGCTTCTACAGCAGTGGTCCAAGGGGCAAGATTCCAGATGAGGGACATTCAGTTCCATCTGAGGGCCTTTTGGTCCCAAAGGAAGGATCCCCTTACCAAATTGATTCCAGTGACTCGGACTCTGATCCAAGCCCTTCAGTGGTGGCAGGATCAGGACAATTTAAGGCAAGGGGTCCCATGTGTCACTCAGTCTCATTCAGTGGTCCTTACCACGGATGCTTCCCTTCTGGGCTGAGGAGCCCATCTGGGGGCCCTCACTGCCCAGGGACTGTGGTCCCCTCAGGAATCCCTTCTCCATATCAGTCTCCTAGAACTCAGGGCAGTTTTTCTAGCCCTGCAAGCTTTCTCTCAGTCAGTGCAGAACAAGGTGGTTCAGGTCAGAACAGACAACACCACCACCATGTGGTACGTCAACAAGCAGGGAGGCACTCGGTCTACAGCCCTGTGCACAGAAGCCATGAAGTTGTGGTCCCTGGCTTATTCCCTCCAAACCTCTCTGATAGCAGTCCACCTTCCAGGGAAGGACAATGTGCTAGCAGATGCACTAAGCAGGATCTCACAGGGCCACCACGAATGGTCCCTGGACCCTCTGGTGTTGAAGGTGATTTTTTCAAGGTGGGGCACTCCAGAGATAGATCACTTTGCAGCCCCAGACAATCACCAACTTCCTCTCTTTTGTTGCAGACCCCCAGTCTTGGGCTCAGTCCCTCTGGATGCTCTGATTCTGAACTGGGAAGGGAAATTTCTGTATGCCTTCCTTCCCTTTCCTCTACTGTTCAAAGTTCTAGTCAAGATAAGGTCACAACCTTGCAAAATGATTCTGATTGCTCCAGACTGGGCCAGACAGCCTTGGTACCCCCCTGTTGCTGTCTCTAACAGTCCATCTTCCCCTGTCTCTTCCCAGGAATTACAACCTGATAACCTCCTCTCAGGGGAAGATTTGGTACCCCAATCTTCAGTCTCTCAATCTCAAGGCATGGCTTTTAAATAGTTAGAGTATGCAGACTTGCATCTGTCTCAGGGGGTTCTGGATATCCTCAATGCCTCTCAAAAGCCCACCACTAGAAAGACCTATAACTCCAAATGGAAGAGATTCAGCATTTGGTGTTCCAAGAAACATATTTTATTTATTTTATTTATTTAGCTTTTGTTAACCGGGTAAGTGCACTAGCCATAAAATGACTATTTTCAGGCATGACTCGAGAGAGTACAGACATGCAGAAACTTAACAGGATAACAAATTATAAGTGCTTTGCATACAATGAGTTAAAGAGGATGCAATATATCAGAACATACAAAGTAAAGCGCTTTACATACAGTGAGTTAAAGTGGATACAATATATCAGAGACATACAGAGTAGACCATTCATAAGTTCATAGGTGCCTACCTATGCAATGAATAGAGAGGACCTTGGACAATAAATTACCAGGTGACATATCATATGAACAGCACAATGTACACAAAAACAAAAATAGGTAATACAAAAGGAAGAAATAACCGTTGAGAGCAGGGGGTGTGATTAAGGAAAAGGTCGGTAAGTGAGGAAGAGGGGAGCAAGCCATGAAATTAGATTATATGAGTGTATGTAAGTGTAATGGAGATATCTGCAGTGCAAGATTGTATATGGGCAGGGAAAGGGGGCCGGGACAGGCTGAGGCAGTAAGAGGGTTATATAGAGGTGAGGAAATACTATTGTATGGCCAGAGACATCAATCATTAGGTAGGGTGAAAGCAGGAACAGGTATCAGCAATCAGCAGATTTGAGCGCAGTTTTCTCTTAAAGCATGTGTGGGAGCTAGAAAGTCTGATGTTGAGGGGAAGGGAATTCCACAGCTGTGGAGCCGCATGCTCAAATGCAACAGTTCCTTTCCTAGTGCGGCACCTCGGCAAATTCAGAAAGAATTTATCAGCTGATCGTAGACCATGGTGTGTGTCCTGAGGAACAAGCATAGCTGCAAGACACCTAGGGGTTTGATTTCAAATTATCGAATCAATAAGAGGGCCAAGGTAGTATTTCCGACTAGCTAATGGAGACAGCCAACCAAGATCATTATAAAGCTGACAGTGGTGTTTAAGCCGAGGAGCAGAAGAAGCATAGCGACATATGTTGTTATACGTAATATCCCATCTGAGTAGGTCAGTTTTATGAGCAGCCCCAACTAAGGGAGCCCCATAGGTTAGGGTGGGGAGCAGAATCCCCCTCGCAATGGCCATTTTAGCCGATGGCATGAGCATATAACTAGTCTTATATGCAACACCCAGTTTGGAGTTGACAGCTCTGCAAACAGACTGTACATGAAGATTAAGATCAAGAGATTGATCTAGCAGGATGCCCAGGTACTAACATACTAACATACTATTTGCCAGCAGATTAGGCCTTATGGTCTATCAAGTCTGCTCGAACCTAGATCCTTAGTTGGGTGCTGAGACCCTCCCATCCCTTGTGCTCCAGAAACCCCTATCATCCATCCCCACCCCCCGGGACAGGCCATCATCTGATACATCCACTTTCTGTGTCTGTCCCACCCTCTCTTAAAGCTCTCCACTGTGGATCTCTGAACCAGCTCACCAGGCAGAGCATTCCAAGGGTCCACCACCCTCTCAGTGAAAACCTCCTCCTCTTTTCCCCTCACCCTTCCACCTTCCAACTTCAAACCATGCCCTCTGGTGATGCCTCCTGCTTTAGTCTAAAGATCCCTCCATGTTTACCCTATTTATTCCCTTGAGGTACTTGAAGACCTCAATCATGTCCCCTGTCTCCTCTCCTCCAATGAAAACAGGCAGAGCTCCTCAAGTCTGTCCTCGTAAGTCAAATCCCCAAGCCCTCGATCATCTTTGTTGCCTCCTCTGTACCTCTCCAGGAGCTGTATGTCCCTCTTCAAGTGTGGTCTCCAGTACTGTACACAGTACTCAAGGTGTGGTCTAACCAGTCCATTGTACAGCGGCAGAATCACTTCCTTGCTCCTAGGTGATCCCCTTGCGATGCATCCCAACATCCTGTTTGCCTTGCTAGCTGCTCTCCTGCACTGCTCAGTGTTATTCATACATGTATCCATGACCCCTAGGTCTTTTCCCTATTGAGGCTTCCAGCACCTCCTCCCAGGGTGTACCTGTGTTTGGGAGTTTCCCGACCAAGATGCAACACCTTGCACTTGGTGATATTGAAATTTAATTTCCATGTGTGAGCCCAGCTTCCAGGGTGTCCAGGTCCCCTTGCAGGGCCAACCTCCCTCTTCTCCCTCAACTACTGCTCCCATCTTGGAGTCATCCATGAAGAGACTCATTTCACACCCTATACCATCCCTGATGTCTGATATGTATGCATTAAACAGGATTGGACCCAGGACCGAGCCCTGTGGTACCCACTACCAACCTCTGTAGGGTTCGAGAGCTCCCCACAGACCACTATCTCTGAGTGCGTCCAGCTATCCAGTTTTCAATCCATCTGACCATCAAAGGCCTACTCCTAACCCCATCAGTTTCTCCACCAGACCATTGTGGGGACAGAGTCAAACGCCTTGCTGAAGTCCAAGAATAATACATCCAAAGGCTTACCTCTGTCCAGTTCTGATGTTACCCATTCATAGAACTCCACAAGGTTGGTTTGACATGATCTACCTGGCACAAACCCATGCTGCTGACTATCCAGACCTCCCACCTCCCAAGTAAACCCCAATCGTTCCTTTAGTATACTCTCCATTAATTTTTCCACCACCGAGGTTAAACTGATGGGTCTATAGTTTCCTGGTACTTCCTTGACCCCCCTTTATGGATTGGTACCACATGCCTCGTAATCCCTAGTACCCTCCTGTCTCAAGTGACCTGTTGAAAAGCTCCGCCAGGGGTGCAGCCAGTATGTCCGCCAATTCCATAGTACTCTCGGATGAATGCCATCCGCCCAGGAGATTTGTCTTCTTTAGGGCCTTGAGGGCAAACCACACCCTTTGGTGGGATGGCATCATCCGTCCCTCCACCTTACTGGTCTTTTATCCTTATCCAGATGTGACACCCTGGGGTACCTTTCCTCCCTTTGCTCCATTTCTGTTGCTCCTGATCCCACTCCTGCCGCTTCTATCCCTTTGTGCCTTGCTTTGTAGATATCCCATCCCTCCCTAGTGAACACAGAGGCAAAGTACTCGTTAAATACCTCTGCCTGGTCCCTCGCCTCTTCCACCCACCCTCCTTCTGATCTCAATCTGCTGAGATGGCCTTAGTTTTCTCCGCTCCCCAATGTGCCGGAAGAACCCTTTTCCCTCCATGTATCCCTGTGCCAGCCGTTGCTCTACTGGACTTAGCTCCCTCACCATCGGGTGACTTTTCTAGATGCAAGCTGGTACATTTCCTTATCCTATCCCTCTTGTTGTTTTATATTTTTGTAACACTTCTTTTCTCTGACTGCTACCTGGACCTCACTGGACCACCAGCATGGTTTATGTGACCTTGCTCCCTACGTTTCAACTTAGCGCAGATCCTGACTGCCTCATGAAGTCCCCGTTTATGACCTCCCATCTCCTTTCCACACTTGTTGTTGAGGTAATCCCTTCAAGTGATCCTTGAGAATATTTCCCATGCCCATAAAGTCTGCCCCCTGAAGTCCACTGCCAGTGTCCTAGATCTCACCCCACTCCCCAATGCTTATTTGAAACCAGACAGTATTGTGGTCACTCCCAGTCAGGGGTCCTGTACAACCTTGTCCCTTCCAGATCCCCATCTGCCAGAACCACATCCAGGACATGCCCCTCCCTTGTGGGCTTCATCACATGCTGTGTTAAGAACACATCCTGGAAGCCATCCAGCAGCCTCTGCTCCTTGGCCACCTTAGAGGACATGGTTCCCCAGTTTGTATCTGGCATATTAAGGTCCCCATCAACACCACTCCTTCCTCTTTGGACCACACTGGGCAATGATGTTGTCCAGCAAACCATCCTCTAGAACATCACTCATCCCGGGGCCTATATGCTACTCCCAGCTTGACCTTATCTCCTGCTGGGGATCGTAAGGTGACCCATAAGGCCTCACGTTTCCCTCTGCCTCTTCTACCATAGCAATTTCTATGTCATCTCTAATGAACATAGCCACTCCACCCTCCTCACCCTCCTTTCTATCCTTCCTAAGCATAGTGTACCCCGTACATTTAGGTCCCAGTCATGGTTTTGTTGCCCACGCTTCCGTGACTGCCGCCACATCCACCCCGAACAGCATGGCTTGGAACTCTGGCAACTTGTTTCCAAGCTCCTGGCATTTACTAACACTAACCCCACCCTTATCCCTGATCCTTTTGTCAAACCCCACCCAGATTCCTTATACTTCCATCCTCCCCTGCTCCTCCTGAAACCTCCACCTCCAGTCTGTTCCTCCTCCCCTTGGGCTTGAAGGCTACTCCTCATCTGGAGGGAGGCCTCTGGTCAGCCCTCCCTTATCCCTTCCCCCTTACAAGTTTAAACCCCACCTTTCTTGTATGTAGTCAGCCATCCCTGTTTAAGGACTTCCTTCACTAATGGGGTAAGATGAAACCTGTCCTTGGCATATAGTCCTTATCCTCCCAAACTCCATTCCAGTTCCCTACTTTCAACCCATTCTCTTCACCCCACTTCCTGAGCCATTCATTAACCTCTGTGAGCTTCATTTTTTCTCCACTGAGGCCTTTGGTACTGGCAATATCTCCGAAAAGGAAATGTTGCATCCATTATCCTACAGACTCTGGCAAGTTCTTGGAACCTTGCTTGGATTTCCATAATGCTATTTCCCTCTAGATCATTAGTTCCCAAATGCCCAGGAAATCCGGTTTCCTCCACAATCCCTAACCATTTCATACACCATGAACTTTGCTCTGTGCACTGTCAGCCCAGAGATACTCTACCTTCACCTGGCTATGGCATCCATCCCCTGTCCCTCCCAATGGATACCCTTAATCATCGAGTCTCCCAGTAACAGAACCTTAACACATCCATCCTTATGATTACCTCACTATGCCTCTCAGCCCCCTCCCCACTTTATTCATGATCAGCAATTTCATGGAGTCTTCCTGCCTTATTAGAGACCCCCTTGTCACCCTCCCTTTCTGCCTCCCTTGCTATTTTGCCACTTAACTCAAACCCCTCTGAATAGGTGTCCCCTTTAACCTCTCTTATCTGAACCATTTATCCTGGCCCTGATGGTTTCCCCTTCCCCGCACCCTCATCCGCCCTTGTAATAGTACCCCTGTCTCCAGAGGCTCTGTGGGTCCCCTTTAGCTAGGCCCCATCCTTGGTACTGCCTTCCTGCTGAAGGGGCTCCTCTCCCACCTCCTTGTCTCCCAGTTCCTCTCAATCATGCTCTCCTCCCTCATGTCTGGAATATGTTGCATCTCCCCATTTGCTTAACATATATGTTTCCCTTCTCCTCTGGGACTATGTCTATCCTTTCCATAGCTGTTCTGTGATGCCCTATGGGTATCTGACTCCCTCCCCGGCCTCTGTATAAGTTTCCTCATTTCCACCAACCCCTTCCTCCCCTCTAGGATGCTTGGTATCTCAAATTTATTGTGACACTCTATGTCAGCCTCCATCAAGTAACCAGGTTTCCCCTGACTGCATCTCTAAACTGACCCTCTTCTTCCTCTCTTGCACTGTTCACCTTAGGGAGCTCCCTTCCCACAGTCTGCTGTTTTAGGCTTCTGCACAACAGCCCCTCCTGACTCTTCCCCCTCCAGTCTCCTTGAATTCAGAATTTTCACCCTGTACGCTTTCCCCTTAGCATCAACTTCCCTATCTAAGGGTCCTCTGTCCCTAATATCCCCCCTTCTGCTTGCTGTAGCATAATGTCCTGTAATTTCAGAGCGTTGCCCCAGCCTCCCCTCAGCCCCACCCTTCTGCTGCCCATATCCACACCCCTTATGCTTGGACACCCCCCCCAGCTCCCACAGCTTACTCCTTAACCAATATACCTCACTCCTGATACAAGATAGCTGTCTACAGAGTGGGCAGCCTCCCTCTCTCCAGGCCCAATTTAAATTATTGCCATCCCACAGCCTGTGCAGCCTACAAGCCCTTCCGAAGATGCCTGCCATGGTGGAATATGGCCACCCTGATTATCCCCTCTGTTTATAATAGCACACCCCTTTTCTCAGTCCCTTTCCCTGGAGTACAGTTTCTCTCTACTTGACTGTAGTTGTTACAAACCCAATTTGAACCCCACCAACAAAGTTCTCAAGTCTCACAAACACATACAGTCCAGTATGTGTTCAGTCCCACTAACAGTGTGTGTAAGCAGACTCCAGGTACCGTATGATGTCACAGGCCCACCGACTCCTGTTGCTTCAAATTTCAGTCCCAAACAGAAATACTCAGCCCTTCAATCCCAACCCCAGTGGCTTTTCAGTATTTAAGAAAGCCTACAAAACAGGGTGGGTGGAGGCTCTTACCAAACACCAGGCAAACAACACATTTAAATTACCTTCTAATTTTCCCTGCCAAACATCTATCCCCAAACCTACAATATCACAGCCCAAGTATCAGTTCAAATTCAAGGTAATAATTTTTAACACATAGAACTAATTTCACTAACAAACTATTCAAATATTTCAGTTTAAAACAAAATATAACTCCTGGCCTCTTTTCTACCAACCTGTTGCTTAAGCTCCCAAGTGAACAATGAAAGCCACAGTAATTCCTGTTTAAAGACAAGTTAATTGCAGCTAATGTCCCCTCCTCCAAACACCAGGCAAACAACACATTTAAATTACCTTCTAATTTTCCCTGCCAAACATCTATCCCCAAACCTACAATATCACAGCCCAAGTATCAGTTCAAATTCAAGGTAATAATTTTTAACACATAGAACTAATTTCACTAACAAACTTTTCAAATATTTCAGTTTAAAACAAAATATAACTCCTGGCCTCTTTTCTACCAACCTGTTGCTTAAGCTCCCAAGTGAACAATGAAAGCCACAGTAATTCCTGTTTAAAGACAAGTTAATTGCAGCTAATGTCCCCTCCTCCAAACACCAGGCAAACAACACATTTAAATTACCTTCTAATTTTCCCTGCCAAACATCTATCCCCAAACCTACAATATCACAGCCCAAGTATCAGTTCAAATTCAAGGTAATAATTTTTAACACATAGAACTAATTTCACTAACAAACTTTTCAAATATTTCAGTTTAAAACAAAATATAACTCCTGGCCTCTTTTCTACCAACCTGTTGCTTAAGCTCCCAAGTGAACAATGAAAGCCACAGTAATTCCTGTTTAAAGACAAGTTAATTGCAGCTAATGTCCCCTCCTCCAAACACCAGGCAAACCACACATTTAAATTACCTTCTAATTTTCCTGCCAAACATCTATCCCCAAACCTACAATATCACAGCCCAAGTATCAGTTCAAATTCAAGGTAATAATTTGTAACACATAGAACTAATTTCACTAACAAACTATTCAAATATTTCAGTTTAAAACAAATATAACTCCTGGCCTCTTTTCTACCAACCTGTTGCTTAAGCTCCCAAGTGAACAATGAAAGCCACAGTAATTCCTGTTTAAAGACAAGTTAATTGCAGCTAATGTCCCCTCCTCCAAACACCAGGCAAACAACACATTTAAATTACCTTCTAATTTTCCCTGCCAAACATCTATCCCCAAACCTACAATATCACAGCCCAAGTATCAGTTCAAATTCAAGGTAATAATTTTTAACACATAGAACTAATTTCACTAACAAACTTTTCAAATATTTCAGTTTAAAACAAAATATAACTCCTGGCCTCTTTTCTACCAACCTGTTGCTTAAGCTCCCAAGTGAACAATGAAGCCACAGTAATTCCTGTTTAAAGACAAGTTAATTGCAGCTAATGTCCCTCCTCCAAACACCAGGCAAACAACACATTTAAATTACCTTCTAATTTTCCTGCAAACATCTATCCCCAAACCTACAATATCTCAGCCCAAGTATCAGTTCAAATTCAAGGTAATAATTTTTAACACATAGAACTAATTTCACTAACAAACTATTCAAATATTTCAGTTTAAAACAAAATATAACTCCTGGCCTCTTTTCTACCAACCTGTTGCTTAAGCTCCCAAGTGAACAATGAAAGCCACAGTAATTCCTGTTTAAAGACAAGTTAATTGCAGCTAATGTCCCCTCCTCCAAACACCAGGCAAACCACACATTTAAATTACCTTCTAATTTTCCCTGCCAAACATCTATCCCCAAACCTACAATATCACAGCCCAAGTATCAGTTCAAATTCAAGGTAATAATTTTTAACACATAGAACTAATTTCACTAACAAACTATTCAAATATTTCAGTTTAAAACAAAATATAACTCCTGGCCTCTTTTCTACCAACCTGTTGCTTAAGCTCCCAAGTGAACAATCAAAAAAATTCCCCTACTCTTTTCGATAAGTGCCATGGAATACTTGAAAGAGGTCACACATTCCAGTAATTTACCTTCTAAGTCCTGCACCTTCAGTGCTGTTGTGCAAGCCCGGAGCTTTGGGGCCAATCCAAGCAGCATGGCTTTAGTTTTGCTAGTGTTGACAGCCAGTTTGTGGTCGTATAGCCAGTTTTGGATATTGTTAAAGTCAGAGGAAAGGGTTGTGTTGATAGTGCCTATATTAGTAGAACTTGTATAGATGACAAGATCATCAGCATATAGAATAGCAGAGCAGGATTTTAGAGCAGCTCCAATGTTATTTATATAAAGAGAGAATAGGAGGGGCCCTAGGATGGAGCCCTGAGGTACACCAATGTTAATGGTGGTACTGTTCGATAGAGAGGAATTAAATTTCACCACTTGAGTTCTATTTGTCAGGTTTCGTACCAGTCAACAACAGAGGAGGAGAAATGCAGGTGTCGAAGTGAGGAGAGAAGCAAAGTGTGATCAACAAGGTCAAATGCCTTTGTGAGGTCAATGAAGACAGCCCCAGTCAGATTGCCAGTATCTATTTTTGAAAGCGTGTCTGTGGTGAATTTAAGGAGTGCAGTCGTTGTGCTATGTCCTTTCCTGAAGCCATATTGGGTATCCGAGAGCAGGCTGTGCTTAAGTAGATAGTCAGTTGTCTGAGTTGCGACAATTTTCTCCAGGATTTTGCTCAGTACCGAGAGTATGGCAATTGGTCTGTAGTTCATGACAACCTCAGGATCCCCTTTTTTAAGTATAGGTGTGATCCGAGCAGCTTTCCAGAGGTCAGGGACCACTCCACCTGAAAGTGATAACGTATAAATTTTGGCCAGTGGTAATGCAGTAAGGGGAGCTGCAAGTTTCAAGAGGCGGGGTTCAAGGGAGTCTGAGCCAGAGCTGGTTCGATCAGAGATGGACCTCAGGAGCTTCAGGACTTCCTTTCTAGACACAGCCTTAAAATAGAATGGAGGAGTATAAGGAGGCACAGGGGACAACACTTCCAACTTATCCAGACAGGTTCCTGATGAGGAGTGGGAGGACACTGCAGTGGGATCAAAGGAAGAGGTATATTGGGAGAGATCAAAGAAATGCAGGTTGAAAGACTTAGCTATGGTTTGTGAGTCATTGCAATGCACATTTATCAGCATATCACCAGGGGTAGTTGACTGTGAGAATCCTAGGAAGGATTTGACGTGTGACCAGAATTTTCTGGGATCATTGGCCGAGTTAATCAATAGGTCTTTACAGTACTTGCTCGTAGCAGCTCTGACTTGTCTTTTACATGAATTCTGTAGCGTACGGTAAGCGTTGAAATCTGTTCGCTGGCCTGATGTTTTGTAGCGCTTCCAGAGTTTATCTCTATGGCTCAAACTTTTGAGTAAGTCTTTGTTTAGCCATCTTGTTTGTTTACCCCTCACTCTCTGGGTGATCTTTGGGGCATGTTTACATTGAACTGTAAGGAATTTAGTGATGAAGAGGTTAAGAGCATCCTGAGAACAGTGTGATACATAGATCTCTGACCAATCAATTCTGGAGATGTCATACAGAAACACCTCTTGGTCTAGGTGAGCAAAGTTTGTGAGAGTGATGAGACATGGTGGAGGAGATGGAGGTGCCCCCAAGGACAGGATGCAGAAAGTAGGAGAGTGGTCAGTTAAGGCATCAGCAAGAGTACCAGCAGCTGAGATGTGTTTGATCCGGTTTACCAGCACCAATCCAATAGTGTGCCTAGTGGTGATGAAGACAGACTTCTAGTCGGCACTGTTACCATCTGATGCAGGTTGTAGCTATGAGTCAGAGATTGAAGAGAACTGAGAGCTGCCCCAAGCCAGTTTAAGTTTAGGTCCCTAAGATGACAACCTCATTATGATTAAAATTCTGAGAGGTATTTTCCAACAGGTACTCTAGACACGTCAATCCCTCCCGCTGGGGTTATACGCTGAGATAACATGCAGTTTCTTGGCTCCCACAAGAGGTAGCATGCAAGTATTCACATACCGATTAAGCATCTGGGATAGCGAGAAGAGACAGATTATTTTTGTAGTACAGAGCAACTCCACCACCCCGTTTGTTCAATATCCTGTCCCTTCGAATAATAGTGTAATTTGGCAGGGAGCAGAGGGAGTCAGTAACAAATGGTTTTAGCCAGGTCTCAGTGAGACAGAGGATATCAGGATTGTACAGTTTGATCCATGACTCCAGTTCCACGAAGTGACACATCAAACTTCTTATTTTCAAGTGTGCAATTAACAGCCCACGTTTGAACGTACTATGTATGTCATCTGCTGAGAAATAAGCATCTAGTGGCCCAGGATTTGTCTCTATATCCCCAGATAGCAGAATGGCAATGATGACAAGGAACCACAGCCCCATGTTTAGAAAAGGATGGGATAATGCAGCCTTGTTCTGTAGTTTCCTAAACATATAGAGAGAACGGTAGGGACAGCTCTTTTGGTAGAGAAGAAGATTAGTTTGTAGTATCCTTGTATTATAAACAATAAGGTTGGAGAAAGTCCTAGATTTATTTAAGCCATCCTCATTCCATAAAGATAGTGTAATTCTGTCAAGGCAAAGTAGGACAAGAAAAGTTACGAGGGCAACCCCCAGACAGCTGTTGTACATGGTGTGACTGTTGGTACAACACTGGTTCAACTCATGACAGAGGTCATCCAGGGTCACAGCTGGGCAGAGATTGACAAAAGGCTTTAGCTATGCAAGACCTTGCAGGCATACACTCCCCAGTCCCATTACATTGATAGCCTGGGGCACACCTACTCAAGTACAGGTGCAGGATGTGAAATCCTTTTGTCCTTGTGCTTCCTTTGTTATTTAAGGAGGTTGTTTAAAAGCCCACAAATATATCCCTTGGGAGCAAGCCAGATGAAAATGTGGATTTTAGCAGGACCCAGAGTCACTGGAGTTTGTCAGACCTAGTTGCTTGATTTCTGTTTTGCTTGGGATAGCTTCCAAAAAGTTGATTTTAAATTGAAAATGCAAATACCTTGTGGCGATGTTTTGCAGAAAATCCAGTCCAGGAGACCTTCACAGATGTAGTGAGTAAGAATAGTGTAGTTACTCCAAGCAGAAGATCTTGTAAATCCCCAAAACTTAGCTACAGACACAGACAAACACAAACAGCCACCCACACTTCCAAGAGCCTTCCATCAAAGACACTGCTGAATTGCCTACAGTTCTGGATTGTATGGTCCATTTGAATGGCTTAGGCCTCAGACCAGCTACTCTCAAGGTGCACTTGTCAGCTGTTTCTGCTTTTCTGTCAGTGGGTAAGTCTTCCTCACTATCATCTCATCCTTTGTTCTGTAAATTTTTTAAGGGATTGCTTCATACCAATCCTCCCTTTAGAGATCCTGCCCCTGCCTGGGACTTAAATGTTTGCATTGCTCAACTTATGCGACCTCCCTTTGAACCTATGTCCTCAGCAGAGCTTAAGTACTTGACTTGGAAAACTGTGTTTTTAGTAGCCATTACCTCTGCCAGACATATCAGTGAATTGCAAGCCCTGTCAGTGGAATCTGATTTTATCTCCTTTCATAGGGATAAAGTGGTCCTTAGAACCAATAGAAGGTTCTTGACCAAAGTGGTTTCAGATTTCCACTTGAATCAATCTGTGTCTCTTCCTGTCTCCTTCATTGATCATTATTCTTCAGGAGAGAGGAGGCTACACAGTGTAGATGTTAAAAGGGCCCTTAGCTACTACATAGAGCGTACCAAGAGTCACAGGTTTGATTCCTTCCAGTTGTTCCTCACTTATGGAGAAGTGGGAAAGGGCAAACCTGCCACCAAGAGAACTATTGCCAGGTGGATTGTGTCTTGTATACAATTCTGCCATGAGAAACTAGGAAAGATTCCACCCTCAGGCCTGAGGGCTCACTCCACCAGAGGTACAGCTGCTTCCCTGGCTGCTGCCAGGGATATCCCTCTCTTAGAAATGTTGTCAAGCAGCCACCTGGAAAACAGTCCATACCTTTGCCAAGCATTGCTCTCTGGATATCCAGGCTAGGAGTGATGCTCGGTTTGGCACAGCAGTACTTCAGAGCCTATTCCCAAAGTAGGTTATCTCCCTCCTCCATGGAGGTACTGCTTGGTAGTCTGCAGTTAGTAAGAATACAGCAAGACTTCATGTTGTTTAAAGAAAAAATTACTCACCTTAGTAATTGTGTTTCTTCTAATGGAGCCTTGCTGTATTCTGACCTCTCTCCCTCCCTGCCTTCCCTCTCAGAACCTGTTTTTTGGGAAGTGGGTGGGCAGGTGCAGTGTTGCACCTCAGGGGTGCTTCTTATACACCCTCCTCTTTTTGTTTGGGTGTTTGTTTTATTTTTGTTCTTATTTGGATTGGTTTTTGGTTTGGGGTTTCCTGACCTGAGTCTTCCTTGGGAATTCAAAACTCTTGTTGCCAGTTGGCTAGTAAATATTTTACAATTTCCACATAGGGTAGTTAGTGAGTTTTTGTTCGTAAGAATCTGACGGTTGGATTTCAAAGGGCTGCAGACAGAGACCTCAACTGAGCTTGAGTTCAGCATTCTATGCACTGCATAGAAAGTTAACCCTTTGTTCTCCGGGACAGTTTAAAGGCTGGAGCTAACTGCAGTTAGTCAGAATACAGCAAGACTCCATTAGACGAAACACAATTACTAAGGTGAGTAATTTTTTCTTCTCTTCTTTGCTGCTCCTGTCTCTACATCTCTTCTTTTCTCTGCTTCTCGAGTTGTTGCATTTCTTCTTTTCTCTGTGCCTCCAAATGTTGAATCTCTTTTTCTCTCTGCTGCACCTCCTCTCTTCTCTGTTTCCCCATCTCTGTTTGTTGTATAGCCCACCATTTAAAAAAGGCAGTCAGGCTTTCAGATTCAGTCACTGCTTGTTCTTTTTTCCCCATCTCTAGTTCTGGCTGAACAGTCTCAGTTTGGACTTCTGTTTCTGCTTCTAGTTTGGCTGCCATTTTTCTGGTAATCACTCCTGGACTTGCTGCTACAAAATCCATAACTTTCTGCTATGCTTCCCTGGTGCTAGGTCTAGTACCCACACACAAAACTCCTTGCTTAGAGTATGCACGGTGTAAATCCCACTTAGGCTGACACCATCTGTCATCGAGGCACAGGTCAGGAAGCATAGGAAAACCAGGAGCAGTTGTAAAATTTGCAAATAGCGTTTTATTAATAACAGCAAAATAAAAAATAAAAATTGTTTAGTATAAGTATTTCCAAAGGCAGTGCAAACAGAGAAAACAGAATCCTTCTTCTGAGTTTTTCTTCTCAATTCCAAGTTTCAGTCTCCGTCTCTTCCTTGCACAAGCATTGCTGCTGTTTTTATAGGTTTGTGCCTGGGAAACTTGTTAAGAAAACAGCATGCTTCTCACACAATGTTCTTGTAAGTTTCCAATATTCTTGCAGGTGCAGCAAAAAGAACATAATGACCCAGAACTGACCTCTTGTAGCCAGCTCTGCAGAGATTTTGCATTCAATATTCTCAGGTTAACCCCTTGAGTTCCAAATAAATTTGCAATCATTTCAACAGTATAACTATATACATTTTTAAACAAAGGGATCTCAATATCAGTTACATTTCCACATAAATATTCACATATATTTTTATACCTGCAGATATGCAAGGGGGAAGAAAAAACAGAACAGCAAGGGCAGGCAGAGAGATAGCGAAAAATCGCGAAACCATCAGAGTGATCAGTTCCTAGATCTCACAAGAAAATTTGGTTGCTCAACCACACACAGGAGACAGAAAAGGAGAGGATAGAACAGATCATTGTGTTTAAACTCCTTCTGCATAACAAATGGGGTAGGGCCTTATTCAGCCCTGTCACATGCAGCAATTATAGACCTATCGATCTAATCAATAACATGTAAGATATGCAAATCTTTCTTAGGGGACTATATATCAAAACAAGGAGATATAATGGGAATAACTGACAGACACCATGGGTTTAAAAAGGGCAGATCATACACATCAAATCTGATCACATTCTATGAACCGGTCAGAGAGATCCTGGACAAAGAGACACCTGTGGATGTGTTCTACCTTGATGTTTGCAAATCATTCAACAAAGTACTGCATAATATACTTTTGAAAAAGATGACTGATTACAAATTCAGGATTTAATGCTGTAAAATGGGTAGGAAATTGGTGAAAGCAGAGAACACATGCCGTTAGAATTCTAGGAAATAATTACTCAGACATTACAGTACTGAGTGGGATCCCACAGGGATCAGTCTTCGGTCCAAATCTTAAGCATATTCATATCTGATCTCCATCATAATATCACAAACAACTTATCCAAATTTACAGTTTATAGTAAACGAGGAGGAGCAGTGGCACACACAGCACTAGAAATAGAATACCTACTGGAGGACCTGAACAGGCTAACAGAATGAGTCAAAAACAATGGCATGCATTTCAGTTTGGACACATGTAAAATAATTCATTTTGGGAAGAAAAATGAAAAACATAAATACTACATAGAGGGAAATTTAATTACAGGGAGTAAAAATGAAAGGGATTTGGGAACTCAAATCACAGGAGACTTTAAAACCAGCACACAGTGCACCTGGATAATAAGAAAAGCAAAACAAATACCTTTTTTTGTTAGGAAAACCTTTACAAGTGTATCCAGAGAGTCGTGTAACTTGTACAGTATTTTAGCCATACTTTAATTACTCTTATGTCTGTACTTTGATTACTCATCTCAGTTTTGATCACCTCACTTAAAGAGCAGCTGACACCTTTGAGAAAACTTCAGAAAATATAATATTTACTCACAGCAGCTTGTATTTCATTTATGTTCTATATATTTCTCGTCTCCATTATTTATTACTGGGGAAATTCCCACTAAAACAAGATCTTTATCCTTTAAAGTTTGCCTGACTGTAGCTTATACCCTACTTGAAATTATAATGCCCTGGTGTGACATGGTCTTTTGCGACAGGAATTACTGTGATGTCACAGGCAGAGTGTTATGACATCAAGTTGGGAAGAAGCAATAGGAGCTCATGAACCCTCAAGGAACAACTGTTCTGTTTTCATGCACATGACCGCAATAATAAATAATGCAGATAAGAAATAGAAAGTTCAGTAGAAATATAAACTGCTTTGTTTCTAAATATTATGTTTTTCAAAGTTCTTCTCATGGTGTCAGTGGCTGTTTAAGGAACAACATCTCACATAACAAGAAATGCTAGCAGATTTAAATATGTGTAATGTAGAGAGAAAAACTGTGAGAGGGGATTTATTACTATTGTTTAATATTGTAAATGACTTAACACTTTGGAGTGAATTAGGATTGGTACTCAGGAACAAGCCTCACAACACTGGGGGCAGAAATGGCAGATTGAAACCAAGGTTTTAATACCAACTTTAGAGGGGCATACTTCACTATCAGGGAATTAGAGATAACTAGACAGTCCATTTTGAAATGCATGTATGACTCTAGCTCAACCCGGTGGGAAGATTTATAAAAGGATGTCTGACAATTTTTTCAGCAGATTGGCCATAAGATTGCCAGAAAAGGCAACCATAAATACTTACCTTTAAGGCAGAAATTATGTAAATTAATTTCTAACCCCAGTAATGCTCAGGATATTCATAACTTTATGCAGTAAGCATGGAGGGTTGGACTGCCCAGAGAGATGGAACCCATGCAAATGAGTAGAATTCTTTGCACATGAGCATCTTTCAAACACTGCCTCTACCAACTGTAGTGTTCTACCTCTTAAGATTTTTCTCTCCGCCTGAAAGTCTGATTGCTCGGAGCTCCTGTTCCTGTCATTCTCTTTCTCATGAAGAAAGATACAAAAATCATAAAACCATCAGTATATTTCATTTTGTTTACTACCTCTAATTGTTAGTTTAGATCTCATTTTATTTAAAAAAAATAGTTATTTTTTTGGTTCCTTGAAGTTCGGGATAACCGTGAGGGATCCGAGTTAGTTTGAGTTATTTCTGGTTCTCTGACAAAAGAACCTGTGTGTTTGCATTTAAATTTAGTCTTTACAAGTTCTGTTTGTAACCGCTTTTTATCAGTTACAGAACTGCTGAACCAGTTCATTTTTACATCTCCCGGCTCGGTTCCTCCGGTTCCGGAACCAACCGCAAAAAAACCCAAAAAACTACTGATTTTATAACCGCAGCAGTTTGTTATTTAGCGGTTGGGGGTTTTCTTCTTTGGCTTCACCGTGGCAGAGAAACCTAAAAAGAGAACTGGAGAGCCCGGTTTTAAAAATTGCATAAAGTGTGGAGATGTGTTCGCTAAGGCAGACAAGCGCACCTTATGTATAGCCTGTCTGGGATTTGAACATCTGGACCAAGAATGTGATATTTGTAAAACTTTCCCGGATAAAACTATGGAAAAATGCCTTGAAAGGCTTATTAAAAAATTTCCAAGGGGTCCCTCCGGCTCTGACCAGCTGACACCCCAGTCTGTTGTGGCTGAACCCACAGTTGTGCATACCCCTGCCTCTGATACGGGTGAAAAAGAGGCAAAGAACCAGCTGACTCCCCGGTTCCCTCAAAAAAGCTTAAACATGCAGAACCCTCCCCTACTAAACCAGGGACTTCTGCACAGGTGCCTGCTATCCCTTCAGCGCAGGCATTTAAAATTATTCGAGCCCTGCAAAACATCATCCCTCAGCCTCCTGCACCTTCTCAGGGTCCCCAGGCTGGCAGCGCAGTGTTGCCCTCTTTACCAGAGCAACTATATTTTGAAGAGGATGATGAGCCTTATGAGGAGGATGAACCTATCCCTCCAGAGGTGTCCCCAGAGCAGGATTTTGGCTCGCCTCCCAGGGTGTCTGAAGATTTTTCCTCTCATTTTTCTTTTATGAGGAAAATGGCAGATACTCTGGATATTGCCACAAAAGAGCAAGTGGAGGATGAGGAGGAGAGTGAATATTTGAACATGATGGGTTTAACACCCACAGAGGCCCTCCTTCTCCCAGTATATAAGTTTTTTAAGAAGGATGCTCTGAAGCTCCTGCAGACCCTTTATTCTATTCCTCCCATTGACAGGAGAATAGACAAGAAATACCAGCTGGATAGGGAGGGAGCTGACTTTCTCTTCTCCCATCCAGACCACCAAGGGGTAATACAGCAGGCAGCCTGTGATAAGGCTAAAGTCCCTCTGTTCTCACATCCTCTGGACAAGGATTCCAGAAAATTGGATAGTATGGCCAAAAAAGGCTATTTGTCAGCCTCCTTGGCCATGAGACAGGCTACCTTCCAGGCTTTTGCTGCCCAGTATCAGAAATCCCTGTGGCAGTCGGTACTGGCAATGTGTATGAAAGTCTCCTCACACTTATCAGATGACCTGGATGAAACTGCCATGTTTGAGCTAGAGGCGGCTAAGTACCAGTTCTAGATGGCTGCTGATTCGAATGACACTGCAGCCAGATGGATGGCTAACACAGTGGCTCAGAGGAGGTTTGCTTGGCTTAGGGCTACAAACCTCACTCAGGATACTCAATCAAAGGCCCTGGATTTTTCATTGGAAGGAAATTCTCTTTTTGGGTAATCCACGGTGGCCTGTATAAAGAAGGTGGATGAATATAAGGCTGCTTATAGAAGCAACTCTGCCAGGGACAGAGCTTCATCCACCAGGCCCTATGGAAGGGGGGCAGAGGTCAGTCCTTCATGACAAGACCTTTTTTTCCAGCCAGTAGCCATGCCCCAATACCAGCAGTACCCCCAGCAGGGATACTCTAGGGCTAGGGGTAGAAGTAGAAGGGGCTCTAGGCAAGGGTCTTAGGCACAACCTCAGCCCCAGCCTAAACAGAACCCCTGAGATGCAGGCCACCTCCTCCTTACCTGTCGGAGGCAGACTATCTCACTTCCTCCATGTTTGGTCAACCATCACCACAGACAAGTGGGTGTTGAAGGTAGTGGGCAATTGTCTGTCTCTGGACTTCAGATTTCTTCCTCTGAAAAAGTCCAGGGTTTTCCTCTCTCCTTCCCTAGCAGAAACAGCACTGCTAGAGGCAGAGGTTCAAAAGCTGCTACAGCTCAGAGCAGTGGAACCAGTTCCTACAACCTTGAGAGGAAGAGGTTTTTACTCCATATACTTCCTAACAACAAAGAAATGTGGGGAGTGGCGGCCAATACTGGATCTCAGAGCTTTAAACAAGCACTTGAAAAAAACAAAGTTCAAAATGGTAACTTTGGCTCGGATTTTGCCAACAATCCAAAAAAGGGACTAGCTGGCATCACTTGACTTGAAAGACGCCTATTTCCACATCCCCTTAAAAGAATCTTCCAGAAAATATCTCAGATTCAGACTCCCATCAGGTCATTACCAGTTTTCAACCCTGTCCTTCGGTCTTTCCTCAGCACCAAGGGTTTTTACAAAATGCCTAGCAGCTGCGGTGGCATTTCTTTGAAGACAGGGAGTGATTGTATTTCCTTATCTGTACGACTGGCTGGTGGTGGGCAAATCACCAGACCAGGTCAGAGTTTCTCTAAAGCTCACCCAAGACATCTTGGAGTCCCTGAGTTTCATAATAAACCAGAAAAAAATCAGTTCTAACCCCTACACAGATTTTACAGTTCATAGGGGCAGAAATCAACACTCTTCAGGGCAGAGCATTTTTGCCCCTGGACAGGGTGCAAAGCCTTCAATCCAAAGCAAATTCTTTCACAGTGCACAAGCCAAGAACTGCCAGGCAGTTCCTGCAGCTACTGGGACATATGGCTGCATCCACAGGCACAGTGCAGGGATCCAGATTCCACGTGAGAGACATTCAGTTTCACCTCAGGAATCTCTGGGAGTCAGAAAAAAGACCCCTTTTCAAAACTTTTTCCAGTAACAAGGGCACTATTACAGGTCCTCCTGTGGTGGAAAAAGGAGTCCAACCTAAGACAAGGAATTTCTTTTCAGAAAGAGAATCCCTCTTTAGTTCTCACAACATATGTATCCCTTTTGGTCTGGGGCACTCATCTAGGGGAGCACACACCCAGGGTACCTGGACAGAAGCAGAGTCCCTCCACCATATAAACTTGCTGGAACTCAGAGCAGTGTGGCTAGCCCTAAAAGTTTTTTTCTCCTTTGGCGATGGGCAGGGTGGTATAAATCAGAACAGACAATACCACCACTATGTATTACATAAACAAGCAGGGAGGCACCAGATCAGGCCTCTGCACAGAAGTCATGAAAATCTGGACTCTGGCGTATTTCTTAAATGTATCCTTGCAAGCAATCTATCTGCCAGGAAAGGACAATACCTTGGCAGACACACTGAGTCGAATCAACCAGTCCCATCATGAATGGACACTGAACAAGCAGGTGGTGCAATTAATTTTCAGGAGGTGGGGCACTCCAGAGGTAGACCTGTTCGCATCCCACCAGAGCCACCAGTTGCCTCAGTACTGCTGCAGACCACCAGACCGGGGCACAATCCCTCTGGACGCTCTGGTGCTAGACTGGTCAGGCAAGTTCCTTTATGCCTTTCACCCATTTCCTCTGGTTTTCAGAGTGTTACTGAAGCTCAAATCCCTATCGGCTTCTCTGATTTTGATAGCTCCAGATTGACCCAGGCAGCCATGGTACTCTCTTCTGCTCTCCATGTCTGTCAGCAAACCCATAAACTTGCCTCTCAGGCACAATCTTCTGACATCCAGTCAGGGAACATTGTTGTACCCAAATCTCAAGTCCCTCCACCTCAAGGCATGGCTCTTGAGGAGTTAGAATATGCAGACTTAAACCTTTCTGAAGCTGTATTAACTATCTTGAAAGGTGATAGAAAACCTTCCACTAAGAAAACCTATTCCTCGAAGTGGAAGAGATTTTCTTTTTGGTGTTCTGGTAGGAATCTCATCCCAAATGATGCGGGAGTATCAGTGGTATTGGATTATCTCACTCATTTGCATTCACAGGGTTTACAAACCAGTTCTTTAAATGTTCATCTTGCAGCAGTGTCTGCCTACCTTTCTGCCAGGACAAAGGTGTCAGTAGCATCAGACCCCATTTTCAAAAGATTTTTTAAAGATCTGATGCATTTGCATCCCCCTCATAGGGCACCAGTGCCCGCCTGGGATCTTAATGTATGTATAGCCAAGTTAATGGGGGCTCCTTTTGAGCCCATGGCTCCAGCCCATCTGAAGTATGTTACCTGGACAACAGTTTTTCTAGTAGCAATTACTTCTGCATGAAGGGTCATCGAGCTCCAAGCTCTCTGTGTTGACCAGGACTACATCTCATTCCACAGGGATAAAGTAGTCCTCAGAACAAATAGACAGTTCCTTCCCAAGGTCGTTTCAGACTTCCATCTGAGCCAATCAATCACTGTATCTGTCTTTTTCACACACCATGTGAGTTCTGGTGAAAGAAGACTCCACAGTATGGATGTGAAAAGAGCTGTCAGCTATTACATGGCAGCTACTAAGGGCCATAGGCAAGATTAAAAAAAATAACTTTTCCTTACATATGGGGATGTAGGAAAGGGCAAAACAGCTTCAAAAAGATCCATTTCTCAATGGATTGTCCAGTATATTCAATTCTGCTACACTAAAGCAGGTAAAGAACCCCCAGCAGGGCTGAGGGCACACTCTACAAGAGGAACAGCTGCTAGTCCTGCAGCTGCCAGGGAGGTTCCTTTACTGGATATTTGCAAAGCAGCTACTTGGAAATCAGTACACACCTTTACGAAGCTTTACAACCTGGATATTTTGTCTAGAAGTGATGCCAGGTTTGGCACAGCAGTCCTGCAGTCTGTTTCCTAAGTATGTTCTGTGCCCACCTCCCAGTGGTACTGCTGGGTAGTCTGCATAAAGTTATGAATATCCCGAGCATTTCTGGGGTTAGAAGAAAAAATGACTTACCATAGTAATCTTCTTTCTTCCCAGTGATGCTCAGATATTCATAACTCCCTCCCTTCCTCCCATTCCAGACCTTCAGTCTCTGCACTCCGCATGCTGGTGCCACCTAGCCATATCCTGTGGCTGGTTCATTTTCTCTATGCTGAGTAAATTTTGAACAGTTTCCTGTTTCTCTTTAATAGTTTTCTGATGCTGTTTGGTGAACACCATTGTTAATTTTATTATTATTGTTCCTCCCTTGTAGGTTTTTGTTAATTATTCTTTATTAGGGGTAAACCCACATTTTTAATTATTAGGATTTTTCCCTAATGCCTGACTTCCAGGCTTGTCACAAATCTGAAGAGGTAGAACACTACAGTTGGTAGAGGCAGTGTTTGAAAGATGCTCACGTGCAAAGAATTCTACTCATTTGCATGGGTTCCATCTCTCCGGGGCAGTCCAACACTCCAGGCTTACTGCATAAAGTTATGAATATCTGAGCATCACTGGGAAGAAAGAAGATTACTATGGTAAGTATTTTTTTCTTCATATTCCCACAAACACTATGTAAATTAGACTCCCCACATTTCCAAAATAAAGTACAGCATGGAATCATATCTGTAATAGTCACTTCCTTCTTTGCCACGCAAAGGTATGAGGTAAGCAGCCATCAAACACACCCTTTGAAAGTTGTGCTAGAAGGGTTCAGTTTAGGATTATGTTTTCTATTAAAAGATCTAATGGACAGCTTTTTCAGACGAAGTATGACGTAGTTCAGGAGGACAACAGCTATGTTTGAACTGCCCCTAAGAAAGGATGATTCAATAGATCCTAATAATCAAACATTTTGGAAAGGTTTGCAATCTCCTCCGGTACCTGAAACTCTGGGAGCTGAATTGATAAAACCCATTTTGGCTGAAGAAGTGAAGAATGGTGTAACATTGTTAAATTCAGGTACTGCTCCTGGAAGCAATGGTATTACCAGAGAATGATATAAAATTATGCAAGGTTACATCTGTAAAGATTTAGCTGAAGTATGTCATTGTTCTTCGACAGGCCCATTTCCCAGGTAGCATGAAAACAGCAGTGATGATACTCCTGGTCAAAAAAAGGGTATTAGCAAGATCTCCGGAATTGGAGACAAATAAGCTGTTGAATGTGGACTTTAAAAGAACAGCAGACACCTTTGGGAAAACTTTGGGAACACAATATTTAGACACAATTCAGCTGGTATTTCATATATCTTCTATATATTTTTCCCACCATTATTTAATACTAAAGAAATTCTCACAAAAACAAAATATTTATCCCATAGAGTTCACCTGCCTTTAAAACTTATTACAAATATGAAATTATACAATGGTCTTTCTAAATCCACAAACCTGATCGGTCAGCTGGGGTTTTTACCCGTGGGTAAATCCCAGAATAGCCGACAGGTAAAGTTCCAGCCCTCCCAGCTGACCTCATCACAGAAAAAAAATCACTACACCTTCTCTCCTTTTCGCTGGTACCTAAAAGTATATTCATGTAAGTACCCCACACACACACACACAAGTAGTATTAGTACATACTAAGTGACAAAATGATTAATGGCTTTTTAATGACCCTCACCCAACCGGACATGACGTAGCCCCCACCCCACGTCACTTCCGCTTCCAGCTGCGCCTGATATGATGTAGCCCCCACTCCACGTCACTTCCACTTCTGGCTGCACCGGATATGACATAGTCCCACCCCCTGTGCATATGACGCAGTTCCGGCTGCACCGGATATGATGTAGCATTCCCACCCCTGATATAATGTACCCCCTTTTCCGGTGCGGGGTTTTGACATGCTTATGGGTTGGGCAAATTTGGGCTTGTTCAGGCTTGTCTGGGCATGTCAGAGGGTCCAAACCAGACTTGATGTTGCTAAAGCCACACACCATTGAGTGTCCAAAGTCTACCTGCACCATGTTTTGTTCATGTGTGTGTAGAGTCCCCAAGGAGAGCAGCAATGATGATAACAATGATTCAGGTACCAGCTGTGATAATATGGTTGAACCTAGCCAATGTTATCCTACACCTTCTACTAGTGTCACACCAGAGGGGGTCAATTTAGTGGATTCTGGTATGCCCGATTTGATTGAGCAATTCATGAATCTCCATTTGCATGATACTCATGAGTTTGTTAATACAGATGAGCAGTGGGAAGAATCAGATTTGCTGGGCACTGAGAAAAGCTCTGATGAAAAATCTGCTGTGGCCGGGGCTTCAAGTTATGCATCACCTGAAAAGTCTATCATGTTGGACCTGGTAAAGGGTATTTTAATACAACTACTGCAAGACTTGATGTCTCAGGACTTGAAGATAAAGTGTGATGGTTGTGCAATTGACCACCCATTGCAGATAAGACATAGCTGTATATATGGCCCTGAGGAGGGGTACTGGGAGCGCATTTTTCCTGAACTCTGTGAGAGATTGCACCCTCGACAGATCAAGCTACTAGTGGAATCTACAGCATGGAAGCTTGGGTGCACAGTATCCTATTTTGATTCAATACAAGCTATTAATGATGCATTGACAGAATTTAAAGCGTTGCCATGTATTGCTAAAGGTCTTAATGAACTGTATGACCAGTTGAGTATAACACTAAAGAAGGCTGTTGAAGAAGCCGTAAAAAATATTTTAAAAGCTCACTACAAAAAGGAAGCACTGTGCCCTATTACATGCACTTGTATGATATTGGGAGTTCTGATGAGGAACACATGGCTACCTGGTGAGAGCCATTAAGATGGGTAACCTGTGGGGAAACAAGCAAAGAAACTTTAAAAAGCAGAAAATTAAAAATATTTTACAGACATTGATAACCATGCAAATTCCAGACTATACTACTCACCACCAATGCAGTCCCATAAATGGTGATAAACTTCGGTTTATCCAGATTCTGATGAATGACATCAAAACAGACTGACAGTGTGAAATAATGAAAATGACTGTGTATATAAACAATGATGTGTTAGAAACTATTCAAAATGTGCTACCACTAATATTTGAAAAGCGGATCTGTTTCTCATGGTTGTGTATTGGTAGCCATGGCCTACACCGTTGAGATCTGCTGTTCTATTTTAAAATGTCAAAGACAGCAAGATGTTAGAGACATGGTTGAATTTACATCATATTTTCTTGTTACTCAGCAAAACAAGGCCTGTCTTTTCTTGTGATGTTTTATACTATCATATAGTGTCATTTTAGCACAGTTGCTATCATGTGTTTTGTGGTGTTATATAAGGTATGTGTACAATGTGTGACCTTTCATAATAAAATATTTAGACTGGAAAAACCGCATGTCTTATTTGTGCTGTTTAACAAAAATCATGGTTAAGAAATCCTTGAAAAACATTTACTATGGTCCTCTTTCACCTGGTTGCTTAGGAGGCGTGCAAAACAAGGGAAAAGGTTTATTCGCACACAAGTATCACACTGGCTGTCATTACAAGATGCCTATACTATGCACAAGCCTGCAAGGATACGTTTTCTTAGAAACAGGGTAGTTGTTAGCAACATTGATGCACAATGGCAAGCTGATTTGGTGGAGATGACTAGCCTTTCCGAAGAAATTGACGGATTCCAGTTTATTCTGACAGTTATTGATGTTTTGTCAAAATATGCATGGACTAAAGTGTTAAAAAATAAATCAGGAACAGAAGTGACAGAGACTTTCAAAATGATACTACGAGAGGGCCACAAGCCTGAAAAATTACAAACAGATGAAGGGACCAAATTTCTTAATACTAAATTTCAATTATTTTTAAAAGCACAAAGCATACATCATTTTACAGCATCAATTGATGTTAAGGCATGCATTGTGGAAAAATTTAACTGCACACTGAAAACAAAAATGTGGAGATATTTTACAGCATTTAACACATATAGGTACATAGCTCTCCTACAATCTTTAACAAGGTCCTATAATTATAGATCTTACTTCGAGAGGGCTCTTGCAGTAGGTAATTACATATAGGACTGACGCCGGCCGGTGGCAGGACCCCGCTGAAAAATTTCTAGCTAGCAGTCCCTGGTGAGGGACCGCCCCCACGTCAGGTGACTGGCGTCAGGAGACATCGGTATAAAGGGGCGGTCCCGGACGCCCGCCTTCCAGTTCTTTTCCGCCGTTAGCTTGTGCAGCGCTCGTTAAGTTCGGTATAGTCAGCCCTGCTCTTCTGCTGTTTTGCACCGAGATTTATTAGTATTTTTCTTCCTGTCGTCAGGTCATCGACGGTGTATGTCGTCCCCTACACCCTCCGAGCACAAAAACAAGTGCAACTCGTGCGGCGCCCAACTGCCACACAAGGACGGCCATTCCCTCTGCCTCTTCTGCCTAGGCCCCGACCACCCAGTCAACAAGTGCCCGCATTGCCTTCACTTCAACGTGGCTACCCGCAGACGACGCCAACAGTCCCTGGAAGCCCATCTTCTAAAGAAAAAGATGTCTTCAATGGAAAAAGAATTGAAGAAGCTCAGGCAGGCGTCGACTTCTCCAGAAAAGCATCGTAAAAATGGGACAAGGAGAGGCACCGGGAGAAGGCCTCCTGCCCGCGACTCCGGCTGGAGTTGCGGCTCAGGTAATATCCTCCGGGGACTGCCCACGGCAGCCTCAAGGTTTTGGAGGAGGCGCCGCCCGCCTGCCTGGCTCACGCCAGGCCTTGCGCGCCCGGCAAAAGGAGGCTCCGCCCAGTTCTGCCGCCGCAGGCTTGCGCCACTGGCACAGGCGACTCCCATAAGTCGGATGTCGGCTTCTCCGACATCCGCCGGGAGAAGGTTGATAAGACGCCTGACCCTTCGGGGCAGCGCACGACCTCGTCCCCTCGGACTGGGCCACTCCTCCTCCTCGGCCTGCCTCTGACGAGGGACCCCGTAAGACGGACTCCGGCTCCTCCGCACCCGCCGAACCTAGCCCCTAAGTCGCAAGTCGGCTCCTCGACGCAAGCGCCGGGTGATGGAACCCACGGCGGACCCTCCAACCCCATCGCACTCCAGGTCCCCACAGCCCGCTGCCATCCGGGAGCCTGAGTCACCCCAGCCTGACCCGGGATTCCCCGTCCCGGGTGATGCGGGGATGTTCCACCTCCGTCAGACCCTCCTCCTAGGGAACGGATCTGACGCCCCCTCGGCCGCCGCGCCGCCGTCCCACACCGGGGGGTTTTTTCCTTCCATCGGGCCCTGCTTCCAGACCTCTCACTGTTGACCTGCCCGGGGCCACCTCCCAGGCCGCCTGCTCCGGCAGCTTCTCCGGCGCCCGAGTACCCACCATCTTATCTGACGCCATCATACCCGGGACCGCAGTATCCAGCACCGCAGTACCCGACACTGGTTCCTCCAACGCTGCAGTACCCAACGCCTCAATACCTGGCACTGGTTTTCCCACAGCCGGGCTTCGGATACTCAACTTACGGATACAACCCATATTCTTTCCCCCTCCTCCTCCACCGCCCCCTCGGCTGCCGGTGGATCTGCAGGAGACTCTGGCTTCCTGGTGGGCTGAGGCCAAGGCTCAGCTCACCAAGGAAGTAGAGAGCTGCCTTATGGCGACGGCGCCGCCCCCAGCCCCCATATGCCTGAGTCGGCACACTCCCTCACCACTTCCGGACTCCAGAGCCCTTCCCTCTGGATCCCGAGAGGGGCAGGACACGCGTCAAGGGATCCCCCCCAAGGAACCCGTTCCTTCCCCTAGTCGTGTTAGGGAGTCTTATTCTGCTTCTGATTCTTCTTCTTCCCTCTCGGATTCCTCGGATTCCTCCGACGGATGCTCTGAGAGAGACGACGAGCCTCGCACTCCATCCAAGCCCTGGCCGAGGACTCCTCCGAAGTCTCCTCCGGAGGACCCTTCCTTCACGGAGTTGCTCAGAAAAATCCAGGAAGTACATCAGTGGCACTCCTTGGAACCCAATCCTCAGTGGGTCAAACTCGCTGAACATCTTGACCTGCCCCTGACAGCTCCTACTTTAGTGCCACCCTGGATCGAGCCTCACGCCCACCTTGTTTCCACTATTTGGAAGCAACCGTCGGCTTTAGCCCCGCTTTCTAGGAAGTCTAACAGGCTATACCAGGCTCCTGAGGGTGTAGATTTTTTGGACTCTCACCCCCGCACAGATTCGGTTGTGATTAGCGCCACTCATGGCCGATCAGCGCACCTAAAACATCTAAGCTCGTCTCCTCCAGATAAGGAATCTCGCCTCCTGGACCAGTATGGAAGGAAAATCTATGCCTCTTCCACACTGGGAATTCGGGCCCTGAATTATGTTGCTCATATGGGGGATTACCAGAAGGCCATCCTTACCCAGGCGGAATCTAAGATTGACTCCTTATCTGACTCTCAAGTCCAGCAGGAGTTAGCTGATTTAGTCCGTTCTGCTTATTCGGCCAGTCGTCACATTCTGCGGATGACATACGATGCAGTGGACACTGCCGGGCGGAGCTCCGCTTTCGCCGAGTGTCTACGGTGTCATGCCTGGCTCCGCGTGTCAGGTTTGGTCCCAGAGGTGCAATCCGCGATCCAGGAAGCACCTTTCAGGGGGTTGGTGCTTTTTGGTGGTGATGTCAAGGACATCATCACCGACTTACAGGAGAAGGGGACGGCTCTGAAATCTGTGGATTCCATGTACCGTCCCCATCACCCGCAGTGCCATCCTTTTCGCAGACGCAGTCGGCCACAAGCGAAACCCCAAGGAAGGCGGGCCACTAAACGTCGGGCTCCCACAGCTGCCAGGCCCCCTCTGCCCAAAAAAGCAGCAAGTGCCCCAGCTGGGGCGCTGCCCCACACCACCTGACTCCTCCCCTCTTCCACTGCCTCGGACACACCGGAGGAACCGGTAGGAGGGAGGTTCTCCCTCCACCTTCCGGGTTGGGAGAGGATAACAACCGATTCATGGGTGCTTCAGATTATCGCAGAAGGGCACTCTATAGAGTTTCTACCAAAACCACCCCACCACCCCACTCTGAAGTCGTCCTACCCAAGGGACCATCTTGCTTTGGTCCGGGAAGAAATCTCTGCCCTCCTTTCGAAGCAGGCTGTAGAGCCCATTCTCCCTCACCTTCAAGGGACGGGTTACTACTCCCATTTCTTCCTGGTCCCAAAGAAGACGGGAGATCTCAGACCCATCCTCGATCTCAGCTTTTTGAACCTTTACGTGGAATACAAAAGGTTCAGGATGCTCTCCCTACAGACTCTTTGCCTCCTGACCGGGTTCAATGGCTTTGTGGCTGGATATGCAGGATGCATATCTACACATCCGATACCCTTCTCACATAAGTACCTTCGCTTTGCTTTCCAGGGGACCATTACCAGTTCGCGCACTCCCATTTGGTCTTTCCTCGGCACCCCGAGTCTTTACCAAATGCCTGGCTGTGGTAGCAGCCCACCTGTGTACTATGGGAGTTCAGGTGTTCCCTTACCTGGACGATTGGCTCCTGGCGGCCTCGTCTAGGGAGGAGCTCCTGCATTTTCTCTCCCTCACCCAGCAGGTTTTCACTTGCCTGGGGATTACCATCAACCATTCCAAGTCTCATCTGGATCACTCCCAGAGACTACAGTTTATTGGGGCTATCCTCGATACGACGGTGAGCAAGGCCTTCCTGCCTCCGGACAGGATGGCCTCTCTTCAGTCACAGATTTCTCTGCTATTAGAACGCAGGAAGATTCCGGCGAGGTTGTTTCTCTGTCTCCTGGGGCTCATGGCGGCCGCCATCCCGACAGTTCCCCGCGCTCGGCTCCACATGAGGATTTCTCAGTGGACTCTTCGCTCCCAATGGGATCAACTGGTAGACGACCTACATCATCTAGTTCTGATCTCCTCGCCGATGGCTCAAGACTTGCAATGGTGGATGGTTCGAGAGAACCTGTTTCAGGGGTTCCCCTTCTTTCATCCCCCCCCAGACTCTGACTACAGACGCATCAGGTGAAGGTTGGGGAGCCCATCTTGGTCCTCACCGAACCCAGGGATTATGGTCCAGATTGGAGTTAGCTGTCCACATCAATGTGCTCGAGCTTTGAGCAGTACTATATGCTCTCCAAGCCCTTCACCAATAAATTCTTCCGGTCACCCTAGCCGTCCAGACGGACAACATGTAAGCGTTGTGGTACATCAACAAGCAGGAGGGACTCGATCCACCACCGTATGCAGGGAAACAGCATATGAGGGTTTGGGACTGGGCAACTCAATACAACTTTCACCTCACAGAGATTCATGTTCCAGGAGTCGACAATACCCTGGCAGACAAGCTAAGTGGCTCCTCTGTCCTGCCACATGAGTGGGAGTTAGACCAAAGGTGCTAAATCACATCTTCCACCTTTGGGGACTCCACAAGTAAACACTGTTACCTCTTCCCAAAAGCATAAAACTTCCCAACTTTTGCTCGCTCGTTCCAGAGCGAGGTGCTTTCTGGAACAATGCTCTGTCTCTAAGCTGGAAGGGCAGATTCGTCTATGATTTTCCCCCAATTCCACTGGTCCTTTGTGTGTTGCAGAAACTATCAACAGAAGGAGCAAGAATGATTCTGATCGCTCCTTTCTGGCCCAGGCAAATCTGGTTCTCTCTTCTACAACAATACTCAGAGGTTCCTCCTCTTCCTCTTCCTTTATCTTGAGGTTTGCTGACCCAGGATCAAGGGACCCTGGTCCATCTGGGACTCAAGTCCCTTCAACTCCATGCATGGCTCCTGCAGACCTAGCTCAATCCCGCTTTGGTGTCTCTCCAAAGGTGGCGGAGATTTTGGTGGAGGCTAGGAAACCCTCCAATAGGTCCACTTACGCCATGAAATGGAAGAGATTTTCTATTTGGGCCGCCTCTAGGAATGTGGAGCCTTTCTCCTGTTCAATGGCCGTTCTGCTGGAATATTTACGTCATCTTTTCGACCTGGGTCTCAGTCATTCCTCCTTGAAAGTACACATGGCCGCTATCTCAGCGTACCATGTTCCTTTCACAGATGAATCGTTTGCCCAATTAGAGGTCTCTAAGACCTTTCTTAGAGGGGTCCTTCATCTGAGGCCCCCCCATCAGAACTCCTGCTCCCCCTTGGGACTTGAACTTTGTTCTAGAGAAACTTACCCTTCCTCCCTTCGAACCTGCGGCCTCCGCAGATCTGAAGTTTCTTTCGTGGAAGACACTCTTCTTGGTGGCCATTACTTCCGCTCGAAGAATTTCCGAGCTCCAGGCCCTTATGTGTAAAATCCCATACCTGATCTTTCACAAAGAACGGGTGGCTCTTCGCACGAATCCTAAGTTTCTACCTAAAGTTGTAGCACAGTCTACCTTAAATCAGTCTATAGAGTTACCTGCCTTTTTCACGCACTCCAACCAGGAGGAATATTTACTCCATACCATGGATGTTCACGGATTCTGAGATACTACCGACAGGACTGAAAGATCTCAGAAAGACTGATCAGTTGTTCATCTCTTTTGCTCACAAAGGAAGGCAATGCTGTTTCCAAGCAATGCCTGTCGAAGTGGTTAGCTCATTGCATCACTTTCTGTTTATGACACAACAAGACCCTCCCGGTCAGGTCAGAGTCACTCCACATGAGGAGTAGCGGCCTCTGCAGCTTGTTTCAAGAATGTGTCTGTGGCAGACATATGCGCTGCCGCCACCTGGACTTCCGTCCATACTTTTATGAAACACTGCAGTGTGGACATTGCCTCTCGCCGTAGAGCAGGCTTGAGGCTGGCGGTTTGCAAGGCCTTCTGTCTTGAGGCCTCAAGGCTGCTATTTTTCAAGGAGTAGTTTCACTCCTCCGGTGCTTTTTATTTGTTCCAGACTGCTTGGGATTCAGTCCTATATGTAATTAGCTACTGCAAGAGCCCTCTCGATAAGATAGTACAGTTCGTAGAACTTACTGTAACAGTAGATCTTCGAGAGAGGCTCTTCAGTAGGCTCATCTCCCACCCTCCATCCCGCTAGACTTCTTCAGCTCTTTTTACAGGAATGGAAACATCTGCTTCTCTCTTGTCCGGGCCTTCCGGGCCTGTGGCGGGAAAGAACTGGAAGGCGGGCGTCCGGGACCGCCCCTTTATACCGACGTCTCCTGACGCCGGTCACCTGACATGGGGGTGGTCCCTCACCAGGGACTGCTAGCTAGAAATTTTTCTGTGGGGTCCTGCCACTGGCCGGTGTCAGTCCTATATGTAATTACCTACTGCAAGAGCCTCTCTCGAAGATCTACTGTTACGTTAAGTTCTTACGTAACTGTACTTTATCACTGGTCCATCAAAATGAGGCCTGTCAATGTAACAAATGACAATTCTTTAATTTCCTAGAAAATTCTGTATGAAGATCTTGCACCAAAAGTGACAAGACCTTTTAAATTTTATGTGGGTGATCACGTGCATGTTTCTAGAGTTAAGAAAACATTTGAAAAAGGTTATGAACAAAACTTTACCAGCGAGATATTCATTATTTCTGAATGTATACCTAAGCCTATGCGTGTGTACAAATTAAAAGATTATGATGGTGATGAAATAAGAGGTACATTTTATGAGCAAGAATTGGTAAATGTCACAGACACAGCAAACCATGTATACAGGGTGGAGAAAATAGTCTCACAGAAAACACAAGGGAAGAAAAAATTTGTTTTAGTGAAATGGCTTGGTTGGCCATCAAAATGTAACAGTTGGATAGAATCCAAACAGCTGAGAGATTTAAAATGATAAAGATGCATTCATGTTTTGCATGACAGCAGTTGCGTGAAGACTTTAGTGGTAAAACAATGTTTGAAAACATTTTTATGTCACATTGCCCAGCAATGCCTCTTTTGAAATGTTTCCTAACAACACAGTATTGGATTATACTGTGAAACTAGAAAAACCTATCAATTTAGTGGGTTTATGGGAAATTGGCTTGTCAGAAATACAGTACCCAAGGACATGGGACAGTATTACATCACATGATGGGAAATTTTATGCAGGTGAAACTTCTAGGAGATATTATCATTATCATCCCAGAGGTTATCAAAATGTTGATGACATCACAGCAGCCATCAATGAGACACTGGAAAGCGTACAGATAGAAATGTGGCTTGAATATGACAGTTGGGACCAGAAAATAAAATTCCACAACATTAGTGTTAAATCACTCATAGCTCGCAATAATCTGGCTCGTATTTTGGGGGTACCACCTGGTATCCTACAAGTGCAGTCAAGCATCGTACCATATTATGCAGACATCAGTGGTTTTTATACACTGTGTATTCAGATATTGTTGAGCACCAAAGAGTTGGAGATAGCCATATCCCCCTGCTCCGTTGTGTGGAAATATCTGGTAAGAATAATGACATCATAACCATCCGCTATGATAAGCTAGATTATATAGCAATCAGCAAGCATCAATTTGACACTATAACTACCATAATAAAGAATAGTCAAGACAAAAATGTGCTATTCTTATTTGGCAAAGTGATCATGAAGCTTCATTTCTGCCCTGTTAAAGGAGCCTTCTAAATGCCAACAATGTCACAGGAGTTGTATAGTGACCCTAGCCTTTATGTGGCTTATTACAAAGCACAGGCTGGTCATGGCTTGTCTGGTTTTCATGGATCCCCTGTTATGTATGGTGCTGGCATGGGTGGCATATTTAGAGGCTTATTTAGAAAAGCTGTGCTGCTATTACAAAAAGGTTTCCAGATAGTGAAACCCCACCTTAAATCAGCAGCTAAATATATTGTAAAAGATGTAGTGGGGAATGTTGTGAGTTCCTTTACAACACATGATCCGGAGAAGCCACAAGACGGGGCAGGAATGGTTGCTTACAAGAGAACCAATAAGAAGAGGAGAATGGCCCTCCCAGGGACCTGGGCAAGCACTATTAAAAGGCTGCATGTTCAAAAGAAAAGAAAAGTTGTGAAACGTATGCACAGGGAGAGAAAACATTGTAAAACCAACAGACAAAGAGACCTATTTTAAGCCATGTCTCTGGTACACTGCATGTCTCAAGAATATGGAAAGTCAGAACTAGACCTCTTTATGTTACCACTGACCCAAACCAGTATAGGGAAAAAACTTTATGTTGAAATCCTGCCTTTGTCAGCTATAAGTGATAGTGCTCCACTGGAGTTTGATGTGGTGGGTAATGCTGAAGACTACATTGACCTAAACAACACCTTGTTATACCTTTTGTGCAAGATCACTATGGCTGATGGTAGTGACATTAATGATCAGGCTAGAGTGAACTTAATTAACTACCCTTTAGCAACAATCTTTAGCCAGGTAGATATAGTGGTGGGCGATCGTCTAATTATTCAAAGCAATAACAGTTACCCCTACAGAGCAATTATTGAATCACTGCTTAATTACAGCTGATGACACCTTGTCTACACAATTTTCATCTGGATTATTTTATAAAGACATGCTGGGACAGCACGAAAATACAGTTCTTAATGGGCCCAATGAGGGCTTTAAAAAGCAAGTAGCTTTTACAGCAGGCAGTCGCATGGTAGAACTGGTTGGACCAATTCACTCAGACCTTTTTTTCCAGGAAAAATTGCTCTTGAATGGAGTGGATGTTAAAATTAAACTTGTTCGTAACAAGAATGAATTTTGTTTAATTTATTTATTTTATTTATTTATGACTTTGATAACTGGGTAAGTGCGCTGATCCCAGGGACCGTTTTCATGCATGACCTGGGCCATGACACATGGTACAGGATGGCTGAGAATACAAGGTGAGCAACTGATTACACATGTAGATCAGATTCAGATACAGCAATTGAAGCACAATATGTTGGTATCGTACAAGTCCAGTGAGTGACAGTGAATGCTGTTTACAATATGAGACGCTAGGTACACAAACAGCAGTTGTAAACAAAGGTAGCTACATAAGTCAGGTGGGCATGATTGTGACATAGCATGTACAGTGGGAACAACTATACAGTGTGTCATACATAGAATTAGATATACATTATGTACAAGGTTGATAGCTGACACATCAATAACCTATAGAGTAAGAAAACAGGCAGGAGGTAAATTGTAGTAGGGGACAAGTGAGGCTAAGTGGGTAACCCCTGGGCGTAGGTTGACAAGTATGGCTAGGTGGGTAAACCCCTAGGAGTTAGTAGGCTACTGTGGCCAGAAAGGTACCCCTTGGGACAGCAACAGTAGGAGTTTGCCAGGAGCCATGTTTTGAGGTGGGATTTGAAGCTGGAGTGAGTGTTGATGGTCTGAAGTTCTGCCGGCAGGCTGTTCCACTGTGAGGGGGTGGCTGTAGACCAGGCCCTGCTGCCCATGTTGGTGGATACCCTGAGAATAGCTAGATGATGGACACCAGTTGAGCAGAGGCTATAGTGCAGGGTATGGGTTTACAGTAGGGCGGCAAGGGGGGATTCAGTACCCGTGTGGATGACTTTGTCCACCATGCCATGTATGGCAAAGTCAAAGTGTCCCTGCAGCGGTAGCCATCCCAGGGTACTGTAGAGTGTGCAGAGGTGGGTGGAGAATGGGGCCAGTAAAGCAAAGTGACAGAAACTGTTATAGGCAGTAGAGAGTTTAGCCATGGTGGCAGCAGAGATCCTGGAGTATATGGGAGAGCAGTAGTCCAGGATAGGGAGGAGATTTCCCTGGACAATGGTTAGTCTGGCTTCAGGGGTGAGGTATTGTTTGAATCGACATGCGGCACCCAATTTCTGATGGAACCTACTGATGATGGAGTGGACATGCTCAGTGAAGGTGAGAGCAGGGTCGAGCAATACTCCTAAGTATTTATAAGTATCAACGTCTTCAAGGGCTGAGCCGTCGGGGGAGAGAATGCTGAGGGGGGCATGAGTTTTGGATTTAGCAAGGAAAGGCTTACATCCGAACAGCATGGATTTTGTTTTCTTGGCATTAACTAAGAGGAGGTTATTTGAAAACCAGTTGTGGACTGAGGCATAATTGTGTGAGAGTATTGAGGAGATAGTGGCCATGGATTTGTTGCTGTGGAAGAGAACCAGGTCATCAGCATACAGGAGGGAGTGGCAGTTGAGGCTATCAGAGGGAAGTGAGTTGACAAATACAGAGAAGAGGAGGGGGCCCAGGATTGAGCCTTGAGGGACCCCCATGGAGACAGGCAGAATGGTGGAGCAAGTTTGGCCTAAACACATGAATTGCGAGCGGCCAGTCAGGTAGTTGGAGAACCAGTTGGTGACTTCCTGTGAACAGCCTAGGAGGCTAAGCTTGGAGGTGAGGAGGGCATGGTTAACCATGTCGAAAGCCTTTGCGAGGTCAATGAAGATGGCCCCAGTGGCTTTACCTTTGTCCATGTTGGAGAGGATATGGTCTGTCAGAAGGGCAAGGGCAGTGGCAGTGGAATGGTTCTTGTGAAAACCATGCTGTTGGTTGCATAGGAGGCTGTGTCTGTCTATGTATTTGGCGAATTGGTTGTGTACAGCTCACTCGAGTAATTTACTAAGATGAGGGAGGATGGATATTGGGCAATAGTTGTCAGTGGATTTGGGATCACCAGATTTAAGAATGGGGATTACCTTTGCTATTTTCCAGAGGTCAGGCATGGAAGGTGTAGAAAGGGCAAGGTTAAAGATGTGTGTTAGTGATTTAGCTATGGCCAGAGAGACCAATTTGAGGAATGTTGGGATAGGTCGTACGCACCTGGGGAGCCATGGTTAGGCAGGCTTTTGAGTAGCCTAAGCATGTCACAATGGGAGAGGGCTTAGTGGTGATGCAGATAAAGAATATAAATTACAATTAAGGCTGCATCTATATAGGTAAAAAGGGTAAAAATTTCACCAGCTATACGTATTGGTCATGCTCAGGCTTTACAGGCTGCTAATGCAAAGTACCCTGTTGATCATGTTAGCATGAAAGTGTTCAGTATAGCTGGCGGGAGTTGTGTATGTAACAAAGATGAAAAAATTACTCACCATAGTAATGTTGTTTCTGCCAATGGAGTCTTGCTGTATTCAGACATAATGCAGTTAGCCCCAGCACTTGAACTGCCCCGGAGAGGAAAGAGTTAACTCTATGCAGAAGCATAGAATGTTGAGCTCGAGCTCGGTTTTCAAACCTCTGTCTGTGGTACATCTCAGTGTAACCGTCAGATTCTTACGAGTACACTAACTGACGTACCATAGTATGGAAATTGTTCAACATATAGCCAAAGGGCAAAAAATTATTTTTGGGCCCAAAAGACTCAAGTCAAGAACCCAAGGAGGAAAGGTAGTGACAATATTTAAGTATAAAACACCAGAAAAATAATAACAACATCCACCCCACCCAAGAAGGAGGCTACAAGGTACACCCCTGAGGTGCAACGCTGTACCAGCCAGCCCACTTCCCAAAAACCCAGGTTCTGAGAGGGGAGGCCGAGGGGAGATCTGAATACAGCAAGACTCCATTAGAAGAAACAACATTACTATGGTGAATAATTTTTTTCTTCAAACAACATGAAGTCTTGCTGTATTCAAACATAATGCAGACTACCAAGCAGTTCCCTGTGGAGGAGGGAATGCAGAACCTACTTTGAGAAGAGGCTCTGCAGTACTGCTGTGCCAAACCTAGCATCACTCCTAGCCTGGATGTCCAGGGAGTAATGCTTTGTAAAAGTATGTACTATTTTCCAGGTGGCTGCTTTACAGATCTTTAACAAAGGTATATGTCTGGCCGTAGCTAGAGAAGCAGCTGTACCCCTAGTTGAATGAGCCCTCAGGCCTGAAGGGGGTGTTCTATCCAACTTGTCATAACAGAATTGTATACAAGAAACAATCCACCTGGTAATAGTTCTTTTAGTGGGAGGCTTACCTTTCCCCACTTCACCATAAGTGAGAAACAATTGAAGACAGTCGTTTCTGTGTGCCTTAATATGCTCAATGTAGTAGCTAAGGGCCCTCTTAACGTCCAGACTGTGTAACCTTCTTTCACCTGAAGAAGAATGATCAGTGAAAAACACAGGGAGAGATATAGACTGGTTCAGATGAAAATCCGATACCACTTTGGGCAAGAACCTCCTATTGGTTCTTAGGACCACTTTGTCCCTATGGAAGGAGATGAAGTCAGGTTCAACTGACAGAGCCTGTAACTCACTAATCTGCCTGGCAGAAGTAATAGCTACCAGGAACACAGTTTTCCAGGTCAAGTACTTCAATGTGGCGAAGCCAGAGGTTCAAGGGTGGCTCGTATAGCTGAGCTATGCAGACATTAAGATCCTACAGGGAGTGGGCTCCCTAAAGGAGGGTTAATGGACCTAACTTTGAAAAACTTTCTGAAAACAGGATGATATGCCAGGAAGAGCCCTTTCTGCTGAGAGGAATGCAGAGACAGCTGCTAGATGAACCTTCAGAGTGGTAGGCCTAAGGCCTAGACCATTCAGATGAACTAGATAGTCTAAGGTTGTGGAAATGTCTGCAGAATCAGGCAGGATGCCTTTCTGAGAGCACCAAATACTGAACCTTTTCCATTTGGAGTTGTAAGTTTTTCTAGTGGAAGGTTTCTTGGAGACCTTCAGAATATCCAGAACTCCCTGAGAAAGATGTAGTGCTGCATATTCTAACTCTTCAAGAGCCAGGCCTTGAGATTGAGAGACTGGAGATTGGGGTACCAGATCTGCCCGTGGGAGGAGGACAGGAGATTGTATGTCCTAGGCAGAGACAGGGGACGTGACACTGACAAGGACAGCAGTAGAGAATACCACAGCTGGCCCAATCTGAAGCCACCAGTATCACTGCACAGGGATGAGTCCTGATCTTGATCAGAACTCTCAACAGCAGAGGGAAGGGAGGGAAGGCATAGAGAAACCTGCCCTTCCAGTCCAAAATGAGAGCATCCTGGGGAACCATCCCCAGGACTGGAGGTCTGCAACAAAACAGAGGAAGTTGATGATTGTCCGGTGCTGCAAAGAGATCTATCTCTGGAGTGCCCCACCTGGAGAAGATGACCTTCAGTATGTGAGGATTCAGGGACCATTCGTGGTGTCCCTGTGATATTCTGCTCAGAGCATCTGCTAGTATGTTGTCCTTCCCAGGAAGGTGAACTGCTACCAGAGAAGTCTGAAGAGAATAGGTCAGAGACCACAGCTTCATGGCTTCTGTGCACAAGGCCTAAGACTGAGTGCCTCCCTGCTTGTTGATGTACCACATTGTGGTGGTGGTGTCCATTCTGACTTGGATCACCTTGCCCTTGACTAAATCCGAGAAGCTCTGCAGGACTAGGAAAACTGCCCTGAGTTCCAGGAGATTGATATGAAGGAGAGACTCTTGTGGGGACCAGACTCCTTGAGCTGTCAGGGCTCCCAGGTGGGCTTCCCACCCTAGGAGAGAAGCATCCATAGTTAGAACTACTGATGGGACTTGAGGGAGAAATGGAACCCCTTGTCTGAGGTTGTCCTGGTCCAGCCACCACTGGTGAGCTTGGACCGGAGTCTGAGTCACTGGGATCAGTTTGGTAAGTGAATCCTTCTTTTGAGACCAAAAAGACCTTAGATGAAACTGAATGTCCCTCATCTGGAATCTCGCTCCCTGCAGCACTGCCGTGGAAGCTGCCATGTGGCCCAGGAGCTGGAGGAACTGTCTTGCTGGGCGGGAGGCTTGAGGTCAAAAGGAGGAAGCGAGATCCACTAGGGCCTTCACCCTTCCCAAGGGAAGGAATGCTTTTGTTTGTACAGTGTCCAACTCTATGCCTATAAAGGTGAGAAGCTGAACTGGTTTGAGGACAGACTTTGGAAGATTGAGAAGAAACCCCAAGGAGCTGAGTAGGTCCTGGGGTAGTTTGAAGAGCTGACTTGACCTGTAAAGGTGACTGACCCACTAAGAGCCAGTTGTCCAGATACGGGAAGATGGTGATACCCTGTCTTCTGAGGTAAGCCACCACTACTGCAAGACACTTTGTGAACATCCTTGGAGCTGATGTTAGGCCGAATGGCATAGCTCTGAATTGGTAATGGCCTGAAGGCAACTCGAACCTGAGGTATTTTTTGTGGGAGCACCGGATAGGAATATGGAAGTAGGCATCCTTGAGGTCCAGAGATTCTAGCCAATCCCCCTGGCCTTATAGAGGGAAGGATTATTCCCAGAGTTACCATTTTGAATTTGGGCTTTGAAATGTGTTTGTTCAAATACCTTAGGTCTAGGATGGGTCGCCATTCCTCTGTTTTCTTTGGGGGAATTACCTGGAGTACAGTCCTTTTCCTTTGTGCTGAGTAGGAACCTTCTCTATAACTCTGAGAGCTAGAAGAGAGGAAACCTCTGGCTCTAGGGCAATGGTTTCTGAGAGTGATGCAGGTGGAAAAGACTTGGCCCTCTTTTTTGGAAAGTTTTTGAAGCTGAGGGCCAGTCCCTGGCTTACTACTTCCAGGACCCACTTGTCTGAGGTCACAGACTTCCAGGCCTGAAAGTAGTAAGCCTGCCTGCCTCCTACTGGGATTGGGGAGTCGACCTGGGCTGACACATCAGGGTGTCTGCTTGGTAGGAGCCTTAGACTGGGAGGAGGAAGCAGCCCTGCTCATCCCCCTCCTGCCCCTCCCTCGGAAAAAAACCCTCTGTGGGAAAGGAGAGGAGGCCTGGGCTTGGTAAAAAGGCCTTTGAAAGGGCCTGCCACTGCCCCTAGATTGCTGCTTGTGCGGAGTAGCTTGTCTTTCTTTGGCCTGTGCACTCCTGTACGTGGTCCTGTATTCATCCATTTTCTTCATGTAAGCCTCTGTCTGCTCCCCAAACAAAGAGTTACCTACTACAGGAAAATCCATAGCCTTAGTCTGGGTATCCTGTGAAAGGCTAGTACATCTGAGCCAAGCATGTCTTCTGAGAGACACAGATGTAAACATGACTCTAGATGCCACATCATTGGAGTCCACAGCAGCATGAAATTGCATTTTGGATGCTTCAATTCCATCAGCAGCCACCTCCTCCAGCTCCTTGGCTAGCTGGGGAGAGGCCTGTTTAGCCAGTTCCAGAACCGTATCCCATCTGTATTTCTGGTACCTGGCTGTGTAGGCCATATAAGTAGCCTGCCTGAGTCCCAAAGAGGATGCCAAATACTGTTTTTTGGCCATGGCATCCACTTTCCTGGAGTCCTTACCAGGGGGTGTGAAGCCAAAGGAATGTTAGCCCTGTCACAGGCTGCAGCCTGCACTCACTCCCAACATGGCTGCAATGACTATAAAGGAACTTCGCAGCTGAGCCTGATCACAAATACCTCCTGTCCATTCTCTTATCCACAGGAGGTACTGAATTAGGGGTTTGTAAAATTTTGTGTGTCTGTTTCCCCAAGGATTTATGAAGAGGGATAGACAGTCTTTTGGACTCTGGGATGTCCATCATTTCCACAAAATCAGGCTTTTCATCCTCCTCTGCAGCTTCAACCAAGGGAAGCTGCAGGGTTTCTGCCACCTTTTTGTAGAACAAAAAATGTGAAGGGGACTCGGAGAGCCTGGGAGGAGAGACACCTGAGGGCCTGTCTGGGGAGATGTCCAGTTCAATGGGCACATCCAGACCCCCCTGGTCATCGTCATCATCATCATCCTCGGGATAGTCTTCATCTCCCTTCCACGCCTCATAAAAAGCATCTGGATCATAATCCGGAGGAGATGGATCCGACCGAACTGACCGCCTAACCGGCGGTACCGGTTTGGACGGAACCGGTCTAAGAGATTGAACAATGCTAATTGCTTTTGCTATTTTGTCCACGGTTGGAGAGTGTGATACCGGATCCAAACCGGCAGATTTGCATTTCTTTTTTGATGGAACTGACTCCGCGGGATTGGCTCTCCTTTTGCCCGAGGAGGTATCGGCTAGGTCAGTAGGCACCTCCTCGGGTTCGGCCGCAACTGAACCGGGCTGGCCATCCAGATCTACAGACTTCTCGGCCTCCCTTTCCTTCAGCCTACTCAGTCTTTTATCTAGAGTGGATTTAGGAAAGTTTTTATAGATTTGGCAGTCTGACTTGAGGTGGTAAAACCCCAGACAATAAACACAGATGAGGTGGGGGTCAGCCTTAGCAAAGGCCTCCCCACACTCAGTACAGTGTTGAAACCCAGTGGGGACCGGTTTTCTTCTTGGGTTTCTCAGACATGGCCAACCTAACAAATTACCCTATTGCAGCTTTCAAGCCAGATAATACAATAACTGATCGGTTACAAACCGTGTCACAGGCTTTTTAAAAGAACCATCAAAAAAACTCAGTTCTTTTGAAATCGATCGGTACCAGAACACCACTCTAATCCCAGAAATAAATTTAAACAGAATGGGTTGGTTCCAAACCAGACCGACCGGAAAGAAACCAAAGAAAAGAACAATTTCCAACTTTTTCACAGAATAAAACACAGTCACTACCTATTTACACACTACCTGTACCATAGACAGAGGCTGGAAATCCAAAAATAACGCTTACATACTGTGTGACTCTGAGCAAGTCACTTAACTGCCCAGTAATCCCAGGTCACCCTTGAAAACAGGCACTTGTGCCTAGTGGGCCTTACCCAGTTACCAAAGACTAAAATAATAAAAAAAATGTCAAAGGTCTCTATCATATCCCCCCTCCCCCACTCTAGAGGGAGGCCAATTGAGGGGTAATGTCAGGAAGTTCTTTTTCATAGAAAGGGTGGTGGATGCATGGAATGGCCTACCACAGGAAGTGGTGGATATGAATACAGTGCACAGCTTCAAACAGGCGTGGGATAGGCATACAGGACCAATAAAGATGAGTATGAATAGATAGGCCATTGACAGAGTAAAAGCCTATAGCACATTCATAAGGTAGAAAAAATAGGCAGACTGGATGGGCCTTGCGGTCCTTATCTGCCATCAACTTTAATGTTTCTATGCTCCCTCCTGGTTTCCAAGGTGTACATATTGAGGTCCATTAGTCTCTCTCTGTCTAGGGTTTTTGATGCAGACCCTGTACCATTTTACAACAGCTCCCAAGGTAATGCCACGAACAGCAGTGAGGAAGTGGTGCAAGTAAGGGCAGCCAGCCCCAAAATCATCAAAGGTCCCAAAGAACTTGCACTCAATCCAGAACCGTAATAAAAGAAGTATTTTTAGTACCATTTGGCATCAGCCTAGGTTCTTGATTATGGATTGAGTACTAGTTCCTTGGGATCCCTGCACCATTTTAGTTGCCCTCCTCTGGACTTCCTCCGCTCTATGTCCTTTTGGAGATGTGGACTCCCGAACTGGGCACAGTACTCTAAGTAGGGTCTTACCAGTGATCTATACACAGGCAATACCACATCCCTCTTTTTGCTGGTGATACCCCTCCCTGTGCACCCCAGCATCCCACTAGCCCTCCCAACTGCCTTGTCACATTGCCTGGCCACCTTTAGGTCATCTGATATGATTACCTCCAGGTCTCTTTCCTGCTTGGTGTCGTCAGTACCACTCCACCCATTTTGTACTTCGCCTTGGGTTTCTGTGCCCTAAGTGCATTATTTTGCACTTTTTTTTGCATTGAAACCCAGATGCCATATCCTTGACCACTCCTCTACTTTTCTCAGGTTTCTGCTCATCCTTTCTACCCCCCTGGAGTGTCCACCCTATTGCAGATTTTGGTGTCATCTGCAAAGAGGCAGACCTTCCCTTCTAGCTCCTCTGCAATGTCACTTATAAAGAAGTTTAAGAGAACCAATCCCAGCTGATCCCTGAGGCACTCTGCTGGCTACCGTTGCTTGGAGTGAACTCTTTACTACCACACTCTATCCCTTAACCGATGTCTTATCGAGTTTACCACCTTTGGACCCACTCCTAAGTAACCCAGCTTGCTTACTAGTCTCTTGTGTTAAACAGTGTTAAAAACCTTACTGAAATCTAAGTAGGCAACATCCAGCGCTCCACCCTGATCTTTTGTCATCCAGTCAAAGAAATGCATCAGATTCATTTGACATGACTGCTCCACCCCCACCCATGTGAACCCATGCTGCCATACTGGGACTAGTCCTTTTCCCTGTCTTCATGAGTGATAGTGCAGAAGAGCTGGAAGGAAAGGCATGTTTTTTTGCAGATGATGCCATAATCTATAATAGGGTAAACACTAGTGTTGCTCAGATAGTGCTTTTGTGTATCTTACCACTATCTGTCAGATAGTGCTGGTATGCTGTCTAGGATCCTACCAGAAATCCTACCAAAGACAGATGTAGGATCCAGGGTCAGATAGTGATGGATCCTAGGTCAGATCCAGGGATCCTAGGTCAGATGGTTATGCTCTGGAGTCAGATAGCAATGGATCCTAGATTAGATAGTTAGGATCTGAGCTGGACCTGTTGCTAGGATCCACAAAGTGTGTAGGATCCATGGTCAGATAGCACTGCTATCCTACCACAGCAACTATCTGACCAAATGGGAGATATTTGTTGGTATCCTAATTGCTAGGATACTGTCTGAGCAACAGTAGTAAACACTCAGGAGGAGGAGGTGGAGAGAATGCACAGGGACCTTGGGAAACTTGAGTGATTTAGAGCATGACAGTTTGGGTTCAATGCCAGAAAGTGCAAAATCATGCACCTTGGGCATAGGAACCCTGGAACTGAGTATAGGAGGGGGGTGGGGGTACTAACAGTCACTAAACAGGAAAATAACCTGGGGGTTATCAAATTTGATGACCCTAAAATGATAGGGCAGTGTGTCAAAGCAGTGGGTAGGGGCAGGTGGATATATATATATATATATATATATATATATATATAGAGAGAGAGAGAGAGAGAGAGAGAGAGAGAGAGAGAGAGAGAGAGATAACAACTAAAATAGTGCAGGGGTTGCATAGCGAGCCCTATGAGGATAGACTGAGGGATCTTAATATGTACACTCTGGAAGAGGGAGAGCAAGAGGGGACATGATAGAGATGTACACGTACCTCCAAGGGGTAAACAGGGTGGGGGGGGGTCTCTTTCAAATAAGATGGAGTACCAGAACCAGAGGGCATGCTATGAAGCTGGAGGGAGGGGTAGTTTAAGATGATTGTGAGGAAGTACTCCTTCACTGAAAGGGTGGTAGATGCCTGGAACAGACTGCTGGCAGAAGTGGTGGAGTTGAAAATTGTGGAGGATGTTAAGCATATGTGGTATAAGAAAGAGGGTTAACAGAGACCAGTAGGATCTGTGGAGACAGACTAGGTGGAGACCATCTGGGCTGGATGGGCGAGCCAAGGCCGTCCTTTTCTGCAAAAAAATTTTGTTTCTATGTGTCTATGTTTCTATTCCCCCTTACTTTTTCTGACAGAGCCACATGTTTCAGGGCTGCTGCCTTTAAGATCACTATCCATCACTTGTCTTCCTAGTGGTGTGAGGCTGTGGTTTCAAGTTTAAGTAAGCAATAACCCATGACAGGGTGTGTGGTTACTGGGGATTAATCAACACCCTGGGTGTGTTGTGAGGCATGAGGACACAGCCCGTGTCCTCACAGCACCTAGGGTTTTGATTAATCCCCAGTAACCACACACCATGGAATGGGTTATTGCGCTTATAACATGGGCTTAATAAATGGTCTAATATGTTAAATGAAACATTAGAAAATTTTATGAATATATGGAGCTGAAGAAGTGTCCATCCCCTTAAAAACTCAATATTACCTGGGTGGCCATTTTGTGTCAGGTAAACAATGGATAGTTCAGAATTCATACGGAGCTATTGGAAGTAATGAGTTAATAAAGTAGTTCATCATACAAAACTGTGCTTGAGTCTTTCTTTTAATGCTGTTCACTGATACCTGTTACCTGTTTTGAATGTTTTATGTGTTAATTTTGAAAATATTACACTGAGTCATGTTTATCTGTTAAATTATTTAGAATGCTTAATAAGCCTCATGTACCTCTGATTCATTCTGTTTGTGAGGATACCTTTCAACAAAATAGGCACACCTTATACTTCAGTTGGTGGAAGGACTTCCACAAATATGAAATGCAGTTTTAAAACACACACAAACACTTTTAAAATACTGGTACACAACTACAATTGAAAAGCTAATATGCAAATTAATGGGAAGTGCCATGTGGTTATTTTACGCAGTACAGAGGTGCATCAATAACATGAGTTCGACAGAAACAACTCTGTAAAAAAAGTTCCACTTTACAGCATTTCTTCTTACACAACACAGTAATTAAAGGATCTTATCTGTGTCAGTCTTCACCATTCATCACAGATGGGTTGTGGCTGGAGGTCATGACCCACGGAGATTTTTTTTTTTGCATGGGCAGAGCCCGATGCAGTGTGTCTACCTCGAGCCCGACGCCCCAACATAGCACTCGCCGGGTTGGCTGTTAACTGCCATCAGCACTGCCCTCACCAGTTCTTCGCCTCCCACCAAAGAGGTTGACTCATGTGGAGCTCGCTGAAGAAAACTGTGACACAAGCTGCAGCCTAGTTTTTGCTCAGTTTACAGCATCGAAAGTCCCATAGGTTCTGTTTCACCACTACTCAATGCCACTGACCAGTAAAACTTCCTTTTATTTTATTTCAGCGACGTCAGGTACTGTTTTTGTGTTATTTTATCGGTAGATCATGTCTGGTATGGGGGGGTAAAAAATAATCAAAGGCAGGGCGGCCTCCTATGCATCGGTGCCCCTGCGGCCACCGTTACTTCATCTCTGACCAGCATAATCAGTGTTTCACCGGTCTTGATCCTTCTCACGACATGGATTTGTGTGATGTCTGCTTCTCCATGGACCGCCGAGTTGTCAAATTGCACGTGTGGAAAGTGCTGCTGACTTTTGGGGGATGGGTCTGCACTCATGAGGCCAAGACACGGTCTCTAGACCCTTTCTCCGGGTCTCCTCCCAGTTCTATACGGACTGTGGAGGAGGAGGCCTCCATCTCTTCTAGCCTTGCCGCGGCAGGGGCCTCTTCCATGATGCAAGAGGCCTAGTCTGTTCTTTTAGGGGGGCGGGCGGGAGGCACTGCCCTGGCAGCTGCCTCTTTGGAGGTGAGGGCACCTCTGGTGTCGCATCCTGGGGCCTGTGGGCCTAGGCCAGCACTGACCTTGATGCCGTCTGCTGGTGCCATTTTGGGCATCGGCATTGCTTGTGACGCCGGAGGCCTGGACGGCACCATGGTTGGCACCGGACCGTCTCTCTGTGTAGTTTCTGCAGTCAGTGCCATTCGCGGTGCCGATTTGCAGCATCCTGGCAGGTGACGGCGCTGTGGGTGGTGCCGTCTCTGGCTCTGGCACCGTTCGTGGGGCCAGGAAGGAGCTTGGGTGCCTTCATCAGTGCTGTCTCTGGCTCCGTTACTGTTTGTGGTGCCGGGGAGGTGGACGGCACCATGGTTGGCACAATTCTGGCTTCAGTGCCGTGGTTGATGCCGTCCCTGACTCGGGTGCCGTTCGCAGCACCAAGAGGGGGTCAGCACTGACCGCGATGCCTGGGATGAGATTGGCGCTTCTCATGGCCCAGGAATGGGCAGGGGTCAGTGGGTGATCTGGCATCGGACCTCGGTCTCCACCTCTTCAGAGGGGGATTTGAGGTCTGATCCGGACTGGCCTCCAGAGTCTTTGGAGTCTGCTGACCCCTCAATGGTCACTTCAATGGCCCCCACTCAGCCTCCCTCTGGGGAGCAGGTGGTTTTTCCTGATTCTGGGGTCAGTGGCACTGACCAGCAGGCAGCGGTCCAGGTGGCTGTTGCTGTGCAGCCTGGCATCGGGGGATCCTCTGCCTCCTCAGTTGGGGCACCCTCTGCTGCGGTGTGCCTGGACAGTCCAACTTTTAGGGCAGCCTGGACCAACCGTGGAAGGGGAGGGTGCTGCACCCTGGGTGGTCTCCTTGGGGACTGCTCGGAGTTGCAAGCTGCCTAGGCTGGTGGTCAAGAGGCAGAGGGCTCTTTCAGAATCTGAGGGGTTGAGGGGTGTGACTTCTGAACAGCGGCCTCTCCTTAGGACCCTCTTGAGTTTGCGGAGGAGCTGTAGTGTGGATCCTCGCTCTTCCGCTTCTCTCTCCTCAAGAGGGTCCTCTTCTTTAGAGGCTAGGGACCATCCTTCTGGACTCTCACGGTCCTGGTCACCTCACAAGGGGGATTCTCCCTCAGGGCATGGTCAAAGCAGTTCCAGAGAGGTTGATTGGCTTTTGGTTGTTGGGCTTTCGGGGTCTTCCTCCCTGTTGGGAGCCTTTGCTCAGTCCTCTTGCCCAGGCAAAGGACATCCTTCTACTTCTGTGAAGGACCTGGCCCCCATTCCTCTGCCTCCTCCCCCTCCTCTCCCTGGTATTGCTGGTCCTAAGGGACCTTTGACCTGGGAACAATTCTAGAGCTGGTGCTAGAGTAAGGAGAGTAATCCCCTTACCTGCCCCATGGTGGCTTCAACTACCTAGGGTTTCTGTCTTAGTCAGGACTGTGAGCAACACCTTTAAGTTGCACCTGGCAGCCATATCAGCATACTGCGCATGGGCCGCTGTGTCAGTGGTGGCCCAGAAGAAGATAGTCAGGCACTTTTTCAAAGGCATGGATCACTTGTCCCCTCCGGTGTACAAACCTCCATCTACATGATAACTGCTGCTGGTGTTGACAGTGCTCATGGGCAAGCCGTTTAAGCCACTAAACATGCATGAGATGTCACATCTGTCATAAAAGACTGCTTTTCTGGTGGCCATAACATCAGCCAGAAGATCAATGAGCTGCAGGTGCTCTTGGTGGAGTCTCCTTACATGGTTTTTCACAAGGACAAGGTCATCCATCACCCTCACCTGAAGTTCTTTCTAAGGTCGTATCAGAATGTCACCTTAACTAGGTGATTAACTTACTGGTATTCTTTACCATCCCAACATCGGAGGCTGATCACAGGATCCTTACCTGGGCCTCCTTATTATAAGAAGCGCATGACTGGAGTTTGGGGCAAGTTTTACCAGCTGTTTGTGACAAGCGCTGAAGCTGCACCTGGCAGTCCAGCAGCAAAGTGAATGATTGCCATGTGGATTACATCCTGCATCAACCTCTGCTATAATTTGGCTGGCAGGAACTCGTCCAAGGAGCTTAGAGCTCATTCCACCAGATATACTGTCTCTTTGGCTGCTTCCAATGACATCTTTATTACGGAGATATGCAGGGCTGCAATCTCAATTAAAGCACAAACCTTCATCTCCCATTACAGCACAGACATCATGAGTTGTCATGATGCTGCTTTTGAGTCCTCAGTCCCCCAGTCTCTCTCTCTTTGTCGAATAAGGGTGCCTACCTTACCCCCTTCTCCCAGAGGACATGGTGGATAGTAAACTGAATGTACATTACTAGAAATAAAGGATCTTAACTGTATTAATCTTAATCATTCATCACTAGTGGGTACTAAGCCGGAGGCGCTAGGACCCCATGGGTACTATTGCGATTGTGAACTGAATACACATTACTAGAAATATAGGTTACTCACCAGTAACTGAAATTCTGTTAGTGATATTTAGTTCACATTCACACAACCCATCCAGCAACTTTTATTGGTTTTACATTGAGAATATTAGAAAAACTGAGAAGAAAAACTGGTGATCCCAGTTTCATACCATGTATTGAGTGTGGTGAAATTTTGCTAAGACATGAATATTAAAAATAGAGTGAAATCTGCATACATGTCCTGAGAAAACTATTGAAAAATGCCTGGATAAGGCTAAAGAGAAAACTGTCACCACCTAAGGGTCTCTCAAGCTCTGACCAGCTGACACCCTAAATTACTGTGGGTGAAACCACAACAACTGATGTAACTGCTACTCCTGAGACGGGTATACAAGCAGTACCTTAGAGGTTTGCTGAACCGGCAGATTCCCTGGTTCCCTCAAAGAAATCAAAGAAAACTAAGCACTCAGAACCCCCCCTGCTGGACAACATTTGGGGACTTCTGTGCCTGCTATAAAGCCTGCCAACTCCTGAAGAAATTGCACAGGCCTTTAAGGTCACTCAGGCTTGCAAGGGTTGTCTGCCTCTCAGCAGCAGACCACTGCAAAGCGGTTTGTCTCCTCTGCTCAGTCTTCCTATTATTTAAGAGGATGAATATGGTGGTTATGATGAAATGGAGGAAGGGGACCCTATTGAACCTGAGTTTCCCCCTAAACAGGGGGTTGGCTCTCCCCACTGAGCATCTACGGTTTATTCCTCACACTTCACATTTCTTGGACACCAGTGAAGTGACAGAATGAGGAGAAAGCTGAATCATTTTTATTTATTTGTATTTTATTAAACTCTAGGATTACAAATACCTTTGAGCAGGAACTGCTTATTTACAAAGGTTCCACATCAAAGGATGTAGGGTAACATACATACAAAGGTCAACAATGGTTACAGTCTTAAAAACACAAAGATGTCTAAGCATTATTATACAGCCAAAAATGGAGAGAAACAACATAAGACAGCTTCAGATAAGTTTCAGGGTGAACAGTATATCATTAGTATAGAGTAGGAGGGATTCAGGAAGAAGTAAGCAGGCTAAAGGGCCATTGTCAGCGGGTGGAGGTGGGTGGCAAAAGTGCGAGGTGGATGGGCTGGAGGGCCCCATATCTGAAAGTGCCATTAGAGAGGGGAGGGTGTGGGCGAGGCAGTGTGGTGTGGGGGGGGATTAAGGGGTGAGAGTGGGGGAAACTGGTGCCAAAAAAGTGGAGCTGTAAGGCAGATTACAGGTTACCTTCGACTAGGGTAAAATGAGGAGGCAGTTACTTAGGAGAGGCAGTCACACTGAGTGGTAGACTGACTTGAACACATTGAAAATAATGGTGCTAACACCCACTAAAAAATGTCTCTTTCCTGTAAGTAAATTCTTCAAGGAGATACTTTAAAGATTTTACAAAGTCCAAGCTCTCTTCCCCCTCTTGATAAGAGGCTGGATAAGAAATATCAGCTGGACAGGGAGGGAGCTGACATTTTATTCTCCCACCCTGTCCACCAGGCAGTGGTACAAGTGGCAGCCTGCGACAGGCAAAGATACCCCTGGCATCCCATCTTCCTGACAAGGATTCCAGGAAAATTGACAGCATGGCCAAAAACAAACTTTTAAGTCTATGCTGCTCTATACCAAAAGTCACTATGGCAGTCTGTCCTTGCTGTGGCAGTCAAGGCCTAGACTCCCATCAGATGATATAGCTGAAACAGCTGAATTTGGTTTGGAAGCAGCCAAATACCAGTTTCAAATTGCTGCTGACTCTAATGACACTGCTGCCAGATGGATGGCAAATACAATGATATGGATGCAGTTTGCCTGGCTGCGAGCCACAAGCCTCACTCAGGATACCCAAACCAAAGCTATGGATTTCCCAGTTGAGGGTAATTCCTTCTTTGGAAAAAAGAGGCTTAAATGAAAAAGGTGGATGAATACAAAACCACCTACAGAAGCCATTCTGCAAAAGAAAGGGCTTCCCTGTCCACTAAGGCCTATGGAATGGGAGGCAGAGGCAGATCATTTTACAGCAGGTTTTTTTTCTCAGGCCACGGCTACGCCTCAGTATCAGTAGTACCGACAGCAGGGGTACTCCAGGAACAGGGGCATAAGGGGTTCCAGGCATGGTTCCCAGTCCCAGGCCCAGCCTCAAACAAAGCAGACACCCTGACGTATCTCCCAAGGCCGCCTCCTCACTACCTGTGGGAGGCAGGCTGACTCACTTTTTCCAGTCTTGGCAAAAACTCACCACAGACAAATGGTCCTGGATGTAGTGAGTCAGGGATTGTCTGAGTTTCAAATTCCTTCCAGCACATCTACAAATGTAGAGAGAAAACTCCTGGAAAAAGAGGTTCAAAACCTGTTACTGTCAAAGGCAGTGGAACCTGTCCTGGTACAGCAAAAGGTACCACAAAGAAAATGAGGAGTGGCGGCCTATCTTAGAATTCAGGGTACTAAACAGGCATCTGGCAAAGCCAAAGTTCAAAATGGTGACTTTGGTATTGATTCTGCCAACATTCCGAAAAGGGGACTGGTTGTTATCACAGGTCCTGAAAGATGCCTATTTCCACATCCCCATAAGATCTAGTTCAGACTCCCATCAGGTCACTACCAGTTTTCAACCCGGCGTTTCAGTCTCACTTCGGCTCCAAGAGTGTTCACAAAGTGCTTGGCAGTGGTTGTGGCACACCTTCGAAGACACGCTGTCACAGTTTTCCCATACCTAGATGAATGGCTGGTGGTTGGAAAATCACCCCATCAAGGGAGGGAGCATCTGCAACACAGCCAGGCGCTCCTGGAGTCTCTAGGGTCCCTGATAAATGTAAAAAAAAGTCTGTCCTTCAGCCTGCTCAGTCACTGCAGTTCATAGGAACAGAACTAAACACCCTGCAAGAAGGGCCTACCTGCCTCTGGGCAGGGCAAGAAGTAATCCACTGATGGCGGGCTCATTCAGTCTGAACTAACCAAAAACTGCAAGACAGTTTCTTCAGTTACTGGGCCACATTGCACCTGCCAGTGGCACAGTCCTGGAATCCAGGTTCCAGATGAAGGACATTCAGTTTCATCTCAGGGCACACTGGTGTCAGAGAAAGGATCTTCTCTAAAACTAATTCAAGTAACAAAAAACATTGTTACAGGCCTTCCAATGGTGGAAAGAGGAAACCAACTTAAGGGAATGGATTCCTTTTCAGCAAGAGTCCCCATCAGTTGTTCTGACAACAGATAAATCCCTACTAGAGTGAGGCGCCCATCTGGGGGTTCACACCACCCAAGGCACATAGTCAAGTGCAGAGTCACTCTTGCACATAAACCTGTTGGAGCTAAAAGCGATGTTACTGGCACTAAAGGTTTCCACACAACTAGTACAGAAGAAGGTGGTACAGATCAGAACAGACAATACCACCACAGTGTACTACATAAACAAGTAGGAAGGGACAAGATCAAGCCCTCCCTGCACAGAAGTCATGAAAATATGGAGTCTAGCATACTTCATGGGGGTTTCCCTGCAGATTTTTCATCTGCGAGGCAAGGACAATACCTTGGCAGATACCCTGACTCAAATCAACCAGGCCCATCATGAATGGGTCTTGAAAAATCAGGTGGTGCAAGTGATCTTCAGGAAGTGGGGCACCCATGACCCCAGAGGTAGATTTGCTCACATCCCACCAGAACCACCATCTGCCACATTACAATGGCTGAACACCAGATCTGGGAACAATCCCACTGGATGCTCTGGCTCTGAATTGGTCAGGGAAGCATATGTATGTCTTTCTTTCCTTGCCTCTGATGTACAGAGTATTGCTCAAGCTCAGGTCCCAGTCAGCATCAGTGATCTTGATAGCACCAGACTGGGACAGGAAGCCATGGTACTCTCTGTTGCTCTCCAAGTCTGTGGCCGAACCAATACACCTTCCTTGGAGGCACAATCTACTAATTTCCATCCAGAGGAGGCTCCTGTATCTGAATCTCAAGTCACTCAGGCTCAAAACATGGCTCTTGAGATTCTAGAATATGCAGGCTTTCATCTTTCTGAAAGTGTCTTGGACATTTTAAGGGATTACAGGAAGCCATCTACTAACAAATACCTATGCTGCAAAATGGAAAAGGTTTTCTCTTTGGTATTCAACCAGAGAAGTAATACCAGCACAGACTGGTGTCCTGGCTGTGCTGGACTATCTTACCTATTTGCATTCACTGGGCTTGCAGTCCAGTACCTTAAAGGTCTACATGGCTGCAGCATCTGCTTACATTTCAGTTGGGACAGAATGTTTCTCTGGCCTCAGACCCTATCTTCAAAAGGTTCTTTAAAGTCCTGGCCCATTTTCACCCTCCCCCCACCTCACAGGGAACCAGTGCCAGCATAGGACTTAAATGCTCATGGGTCCCCCCTTTTTCAGCCTATGTCTTCAGCCCATTTAAAATATGTCACATGAAAAACTGGTTTCCTTGTGATAATGACTTCTGCCAGAAGAATCAGTGAGCTCCAGTCTCTATGCATTAAACAGGACTACATTTCATTCTACAGAGACAAAGTGGTCCTGACAACAAACAGTAAGTTTCTTCCTAAAGCAGTTTTTGATTTCCATTTGAATCAAACCATTACCTTACCTGGCGTTTTCACTGAACATTCTAGTTCTGGTGAAAGGACATAGGCAGGACAGAAAACAGCTGTTCTGGATCTATGAGGATGAAGGAAAGGGTAACCTAGCATCAAAAAGGTTAGTTTCTCACTGGATAGTTCAGTGTATCCAATTTATTTACTCTAAGGCTGGACAAGAGCCCTCAGCAGGGTTAAGGGCACATTCCACAAGGGGCACAGCTGCTACCATAGCAGCTGCCAGGGATGTTCTCCAGGTGGACATCTGTAAAGCAGCTTCCTGGAAAACAGTACACACCTTTACAAAGCAGTACAGTCTGGACATTCAGTCCAGAGGTGATGCCAGGTATGGTACAGCAGTCCTGCAGAGTCTGTTGCCAAAGTAGGTTCTGTCCCCAACTCCAAAGGTACTGCTTTTTAGTCTGCAAGAGTTATGAATACCTGACTGTTACTGGGGTTAGAAGAAGAATTATTCACCGTAGTAATCTTGTTTCTTCCCAGTGATACTCAGGTATTCAGAACTCCCCACCCTGCCCTTCCAGAACCAGTAGCCTCTGCACTCCTAAAAACAGTATTCTCAGAGGTATCTGTGCCACACCCTGGCACATATGTTGTGATTGTGTTTGCTATTGTTGTTCCCCCTTCTCAGGTGATCCTGACATTCAGGGGTATTCTCTCATATGTTATACCCTCCAGTTGGAGGCCTTTTTGGGTGTTAAGGGAGTTCCTACTATAATAATTATTATTATTATGATTAATATTGTTATTATTACACTTAGCCCTCATGGGCCTGTTTTTCCAGGCTTCCAGGAAATCTGAGGGGTTTAGAACTAAGGCAGTTAGTAGAAGGCAGCATTTGAAAAAGTGGCTCATGCAAAAGATTCCATCATTTGCATATGTTCCATCTCTCTGGGCAGTTCTGTCTTAAAGGGACACTGCAAGAGTTATGAATACCTGAGTATCACTGGAAAGAAACAAGATTACTATAGAGAGTAATTTTTCTTCTGGAACCTCTTTGCCCATTTAAGAAATTCGGCCCTTACATGCGACTTTGGAGGACAGGTGTACACTAGGGATGCCAGACGTAGGTGCCTTGACCCTTCCTCTGGATCTCTCCTGGTTCTATACGGGCCATGGAAGAGGGTGCTTTCACCCTTTCTAGCCCCGCCGTGGTGGAGGCCCCTCTCGCGGTGCAGGAGGCCCGGTCCGATTCCTCCAGGGGTTGGGCTGGAGACATCATTTTGGCAATCACCTCTTTGGAGGTGAAGGCTCCCCTGGTGTCGCGGCTTGTATCTGCTAGGCCTGGCCCGGTTGTTTCCTCAACACTGCCCGTTGGTGCTGCCTTGGATCCTGGTGCTGTGCACTGTGCCGGTGATTGAGGCAACACCATGGGCAGTGCTGGGCTGGCTCCTACTTGCGGTGCTGGGAGCGGGGGGGGTTCAGGTGGTTTTCTGGATCCATGCCTCCTCCTGGGATGACAATGATTCAGAGACAGATCCGGGTTGGCTTCCAGACTCTTAGGAGTCCTCGAGCTCCCCCCTGTCCAGCACTGCAGCACCCAACCAACTCCTTCCTTCGAGGCCGGTGGTTTCTACCGGCGCCGGTGTCAGAGCCACTTGCAGCGCCAATGGATCTTCCGGTGCCAGGGGCGGCACTGGAGGGTCCACCAGGGCCAGTGGGGTCCCTGAACTTGGAGGAGGTGAACCCCCCATCTTTGATTTCCAGGCTGGGCCCACTTCTGGACTGGCTGAGACATCTGAGACGGGGCGGAGGTTCCTTCGTCTGTTGCCCCTCCAGGGTTGGTGGATGAGGTTAAACTTCCTCGGTTGGTCCTGAGAAAAAGATCCCTCTCTGAGGCTGAGGGGGTTGAGGGGACAGCGTCAGGAGCAGCATCCTTCTCTGGTAGCCTGCAGGGGCTCAGATAGGAGCCGCAGTGCTGGCCCTGTCTTCTCCCCTGAGGCCTCCCCGGGAGAGATCTCATCTCTTGAGTCTAGGGGCCACCCTTCTGGACCCATGCAGCCCTGGTCACCTCGCAGAGGGGAATCCCTTTCAGGGCTCAGTCCTGACCATTTCAGTCTGATTGAACGACCTCTGACTGCCTCAACTGACGGATCCTTCCAGGGTGTTGGTTTGCCTGTTCAGTTCCCGAGCCGTTGAAGAGGGAGTTCTCTTCCTCAGAGACGTTTGTCCCCTTTACCTCTGCCTTCACCTCCCCTTCTCCCGGGCCATTCTGGTCCTATGGGGGCCTCTAACTGGGGAGCAGTTTAGAGCCATGGCTGCCCATTTCCCAGCCTATATCAGATCCATGGACTAACAGGTGTTTCATCACTCACCTCTGTGGCAGCCAGACTCAGACTCCCTGGACTCGTCGGCCTCCTCGGCCTCCTCGTCTTCCTCACATGAGGGAGAGGATCCTTCTGTCCACCTATCCTCAGATGCTGATCAGACCTTCTATCAGCATTTCCTGTTGAGGTTAGTCGATGACCTCCACATATCTAGACTGGCAAGACACAATCATGGGCAGGCGACACACGTCTTTTTAGGCGAGTGTGGTGCAGGCAACCTGGTGGTTCTCGCTTGGCCCTTTCCCTTTCGGGAGACATTGTACTGCGCTTGGCAGCATCCATCAGTCCCCTCCCCAGCTCCAATGGACTGCTGGTGCAGGTTTTGTGCACCCAAGGGATCTCCAGGAAATCTACCTCGCCCCTCTTTGGGTGTGACGCTCCTGGACACTCCCTCCAGGCACAGAAGCACAAGACATGACCAGCCCCCTGGATACGGACTCTGCGGAGTTCAATTCCTGGGGAAAGAGAGTTTTTTTCCTTGGCATGTCTCTCTCTGTCTCTCTCTCTCTCTCTCTCTCTCCATCGCAGCACATCAGGCGCATCGTACTGCCTATAACAGGCACTTATGGTCTTTGCTAGGACAAATCCTAGCATCTATGCCTGATTTGGAGGCAATCAGACCAGCCACTGCCCTCTCCACACGTGGCCTGGAGCTTGTGAGGCACCAAACAAGGGCATCATATGACACCAGTGAGGTGGTGTCCAGGCTGGCGGGGACAGCCATCTGCATTAGGTGGATGGCATGCCTTCGTCTTTCCTAGTTATCGCCCATGGCCTGGTGAAGAGTGATTGCCTCCTCCTTCCGGGGAACCCACCTTTTTTCCCATAGGGTGAGAGGGGGAACTTCAGGGGTGAGTTCCTTCTCCCAGTCAGAGGGAGACTCCGCTTCACCCTGACCAGTCCCAGGCCTAACTAGGCCTGTAAGGGTCTCCCCACTTCTGTGTTTCCTCCATTGAAGGCTGAGGGACATTCTTTCCTCAGGGAGGTACCAGGTCCCCTTCGGAGGGCTTGGTAATCACCCACCAGTAATGAATGGTGAAGATTGACACAGATAAGATATGAAAATTACGTACCTACCATAATTCTTGATCTTTCTGTATATCTTCACCATTCATCACTGCTTCCTGCTCTCCTGGGCCTCAGACTCTGGGCAGTGCCTCCTCCCTGCTTGTTTTTCCCCAATTGAGACCAATTGTAGGCTTGATCCTGCTGGTACCTCTGAATTCTCTGCTCCTTCTGGTGAAGTGACAGAGATTCACTGTTGGGGAGAGCAAGCAGGGGTGCTTGTCCCTTCATATGAAGGCTCACCCGGGCCCTTTCTTGCATTCCTGAAGAGGACCCCTCCTCCAGCTGCATTGAGACCCTTTTTGAGCTCGATTCACCAGCTCAGGTTTCTCAACCCTTGGGATCCTCCTCAGGTCTATAGCAGTTGTGGGGGCCCTGGTGACCCTTAAAATTCCTCCTTCCAGGAACTGTGGCTCCCTCTTCTCCCCTGCTGGTTACAGCTAACTTTTTCCTATGCAGGGTCCCCCTCTTGATTGTGAGACTATGTTTTAAGGGGGTTTTCCTCCTGACATCCTTTCCCCTTCTGTCTCAGGGGATGCTCCAACTCTAGATCCTCTGTGGGAGGATTCCCTCTTCAGGGGGACCCTGTAGCGGTGTGGGTCCTGTCCCCACCCTAGGATGTCATTAAAGACAGGAGTGGGAGATGCTTGCCCCCTTCCACCTCTTTTGGGCTGGCTGAAAGGGCTCCTTCAAGTCTGGTGCCCTGACTTGTTCTGTCTTCTGGGCTGTTGCCTAGTTAGCCCCACCCATTTTTTTCTCAAACCTGGGGTATTGTTTCCAGCTCCAGTTTGGTGGAGATGTGGAAAAGCTTAAATGTGGCTGAAGACAGAGGAACCCTTCTCCAGAGCCCCAGAGAGTCCTCTGGACCTTTGCAGGAGTGGCACAGTGTCTCCTTTTCCTCTCTTCCTTCTTTTCTATCCACTTACTCTCCCTCATTCTGTCCCTCCCTTGCCTGTTCAGAGGTTTGGGGCTCCCATGTCCCAGACCCCTGTGTTACCCTTTCTGTCCTCTTAACCAGCTTTATTTTTCTTCTCTTTATATCCTTTCCTTTTCCTATCTCTCGGGCTCCCTTACCCCTCCGTCCTTTTTTCTCTTTCCTAACTCCACCCTCCAGTGTGCAGAACTGAGATGGAGAAGGAGTCAGCGTCGGTTACTGGCCAACCTGTGAGCACCACGCAGTGTGTCGGCCTAGAGGGAGGTGCCACCCATGACTCTGACTCCTCTCCCTTTTACAGAAAAAAAATATGCTAGCGCTGGGTCCTGCTCCTCTCGCCAGAACCCACCAGAGATGAATGGTGAAGATACACAGAAAGATCAAGAATTACGGTAAGTACGTAATTTTCATTTCCTGTGACTTAAAAAAATAAAAGGAAATACAATGGGCTGGTATCGGAAAGGAGTGTTTGCAGTGCAGCAGGAGTGCTTTTTTAAAGTTCACGCAGGTAAGGAGATACTTAACTTCAGCGGGCATCAATGGCAGTTGGGAGCAGAGTGGGGGTGGAGCTAGAGTGAGATGGGAATGCTGTCTCCATTAGTACTGAGCATGTGTCATGCTAGCACTGCTACTTTAAAACAGAAAATTTATTTACAGCCAAAAAATAATGTGAAAGTAGTTGCATACTACTCGGGGGAAGGGGGTGGTCACTGCCTCGCTAAGTGAGAGAAAAACAAGCCAGCAATTTAAAATTGAACATTCTTTGAGTCCAGTATTTTCCAAGTTAAATAGGCATGCAGAGACCGGGACTTATTATTTCCCAGTCTCTGTTGCCTGATGCCAGACCGGGTGGTTACTAGCCTAAGCCATTCAGCATCAAGTACTGTATTTTCCCAAAACCCATTTTCTGATCAGTAATGTATTAGTGATGCTGTCATTTACTGTATGCTGCTGAAACCAAATACATTGTTACGGTACTGCAACTGTTGTGAAAAAATATACAAAGATGACACCCATCATGTGCGTGTGTGCTGTTTAGGCCTTTCTCACAGCATCAGGACTTGTGAGATTTGTCAGGGCTTCAATCAGGCAACAAGGGGACACAAAAAAAAGGTGCTTGAGAAGTTTTTGTTGGAGAAGACTCTAGATGCCATGCAAAAAGCCCAGGGCCAGAAGGAAGCATCACCTGCCCCCTTGACCAAATCATGGTTGTTGAAGTTCACAGATTGTGAAAAACAGCTGTCATCATTGGGACATAAACATAAACATAAGAGTAAGGACAAATCAGCTACCTCAATGAAGTCCAGGTTGCTGCTGAAGCCTATACTTACTCAACCTGCATCATCATTGTCCGTTCTGGCGGCAGTGATAGTAGCTCCCCCGATTGTCAACCAGACCCCCAAAGTTGGGGCTTGGCTCAGGCATTATCGTACCTACTACAGATGGTAAATGGACATTGTTGATGGGAGCAGGCCCGTCATCAACATCAGTAGTCGCAACCCCTGACCAGGGCATCATTGATGTGCAGGCGGTGCTAGCATTGTCTGCAGATATAAGATGACACATATTGCCAGGCTTGGCTTTGCTCCCTGGACTGCCATCAACAGAAGTTGCTGCATTGCAGCCCTCGTCGACTCCCTTGATTGGGACACAGCAAACACCTATTGAGCAGAGACCTGCAGTGTCACCAGTGAGGTCCTCCATTCCCATCACCGATGGGGACGTCGACAATGAGAAGGAATATAATCCTGACCTGACCTCATAATTGAGGAGGCTTATGAAGAGGAGAAGGACTATGAAGCGGAACATTATGTTCCACGTTCCAGCTCTACTCTATCCTCTTGTAGTGAGGATTCTGTGGTGTACACACTCCTATCTCCTCCTCAATACCCCATTTTCCAGACAATGATGCACTAAATGCAGACTGCTATGGGGTTTGCAGTAGAAGAAAATTCTTCTAAAAAGAATTTGACGGGGTTTCTGGAAGGTATCCTGCACTACCTTCATCATTGTACCTCCCATTTATCTGACCTTAAAAGATGCCACTTTTGCTGCATGGTATAAGCCAAATATCATTACAGCTGTTCCCAGAAAGGCTGGCAAGCAGTACCCTGCCCCTGCTGCCAAGGCTTGTTATGGCAACCAGCCAGAAACAGATTATTTGTTCATAATGGCTGCCCATGACAGATCCAGGGCACCATGGCATATGAGTACCTTGCCACCTAATAAGGAACCTAGGAGGCTTGATGTGATGGGCAAGTGAACCTACACCTCTGCCTCATTAAGCCTGTGTATTACAAACTATCAGTCACACATGATTAAGTATCAAAATAGCCTTTGGAAAACTGCCAGAGCTGTAGCTCAGGCACTTCTATAGGACACAGACAAAAATGAATTCCTGAAAAATCTGAATGCAGGTGATGAAGTAGGCAAACATCTGCTACGTTCAGCATATGATGTCTCAGATGCTTCTGCCAGGGTAGCTGCCTAGGATACATAGAACATAGAAACATAGATTTTGACGGCAGATAAGGACTGCTTGGCCCACCCAGTCTGCCCATTTCCCTACCTAATGGATAAGCTGCAGATCCTAGTTAACCAGCAGCCTACTTCTTCCTACCCCCACCCCCTAGAATTGCCTTATGACTGTCCAATGCATGCTTGAATTCCACCACTGTTTTTGACTCCACAACCTCCTCCGGAAGGCCGTTCCATGCATCCACAACCTTCTCTGTGGAAAAATACATCCTTAAATTACCTCTGAGCCGCCTCTTCTATCTTCAAATTGTGCTCCTTGTTCTTGCACACCTCTTTTTTTGAAAGATGCTACCCTCTTGGACTTTGTTGATTCCCTTGAGGTACTTGAAAGTTTCTATCATGTCACCCCTCTCCCTCCTTTCCTCGAGGCTATACATATTCAGCTCCTTAAGTCTCTCTTCATATGTCATGGATGTATGGATTTCCATGAGAAGGTATTCTTGGCTCAGAGTGGTGGGGTTTGCAACTGATGTGCAACAAACAGTCTTGAATTCTCCGCTTAGAGGCACACAACTGTTTGCCTACCACATAGAAGAGGCTTTGAGAGGCCTCCAGAATGATTTTGACATCAATGACATCCCTTTACCCTACACCTGGTAGAGATAGAGGGTCCTTTCACCAGTCTGCTGCCAAAAGTGGCCATCATGCCTATCTTCAGCAGGGCTGAGGGAAGGGTGGTAAAGCCTTGTCACCTCCCCTTCCCCCAAGAACCCATTCTGAATCCTCCAAAGCTGGTGGTGTAGGCCTGTCCGACTCAGCATGACTTGTGCAGCACTTCCCCCAAAACCGCTTCAAGGACTGGAGGTGGGTGAAGGGGGTTGCTTCTCCCTTCATTTAACACAGTGAAGGGAGATTACTACAGACAAATAGTTCCTGGAGATAATTGCAAAAGGACATGCTCTGGAGTTGCTAGACATCTTTCATGTCTCTTCCAGGTCCTTAGCAAGATGGTGGCCACGCTGGACTGATGCTGTCCTGAACTCTGTTGTTGAGTTTTCATTTATCATTTAAATTTTGTTTCATTTTAGTCTTGCGTGTGCTTTAAGTACCTAGTATTTTGGTTTTATTACTGCAGCCAGGGAGACTATAGTTTGTAGCTAGTTTGGTCAGGGTATAGTTTTATTTTTGTTTTACTATCTGATTCTGGTGCCTCGGGTCTATGCCTCTATTAAAGGTGTGTGTTTGCTTTACTACTGGATTTTAATATTGAACCTCCATATCATACAGGAGACTGTTGGCACTACACTGGAGTGTCTGCTTGCTGACTTTATTTGCTTACTAAATTCCTGAACTTCTACCCATTTTGCAGCCCTATTGCTACTGGTCTTCCAGAGATTGATCTTCACCATTCATTACTGGTGGGTTCAAGCCAGAGGCACAGGACCCTGTGGGAGAGTATAGCTTAAAACTCTTGAAGAGGGGTGCTGACATCGGGGAAGGTGTGGCCCTCGACTGTGATGTAGAGCAAGGTGTTCGTGAGCTGGCCAGTAACCAACGCCGACTCCCCAACCTTCTCAGTTCTGTCTTTCCCACTTTCAAGGAAACACGGCTTCATGAAGCCTCTCAGAAAGCCTTCAGGAAATCTTCAGTTCTGTTCACCACCGTTTACTTTAGGCTGTCAGTGTCTCCATCGCTGTCTCTGTGGTTCTGGTTTGTTTTTTCTTATTCTCACTGTGTGGCATCGAGTACTTTCACTTTGTTATATTTTCATTCAAAGTGGCCGGTCATGTCTGGTTTGGGGCCTAAAAAATCTGATTAGGTGGGGACTGCTGCCATGCGTCTGTGCCCCTGTGGCAATCTGATATACATAATGGACTGCCATGATCGGTGTTTCACCTGCCTGGGTCCACTCCATGATATGGACAGGTGTGATGCCTGTTTTTCCATGGATTGCCACATTCTTGTCATCCATGCAGTGAAGTTGTGGAGGGATCCCCCTCCCAACTTTCACAGGTCAGCCTCATATGCATGACACCAAGGTCAGGTCCCTAGGCCCTTCCCCATGGCCTCTCCCCAGTATTATACATACCTAGAGAGAGAGGGCCTCCATTATTTTGGGTCTCACTGGGACTGGAGGCCTGCACAAGAGGTCAGGTGGACAGTTGGCCTCCTCTGGGGGGTCAGTTATGCACCCTCCATGGTCCAGCACCTCTTGGCAACTGGATGCCCCTGGTGTTGAGGCCTCAACTACATGCTGGACCTGCACTGGCAGCTCACTAGGTGGCACCAACAGGTGCCATCTCAGCTCCTGACACTGCCCCCAGTGTTGGTGAGTGAGGCAACACCGTTGGTGCTACTGGGTCTCCTTCCAACATCATTCTCAGTGCTGGGAAGAGCACAGTGTTTGGTGTCGCTTCATTGGAGAGTTCCCTGATCTGGTTGTCCAAATTCAATGAGGATCAGGATGATCCCAACTGGTGGCCAAGCTCTATGGAGCTTTGGATGCCACCCAGACCCAGCCTGAGGCCCTCTTTGTAGCCTACATTTTCTCTGGCTGATGCTGATGGCAGTGCCACCCCTCTTGCATCTGCCAGCTCCACTTGTGATACTGCGGGCCTGCCCAATGGCAACCTCAGTGCTGGGTCGGAGGTGGTGCTGCATCTGGTGCTGAATTGGGGGATGGTGTTGCAGTCCGGTGTGTGGCTGGTTCCGTTGACATCTCCAGTGCCATTTCGGCTGTCTGTGCGGGGTCCGTTGCCGAGGGGTTTACGGTGCTGACTTCAGTGCTGGATTCTCTCTTCCCATCTTTCATAAGGACCGCTGCAAAGGGAAGGCATCTCTTGAGGGGCAGGTGCTTGTCTTATGGGTTGAGGATGGTGAAGTCACGTCTGGCATCCCGGCCTATCAGCACAGCATTTGGCACCTCGGGACAGAGCCGGAGTGCTGAATTGGGCATCCTTTCCTCTCCTGGTGGACAGGGACCTACAGTCAGTGGAGACAGGGGCTGCCCTTGTGAACCAGAACAGCTTCAGTCTCCTCACCAAGGGGTCTCCCCCAAGGGCACCACCCTGTTCGCTCCTCACAGGTCGAGTGTTCTCTGGTGGGTGGGCAGTGCAGCCCCCTTCCTTGGGAGGGATCCCTTGCATGCTTCTGTAGCTCTGGAAGAGGGCCATTGGTCTCTCATGACCCTTTTCTCCCACTTCTTCTCCTCTGCCTCCCTCTCCCCTTCTCCCAGGGCTTTCATGTCCCCTGGGACTCATGACATGGGAGCAGTACAGGGCATCAACGGCTGCATTCCCCATCTATCTTAGGTCCATTGACGAGATTCTTTGCACCTCTACCCCATGCACTGCCTCCCCCTGAACAAAGCTCCTCCACATCTTCAACTTCCTTCTCTGAGGAAGAGGACACCTCCACAAACATTTCTTCGGATGTTGATTACTCCAGCTATCAGCAGTTCCTCTCAACGATGCTGGAGGAGCTTCATCATCCCCATTTCATAGGCCGTAATCCTGCATATGTGATGCTGTCCTTATTTGGAGGGTACAGCACAGAATCCACAGTGATTCTTCCATGGCCTCTACCTTTCTTGAAGGAGTTGCACAGCATCTGGCAGTTTGCCGCCTCCTCTGTTCCAGCCTCAAGGAACTGCCAGTGCAGGTACTGCGCCCCCCCCCCCAGATCTCCAGGAACTATGCCCCATTCCTCCTTAGGTCTGGAGTGGCTGCATACCCTCTCTAGGCATCATCATCCTTAGCGAGACCATACCCCAGAATCTGACTCGGATGAGTTTGATCGCTGGGGGAGGAGAGTTTTTTCCTCGGCCTGTCTCCTCTTGTCTGTATCTGTTCATCAGGCACACCAGGTAGCTTATGCAAGGCGCCTGTGGGCCACACTGGGGCAGACCCTCATGGCCATGCCTGACTGCAAGGCAACCAGATGAGCCATCGCCATCTCTACTTGGGGCTTTGAGCTAGTGAGACGCTAGGTGAGGGCATTTTATGACGACAACACGGTAGTCTCCAGGTTAGTAGGAACAGCAGTCTGCATCAGGCAGACAGTATGGCTTTGTCTGTCCTGGTTGTCACCCTTGGTCCGGCATAGGTTGATTGCATTGCTTTTCCGGGTGGGCCTGTTTCTTCTCCCGCAGGGTCAGACATGAGCTGCCAGGGCACCATCCATCTCCTGGGCAACAGGAGCCTCCATCTGCCCAGACCAATCTCAGTTCTCCCCAGACCAAGTGAAGGTCTCCTCCTCTTGTGTTTCTCCCACACAGGAGGCTGAGGGAGGTTTCTTCCCTCAGGGAGGTGCTGGCACCACCTAAGTGGTGCTTGGTACTCGCCCACCACTAATAAATGGTGAAGCTTGATCTCTGGAAGATATGAAAATTATGTACCCACTGTAATTCTTGATCTTCCAAGATATCTTTGCCATTCATTACTGCTTCCCACCCACCTTCCCCTCATGACCAGCCCTCTGGGCAGTGCTACCTCCCTGTTGACCTTCTCTTCTCTGGGATTGTTCCTACTGGCATCTCTAGGTCTTCTGGAACCTTTTCAAGGAAAAAGCTTACTTTACATTCTGAGGAGAGGTGGGCAGGGACATCTTGCCTTCTAATGCAGGCCCCTGAGGCTCACGTTGTCCATGGTTCAGAGGGCTCCAGGCACCCCTCTTGTTGGAGCCTATGTAAATCCCAATTCCTCAAATATGGGGTCAGTATTCTGTTGCTACCATCACACCAGCCTACAATGCACACCTTGTCATGAGCAGCTCTTCTGAAGCACACCTCTTTTGGTATGCTTTTGAACTCCTCTTCTCAGTCTTCATGAGCCCTGGGGACCTTCATATCTTTGCCCCACCCCCGGGTACCTTTCAGGGCCCTCTCCATCTTTTTGCTCCACCTTCATCACCTTAGGCAACTGATCCAGACATAGTTCCCATGGAGCCCCCTCATTTGGAGGTGCTCTATTTCCTACATAGCAAATATTCTCTCTATTTCCTCCTACCACTTCAAAGATAGTGGTGGTAGAGTTCCCTTGTAGGGATGTGCCCTTACTGGCTGGAGACGTGCTTGATACTCTCGTTGGTCAGATGCACTTCCATGTCCATGTCCATATCCATGGAGACACTGCCTCCAGAAGCATGCTCTGAACCCTTGGGGGAGAGAGAGAGAGAGAGAGGAACACCCACTCTAGAATACCTTGCCCCCGTCCTCAGCTAGGTCTTCCTTGTAAAAAATAAAGAGGGGGGGCAGAGAACATGTGTTCTTTGTCTCCTTGGGAGGAATTGAATTCTATGTCTTATGCCTTGCTAATGGCACCCTGTCTGGAAGGGGGTTTCTAGGACAAGCCTCCTTTTCAGCTACTCCTTTGAGATTTCTGCCTGGATAGGGCATGTGGTCTAACTGCTGTTCTAAACTCTGCATGGAAGACAGTTTCCTATCCACATTCTACAGGGAAGTCTCTCTCAGCCTACCCTTAGAGGAATGCTGTGACTGCTTGTTCTTGATTGGGGTTAAGGGACTCTGTCCTTCTCTAGACTCTGTCCTTCTATTGCTCTCTTTCTTCTCTCTCCTTCTCCACCTCTTTGGCCTGCCCAGAGGTTTTGGTCACTCAAGCCCATAAGACCAGCCTAGAATCCTTACCTCTCCTGCCTGTGGTCAGCATTAGAACTTTTAGTTTATATCCTTTCCTTTTCCTGACCCTTGAGCCCCCTTATCCCACCCTTTCCCTTCTCTGTTTTCCTCCTGGGGAGCAGAACTGAGACAGTTGTGGAGTTGGCATCGATTACAGGCCAACCCGCGAGTGCTACATTCTACATTGCGCTCAACGGCAGTGCTGTCCCCAATGTCGGCTTCCCTCCTCAAGAGTTTTAAAGCTATACACTCCCACGGGGTCCTGCACCTCTAGCTTGAACCCACCAGTAATGAATGATGAAGATATCTTGCAAGATCAAGAATTACGGTGAGTACATAATTTTCATTTTTTCATTTGAGCTGCCTGATAGTTCACCATGTTAGGAGTGGCTTTACTCATGGCTTTACTTTCGGAGAAGGTAAGCCTGCCTAGGACAGAGGTGCATACAGTGGAGCTCAAGCAGTTCTGGTCCATACAAGCGATCCTGTTCCTGGTTGACCCTCTAATCCGATGGGTGTCTGTTCAGTATCCCGCAGTAGTGTTCCCACTCTGAAGCAAGAGTAGCCTTGCATGAAGAGGGTCCCCCGGAGTATTCTGCAGCCAGGATCATCGTATAAGGAATCTGCAGGTTCTGATGGTAACCCTCCTTGCGCAGCCTGAAAGCAGTGGTGAGAGCATCTCTTCCTTTCTTCTGTGGTCTGGATCCACTGTATTGGGCACTCAGTGGTAGTGAGTAGCCCTTATTTTACAAACAGAACTTTATTGTATACTTGGGGTTTTGCTGTGTAAGAACGCCCCGTCCCCCTCCTTTTTCCTTTGCCAGATTGTGCTCAAGCTGAAAAAATCTGCCAAACTGTATTTTGTCATTCTTCTCTCCCTATGGTTAAGTGACTGCTCTTCATTTGATCTACAGATGATTTTTTTTAACTTTGCTGTGATTGTGTCTGCTGTTATTCAGTGACGTTTAAGCCTGCTCTCTACCTCGTGGCAGCATACTGTTTTTTGTTTTGGGGATTTTAATGGGTTGTTATTTGAGGCATTGTTTTATAGAAGGTTGTTCTATTATTATTAGATATGTGTAAGGGCTTTAGTGGGCAGAGGAATGTATACACCAGAGACCTCCTGTGGCAATGGCGTCCTTTTGTTGGATCCCCATTAACTTTCCCTGTGGAGGTCCTCAGCCTCTACAGAGAGTTGGTAATCCTCAAGAGATGGTGCAAAACCCATAGTGCAAGGACTGGATATAACATTTGGATTGGTTTGATTGGTGTGGTTGGATTTAGGAGGCCCCCAGGGAGGGTATATGGAACCAGGAACGAGGAGCACCATACCTGGTTCCCTTTCCTGGGGCCCTGCCAAATGTCATCAAGCAGGAAGTACCAGGTCCAGATAGCTCCATTCCTCCTTGTTGGGCCTTTCTCTGTAACGCTTGGTCACTAAGGAACAAAACAGCAGTAGTATGACTACATTGTTGATTCCTTGACTGACCTGGTTTGCATTACCAAGACCTGGTTGGGGGATGACTCTGGCCCTGTGCTGGTGGAGTCTATCCCACCAAAGTATTCAGTGTTGCACTGCCCAAGGCAGGAGCACCAGGGAAGCAGGGTGGCCATTTGTTTTAAATCCACATTGGCACTCATGGCATATCCCATGGGAACTTTCAGGTCCTTTGAGTGTGTTGCTGCTAGATGTGCTCCAGGTGTCAGTTGCATAATCATTCTTGTATATCATCCAGTGGGATACGGGGGTGATTTGTGGCAGGAGCTGGTGGATTTCGATGTCGACCTAGCAGTGAATGCCTCTAGACATTTGGAGCTAGGGGATGCCAATGCAAGAGTCAATGATGAATCCACGCTTCTTGGTAGACAGCTCCTTCAGTTGATGTATTCTCTGGGGCTAACACAGACAGTTCCCTCTGGAACATAACAGCGGGGTCACTCCTTGGACCTTATCTTCTCAAAAGGTCTTGATGTAGGGGTGATCATGGTTGACCTAGTCTTCTGGTCAGATTATCATGCCACGCTGTTCCTCTGTGGGGTCCTCTGTCTCTCTTCCCCTCTGGTGGAGACATTCCGATACCATCCAAAACATAACTCTGGAGTCTCACAAATTCTTGGGGGTACTGGATGTCTTGGGCGTGATGCTTGCTTGTGCACAGAGTTCCAAAAATGCTGTGGAGCACTATAATGGTGTTCTGATGTCTGTCTTGGATTCCTTAGCACCCTACCATGTTCGTCCCTTGACCTTCCAACCTAGTATTCCCTGGTAGTGTGATGAGCAGTGGCAGTTGAAGACTAAGGGACAGAGTTAGTGCATTCCTGGTACAAGACTTGGCCTACGGAGGGTAAATTGGCATTGAAGATTCACTATGATGAGTATCAACAAGCAATCATCCTGAAAAAGACTGAAGTCCTGTGACAGACAATTGCTGTAGGAAGAAATCATCTGACTCAGCTCTTTGCACCATGGACAGGTTGTTAAATCCTTCCTACCTACAGTCAGTTTGTTTTTTTTTCTGCTGAAAAATGCAGTGAACTTGGAGATTTCTTCATTGACAAGATGACATCCATTAGATCGGGTATCCACTCAGGTGGTCTGTTGATAGGGCCATTGCAGCACTGCTGATCTGCCTGCCTGGACTGAGTTTTGACTGGTTTCAGAGGGTAAGGTTCTCAAGGTGTTGGCTGGTTAGTGTCCCACCTGCTGTTCGTAGGATCTGGGACCTACTGGGCATTTTTAAGAGTGCTGGGAGGTGATGGACCCAATTATTTCTCAACTCATTGGGTGTTCCTTGAGGGAGGGTGTTTTTCTATCTGTCCTTAAACAGGCAGTGGTGAGACCCCTTCTTAAAAAGCCTTCTTTGGACTCTGATGTTTTGGGGAATTACAAACATGTCTGTAATCTTCCCTTCCTGCATAAGATTATAGAGAATCTGCACAAACGTCAAATGTGGCTCAGTAGAAGACCACCTGTGCCATCACATAAAGTTATGCAAGTGGGAGCATCTGCTTTGAAGTCCTGTTTGTTGTTTTGTGTAGTTTTTCATAATAAACGTGTTTCTTAGCCTATCTGAGTTTATCGATTATTTTGTCTCTCAGCACCGTGGAGCTGAACTAGCAGAATGTGATGAAGATTATAGAGAAGGTGGTGGTTGATCAACATGTTGAAAGCCTTGAGCAGTTTAGCATCTATGAATCTCTCCAGTCAAGTTTTCAGGCACATTACAACACTGGGATTGCTCTCATCAGAGTTACAGATCATCTCCTCATGACGAAGGATTGGTGGTTTTGTACCGTCTTAGTTCTACTGGATCTCTCAGCAGCATTTGACACTGTTGACCAAGGATTACGTTTGAATCACCTGAGGAGCTATGTGGGACTCATTGGCATTGTTTTGCACTGGTGTGAGTCCTACCTACATGGGAGAATGTAGCGGGTGGCTGTGGGAAATTTTCTTTCCAGTGTCTTGAAGCTGCCCTGCAGTGTTCCTCAATGCTCAATCCTTGCTCCTGTGTTGTTTTCAGTGTAGATGCTGCCATAGGGTGAGATCATTATATAGTATGGCATTGAGTTTCACTGTTATACAGATAACACTCAACTCTACCAGTCTGGAACTCCTGGTGATTCCAATGCAGTCTCAGTGTTGTAGAAATGTTTGTCTTAAATTAACTACTGGATGTCCTCAAACTAGCTATGTCTTAACCCAGGCAAGACAGAGGTCATGATTGTCGAGCCGGGTAGGCAGGGCTCGGCTACAGTGAGTGGATTGTCCTTGAGTCCTGTGCTAGGTGGACAACCGCTCAAGGCTGTAGATGCCATTAGGAATCTTGGGGTTATCCTGAACAGCAAGCTGTCTCTTGATCAACAGGTGTTAGTAGTTGTCCAGGCTGGCTTTTACCATCTTTGTAACATTGCCAGGATCAAATGATATCTAGCCCCTGCAGACCTGGCAACAATAGTTCATGCCTTTGTCACGTCTAGGCTCAATTATTGCAATGTTCTTTATCTAGCAGTTTGCTGTGATGCCTGAAGCTATTCCAGAATGCTGTGGCCTGGCTTGTTGTGGGCTCCTCTCTAAGGGACCACATCACTCCGGTGCTTTACGCGCTGCACTGGCTGCCTATCTGGTGGCACATAACCTTCAAGATAAGCTTGATAGCTTTCAATGCCCTACATCATCTGGGACCAGACTACTTAAAAGACCTCCTAGTTCCATACTGCCCAGCTGATCCACTCCACTCCACTCCTTCGATGCTGGCTTTCTTTCTGTTCCTTCCTCTGAACTTCAACAATCTGGGGACAGAGCATTCCATGTGGCGGCACGAATGCTATGGAATGCTCTGCCAGATTATGTTAGATCTGCTCACTTGGTGGAGGCCTGTCATCTGAAAACTTTATTATTTACTCAGGCTTTCCCTGAATTTTTACTTCTTTATTGTGATTTTATATGTTACCTGCCTAACTGTTGCTTTTGTGGTTGTTTTATTGTGCAGCGTCCTGAGCCTTCAGAAAAGGACACTATGGAAAAAAAGTTGCCTTGCCAGCTCTCTGGAGCATTCTTCATCTCTTTCAGCTTATCCCCAGGACATTTGTCGCTGTTGAAGAAGAGGTACAAGCTTTACTGACCAAACATGCCATACAGCCTGTGCCTTCACGCAAGAAAGGCAAAGGGTTTTACTCCAGATATTTCCTGGGCCCCAAATGGACAGGAGATCTCAGGCTTATGCTAGACCTATGAGACCTAAACTTTGATATGGTATACAAGAAGTTTTGCATGGTTTGCCTGCAGAATCTGATTCCCCTGTTTCAAACAGGGAACTGGATTTGCTCCCTGGACATGAAGGATGTATACCTTCATTTCTAAATCAGACAGAATCACAGAACATTCTTGAGATTTGTCCTGGAAGGGGGGGCTCACACTTTCAGTTCAGAGTATTGCCTATTGGCTTGTTGTCTGCGCTTCGGGTCTTTGCCAAATGCTTAGCTGTGGTGGCAGCGGACCTTCACAGGGAAGGTCTCTGTCTTCCCATACCTAGATGATTGGCTGTTGAAAGTCATATCCAGAAGCCTTCCAGCTCGAACATATCCTGCCTTGCACAAGGCAATTGTTCAGAGACATAGGTATTACAGTGAATGTGCCAAAGTCAGTACTGACCCCTTGCCAGAGGCTGCAGTATATAGGTGCAATCCTGGACACAGAACAGGGCAGAGTGTTTCTGCCTCTGAACAGGGCTGAACATCTAATGGCTCAAGCATAGCTGGTGTATATCAGTCAGCGACACCATGTTAATACAGTGAAAAAATATCTGTGACTAAAGTTACGGCAATGGCAATATTGGCGACTGTAAATTTGGTGACCAAAATGTACGGCAAAGGCAGTTGCAGCGACATTTGCTTTCTGCAGGGGGCTTTGCCCCCCTGCATCCCCTTACTAATATATCTAACTCTGAGGTTGTAGCACCTCGGAGGGGGGAGCAAATATCACCATAACTCAGTTCGCCATAATTACAGTCGCTGATTTGTCATTACCGTAATTGTACTCACGAATTTGTCTTTGCCGTAATGTCGTGCTACCTCAGTCAGCATGTCTCAGTTAGGATGTTCCTGTGCCTACTGGGACTCATGGCAGCAGCCATTGTGACAATGCCACTGGCTCACTTTCATATGCAGATACCACAATGGACACTGATAGTGCAGTGGGACCAACGTGTGGACAAGATGGACCATCAGGCTCTCGTCCCGTCCTATTTATGCAAAATACTGATGTAATGGATGGACCGTGGCAACCTCTTGAGGAGCGTTCCATTCATAATCCTAACTCCTACTCAGATTCTCACCTCAGATGCATCAGGATCCGGATGGGGAGAATACCTGGGTCCTTTTTAGAGCAACCGTCTTGGACCCAGATGGAAGCCAAATTGCACATAAGTGTCCTGGAGATGAGAGCTGTTCTATACAGTCTCCAGGCTTTCTAGGAGCATCTGATGCCAGGTCAACTGCTGGTCCAGCTGGGTTCTACTCTGCCACAAGAGTCTGGGTTGTTAAAGGAGCTGCTGGAAGAGCAGCTGCTTTGTTTTGGTTGCCCAGATTCTGCTGGGTTCTATTCTGGTACAAGAGTCCAGATTGCTGGAGGAGGAGGTTCTGCTTTGCATGTTTTTGCCAGTTTCTTTTGGGTTCTATGGTGGCACAAGTCTAGGTTGCTGGAGGAGCAGGCAGAGGAGGTGCTGCTTTATAAGTTTTTGCTGACTTCTGCCAGGATCCGGTGCTAGCACAAGAGTCTGGGTTGCTACGGGAGGTGCTGGAGGAGGAACTGCTTTACAAGTTTTTGCTAGTTTCTGCTGGGTTCTATGCTGGCACAACACTCCTGGGTGCTGGAGGTGGTGCTGTTTTGCAAGTTTTTGCCAGCTGATGCTAGGTTCTGTGCTGGCACAAGAGTCTGGATTATTGGAGGAGGTGCTAGAGGAACAGCTGGAGGAGGTACTGCTTTGCATATTTTTGTCACATCTAACAGTTTCTATGCTGGCACAAGAGTCCAGGTTGATGGAGGAGGTAATGATTAAGATGCTGGAGGAAGAGCTGCTTTGCTAGTTTTTGCCAGTTGCTGCTGCTGTTGGGTTCTATGCTGGCCAAGAGTCTAGGTTCCGGGAGAAGGTGCTGGAGGAGGTGATGAATGAGATGTTACTTTGTTTTGGTTGCCCGTATTCTACCAGGTTCTGCATTGGTACAAGAGTCCTGGTTGTTGGAGAAGGTTCTGCTTTGCAAGTTTTTGCCAGCTGCTGCGGGATTCTATGCTGGCACAAGAGTCCCGGTTGCTGGAGGGGGTGCTGGAGGAGCAGCTGGAGGTGGTGCTGCACTGCAAGTTTTTGCCAACTTCTGTAGGGTTCTATGCTGATAGAAGAGTCCGGGTTGCTGGAGGAGGTGCTGGAGGAGGTACTGGAGGTGGTGCTGCTTTGTAAGTTTTGTTGGCTGCTGCTGTGTTCTGTGCTGGCACAACAGTCTGGATTGCTAGAGGAGGTGCTGCTTTGCATGTTTTTGCCACTACTAACGGCTTCTATGCTGGCACAAGAGTCCAGGTTGCTGGAGGTGTTGCTGCTTTTCAAGTTTTTGCCGGCTGCTGCAGGGTTCTATGCTGGTACAAGAGTCCAGGTTGCTGGAAGAGGTGCTGGAGGACCAGCTGGAGGATGTGCTTCATTGCAAGTTTTTGCTGACTGGTGCTGGGTTTTACACTGGCAGAAGAGTCTGGGTTGCTGGAGGAGGTACAGTACTTGAGGTGGTGCTGCTTTGCAAGTTTTTGTCAGTTGTTGCTGGATTCTATGCTGCCACAAGAGTCTGGGTTTCTGGAGAAGGTACTGCTTTGCAAGTTTTTGCTGGCTTCTGCTGGCTTCTACACTGACAGAACCCTCTGGAGTGCTGGAGGAGCAGATGGAGGAGGTACTGCTTTGCAAGTTTGTGCTGACTTCTGACGGGGTTCTACACTGGCGCAAGACGCCAGGCTGCTGGAGGTAGTGCTGAAGGAGGTGCTGGAGGACCTGCTGCTTTACAAGTTTTTGCTGACTGCTGCTGCATTCTAAACTAACACAATTGTCCTGGTTGTTGGTGGAGGATTGTTTAAAGTTGCCATACTGCTGCCATTTTTTCTACACTGGCACATGATGACTTATATGTGTAATAAACTGAGACACAAATGGAACACAGATTGAGACAAAGACTTAAAGATGAGGAATGTCAATCTGTGTATGTGCATTTATAATTGCTGTACTCACCCTGGTTTGCCAAACGTATGCTGTCGAGATGTGTTCCTTCAACAGCAGAACACATTTTATTCTGAGATTTATATTCCTACTTTACGCATTGTTAATTGCATATGAAAAGGTACCAGTTCTTACTGTTTGATTGACATTATTTAAGTTATTTTAGTTATGCAGAACATAAAATGTCTCCGTTAGTTTACTGTAATGCTAGTTGTGTTATTGAGCACTTTTATCAGCTCAATCATAGTGAGTGAACAAGCCAATTAAAAAAACAAGTTATAGGTCTTGCCAGCTTAAATAACATAAAAAAAAACAAGACGTGTTGTGCACTACCTCTACACACAAACCCCATTTCATGTGGATATTGAATATAGGGTTTTGGGTCAAGGGGGTGAGAGTCCCTTGTGCTGCCTGAATCACCATTTGCTCCTCTAAAGAATACAGCAAAGAGTTTTACTTAAAGACTCAATTAAAGGGTCTTAATTTATTTTTTCATCCTTTCTCCCTGCTAGAGTTGGTTTTGCAGTCTTCAGTTTTGTGACTTTACAACTCAGTTTGACTCCATTCTACCTTGTTATTTAAATCTTATGGATAGTGGGATTAGGCTGGGCCAGGTGGTGGTGGTGGGGGGAGGGGGTCTGAGGTGTGATTGATGGTGTGGATTTGTGAATGTGGATTTTAATGCTGAAATGTTGTTTTAATTTATGAGGTTTTATTGTTATTTGTCAGGTTAATTAGTAACTGTAGAAAGAGTTTAGCCTGTATTATAAGTCGTAATTATTACCGGAGATAATTGGCAGGGTGGAATCAAGATGTTTGGATTGGTGACTCCCTTGAGAAGGCATTATTCCCCTTCCAGGCTCCATGACCTCATCCCTCTTTATCATCAGACATTTATAGGCATTGCAGGGCATTGGGAATTGTCCATAGAGGGAGGGGACAGAGGTCGGGGGGGGCCTGGGGAGGGGAATATGGCCAGGGGGAGGTGGATTGGAGTGGTGGGCTCTAGAAAGCACACTGAAATGGGTCCAGGAAAGGGGTCCTCTCTGTCTGGTGTCCATACTCAAGGGCTCCGCCATTGGTGGGCAGGCATCCAATGGACCAGCCTCATTCACCTATCCCTCTCGGGCCGTCTTGTGTAATGCCAGGTTGATTAAGAACAAGATGGTGATTATGGCTGATCTTGTTTCGGTGGTCGACCTGCCATGCACCACTAAGACCTGGCTGGATGATAGTGCCAGCCTAGTACTGGAATTTGCAATTCCAGCTGGGTTCTCAGTGATTCACTGCATGAGAGAGGTTTGTAAGGGTGGGGATGTGGTGATTAGTTTTAAATCGAGTCTGCACCTCACAGCCTTCTCGATGGGAACAACCAGATCCTTTGAATGTGTGGCAGTTCAAGGGTTTGCAGGTACAGGTTGCACGGTCCTACTCATTTACCGTCCTCCAGGGAATGAGAGGGAATTCCTGCAGGACGTTGCGGGCTTCGTTGTCAAACTGGTGTTGGAGTCGCCCAGATGGATCATTCTGGGTGACTTCAATGCTTGGATCAATGATGAACTCTCGCCATTTGGACAAAACTTCCTCCAGCTGATGGATTTGCTGGGCCTGACACAGGTGGTTGCCTCTGCAACCTATATACATACATTCATTGGACCTGATCTTCTCACTGGGAGTGGAGATCACTGACCTTATGGTGGAGCAGGTCATTTGGTCAGACCATCATACCATGAGGTTCTCATTTGAAGCCCCCCCTTAAAAGACCTTCCCCTACAGAGATGGTCCAGTTCAACCCTTTAAAGGGTCTAACTCCAGAAGGTCTTATGGTGGTGCTGGGCCTATCAGATGTAATGAGTGCTTACGATGAGCCAGGGGAATGGATGTCGACCTATAATAGGGTGGTTACTGAGGCCCTTGACTGGACTGCACCAGTCCATGTTTGACCCCTCACTTCACAACAGGGTTCCCCTTGGTTTGATGGGAGTCTTAGGGAGTTAAAGATGAGGGGTCAAAGGTTGGAGTGGCGCTTGCGCGAAGATCCCAGTCTGATGAGGACAAGCTCATTTTGATGTCTCATTATAAAGACTATCAATCAGCAATCTCCTGTAAGAAGGCAGAGTTCTTGTCCAGCAAGATTGCTGCAGCAATAAACAGACTGGCTCAGCTCTTTTGGACTGTCGATAGGCTGTGTAATCCAGCCTGTCTTCAGTCTGTGAGAGCATTTTCACAATTAAAGTGTGAGGAGTTTACTCTGTTTTTTGCTGATAAGATTGTTTTAATCAGATCATAATCATAATCATTTAATTGGACATACTGGCTGCACCCCTGGCGGAGCTCTTCAACAGGTCACTTGAGACAGGGAGGGTACCTAGGGATTGGCGAGAGGCACATGTGGTGCCAATCCATAAAGGGGAGGTCGAGGGAAGTACCAGGTAACTATAGACCCATCAGTTTGACCTCGGTGGTGGGAAAATTAATGGAGAGTATACTAAAGGAACGATTGGGGGTGTACTTGGAGGAGGTGGAAGGTCTGGATAGTCGACAACATGGGTTTGTGCCAGGTAGGTCATGTCAAACCAGCCTTGCGGAGTTCTATGAATGGGTAACATCAGAACTGGACAGGGGAAAGCCTGTGGATGTATTATTCTTGGACTTCAGCAAGGCGTTTGACTCTGTCTCCACAATGGTCTGGTGGAGAAACTGATGGGGTTAGGAGTAGGCCCTTTGATGGTCAGATGGATTGAAAACTGGCTAGCTGGATGCACCCAGAGAGTAGTGGTCTGTGGGAGCTCTTGAACCCAGAGAGGTTGGTGGGCAAATTGCAGAGGGTCGGGTCCTGGGTCCGATCCTGTTTAATGCATACATATCGGACATCAGGGAGGTATAGGGTGTGAAATGAGTCTCTTCGCAGATGACTCCAAGATGGGAGCAGTAGTGGAGGGAGAAGAGGGGATGTTGGCCCTGCAAGGGGACCTGGACACCCTGGAAAGCTGGGCTCACACATGGAAATTAAATTTCAATATCACCAAGTGCAAGGTGTTGCATCTTGGTCAGGGAAACCCTAAACACAGGTACACCCTGGGAGGGGAGGCACTGGAGGCCTCAGTAGGGGAAAAAGACCTAGGGGTCATGGTGGATGCATATATGAATAACTCTGAGCAGTGCAGGAGAGCGGCTAGCAAGGCAAACAGGATGTTGGGATGCATCGTAAGGGGGATCACCTCTAGGAGCAAGGAAGTGATTCTGCCGCTGTACAATGGACTGGTTAGACCACACCTTGAGTACTGTGTACAGTACTGGAGACCACACTTGAAGAGGGACATACAGCTCCTGGAGAGGGTACAGAGGAGGGCAACTAAGATGATATGAGGGCTAGGGGATTTGACGTATGAGGACAGACTTGAGGAGCTCTGCCTTGTTTTCACTGGAGGAGAGGAGAGCAGGGGACATGATTGAGGTCTTCAAATACCTCAAGGAAATAAATAGGGTAAACATGGAGGGATCTTTAGACTAAAGCAGGGAGGTATCACCAGAGGCATGGTTTGAAGTTGGAAGGTGGAAGGGTGAGGGGAAAAGGAGGAGGTTTTCACTGAGAGGGTGGTGGACCCTTGGAATGCACTGCCTGGCGAGCTGGTTCAGAGATCCACAGTGAGGGCTTCAAGAGAGGGTGGGACAGACACAGAAAGTGGATGTATCAGATGATGGCCTGTCCCAGGGGGGTGGGGATGGATGATAGGGGTTTCTGGAGCACAAGGGATGGGAGGGCCTCGGCACCCAACTAAGGATCTAAGGTTCGAGCAGACTCGATAGACCGTAAGGCCTAATCTGCTGGCAAATAGTATGTTAGTATGTTAGATCTGGGATCCAGTTGTCACCCTGTTTGGATGCATGCAGTGGCATGCTGGAGGTTGCGGGCACTCCGCCTGTTTGGTCTGACTTTGACCAGTTGATGGATGAAGATATTGTAAAGGCCATTCAGGAGTTGAGGCCCACTTACTGTAGTTTGGACCCAGGCCCAACACACCTTCTTGTATGGTGTGTTGATTCCATCAGCCCAGTCTTGGATGGATTGCCTGGTGTTCTTTGGAGAAGGGGGTCTTTCCTGAGCCTTTTAAGAAGGCAGTGGTGAGACCCTTCTTAAAGAAACCATCCCTAGACCTGGACTGCCTAGCCAACTACAGACCCATCTCTGACCTTCTCTTTATAGGAAAGGTTATTGAGAAGGTGGTGGCTCTTCAACTGGAGGACTATTTGTTAACTCACATCTACAACCCTCTCCAGTCTGGTTTTAGGAAAAGACATAGTACTGCGATTGCCCTGGTTCAGATGCTCAATGATCTCCTGGTGGCGAGGGATCAAGGAAAGCATTCTATCTTAATATTCCTTGATTTCTCAGCTGCATTTGACACCGTGGACCATGGAGTGCTGTTGGATCACCTGCTGGTTCGTTGTGGGCTGACTGGTGCAGTCCTCAACTGGTTCCACTCTTTCCTCACGGGCAGGATGCAGAAGGTGATATTAGGAACTTTGTCCTCTGCATCACTGCCCCTGCCATGTGGTGTCCTGCTGGATTCCATTTTAGCACCCATGTTGTTGGTGGTGTATTTGCTACCACTATGGGACATTTTAAGGTGGTATGGGTGGAGTTTTCACTGCTATGCTGATGATACTCAGCTATACCTGTCTTTTGCACCCAAACAACAGGATGCTATTTCAAGGTTCAATTAGTGCCTTGCCGAGTTCCAAGACTGGATGAGAATCAATTGGTTGAGGTTAAATCCAGACAAGACAGAGGTGCTAGTGGTGGAATCTGGTCACCCAGGGGTTACTGCACAATCTGGTCGAGTCTCTGGGCTTAGGCTCAGGGACTCCCAATTGCCCACCTTGGTCAAGGTGAGGAATCTTGTCAAATTACACCTGTGCTCCGCTCTCTGCACTTGATGCCTGTTAGGTGGTGGATCACCTTCAAGGTCGGCTTGCTGACCTACAGGGCCCTGCACAGACTGGAGCCCGGATACCTGCAAGATCTTCCACAGCCTTATCACCCATTCCATCCCCATCCGGTCAGCTGATGAGGGCCTCCTGGTGATTCCTAGGGTATGTTTAAAATCTTTTGGTGCCCCAGCATTCTCGTTCCAGCACCAACCCTATGGAATTCACTTCCTCATTTTATCAGAGAGGCCCCACCAGTAAATGCCTTCAGAAGGAAGATGAAGACATTTCTCTTTAGGGAGGCCTTTTCCTTAAATTAATTAACCTGAATTGTTGTAATTTATGGGTATTGTTTGTGCTTTTTAAATTTTTATAATGAACTTGCTCATGTGTACAGCGCCTTGAGTTGCAATTGAAAAAGTGTACTTTATAAGTAAATAAACTAAACTAACTACTAAAAAATCCAAACTCATAATGACATCAGATGATAGCAGACGTGTTTTGAGGGTGTACCGCACACAGAAAAACAAAATCAGAGTTACGCAGTGTTTGTCTACAGAAGTTATGGTTAATATATTGGTCATGTCTTTGACCATCCACTTACTGTCATACATAACATTAAAAGAAGGGAGTACATTTGTGGTGCTAAGAGAGATGGTAGTGTAGTGAATGAGCTCTGTTAACACCAGGACATTTATCTTTCTTAAATCCTGCCTAAAATTCTTTTCTGCTGTTAAAAACATTTTTATTTGTTGGCCGAAAGTATTTCCTAATAAACAATACCAAATAAGTGCAATTTTATAGTTTTCTAAACTGTTTCCTGAGTTAAAGAAAAATTCTCTCAGTACTTAATGGTTCCACTGGGAGGGATGCAGAGCGATTCAGCAAAAATGACAGCACATCACGGAGCATCTGCTATGGCCCAGAAACCACAATAAGTCCGATTTGTCTGACATCAGAAGACTGCTGGCAAGTATTAAAAAAGACATTCAAGAAATGAAGGCATCTATGGGCAAAACTAGGTATGCTGTCACTGCAGCGAAAACATTACAGTGATGTCATCGATAGCGACAACAACAGCAGATCACTGTAAGGTCCACGTGGGATGCAGACACGACTTACCCGGGTGTTGTGCCCCCTCTCAAGTCAGCTCCAACCTGGAATTAATAATAATAAAGTGTGTGTGTGTGGGCGGGTGCGGGGTGCAGCCTCCTGCAAAAGACATTACTTTTCCAACAGCACAATGCCAACAGCAATTGCGGTTGACATAGCGCTGGCATTGTAACAGCGGTAGACAGATTTTCTGTCAAATTGGCATCATAGAACCCCAAAATTGAAGCTGGTTTTGCTAAGGGGAAGGGTGGATATTGACAGAAGTAGACTAGCTTTACTAGAGGACTTGCTGTAGTACGTCGACGATATTATAGAACTGCATACTAAAAAAATCTACTTTTTAATGGAAAGAAATTGAGGACTTAGAAAAGAGGGGTAGGAGAAATATTGAGTCTTCCAGAGGGGGTAGAGGGGAACAATATGACAACCTTTCTTCAGCAATTCTTTGTGGAGCTGCTTCAAAATAAATGGCAATAGCCTCTGGAAATAGAATGGGCACACTGTTCCCTAGTCCCTCTTCTACAGCCTGGTGGTAAACCCCATTGTTTTTTGAAATTAACGATTAAAGAAGAAATAATGAGATTGGCCAGGGAGATAAAGCAGCTGGTTTGGAGGGGTGTGCAAATCTACTTATTCAATGACTTTGCCACAGAAACTGTGAGTAAACACAAGGAATTCACTGAGGTCAGATAAGCACTTTAGAAAAAAAAGTCTGAACTATTACATGAAATATCCAGCCTCTTTGGTTATCACAAATAATGGGGGACCTGCTATAATATGTGATTTTCCTGACAAGGCCTGGCAAGCTATGTCAGAGAGCTCTTATAACAAATCATCACACTAACCAACTGCCATTTTTTACTTCAAATGCTAAAGCTGCAGAACATTCAGCATGAGCCCTCCTGAGGAATCTGTTCAAGTCGTGTGTTCAGCTCCTGTCACTCAGAGGGCTACAACTAGACAGGACATGGATATGCCAAAAACTAATGGCTCAAGCAGCAAAACCCAAAATATTGTGGCCTCTGCTTCTCCACCGGCCAATGCAGAGATGGCAAGGAAGAATGACAAATCTTGGGCAGACCAATAACTGAGAAAAGTTACTGCAACTTCCCGATCCTACCAGACCTACTTACTTAGAAGAACAACAAATCTCAAAAAGCAGACAAGGAGAAGGAGCCAGGAGGGGAGAACATCCTCTAGTGCAGGCTCTTCGGATACGTCGTTGCCACGATCAGAAAGCATGTAGAGATTGACTACAGAAGGTGTGGTACAAGGAACACCGCAGTTTGTCTTTTCTTACTATACTTGTTTTGGTGTGCCACTTCACCAGTCACAGATAAGATTGGGCATCTCACAAGACTTGCATGTCACCTTTGGTCCGGATGACTTTATGGCTAGAGTCCTCTCTGGTTACCACAGCTGGCACACACTTTGTTTACTTTAGTATGGATTTAATTTTCATGCCTTCGTCCTTGCACAATTTTTCTTTAAGCGCTAGAGGCAGTCAGGAGGGGTACAGAGTAACTGCTTTGCCATTAGATTGAAGTTACCCTTCATCCATTTTTGTAGCTTGCTGAGATGGTGAGTATTTCAACTCCCACATGTATGAATCATGCCTGGATTTACATGCTTGAATCAATGGACCTTGACTGACTTCTTAAACTTCTGTCAAGTACTGTCCTAATCTGATAAATGCACTCATCAGGTCCTTAGATAATCTTGCTCAGTTTTCGCTGACACCGCATGGTAACGGATCAGTAAATCCATGGTAGCTACTAAACTTTACAATATCGAACTGCTACGTCTGCTGTACCCACCCTTGCAATCTTGTGAATGCACTCTGTCTAATCTTGTTTTTTACTAACCACTTATTAAGTATTTATGCAAATGTTTTTTTAAACCTCATTCAGTGCAGTGTATGATCATTAGCTATATTTACTGATTGGCTATTCCTCAGGAACAATAAGGCACTTGAATAACAAGGGATCCAGGGATGTCCGTTACAATAGTAATGAAGGGACTGATGAATACATTTAGCTCTAAGGGCATGTACTCCACCTCCCTCCAAAATCTAGACCATACTGGATGGTCAGTGGCAAACAGGACATCTCTAACTCTCTAATCAAGTTGCTGGCGTGTGACTCATGGTATTCTTGCTCTTGTACAATAAATTCCACTTTGTGTCTGAGTTGTTTAACTACAGCATATGTGGGAAATTATTTAACAGCATCACACGCTCTATTGACTTTTATCAATATTCTCCCTTTCATTTGTTTTGTTTATTTAAAATCTGGTAAATCTATGGGCCAAAGACTAATTTTCATGGGTGATCAGAGCAACATTCAAATACAAAACCACATAACAGACAATAAGTTAAAAGTACATAATCATTTCAACCAACAATCATTCCAAATTATTAAAGCACTAACATTGACTCAAAGAATAAATATTTTCTCAAAACAAATCTAAAGCTATGGATAGAGACAATAAAGCAATCAAATACAGGCGAAATAGCATTAAAGTATGAAGGTAGGTTATAAAACATAGTTCTTTGACCAGCAGATGTTTTCATTCTAGGAACACTGAAATGTTGATGAACAGATGAATGAGTAACGACAAAGATATAGCATGAAAGGATTTTGGAGCCTTATTTGAAATCACTGTTTTTAGCAAAGATCCCCAGCTGGAGTCGGTACCTAGAGTCAAGGGAAAAGCTATCCCACATTTTTTTTTATTTGTGTTTATTGAAATTTCCAAAATTACATTAAGGAAACAGGTTACGCTGACATAGCACTCAAGGAGGTAAAGTAACAAAGACAATGATGTTGCCACTACTCTTAATACATGCAGTAGCTAACAAACATGCCATGTCTATCAGATACGTCTTATGAGGGATAACACTCTACTTTGTAAAATCAGTATTTAATAATTCTAAAACCCAAATGCTGTGTTAATGAGTCTAAGAGCTTAGGCCGGCCCGGTGGCACTAAGGGTTGAGGCGCTGGATCGCCACACCTCGCGCCACGCTGGTGACCCGGGTTCAGGAATGAGCCGGGAGTCGCCAGGGGTCAGCGGGAGGGAAGAGATCGGCGTCCGGAGGACTGCTCTCTTCCGGGGAGAAATGAGAGGCAGCTCACTCATGGGCGACCTCTGGCAGTGGCAGCAGGTCACCGGTGACTGAACAGCGGCGTATATACAAAATGTGGGCAGAGCTGCGGCATTATGTTGCCTTGCTGGCTAAGCTCCAGGGGGAGGGAACGGGAACACAAAAGAAAGAAATACCCCAATTTCTGGGGATAGATGAAGGCACCTCGACCTTCACAGCCCACACTCCCAATTCTGGGCCATCTCCTCTCTTCAGCCAGGCTCATGTGTGCTGGGCACTTTGCCCTATAAAGATAGAGTGCACTGGGTGGATAGGGCAGCCCTACCTCTGGAGGTGGTGCTTGGTGGCACGAGGGGGAGAGAGAGTAGTCACAGCAGGAGATAGAGGCTGGGAGCTCCCGAGGTTGCTGGAAGGAGGTCTCCAGGGGTTGGAGATAAATAAAGTTAAAAAAAAAAAATGAGTCCAAGAGCAGCATGTAACAACCATTAAGATCTAATCAACAAGTACCATATCTAGTCTCTGATTCCCACCTAAGGGGAAAATGTGGTATATGCTCTTAACAAAGTGAATGGCCCTACGGCCAACCACTGCATAAATTGTGCAGCTCTATTTATTAATCAGTGTATCTGTTCAGTGAGACTTCTTTGAAAAGCAGCATGACTTAAACATAAAATTAAAACTTCTTGCCGAGAGACAGATCGGCAATACCAATCAAAATTTCCAGCAGCTGCCATACCCTCCTGTTATCAACATCGAGTCCCGACAGTATGTGTCACCAGTTAATAGTGATGTAAATGATACTGCTCCCATAAAAACGGACTAGCAGATTTAAGGGAGGGCAGGCTTGACTGCTATTAAATTGAAAACTACTGTCCCAGCAGACAACATGGACATTTTCGAGCATAGTGAACCAACATGAGCATTAGCAACACAAAGTTAGGGAAACCTCTTCTGTTTTGGATTATTCAGCAAACCTGAGAATCGGCAGATCGTACTCCTCCAGTGGCCCCTTCTTCTGCACTTTCTGGGTCTGAAGCAGTCACTCTTCGGGTTCAGGCAGTAGCATTCTGGTGTGCCCAATTTAGAGCCTCTGCAGGATCTGAAAAGATATACATTTTACCCTGGTGGGCGATGTGCAAGTGGGATGGAAACAGCATTCTATGCGGGATCTCTGCTTCTCTGAGGATTGCTCGTATTCCATCAAAATGCTTTTTTTTTTATCCTCGTTGCATAGCTGTGATCAGGATATAGGTTGACACACTGACCATCGCACAATAATGGTTTCTTGTGGCATGCCAAACCCAGTAGAAAATCCCTTAAGCCCACTCTGTCGACAACCAAAACAATTGTCCTAGGTGCCTCTGGATTAACCGGTCTCCCTTGTTGTGCCACACTGTATGCTTTTTGTCTATAGATCAGTCTTGTGGCAAGGTAGTCTCTGAACTGCTGCTCCAACCATTCTTTTAAGAATAGGATGAGGTTATCCCTTTCACTTCTTTCTGGGAAACCTGCTGCTCGAATGTTAGACGCATGGGCCTGATATTCTAAAGATTCAATGCAGGCTTGCAGGTGCATGTTTTCCTTCACATGATTTGCCGTTGCACCAAGTGCTGCCTCTGAGCGTTTTTTACTGTTCTCTGTTTCAGTTTTGAGGGACACTACATCTTCAGTAGCTCCAAGGTGTTGACTCTATTTGTTGTTGAATCAAATTTTTCTGATAGTCCAGACACCGTCTGAATGAGATGGGTGAGTTATAGCCCTAGGCTTTGAAGGGTCTCCTCCTGTTCGAGAGACATGCCAGCACTGGTGGCTGCAGAGGCCGACCGCGTGGTTGATGGGTCCTGGATGGTTTTACTTTTATCTCCCGGTTGCTGCTGCTTATCTTTCCGTGGATTGCCCATGTTATAGCAGGGTTGCTTCGGTTTTGATTGCTACCAAAAGTTCATTCAGATATGATCAAAATTAAAGTTATAAAACTGCTTTTCTGTGTCTATAGCTTAGAGCATAATTCTCAAGCCGCCATATTGCTCAGGCTCCACAGCACCCCCTCATCCCACATGTTTTAATAGGTCATAATGATGGGTTCTGTGTGGTAACTGAGATGCAAAACGTGCAATCTGATTCAAAATAATTTTTACCCTATCCAGTAAGCCCTCCTTAGCAGAATGATAAAATAAAAGGCTGCAATCTATCACAGGGATAAGAAAACCCTGTGCAAGAAGCAGCCTGGTAGGTGGTATTAATAAAGAGTTCACTCTATAAAGAGCATCTAACCTTTGATGTACTACTCTGGACATTTAGGATATATGATGTTCATAAGACATACTGTTATCTGCTATCAGTCCAAGATATCTAAAGATCTTAACCTGTTCTATCACCACACCATTAATTGTATAAAGCGAGAAAACAGGTTTAGTCATTTTCTTTCTACAATTACAAAAAACATAGACTTTATGCTCCTTTCTGCAAACTCTACCCCTTCATTCCCAGAAATTTTAAACTTATAATGACATTTTTATTGGTACTGACATCTTCTCTCTGTATGCTGGCACTTTGACCTCATTCTATGTGGATGATAGAGATCCTTAAAATATGAGCAGGAAATTCATTCATTTTTGAGGACAGTTTGCACTGCTGTTAATGTACAACTGTTTACTAACTGGTAGAAGAGCTGGCATCTTAGTACTGACTGGTACAAGTAGAAGAAGAAGAATCAGCATTTATATAGTGCTTTTCATACACAGTATCCCAAAGTGCTTTACAAGCAATGCTAGACTGGTAGTGAAGTGACTGAATGTGTGGTGGCAGCAATATCGCACATCATCACCCACACACAGCCTGGATAATTGCATGAACTGGTTTATGGGAAGGGGAATGTTGGCCAGGACACTGGGAATGTTCCCTGCTCTTGGAGTACCCTGGGTTCTTTTACTTCCACCTGGACACCCACCAGCACAACACCAGGATGGGCAGAAGTGACCTCGGTTTAACGTCTCATCCAAAGAATGGCACACCCCAGCAGTACAACACCCCCCAATACTGCACTCAGATGCCAGCGATTTTTAGGTGCAAGTCCATCCTGGTGTGGGACGAGAACCCACGACCTTCTGGTCCAGAGGCAGATGTGCTACCAACTGAGCCACGCTGACACCAGCGTTTTTTACTGTCCACTGTTTCAGTTTTGAGGGACACTACATCTACAGTAGCTCCAAGGTGTTGACTCTATTTGTTATTGAATCAAATTTTCCTGATAGTCCAGACACCGTCTGAATGAGATGGGTGAGTTATAGCCCCAGGCTTTGAAGGGTCTCCTGTTCGAGAGACATGCCAGCACTGGTGGCTGCAGAGGAAACCTAGTCCTAATTTTTTGACTATTTTCATATTTCTACTGTTATTCTCTTTATATTACTTTTACTGAGTGTTGTTTTAGAAGGTCTTAGTAATTTAGAATTGTTACTGAGTTAGTCAATTACTTATTTTCTGTTCTTTAGGTAGGTAGTTTATTCATCTTGTTTTAGGTAATAAGTTGAGCAATTGTAAGATGTGACTTACTGTTTCATTATAATTGAATAAAAAGAGCACTAGATTTCTTAGAGTGGTATACTACTATTGTTCTCTAATCAATATAAATCTACTACATTGTATAGTTTTGTTTGTTAATTTCCAATTTTAACTTAACATTCCAAAATGTCTCTAAATGATTTATGCATAGCATCCTGGAATGTTAAAGGTCTAAAGTTGCCTATAAGGTGTAAGAAAGTTCTAAATTATTTCCAGAAGGAAATAATTGTCATCGCACTCCTTCAAGAAGTCATAAGGCTGTGAAGCTTAATAGGGGGTGGGTGGGTCTGACAGAGTTTAACACCTTCAACATAAAACAAAGGGGAATCTTGATTTTAATAAGGAAGGGGGTTACTTTCCTATGATTAGTTATGTTGCTGATCCTGAAGGGCATTTTCAGGTCCTTGAAGGAGCCCTGAATGGCAGCAAAATAGTCATTTGTAACATATGTGCACCCAACAAGGACCAAACTGCCTTCTTTGTTGAATCTCAACTGGCAGATAAGAACCGCTTGGCCTACCTAGTCTGCCCATTTCTATGTTTCTTTAAAAACATTTGTTTGCAGATTGGCTCCTACAAGTAGTAGGGGGTAATTTGTTGGGGTGATTTTAATGAGGTGGCAGATCCCATTCTAGACAAAAGCAATCAGATTACAACTCTGCAATTAACTAACCCTAGGAGAGCCTTCACTAGTTTAAGGTCAGACTTAGGACCGATAGATTTCCTGGTGCCCAGGACACCCTGCTGGTAGGGGCTTTGCCTTTTACTCACACAAGCATGATTCCTATAGCAGAATTGATTATATATTGATTTCCAGTGGCCTTAGCACTGCTATAACCCCTGCTGACATCAAGAGCATCCTGCTATTGGATCATGGACCGACTACCCTTACATTATTTATAGACAAAGAGATGTCTAAGGGTCTGTGGTGGAGATTCAGCACCTCACTGTTAAAGGATGAGGCCTTTAAAGAGTTCTCAGACAAGTCAGTGGTGGAGTATTTTGGAAACAATGACAACAAACAGACCTCCTATGCCATTCTATAGGATGTCTTCGGGGCCTTTTAAAGAGTCAAAATAATTAGCTTTGCAACAAATAAGAAAAATCATCTCTTAGAGACCTCTCAGAAAAGGAAAGCAAATAAGATAAAAAAACTTGAACTGGGTTATAAGCAAAACAGAAATAGAAAAACTGCCAAACTGCAAGAGACCACAGGCCCAATATTCAGAAATGCGCAAAGCGTATCACGAATATTTGCACTGTGCTATGCAAATGCCCAGGGGTCCCAGAATGCTGTATTCAGTTGAGCACTACCCAGCTGAATATAGGGCCATGTTGGGGCAGTGTTAAGTCAGGGAGTACCACCCCAACATGGCTCCCGAAGTTGGCCCCAAGAGTTGATAGCACTGAAGCACTATCTGCAATATTCAAAGATACCCATGCAAACAAGCCCATTGGGCATGCAAGACGTTAAGGGGCCATTTGCATGGGTATTGTAGGAAGGCAGCATGGCACTGTCCTCCCAGGCCAGGATAGCCTAAGCTGTCCCTGGTGCTAGTGGTCCCCCTCTTCCTCCGATCCCATCCCCATAATAAGACAAAAATTCCTGGTACCAGTAGTCCCCTCCCTCGCTTCAATCCTATCCCTATATTAACACATAAAATCCCTGTTGCTTGTGGTCCTCTTCCTCTTATCCCAGCCCTGATGTAAAAAAAAAGTTTTAGCCCTGGTAGTAGCGCCCCCTCCCGATTGCCATCCTGGGAGTAAAAACATCCCCTCCCTGGCATCCAATGTCCCCCCTGACAGCACCAGGTACCCCCCCCACTGACCTGAGCAGTATTGCCATGCCACGGGGGCATACAGTGACCAGCACAGTCTTCCTCACACCTCTTTGGCTGGCCGCTGAATTTCCAGACAGGGAGCATGCATCTTATTTATAGGGCAGGATGACGCCTTCAAGTTTCATTTGTGGAAGTCAAAATTAGAAGGGTTGGCCACTGAGATTTTCTTTGCATCCCAGGAACCATACCGGTGTCAGATTAGTCCACCTTGATACATGGAAGTTTTCAGGTGCAACCCGTCCCAGGGGTCCTCCCCATTTTCCAAACTCTGAAAATCCTTGTTTTGTAATGAAATGGGCATTTCTGACAGCTACAAGTGAGTGCATCACCACTGGGCTTCCCACCATTCATTTTCCAGGTAGCCCCCAATCCCCGTATCAACATTCCAGGTGCATTGGGCAGTACATATGAGGGGGCAGAAACCTCTGTAACAGTACACCAAATTGTATTCATAATGCCAGGTGGGGCAGCAGTCATGGTCATGGTGTACACATTTGTATTGTCTGGCTACACTTCTGGGACCTTACTGACTCTGTTATTTTTTATATATTTTTTTGCTGATGCTGCACACTGTCTTACCTGGCAGGCTGGATAGAATAAAACAATAGCCTTAACAACAGGAGACACTTTAACGGGTATTCCAAGGTCCAACGATGCAAGAAATGCATTAAAGTTGCAGAGCAGACTTCCCTGACCACCTCCACCTTGAGGAAACCGCCATCATCTGCAAGGGGGGGGGCGGGGCTACAAGCAGGAAATACGTGTCTGTACTTTCTGCTTGTAGCATTAGGCAGTCAGATTTCGAATAATCTAACATCCGAACATCTAAGGTGTCTTTTAGAATATTGGATTCAGAGGACCACTTTCCTAAAATCCTAATATCCTAAAACTTACCTAAAATCCTAACTATTCATTCTGAGAACAGTGTATCTGAAGAACCCTAGTATAAAGCAATGGTTCTGTATAATGCTCTGCTTTTCAGATCCATGCTTCACGTACCATGACAATTTTCAAACAGAATTAAAGCCTACTACTGTGTGAAAGTAGAGAACTTGCATAAGCATCACTGTGCTCCAAAGAAAAAGGGGTACAACAGCACTGTATTCCCACTGAGCTGGTGGGAGGGAAGCATTCGATGGAACAGCACTCTTCTTTCCTCCCCAAAGGTGTGTAGTATCAGTTGAAATCACCCATGTCTTTTAAAGCTACATGCCAATGGTGCTCACATATTTTCCTTATTACGGCAGTGCTATAAGGAACTACAGTACATGTAGAACAAGGGGAAGCCATTTGCACGTTCCAATGTATTACAATGTACAGGAAGTACTTTGAGGTAAAAGGAATCGGTGGTTTTGCTGCGTATTCAGTTGGTGAGGTGAAAGTACTTGATGCACTAAAGATTCTCCTTTTTTCATGTGTTCCTATGGGAATCTCTGTAACTTGAGTTACAATATACAGCTCTTCTTGGCTCAAGGGTTGCGGCTGCACACATGCCAGTGATGACTGCAGCGAAAACTGAGAATTAAGGCATTTACCAGAGCCGTGGGTCAAAGGGTATTTTTAGTCTATGCTCAAAGTTTTCAAAAGCTCACAAATTCACTACGGGTTTCCAGTTTCAGCTATCCGTAACTTTTCTTAGACCTGCCATAGACCAAGTAACTTTTTACCTCTTAAACCTGACATTTAAAGGCACAGTGCCAAATAAAATTTAGACATTTCTGTCAGAGAGTGACCTCTAGTGGCGATTTCAATTCAAAAGGATGCTGCAAGAAACTGCACTTCAAGAAGGAACAATAACTCTTTTTGACCCTAAATTTCTGCAATGATTATATGTCCACTAGTTAAAATGAATTGATCTCCATTTGTTTTCTTAAAATCCCGAAGTGGCTGGGAATAGCTAATATTTGCTCCTGTACCTTTCCAGTTTATACTAATAATAGTACAGTGGACTCCCCTTATAACAGACATGTTGGTGTAATCAGATCAGATCAGATTCTTCTCTTATACATTGTGTCTGTTTTATCATCATGCTTACCTTGTAGTTACTGGCACACTCCCACAGGTTTTGATCACCAATTGGATAACCTCCTTTCACTCTCCGCTCACTCTTCCAGCTCTCCTTTTCACTGCTCCATAGCTCCTATGCCCATCATGCCCATTAGCAGTGTCAGTGGCTCAGCAGGTTGCACACTTGCCTCTGGGGCCGGGAGATTGAAAGATTGTGGGTTCTAGCCCCACACCAGGCACTTAGGGTACGGCCCACTACTGACACTGTAGTGCATCATGAGGGGGGCGCTGCACTCCTGAGGTGCTTTCTTTTGGATGAGACATTAAACTGAGGTCCTGTCTGCCTGTTCTGGTGGTTGTTCAGGTGGATGTTAAAGATCCCATGGCACTTCTTGAAAAAAGAGTCTGGGAATTGCCCTGCGCTGTCCTGGCCAAATTTCCCCCATTCACTAAAAATACCACCAGCAGCTTAATCTGGTTCAGTTTCAGTTAGTTACCATCTGTACTCCTCCCCCAACAACCTGGTCACCCCTGAAAAAAGGACTTTTAGTCTCAGTGGGCCTACCTGGTCAACAAATTTCAATAAATGAATCATATTTCACTAGCTCCTATATTTATCATATGTACAGTGCTGTGTTGTACTAATATAGGGGGAATGCGTGGAGGCCACTGCCATGCTTCCTCAATGTCAGTGTTGGCATCAGTATGAAGGTCAGCATACTGCTAGCAGTATAATGCCACGCTTCATCTGGTGACCTCAGTACCTTAGCAGGCAATTACAGTAGTAGCCACAGACGTTGCCAGTTATTTCTTGAAATTTCTGTGATATTTCTGGAGAAATCTTCTGCTTTCTGCATTTCCACAATAGGGGCAGTGGAGATAAACTCTTTAGAAATTTTGCAAAATATCTGGAAATAGCTGGCAATGTCTGTGGCTACTACTGTAGCACCTTGTCCCGTAGTAAGTGAGATAAAGGAACAGGCATCAGATCGGAGTGCCAGAGGAGGGTCAAGTAGCACTTGATCAAACGGTCCATGCTGGCTATGGTGTCTGCATATAGCAGGTGGCCTTAGTATGCAATATTTCACACAGTTTAAAGGGATATATATGTGAGGTTTTTTGACAGTAGTTCTTACTTGTTCCTAGCGGGTCCCCATATTCAGGGGCACGTTATACATGGAGAACAAAACCACAGAATGTTGTGTCAGCATGCGGGCTGAAAACGAAATAAAAAGGTGCTTGATAAATGCATACTGAAAATAGAAAACAGTTAGAATTGCCATTTCAAACGCAAATCTTCTTTAGTGATTACCTGTTAAGAAAAAAATAGGCAAGTGGAGAGGTAAGGAGAAAGCAAGAAACTACTGTATATGTGAGGAAGGAAAATGGGTGTTTGGGTTTGGGAGAAAAAGTAACAATAGGCAAATTAAGAACAGAAGCTGGAAAACAAAACTGTTGGGTAGTAAGAGACATAGTAGGAGTTAACTCCTGAGGAGTTCTCATGTAGGGCCTACTACACTGTGTACAGTAAGAAGGCTGAAAGGTGAAGTGTGGAGGAAGGATTCGGGGAAACCCAGAGAAATGAAAATGGATGTACTCTGTTAGAAACCTAGAAATTTTTCAGACAGAAAAAGACTGCAGTCTAGCCAGTCTGCTATGTTGCTACGTATTCTGCAATGTCAGCTAATCACTGTGTGTGCACCACAGCACCCCTTACTGGTAGTGCTATCCCCCATATAGCACAAATGCTCATGTGAGTATGCCCACACATGCCCTGAATAGATGCATGTGCAGACACACACTCACACACAGAGGCAAACTTGCTATGCATACATGAAAATAAATATGTTCTAGAGGTAAAAGGAATTAGTTCAGTGGTAAACCACAAGGTGGCTTAAAGAAGACAAATTAATAGAAAATATATCTGCTGTTTAAACCGGGGGGCTGCTGGGAGCCTAAGTGGATGATAAGCTTCGTTTTGGAGGTTTTTCTCTGGTCACCATCCCAAAAACCCAGCTAAAGGGTACAGACAGAAAGATCATTTACAGTATGGTCCCTGAAGGTAACATGAGACCAGTAGTCCCTGGCTTAAACAATGAGCAGACTCATTTTCTATTAACTTGTTTTTAAATCACCTGATGTTTTATCACTGAACTCACTCCTTGTACCCCTTTATTCCCAAGCTATCTCCTCTGCTATCATTCCCGGAGCCTGGAAGTTTGCCACAGTCCTCCTCTTCAAAGGGGGTGATGCCTCTGTCCCTGGAAACTACTGCCCAATTACACTTCGCCCTTCACTTGCCAAAGTACAAGAGTCCCAAGTCCTCTCCATGGTAAACGATTTCCTCCTGGCCTCTAACACTCTATCCCCGGTCCAATCAGGTTTCAGGAAGCATCACTGTACCTCTACCTCTACCTCCCTTCTATGTTTTACTGATGCTATCCACTCTGCCATGGATCAAGGTCTGATTACCTCGGCCATTTTTATTGACCTTGTGAAGGCCTTCGACTCCATGTTCCACCCTCTCTTCCTAAATAAACTTAATGCCCTAGGCCTCTCTCCATCTTCTGTGTCCTGGTTCAGATATTATTTGATGGGCTGTTCACAATCTGAAAATCAGCAATGCTCTATCCTCCCCTCTCCCTATCCTGGCCAGCATACCCCAAGGCTTGATCCTTAGGCCTGTTCTTTTTTCACTGTTCATAAACAACCTCCCCTCTGCTTGCTCCCATGCTAAGATCCACATGTATGCGGACGACACTGTCCTCTTCCTTTCTGGCCCTTCCATCTTGGCCATCCAAACACCCCAGCAAAATGATTTTTCAGCTGTTACCTCCTGGTTTAATGCTAATTGTCTAAAACTAAATGTGAAGAAACTGTTGCGATGACTTTTGGTACTAAGCAAAAACTGGCTAAACTTCATGCCCTACCCTCTTTCCTCTCCGGAGCGTCCACTCCCCTTGAAAATGTCCTCAATTACAAGTGCCTTGGCATTTGGTTTGAGCCCTCATTTGACTTCTCCTCCCACTTCAGCGCTCTCCCCTCGAAACTGTGTCCTAAACTAGGATTACTCTACCATCATAAGGCTAGCCTTCCCCTTCCCGTTAGACGCAACCTACTGGTTAAAGGGACACTGTCAACCTGTTGTGCATCGTATTATTTCTAGCTATAAACCCACATTTTATGATTGCTTACCTTCTCTAAAATTCATTAATGCTGCTTATTGTTTTGCCTGTTTTCTTGTTTAGTAGAACTGAAATGCATGGTAATGTATATTTATAAACAACTTTGCTTTGTCTCAAATCTTGAATCTATTTGTCTTGAATACTTCCTAAACATTAGAAGCATCCCCAAACAGTGCGGTCACTCATAAGGCAGGAGCCACCTAAACTCCCACTGCATCATGAGTGGCTAGACTGTGTTGGGGGTGTTCCTAAGTCTGGGAAAGATGCAGTGGGATTTGATCAAGGAGTGTAAACAAACCTGTTTTTGTGGGGTAACACCAGGATGGTGGGCAGTCTGTTTTTCACTTTATAAAAGAAAAAAAGAATTGGAATCAAACTACTAGCTACATCAGCAATCCTTACAAAATCTTAGCAGTCATAAAATGTGTTTTTTAAACAAGGGACACTTTGAGGCCTAAGGGGGTTGACAGTGGCCCTTTAAATGGATCCTCCCTGCCTTTGATTACACCAATGTTGTTTTCAGTGCTGCCCCTGCAACCTCCCTCTCCAAACGTGACGTGCTGTACCATGCCTTCTGTAGGTTTGCCTTGAACTCCCTGCATCTGACTCACCACTGCGACCTCTGCTCCTCTCTATCCCTCCAATCCCTCTCCCAGAGACGCTTTTCGCACTGTGCCACCTTCATATCTAAATTCTGGTTCGGGACTCTCCCTACATACCTTACCTCTCTCCTCAAACCTGCCACTCCCTCCCCGTATAACTCATGGTTGGTCAGTGCCCATTCTTTCGCACTCCCGCATGCCCGCACCTCGGCCAGCAAACTGGCCTTCTCCTATAGGCTTCCATCCCTCTGAAACAGCATTCCCCCCTAAACCCGCCTCACTCCCTACTTTACTGCCTTTAAGCGCTTACTCAGACCTTCCTCTTCCACTTACTGTACCTGTCCCCCCTCCTAATTCCTTTCTCTCCCTCTTCCCCCTGCTTGTTTCTCCTTTACTCCATCTCTGCGTCAGCAGGCTGTACTCTCCCTCTGCGTTAGCAGACTCCCTTTTGTTTTTACCCTGAATAGCTTATCCCTTCCTGCTCACCTGCTGGTTTATCTATGCAACCCCCTCATTGTGTGTGTGTGTGTGTGTATGTATATGTATGTGTGTGTATATATATATATATATATATATATATATATACACACACAATATATATATATATATATAGTATTATATTGTATATAATTGTAATTACTCTTTGTTCATCACATGTACTTGTTTTCAAACAAACTGCTTCTATGTACATTTTATTTACCATGTAACCTACTTCTTGTTTATCCTCTGTTTTGTACCACTTCCCCCAGGTTGTACCTAAAACGAGCTTCTACTCATGGTGCCTTCCCCGATTACCACGTTTTAAATAAATAAATAAACTTGAAATACTTTTCTTCTATGCATGGCAGGTTTGTGTGTATGGGTAGGCCTGCTTGTGGGCATACTCACATATGTATTCATGCTATGTGTGCAGATCCATTTTCATTTTCCTCTAGTTTCCCTGACTCCTTCCCCTATCGTACGACGTGTCCTAATTGTAATGTCTGTATTACTCTGTATGCTTTGAGTTGTTCTTGCTGTTTATTCTCCTGTAGTCTGTAATTAATCCCAAGTTGCCCATGAAAAAGGGACTGTAATGGTCTCAATGGGCCTACCCGGTCACCAAAATTTTACATAAAAAAAAAAATACAATTTGTCATCTTTCTGCCTTCTTACTATGCTCAGTGTATTAGACCCTACTTGAGAACTCCTCATCTTGTTCATGCCTACTATTTCAGTACTACCCCATCAACATAGTTTTGTTTTCCAGCTTCTATTCTTAACTTGCCTAATATTACTTTTTCTCCTGGATCTACCTACCCATTTTTCTTCGTCACATATATAAAGTGCCAGTCTGTTGCATCTGTACCAGTGTGTTCACAACCTCGATAGGGTAGTTTAGTAAGTAGTGTTAATGGGGTGCAGTGTTAGGGCCACAAGTGACCTAGGGCTAGGCGTGTTAGTGTAACCCCTAGCTGACGCTATCCCTAGGGCTACTACCCCTGCCTGCTTGGCTAGTAGCAGGTTAAGGGGCCTGGGTAATGAAACAGGTGACTCCACTCGGAGGTCAGGGTTGTTAGTGGTCAAGCTAACCTGGGCACAGCCCTCCGGGACACCGTAACCCCCCCCTTTCCCTTCTGGTGGCCTCAACAATATACAATAATTACTTTCACAATGACCCTTATTCACTAGGCAATTACCCACACAGTTTGCACTTACCACTAGGGCTGGTTCCTCTAGCTTGACCCTGGGACCCCCTGTAAAACAAGGTTAAGCACAGCAAATAGCAGCGGTACAATACTTTTGGCTAAACTGGAACCACATTCAGGTTAAATGCAAACAAAGTTAAATCTGATTTATTCAGGGGACTTGAACAAGGGAGGGGCGTAATCAGGTTGATTTACTTAAAAGCTGTATTAATCAGACAGTTGTGCATGCAGTTCAGAGTCCCTACACAGTCACACACTCTGGGTACCCAGGTAGGAAAACGGTGGGCTAGCCAGGAACATTTCAGCTGGTTGGGGCCCTGTGATGGAAGAAAGCAACATGCACAACACATACTATTTGTAATCCGGGGCCGGAGGGCTCAGTTTGTGAAAGAAAAGGCAACAAGGCAATCAGATGACAACACTTTTAGATTTAGCTGTTGTTGCAGGGAGCTACCCTGATGTTTACTCATGATACCCAATACTGGACACAGGCAGGACGAAATCGAGACTGCAGACTGTTGAGCTGGAGTGCCTGGAGAAGCAGGGCCCACATGAATCACACAGCATCATTCCTGTTCAAGGCATTGAGCAGGGAGCTGATCCCTAGACCAGTCTCTCACCGATGATTTTCTCTGCATAGCAGGTATTCTGGCTGGGCCAGTGTATCAGGGCCCAGGCAAATGGAAATGGATACGGATTTAGTCCGTGGAGCTAGATACAGCCTCCAGCAAGCAAAACACAGTTCGGACACACAGTGGTGAACCAAATCATGACCCACTATAAGCACACAGCACATTCACATGTAAGGAAATTCCACTGTACCAGGCAAATGGCTCTCCAGTCGCAATTACAGAGTCTCTGCACAATCTAGGAGTTCAGAGGTAGCTGGAAGTCCTGACAGGCCGATCGCATTCAGCAAATCTTCGGTCTTCTTCAGGTTAAAGCCTGGTTACAATTCAGTGGCTTAATTCACTCTCCCAATTCGGATTCAGTCCGAAAAAAAAAAAGCACAAGTTCCCTCTCAGGAGCAGCAGGCAGGCATGCAGGCCAAACTCAGGCCTTTCCACAGTTCTGCTGCGCGAATCCACTATGGATTGCTGCTTTAACTATCTCGAGCTGTTACTTCTTCACTTCCCAACTCAGATCTAACTGAAACTGCAAGCAGTGTGGGACTTTCCCCAAGATCCAAAATGTTCAGTTGGCTGATCTGTCTACTGTCTGTCAGTCACAACAAGGGCTCCCCCTCCAGGTTATTTTAAGCGCCAAAAGCCCAAAACTACAATTCCTACAAGTTTTGGCCCCACCAAGCTCCTGTAGGCAGGCTCCATTTTAGAGTCCCAAATGTACTGATTGGCCCATTCTGTAGTCCAGGACCAAGATGATGGAAACAAACAGAACTATCTATGCTGCAAAGAAGGCAGGTTAGAATAAACTGCAATATTATTACTACTCTAATAAACGATTGGCAAACAAGTACAACTTCTAACAGAGCTCCCTCTCAGATTAATTATGATTTCAATCCATGCAGCTCTTAAAGAGACAGTACACAGAGGCTATACAGGCACTCTCTGGCAATACATTTAAACTGCTAAAACGCAGAACACCAGCCTGGCAGTGAGCATTTAGGCAAGTTCAAGGAAGACTTTTTGGTAACCCCCATTTGTAGGGGGGTTACACTAGGTTTTCTTATTTTTCAGTGGGTTACCTACAATTGGGTGAAAACAATTGGACTGTGGGTGATCAGAGTGCAAGCAAAGGCCAAAAGTAAACACTGCAGCAGGCAATCCAGCTGCTTGAGACACAGAGCGAGATTTTCTGAAGTGAACCTGGTCCCTAAGCACATATGTGATGCAGGAAGCTGTGCTCCCCCACACCCTCCCAAAATATATATAAAGAACTCCACCTGCCTGGTATAGTGGGGAAGTGGAGACCAGGATGGGGACGCCCACACTTGCACACACTGTAAAGTCCGGGTCGTGAAGATCATTTTCATCCTGCTGACATCACCCTCATCACCCCACGCTCTTTCCTCTGCTTTGTTGATGGGATACCTTTTTTAGGTAGGTTTATAAGTTTTTGTGTAATGCTCAATGCCACAAGTATAGCATTATCCCCCCGGTTTTGAGCATTGCATTTTGGGGGTGCCATGTTATGGTGTCTGCTGCAAGTGTCACTGTAGTTGCTAACTATAGTTGTCAACCTGATTTACATTGGAAAGAGGCTGTTCCATTTGCAGAGGATGAGAGACTAACTGTGAGAGCCTGTTGCTAGTAAGTCCTGGTCATGGAGTAGCCGGCCCAGTGCATTTGCAAAGGTGGCCATTTGGAGTGGAACTGACTCCATGTAGCTATTGTGTTTGCCCAGACCAGTCTACTTTGGGTTAAAGAAAAATAGAAGGTTTCAGTGGATGACCTGTTGTGACAGCTGGGTGGTAGCTGGGAGTCCCATGTTGAATATCTGAAACTTTCCATGGCTGTCTAACGCACTTGCATTACTAACATTTGGAGACTCTTGGTTTTTGGAACTAGTGCCTGTGGAGGTGTGAATCAGTTGCTTTGGATTCCAACAGGAGCCATAGGTAGGTAGGGAGAGAACCTATGGGTTCTTGTTACTCTCATTTTCCTTACAATTGTAGCTATTGTGCTGTAAGCTGCAGAGAGAGAAGCAAAAGCCTTTCTTCAGTTTTATGTTTAAATTCATTTTTCCCTTAAGTGATTGCAGAAGCAGACATCTCATATTTAAACTAAATCAACTGTTAAGATCAAATTGACCTTTATTCCGTCTGTGTATGGTGGCACCTAAGTTGGACATTATTTAACTTTCTGCTTAAAGCTGAACCAGCATACTATTCTGTGGTGATTTGCATATGCAGCCCATGATGCTTTGCATTGTGGGGGCATGTTTGATTTTGTATTTCTTTGAAACTTGGCTTCCTGGCCAAATGCCCTTTGGGGTAACCATTGCCTCAGTGCTTGCGCACAGAGGTTCTTTGTCTTTTAAATTGTTTTTTGTTTTAATTGGGTTCACCACAACATAACCCAGATAGACTATCTTAGGGTAGCTGGTTCATTCCACTGGGATGTCAGATAGATGAGGTATACTGATGAGTCCTGGTAGGATGAAACACGTGTTTATGTCGTCTGTTGGCACACTTTGCAAACTGCGTGAGAGGCCTTTCGGCACCATGCATTTCTGCTTAAAGTTGAATCAGCATAATATTCTGTGGTAATTTGCATATGCAGCCCATGATGCTTTGCATTGTGGGGGCATGTGTGATTTTGTATTTCTTTGAAACTTGGTTTCCTGGCCAAATGCCCTTTGGGGTAACCATTGCCTCAGTGCTTGTGCACAGAGGTTCTTTGTCTTAAATTGTTTTTTGTTTTAATTGGGTTCACCACAACACAACCCAGATAGACTATTTAAGGATAGCTGGTTCATTTCACTGGGATGTCAGACAGATGAGGCATACTGATGAGTCCTGGTAGGACGGAACACGTGTCTATGTCTTCTGTTGCCACCCTTTGCAAACTGTGTGAGAGGTCTTTCAGCATCATGCATTTCTGCTTAAAGTTGAATCAGCATAATATTCTGTGGTGATTTGCATATGCAGCCCATGATGCTTTGCATTGTGGGGGCATGTGTGATTTTGTATTATTTAACTTTGTTTGGATTCTCATAAGTTTAATTTATTAGTGTTGTTTAATTTGCTGGGTTTGCAGGTGGGTTGGGCTGGTACGGCTGGTTGAGAGTAGGGATAGGGATTGTTGGAGTGTCTGGTCATTTATTGTTTAAACAGTGTGAAAGGGTAGGAGAGAGTGTTTAGTGAACTGGGTGGCTAGTGCGTGTTTTGGGTGGTACTGTTGGGTGCTGTGGATTTGTTCTTAATTTGTGGGAAGGTTGATTTTATGTGGTGGTATCATGTGTGTGGGACTTGGGGGGGCAGGCTTAGCTACTCCTTGTCCCAGCTGCTTGACCTCAACCCCTTTGATGTTCCCCCTGTCAGAAGTGGCATATAGGTGCTGCTAGGAGGTGGGCATCATTAGGGGGTGGGATGGTAGGCAGCAGAGGGTGAGGGGTGCTAAGGTGGGACACTATAGAGTTGGTGAGGACCAGGAGGCACCCATGGGTGAAATGGGTCCATGAAAGAGAGGCAAGACATGGATGGTATCCCTACCCTAGGCTCCCACCAGACCAAGTGGACAGGTACCTGTGAGGCCAGCACCCTTCTTTCATTCACTGCAGGCAGTGCTCTGCAATGCCAGATCAAGGAAGAACAACATGGCCATTATGACGGATTTAATGTCTTGCTCCTCCTTTGATCTGGCTTGCATCACGGAGACCTGGCTGAGTGATGATGCAAGTCCTGTTTTGGAGGCAGCTGTCCCAGCAAGGTTTTCTGTGGTTCACTGACTTTGGAAGTGTGTGTGTGTGTGTGTGTGTGTGTGATGAACTTCGCCATACTCCCAGTTTTGGAAACATCCATCATTTGAATGCATGGCCATGTGTAGGGTCTAGGTGCAGGTTGCAGGATCCTTCTTGTGTACAGTCCTCTGTGGTACAAGAGGGAATTCTTACAGGAAATAGCAGACTTCATTGTGGAGGTGTTGGAGTCATCCAGATGGTTAATTTTGGATGACTTCAATTCCTGGGTCGCTAATGAACTCCTGCAGTTTGGTCAAGATTTCCTCAAGTTAATGGACTCACTGGGCCAAGCACAGGTACTTACCTCTCTGACCCATCAACATGGTCATGCCTTGCTCCTAGTCTTCTCACTGCGACTCGAGAAAAATAGCTTCAAGATTGATCCGGTCAGTTGGTCATATCACTGAACATTGAGGTTCTTGTTTGGAGCCCTTCCCCCTCATAGTCCACCTCCTGTGGAGATGATCAACTATCTCCCTTTGAAGGTGCTGTCCCAGAAGGTCTTCAGGTGGTAGTCGATGTTTTGGGAGTGATGGCTGCTTGTGTAACTAGATTGGAAGAGGCGGTAGTGGCCTATAACAAGGTCATTGCCTTGGCCTTCGATGTAGTTGCACCAGTCTGTATATGACCCAGGGCTTTGCGCTTAAGATCTCCATGGTTTGATGGGGAGCTCAGGGAGCTGAAGTCTGAGGTCGGATGTTGGAGCATTGTTAGAGGAAGTTGCAGATGGATGAGAACAGACTGGCTCTGAGGAGTCACTACAGTGAATATCAAAGGACAGTTTCCCATAAGAAGGCAGCATTCCTGTCCAGAGAAATTGTGGCCAGGAGAAACCAACCAGCTCAACTCTTCTGAATGGTAGACAGACTTCTTCATCTAGTCTGTCTGCAACCGGTGAGAGCAAATTCATTTGCACGTTATGAAGAGTTTTCTTCATTTTTCTCTGACAGTGTGTCTTCGATTCAGTCCGAGATTTCCCCAACTGGACTGTTGTGACCTGGCATGATTGAGCTGGTAGTGAGCAGGATCCCACCCCCAGTCTGGGCAGAACTTAGGCTGGCTTCGGTGGATGAGGTCTGTGGGTTGATCTCAGAGCTGATATCGCAGCATCTGGCCCAAAGCTCAGAGTAACAGATAGGCTTTCAGCAGCTTTTTGAAAATGGACAGTGAAGGAGTACCTCTCACCTCCTGGGAAAGGGCTTTCCACAAAATGGGGGTGGCCACTCCGAATATCCTATCACTTGAGGATTTCAAATGGGATCTTGGAACAGATAAGAGGTCTGACTCCACCAACTGGAGGGAGGTGACAAGGAGCATAGAGTACCAGGAGGTCTTTCAGGTAGCCTGGGCCCAGTCCATGCAGGGCCTTGTATGTTAACAAGCATATCCTGAAGCTGATGTGCCACCACACTGGCAGCCAGTGAAGAGCATGGAGAACTGATATAATGTGCTGGACTGGAAAGGCTCATAGATATACATATTTTTCCAGGTGTTGTTCCAGCTGCACTGCCACCACCTTTTTGATAAACTTCCCCAAAAAGGGAAGGTTCGAGACAGGCCTGTAGCTGGAGAGATCATCGGGGTCCAGGCAGGATTTCTTGAGGAGCAGCTTCACCACCTCCATTTTAAGGCAGAAGGAAAAATCCCTTCCCCAAGGGAACACCTAACGATCTCCACAACAATTGGACCGAGCAAATCCCAACACTCTAAAAGAAGCCATGTTGGGCCAGGGCCCAAAACACAGAAGGTGGGATGCTGACCAGAAAGCACCAAGAGGACATCGTCTGCCAACACTGGATCAAACTCTGCCCATAAAAATGGAGTGCCACTGTCCATTGAAGATTTGGATGCTGTCAGCCGAAGACAGGCTGCTTGAGGATATCACAGACTGAACGGAGGACACCTTGTCTAGAAAGGACCAGTTAAACTCTTCACATTTATCAGGAGAAAAGGCTTTGCAAGACCAGAGACAGACTGAATTTGATAGTCTGTCCACAGTGTTGAATAGCTGAGCTGGATGGTTCCTTCCAGTAGCAATCACTCTTGACAGGGATACTGTCTTTTTCAGAGTGATTGCCCCCTAATACTCATCATAATGAGCTCTTATTACCAATTTATCCCCCTCTGAATGGGACCTCCACCATCAATGCTCCAACCTCTGCCCCTTAGTCTTCAATCTCATCAGATCAGCATCATACCATGGTGACCTGAGGTGAGAAATCAAGTGGTGGACACAGAGAGGTGCTAGGGAGACAACCGCAGCCACAAGAGCCAGGTTATAACCCTCCAGGGCCACCTTGGCTCCCAGTGCAGAAGCTGTCTCCATGCCTGAGATGTCCAGTATCACTAAGAAGCTCTGAAGCTCCAGATTTCTAAAAGAAGGATATCTGACCATCTCCACTGGGGAGAATCTGCGTTAAAGGAAGTGGTGGAATATGAGCCAAAATTCATTTAGGGGAGTGATAAGAATTTATCTGACTTGCTAGTCCATGGCAGGATGAATGAAGCCATCAAGAGACAGGTGCAGCTGCCTTCTGGGACATATAGGTGCGGCAATTGTGCAGCCTGCAATCATCTCCTGGTAGGACCTGACTATTGTTTTCCGCATAGCAATGCTACAATAACCAACAAGGACTTTGTTTCATGTGTTAAGGAAAATATTATCTATTTAACAGTATGCTCCTGTAACTGTTACTATGTTAGTATGACTGGGTAGTTATGTCTGATGATGTTCTCTATCTCTCTCTAGCTTGTGCACTGTACGCTGAAATAAAATCAAGACTACTATTAAAATCCTTTCTGTTATTATCATGTTTTTACACAGTAGATCACTCCTGTCCGTAAGATTCAGTCTACGTGCAGCTTCAGCCAATCTACGAACACTGTACCCCTATGTTGAAACATGCGAGTCATCTCATTTTTACCCTTCTCATAATCACTACTGGCACTGCAGTTACGCTTAATTCTTATGTACTGACCAACTGGTATGTTTTTGGTTACATGGTTAGGGTGGCAGCTATTCTGAAATAAAGTACTATTTCTATCTGTATTTTTTCCAAAAAATTCTAGTACCAAGCCCCCGCACTGTCATTCTTATATACCATGAGATCCAAAAATGAAACCTGTTCCTGACCTGCTGTCAAAGAAAATTTCAAATTCACATTTGTGCTTTCTAGATATTGGACAAAATGAGTCAGCACTTCCCTATCACCTGTCAGATCATAATGATATAGTCTATATATCTTCTGTAAAAATTAATAATGCACAAATGTGGATTGTTGGTATGGTCATATACATACTGTTTCTCCCATTCAGACAGAGAGCTAGATCATGGCATAAGTCGGGACCATAGCTGCCCCATAGCCATGCCCTTTATCTGATGGTATAATTGCTTATCACACAAAAAGGTATTCTTAGTGAGTACATGTTTTAGAAGCTCACATATAAACAAGATGAATTTATTACTATAGGTGGAATGCAAAGACAAAGAAGTAAAAACAGCCTCACACCCTGCATCATAAAGTATATTAGTATACAGTGACTGGATATCCATGGTAACCAGCCACCAATCTAACTCAACACTCATCTCATCAAACAAGCTAAGGGCTTGCATTGTGTCCCTCAGGTATGCTCTAGTGTTAACTGCTACAGATTTAATTTGAGGATCCACAAACTGAGCCAAGGGTTCTGTCAGAGACCCTATGTTTGACACTATAGGTCTCATAGGTGGTTCATGTAAGTTTTTATGAATTTTAAGCGGCCCATAAATATGAGACTTAACAGGACTTTCCACCTTTAAAAAGTCACTAACTTGCTGAGAAACTAATCCCTCCAGTGCCGCATGTTGCCCAAACGCATCAGCATTTCCATATTATACTTATCTTGGTCCATCACCACCACCATGGCTCTCCCGTTGTAGGCTGGTCTGATGGTGATAGTGCTATTCTGTTGCAACAAATAGATAGCCTCCTTCTCAGCTTTAGTGCAGTTGTAAAACTTGGGTGCAGGCAAATCCTTGTGTAATTCAACAACATCCTGTTCACACCTCTTCAAAAAAACATTTACTGTAGAATTCATAACAGGCATAAATGTAGATTTTTTTTCTTCCATTTTTGTGCATCACAAGCTGGTTCGTCATCATTAGCTTCAATATTCGAATCAGCAGGGCTATCATTTCCAGAGTATATGTAAATCCAGCACAGTACCAAATTCATTATTAGAGGTCGTAGGGATAAACGAGAAACCTTTATTCAGCAATGACTTTTCAGGGCCTGAGGGGGTGTAACTCGAAATAGTAACAACAATGTCATTGCTGTTACTATCAATCATTTCCCTCTGCATTAATGGTATTGTCTCCCCATGTTGTACCTGGGGCCCCTGCTCCTGCCTCTCCTGCCTCCATAATGATTGTTGCTCCTCCCCTGTTCGACTCCCCATACCTCTCTTGGTTGTATTGATCCCTTCTTAGTTCTACCCTTTCCTCTAGTGCCTCCATAATGATTGTTGCTCCTCCCCTGTTCGACTCCCCATACCTCCCTTGGTTGTATTGATCCATTCTTAGTTCTACCCTTTCTCTAGTGCCTCCATAGCACGATTGTGTCGCTCCTCCCCTGTTCGACTTTCATACCTCCCTTGGTTGTATTGATCCCTTCTTAGTTCTACCCTTTCCTCTAGTGCCTCCATAATGATTGTTGCTCCTCCCCTGTTCAACTCCCCATACCTCCCTTGGTTGTATTGATCCCTTCTTAGTTCTACCCTTTCCTCTAGTGCCTCCATAATGATTGTTGCTCCTCCCCTGTTCGACTCCCCATACCTCCCTTGGTTGTATTGATCCCTTCTTAGTTCTACCCTTTCCTCTAGTGCCTCCATAATGATTGTTGCTCCTCCCCTGTTCAACTCCCCATACCTCCCTTGGTTGTATTGATCCCTTCTTAGTTCTACCCTTTCCTCTAGTGCCTCCATAATGATTGTTGCTCCTCCCCTGTTCGACTCCCCATACCTCCCTTGGTTGTATTGATCCCTTCTTAGTTCTACCCTTTCCTCTAGTGCCTCCATAATGATTGTTGCTCCTCCCTGTTCAGCTCCCATACCTCCCTTGGTTGTATTGATCCCTTCTTAGTTCTACCCTTTCCTCAGTGCCTCCATAATGATTGTTGCTCCTCCCCTGTTCGACTCCCCATACCTCCCTTGGTTGTATTGATCCCTTCTTGGTTCTACCCTTTCCTCTAGTGCCCCCATAATGATTGTTGCTCCTCCCTGTTCAACTCCCCATACCTCCCTTTGGTGTATTGATCCATTCTTAGTTCTACCCTTTCCTCTAGTGCCCCCATAATGATTGTTGCTCCTCCCTGTTCAACTCCCATACCTCCCTTGGTTGTATTGATCCTTCTTAGTTCTACCCTTTCCTCTAGTGCCTCCATAATGATTGTTGCTCCTCCCCTGTTCGACTCCCATACCTCCCTTGGTTGTATTGATCCTTCTTAGTTCTACCCTTTCCTCTAGTGCCTCCATAATGATTGTTGCTCCTCCCTGTTCAACTCCCATACCTCCCTTGGTTGTATTGATCCATTCTTAGTTCTACCCTTTCCTCTAGTGCTTCCATAATGATTGTTGCTCCTCCCTGTTCGACTCCCCATACCTCCCTTGGTTGTATTGATCCATTCTTAGTTCTACCCTTTCCTCTAGTGCCTCCATAATGATTGTTGCTCCTCCCCTGTTCGACTCCCCATACCTCCCTTGGTTGTATTGATCCCTTCTTAGTTCTACCTTTTCCTCTAGTGTCTCCATAATGATTGTTGCTCCTCCCCTGTTCGACTCCCCATACCTCCCTTGGTTGTATTGATCCCTTCTTAGTTCTACCCTTTCCTCTAGTGCCCGTCCTGGTAGTCTGTCTGTGAATCTTGCCAGTCCTGGACTCCTGAATACTGTCCCTACTGGGGCTTCTGGCATTATGGGTAGTGTAGGGCATATGGGGTGGGGGGGTCACTGTTGTAGCTGGGACCTCTTGATTTTGTAATGGAGGTATTACTCTGTCAGGAACACCCATTTGACCTGCTTGTCTGTCTACTGTTCCATATAAAGGGTCCCTTACTTGAGACGTACCACCTCTCACTAAAAAGGGGAGTGATCACCATTACCCTGTACCATCAGAGAACTCTCACTGTCCTCCACTGGGCCCTCACTATCTGATCCCAATCCAGACATACTGGTATAATAATCAACTTCTGGTGTCTTTTTTAATATGGACCTAACTTGTCCAGCTCTCTTGCCCCATTCAAAAATTCTCCCTCTTTCATAATCAATATGATCCCTTTCGAATTTCCTCTGCTTTACTTTATGAATTTTATCATCTTGTATTTTAAGTACTGTTTGTAGCTTGCCCCTAAAGTTTTCATACTCAGAATGCCCCACATATTTATTAAGCACATCTTCATAACCAATCAACTCCTTTTTAAGAGTATCTTCAGTAATTGCACCGTTTCAAAATGATGCGTATCAAGCCCACTGCTGAATCTAATAAATGAATCTGCAAGTCACGTATAAAATCAACTATATCCAGACCAAAGTTAGGTTGTATTATTAAATGTAACCCACGAGGTACTCCTAAGAGGCCTTGGGCTCGATATTCAAAGGTTTGCGCTGGTGCAAACAGGTGTTTGCTTGCACAAACTGGGTTTTGCATCCATTGTGTGGATGTGGTCTATTTTCAGACACCCCCATAGCACCAGCAAACCCCATTAGCACCTGAGCGCTAAGGTACCGCTGCATCTATGCAAAGAAAGGGGGCCCTCTGATCATATGGGTGCAGTGATATATTCAGAGGTTTGCACCGGTGGCAATTCCCATCTAAATGGGTGCAAATTACCAATGTTGCAAACCCTCTCTTAACAGGACACAAGGCCATGGTGTCCATAAGTGGTACTGCAATGGCCTGCCCCAGCCCAGCCAGCAAAACACATCCCTGGTGCCCAGTGGCCCCCCCACCACCGACCACCATTCCCATGCTCAAGTTGGTTACCTCTGGTGCTTAATAGTGCCCCCAGTCCCCGATCACTGGTAAGTGAAACAAATATAGTAACCGTGGTACCCAGTGTCCCAACCCACCCTGGTCCCAGCCAACTAAGGGTAAGAAATACCCTTGGAGTCCAGTGATCCCCCTCAGTCACTGATACCTGACCCTGTGACACAAACATCATCCAGTCCCGTGCTGATGCTCATAGTGTACTGTAAAGAGCAGGGAAAAAAACTCATCTTGGTGTATCCTGGTATCCCCTGATTGCCCTTTAACAGGCCAGAGCCAGAGGGGGGTTGGGGCATTGGATACCAGTGTGACTACATTTGTTTTGCTGACCAGCGATCAGTGGGTGGGGTGGACCACTAGGCACCAGGGATAACTAACTTGGGCAAGGGGACAGCGATTGGTTGTGGGGGGAACACTAGACACCAGGGACTTCCATACATCTATGGGCTCGGGTGATGAGGGTGGAGGCAGCACCAGGCTAACCTGCCACACTGCAAATGAGCCCGTAATAGGCATGCAAATGGCTCTGTGGCACCTTGCATGCCCAATGTGCTCATTGGCATAGGTTCCATTGAATATCATGCCTAGCACTCAGCACTGTCCAGTCCACAGCAGGGATCTATATTGGGTCAGTGCTACTTGACTTAGCGCTGTACTGACATGACTCTATGTTAAATCGGATAACGCTGGGAGTGCCATCCAACTGAATGTAGCATCTTCACACTCCTGGGCAAGGCCAAAGCGCAGCACAACACTTTGTGCTCCATTTTGCCCATTTTTGAATATCAGGCCCCTGGTATTACAAAGAACTGTCCTAAGGGGAGGAGCTGAGTTGGCCGGTCCATTGGCTACTTGCTGACCAGAAAGCTCAGGAGTCCAGGGAATAGGGATAAGACAGGGTGGGCCCCTTTCCTGACAATGTCTACTTACCAGGTGCCTCCTAGATACCACCCTCCTAATCCTACCCCCCATCTACCCCGGAGTAGGTCTACATTTTGAGCAGTGCCCTGGGAAGACCCCCGACCCCCTGCAGTGGTTACTCATAGCCACAGACAGAGTACAAAGGAGCTCTCCAAAGGGACACCACTCTGGTAGTTTCTCCACAGAGTAGGCTAAATGGGGCCTGGCAGCTAAGTGACATATAATAAAAACTCCATTCCCAGCTCCCTAAATAAAACACCCCACCCACACAATAACAACAGGGATGCCTCCCCCAAACCCCCACACTAATGAGCACCCTTTAGCAATATATTACCTCCAAATTAGTCCCTTGCACCAACACACCATTCACACCTTTGCATACATTTGAACCAAATCACACACACCCCAATACACTCTCCAAGCACACACTATGCAACAGGTCTTTAACCATTATTCACTCCCCAACTCACTTAGAAAATTAAAACAAATTCAATAACACTCAAATCACAAATTAAAACAAGCAGTCCCAAGTACAAGCCCTCCCTTAAATCCTCAAGTATGAAAGTGCCACCGTGTCCAATATAATTTGCAGACATTCAGAAATAAAATTTACTAAAGTCCAAACAAAGTTCAGACAGTTCAAAATGTAAAGGGGAAATAATTATTCCACAAACCAGGGTTCTGCTCCCACCAGAACTAGGTCCAATGTAACTATAAAAAAGCTGTACTGACAGTGCTCTCATCACTGCCACACACAGAAATTTGTGCCAAAAAACAGACAAAGGGGTTTTGAGCCAGCAGGCTCTCTCACTGCGAGCTGGTCCATTCAGTCCAATGTCCTCCAATATCTTCCATGGTCTCAACAGGGGAAACTGTAAAATCACCGAACAACAGCAGAATGGATTTTTGCCTAGCCCTAGACTCTTGACAGTCACAGATCCACTGCGCAGTACATTCCGTCGGCCAAGTCTCCCATGGCTAGGTCTCTTCACAGTTTCACCTTCCCTGGCTAGGGAAAGCTGTATGTTGATCATTAATAGCCTGCCACAACTGATTCCCAACAACAAGAAATTAATTTCCATGAGTGCTTAACACCTGACGAAACACAACACACTAGCAAACAGTGTGAAGTGACTGGCTGTCAGCTTGAATGAAACTCATTCACTTGTCCACTGCAGCCTGTCAGAACAACATTTACTGATTCTGTGCACTATCAGATTTATTAAAGAAATAAAAAAAACCTAAAAATTAAAAAAATTCATTTACAAAGTAGAGCACTAGTACCGTACAGCTAGTGAATCTACTAGACTTTAGGATATGGCAGTTCCTTTCACTCAGCCAGACCAATGGACAGAAAACCTCTGTTTCCTGTGCTTTCTCAGTTCCGGCCCACACTCCCTCCAACTGACGAAGTGTTTATGCTCATGTGTGGGGACATGTATACCTGACTCTGTTTGGGAGTGAGGAGCCTGGTAAATGGTAGTGTGCTTTCTCGTGAAGCTGGTATTGATGTCGTACAGACTCTGGCCTCAAGACGCCTTGGACAACAACAAAAAAAGTGTGTCTCTCCCGCTTGTCTGTTATCTATGGATCCATTTGAAATAGCACCAGCATATGAAAAAGAATCACACAGAGACAGGTATTTTTCAGACACATTTTATTCACATATCTAAAAAGGGAAATAAAAATATGCAATAATCAGTGAATACCTGGGGCTCGATTCTCATTGCTCCCAGCATGGTGCAAGGGGCTTGCACCACAATGAATGGTGTAAAGTGCCCCTTGCACCAAAAGATGTGCCAGGAGCGATTCTCAAAGGCAACCTTTTTCAACCATAGGCTGTTTGCACCAGACGGGGCTTGTGCCACTTGTGCGTCACAAAATGCGATGCGGCATGGTGCTAGGGGCTTGTGGCAGATGCAGGCTGCCAAATCCCCTGAATCGGGATTCTCAAAACTCTCCCAGAGGGCAAATTTCTAAGTGCTGTTAGACCATACTTAAACATTTGCCCTCTGAGAGAGTTGGAGCACTAAGGCCACGCCGCTGGCCCTCCCCCAGCCCCATCCTGTTATGAATTATTAAATTGCCCTGGTAGTCTAGCGGACCAGCCCCCAAGCCCTGATCCCATGTTATGAAACACTAAATCATCCCTGGTGGTCTAGCGGACCACCCTCCCTATCTCTGATCGCCCCCATAGGTAAATATATAAATATCAACTGATCAATGGATTTGCACAAAATTTGGTATGCGCTGCTGATGTGGCAAGTGTCGTTCCAGTTGGTTGTGTGGCTTCTGAGATCCGGATAGTGAAAAAAAGTATAAAGTCATCATTTTTTGCAGTTTTTTCCTTGTCACCTTGTGCCCAGAAGGTGTAGAATTTTGTTTTGATTGTTTATGGTAAAAAGAACTTCGGTTACAGAATTACCACTGTTAGTTTGGTGCAAAAATATTGAATTGTCACAAAGTTATTAGGTTTTTAAGTTCCCATTATGTCCTATGGGAAGTTCATTTTTCAGGATAGATGTATAAAGTTTGACAAAGAATTTGATCTCGTGAAAAAGGATTTAGTCTTGTGAGAGAGTTTTCTTTTTTGTGAGAACAAAATCCTTTTTCGTGAGGAAACAATCCTTTTGCATAAGCTGTCATCTTGTTTTTTTTCTCCCACCAACTAAAAAGCGGGGAAAATACATACAACTGTTGTTATTTTAGAAAAAAAAACAACAGAACCTAGCTAAATGGGCCAGTTTAGCTAGATTTTGCAGTTTGTTTTTCAAAATTAGGGCCAGAACTACTTTTTCTGGGTGCCCCAAATCCCGGTTGTCCAGCTTAGCGAGAGGAGCTTTCCACCATAGTTCTTCAGCCATGGCTAAACTCCTGCTGCCGGCTGCAATGGGAATTATGAGCCCCTTGTTTTCCTTGGTGTCTAGTGGCACCACTCACTCCCCGACCATGACAACTGCCCCCATATAGTCTCCCTGGTGTGTAGTGCCCTCCCCCGCCAGCAGCCCGTTGTTTTATTAATTTGCTGACATCGGGGGGACCCAATCCCTGTGTCAGCATTTAGATCCCATACCCAGCAGTGTGGAACACTGAGGAGCCAGCCCCTGTGTCCAAAATATTGTCAATAACCTGTAAAAAACAGAAAACAGTTCGCTGACATCTTTTTTTTTCTAAAACCTAAAAAAAAGAAAATGGTCCCTCATTGTCCATGCCGTCCCCCTCTCCCATCCTGACCCTCCCACTGAGCACCCACTACTCCCCTTACCCTACACTTACCACCAGAGGTCGAGGGCTGTCATTTTCTGTGGACACATCTGCAGTCTTCAAAGCTGAACCGCAACCGAGGAATAAAGATAAGTGCCGTATAATGTATTTCAACAGCGTTTTGAACTTATGTTCATAACTTTGCCATTTTTTTAAATGTTTACACCAATTTTTCAACATGGCCTTTTTGGGACCCAACCTCATGAACACTGTCACTGTCATCTTGTTAATCGGGCCTGGAAGGTGATTTCATGGTCACTGCATGAAATCACCTTTTGGAACTGAGTAACGAAAAAGACAGTGCCAGTGTTCATGAGGTGTGGTCCCCAAAAGACCATGTTGAAAACTGGTGAAAAAATTCTTAAAAATGGCCAAGTTATGCACATTAGCAGAAATATTTCTACACACATGCATAACTTTGGTAATTTTCATTATTTTGAGTCCAAATGTTCAGTATAGCCACTTTTTCACACCACCTCATGAACAGTATAGCTGTCATTTTTTCACATCCTGTCTGAAACATGTTTTTGCACCTGTGGCATGGAATGGTGTTTTGACATGGATTTGAATGTTTTCACCTATGGCGTTTATGAGGTGGGGTCATAAGAAGACTATGTTGAAAATTTGGGGTCAAACTATGAAAAAATGCCAAAGTTATGGCCATTCGATGCAATTTCAGTACGCCTGCTTGTAACTTTTGATATTTTAAATATTTTGACCCCAGATTTTCAACATAGCCTTCTTAGTACCCCACCTCATGTATGTCACAGCTGTAATTTTTCAAATCCTGGCCAAAATGTGTTTTTGCACCAGTGGCGCGGAATGGCGTTGTAGTTGCGCGGAATTACATTTTGTTAGGGATTCAAATATTTTCTGTAATGGGTACATGAGGTGGGGTAATAAGAAGGCTATTCTGACAATTTGGTCACTGTTGTACTGGGCCTTGTGCTTCCACAGCTACATATATATGCTTCTATGGAGGGTTCGGACCCTGTACTCCCACAGTAAAATAAGGATACTATTATACTATCTCAAAAAGTAAGGAAATAAGTTGCAAAAAACTTTGTTAATGCTCTAGTTATGGTCAAAGTGACAAAAGTTGGGAAATGAGGCGTTAGGGCTTCCCTACCACCCCACCCTCCCAAACTAGGCAGGAGAACAGTTGTGAGGTGTGTCATGGGCTTCTCAAGCCTAACGCTCAGCCCAGTCTCATAAAGTGTACACATCTAACCTTATTTACAGATGGAATTGGGTGAGGGTTGGGCTTGAGAAACCCAAGGCACACCACACACCTGCTGTCCTGTCTGATTTGGGAGGGTGGGGTGTTAGGGAAACCCTGCCTTATTTCCCAACTTTTGTCACTTTGACCCTAACTGGAGATATATATATATATATAATATATATATATATATATATATACACACACACACACACACAATATATTTATCTCTCTCTCTCTCCCTCTCTCTCTCTCTCTCTATATATATATATATGTATATATAATGATAAATGAAATCATCCCTGGTGGTCTAGTGGACCCCCCCAAACCCCTGTTACAGACCCCCCAGCCCTGATTCAGGTTATGAATAATTAAACACATTCCTGGTGGTCTAGTGGACACCCACCTCCCCACCCTGGCAGGCATTCCTCCACCATCCTGATCCCCCCATCCTGAAACTGAGCCAGTGACTGGCACAGCCCACTGCTCACCACCACGGCCAGCCGCCGACTGAGCTGTCAGTGAGCACCTACTGTATTCTTTAAGTGCTCATTGATTGACAGCTCAGTGGGCTGTCAGTTGCTGAGCATGTACAGTATACAGTACATGCTCATTGAGAGCTCAGTCGGTGGCTGGCCATGGTGGTGATTGGTGGAGCTGCTCTAGTCGTCGTCTCTGTTTCGGGATGTGGGGAGTGGGATGGGGGGGCAGTGCCTGCTGGGTTGGGGGGATGAGGGTCCACTAGATCACCAGGGATGTGTTAATTATTCATAAGAGGGATCAGGACTTGGGGGGGTCCACTAGACCATCAGGGATGATTTATTTCTCATAACGGGGATCGGGGATTGAAGGGGTCTGCTAGACCACCAGGGATAATTTAATTTATCATAACGGGGATCAGAGTTTGGGGTAGGTCTGCTAGACCACCAGGGATTATTTAATTTATCATAACGGGGATCAGAGTTTGGGGGTAGATCTGCTAGACCACCAGAGAATGATCGATTTTTACAGTTAAGTTTTTGGCATATCAGGGCTGGGGGGGTGCCACTAGCTACCAAGGATGTGCTAGAGTGGCACACTGCTGCCCCACAGCTTGCAGCAAACCCTCTGGATGCACCATCTGTTTGGTGTACAGCCAGTTTGCTACAAGCCGAGGGATTTTGCGCCAGCACCCTGCCCGATAGAGGATCAGACGCAGGGGCCCTGGCACACTGGGCTTTGATACAAGCTACCTTTTGCCACAGCTTGCATCAATCTAAGAACCCTTTGAGAATCGAGCCCCTGCTGTTCAAGTGCCACAGTATTTGGAGGAAACAACAGCTAAGGGGCCAACAACCTGTACCTGAATCTCAGGTACCTGGTGTGCTGAGGTAAATGCCACCAGCAAAAACATTTTTCAAGATGGAAACCTAAAACCACAAAGGACAGCACTGTTAAATGGAGCCATGTTCAGGAAGTATAGAAGTAGGTTCAAATCCTCTACCAAAACAGGCCAATGGGCCAGAGGCTTCATGAACAGATTACCCCATAAAAATACACAGAATCTTCAAGCAGAGGTACCTTGGTGTCTGGCTTGACAAGCACCTTGATTTCTCAGGTCATGTGGATGCTATTCACAAACAACTTCCTTTCAAATTGGGAGCCTTATACTGGAATTGTGAATGCATCCCATTGCTGGCCCACAGAAAAATTCCACTGAGAATGATACTTCCAACTTTTGACTATGGTGATGTAGTCTATAGTGCCACCCCCCAAAACCAGATTAGACATCCTATTCCACTCCTTCTGCTGCTTTACTCTCAGCTGCCCTCCTTGCACTCATCATTGCTCCCTATAGCAATCGTTGGCTCTCTCCTCCCTCAATGATTGTCGTCTAGCTCATTGTGTCAACTTCCTTGTCAAGGTCTGGGTCAGCGCACTCCCTTCTTACCGTTCGGCCTCCCTCTCTCCACCACCTAACCTCAACTCGCTTTCTTAAGAGTAGCTCCCTTGCCATCTGCTTCAGGTCCTCATCATCTGGCCAGGCATCCTTCTCCTATCGCTTCCCTAAGATCTGGAACTCACCCCCCCCCCTCCATTCATAATGCCCTCTTGCCCCACACCATCTCCTCCCTCATGTGATCTTTCACTTCTCCCACCTGAAACTGTACCTAACTCACACCTCACCTCCCTTACTATAATTCCCTTGCAGAATCCTGCTTACTGTATGCTTCTGTTCCCTCACTAACCCCCTCACAGGTTCCCCCTCCTTGTCCCAATAGTAGGGCTCAGCTATGTCTATAGTCTCATGCACTTATTCCACCATTGCCTGCTAGGTCCCCCCTCCTGCCTTCCACGGGGAACCTAGCTATGACATGGTACCTCAAGCACTTCCCTCTCCTGCTTGTTAACAAAGATATGGTTTACTGTAATCATATCATCATTGTATCCTGCTGTATTGTCCTCACTATACCCTGTGCCATTGCATTGTAAGTTTCATATTGTATTTCTTGCCTATTGTAAGTAATTGCCAATTGGAACCTTCTACTCATTATTTTACCTCCATTCCCCTTCCCCCTGGACACATCCTCATTACCTTGTACCATTACATTGTTTTGTTTCATATTGTATTTTTGCTTATTGTATGTAATTGCCTATGGATACCCTGTTTCATATTGTACTTTTGCCTATTGTATGTAATTGTCTGTTGACACCCTGTAATCATTACTTTACCTCATTCCCCTTCCCCCAGGACGCATCTGGAAATGAACAAATTGCTCAGTGCTATGATGCCGGTTCAACAAATATTTTGTCAACCGATGTTACAGCAACAGATTTATGTTGACCTCAAATTGCGGTTGGCATAATTCTGTCTGGATACCTATCTGTTTTATTCAGGAGGCTTCTCCCCCCAAACTGCTCATGTGGGGGGGCTCTTCCCCCTGCACTCGCAGACCTAAGGATTATCAACTCTGAGTCAGAGTTGATTCGGGGAGTGGGTGCACGACTGGAGGAATGAGTGGTGGGGTCCCAGTCAGACTTTTCAGCGATCTGTCACTATTGTTGGCATCGACACATTCGCTGTAAAGGTTTCCCCTGGGATCAGCATACGATTGCTCAGTATGTCTTCCTGGTGAAACTCTTAAATAAATAAATAAATAAATAAAAGGCACAGATTTTCCATAAATGAATGCATGACAGGCTGAGATGGCCAGCCGATGCACCTGAACAGAGGAATACTGATTTGAAGCCCTGACTGGGACAGGAAGAGCAGATACTGCAAAGCACTTTGGATAGGGTAGATGAAATGCTCCAGAGAAGGAGACTGATGCCAGATGCTAAAACACATCCATTATAGCAAGTAAGTGTACCTGGTAGACATTTTCCTAGCTGCTAGCAAGACAGCTGGAACCTCAGAAGACATGCAAAACAATGCCATCCCTATATCCTCTGGATCCAAGCATGCACCTGCAAGGACAGGAGGCCCAGATGCAGTAGACATTCCTGAAACTGAAACAAGAGACCTGAGCTGAGGGGCAGCTGGAATGGCAGTTCTGCTGCCATGCCCCATAATGTTTAGAATTAGATCAGCTGGGCCACCAGGGGCAGCCAGAATGATGCATCTGGCTCATTCTGGAGCCAGATTAGGATCTGCTGAAAAATCAGGACTAGGGAAAAGATAAAGAGGAACTATCCTTTCCATTAGAGTGGCAACCCAACCTGCCAGAAAGAATGTGACAGTTTGCATTGTTGGGGTATGCATAAAGGGTCTGCTCTAGATGCCCCACCGACTGAACAGAAGTCCTGCTACATCCCCTCTAAGCTGCCATTTCTATAGGCTCTGCCATGGAGCTGCAGAGATTGACTCTCAGCACATCTTCTGTACATGCCATAGAAATTGCAGTAAGGGGCACAATGTGTTCTACTGTGCCCTCCCAAACCGCATTGCTTCCCAACACAGGGGATAGGAGTGAGTCTCCCCCTCCTTTATTGTCCAGGTAGTAAATGGCATCCTGATCATCTATTAGGACCAGCAATGCTTATGAAGAAGGGAGCCCCTACCAGAGAGATGCTGCCTCTCTTGCCACCATAGCAGTGTGTACCATAGAGGGGCACGAACTTTGACTGGGCCATCAAGACAGGAGCACTGGAGACCAATCAGACTGAAGGATCCAGTTAAGAATCTACATATGCAGTGTCAGTGGCTCAGTAGGCAGCACGCTTACCTATGGGCCCAGAAGATCATAAGGTACTGGGTTCAATCCCACACCAGGTACTTGGGGTAATACCTATAACTGACACTGTAGCACAGTATGAGGGGGGAGCTGCACAACTGAGGTGCCGTCCTTTGGATGAAATGGTAAACCAAGGTCTCTTCTGATCATATCTGGTCACTGTCCATGTGGAAGCAAAATTGGTGATGGGGGTGGGAGTGTCACTGGACACCACATCTTGATCTCAGAACATGAAATGGGCAATGGGAGGGGGGGCCACTGGACACCAGGGATAATCTCAGAACACGAAACAGGTGATCAGGGGTGGGGGGATGCCACAAGACACCAGGGACTTCATGTAAGAAAACAAAATGGGTGATTGGGGGTTGGGGGTACCACTAGATACCACGGATAGATCTCAGAACACGAAATGGGTAATTGAGTGTTGGGGGTGCCATTAGACACCAGGGAATTCATCTAAGAAAACAAAACTGTAGCTCGGGGGTGGCAGGTGCCACTGGACACCAGGAATAGATCTCAGAACATGAAACATTTGATCAGGGTGTGGGGGTACCACTAGACAGCAAGGAATTCTTTGATCACAGTGCAGGATGGGTGCTAATGGACTTCTGTGCATCATGCCCATAATGGGCATTCAAATGGCCCCTTAGTGCCTTGTAAACCCAATGGGCTCATTTGCATGTTGTGGCTGAATACAGCCCACAGGGGACTTGGTGCTATCCATTTTGGGTAGTGTTATTCTCTGTGGGCTATATACAGCCCAGGTCCATGTCAGGGCAGTGCAGTTTCACTTAGCTCTGCAGTGACACAGTCTGATATTCAGTCAGATAATGCCACCTGTCACAAACCCACTCCTGAGGGTCAGGTCCACTGAGCTCACAGTTCCCACCCCTAAGTGCAATCCATGATGGGGGGGACAGGGATATCCTCCTCATACCCTTTTTGAATGCTCATGAGGTCATGACTGAACACCCACCATGAGGACCCAGGTTGTCCCTCTAAACTCTGGATAAGGGCACAATACCAGTCTTGAGTCTTGTAGCCAAATATGAACCTGTCTTGGTTGTTACACAAATGAGGAAGATCCAGGCATCACACTCTCTTCGGGGTAGCAGTGTGCTCCTGATTTCATCTTCTCCAACAGAACATGCAATAACCTGGTTCAAAATCCCTATAGACTCTTTTTTGAGACTTTGGTATTCTCCTTATCTCTACCCAGATGTCCCTTACAGACCCTTGCTTGATGGGTTGCTTATGGAGGCACCCCTTAGCAATAACATTTTGTCACAGATTATTAATAACTGTCCCACAATTCACACACAATTTAAACATCTTGTTCAGGTAGGTTTCTTAAAAACAAATGTTTTACTAAAATACTTAAATAATAATCACACAGTTACAACTAAAAGATGCACCAATTTGGTCACAGAATAACAGAAATAAAAGTGGAAAATATACATGAAAAACACACTATAACTTATCTAAAGTCTATCTTAAGTCTGTAGTGAATTGAAGTCCAAAGAAAGTAAATGAAAGATTCAATTTCCTTTGTACTGGCAGTCTTGCTTCTTGTATTGTCAGGAGAAGAGTGTCCCTTATAGATACTCATCAAAAAGCAATGAGAGCAGATGACCTTTGTTCAATTCCTTATATAGCTGGAAGAAGCCTGAAGAAAAAGAACTGTTTAATCCCAAAGGGGCCTTCTTTTTTAGGCCAGTAGATGTCACTCTTGCGCTCTCCCTACAACACAATTTTCTAGCTACCTTGTGATGTCATGCTTCTCTAACAATTATGACACCTGTAGAGAATTTACACAGGTCTGCCAAAAAAATGTTCCTGGTCCTCTCATCTCATAAGATGCAACATACCATAACAGTTTCCTGAAATCAGAGCATCCTGCCTCTGAAGTGCATGGTTTATGACAGGTAAATGGATTTTGGCATATCTCTGTTAAGGGACCTGGACATGCAACTTTAGCTTCCTGACAAGCAGCTGCCTCTCAGGTCAAAGGAAGGTCAAACATTTTTAAAATAAATCTACTCTCTCTCTCTCTCTCTCTCCATGTGCCCCTTGCCTTAACACTGGCATTCTTGTGACATGGACACATACACAGAATCATATCAAAAATATATATAACAGGATTATATCTGCAAATAATGACTGGCAGTTGGCTAACTTGCAACACCACCCACTGTCCAGCTGAATATAGCAGCCACTGTGTTGGGCACAAGCACAGTGCAAATATTTGCACTGCATTTGCACTCCTCTTTGAATATGGGGCCCAGTATCCACTACCAACTAAAGATATTACAAAACTTGGAGATACATAAAGAAAGACACTTATTTTTTACATACTCATTATCTTCATATCATAAAAGAAACATTTCTCCATAACGTATGCATCTGAAAGCTCAGAAATTTTTTTCGTCCTTTTAGTAAGTACTGTTTGGTGTGATAAAAATGTTTCTCACAATTTCTGACAGGATGACAAACATTTTGCTGGAAAACTCAAGCTCACCAGGCCTGCCGTATATAGTATTTTAAAATAGAAAAAATGACCTTCAATGTTCTGTCATGATACTTCAGCCAAGACCCAGAAAAAAGGCCTAAAGTCTAATCACTATAGGTGAGGAAGTAGATCAGAGGTTCCTTCCATTCTGAGGCAGATATTTTCCAAACCTGGGTTATATAAGGACAGTCCAACAATAAATGTTGTTTTCATTTCAATGACATTTATACCTGTGGGCCTGGAACAGTTTCATTCATCTACTGGTTTGTGTTTATGATTGTTCTCTACCCCAAGCTTCCCATGGCTACTAAACCATAAGCTGTCCCAAGTGACCACATGGTCACGAGTGGAAATTAATGGGAATGAGGTTCAGGAGGGACACAAGGAAGTACTTCTGTATGGAAAGGGTGGTGGAACCTTGGAACAGTCTGTTGGTCAAGGTGGTGGGTGCAAATACAGTCAGGGGATTCAAGCACCCACGTCATAGAATGGAAGAAATAGTGGTCATCTGGGGTGATGAGACCAAGAAGGGGAATGGGGATAGGACAGGAAGTGTTAGTACCTCGGAGGAACAGTAGGTTCCAGGGAAGGTTCCAGGGATTATAGGGAATATGGGCAGACTGGATGGACCTCTGGTCTTTTTCTGTTGTCATGGTCTATGTTTCTATGTTTCTAAGTAAAACTGGGCACTGTGGGGTTTATTAACTGAGCTAAAACCACAGACATAGGGCCAGATATTCAAAGCTTTGCGCGGTCCTCAAACAGTTTATCCGGGAATAGCGCGGGATTAGCGCGGGTCTGCCATATTCACAGGGCCAACTAGAAGGGCAGACAGCAGTAGCGCCCGGCTAAGCATAATGATATGCAAGGGCATAGTGAACATGAATAGATTCGCTATGAGATATTCAGCGACTAGCACCGTGCCTAAGGTGTTTAACGCGTACATAAGCGTGACCCATAGCGCGGTACAATTTACTGCCCAGGAAAAGCTGGTTTTAACCCTGGGCAAACAACTGCCGCACTTTACTGTGGTGCTATCCCTCATCATTAGCGTGTCTTGCGCGGCCCTAACATATGAGCATGACACTTAGAAACTGCCAGACATGGAGGATACATGCTGCTCACTGATGGCACCACCATGATGCCATCAGCTGCCACCAGTCCGAGCCAAGCACAGACAGTGAGGGGTGAACTGACCCACGGGGACAGCATTGTAACGTGGCCATATAGCACACGCCTGCAGACCATATGTCTGTGGTGTGTAACAGATGCCAGCACACACATGCAGCACTGTGGGCATGGTGGCCAGTGAGGGTAGGGTGGCGGGTGGCCAGACCTCACCACAGCCCAGGTGTGGCTACAAGGCTGGGACACACGCCCAGTGCACATGGGCCAGTAGTGGGATTATGCCACCACCTGTGTGCCTGTCGGATCCTACATGCCCCCCCAGCCACCTACCACACAACTGTACAGATGTCACAGCACACACTGCCGGCCATGTACATGACACTGTGTGCATCCCATGTCACAGGTGCAGCATCTGTGGTTCACACAACAGCGTGATAGTACTGTCCACTGTCAGTAAGTACCTGCAAGTTGTGCCTGTCACTGTGTACAGTGCAGTGGTTATCACTGCCCTACATACCATAGGCAGTGTCATGTCCCTTACACTACCAGCCCTCTTGCTACTGTAGTGTCTGCTGTGCACTGTAGCATGACCTACAGTGTGAATTTTGCATGCAGCACTACCACCACCTGTGCCTATGCTGTGTTGTCCCCTGGGGTACGATATGCTATGCTATGCTGTACTGTTTACATGAGGCCTGCAGCTACCATCATGCACTGCCTGACTGACCTACAGGTGGAGCTGTGGTCAGACCTGACCAGCCCCATACCTCCAGACTGACCTACAGGTGGAGTTGTGGGACCCTGCAGTAACGCTATGCAAACTGCATGCAAATCAGGGCATGATGAGATGCTAATGTGGCTGTTTGCCCAGAGACTATCTAAGTACGCTCATTTGCATGTCACTTTTGAATATGGCAAAGTTTAGCGTGGGGTTAATGTGTTTGCACCGGGCAAACTGCTTAGCTCCGTGCTAAAGCCGCTCTAATGGTTCGGAAATATTATGCAGTTTTGATCACTGTTTGTTCATGTGCTGCCGCCTGCAGCTACTCGTCATCCATGCATTTGCCAGAACGCACATTGGCCACATAGTTCCTCTACCTACCTCACGCCGCTGTGCACTGTGTTGTTGTTGTGGTTTGCACTTCCTGGTTGCTGTATTCAGTGCTGTCTTATTCCAGGGCTACGTTTGCCCTGCACTCCCAGCCCAGTTTGCACGGCCTCATTCCCATGCTATATTCAGAAGCTCTTTGACCTGGGCTATTCCTTTTGAACATAGCTTGCTTTGTGCTCCAGGCTAAGTTTGCACGCCAGGCAGTGCTAATTTAGCCCAGGGGCAAACCTTTGAATATCTGGCCCATACTGTCTGAGGGACAAATTTAAAAACATGTTCAATGACAAATTGGTATAATGCACGTCTAGAACATATCAAAGATTATATATGCTGTAGGTCAAATTCTATTTCCTGATTTTCAAACTCCCACACACTACAGAACTCACATGCCTGCCTTCAGCTGGGGGGAGGGGGAAGGAAAAAATTGATGCCCAGAAATGATAAAAAATAAAGCATGAGGTGGTGTGCATTATGAGAATTTCATGCATCGTGGTTTAGTTTGCAGGCTTAGCACACTAAGGGCCAAATAGTCAAAACTTTGCCCCGGGGCTAAATTAGCACTGCCCAGTGGGCAAACTTAGCCCGGAGCACAAAGCAAGCTATATTCAAAAGGAAATAGCCCAGTGCTAATCCTGCTGAATATAGCAGTCTAAGGAAGCTGGGCAAACTGATCTGGGAGTGCAGGGCAAAAATAGCCTGGGAATAAGACAGCACTGAATATAGCAACATGGAAGTGCAAACTGCAACTGCAGCTCATTAGACTCTGTAGCAAGCCAGTGTTGCAGGTGGAGAACATTGTGTGTGATTGCACAGAGATATTTCACAGCTACTGCTAATGCACCTCTCAACCCCCTGCCTCATCAATCAGGGACAAGGCTTAAAAACATCAGCGACAAAGGTTTAAAATCAGGGACACATCCTAAAAATTGGTGATATCCACTCAGGAAGCTGGTAGAATAAGTGGTGTAGTGTAAAATGCATTGTCTAAGGAAGAACATGTCAGTAACATTAATGTTTGATGTTATTTTATGTTTACAACCCCCACTTTTTGGCCACGGAAACACAATGTTTAGGAGGGACAGAGTAAGATTTTGAGGTAAAATCAGGGACGTCCCTGAAAATCAGGGACAGTTGAGAGGTATGACTGCAAACAACAATGTAAGCCACACACTGCAGAACTGTGTCATGCTGAAGTGAGGTTTGCCTGGGGAGTTTTTTTAACTCAGTGCTGAACTTACAGAGTAGCAACCTCTGTCTGGACGCAACTGCTTTTGATTTGTAGTCAAAATTAGATTCGGCTGACCACTTTTGGATTCTTGGTAATGGGTGATTTGGCAGGTTAGTCCATCTTTTAAAAATAGTATTTAGTGACCTCTGGTAACTGGCCAGTTTAAAACTGCAGGGGGAAAAATGGCCCATTGTGTGACAGAACGCTGTGCTCTGAGCGAGTCTCGAGTGCAGCTGCTTCCTGGTTTGAGCATGTGCTTGCCTTAATAACCAGCCAGTTATTACAGCGAATACTGGCCCATTGAAAAAGTTGATGGCCATTTATATATATGTATTTATAACATGGAGGTGATAATATCCTCCAAATCCAAACTTCTGATTGTATAAAACACATCACATGACTGTGTGCATATCAGAGCGTGACCACACACCTCGACTTTTAACCCCCTCCAAAACAATTTTGACATTTTATAAGATAGGTGTGCTCTGATATATGCATGTCTTGGGTGGTTGATGCACTCAGCCTGCAGCCTTGTTCGTAGCAACGTACACCAAGGCATGCGTATATCAGAGTGCGACCGCACACCTCAGAGTGGTTTATCTATTACACATATATAGTGATTTACATTTTTTTCCCTTAGTAAAAGCCGGTTATAATTTGCCGTTATAGCCAACTGGTTATAACAGCAAACACGTGCTGCTGTTACTACGGGAAAACCATGAGCCACAGGCAGCGGATCCACCTCTCGGGAGCTTTTCTTTCAAACTGTCCGGCACTGTAAACAAAATGTTATTTACTTTTTTCTTTTTCTTCATTTTAGTACATTGAGTCATTGGCTCAAGGGATGCTGAAGATATTTTGAAGTAGTGAAGGCAGCTGGGGTCATTTCCAGGCTGTTCTGTTCCACATGATGATCTCTTCTGTCCGCCTTCATTCACAGCCATGGCGCGACTACTTTTGTCTCCTACTTGCCTCCTGACTTTCGCTAAAGAAAAATAAAGAAATGAGGCTATACAGAGTCCTCGCCACTGCCTCTGGATCACTACTCACAGGGAACCACCAACACTGCTACAGGTACTGTTCCACCTCTCCTTGTTACTGCCTCTCTGCATATTTTATATAATTGCTCAGGCGATAAAACACAACCTCAGCAATTATATAAAATAAAATATGGTGTGGTGTGAAACTCAAATTTTACACAAACCCATGGTGTTGGCCATGGAATAAACCTCGAGCTTCGTTCTTGGGGTTTATATAGCATCCAACATCTCGGGTGTGTGTAAAATTTTTGATACACACACCACCCCATATATTATTCTCTATATTATAGTGGCATGGTTGCACCACTATAGTTAGGGTTGAGTAGGGTGTTTAATGTTAAGCATCAAATTTTGCACCTCAATAGCTTTGCCCCTGTTCAATGGAATTGCATGAAATTTTGCATGTGTATTCCTGTGGGGAACAGGTCTTGATGTGTTAACTTTTGTTCTTATCCGATGTGAGGATTCTGAGATCTGGATAGTGAAAAAAGTGATTTTTTGGTTGTTTTTTTTTGCTGTTTTCTTTGTCCATCTCTGGCACCCAGAGGGTTTGGAAATTTGGTCTAAAATTTTCAGGGCAGAAAGGGCATAGCCAACAGATGTGCCTTTTGCCAGTTTGGTGAAAAACTATTAATGAGTTCCAAACTTATTGATTTTTAAAACTTTGGTTTACCGCATGCTCAGTTGGCACTTTCAGGTTAACTGCAGATAACAAAACAAGAATTGCCTTATAGGAAAAAGGCTCTTTTTTCCTAATGGTTAAATCCTCTTTTGTGTGAAAAAAATCCTTTTTTGTATGCTGCCATTTTGTTTTCCATTTTTTTTTAATGTCCAAAACCGTCAAAAATGACATTGTGCAGAGACTCCAACACATGTATCTTGTTAATCGAGACCCCCCTTAGGTAGAGTCTGCATTTAGTTTGTGTAAAAATGACCCATCAACCCCAAATGTGTATTTTTCTTTCTACAGTATTTGTACATCCTTTTTTATGACTCACTTCTGTTTTTTTTTTATATGGCCAAGTGAAAAAAGAATTTGGCCACACGAAAAAGGATCCTGAGCGGTAATGTCTAGTGGTACCCTTCCCCCCAATCCAAGTCACTGTTAGACCAGCGCCTAGTACCTTTTCAACATTATTAGTAAACATTTTGTCCTCGCTGAGGATTCTATGGCTGTTATAGTCCATGTAGGAATGCTCCACATCTAAGCTAAAAGGATACATGTGGGCCCAGATATTCAGAAGGGTTGCGCATGGCGCACGCAACCCACTGATGCGCCCTGACGCAATATTCAAATGGGGATTGAGGCTGGCACAAATCATGATGCGCTGGAGCGCATCAATAACGTATGCGGCGCAGGTAGGGGGGTTGTGTGCCCATGCATACTCCGCACGTCCCGATATTCAGCCCGGGATGTGCTGAGCCCATGCATGTGCAACCCTTACCTGTGCTGCACACAGAGTGAGCCAAGAAAAAAAGGAACAATGGCTGGCCACCCACAGGTGAGCTGCCGTATTGCAAGGCGCAACAGCGGCACGCATGCGGGTGGCCACCTGAACTCAGCTGCACCTTAGGCGGCGCCCCCCATGCCTGATTGCGGGCATATGTAGAATAAAATAAACGTCCTATATCCCTGGTGGTCCAGTGGACTGCTTGCAGCCTGATCGCGGGCATATGTTGAAAAGATAAGTCCAATATCCCTGGTGGTCCTGTGGACTGCTCGTAGCCTGCTCACATATCTGGACTGTGTAGTACGGTACGGACTGCACGCCCATTGGCTCACGCTGTGGACCAATGGGCGACAGCCCCACCAGTATGGTGTCAGTCGGCGGGCGGCAGGCGGTGGGTGCTGCCACCAGCCGCTGACTGGGGGAGTGGGCGGTGGGGCTCAGTGGGTGGGTGGGGAGGGGCGTACCACTGGACCACCAGGGATATTGGACCTCTCCTTTTTATTACATATGCCCGTGATCGGGCTGCGAGTGGTCCACTGGAGCACCAGGGATATAGGACGTTTATTTTACAACATATGCCCGCAATCGGGCTGCAAGTGGTCCACTGGACCACCAGGGATATAGGACGTTTATTTTATTCTACATATGCCCGCGATCGGGCTGCAAGTGGTCCACTGGACCACCAGGGATATAGGACGTGTACTTCTTTTGCACATGCCCGCGATTGGACATTGGGGCACTTTTCCACGATGTGCAGGGGGTGTCGGTCCCCAATGGCTGCAGCCTGGCAGGGCGTCAGGCGCAAGTCGCCGGGGATCGGTGCACCCGCATGCAAATGGGGCTATAATGACATGCAAATGGCCACATTTGCACCTTGCATGCATTATGGCCCCATTTGCATGTGCACTTTTGAATATAGCTGTTGTTGCGCCTAGTGTAACGGAACTTGCGCTAGCACATCCCCCTGCTCCACTCTGGCCACTTGTGCTGGTGCAGTGCCACTGCGCCATGCACACTGCGGGTGGCCATGGTGCAATATTCAGTGATGCTGTGCCATGGCGCAGCTCCGTTGAATATCACCCTGTCAATGCCCCTGGCGCAGTCTGAATATCCGGCCGTGGAGTACAAGAAGTGAGAGGCTACCCAGATGGAGGATGGAGTTGCTGCAAACTCACTATCAGGCCAGTAGAGGACAGTACCTGTTTTTAAAAAAATATGTGCCTATTATTATTATTTTTATTTTATATCTCACACTGTGTGTTTAGTTCATAAAGTGTTATTAGTGGTACTTGTCAATCACTTTGACTGAGTCAGCATCAGCCATTTGCAGTCCATACTAGTACCTGCGGACTTGGGGAAGGGAGTGGAGAAACGGGATATGAAGAGGTTTGAAACCCAAAGAAATCCACAGCTCCTCTGAAGATATTGAGGGGGTGGTTGAGGAACTGAAACATAGAAACATAAAAACATAGACTTTGATGGCAGATAAGGACCGCTTTGCCCATCTAGTCTGCCCATTTCCCTACCTACAGGATAGGCTACAGATCCTAGTTAACCAACAGCCTATTTCTTTCTACCCCCCACAAGAATTGCCTTATGTCTGTCCCATGCATTCTTGAATTCTCCCACAGTTCTAGACCCCACAACCTTCCTCAGGAAGGCTGTTCCATGCATCCACTACCCTCTATGTGAAATAATACTTCTCACATTGTCCCTGAACCGCTCCTTCTATCTTTTAAATTGTGTCCCTTGTTCTTGCACATCTCTTTTCTGAAAGATGCTACCCTCTTGGACTTTGTTGATTCCACTGAGGTACTTAAAAGTTTCTATCATGTCCTCCCTCTCCTTCTTTCCTCAAGGGTATACATATTAAGCTCCTTTAGTCTCTCCTCATACGGCTTCTCTTGCAGACCCTGCACCATTTTAGTTGCCCTCCTCTGGACTGCCTCTATCCTGTCTATGTCCTTGAGGAGATGGGGTCTCCAGAACCGGACACAGTACTCCAGATGGGGTCTCACCAACTGTCTGTACAGAGGGATAACAACTTCCTGTTTTCTGCTGCTGATGCCTCTCCCTATGCATCTCAGTATACCCCCAGCCCTCCCTACTGCCTTCTCACATTGCTTGCATCTGATATGACTACCCCCAGGTCCCTTTCCTTTTTTGTTGTTGTTACTACCCCCCCCCAATTGTGTATTCTTCACCTAGGTTCTTGTTTCCCAGGTGCATTATTTTGCACTTCTTTGCATTGAATCCTAGCTGCCATACTTCTGACCATTCCTCCAACCTTGCCAAGTCCCTTCTCATCCTTTCCACGCCTCCTTGTGTATCAACCCTGTTGCAGATCTTTGTGTCATCTGCAAAAAGGCATACTTTTCCTTCCAGTCCCTCTGCAATGTCACTGATGAATACATTAAAAAGGACTGGACCCAAAACTGAACCCTCATGGTACCCCACTAGTAACCCTCTTTCTTCAGAGTGGACCCATTTACAATTACCTTCTGTGTCCTGTTGTGCAGCCAATGTTTTACCCAGGCTACCACCCTGGGACCCACTCCCAGGCTGGTTAATTTGACTATTAATCTTTTGTGTGGGACTGTGTCAAATGCCTTGCTAAAGTCTAAGTAGGCCATGTCCACAGCCCCTCCCTGGTCTACTACTTTGGTCACCCAGTCAAAGAAATCTACTAGATTCGTCTGACATGACCTTCCTGCTGTGAACCCATGCTGCCTTGGGTTCTGTGCCTCACTGGCCTCTAGGTACTCAAATATTCTTTCCTTCAGAAGTGACTCCATCACTTTCCCTACCACAGAGGTCAGACTGACAGGTCTGTAGTTTCCTGCCTCTGTCTTGGTCCCACTTTTGTGAAGGGGAATCACATCCGCCTTCCTCCAGTCCTCGGGTACCACACCATCCTCTCATGATTTATTAAAAAGAGTAGCCAGTGGTTTCACTAGTTCCTCCCTTAATTCTTTTAGAATTCTGGGGTGAATTCCATCAGGACCCATTGCTTTGTCCACCTTCAGTTTTAGGAGTTCTTGCAGAACCTTTCTTCTGTGAAAGGACTGGGATTGACCCCCTATCAAGAGTGCTTCTTAATTGGATTAGCACTTCCTCCTCCTCTTTGTAAATACTGAGCAGAAATATTCGTTCAGTATCCCTGCTTTCACTGTCCCCTCTGCCCACCCACCGTTCATTCTATTCAGCCTCACTATCCCTCCTTTGTCTTTCTGGTCCGCTGATGTACCTATAAAGGTTTTAGCCCCTTCTTAACTGAGTTGGCTATCTTTTCCTCAGTTTGGGCCTTTGCTATTCTGACTTCCTCCCTGCTTCCTTCTGCCTTAACTGGTACAGCTCTCTGTCCTGCTCCTTCTGTGTTTCCTTATACTTCCGGATGCTATCTTTTCTTCCTGACTTTCACAGCCACCCTTTTGAGAACCATAGTGGCTTTTTTTCATTTTGATTTATTTGCTTCACACAAAGGCTTGTTGCCTCTGTGATGGCAGTTTTGATGATTCCCCATTGTTGCTCCACACCTCCTTCTAGCCTGTTTGCTAGTGCTTTCTGAGGCACTCTCCCATCTTGTCAAAGTCAGCCCTCCTAAAGTTCAGTACCCTCACTTTTGTATGGCTTGACTCTGTAGCTGAATTTAACATGAACCACACTGTTTGATGGTCACTTGTTCCCAGATGGCAACCCACTTCTAGATGTGAGATCCTCTCACTGCCCCCATTTGAGAGTACGAGGTCTAAGATTGCTCCCTCATGAGAGGGTTCCAAAACTATCTGTCTGAGGCCTGCCACCTGTAGGGCATCAAGAATGGCCCTGCTCTTGGATGTGGCTGCAGCAAATGTGCTCCAGTTAACATCTGGCATATTCAGGTCTCCCATCAACAGTATCTCCTTTCTCTGCCATTCTAAGAATGCCTTCTATCATATCCTTGTCCATTCCCTCCACTGACATGGGGGTCTGTACACAACCCTGCGGATTGTGGTGCCCTTCCAGTCCCCAAGGTGACCCACAGTGCCTCTCTCCTCCCTGTTTACTCTTTTGTTCAGTTGCTTTTATCCCTTCCTTTACATAGAGAGCTACTCTTCCCCCTCTTCTCCCCTGCCTGTCTCTCCTGTAGGTTATGTACCCTGGTATGTTAACATCCCAGTCATGGTTCTCTGTGTACCATGTTTCTGTGACTGCTACGATATCCAGGCATCCCTCTTCCATCAAGGCCACCAGCTCAGGGAGCTTGTTGCCCAGACTATGGGCATTGGTACTCATTACCCTCCATTTCCTGATGGCCTTGCTCCTTTTTGCCCCATCCCTGTCCTTCTTGCCTTTGTCACTTTCTCCATTTACCGCTGCCCTTCTCCCTATCGACACCTCTATGTTGGTGTTTGCTGCACTTACTACCGTGATTTGTTTTGGGGGAGCTAGGATTTCCCTGCTCCTTTCCAGTGCCTCCCCCCTTGGCTAGTTTAAATGCTTGCCAATGAAGCCTTTAAACCTATCACCTAGGATCCTGGTTCCCCTCCTGGACAGATGCAGCCCATCATGCCAGTATAGGCTTGCATCACTCCAGGTTGACCCCCAGCCCCCAATGAAGCCAAATCCCTGAGCTCCACACCAGTTTTTCAACCACTGATTGAATCCCATGGTGCAGAACACCCTAGCCTCTCCTATGCCATAGATGGGCAGCACCTCCGAGAAGGTTGCCATGCGTGCTACTTGTCTAAGACCCCCTCCCCAATTCCACAAACTCTTCCTGCACTTCTCTAATCCCTTTCTTAGCCAGGTCATTTGTCCCTAGGTGGACAATGACATTCAACTCCCTCTCCTGTGCAGCTGCTCAGGCAATCCTGAGATTCGCTCCTGTTCCTCCAAGCCATGGTGCCAGGCAGGCACTGCCTTCCTCTCCCTTTCTCCCCAGTTCTACCTTCCTACACAGTGGGTCCCCACCAGGGTTGTTTCCTTCCCCTGCGGGGTCCCCTGCCACCCTCCTGTGGGTCTCGCTTTGTGGAGGTTCCCAGCATCCCCTCCTTGGTCTCCCATTTCTGGGTGCCTCCATAGAGGAACCACACTTTTCCAGAAAGGCATAGGAATTGTGGAGAGATACAACTGGAGGGATGCGCCTCTGTTCCACCACCCTCACCCTCCCTGAGCCCACTGTGGTCCAACCGCTCCTCTTTCTTGGCAACCTCTGAGGCAATGGCAGTGGCACTGGTGGTCCCTGGATGGAAGAGGAGGTCCCACAAATCCTGGCCAACTCAGCCTGGAGATGAGCAGCCTCCTCCCTCAGCCCAGAGAGGTGCCTGCAGATGGGACAACACTGCATCCTCCAGAACGTCTTCCGGAAGACTGCTGCTTCACAGCCACTGCACTGCACCACTCCAATCAAGTCTTATTTCTGGCCCCTTAACTGTTTGAAATCCTTACTCTTTTCCTTTTTTTTTTTTTTTGGGGGTGTTTTTACTCCTGGGGTGTCCTTCTCTTTCCTCTGTTTTTTTTTGGGGTGTTTTTGTTTTCAACCTCTCCACCATCTCCCATTCTACTTGACCCTTCTGTGTATTTTGTGTGTAACCCCTAGGTGGTGCTATCCCAAGGGCTACTACCCCTGCCTGCTTGGCTAGTAGCAGGTTAAGGGGCCTGACTTCTGAAATGGGTGCCTCCACCCGGAGGTCAGGGTTGGTAATGGTCAGGCTAACCTAGGCACAGCCCTCCGGACATTGTAACCCCCCCTCTTTCCTTATTAGTGGCCGGAACAATACACAATAATCACTTTCACAATACCCCTCATACACCACATAAGTACCCACACTGTTTGCACTTACCACCAGGGCTTTCCTCTGGCTCGGCCCTGGGGACCCCATGTAAAACAAGGTTATACACAGCAAATAACAGCAGTGCAGTACTCTTGCACAAACTGGAACCACAGTCAGGGTAAATACAAAAAAGAGTTTGATCCGATTTATTTAAGGGACTTGAACAAAGAAGGGGTGTAATCAGGTTAATTTGCTTAAAGGCTCTATCAATCAAACAGTTATGCATCCACTTCAGGGTCCATAAACAGTCACACACTCTGGGTACCCAGATGGAGAATGGTGGGCTAGCCAGGAACGTTGGAGCTGGTGGGGCCCTGTGATGGAAGAAAACAACATGCACAACACACACTATTTGTAATCCGGAGCCGGAGGGCTCAGATCGTGAAAAGAAAACAACAAGACAGTCAGATGACACACTTTTAGATTAGGCTGTTGTTGCAGGGAGCTACCCTGATGATTACTCATGATACCCAAAACTGGACACAGGCTGGACGAAAATCGAAACAGCAGGTGGTTAATCTGTCGTGCCAGGAGAAGCAGGGCCCACACGGTTTGCCGAGGCGCCGTTCCTGTTCAAGCATGGAGCAGGGGACTGATCCCCAGGCAGGTCTCTCGTCGGTGGTTTTCTCTGTGCAGTGGGGTAGTCTGGCAGGGCCAACGTGGCATGGCCCAGGCCGAATGGAGATGAACGTGGATTCAGTCCGATTAGGCTGGATGAAGCTTCCAGCAAGCGGAACACAGTTCACACAGTGGGGAACCAAATCCCGACCCACTTTCAATACACAGCACATTTACATGTAAAGATTCTACTGTATCAGCAAGCAGAACACAGTTCACACAGTGGGGAACCAAATCACGACCCACTTTCAATACATAGCACATTTACATGTAAGGAAATTCTACTGTACCAGGCAAACCGCTCTCCGATCACGATCATAAAGTCTCTGCACAAACCAGGGATTCAAAAGCAGCTGGAAATCCTGACAAGCCAATCGCATTCAGCAAAATCTTCAGTCTTCTTCAGGTATGAGCCTGGTAAAAAAATCAGGCCACAACTCAGGCCTATCCACAGTTCTCCCACGCGAAACTACTCAGGCGGCTGCTTAAATGTCTCAAGCTCTCTGCTTCTTCAGCTCCCAACTGAGATCTGACTCAAACTGCAGCAAGCCTGAGAATTTCCCCAGAATCCAAAAGGTTTGGTTGGCTCATCTGTCAGTCACAACGAGGGCTTCTCCTTCAGGTTCAAAAAGGCGCCAAAGGCCCAAAACTACAATTCCTACAGATTTTGACTCCAGACAGCTCCTGTAGTCCGGCTCCATTTTAGGTCCCACAAGAACTGATTGGTCCAATTCGCAGTCCAGGACCAAGATAGTGGAGATAAACAAAACAGTCCTCGCTGCAAAGAAGGCAGGTTAGACAAACTACATTATCATTATCACTCTAAATGATGTTCAGCAAATAGTTACATCTTTCAACAGAGCTCCCTCTCAGATTACTTATGACTGCAATCCAGGCAGCTCTTAAAGAGACAGTGCACAGAGGCTATACAGGCACTCTCTGGCAATTACATTTAAACTGCTAAAATGCAGGACACCAGCCTGGCAGTGAGCATTTAGGCAATCTCAAGGAAGACTTTTTGGGAACCCCCTTTTGTAGGGGGGTTACACCCTTCCCTGCCTGGAGAAAACTTGGCATCTGCGTCAAGTCTGTACCATCACCAAGCTCAATTTGGGCAGTGAGCTTGGTGAGACATAAACATCTTTGTGCACCACATTGAGAGGCAAATCCACTGGCCTCCCGGGAGAATCATAACTGAGGTGTACTACTGGCTTGACAGCTTGGCCAGTCTTTCTGAGGGGGACAACTACAGTCTCTGTACTCTCAGCACTGGTCTGGGGACTCTTGTCACTTGTGAGGGCTGCCTCTGCCTGGATGGAAACGTCCAAACTTGGGGCACTGTCAGCTTCTTGCTCAGCAGGCTCTGTTTCTACAACATGTGACTCATTTTGAGAAGGCTCAGGCACAATCAAACTTTGCGGCACTGAAGGGGGAGGTTGTCAGCACTCTCATGGTGTTCTTCAAATTCTGGTATGTCACCAAAAAGACTCATTCCATCAGTCCCTCCCTCAGGCAAATCATACAGTTCCACAATACACAGAGACTCAGCATCTTCAGATGTGATACTTTGCACTTCACTTTCAGGGAGCATTGGCTCCAAGGACAAAGCTGGGGGGTTAGGCAGTCCAGAAGGCCCAGCTTCATCCCTACAATTAATCATGGGGTTACCTCGAAACAGCTGACTCAGTTCATAAGAGGGGTAATAGGCATAGTCGCACTCACTTTCGTCAGAAGTGGACTGACAGTCATTATCATTCTGGGCCTGCTGTGGAGGAAACCTTAAATCTGTGACCACTGGGGTAGGTTGACTCTGTCTCTTTCTTGCAGCAGCACGAGTCACCAGCTCAGGGGGCTCAATTTCTGGGGGTTCAGCCTCAATCATGACTTGGCCAATAGGTAGCAAGTGGTTACGGTGCATGGTCTTGACAGCTTTGGAGTTGTTCTTTGGGCGCACCATGTACGCAGGCAAATCATCCAGCTTTCCAACTACTACATGGGGAAGATGGTGCCACTGATCTGAAATCTTGTGTTTACCATGCAGTCCCAAATTGCGTAACAACACACGGTCTCCAGGTCGAAGCTCTTGAAACTTTACTTTTTTATCATGCCTCTCTTTGTTGGCTAGTTTTCTCTTGGTGGCCATTTTCTGGGCCAGTTGATAGGCATGGTTCAATTGAGCTTTCAGTTTCGTACATATTGCAAGTGGTTTTTGGCTCGGACCCCATCTGGAGAGACCCCAAAACAGACATCAACTGGCAGCCGGGCCTCTCTCCCGAACATGAGGCAGTAGGGGGAGAACCCAGTAGCATCATTTATCGTGCAATTGTATGCGTGCACCAAGGTGCTAATCTGGTGGCTCCATTTATGCTTGTCTTTTGGGTGGAGGGTGCCCAGCATATCTAGAAGGGTGTGGTTAAAACATTCTGGTTGAGGGTCTCCCTGCTGGTTATAGGGGGTGGTTCTTGACTTTTGCACCCCCCATAGAGAGAGCATTTCTTTGATTAGCCGGCTCTCAAAGTCTCTGCCTTGATCAGAATGAATCCGTTGGGGGGCATATAGTGAATGAAGAAATTTTCCACTAGCACCTTGGCCATGGTAGATGGCTTTTGATCTTTGGTGGGGAAAGCTTGTGCATACTGTGTGAAATGATCCGTAACCACTAACACATTCCCAATGTTCCACCGATCAGGTTCTAAACACAAGAAGTCTATGCAGACTAGTTCCATGGGGGTGCTGGTAGTAATATTAACAAGGGGGCAGCCCTCTGAGGCAGTGCTTTTCTTTGCAGGCAGCGACTACAAGTCTTTACATGGTGCTCAACATCGGCCCCCTTTTTGGGCCAGTAGAAACGAGATCATACCAGGTCAAGGGTTCTGTCAATACCGAGGTGCCCCATGTGATTGTGGAGGGACGTCAGTACCAAATCTTTAAAGGCCGTGGGCAGGACCAATTGCTGCTTGTCTACTTTGCCATTATGATCTACTGTCTCTCTATACAACAACTGATTGAGCAACTTCAATCTGGGGCCTTCTTTAAACAATAAAGCAGTTCGCAAGTCAGTGGAACGTAACTTAAACACATCTTTCCCCACACGCAGGGCATCAAGTGCTGGCTGAAACATAGGATCTTGAGACTGAGCCCACTGAATGCTGTCATTGTCAAATTGAGGTAATGCACTAATATATAGAGCAGAGAAGTGGCAATAAGCAGCTGGTATGCAGGTGTCAGAAGGGCCCAAGCAATCTACTAAACAGTCCGCTGTATTCGCAGACATCTGTTCATCTCTATCAAACTTTTAGCACAATGCTCGAATGTCAGGTTCAAACAGACTAACCCAATCACTCTTGGAAGTGGGCCTTCATGATAGGGCGTCAGCATCAATATGGTTCAGGCCCAGTCTGTATTTGACAGCATAATCATAGGTTGATAATGAAGAAAGCCACCGGTGCCCAGTGGCGTCTAACTTAGCTGAAGTCTGTACGTGGGTCAATGGGTTATTGCCAGTCTTCACCAATATCTTTGCCCCATAAAGGTATTCATGAAACTGGTCAATGATGGCTCATTTTAGTGCAAGGAACTCCAACTTATGCACAGGGTAGTTTCGTTTGGACAGGGTCAAGCTCCTAGTGGTGAAAGCTACTGGTCTCAGGCCATCCTCATGGTCTTGATACAGCACCGCTCCTAGACCCTGCAGACTAGCATCTGTTTGCAGCACATAGGGTTTGGTGAGGTCAGCATAGGCGAGGATGGTGGTGTGGGTGAGCTGTATATGATCTCATGGAAGGCTGCTTCACAGTCAGGCATCCAGTGGGGCCTGAAGAGTTCACCTGGGTGGAAGTATACTTTTTCTGGTTCTTTAACGGACCCTTTTTTGTATTTACGATTGGTAGGAGGTAACCCTGGGTAAGGTTCAAGAGTGGGCGAATAACCTTGGAATAGTCTTTATGAACCCTTGTAGTAGTCACAGAACCCCAGGAAATGTTGTAGTTCTTTCAGATTATGGGGCTGGGGCCAAGTAGTCAGTGCTTCAACCTTACTGGGATCAGTCTCTATTCTCTTTGTAGATACTATTGCCCCACATACTTCACAGAGGTTTGGAAAACTGGCACTTGTCAATGGACAGCTTGGAGGCCAAGTCTTCCAATCGGTCTAGGACTTTAAACAGTCGGTTCTCATGCTCCTCTAAGGTGCTCCCAAACACAATGACATCGTCCAAGTACACCAGGCATTCCAGTAAATTCATATCTCCCACCGCACGTTCCATCAGTCACTGAAAGGTGGCGGGGGCACCCGATATCCCCTGTGGCATCCTCAGAAACTCATAGAACCCCAATGGACAGATGAAGGCTGTTTTCTCACGGTCTTCCTGGGCCATCGGGATCTGGTAGTATCTGCTGCGAAGATCCAACACCGAGAACCATTTGCTCCCATTCAAGCAGTCCTGGGCATCTTGTATACGAGGCATAGTGTATTGGTCTGGGATGGCCCACCAGTTCAGGGTTCGATACTCAACACACATCCTCACAGACCCATTCTTCTTATGCACAACCACAAAGGGAGAGGCGTATGGGCTCCTGGATTCTTGTATCATGCCAGCAGTGAGGATTTCCTGCAGGCGTCTTCTCACATCATCTATCTCTGCTGGGGCTAGGCATTGGGACCTCTCTCGAAATGGCCGTTCATCATGCAGGCGTATGTGATGCTCCACACCCTGGACACATCCCACATCCCATTCCTTCAACGAAAACACTTGGGTCTCTCTGGGCAAGTCTCTTGTGAATTCCAGCCTTCCATTCAGCTGGCAACGGGGAGTCACCAAAGTCAAACAAGTCTGGGGTCACTCTCTCCTTCTCACCAGGGTGCTTGTTGCTGGGCAATACTGCAGTGTCTGCGCAGTGTACCATAGTTAGGATGCACCCTCTGTTCACCCAGATCTCTCGATCTGACACATTGTGAATCTGGACCATCACTCGTCATGCATAGGCATGGGCACGAGCAGGCAAGGTGCTGGGCTTCACCAATAATCCTTCTGGCAATTTTCCATCACCTGGCACATGCAATATCAGTATTTTGTTCTTGACATCTTTCTGGAGGTGGACCTCCTTTTGAATGGTACACTATGTGTTAGGGGCCAGTACCATTGAACCGGGATCCTTCTTCCACACAGTCCCCACCGGTTCATCCTGGTCTACTTCCTTGGGTTTCTGTTGCAAATCAAAGGACCTCTTGATCAGAGACAGACTTCTCAGGGCCCTCCCAGTCCGTCACCCTTGTTTCTCGTGACAGAGTTGCACCAGTCTCCCAAACATATGGGCGTTTGTTCCAATTAACTGGGGAACCCCATCATACAGTCCAGTGGGGGGACACACTAGGGCCAGTGTCTCTACTTGCTCCTCTATGTGACAGTTGCAGGAAAAGACAACCAGAGGTGGGCATATCCTAGATATGGATAAGACCTGTCACTCAGCCCCCACACATGTAAGCCTTCCAGTGATTCTAAGGGCACATCAGATAAGTGTTTGTCATACCAGTCCTGAAACACAGTGGTCACTTGCGACCCACTGTCAAGCATAGCCTGAGTAGGAATACCATTCACAGCCACATTAGTCTCCATTGAAGGGGCCACTATCTTGGACCAGTTTGGAGGGACAACAGTAGGGGCCTGGACAGATGATTTAGCCACAGAGAGGTTTGAGTTAGGATGGCTGAAGCTTTTACTGCAGTCATTTTGTGCACCCCTTGACCACTGACTTGTTTTCTGAAGCTCTCCTTGAAGCTGGTTCACCACTTTCTCTAAGTCCTTCTGAGACTGGCATTGCCTCTTCACATGGCCATCCTTGCTGCAATTATGACATATGACACGCTCTCGGGGCATCCTTGGGGAAAACATAGCAGGGGATGCTGGAGCATCGACAGGAGATTGTGATCTGACTTCTGCGGGTAGTGTACCATGTCTCAAAAGTTCCTGTAGGGTGGCAGCCAATTCCTTGAGCTCAGCCAAGAAGTCACTCCCAGTAGAGGATGCCTGAGGGTGAACACCCACCCCCATAACAGTCATGTTCTGATAGGGACCTGGGTCTTTGTCAACGGGGGCTACCTCAGTGAGAACATCCGGTTGTACCTTTCTGACTTCCTTCAGCAAGTCCTCTCCCCACCGTTTAGCCCACGGCGGGACACCCTTAGTGGTCTGCGTTTTGAAAGGGCCTTTCGGTGCCATGATCACTTGAACTGCACTCACCCCATAATTACAATCTCCCTCTTCCCCTTCAACCTCCCGGAGTTTTTTTATCAAGTCACAGTAGTCAGGTGGATTACCTCTCCTATTCTGGAGCCTTAACTGGAGGATCTGCAATTTAGAACGCTTTGCATGTTGCAGTATGTGCCCCAATCTCACATGGTTCAAGTCACTAGTGGCTACCCCACCTTTCCAGTAAGCTTTCAGCAAAGCTCTTTCTAGATGAGTAACATACGCAGACAAACTTTCCCCTTTCCATTGTTGGTACCTCAGAACTTCCACATCAAATTCTCCCCTGACAATGCTCCAAAAATTGCCTTCGAGTGCAGATTGGTACTTCTGAGCAGATGCATCAGGGTTTGTGGACCTCAAAAATGTAATGGCTTCAAGGGAGGGACCCCTCAAACTTTCTATGATTCTTTTCCACTTCTCAGCCTCCGTACACTGCCACTCGGGTACCAAGGGGACAACATAGTCTATCCAGGTATCACAGTCATCCTCCCCCAGTCCCCCAGGGGGGGTGTGGAGGGTGCCTGAGAAGATTCTCAGCCTTCGGTAGGAGTCATGACTAATGGCAGGTACAGATATAGGGGCCAGCATTGTCATGGGCACAGAAGGCAGGGCAGTAACAGGTGCTGGAGTGGAAGGGGGTGTTGGGGAAGGAACACCCCCAGGTGGCAGGAATAGTTTCTTAAAGTCCTCTACAGTTTTCCCTTCCTCCACCAGCAACTTAGCAAACTTCTCCTCAAAAGTCTCAGATAATGGTGGGAGCTCATCCTCCCCGGGGTCTTTACTGTCTTTTGTTATCACTCTCCAGGCAGCTGGAACCCCTTCTGGGGCAACAGTCTGTGGCACTTTAGAGCTGTCCACAAGGTCACTATGCTCTACCAAGGCTATGAAAGTTTGGGTGATCAAATCGGCCAGTCGACCCACCACCACAGGGTTTTTTTAAACATTCAACTTTGGAGAGTGCTCCCTCTACAGCGTCTTTAATAGTACCCAGGGGAATATGCAGTATAAGCAGAGAATTTTGGGGGTCGATCTCCTGCCCAGTACATCACTCCACCAACTGGCGTACAGCCATTTCTACTGGGGTAGCCATTAATCTTTAACAATAATTCATAATTTTTGGCCACTAGAAGGCACAAAATCCCAGCAGTGAGCCTCCAGAATGTAACCCCTAGGTGGCACTATCCCAAGGGCTACTACTCCTGCCTGCTTGACTAGTAGCAGGTTAAGGGGCCTGAGTTCTGAAACGGGTGGCTCCACCTGGAGGTCAGGGTTGGTGGTGGTCAGGCTAACCTGGGCACAGCCCTCTGGGACACTGTAACCCCCCTCTTTCCTTACTAGTGGCTGGAACAATACACAATAATCACTTTCACAATACCCCTCATACACCACATAAGTACCCACCATGCTTTCACTTACCACCAGGGCTTTCCTCTGGCTCGGCCCTGGGGACCCCCTGTAAAACAAGGTTATATACAGCAAATAACAGCAGTACAGTACTCTTGCACAAACTGGAACCACAGTCAGGGTAAATGCAAAAAAGAGTTAGATCTGATTTAAGGGACTTGAACAAGGGAGGGGCGTAATCAGGTTAATTTGCTTAAAGGCTCTATCAATCAAACAGTTATGCATGCACTTCAAGGTCCATAAACAGTCACACACTCTGGGTACCCAGAAGGAGAATGGTGGGCTAGCCAGGAACGTTGGAGCTGGTGGGGGCCCTGTGATGGAAGAAAACAACATGCACAACACACACTATTTGTAATCCAGAGCCGGAGGGCTCAGTTTGTGAAAAGAAAACAACAAGACAATCAGATGACACACTTTTAGATTAGGCTGTTGTTGCAGGGAGCTACCCTGATGATTACTCACGATACCTAAGACTGAACACAGGATGGACGAAAATCAAGACAGCAGGTGGTTAATCTGGAGTGCCAGGAGAAGCAGGGCCCACACGATTCGCCGAGGCATCATTCCTGTTCAAGCATGGAGAAGGGGGCTGATCCCTAGGCAGGTCTCTCATTGGTCACTTTCTCTGTGCAGTGGAGTAGTCTGGCAGGGACAGCATGGCATGGCCCAGGCCGAATAGAGATGAACGTGGATTCAGTCCGATTAGGCTGGATGAAGCTTCCAGCAAGCAGAAAACAGTTGACACAGTGGGGAACCAAATCCCGACCCACTTTCAATACACAGCACATTTACATGTAAGGAAACTCTACTGTATCAGGCAAACTGCTCTCCGGTCACGATCGCAAAGTCTCTGGGCAAACTGGGGATTCAAAAGCAGCTGGAAATCCTGACAGGCCGATCGCATTCAACAAAATCTTCGGTCTTCTTCAGGTATGAGCCTGGTAAAAAATCAGTAGCTTACTTTGTTCTCATAAACTTGGATTTAGTCTGAAATAATTCTCTTCTCTCCCTCTCAGGGGCAGCAGGCAGAGATGCAGGCCACAACTCAGGGCTTTCCACAGTTCTGCCACACGAGACTACTCAGACGGCTGCTTGACTGTCTCAAGCTCTCTGCTTCTTCATCTCCCAATTGAGATCTGACTCAAACTGCAGCAAGCCTGGGAATTTCCCCAAAATCCAAAAGGTTTGGTTGGCTGATCTGCCTGTCAGTCACAACAAAGGCTCCCTCTTCGGGTGCAAAAAGGCACCAAAAGCCCTAAACTACAATTCCTACAGATTTTGACTCCAGACAGCTCCTGCAGTCCAGCTCCATTTTAGGTCCCACCAGAACTGATTGGTCCAATTCGCAGTCCAGGACCAAGATAGTGGAGATAAACAAAACAGTCCTTGCTGCAAAGAAGGCAGGTTAGACAAACTATATTTTCATTATCATTCTAAATGATTTTCAGCAAATAGTTACATCTTTCTTTTTTTTAAAACAGTTTTTATTTAGTTTTTCTTATGTAATACAAAATATATACATATCAAATTCAAATGAGGCATAACCTAACATGCTATATAATAACATGACACCATACTATTCATTAAAAAACAAAACAATCAAGAGAATATATAAGATACATATATATCTATCAAAATGTAAATTGAAATGTAATTAATTAGCATATGTCCGCCAATGAGAATAATATATACCATTAACACTGTAACAATAGTGAATACTGACTACCAATTGTCTTAACTAGTATTTAGCCAATGAAAGAAGGGTGTCCATTCCATTTCATATTTATGTAAGGTCTTATTATTTAGATGACTGATACGTCCATTAATGGCTGTCTTTACTATAGATTTAATCCAATCATTCAAGAGAGGAGGTTGTGTATCTTTCCAGTGGAGTATTATGAGTCTTTTAAAACACAAAGAGGCTACCATAAGCCATCTCTTTTCCGGGCCAATCAGGGAATATAAATTTCCGGTATCTCCTAGAATAAAGATCCCAGGATCAAAAGGAAAATTAATTTGTAAAATTACTTTACATATTTCCCATATTACTGTTCACCCTGGAATTAATGTGGGACAATTCCACAGCATATGGAGAAGGTTAGCTTCATCGTCTCCACATCTCCATGAACAGCTACCTGATAATAGTCCCCATGAATACAATTTATCAGGTGTATAATACCAGTTGTGTAAAATTTTGAACTGTACTAATCGACCTTGTAAATCTTTACTAGACCTATAAGCATTAACCCACATGAGATCCCAAGCTGATTCTTGTATAGGGCGAGCAATACCTTCTTCCCATCTCTCTCTAGATTTACTTTTTAAATCATGCCCCGGTTTATTTAATAGTTGATAAAGTTTTCCCTCTCCTACCTTATATTTTGCTAGTATTATTATTTTCTCAAAATCTACCAAGGTTGGAGGAACAAAGGTGCTCGCTACCAAATTAAGTAGTGCACTTCTAATCTGTAAATAAGAGTAGAATTGAGTACTCGGCAGGCCATATTTCCCTCTTAGTTCTAAGAAGGACATTAGAATCTCAGTGATTGGATCCACTATATCCCCAAGCAAAAGAATACTTTTGTTTTCCCATATGGAATTTGTTAACAATTTCCCTTCCCATTTTAAATTAGGGTTTCTCCATATTGGAAAATATTGGAATGGTATGGAACCCACAACTGTTTGTTTAACCACAAAGGATATGGAATTAGCAGAGTTTCTTAAGGAGGGGTGAGTAGAAGTAGATTTTGGATATACTCCTATGATTAGATGATGGAGTAAATGGCGGAAAATGCTATCTTGTTCATACTTTGCCCATACAGGTAACTTATTCTTTGGAAGGAACCATTGGCATGTTTGTTTGAATAGAAAAGCTTGGTGGTACTTTTTAAAATCATGCAGACCCATGCCTACTTGTTTCCAATGCTTCTTAATTGTATCTAGACTAAGTCTTGCCTTTTTTCCTTCCCATAAAAATGAGCATATCAAATTGTCAAATTTCTTAAACCATCGTGGACTGCTGTGTATAGGTACCATATTTAATAAATATAATATTTTTGGTGCCAACATCATTTTCACAGCATTGACCTTACCCCACAAAGACAAATTTAGCTTGGCCCATTTATCTACGGACAATCTCATTTCCTCTACTAAGGGTTTAATATTTAAAGCTAATAAGTCATCGAATTTATTAGAAATAATAATTCCCAGGTATGAGAAGTAATTCCCTTTCCATCTAAATTATAATGTAAACACAATTCTTTAAGTAAACTCTTATTTCCCTATAAAGGGAGCAACTCAGACTTGGACTAATTAACTGACAAACCTGAGATAAGTCTAAAATCTTCTAACACTAACATAGCTGATTGTATAGATTTGTGAGGTGAGGAGAGAGATAGAAGCAGGTCATCTGTGTAAGCAATAACTTTATGTTCCATCTTATGGAATGTACTCCCACTGATGTCCTTACTCAATCTAATTGTTCAGAGAAGAAGTTCCAGAGCCAGTATGAACAATAAGGGAGATAATGGGCATCCCTGTCTAGTGCCCCTTTCAAGAGTAAACTTATCAGATATGATCTTATTTGTACAAATTCTGGCTTTAGGAGAATTATATAAGGTTTTGATTCTTGAGATAAAGATATCTCCTATTCCAGATCTACCTAGTATCTCACCAAGATACCCCCCACTCTATAGAGTCAAAAGCCTTGTGTGCATCCAGAGACAAAAGAACGGAAGTGTCTTTTTTCCGGATGCCACCCATGTTGCGGAGAGGATTCTTTGAATATTTTCAAAACCAGCTCTCCCCTTAATAAAGCCCACTTGGTCCCTATGAACAAGATCTCCCATAACCTGTTGCAATCTATTAGCTTGGATCTTAGCCCAAATTTTATAATCACTATTCAACAGAGAAATTGGACGATAGCTGGCAGGATCTAGGGGTCCTTATCTTTTTTTAGGATGACTGTAATGATCGCCTCAGCCATCGTGGATGGGAGACTCATATTTATTTCAGACTCTGTATACACATTGTGCAGAGTAGGAGCAATCACATCTTTCAAGATCACATATAATTCGGCAGGCAAGCCATCAGAACCCGGAGCTTTGGCATTAGGTAACTCATTAATTGTCTCTTTGATCTCTTGACTAGAGACATTTTTGTCTAACAACTGATATTGTTCCTCTGAAATCCTAGGCAGATTGGCATCACATAGAAATTGGTTAATTCATTCTTTATTATTGTCAGATTTACTCCTGTATAAATCCCTGTAAAAGTCTGTAAACATCTTGTTAATATCAGTAGTCTTACAATGTGTTTTCTTATAAGCATCCCTAATATTAGGTATATTATTCCTATTCTGTGTTTATTTTAACCTGTAAGCCAATAACTTACCCGCCTTATCCCCCGATTCCCAATATTTTTGTTGAGTTCTATATAAAACAAATTCAGCCATACCAGTATGTAATTTATTTATCTCATATCTAAGGAGAATGATTTTCCTAAATATATCATTTTCCACCCACAGTACCTGTTTTAAGAGACCTTTCCAAATCCAGGAGCTCCCTTTCCTTTTGAGCTAATATTTTTTCCCTTTCCTTTTTTTTGAAGGTGGTGTAACTCAGAATTCTACCCTTTATATAAGCCTTGAAAGCTTTCCATACAATAGCTTACAAAGTTTCCCCATTATTATTAATAAGAAAAAATTGATCTTTCTCCTCAATAATCCAGGGTCTAAAGTTGTCATCATTTAGTAAAGAGCAATTAAATTTCCAATGTAAGGGTTTTATAGCTTCAAGATCTAGATTTAAAATTACAGAAATAGGAGCATGGTCAGATATTATAATTGGACCAATATCGGCAATAATCATATTATTCAGTAGGTTACTGGACAGCAAGAACATATCAATTCTACTATATGAACCATGTCTGTGAGAAAAGAAAGAGTAGTCTTTTTGAGTGGGGTACATCACTCTCCATGCATCAGAAAGACCCAAGTCATTCATTTTGTCTCTAATAACCTTACTACTTTTATCATTTATTTTAGTGATCTTAGGGTTACTTCTATCAATCCTCTGGTCTAAAACAGTATTAAAATTTCCCCCTATTATAATATTCCTGTTTGTGGCTTGACTGATCATATCAAAAACTTCAATAAAGAAGGAACAGGAATCCCCATTAGGAGCATCAATATTGCATATGGTAATCTCAACTCCATCTAACTTTCCTTCTAGGATTTGTCATCTACCAGATGAGTCCATCCTGTGAGAGGTCACTGTAAAATTTAAAGATCTCTTAATAAGAATAGCTAATCCCTTCTGTTTTTTTACTAACCGAATTGTGAAACACTTCCCCTACCCACATTCTCTTTAATTTTTCAGCCTCCTCACTTAACAAATGAGTCTCTTGTAGCAGGGCTATGTCTGCCTTCATCCTTTGTAACTGAGTTAAAACCTTCTTCCTTTTAACCGGTGTACTTAAACCTTTCACATTCTAGGATATACATTTACAGTTAGCATCAGCGATTCCCATGGTGTTTTATAAATAATAATATCCATTCATAAATCTTTTTGAGATTCATCCATAAAATTCGACCTCCCAGCTCCACCCCCAATATTTTTATAACCTTCTCTGTTAAAAATAAAGAACATCAGACTCAGCAAATAATAAAAACCTCCTAACCAAATAAAGTCGATCACTGGATTAGCTATAGACTGGTGCAAGACCTTAAAAAGATAACGTAACCTAGTACGAAGTCCAAACAAATTAGAATAATTCCATACTCTACCTGAGATTGGACTCCTTTTAAACATTCTCATATATTGACTAACAGTAACGTGTGTAACGACCTCAGACCCAAGGGGCCAGGGAAGAAACACAACACCCAGAAACTTAAATAGTATTCTACAATAACCCAAAGATTGAAACATCTCTAGACCCCCCCCCCAAAAATGTCAACAATCAAGCTTAAGCAGTGATGATTGACAAGGAATTCTAGTTGAATAATGGTGGTAAAAATAGAACACAACAAAAAATTAAGAAAAAGAAAGCTTAGATAGCTAAGCAAAAGTTCAACATAACCCACGTTCCACATGGCCTGGAAATACCAAAGGCTCTGGTTCAAAGGTCAGTCACGCTGTACTAACAAGCATTAAGAAAAACTAGAAACCTCGGCTATGAGGGGTTTGGCCCCTGACAACTAATTAAAAAGGACCCAACAATACAAACATATATTGCAGACTTGTTAGTGTAGGATGTAAAAAACAACATACATAACAAAAAAAGGGAAAAGTAAAATATATCTGAGAGTTAGAAGAGCACAAATAGGAAATTTAGAGTGTGACAAACAAGATGAAGAAATTGCCTAGCACCCAGTCCAATACCAGTAGCATAAATCAAGTGCATAAAAACCCATATAACAGGGCCAAGCATATGCGCATCAAAAGCATCAACTAGTACATTCCCTGTTTACTGGGCATCCAGGGAACTGCAATAACAGAATCCAGGACCCCCTGCACTTTGGTAAGGGGGATAGCTGCTCTTCAGTAATGCCCCAGTTTCTTTATTAGCTCGCACTCTAGGCCTAATTCCTTATGCCAACAAGTTGCATGAACAAATGGTACAAATAAGGCACCTTTCTAACACACAAAAAGAAAGAAGAATCCATAAAAAGGAGTACATTTATTTCATTCATACCTTTGAACGAATAAACAGCAGGGTGTATTAAAAACCCCTAATAGCAGAGCTTATAAATTAATAAATCATCCTTCTCCCTTTTAAAGAGAAAGGGTAGGTAAAAAGTTTGAGATCAGGGGTTATATTCAATTGCTCAAAACATATGGCTCCTTTCAACCTGGTATTAACAGCTTTTTTTTTAAATTAGCCATATACTGTTTAATGCATAAAGTGCATAAAAAGGAAGAAAAACCAGAACACAAGACAGGTAAACTTACCCGATTCCGTGGCATCGGAAAAAACATCTAGAGGTCCAATCTCAGTGATGGTAGAAACCCACCCACCAATTAGACCCTGCCCCCCCGAACTGCTATTACCACATAAAAACAAAATATTTGGTTAAGTAGGATTGTTTTGAGAAAGACTGCAGTCTTCGGAGCCTTCAGCCACTGTGTATAAGGAAGTACTAGAGAGTTCTGGGAATCTGGCCACTTCAGTCAGGAAGGAGGGCTCTGATTGGTTGTTTAAACGGCTAGTCCCGATTGGCTGATCTTCATTAATTTCCTCTTCAAGGGAGAGTTCCATGTTATTTAGACTAGCATACTTGTTAGATAACAGGAGCCCCATGGATTTCTTTTCAGCAGCACCTTTCATTGAAAAGGTTGTGGATTTCTGTCTACCACACGTGAATCCTTTGCATTTTCTACTGATCGATTTCTATTCTTGCCTCTGAGTTAGCTCCAACATGCTCGCTCTGGACCTGGGGCTCTCCATAGAAACCGAATCCTGAACAACTCTCTGTTCTGCAAGGGTCTCGTGGTGATTCTCTCATGGCATTCTCTGTTTAGAATTTTGAGGGGATTCAAATCTGTTTGGACTGTTTTGTTTGGGCCTAATTTTACTATCAATAAATTTCCAAGCGTCTGAAGGTGATTCAAATGTGTGTGACAATCCATTAAAAGTCAAGATTAGCACCGCCGGATAATTAATTCTGTAGGGGATATTGTGATGCCTCAGAACCCCTCTAATCTCAGTGAAGGCCTTTCTTTGTGTAATAACCTCTGTCAAATAGTCTTGAAAAATAGAAATCTTATGCCCCTTTCAGCATAAAGATTTTTTCTCCCTAGATAGTCTTAGGATCTCTTCCTTGATGTAAAAATGGAGGATATAAGCCACTATGGGTCTTGGGGGGGAACCAGGTTTAGGTTTGGGAGAAAAGAACCTGTGTGCCCGTTCTTTTTCCAGTGGCCATCTCCAATTATGTGTTAATAGATTCGGAAAAAGTTCTTGTAGGCAAAAAATAATATTAGAGCCTTCAGCCCCTTCTGGTATCCTAACTATATGTAAATTATTTCTTCAACCTCTGTTTTCAAGGTCATCAATTTTTTGCCAAATTAATTGGAGCTGGTTGTGCATGTATAAAGAATCTTTTTCTAAATGAGAAGTAGACTCCTCTAACGCCGCCACTCTAGACTCGGCTTCCACAATTCTCTTTAAAGTCTTTTCTGAATCTTTTTTAATAGAGTCAACTACTTGTTTCAGGCTGGCAATATCCTGTCTCAACTCTGTTTGTCCTATCGAGATATTTTGAAGTAAGGAGCAAATGACTGAAGTATCCATGCTTTGGGGATCTCCGTTAGTTAGGCCACCCCCTTGTGCCGTAGTGACTGGCCCCAGAAACATTATGCTACTTCGCAGAACTTATAAGTGGACACAAAAACTTTATGTTGCTTTTGTTTACGTTCTTCTTAACACCAGCTGTACTATATATTGCAAGGATTAAAATACTCATGAAACAGCTACTGTATGTTGTCAGAGGTTTAATTGATTTTTAAATGGATCTAAAAGCCGAGATTTTCTCAGGCGCCCAGGGCACGACCCCAATAGTTACATCCTTCAGCAGAGCTTCCTCTCAGATTACTTATGACTGCAATCCAGGCAGCTCTTAAAGAGACAGAACACAGAGGCTATACAGGCACTCTCTGACAATCACATTTAAACTGCTAAAACACAGGACACCAGCCTGGCAGTGAGCATTTAGGCAAGCTCAAGGAAGACTTTTTGGGAACCCCCATTTGTAGGGGAGTTACATGTGTATTCTGTATATAGGCAGATGAGGGGTGTCTCTTGCGGGAGTTTCCCTAAGTTTGTTTGAACTCACTCGTACATACTTGTGGGCCGAAGAGACACAGCGGCAGTATGCATTTGTTTGTTTCTTTTTTGTTGTATTTAGCCCCATAGGTTTTCATTTTCATTTTATTTTTATACTGGAAAGGCATGTAAGCAACATTACCCGTTTTAACAAGTGTCCAGTGAGGGACACACATAAATTAAACAAACAGTAAAATTTAACATCTACAGAGGTAATAAACAAGGAATTAAAAACACTTATATACATTTCTGTTGAGTGGGTTAGTGAGCATTTCTGAGGAGTGACTGAGGATTTGCATTTTTATGTGGTGTTTTGCCGATGGGATAAAGGGCTGAAGAAGTTAATTTCTGAGTAGTTTTTATTTTTCTTCTTATTGTATAGTTAATTGAATTTTATTGCATTATATACAGAAATGATAGAATTAAAACACATTAATCAGAGTAGTGTTCTTTCTGGCTGATTGCTTGATTACTTAATTGGCTTAGATTTTTGCTAAAAGGATCTCTCCATACTTTCCTCGTGCAGGCAGCTTGGTATCTTTCTTTTTGAAGTGAGAGGCTGCCTCGACAGAGCTGCTGCAAACTCAGTATCGGGCCGGTAATAGAGGAAGAAAGCACCTGTTTTAAAAAAAGATTGCCTGCCTATTATTATTAGACATTATATTTTATACTGTGTGTTTGATTAGAGTGGTGTTAGTAGTACTAGTCAATCAGGTCGATTGAGTTGGCATCAACTGTTTGGCGATCCGAGCTAGTACCTGCGGACTTGGGGAAGGGTGTAGAGAAACGGAATATGAAGAGGATTGAAACCCAAAGAAACCCATAGCTCCTCTGAAGATATTGAAGGGGTGATTGAGGTATCGGGGGTGTTTTTTTTTTCAACCTCTCCACCATCTCTCACTCTACTTGACCCTTCTGTGTATTTTGTGTATTCTGTATATAGGCAGATGAGGGGTGTCTCTTGTGGGAGTCTCCCCTAAGTAAGCATTAATTCCTGACCGAGGAGGGCTTTACTGGGGATTAATGCCTGGTTGGGGGGGTTGGTGCCCGAGGCCACAGACTGAGTGCTTCCAACCACCAACCAGGCATTAATCCCTAGTAGAGCCCAACTCTGGAGGGGATTAATGCTCTTGTAACATGGACAATGTGGAAGGGGGTATTGTTGGATTGCTTTTTCTACTATGTAACATGAAAATATATCTGCAGTGCTGAACAAAATGTGGTTTGGGATACAAATATAGACAACTTCTGAGTGTCTCAGAAGGACATTTATTCATATGGTGGTGTTTCTGTTGAGAAATGTTACAAGGTTTGTGATTGCAAGAAATGTTGCAAGATTTGTGATTGCAAGGGAACACGATCGTTAGTCGAATCCTGTGTTTCATTTTAAAAACTATGTGTGCAAATCTTTTTTATTTGACTTGCTCTGTGGTGTTATCTATCTCCGTTGCTAATGTGATGATGCCGCAGTACCTGCTTTGCATATTTTGTGCTGCTCAGTGCTGCGGATGTTGCTTCTCTCCAGCTATGCTACTCGCAGAACACTGGTATGTAGTTTGCCAACATTGCTAATACATTGACCTACTGAATCATAGTCTGTGCCATATCAGTGCTTTTTACCTACATTTCTCCGTTTCATGTGTCTGGGTCACTATTTGTACCACTGTTCATACTTAAACTTTGCTTGCTGGGCGGTGGGGGGGGCTGCCCTCATATACCGCGCTGTGCTCTACAACTGTATTCTTGTACTTCTTCTGATGCCAGCAAATATTTCTTGCACCACTGATGTTCACTGGCTGTGTTAGGGATAGCAGGAGTGGGGATTAATGCAGTGGGAGTGGGCATTACTGTGGTATTAATACCCGCTCAGAAGTGATCACATGTTGTCTTTCCGCCTATCGGTGTGCTCGTTTTGAATTGGGATTAATAAACATGTTACAAAACTTTATAATTTATGCATATTTGACCCCAATTGTTTAACACAGCCTTTTTATGATACCACCTTATGAAGAATGGTGGTGGAATTATGCAAGTCTGGCCCAAAAGGTGATTTTGCAATTGATTGGTGAAATCACTCTTGCGGCGGGATTTGAAAATTTTAACTGCCCTTGTTCATGAAGTAGGGTCGTAAGAAGGCTATGTTGGAAAATTTGGGGTCAAAATACGTAAAAATGGAAAAGTTATTCATATCTGTTGAAATTTTGCTACACTCACCTGTAACTTTGGTAATTTTAAATATTTTTACCCAAAATTTTCAACATAGCTATTTTTTAGACCATTTCACGAATGTGACAGCTGTCATTTTCAAATCATGGCCAAAGTGTGTTTTTGCACCTGTGGAGTGGAATGACATTGCTGTGGCATGCAATCACGTTTTGGCAGGGATTTCAAAGTTTACAGTATCTTGTACATGAGGTGGGGTAATAAGAAGGCTGTGCTGTCAATTTGGTTGCTCTTGTCCTACACATGAAAGTGCAGGGCATGGAGGTCCTTGGACTTGCACAGCAACACACATATACGCATCTATGGTGGGATGGGAGTGCAGGGCCCAGAGGGCCCTCTGCTCCCACAGGCAAATATGAATATGATTATACCATCTCAAAAAGCAAGGAAATTCATTGCAAAAAGCTTTGTTAATGCACTAGTTAGGGTTAACGCAACAAAAGTAGGGAAATGTGGTGTTAGGGTTTGGAAAGATTCGGGGTGGTGGGGAAGATCTGCAGAGAGTTAACCAGATTGCTTGCATTCTCAGAGGTGTTTCCAGTGCCAAGAGCCAGCATGGTCAGGAAGAAAAGGATAGAAGAGTTCAATTACTGGCTGATGGAGTGGTGCAAGGAGGAAGGTATGACTGTATTGGGGCTGGGGGGAGGCCTGGTCAGATAAAACACTTTTTGCACTGGACAGCTGCTCCTCAGTGGAGGGGGGTTGAGAATCATCAGGGACAAGCTGCAGGGGTCTATAAACAACTGGGAATAGTGGGCCTACAGGCCCTGAGTCTCTGGGAGGAGGAGGAGGAGGAGGTCAGCAGAGGGGACTGGGGTAGAAGAGGAGAGAGAATGAGGGAGTTAGCAGCTGGAGGAGAGGAGGTACAGGTAGAGGGGAGTAATGATAAAGGCAAACAGGCAGAGGCTCGGACTCTAGGTGGAAAGTGGTGTTCTTGAATGTACAACATTTTGGAAACAAGATGGCTGACCTGCAGGTGGTGTTGGCTGAGAGGGGAGTGGACATCATGGTGGCCACAGTGACATGGGCCACACCTAACCATGACTGTAACATCTTAGTCCCTGGATTTAAACTATACAGGATGGACATGGAGGTAGGAAAAGGGAGAGGGGTGGTGGTTTACATCAGGGATGGTATAACTTGTATGAGAGAGAAGTTGGAAGAGGGGAGAACACAAAGCAACATGGATTCAATTACTGTCGAACAGAGGGAAGAAGATGATATTGGGGTGGTTTACAGACTACCCAGCTAGGAGGAAGAAAGAGACAGGGAATTGAACTTGCAAATAAAGACTGCTGCAGGGAAGGGAGAGGTGGTAATAGTAGAAGACTTTAACCTGTCCAAGGTGGAGTGGTGGGAGTGGCCATGACCTGTGACAGGAGTCAGGTAATCCTAGATGCACTGTAAAGTGGATCCTGACACAGGGCATCATAGAACCCACCAGGAAGGGGAAATCCTTGATCTGGTGTTAATGAATAGGGATCATGTCCAGGATACTTTCTTTCCCCTTTTCTCACTAATATAGCAAAAAAGGCCTTCTCCACCCTTTTAATTCTCTCAGCTAGCTACAATTCCTTCTGAGCTTTAGCTCACCAGACTACCCTACCTACCACACTAGGACAAGAAAGATGGGCTTGTTAGGCTCAGGAAAGGGGACAGGTGGGTAGAGGAGAATGGGGGCAAAGCAGAAATACAGAATGAGTACTTCTGTTTGGTCTTCACCAGGGAGAGAGATGGACAGGTGCCATTGGGGGGAAGGAGAGGAGATAGGGAAGAAGGTGCATGGTTGTTTTGATAGAGGTGGACAGATTGAGGGCTTGCTAGCACTAAGGGTAGATAAATCCCCAGGTCTGGATGGTATACACCCAGGAGTGCTGAAGGAGCTGGTGGAGGAGCTTGCAGGTGTCTTGGCTGACCTGTTTGATAGTTCACTGGAGTTGGTGTGGTACCACAGGACTGGAGAATGGCTCATGTAATGTCCATCTGTAAGAGCAGTCCCAAGGATGGCCCACGGAACTACAGACTGGTCAGTCTGACTGCAATTGTGTGCAAGCTCATGGAGACTATACTAAGGAAAGGTTAGTAGAGTATCTGGAAGAGAATGGCCTCCAGGATGAGTGGCAACATGGGTTTATGGGAGGAAGATCAAACAAATCTTGTTGACTTGTTTGACTACATCCCTAAAACAGTGGACAGGGCCAACCAGTGGACATTGTTTACCTAGACTTCAGAAAGGCCATTGAGTCTGTACCCCACAAAAGTTTGATCAGGAAGTTGGCAGATCTAGGGGTGGTGAGAAGTTGATTGAGTGGGTGGAAAATTGGCTGAAGGGCAGGACCCAGAGCATGGTGGTGGGAGGTAAGCTCTCCAGCACCAGGGAGGTCACCAGTGGGGTCCCACAGGCCTTGGTACTTAGACTAGTGCTTTTCTATGTCTTCATCAATGATATTGGGGATGACATTAAGGGCAAAATTTGCCTATTTGTGAATGACACCCAGCTCTGTTGAATGGTGGACACAGCAGAAAAACTTCAAAGACCCAAGAGAAATCTGGAAAAGCTAGAGAAGTGGTCCAGAATTTGACAACTTAGCTTCAATGCAAACAAATGCAAGGTTATGCACATTGGAAACAAGAACCCAAGGGCTAAGTACAGCCCATCCAAGTACCTGCGTCTGAGGAGGAAAAAGACCTGGGGTGATGATCACTAGTGATCTGAAACACTCCAAAATGTAGGAGAGTAACATCAAAGGTAAATAAAATGTTGGGCTGCATTGCCAGCGGGATCAGTAGTAGGTGGGAGGAAGTAATACTGCCATTGTACAGGTCATTGGTGAGGCCATATCTGGAGCCCAGCATACAATACTGGTGCCCATACCTTAAAAAGGACATAAATCTGCTGGAGATGGTTCAAAGGAGGACAACTAAAATGATCATGGACCAGCAGGATTTGATGTACAGTGAGAGGCTGGAGGCCGTAAACATGTACTCCCTGCAGGATAGGAGAGAGAGAAGGGACATGAATAAGACCTTCAAGTATTTGAAAGGAATAAATAGGGAGGACAAGAATAGTCTCTTCAAGCTCAGTGGGAACAGAAACTTAAGGGGACACATTCTCAAGTTGGGGGGAGGTTTAAGAGAAAGACTAGGAAGCACTTCTTCATGGAGAGGGTGTTGGAGTGTTGGAATGGTCTTCCTGAGGAGGTAGTTTCACTGAAAACAGCTGACAGCTTCAAGAGAAGCTGGGATAGAGTTAAGGTGAAAATAAGGGCCAAGAATGGGGCAGACGGAGGGGAAATGCTGACTGGGGAGTGGTGAGGGTCAGTAGCTGATGCTGAGGTCCCTGCAATATAAGCAGACTTGATAGACCTAATAACTTTAATCTGTTGGCTTTGTTGTATGTTCGTATGTATATTCATATGGTTCTTGGCAAAGGGAAGGCAAGGCAGTCTCCTGGGCACTATGTTGAAAACATCTTTTCTCGATGGAAAACCAGGTTAGGCTCCTTGTGAGACAGAGCAGAGGTTTCCCCAATCCTCCTCAATGGACAAATGGCTATGGGTAAAAGCACTTTGGAATGAGAAGCCATAAGGAAACCTCTGGAAGGAGATCAAATGGGAAATCCATCATGACTTCTTAGAGACCATTTAGTTTCCATAGAGGGAAATCCTGTGTAATGCCCCAGCAGAGTTTGTGGCAAGCTTTAATGAAGCTGGCAACATCCAGATGGGAACCTAAGGCATATGGTTCCATACAGCCCAGAACAGCAGAAAATGTCACCACCTGTACTCTGAGGAAGGTAACTGAAATCCCTTGTCTAGACCCTGTTGCAGAAAATCTAAGACTCAAGCAGTAAGGTGTCAAGAGTCTGATCCCCAGAGGGGAGCACCAGGAATGGAACATATCCCATACTCTACTGTAGGTCTTTTTCATGGATTTCTGCCTGGAGAACATCTGCGTAAGGATTACACATTGAGAATATCTGGTCTTCATGTATCTTTTGTGCTCAGAAGCCAAGTCAACAGCTGACATTTCTGTGGATCTTGTTTGTTGAAAAGCCTGACATTGGTGAAAGAGATCCGACCTGAGCAGAAAAGGAACTGGGTCACATAGAGCAATGGACATAATATAAAGATAAGACTCTCTTTGGAACCACTTTGGTATGAAGAGAATTAAGGTAGATGACTCTCATGTAACTTCAGAAATACTTTCAGGACCACTGGCCAAGCCTGAAAAGCACACAGAAATTCATCCGGCCAAGGCAGGGACAGTCTATTCCTAGTAACTGACTGTCTCAAAACTGACTAAAGTATCTTGGTGACTTTGCATTCATTCTGGTGGCCATTAGGTCTAGGATTGGAGTGCTCCATCTCCAACAGGTCAAGTTGAGGACATCTGAACTGAGATCCCACTCAGCTGGGTGGAGAATCTGATGATGGAGCTAGTAGGCCTGTAGGTTTAGTGGTACTGCGAGGCAAAGTGTTGCTAAAGGGAAGAGGGTTACTCCTGCCCAGCAAAGTACCTTGTACTCCTCACCACCACCACCTCATATTTTGTTCCTCCATGCCTCTTGATATACAGTACCATCACTGCATTGTCCAGTCACACTAGGACATGCTTCTGTTGTGACTTGGTCCTGAAGGAAAGCATTGCTCTGAATACCACCCTCATCTTGAGGGTGTGGATTGGGAGCTTTCTCTCTAAAAGTTTTGCTAAGGCCTGCATCCCATCCTGTGAGGCTGGCATCCTTAGTCAGAGTGAGTCATTGACCCTCCCTTAGGTAAACTCCCGGTATTGGTTTTGCTGGTATGCGCACCAAAAAAGAGAGGCCTTTGTTTCAAGGGACTGGTGAGTCTTGTTCAAGAGTGACCACATATGAGGTCAATGCTTGTTGTCTTGAAATTAAGTGCACACAAAAAAAAATACCCCAGCTAACCTTGCCAGCTTCTGTCTGAGTTTCTTACATTCTCTTGACTTTGAATGGAGTCTGTCCAGTGTCAGAGCCATGATGGCCACTGGTGTGTTGAACAGTGCTCCAGAATGTTGTTGTTTGCACTGAGATAGCTGCAGGGAGCCTTTTTGTGGTTGATTCTAGTGACTGCTGCCTGTGCCCACTTGAGTGACCATGCCCAAAGAAAGAAAGCATCCAGCTAGAGATGCACATACATTCCTTTCTACACTATTGACCCTGGATACAAGGGAGATGGAATAATGAGGATATGCAGATATGCATTCTTTAGATCCAGTGATGCCAGAAAAAGTCTCCCGGCTTATTGCTGCCATTGTGAGATATAGAGTCTCTATCTTGAAGTGCGCTGCCTTTATCCATGTTTTGATGCTTTTGTGATATCAAAAACAGCTTGCAACCCAATCTTTTTTGGAACGATGAAAGAGAGAGAATAGAGGCCAGAACCCTGTTGGGCTGTTAAACAGTTGGATGGCTTTGGCATCCATGAAGTGATATGGTGTTTCCTGAATCACTCACCCTTTGGTCTACTTGTTAAACACTGGAGACTGAAGAAAAACATGTTTAGTTGGAGAAGCTGAAACTTGATGGAGTAAAATTCATTTGGAGTAGCCCTTGGATGCAACCTTTAACACCCACCTGTCTGTGGTAGACTTCATCCACCAGTCCCAAATTGTAACATCCCTTCCCCAGGATTGGGGAGGCGGAGACTGGGGATGGTTCTGATCTCCATATGATTTATTGACTTTATAGTCTTGGTTTTCTGTAAGGTTGCCTTTGCTCCTGTCTCCCCTGTTGTAGTGAAAGGGACCCTAGTTGTAGAAGTTTTGTAGTCTTCCATGAGAAAAATTGGGATGTTGTCCTGGGTGGTATTGTCTTGCATCTTGTCCTGAGACATAGCCAGCTTGGGGTCTGATACATGTTTGAGGAGGATTTCCAAGCCTGGTCTGAAAACAACCAGTATTTTTGAAAAGGTGTATTTAACAGAGACATTTTTAAGAAATTATCGATCACACATGGTCAAAGGCAGAATGCCTGACTAGTGAGCACCAAGTATAAGGCCTGCTATGAGGGGAACTGCAGAATGTCAAGCACAAAGCATGTTATAGGATGTAAGTGCAGTGAAAGCCGAACCTAAAGTCAGGAGAAACAGTTAATTAGTAACCTCTGAATCAGTTAGCAAATTAAAGGCGATAGCTGTGAGCCAGAAAAACCATGGCTATGGACACATAATCTGAAGCTAGGGCTGCCTGCATAACTGTGCTGTATGCTTTGTAGTACCACCTCACTACTCATTCCAGATTTTGGTCATGTGAGTCCTTGATGACAGCCGCCCCAGGGATGATAGTTTTCTTAAGGGCAGCAAAATGGGAGCATCCAACTACTGGCTTCTTTTCCCTGACTTCACATCCAGAACCTTGTGGAGCCCTGGATGATGCATATCTGACACCTTGCAGTTTGTTTGAGCATATTTCTGAGCAATGATTTCCATTTCCATGTCACCTGTCTGAAAAGCTTTATCCCCCTTGCTGATGATGTTCTTCTGTGGGTTTGCCTTCTTTTTAGATACTTGCCGTTGTTTCACTCCCCCCGTGTACTATATACTTGAAACTAGATGAAGGATAGCACTCACCAATCATCTGATAGCAAAAACACTCTTGGAAACCATATATTTGCTTCAGCTGTGTAAGAGTTTGTCCCATTGGAAGTTTCTGCCTGATGTGTAGCCCTCTTCCTCCTTGTCTGGCGAACAAAGCTCCCCCACTTCCTACATCTCACTCATGACCTTCTTTGTTGTACAGTATAGGGGAATATAACCCTGGGTCCGGAGGACTACTGAGGACATGGCAGCCAGCTGTGCCAACATCACAGGAAGAAGAAGAGGCAGCTCTTTCAAACCCAGACCTCCTGGATCACAGCTTTGTGCAGCAACCATTAGATTATGCTGGCTGCTTTACCCAGTTGTGAGGAAGCCCAGTGCACTGGGTAGATCTTCGAACAGTGAGGAGAACTCTCAATGTCCCAGAGCTGGGAAGGGAGAATGAGAGCGTTCCTTGGACAAAAATTGGGGGGAGGACATCCTCCAGTAGTCCAGCAGTCTGAGAATAAGGAGTGTCCTTATATATGGATCATGCCAAAGTAGAAGCTGTCTCTGTCAATTCCTGCTGCTTCTTAGGTCGTGAGAGACAGCAGAGTTCTGAGCTTCACTACTCTGTATGGATGAGGTCAGGACCCAAGAGATGCAATAGGAGCCTGCCACATTGGTGTGCAGCCTTGACTGGCATCACTTGCACTTTAATGACTTTAATTTGGTGTCCTCTGTAGAAAAGTCTGATGCAGTCATTAACAAAGTGGCTTGGGGGTCAGGGATGCTAAGTGAGCTATAAGGCTATGATTACTAGGCAGCATTCAAGGTTTGCAGTATGACTTGCAGCTGGAGATCACAAGGTGATTGTTTCCAGTCTGTCACCCAATATTCCACCCCAAATGCACACTACACTTAACAGCTAAAAATCTTGTCAGATAGTGTGAGTTTAAAAATTAAGCTTAGCCTCAAATTGACGGATAACTTTGTGCCCAAAAATCATCCTCAGAATTAATGCTATTCTTCAACGTGCATACTGAGCCATGTGCAATATGGTCACCATGCTTAAAAGCACATATGTAGCCTTTCCCAAGATGGCTGGTGACCCTTAAGAGCACACATGTGCCATGCGAAAAATGGCTGACCTCTGATTCAAAAACAATGGCCTCCCATGATGGTGTTGCTGTGAGCATGGGATTTTCAATGCAGGAAACTCCTTGTCGCTCCTTCACCACCCAAGCAGCATGTGGTATCCCTAAACAGAGTAATTCCTCTTTCTCCAGGCAAATAATGGCCTTGATCCTACCTGGGCTCTGTAAGGTGGAATAGGTGCCTCTCGAAATGAAAAGACTGTGGGTTTTAGCAGCTCTGCCAGGTGCTGCAGCCCTGGTTCTTCTAGTGCTGTCCCCATGAAAAAAGAAAACAACTTTCCTAGTGATTTGTCTTTGCCTTTGGACAAATCGCCCTCTGTGGTACTGGTGAGAATGAGGCTCATCAAATGAAGAAATAACCGTTTCTGTTTAAGCACAGAAAAAGGTCCAACAGAAAATAGATTCCCTGCTAGGCAGGGCACAGGCTGCCAGCTAAGGGACAGATTGAAATGACTGAGGATGTATGGCTAAAGGGGTGCACCAGAGTTTTGAAACATCCCCAGCTGAGAGGGGAAGACAGCCCACACTATTACTGCCTGCCTATAGGAGCTGACACACAACCTTCCCATGCTGTGGCCATTCAATGGTATGTACTCTTTGACATGTAAAAGAGTACTGAAGTGGATGGGGGCTGCTCACCTGACATAGCTGACATCAGAGAGGCCTCTCTGTACAATGCTAATATGTTTACATTGGTGGCCCCAGCTATGAAACATCTTCCACAAGGTCCCAATGCCTTTGTCTTACAGTCCAATGTGTATAGCTCTATAGAGGAGATGTCTTTGAAGAAGATGTGCTATTTTACACAGCTGAGACTGATTCTACAGTTATTTTGTCTGCAGGCAGCATCAACGGCTCAAGTGCAGTTGGCAAACGGGTATCGGTCTGTGTCAGTCAGGACTATGCTCAGTTTGCTAAGACTGATGGTGGCAGCCATCTTCACAGTGCCTTTTATCCTGATTATGCATGAAGATCCACCAGTGATACTGCAAAATCACTGGAAACTGGCTCACCTTTCCCTTGCTATCCAGATTGGAGTAAGTGCACCTCTCAAGATAACTCTCTGTCGGCCGGGAGTCAAAATATATTGGTGGGTGCACCTTTCTTGCCAACTCTGTACATGGCAGTTATCTGTCCTTCAGATGAGATGTTAAACTGAGGTCCTGTCTACCATTTCTGGTAGTTCTTCAGGTGGATGTTATAGATTCTAAACCATCTGTGTGACTCAGGATGTCTACAATAAAAAAAAAGAGCGAGAGAGGCCTGTTCCAACAGCGGAGTGCAAAGGTCCAGATAAGTTGGAATGACAGCCCACTCACCACTGTTTGTATAATCAATATTTTATTTATAGTGCCAGTTTCATGCAAAAGGCAATGTTTTGTGATAAATCTAATTTCACCAAGGCACCTTTACTGGCTACAAAAATTAATACATAATATCAATATACATCACTTAATTTTCCACATCTTACACATATGTATATAGGTTTCTTAGCTGAAATCTGTGCTTGAACATCTAAATCCTGTAGGGGTCTCACTTCTGCATATTTATTTGTAAAACATCCAACGATTTCAATGTGCAATAAAAATACCTTTTTAAAATGATATTGTTTCAGTTATTCATTATTTTGTTCTGTTCAGCTTCTTTTTCAGCTTCATACCACACTGAAAGCTAGGTATGTTTTTTCTGTTTTTATTATGATTGTATATGCGTTATTTAAATACCTTATGGTAAGCATTTCATACTATATTACAAAACTTTCTACAGCATCTTGACATAAGCCCCACGTGCCAGATTCTGTTACAATTTTTCTTTTCTTATTTTCTAATTTTCACAGCTCTGTGAAATGTTAAACAGTATATTGTAACTGTAACCTAATAAAACTTTCGTTTTATTGCCATCAACCCTTATCCAGCTGAACTGTCTGCTCACTTGAAACTCTTCCTTACATATGCGCTTTTAAAAGGCTGCTTTGTTTGCTCAAGCTATAATGATTTAAATAAAGATAAAACAAATTAGTCAACTTGCCCTCTATTAAAGGAATCCCTTCATATCTTTATGATCGGTTAACATTAACCCTGAAGTATGTGCTACAAATGACTCCTTTCACTCTGTTTAAACTTGCTCACCTGCTACTTTGTCGGAGCGCCTCATCTCAGCACTGTCTCTGGCACTGTAAACAAATTAATACTCTGTGTTATAGTCTGAACTGAAGCTGTTCCTTGTAAGATGTCAAGCTTTTAAAGTATCAACTGTTTTCATTCACTCAAACTTTAAAAAAAGTATTTGGTTTTAATGGCAACACCTGCTCCTGCGGTTCCTTAAGTCTTAATGGCTGAAAGGGCAAACAAGCGTGTGAGCTACCCTTTTGTACTGTGGTGCCGCTGGACTGGGGACCACGTGATGACATCAGCAGGACGTTATAGATCCCATGGTACTTCTCAAGAAGAGTATGGTAATTTTCCCAGTCTTCTGGCCAAATTTCCCTCATTCAGTGAAATACTAACATATTAATTGCCAGCAGATTTGGCCTTACAGTTTATCGAGTCTGCTCGAACCTCAGATCCCTAGTTGGGTACCGAGGTCCTCCTCCCCCTCTTGTGTTCCAGAAACCGCCTATCATCCATCCCAACCCCCTGGGCCAGGCCATCATCTGATACATCCACTTTCTGTGTCTGTTCCACCCTCTCTTGAAGCTCTCCACTGTGGATCTCTGAACCAGCTCGCCAGGCAGCTCGTTCCAAGGATCCACCACCATCTCAGTGAAAAATCTCCTCCTCTTTTCCCCCTTCAGCCTTCCACCTTCCAACTTCAAACCATGCCCTCTGGTGGTAACTCCCTGCTTTAGTATAAAGATCCCCTCTGTGTTTACCCTATTTATTCCCTTGAGGTACTTGAAGACCTCAATCATGTCCCCCAATCTCTCCTCTCCTCCAATGAAAAGAGGCAGAGCTCCTCAAGTCTGTCCTCATACGTCAAATCCCCTAGTCCTCGTATCATCTTAGTTGCCCTCCTCTGTACCCTCTCCAGGAGCTGTATGTCCCTCTTCAAGTGTGGTCTCCAGTACTGTACACAGTACTCAAGGTGTGGTCTAACCAGTCCATTGTACAGCAGCAGAATCACTTCCCTGCTCCTAGAGGTGATCCCCCTTACGATGCATCCCAACATCCTGTTTGCTTTGCTAGCGCCTCCTGCACTACTCAGAGTTATTCATACATGCATCCACCATGACCCCTAGGTCTTTTTCCCTGTTGAGGCCTCCAGTGCCTCCCCTCCCAGGGTGTACCTGTGTTTAGGGTTTCCCCGCCCAAGATGTAACACCTTGCACTTGGTGATATTGAAATTTAATTTCCATGTGTGAGCCCACCTTTCCAGGGTGTCCAGGTCCCCTTGCAGGGCCAACCTCCCCTCTTCCCCCTCAACTACTGCTCCCATCTTGGAGTTGTCAGTGAAGATACTCATTTCACACCCTATATCCTCCCTGATGTCCGATATGTATGCATTAAACAGGATTGGACCCAGGACCGAGTCCTGCGGTACCACACTACCGGCCTCTCTAGGGTTCGAGAGCTCCCCACCGACCACTACTCTCTGAGTGCGTCCAGCTAGCCAGTTTTCAATCCATCTGACCATTAAAGGGCTTACTCCCAACCCCGTCAGTTTCTCCACCAGACCATTGTGGGGGGCAGAGTAAACCTTGCTGAAGTTCAAGAATAATACATCCACAGGCTTTCCCCTGTCCAGTTCTGATGTTACCCATTCATAGAAATACCACCAAAAGTTTAATCTGGTTCATTTTCAAGGGGGTTGCATTTGTATGTCCTCCTCCTCCCTCCCTCCCTGGGGGATGAGGCTGAAAATAGGTAGTGCTGTCTAGCCCTCATTTTCCAGTCATCAGGAACTAAGTAAATAAAAAGTAATTAAATGGCCACAATGATGACAGATGTACTGAACCTTGAGTGGGGGGGGCACATGTTCAGTCTTTTCAGACTCAAGGGGTGTGGTTGATGTTGGAGGAGACCCTCCCTTGAGAGGCAGTATAGAATAGTGGTTAAGATAACTGGGCTGCAAACCTGGAAAACTGGGTCTGAATCCCACAGCCACCACATGCATACTGTGTGATCGTAAGCAAGTAACTTACCATCACTGTGCTCCCAGGTCGCACCTGGAAACAAGCCTCATCTTAACGTGACTTTCCTGGCCAAAAACTGTAAAATAAAAATAAGCAAACATCAATATTCTGGAGGTAATGGCAGTTCTGTATGGACTGAGAGTTTTCAGACAGCACCTGGTGGGTCTGTCCCTGCTGATTCAAACAGGCAACCCATGTGGGATGTTCAACCTCAGCAAGCAAGGGGGAACTCACTCCTACCCGTCACGCCAGGAGTCACTCTGAGTATGGAAGTGGGCAATGCAAAACAGGGTTCAGATCTTAGCAACATATCACACAGGGATCCAAAAGTTGCTAGCAGACTCACTCAGTCACTGTGTGGTGTGTCCACATGAATGGGAACTTACATAGATACATAGATAGTGTCGGTAGATAAGGGCCTATAGCCCACCTAGTCTGCCCATTTGAGTTTGTAACTTCAGTTTATGTTTTCCTAGAACTCTGTTGCCCCTTACCACTGACCTCCAGAATTCCTTTATGTCTATCCCATGCATTCTTAAATCCTGTGATTGTTTTAGCCCCCACCACTTCCTCAGGCAGGGTGTTCCACTTGTCCACCACCCGTTCTGTGAAGAAATTCTTCCTCACATTTCCTCTGAATCATCCTCCCTCCAACTTCATCCCATGTCCTCTAGTCCTGGAACATCTTTTTCGCTTAAAAATAGTGTATTCTTGCACCCTGTTCCTCCCTGTAAGATACTTGTATGTCTCTATCATGTACCCCCTCTCTCTCTTTCTCCTCCAGGGAGTACATATTCAGTTCCTTCAACCTGTCCTCATAGGACTTGTGATGCAATCCATGTACCATCTTTGTTGCCCTACTCTGAACCTTCTCTACCCTATGTCCTTACGTAGGTAAGGTCTCCAGAACTGTACACTGTACTCCAGGTGGGGCCTCACTAGTGTCTTGTATAGTGGAATCATGACCTCCCTTTTCCTGCTGGTGATGCCCCTGCCTATGCATCCCAGCATCCTATTTGCTTTACCTGCTGCCTTGTCACACTGTTTCCTACCTTGAGGTCATCAGAGATGATAACCCCAAGATCCCTTTCCTGCTTGGTGCATGCTATATCCTCACCCCAACTGATATATTGTGCCAGGTTTTGTGCCCCATATGCATTATCTTGCACTTCTTTGCATTGAATTTCAACTGCCAAACCCCTGACCATTCTTCAAGTTTCTGCAGGTCCCTTCTCATTCTGTCTGCACCCTTTGATGTGTCTACTCTTTTACAGAGCTTTGTGTCATCAGCGAACAGTGAAATTCTGCCTTCTAGGTCCTATGCAATGTCACTGATGAAGATGTTGAATAGGACCGGTCCCAGCACTGATCCCTGTGGCACCCCACTGGTCACTCTTCCCTTTGTGGAGTGACAACCATTTACCACCACTCTCTGTGTCCTGCCGCCCAGCCAGTTACCTACCCACCACACTACTGTCCTGCCCACACCCATATTCCCTAGTTTGTGTAATAGTCTTCTATGTGGCACAGTGTCAAAGGCCTTGCTGAAGTCCAGATAGGCCATGTCCACTGTCCTCCCCTGATCCACCTCCCTAGTCACCTAGTCAAAAAATTCAACGAGGTTGGTCTGACATGACCTCCCCCTGGTGAAACCATGCTGCCTTGGATCCTGCAGTTTACATCAGTGTCAGTGGCTCAGTAGGTAGCACACTCGCCTCTGAGGCCGGGAGATCAGAGGGCTGTGGGTTCAGTTCCCACAACTGGCACTTGGTTTAATATCCCAGCACTGACACTGTAATGCAGCATGAGAGGGGTGCTGCATTTCTGAGGTGCCGTCTTTCGGATGAGACGTTAAACCGAGGTCCCATCTGCCTGGATTGGTGGTAGTTCAGGTGGATGTTAAAGATCCCATGGCACTTATCGAAAAGAGTAGGGGAATTTCCCCGGTGTCCTGGCCAAATTTCCCTTATTCACCAAAAATACCACCAACAGCTTAATCTGGTTCAAGGTCAGTTGCCATTCATCTGTATCCCCCTCCCCCCGGGTCATGCCTGAAAATAGGCAGGAATTGTCTAGTGCACTTACCCGGTCAACAAAAGCTAAATAAATAAAAAAATAAAATAAATTGACAACCAGATGTTCCACCAATCTCTCCTTCAGTAGTGCTTCCATGATCTTCCCCACTACCGAGGTGAGGCTGACTGGTCTGTAGTTCCCCACTTTCTCTTTGTTCCCACTTTTGTATAAGGGGACTACATCTGCTGTCCTCCAGTCTTTGTGTACCTCCTATGTTTCCAGTGATTGGCTAAACACTTCTAGTAGAAGTAATTGAGCACCTTTTTTGACAAGTGAGGTCATCCAGAATTGGACCTTTTTGCATCTTTACACAACATGCCCGCCACGACCTTGACATGTTTGATAAGATGCATTGTCCCTCCCCGGTAGGGATGGTTTTTATGTCTTCCTTCTGGTACTGTTGCTTCAGAGGACTCTCCTTGACCATTAGGGTGAACCAGTGACTGTGACATAGGTGTCTCTGTTCCGGTCCAAAGAGCTGTTTTTCCTCTGATGTGGAACATGGCAGTGGGACAACCATCGAAACCACCCAATATGTTTGATCTGCTGTCTCAGAATCATGGCAGACTGTTGTACACAGACATTCCATCTCTGCATCTCTATACCTGACTCCTGAGGATGTACAGATACAAAGAAACCATCTCTCTCTTTGGGAATCTCTGACATTATTCTGGCAGCAACCCCACCCCCCACCAAAAAAGGCACATCGACCAGTAAGACCTATGGACTGAAATGAAAACAGCTTAGTGTTTGGTACAGTCCAAAGATCTCAATCCATGTGCTTGCCTTTTTCAAAGTGGTGGAGGACTTACTCAGTCTCTTCCATTTGGGATTGCTGCACCCCCTTTATTAAGGTGCACCTTTTGGCAATTTCATCTTAACATGATCCTGGCCAGGACAAATTCAGTGGGTAGCTGGATGTGTCTTATAGAGTCCTGAGAGGTATACTTCACACTATTGTGTGTGTGCAAGCACTGGATCTTAATCCGGTCCTTAGTTCATTAAATAAGGCCCCATTTGAGTCAGCAGTTAACTGTGAGCAAAGGTTTGTCTCTTGGCAGACCCTATTTTTACTGACTATAATATCATGGCATGACCTCTGAGTTAAGGCTGTTGTGATTGATCTACAGTATTTGGTCTTTCTCAAGGATAGGATTATTCTGAGGACACATGTGAGATTATTCTCTAAAGTGTAATCTGAGTTCATGTTGAACCAGCCAGTCAATCTCCCGGAATTCTTTCCGATACTGGAAAATCAAGGTGAGGTGTTTTAACATTCTTTGTAGGGCTGTGCGAACCTTCCATACTTCAACCATGCGAATGTTGATCATCAAACCAGAAAAGGTTTACTGAAGTTCTCTTACTGATGGACTACTTTGTACTGATTTGATCATTAAAAGACATTAGGGAAATAGAATAAAAATGAAATAACATAATGCAGTGGGCGGACGAACCACCCAAAACAGTAGGACGATGCACGGGCCCACAATGAGGGCTACTGGTTTCAAAAATTGTGTCCATTTAGTCAGTACCAAACATGGACAATGGTAGCAAACAAGACATGGTTAACAATGCCCAAAATAAAATGGTTTGTAAGGCAGATGTATGTGTAGGCTATTGGTTTCAAAAATTGTGTGCCCACTGGAACATTACCACACATAGACAAGGCTTCATGTTATACCATAGCCACACTGGTTTTATGGGCAACAATGCCTCAAAAAAAAAGATTTCTTTGGCATGTGTAGGCCTGACAAAAATTCACAAAACATTAATCTGAAGAAGACTGAGTGAAGACAACAATGCAGAATCCCACAGTGTGGGCTACTGGTTACCAAAAATGTGTGCCCATTGGGAGAACGCCAGACATGAACAAGCCTTCGTTTATGCCATGGATATGTGTTGTACACACTGGTTATATAAGTAACCCCCCTACAAATGGGGTTTCCTGAAAAGTCTTCCTTGAGCTTGCCTAAATGCTCACTACCAGGCTGGTGTCCTGCGTTTTAGCAGTTTAAATGTGATTGCCAGAGAGTGCCTGTATAGCCTCTGTGTACTGTCTCTTTAAGAGCTGCCTGGATTGCAGCCATAATTAATCTGAGAGGGAGCTCTGTTAGAAGATGTACTCTTTTGCTGATCATTTGTTAGAGCAGTAATAATATTGCAGTTTGTTCTAACCTGCCTTCTTTGTAGCATGGACAGTTCTGTTTGTTTCCATCATCTTGGTCCTGGACTACAGAATGGGCCAATCAGTACATTTGGGACTCTAAAATGGAGCCTGCCAACAGGGGCTTGGTGGGGCCAAAACCTGTAGGAATTTTAGTTTTGGTCTTTTGGCACCTAAAATAACCTGGAGGGGGAGCCCTTGTTGTGACTGACAGACAGATCAGCCAACCAAACCTTTTGGATCTTGGGGAAAGTCCCACACTGCTTGCAGTTTCAGTTAGATCTGAGCTAGGAAGTGAAGAAGTAACAGCTCGAGATAGTTTGAGCAGCAATTCATAGTGGATTTGCGTGGGAGAACTGTGGAAAGGCCTGAGTTTGGCCTGTATGCCTGCCTGCTATTCCTGAGAGGGAACTTGTGCTTTTTTTTTCGGACTGAATCCGAATTTGGAGAGCGAATTAAGCCATTGAATTGTGACCAGACTTTAACCTGAAGAAGATCGAAGATTTGTTGAATGCGATCTGCCTGTCAGGACTTCCAGCTACCTCTGAACTCCCGGATTGTGCAGAGACTGTAATTGCGACCGGGGAGCCATTTGCCTGGTACAGTAGAATTTCCTTAAATGTGAATGTGCTGTGTGCTTATCGTGGGTCATGATTTGATTCCCCACTGTGTGTCTGAACTGTGTTTTGCTTGCTGGAGGCTGTATCCAGCTCCACAGACTGAATCTGTATCCATTTCTGTTTGCCTGGGCCCTGGTACACTGGCTCAGCCAGCAGGATACCTGCTACGCAGAGAAAATCATCGACGAGAGACCGGCCTGGGGATCAGCCCCCTGCTCAATACCTTGAACAAGAATGACACCATGGTGATTCGTGTGGACCCTGCTTCTCTGGGCACTCCAGCTCAACAGCCTGCAGTCTCGATTTCATCCTGCCTGTGTCCAGTATTGGGTATCGTGAGTAAACATCAGGGTCGCTCCCTGCAACAACTGCTAAATCTAAAAGTGTTGTCATCTGATTGTCTTGTTGCCTTTTCTTTCATGAACTGAGCCCTCTGGCTCCAGATTACAAATAGTGTGTGTTGTGCATGTTGCTTTCTTCCATCACAGGACCCAAACCAGCTGCAACGTTCCTGGCTAGCCCACCATTTTCCTAACTGGGTACCCAGAATGTGTGACTGTGTAGGACTCTGAACTGCATGCATAACTGTCTGATTAATATAGCTTTTAAGCAAGTCAGCCTGATTATGCCCCTCCCTTGTTCAAGTCCCCTGAATAAATTGGACTTAACTTTGTTTGCATTTAACCTGACTGTCATTCTAGTTTGTGCCAAGAGTAGTGTACTGTTATTATTTGCTGTGCTTAACCTTGTTTTACAGTGGATCCCCAGGATCAAGCTAGAGGAACCAGCACTGGTGGTAAGTGCAAACAGTGTGGGTGATTGCCTGGTGAATAAGGGTCATTGTGAAAGTGATTATTGTGTACTGTTCAGGCCACTAGAAGGAGAAAAGAGGGGTTACAGTGTCCCGGAGGGCTGTGCCCAGGTCAACTTGACCACTACCAAACCTGACCTCTGGGTGGAGGCACCCTTATCAGAACTCAGGCCCCTTAACCTGCAACTAGCCAAGCAGGCAGGGGTAGTAGCCATTGGGATAGCGCCACCTAGGGGTTACATCTTGGAGGCTCACCGCTGGGATTTTGTGCCTTCTAGTGGCCAACAATTATGAATTATTGTTAAAGATTAATGGCTACCTCAGTAGAAATGGCTGTACACCAGTTGGTGGGGCGGTGTACTGGGCAGGAGATCGACCCTCAAAATGCTCTGCTTATACTGGATATTCCCCTAGGTTACAGTAAGGACACTGTAGAGGGAGCACTCTCCAAAGTTGAATGTTTAAAAAACCCTGTGGTGGTGGGTTGACAGGCTGATTTTATCGCTCAAACTTTCATAGCCTTGGTAGAGTGTAGTGACCTCATGGACAGCTCTAAAGTGCCACAGACTATTGCCTCAGAAGGGGTCCTAGCTGCCTGGAGAGTGATAACAAAAGACACTAAAGACCCTGGGGAAGATGAACTCCCACCACTATCTGAGACTTCTGAGGAGAAATTTGCTAAGTTGCTGGAGGAAGGGAAAACCATAGAGGACTTTAAGAAACTATTCCTGCCACCTGGGTGTGTTCCTTCCTCAACACTCCCTCCCACTTTAGCACCTGTTACTGCCCCACCTTCTGTGCCCATCTAATATTGACCCCTATATCTGTACCCACCATTAGTCATGACTCTTACCGAAGGCTGAGAATTTTCTTGGGCACCCTCCCAACCCCCCAGGAGGATGACTGGGAGACCTGGATTGACTGTGTTGCCCCCTTGGTACCCGAGTGGCATTGTGCGGAAGCTGAGAAGCATAAAAGAATCATAGAAAGTTTGAGGGGCCCCGCCCTTGAAGCCATTACATTTTTTAGGTCCACAAACCCTGGTGCATCTGCTCAGAAGTATCTATCTGTACTTGAAGGCAATTTTGAAAGCACTGAGTCAGGGGAGACTTTGATGTGGAAATTCCAAGGTACCAAACAATGGAAAGGGGAAAGTTTGTCTCTGTATGTTACTTGCCTAGAAAGAGCTCAGCAGAAAGCTTACTGGAAAGGTGGGGTAGCCACCACTGATTTGAACCATGTGAGATTGGGGCATGTACTGCAGCATGCCAAGCATTCTAAACTGCAGATCATCTGGTTAAGGCTCCAGGATAGGAGAGGTACGCCACATGACTACTGTGGCTTGATAAAAGAACTCCGGGAGGTAGATGGTGAAGAGGGAGACTGTAATTATGGGGTGAGTGCAGCCCAAGTGATCATGGCACCAGAAGGCCCTTTCGAAATGGAGACCACTATGAGTGTCCCACCATGGGCTAAATGGTGGAGGGAGGAGTTGCTGAAGGAAGTCAGAAAAGTACAGCTGGGTGCATTCGCTGAAGTATCCCCTGCTGACAGAGAATCTGGCCCCTGTCAGGACGTGACTGTTATGGGGGTGCGGGTGCACCTTCAGGCATCCTCTACTAAGGGTGGCTTCTCAGCTGAGCTCAAGGAATTGATTGCCACCCCAAAGGAACTTTTGAGACATGGTACACTACTAGCAGAAGTCAGATCACAATCACGCATCGATGCTCCAGCATCCCCTGCTATGTTCTCCAAAAGGATGCCCCAAGAACCTGTCAATTGTCACAATCGCGGCAAGGATGGCCTTATGAAGAGGGAATGCCGGTCTCAGAAGGACTTAGAGAAAGTGGTGAACTGGCTTCAAGGAGAGCTTCAGAAAACGAGTCAGTGGTCAAGGGGTGCACGAAATGACCACAGTGAAGGCTTTAGCCATCCTACCTCGAACCCCTCTGTGGCTAAATTATCTGTCCAGGCCCTGCTGTTGTCCCTCCAGACTGGTCCAAAATAGTGGGCCCTACAATGAAGACTACAGTGGCTGTGAAGGTATTCCTACTTGGGCTGTGCTTGACAGTGGGTCGCAAGTGACCATTGTATTTCAGGACTGGTATGACAAACACTTATCTGATGTGTTATTACAATCCCTGGAAGGCCTACATGTGTGGGGACTGAGCAACAAGTCTTATCCCTGCCTAAGATATGTCTGCCTCTGGTTGTCTTTTCCTGCAACTATAACTGGTGTAGAGGAGCAAGTAGAGACACTGGCCCTAGTGTCCTCCCCCCCCACCGGGCTATATGATGGGGTTCCCCTGTTAATTGGAACAAACACCCACATCTTTGGGAGACTAACACAACTCTGCCATGAGAAACAAGGGCAACTGACTGGATGGGCCCTAAAAATTCCAGCCTTAGTAAAAAGGGCATATGACTTACAACAGAAACCCAATGAAGAGGACCCAGATGAGCCAGTAGGGATAGTGTGGAAAAAGGAACCTGACTCCTTGGTATTGGCCTCCAACACCCAGTGCACAATCCATGGAGAAGTCCACCTAAAGAGAAACATAAGGAACAAAATATTAATGTTGGATGCACCAGGTGATGGAAAGTTGCCAGAAAGATTATTGGTTAAACCCAGCATCTTCAAACAACATGAAGTCTTGCTGTATTCTGACATATGCAGTGATATCCAACCTTTGAACTGCCCTGGAGAGGAAAGAGTTAACTTTCCATGCAAGGCATGGAACGTTGAGCTCGAGCTCAGTTGAGACTCTGCCTGTTGTTGTTTGAACCCAAACCGCTAGATTCTTTACTCCGCCTCACTGAACAGTCGCTCCGGAGATTTCTCCTTCGCTCGGTTCAATTTAGTCGGTTAAAGTGTAGTTTTTTCCTCGGTTTCAACCGAATTTCTCCCATCTAACCTGTTGGTTCAGTCTCTGTCTGTGGTACTGTGAGTACTAGATAGGTTTATTATTATTAGCTTCTGTGTAGAACTTGTAAACATCGGATCGGTTCGGTTTGAACCGATCAGGTTTGTAAAAAAGTTTGTTCTGCTTTTTAGAGTGTGGTAACTGGTCCTTATCGGTTCTAAAAAAAATGGATTTCATTACGGTTTTTTCCATGACCCGTAACACGGTCAGGAACCGATAAGGGTGTCTTGCCTGGTGGATTGTCGAAAAAAGGGTAAGTTTGGTTAGGACTGGCCATGTCTGAGAAACCCAAAAGAAAAACCGGGCCCGCTGGGTTTCAACACTGTAGTGTGTGTGGGGAAGCCTTTGCTAAGGCTGATCCCCACACCACCTGTGTTTATTGTCTGGGGTTTGACCACCTTGATTGAGACTGCCAGATTTGCAAAAGTTTTCCCACGGCTACCCTGGAAAAGAGAGTAGGTAGGCTTAGGGAAAGGGAGGCCAAAAAGTCCGCTGACTCAGATGGCCAGCCCGGTTCGGTTCCAACCGAACCAGAAGGAGTGCCCTCTAACCAGGGCGAAACTTCTTTGGGCAAAAGGAGAACCGACTCTGAGGAGTCGGTTCCGGTTAAAGGAAAAAGAAGGGATAAGTCAGCCGGTTCCGATCCACAAGTTCTTTCTCTGATCGCTGATGAAATAGCCAAAGCGAGAAGGATTGTTCAGTCGCTAACTCCGGTTCTGACCGAACCGGCACCATTGGTTAGGGGCTCGGTTGGTCAGTTCATCCGGTTCCGGATTATAATTTAGAGGATTTTTATGAACCGGAGGAGGAGGAGGGAGACTATTAGGATAGTGATGGTGATTATGAAAGTCTGGATGTGCCCATTGACCTGGACATCTCCCCAGACAGACCTTCAGATGTTTCTCCTCCTAGGCTTTATGAGTCCCCTTCCCACTTTATGTTTTACAAAAAAGTGGCTGAAACTCTCCAGCTTCCTGTGGAGGAAGCAGTAGAGGATCAGGAAGAGCCTGATTATGTTGAGATGATGGACATCCCATAGTCTAGGAGGCTGTCTATTCCCCTCCATAAGTCTTTTGGGAAACAGACATTTAAAATTTTAAAGACTCCTAATTCTATACCTCCTGTGGACAGAAGAATGGACAAGAGGTATACTCTTTCAGGCTCAGATATGGAGTTCCTTTCCCAGCAATGCAGCCATGTTGGAGTAGTGCAGGCTGCTGCCTGTGATAAGGCAAATATACCCCTGGCTTCACACCCCCCAGATAAGGACTCCAGGAGGATTGATGCCATGGCAAAGAAACAGTACACGGCAGCATCTTTGGGACTCAGGCAGGCTAATTATATGACCTACACAGCTAGATACCAGAAGTCTAGATGGGACACTGTGATGGCTCTAGCAAAACAGGTCCCTGGCCAGTTTGCCAAGGAGCTGGAGCAGGTGGCTGTAGATGGTATTGAGGCATCCAAGGTGCAATTTCATGGTGCAGTGGACTCCAATGATGTGTCATCTAGAGTCATGGCTACATCTGTGGCCCTTCATAGGATGGCTTGGCTCAGAGGTACTAGCCTGTCACAGGATACCCAGACTAAGGCCATGGATTTTCCTGTTGTTGGTAATTCTCTGTTTAAGGAGTAGATAGAGAACTACATGAAGAAAATGGATGAGTACAGGACCACCTGTAGGAGTGCTCAGGCCAAGGAAAGGCAAGCCACTCCCCAGAGGCAGCATTCCAGGGGCAGGGGTAGGCCTTTTCATAGGCCTTTCTACCAAGCCTAGGCCTCCTCTTCCACCTTTGCCCAGAGGGGGTTCTTCAGAGGGAGAGGCAGACGGGGTATAAGCAGGCCTGCTACCACCCCTCAGCCTAAAGCCCCTGCCAAACAGGCACCCTGATGGGTTTGCCCGGGCTGATTCTCCACTACCAGTAAGGGGCAGGTTGGCTTACTTGTCCAGGACTGGAGGTCTTTAACATCAGACAAATGGGTCCTGGAAATAGTAAGCCAGGTACTGGTTCTCAGCTTCAAACAATTTCCCAAGATGAGAACCAGATCCTTTTCACCTGCAAATCCTTCAGAGGCCCTTGCCCTAGAGGCAGAGATCTCTTCCCTCTTGGCTCTGAGAGCCATAGAAAGGGTTCCACCCCTACACAAGGGAAAAGGATTGTACTCCAGGTACTTCCTAACCCCCAAAAAGACAGGAGAATGGCGGCCCATCTTGGATCTCAGATATTTAAACAAGCACCTTTTAAAGCCAAAGTTCAAAATGATGACTCTGGGAATAATTCTACCCTCTCTAAGGCCAGGGAACTGGCTAGTCTCCCTGGACCTCAAGGATGCCTATTTCTACATTCTCATCAGATGATCCCACAGAAAGTACCTCAGGTTCGAGTTTCCCTCAGGCCACTATCAATTCAGAGCAATGCCCTTTGGCCTAACATCAGCCCCAAGGGTGTTCACAAAATGCCTGGCAGTAGTGGTTGCTTTCCTAAGGAGAAAAAAGATCTCCATCTTTCCATACCTGGATGACTGGCTCATAGTGGGTCAGTCTCCAGACCAGGTCAGGTCACACCTACAGGTAACTCAGCAACTGCTCACTTCTCTAGGATTCCTCCTGAATCTTTCAAAGTCAGTTCTAGAGCCAGTGCAGCTCCTCACCTTCATAGGGGCGGAGCTGGATACAATAATGGCAAGAGCCTTCCTTCCCCTGGACAGGGCAAGGACCCTTGTTACACTGGCCTCTTCATTCACCCTTCGGGTGTCTCGACCAGCAAGGCATTTTCTGCAGCTCCTGGGCCACATGGCTGCCTCTATAGCAGTGGTCCAAGGAGCAAGATTTCAGATGAGGGACATTCAGTTCCACTTAAGAGCCTTCTGGTCCCAGAGAAAGGATTCTCTGACCAAGCTAATCCCAGTGACTCAAACCCTGATCCAGGCTTTGCAATGGTGACATGATCAGGACAACCTAAGGTAAGGAGTGCCCTTCATCACTTAATCTCATTCTCTAATCCTTACCACAGATGCCTCCCTCTTGGGCTGGGGAGCCCACTTGAGGGATCTGGCCACCCAAGGGTTGTAGTCACCTCAAGAATCTCTGCTTCACATCAATCTATTAGAACTCAGAGCAGTGTTTCTAGCACTTCAAGTTTTTTCCAAGTCTGTTCAGAACAAAGTAGTTCAGATCAGGACAGACAATACCACCACAATGTGGTACATCAACAAGCAAGGGGGCACTCGGTCTACGGCCTTGTGCATGGAAGCAATGAAGTTGTGGTCTCTGGCCTATTCCCTGAATACCTCTTTGATAGCAGTGCACCTCCAAGGGAAGGACAATGTCCTGGCAGATGCTCTCAGCAGGATATCTCAGGGCCATCACAAATGGTTCCTAGATCCCTGGTTTTGAAGGTGATCTTCTCCAGATGGGGCACTCCACATATAGATCTTTTTGCAGCCCCAGACAATCACCAGCTTCCTCTTTTTTGCTGCAGACCCCCAGTGTTGGGCTCAGTCCCCCTGGATGCTCTGGTTCTCAATTGGGAAGGGAAGTTCCTGTATGCTTCCCCCCCTTCCCTCTCCTGTTCAAGGTACTAGTCAAAATCAGGTCTCAACCCTGCAAAGTGATTCTGATTGCTCCAAACTGGGCCAGACAGCCCTGGTACCCTCTCTTGCTGTCCTTAGCAGTCCACCTTCCCCTGTCTCTTCCCAGGAATTACAACTTGTTAACATGTTCTCAGGGGAGGGTTTGGTATCCAAATCTCAAATCTCTCAATCTCAAGGCCTGACTCTTGAAGAGTTAGAGTTTGCTGATTTGCATCTCTCTCAGGGTGTTCTGGATATTCTAAAGGCTTCTTGAAAGCCTTCCACCAGAAAGACTTACAACTCCAAATGGAAAAGGTTCACTATTTGGTGCTCTGATAAGCATATTTCACCAGAATCTGCTGGGTTGCCTACAGTCCTGGACTATATGGTTCATCTCAATAGCTTGGGACTCAGACCAGCTACACTTAGAGTCAGGGGTGTAGCCAGGGATTTCAGATCTGCACACCAAGTGGACTCACTGCTACCCCCTCTTGTTAGGGTGAGCTCCCCCAACCCGGTGTAGCCAGACAATATACAAATGTACACCAGGACCATGTCTGTTGCCTCATTTGGCACAATAAATACAACTTTTGTATCCCATGACAATGGTTGTTGCCTGCATGGGCAAATACAAATGCCATGCATTGTTCCTTGAGACACCCACATACCTGCCCAGAGCCTGTAAAGTTGTATTGCCCTTGGGATGCAAAGAGAGCATTAGTGACCAGTCCTTCTAGTTTTGACTCCTATGAATAAAATTACAGAAAGGTTCAATATTTTCTTTGTTAGTTTTCATGGAAAAAGGAAGCAGTTCAGAGCCTATTTGCTACCCCCCCTTAAATAAAATTGCACACCATGGAGTGCTTGGAGTATGCCTGCCTACACCCATGCTTAGAGTGCATCTGGCAGCTGTCTCTGCCTTCTTGTCAGCAGGCAAGCACTCTTCCCTTTCAGCTCATCCTGTATTCTGTAAATTCTTCAAGGGATTGCTGCATACCAATCCTCCCTTCAGGGACCCTGCCCCTGCTTGGGATCTTAATGTTTGCATTGCTCAGCTTATACAACCCCCTTTTGAGCCTTTGTCCTCAGCAGAACTTAAGTACTTGACTTGGAAAACTGTGTTCTTGGTAGCCATTACTTCTGCCAGATGCATAAGTGAGTTACAGGCCCTGTCAGTGGAGCCTGAGTTTATCTCTTTCCATAGAGATAAGGTGGTCCTCAGGACTAATAGGAAGTTTTTGCCTAAAGTGGTTTCAGATTTCCACCTTAATCAGTCTATGTCTCTTCCTGTTTTCTTCACTGACCATTCCTCCTCTGGAGAGAGGAGGCTGCACAGCCTGGATGTGAAAAGGGCCCTTAGCTACTACATAGAGCGCACCAAGGGTCACAGGTTTGACTCCCTCCAATTGTTCCTCACTTATGGTGAGGTTGGCAAGGGAAAACCTGCCACTAAGAGATCTATTGCCAGGTGGATTGCCTCTTGTATACAATTCTGCTATGAAAAATTAGGTAGGATCCCACCTTCAGGCCTGAGGGCTCACTCTACTAGAGGTACAGCTGTTTCCCTGGCTGCTGCCAGGGATATTCCTATCTTGGAGATTTGTCAGGCAGCCACCTGGAAAACAGTACATACTTTCACCAAGCATTACTCTCTGGATATCCAGGCTAGGAGTGATGCTTGGTTTGGCACAGCAGTGCTTCAGAGCTTGTTTCCAAAGTAGGTTCTGTCCCTCCTCCATGGAGGTACTGCTTGGTAGTCTGCATATGTCAGAATACTGCAAGACTTCATGTTGTCCGAAGAAAAAATTACTCACCTTAGTAATGTTGTTTCTTCTAATGGAGTCTTGCTGTATTCTGACCTCCCCACCCGTCTCCCTTCTCAGAACCTGGGTTTTTGGGATGTGGGTGGGCAGGACCAGTGTTGGCACCCTAGAGGTGCCCCCCCTTTTCTTTTCTCACCCACTTATGTTTGGGTGTGTGTTGTGTTTGGTTTTTTGGGTTTCCTGACTTGAGTCTTTGCCTTGGAAACAAAAAAAAACTTTTTATTAAATTTAGTTGCCAGTTGGCTAGTGTGAGTTTACAGTTTCCACACAGGATGCCCAGTGAGTGTAGCTCGTAAAGATCTGGTGGTTTGGATTCAAACAACAACAGACAGAGTCTCAACCGAGCTCAAGCTCAGTGTTCCATGCCTTGCATGGATAGTTAACTCTTTCCTCTCCAGGGCAGTTCAGAGATTGGATATCACTGCATATGTCAGAATACAGCAAGACTCCATTAGAAGAAACAACATTACTAAGGTGAGTAATTTTTTCTTGCCTGCCCATGCCCATGCCTATACATGCCGAGTGATGGTCCAGATTTGAAATGTGTCAGATCGGGATGTCTGGGTGAACAGAGGGTGCACTCTAGCTACAGTACACTGCTCAGACACTGCAGTATTATCCAATAACAAGTACTCTGGCCAAAAGGAGAGAGTGACCCCGGACTTATTTGACTTTGGTGATTCCCCACTGCCAGCTGAATGGAAGGCTAGGATTAGCAAGAAACTCGCCCAGAGAGACCAAGTGTTTTCATTAAAAGAATGGGACATGGGGTGTGTCCAGGGTGCAGAGCGTCATATATGCCTTCATGATGACCGGCCATTTCGAGAGAGATCCTGACACCTCGCCTCAGCGGACATAGATGATGTGAGGAGACACCTACAGGAAATGCTCACTGCTGGAGTGATGCAGGAATCAAGGAGCCCATATGCCTCTCCCATTGTGGTTGTGTGTAAGGAGAATGGGTCGGTGAGGATGTGCATTGATTATCGAACCCTGAACTGGCGGGCTGTCCTAGATCAATACACCATGCCCCATATACAAGATGCCCTGGATTGCTTGAATGGGAGCAAATGGTTCTCAGTATTGGATCTTCACAGCAGATATTACCAGATTCCAATGGCCGTGGAGAACTGTGAGAAAACCGCCTTCATCTGTCCTTTGGGGTTTTAAGAATTTCTGAGAATGCCACAGGGGATTTCGGGTGCTCTGGCCACCTTTCAGTGACTGCTGGAACGTGTGGTGGGAGATATGAACTTGCTGGAATGCCTAGTGTACCTAGATGATGTCATTGTGTTCAGATGTACATTAGAGGAGCATGAGATCTGACTGTTTAAAGTCCTAGACCGATTGGAAGACTTCGGGCCTCAAGCTGTCCATTGACAAGTGACAGTTTTTTTCAAACCTCCGTGAAGTATGTGGGGCACATATTATCAGAAGGAGGGATAGAGACTGATGCCAGTAAGGTTGAGTCACTGACTACTTGGCCCCAGCCCCATAACTTGAAAGAACTACAGTGTTTCCTGGGGTTCTGTGGCTACTACTGCAGGTTCATAAAAGACTATTCCAAGGTGATTCGTCCGGTTCTGAATCTCAACTAGGGTTACCCTCCTACCATCCGTAAATGCAAGAAAGGGGCTGTCAAAGAACCTGAGAAAGTATACCTCCGAACAGGTGAACCTTTTGGGCCCCACTGGATACCCGAATGTGAAGCAGACTTCCAGGAAGTCATATACCAGCTCACCCATGCCCTCATCCTCGCCTATGCTGACCCTACCAAGCCCTATGTGCTGCATACAGATGCTAGTCTGCTGAGCCTAGGAGCTGTGCTGTATCAGGACCATGAGGGTGGTTTGAGACTAGTGGCTTTTGCCAGCAGGAGCTTGACCCTGTCAGAACAAAACTATCTTGTGCATAAGCTGGAGTTCCTTTCCCTAAAATGGGCCACTGTTGACCAGTTTCATGAGTACCTCTATGGGGAAAAGATACTGGAGAAGACCAACAATAACCTGTTAGCCTATGTACAGACTTCAGCTAAGTTGAATGCCACTGGGCACCGGTGGCTGTCCGCTTTATCAACCTATGATTATGCTGTTGAATACAAGCCAGGACTGAACCATATTGTTGCTGATGCCCCGTCACGAAGGCCAGTCTCCAAGAGTGATTGGGTCAGGTTGACTGAACCTGACATCTGAACATTGTGCCAAAAGTTTGACAGAGATGAACAGATGTCTGCGGACACAGTGGACTGTCTAGTAGATTGTTTGGGCCCTCCTGATACCTGCATACTGGCTGCCTATTGCCATTTCTCTGCTCTAGATATTAGTGCACTACCTCAACTTGACAATGACAGTGGGCTCAATCCCAAGATCCTACTATTCAACCCACACTTCATGCCCTGCGTGCGGGGAAAGATGTGTCTAAGTTGCGTTCCTCTGACTTGCGAACTGCCCTATTGTTTAAAGAAGGCCCCAGGTTGAAGTTACTCAATCAGTTGTTATACAGAGAGACAGTGGATCATAGTGGTCAAGTAAACAAGCAACAATTGGTCCTGCCCATGGCCTTTAAACACTTGGTACTGAGGTCCCTCCACAATCACATGGGACACCTCAGTATTGACAGGACTCTCGACCTGGTACAATCTCGATTCTACTGGCCCAAGATGGGGGCCGAAATTGTTGAGCACCATGTAAAGACCTGTAGTTGTTGCCTTCAAAGAAAAGCCCTGCCTCAGAGGGCTGCCCCCCTTGTCAATATCACTACCAGTGCCCCCATTGAACTGGTCTGCATAGATATTTTGTGTTTAGAACCTGATCAATGGAATATTGGCAGTGTGTGCTTACGGATCATTTCACACGGTATGAACAAGCTTTTCCAACTAAAGATCAAAAAGCCTCTACCGTGGCCAAGGTGCTAGTGGAAAAATTCTTTATCCATTATAGTGCCCCCCAGTGGATCCTCTCTGACCAAGGCAGAGACTTTGAAAGTAAGCTAATCAAGGAAATGCTCTCTCTCTCTCTCTCTCTCTCTCTGTGGAGGTGCGGAAGTCAAGAACCACCCCTTATCACCTGCAGGGGAACCCTCAACCAGAATGTTTTAACCGCACCCTTCTAGACATGCTGGGCACCCTCCACCTGAAAGACAAGCATAAGTGGAGCCAACATATCACCACCTTGGTACACGTGTACAGTTGCACCAAAAATTATGCTACTGGGTTCTCTCCCTACCGCCTCATGTTTGGGAGGGAGGCCCGCCTGCCAGTAGATGTCTGTTTTGGGGTCTCTCCAGATGGGGTCTGAGCTGAAAACTACCTACAGTATGTACAGAAACTGAAAGCTCAATTGAACCATGCATATCAACTGGCCCAGACAATGGCCACTAAAAGAAATCTCTCCAATAAAGAGAGGCATGACAAGAAAGTAAAGGCTTAAGAGCTACGGCCCGGAGACTGTGTGTTGTTACGCAATTTGGGACTACATGGCAAGCACAAAATTGCTGATAGGTGGCACCATCTTCCTCATGTAGTAGTTGGAAAGTTTGATGATCTACCAGTATTCAAGGCACGCCCGGAGAATAACTCCAAAGCTGTCAAAACCATGCACCGTAACCACTTGCTGCCAATCAGCCAAGTTATTATTGAAGCTGAGCCAGCAGACATTGCCTCCCCTGGGCCAGTGACTCATGCTACTGCAAAAATGAGACAGAGTCAACCTACCCCAGTAGTTACAGAGTTAAGGTTTCACCCGCAGCAGGCACAGAATGATAATGACTGTCAGTCCACCTCTGACGATAGTGAGTGTGACAATGCCTATTACCCCTCCTATGAATTGAGTCAGCTGTTTTGAGGTAACCCTATGACTAATTGTGGGGATGAAGCTGGGCCTTTTGGACTGCCTAATCCCCCAGCTTCATCCTTGGAGCCAATGCTCCCTGAAAGTGAAGTGCAAAGCATCACATCTGAGGCTGCAGACTCTCTGTGTTTTGTGGAACTGTGTGAATTGCCTGAAGAAGGGGCTGATGGTCTGAGTCTCCCTGGTAACACCCCAGAACTTGAAGAACAGTATGAGAGTGCTGAAAACCCCATTTCAGTGCCACAAAGCCTAATTGTGCCTAAACCTTCTTAAAATGAGCCAGCTGGGCCCTCGTCAGAAGATAGCAATGAGCAAAGTGTTGTGGAACCAGAGCCTACAGAGCAAGGAGCTGACTGTGCTTCCAGTTTGAACATTCCCATCCATGCAGAGGTACCCCTCACAAGTGATGAGAGCTCCAAAGTTAGTGCTGAGAGTACAGAGACTGTGGCTGCTCCCCCCAGAAAGACTGTCCGAGCTGTCAAGCCAGTACTATGCTGTAGTTATGATTCCCCTGGGAGGCCAGTGGTTTTGCCTCTCAATGTGGTTCACAAAGGGGTTTACATCTCACCAAGCTCACTGCCCAAATTGAGCTTGACAACCAATTCTAGCCAATTTGTTTTTCCCTCTCACCATGGTGCCCCTGCCCCATCCAGCCCCAAGTTAGCTGATAGGGACGGGCCCCCTCTTACATTGTTTAATGTGCAAGAAGTTATTACCTGAAGCAGATGTTACTAATGTGTTAATCATAGTGGAATCAGCATTACCTGTATGAAACATGCATAGGTATTGTCAATATGGATGTAGTAATGTGAAGTATATTGAAAGGGTATAGTGTTGTAACAAGCTAATGATATATATGTCTCATTTATATTGCATTTTTGATATTCTGACGGTACAGACTTGATGCAGATGTCAAGTTTTCTCCAGGCAGGGAAGGATGTAACCCACCTACAAATGGGGGTTCCCGAAAAGTCTTCCTTGAGTTTGCCTAAATGCTCACCGCCAGGCCGGTGTCCTGCATTTTAGCAGTTTAAATGTGATTGCCAGAGAGTGCCTGTATAGCCTCTGTGTCCTGTTTCTTTAAGAGCTGCCTGGATTGCAGTCATAATTAATCTGAGAGGGAGTTCTGTTAGAAGATGTACTGTACTTGTTTGCTGATCATTTGTTAGAGTAGTAATAATATTGCAGTTTGTTCTAACCTGCCTTCTTTGCAGCATGGACAGTTCTGTTTGTTTCCATCATCTTGGTCCTGGACTGCAGAATGGGCCAATCAGTACATTTGGGACTCTAAAATGGGGTCTGCCTACAGGGGCTTGGTGGGGCCAAAACTTGCAGGAATTGTAGTTTTGGGCTTTTGGCACCTAAAATAACCTGGAGGGGGAGCTCTTGTTGTGACTGACAGACAGATCAGCCAACCGAACCTTTTGGATCTTGGGGAAAGTCCCACACTGCTTGCAGTTTCAGTTAGATCTGAGTTGGGAAGTGAAGAAGTAACAGCTCAAGATAGTTCAAGCAACAATCCATAGTGGATTCACGTGGGAGAACTGTGGAAAGGCCTGAGTTTGACCTACATGCCTGCATGCTGTTCTGGAGAGGGAACTTGTGCTTTCTTTTGGTTTTTCGGACTGAATCTGAATTTGGAGAGTGAATTAAGCCACTGAATTGTGACCAGACTTTAACTTGAAGAAGACCGAAGATTTGCTGAATGCGATTCGGCCTGTCAGGACTTCCAGCTACCTCTGAACTCCTGGATTGTGCAGAGACTCTGTATTTGCGACTGGGAAGCCAGTTGCCTGGTATAGTGGAATTTTCTTACATGTGAATGTGCTGTGTGCTTGTAGCAGGTCGTGATTTGGTTCCTCACTGTGTGTCTTAACTGTGCTTTGCTTGCTGGAGGATGTATCCAACTCTACGGACTGAAACTGTACCCATTTCTGTTTGCCTGGGCCCTGCTACATTTGCCCAGCCAGAATACCTGCCACGCAGAGAAAGTCATCGATGAGAGACCGGCCTGGGGATCAGCCCCCTGCTCAACGCCTTGAACAGGAATGACGCCTCAGTGATTCATGAGGGCCCTGCTTCTCCGGGCACTCCAGCTCAACAGCCTGCAGTCTCGATTTCATCTTGCCTGTGTCCAGTATTGGGTATTGTTAGTAAAACATCAGGGTAGCTCCCTGCAGCAACAGCTAAATCTGAAAGTGTTGTCATCTGATTGTCTTGTTGCCTTTTCTTTCACGAACTGAGCCCTCTGGCTCCAGATTACGAAATAGTGTGTGTTGTGCATGTTGCTTTCTTCCATCACAGGGCCCCAGCCAGCTGCAACATTCCTGGCTAGCCCACTGTTTTCCTAACTGGGTACCCAGAGTGTGTGACTGTGTAGGGACTCTGAACTGCATGCATAACTGTCTGATTAATATAGCTTTTAAGCAAATTATTCTGATTATGCCCCTCCCTTGTTCAAGTCCCCTGAATAAATCGCATTTAACTTTGTTTGCATTTAACCTGACTGTTGTTCCAGTTTGTGCCAAGAGTAGTGTACTGTTGTTATTTGCTATGCTTAACCTTGTTTTACAGGGGGTCCCCAGGGTCAAGCTAGAGGAGCCAGCACTGGTGGTAAGTGCAAACAGTGTGGGTAACTGCATGGTGAATAAGGGTCATTGTGAAAGTGACTATTGAGTACTGTTCAGGCCACTAGAAGGAGAAAAGAGGGGTTACAGTGTCCCGGAGGGCTGTGCCCAGGTCAGCTTGACCACTACCAACCCTAACCTCTGGGTGGAAGCACCCATATCAGAACATAGGCCCCTTAACCTGCAACTAGCCAAGCAGGCAGGGATAGTAACCCTTAGGATAGCGACACCTAGGGATTACATATAGGTAACAGTGCTTCAAAAATTATTTATTTGGCCTGTATATGCCTGTCAAAAATTCACAAATCATTAATCTGAAGAAGACTGAATGAGGATAACAGTGCAAGATCTCACAGTGTGGGCTACTAATTCCCCAAAATGTGTGCCCATTGGAACAATGCCAAATGTGAACAAGGCTTCATATTATGCCATGGATACATGTTGTACACACTGGTTACAAAGGTAACAGTGCCCCAAAAATTATTTATCTGGCCTGTGTATGCCTGTCAAAAATTCACAAATCATTAATCTGAAGAAGACTGAATGAGGATAATAGTGCAGGATCCCATAGTGTGGGCCACTGGTTCCCAAAAATGTGTGCCCATTGGAACAATGCCAAATGTGAACAAGGCTTCATATTATGCCATGGATACATGTTGTACACACTGGTTACAAAGGTAACAGTGCCCCAAAAATTATTTATTTGGCCTGTTTGGGCCTGCCAAAAATTCACAAAATATTAATCTGAAGAAGGCTGAGTGAAGATAGTAGTGCAGTATCCCACAGTGTGGGCTACTAGTTCTAAAAATTGTGTGCCAATTGGGACAATGCTACCTACATACAAACAAATCTTCCCAGTATGCCATGAATATATGTTGTTCACACTGGTTTCATGGGCAACATAGCCCCAAAATTATTTGACCTATGTAGTACTACTAAAAATTCACAAAAGATTTAAGATTGACAGAAAAGAACAGTGCAGCATCCCACAGTGTGGGCTACTGGTCCTAAACATTGTGTGCCCATTGGGATAGTGTCTCACATGGACAAGTCTTCCCATTATGCAGTGCAGAAGTGTTGTACACAATGGTTTCATGAGCAACATTGCCCCAAAATTATTAATTTGGCATGCATTGGCCTGCCAAAATTCACAAAAGATTAATCTGAAGAAGACTGAGTAAAGACAGTAGTGCAGCTTCCCACAGTGTGTGTGTGTAGGCTTCTGGTAAGGAAAAAAAAAATGGACACAGATGTCCTTCCCATTCACCTCGTTATCTCTGTCTTTAGTCCAGCTGGAATTGTAGGAGATGCATCATCCATAAATCATGCCTAAACGAGTTTTGGAAAAAGGGGCAGGTTATTTTTATGTTTGCTTGCATGCATGTGCAAGAAACATAGTGCCATCATCGGAGTTTTCGGAGGTGTTTCACCCCCTCATCCAATTCAGTCAGTGTGTTGGCAGGCGCGGCCCCAGTCTGCCAATGCATGCTGGAGCTGTCTATGACAAGCTCCAAAATGCAGTGGCATACAGTTGAAAGGGGGAGCTACGCTTCATTGAGCAGCGATAAGATATCGCCTGCTCATGCATGCTCCCCCTACACACACACGCACACACACACACACGCATACTGCTGTGCTCGCCCCCCCCACACACTGTATAGCCAACGGGGTGCCCAATCCCCCGTTGGCTTCCACTGTCCCCCCCCCAGAGAGTACAGGGTGCCACGCTGAGGGCTGGTAATAAAAATTGCTAATCATAACAAAAGTTGTTGCTTTTTAATGATTTACTTTTCTTCTCTATGGTACTTGCACTCCTGATGCTGCAACTGCTGCCACTAAGATTCAAAGCATAGTATGGCTTAATACATTAATTTGGTGAATTAGTAATGACTTACTTTGGTTTACAGGAGCCTGTTGCCAAGTTACGGTGACCGATATCTGGAGGGGACATTAAAAAGCAAGGTGAGGCTCTCCAACTGACATGCAGAACCTCTGGGTTCACGCTCGACAATCACTGAATGCATTGGGTCCAGCAGACTCCTAGGAGGGGACTGGACTTAGTGGGAGTCAATAAAAATGATGGTACATCTGGCTATCCTATTTCAATGAAGGGCAGATTTACCATCACCCAGGACCACTCTAAAAGTGAGGTGTGCCTACAAATCTACAGTCCATGAGCTGAGGATACCATTATGTATCACGGTACAAGAGATGCATAGTGAGAGAAGCGCATCCGAAGTCCAACAAAATATGAAATATGACTCTTCTAGGTGATGTCACCAATGAATGAGGTGAACAGCATTTGCATCCCTCTGTTCACCGTCACTACCACTACACTGTACATGATTTCATGAGGTTTATAAACAGATTTTAGAAAGATCACACACTGAACAATCACAAAAAAACTAAGTAGAGAAAGGATATAATTTGGTCCTTTAAGTAATTTCCTGGTGGTTGTAGACTGTAAATTACATTGATTTTTAGACAAAAGAAATCCTGTTCTCCTGTATAAATGCCCTCTATAAAATACATATACTGGCTGCTAACATCCTTGTCTGTGTTTATTTTATTTTCATCGTGGCTGAGGTGTGAGTACGTGTGTGTGTGGGGAGGGGAGTTTCTTAGGTGACGTATGAACTTTGCATCATGGTCGTGAAAAAAAGAATTGAATAAGAAGTGTGGTTTCAACAGACCAAACAATAAAACTGAAGAAGTAGGAGAAAAAAATTAAAAAAGACGATACATACTGTACAGTATAAGGCTGGTTGTAAAACGATCTTGTAAGATTTTATCACACCAGGAAGTCAAATCGACTTGATAAGGAAAACTGAAATATTAAGAATTAACAACTCCCTGGCTCCAAAGGGTGCATCATTACCTTTTCTGGCAGAGCACTGCCTGCCATTAACTACTGACCATCCATTAACAATCCAGACAACGGAACTACAATCACTCAAACTTTTAACAGCAATAGTAGGCGAGATACAGGAAACATACTGTATAAAGTATCAAATATAGTGGGGGTTGTACCAGAGCAGGATAAATGGAATAATAGATGACTCCTCCCCCTTTGGGGAAAATGATGTTTAAGGAAAATTAGAAACTATAACAGTTAATACGTCAGGGAAAGCTGGAGATGAGGTAACCCAGCAGCAAAAACTGGTTACGAGGATGAATTGTAGGTACAATAGATGATCGTTTTTTACACACAAAAAAAGTGAGCAATTCATGCGCACTGTGCACTGCCAGTCTTGTCCTTCCCACAAAATTTCCCCAAAATATACCTTACCATCCACCCTGAGCTTCCCGGGCAAGCTAGAAATAGTCCACTGCCAATCTCATCCGCATACCCACCCGACTTCCCACTTTGTACACACCATCCCACGCCCCTTTTAAGAAAAAAAAAACTGACATTAAACAAGAAAACAAGAGAACTAAAATTCATAATGAATACTAAAAAAATTAAAAGTTATAAATAACAAAAAGAAAACTAAATTTGATAAAACTATATGGATGTTGTAGAATACCAAATTGGAGTCTTTAAAAAGAAGAATCAGCATTAATATATAATGCTTTTCAGACACAGTGTATCCCAAAATGATTTACAAGCAATGCTAGACTGGGAGTGAAGTGACTGAATGTGTAGTGGTGGCCATATCACACATCATCATCCACACACAGCCTGGACAATTGCATGAACTGGTTCCAAAAAACCCTACTGTGTGATTTAAACACTAACTAAATCATTCAAACAGAATTCACAAATCAAAAATATTAAAAATCAATTAAGCAGAACTGCTAAGGTCCAAATTAGTTCTTATAACAGATCAATGATGGAGATATGAAATTAAAGCTCCCATAAGAGCTTGCAACAGTAAAATAATTCAGCAAGCTCTCTAATGAAATCTGGGGTCACAAAAATATCTGCAAGTTTGATGCTATCCTTCCACAGTTTCTCAGAAAAATATTTGATCTTCTCATAACCTCAGTAGGAGCAGTCAGATCTGAAGCTGGCCAACTTACAATTGTAGCAGACAAGAGTGTAGACAGGCATACTCACTGTACACATTTGTGTACAGTTTTGTTGAGTGCCTGTCACAAACCATAAGCCACTCTGTTAATATTATCATTCTAATCTGTAGTATTTGGGTTAGTGTAGGCCACTGAGGAGTGTCCGATACATGTGTAACCGCTTTAGAGAGTAGAGGAATCATCTGACAACAATCTGACTTGTTTGGAAGGGGGTGCCATTTGAAAAGGATGTGTACATTTTTTAATGGGGGTGTAACTGTTGGAGACTGTGTACAAAACAGAAATTTCTGGCTACACCCCTGGTAGCAGATGTATCATTTTGGGTAATATTCTAATGGGTCAGTGTACTACATATTAAAGCAAATAGACTTCCCTATAAATGCTGGAGGGAAAAATCATGCTAAAAAAGAAAAGCAGTATTACAGTCTTGTACATCTTGCCATCATGTAAGGAACGAATCTCACTGCGCGGGAGCTACTGTCACTGTTGCTGTGTTATACTTGTAGCGTGTCTCTGTATTTCATGTCTGACCAGCATTCAATTCCTTTTTGTCTGAATTTCTGTTTGGGTCCTCACCTTGTCAATTGACTTCTAACATACGTGTCTTGTATGTGCATATTATGTTGTGACCTGACTCTCTCATTTTGTTTTACTGTCAGTCTTCAGTGATCTGCCTCTCTGTACAGTATGGTGATGAGAACTTGTATTAATGCATTAAAAAGTATAGGTAGCAATGTGTAACTGTATTGACACCTTACGTTTAAAAAATATATTTTAATGTAGCGTGTCTCTACAGTTGCATATTGCTACCTAGGATGAGTTTATTAGAAGACGATTGACAAGGTTAGAGCCACAGTCAATAGTACATTCTCAGTCATCCCACAGGATATGGTGAGTCCAAGACACTCCCCTCTGTCCAACGGAGGTGTTCTGTAGCTGAATTATTATTTTGTCTTGCCCAGAGGCAGCATAGGGGTGCAGATTCTGCCCCCACACTGCTGCCCAGTAGGGGAAAGTTGAAAAGACAGAAGGATGGGGAGTAGAGTTATGGGAAGAGCAACTGATGGAAGGGGGGTACTGCCTGTGTGTCCTAGAAGGGAAGTGGGAAGGTAAAAAGAAGGGGGTAAAGAGGGTGAGATGTTGCCTTCTGCCCCAGATCATGGAACATTGGAATAGGTTATGTTGTGCATTAAAGTCAGTAGTTGTAAGGTGCCCCCTGCAAGTGTCAATAGATATAAAAGTGTCTGTAATGTATAGTGTGAGAAAAAAAAAAACGCACACTAGCCGGTTTACAGATTTAATCTCCAGAAAGGAAAATCAGTACCCAAAAGATATGATACCCCTACAAACTGATCTGGAAAAAATGCAGATAGCCATGTCACAATGAAAATCCCAAGTAGTATGCAGTGACCCTGAGTACTGGCTAAAAAAATGAATCAGGTGAAAATCGCTGAGCTTTTTTAGTGCAAAAAAAAAAAAACGTCAGTAACAAAATACTGGAAAGTTGTTGAATGCACATCTTAACCCATACTACATGTATTTATTTCAGGAACAGTACCAACTCTACTCTATAATTTAAGCCTGGGACTTGACATTCTTTCAAATTGAAAACCCACATGACTTTCACTGCAGCACGAGGCTGTCCAGGTTCCCATCCCTACCTAATTATACCCTTTCCATAACTATCAAGGAAACCTACATGACATTCCCCTTTTTTGTAATATGACATTCTAAAATATTTTTTGTACTGACTGTTGATTTTGCTAATACAGTATGTTCCCCCAGTCTTATTTTAAATTTATGGGCAGTTTTTCCCACGTAATGGGCTTGATAAGTACATTTTGCTATGCACATCACACTCTTTGTGGAATAAGATAATACAACATCTGATTACAAAATTGTTTGAAATACTGGCAACAAATACATGTGCACACTGTACACAATTGCCTGTTGTAATTGCCCCAGCAGGGAATGGGTGACTATGTCACATACACTTTTTCTAGGGGATGGAAACTGTTTGCAATCCTGTGCATGCTTACATAAGATTCTAGGTGGATCTTTGGTGTGCTTGCAAAAGGATGGGTCCATCTGCAGTACATGCCAACTATTACTGTTAAAGTTTGCCACCTTTATAGATTGTAGATTAAAGTTGGTGATGCAACTAAGACTCCCATCCTGATTTCCTCTTTCCCAGTTGCTGGGCAACGACCGATCTTGTCTATCTTTATTGACTGCTCTCAGAAAGTAGTCATTTGCATCATCACAATTCCTTTTTTAGTCGTTCCCTAGTAGATGTCATCGCGCAATCACATCTGCATCAGGTTGCATTCACAGACTCTGTTGAAGCACAGTCATGATGCAGTTAAACTTTTATAAAATTCACAATATATAAAGAACATTTTTGATCAGAATTCATTAAACACTCCTATGGGGGGTGAGGGGTCAGGATGCTGCCAGGAATGTCAGGCACCATTTTCAGGTTAGAGTCAGCTGCCCTTTTAACTATACAAAGAAGAAAAGGCAAACAAAACATACAATTTTTGGATTAGAAGAAATATATGCACAGTTTTAGGTTTCAATATATGCACAGTTTTAGGTTTCATGACCCAAAGTTCAAGCTGAATACTGAGATTCAATTCAGAGCATCCTTAACACATGACCAAATTAACATGAAGTAGCAGTACTGTTTTAGCAAATTGAAAAAAAAAATGCAAACATACAGTAGCACTAGCATCAGTAAGGAGTCGGATGATTCAGTAAATGAAAAGAAGAACAGAGCGAATTTATTCAGATGACTGAAACCATGCAGATGACAGCGTCACAAAAGCTAGGTAATAAATGGATAAATATCAGGATCTGGAAAAAATAGGCTAGAAAAGACAAAAGTAAAGACAGAGTGAAAATGAATGATAAGCATATTCTGAAGAATTTCCCAAATACCAGAACAACTGATGTACACACAAGGATGTGTGTTTGTGTGTGTGTGTGTGGGGGCAGTAAGTTACAGAGTTGTATGCTTTAATTATGTAAATAAAATGAGGGTGCTTTCCTTATTTGGGCAGGTTATTTTAGTCAGCAAGCAAGTGCATACCAACCTCATATTCTACAAACACTGGAAAAATGAAAATGTTATATTTTTTTTTTTTCATTTTTTTTTAATTAGTCAAATGAATGCTTTATATGATGCACTGGGCTTACAATCAGGGAAACTTGTGTCAGAACAGGCACGGGTATTGCTGTAACAGTAAAGCAAATAAAAGGTAAACAAAATACCTACTAGAAAGAATTACTTGGTTTGCTGGTTGCTGTCAGTTTCTGACAACTTCAGGAGAATGTGTCCCACAGAGTGCAAGTCTGGCTGACCTCATGGAATGCATGAATGACAGTGTCAGCATTTAGCTGCTTCTCTCACTCTCCCAATATGATAACCAGAAATATAAAATGTCCTGCTCAGTAACAGCCATATTTACATTTACTGATAGATGGCAACATTAAAAATACAAAAATCAGACTTTCACAGTCGGTGATTAGTCAAACATATATGCCTTACTATAAATAATCACAACACACTCCTGTATGAAAGCATTGTTTTATTCATTTCTTGTCCTTTTTAAATTATATTGCACGATTTTTCACTAAACGGCATGCTCCACAAAAGTTATATTTCATTTTGTTTTAACAAAATGAAACAAAAAATGTTTGCAAAATAAGTAGTTGTGTCCATTTGTAGACTTTCATGTTCATGGGGTTGGGGGAGGGGGGTGCGAGGTTATCCTTAGGTTTGTCCATTTTTTTATCCAGTTCTTTTGCGCCTATTCCATTTTATTTCCTAATGTTATACTGTTTTAATGTGTATCATACTCTGCCTGTCGTTTAATAATTAGCAGTGTTCTTTGGGGCACCAGTTATTGTAGTACTGTGTTTTTTTACAGATATGCAGTTCCTTATTCCTATTATTACAAGTAACTCACTGAGCCTCCATCTCCTGATACAGTATATCTTAAAATCCTAAATGTTTTCAATTGTATTACATTTCCAGTTTCAATGTCCATTCCCAGTTCAATCCCAACTGGTAAAATAAAAACAAAACTGTAGCTTCTTTGCATAAAACCTAATCTGGCAATCTTTTGACCACTGAACCGTCCGACCTTTCATGTGGACGAAGTTTATTGCAAGCATCAGTTTGTAATGAACTTGATAGATTGCACTGAAATAATGGAATGATGAGAGTAGGAAGTACAATGTAGCTAGATGTTTATTGTAACACCAGCTACTGAAGCTGCTGGTAGCTTGTTAGTGTTATAAATTATAACCGTAACAAGCTACCAGCAGCTTCATTAGAGTTATAACCCCATAATAAGTTCACTTCCCCGCTCCCGCTACTGGTCAAAAGATTGAAAGGATGAACTGGGGCAACACAACAGAAGTGAAAAAAGCATACTTAGAAACTACAAGTGCATTGCTCCCAGTGACTTAATACGATTTATTGAACTTGTTATGGAGCATCACTTATTATGGGGTTATAACTCTAATGAGTAGAAATGCATTGTGATTGCCTTGTTGCAGCAATTTTCAGATGATGATGAAAAGCTTTTAACAATATAGTTCAGCAAGAGTTTTACAGGTGTCTCACTGTGAGCAGCTTTACTAAAAGGGTCTCTGTCTGAGACTGTATTATTCATTCTCACGACCAAGTGGACATCTTACCTGACACGAGTTGCACTGGTCCCTAGAAGCAAGAGGAAAGCTGCAACATACTGTGCAAAATTATGCTAAAGTTAAATATATTTTTTATTTTTGCTTCTCACATTTTTGCTTCTCATATGTTGGGCCTGTGTTATGACCAGATACGATATGTTATCCCTGAAGAAATAGAGCAGGGTGCATTTGTTGGAAATATTGCGAAAGACCTGCGATTAGATCTCAGAGATCTGTTCTCCCAGAAGTTTTGAATCGTCTCTGGAAACAAAAAGCAGTACATGAAGGTGAATGAGGAGACAGGGGTGTTGTTTGTAAATGACAGAATAGACAGACAACAGCTTTGTGAGGTGAGTGCTACATGTTTTCTTTCTCTGGAAGCACTACTTGACAATGCAGCATGAAACAAAAGCACCCATCATACAGACTATAAAGAAGACACAAAGATAGTGTCAAAGTTTTATTTGCACAACTGTGACACATCAACCAGAGGTAGAGACACAAGGTTGGGGCTAAGTGGAATAAAAGCCTTAAGTGTCACCCAGCCGACTGCTGGGCTTCCTCAGAGTAATTTGTGTACCTTCCTCTGTCTTTATGCAGCAAAAACTTGCTAAGTAATCAATTAAACAATTTAGTAGTTAAATACATAGATCCAATGTGTGTCTAATTAAAACAAATAGCCCAGGTCTGTCTGGTTTTTGCATCATTTTTTTGTGGTCCGAATGACCATTAGTGTTTAGGTAGTTAGTTATTCACAGGTTATGTATTTAATAGCTTTTTATGGAACTGTTTTTACACTACAGGCACTTTTGATACATTGATTGCAATGCATGTTAATGTGTCTTTTTTAGTAACTAGTTAAATCATCATTGCGGTGTATTTGTTTTAATTAGACGCACATTGGATCTATGAATTTAATTCCTAAATTGTTAAATTGATTACTTAGCATGTTTTTGCTGTATAAATAAAGACAGAAGGGTGCACAAATTACTCTGAGGAAGCCCAGCAGTCAGCTGGGTGAAACGTAAGGCTTTTAGTCCGCTTAGCCCCAGCCTTGTGTCTCCACCTCTGGTTGGTGTGCCTCAAGTTGTGCAAATAAAACTTTGACACTATCTTTGTGTCTTCTTTATAGTCTGTGTAATGGGTGCTTTTGTTTCATGCTGCATTGTTTGGTTTTCTACATAGCACCGTGGTACTGCCCAGTGCTCCTTGCTCATTATGTTTGCTTGCACACATATGCAAGAAACATAGTGCCATCATCCGAGTTTTCGGAGGTGTGGCAGCCCTCTTCCAATTCAGTCAGTATGTTTGCAGGCACAGTCGCAGTTCTCCAATAGCTGCTGGAGCTGTCTATGACAGCAGTCGAAAATGCAGTGGAGTACAGTTGAAAGGGGGAGCTACGCTTCAGTGAGCAGCGATAAGATATCGCCTGCTCATGCACGCCCCCTACACACACACACACACACACACAGGCATGCATACTGCGTGCTTGCCCCCCCACCCACACACTGTATGGGGGGTGCCCAATCCTCCGTCGGCTACACTGTTACCCCCTAGAGAGTACAGAGTGCCACACTGGGAGCCCACCCCAGCGTGGCAACAGATACTATCGCTGATGGGGGTGCCCAATCCCCCATTGGCTCCACACCCCCCCACAAACAGCATCCTTGTGCCACGCTGGGAGCCCACCCCAGCGTGGCAAACGTCCAGCATCGTCATCCTTTTTTTAAAAACAAAACTGAAACACAAAAACGGTTCCTCGCTCTCTCTGCCCCCACCTGCGCCCACCCACTGCACACCCTGCATCCCCACATCCCCTCACCCCATACTTAACTCCGGACTCCGGCAGGACGATCTTTGGTGGACTGGGAACACATCTGCACTCTTCAAAGCCAACTGCGAACTGAGGAAATGCCGGTAAGCTGCATAATGGGATAGATAGGGTTTTTTCAACTTTGCTGCATATCTCAGGCATTTTTGGGAATTTTTGCACCAAATTTTCAACATGGGGTTTTTGGGACCCCTTCTCATGAATGCTCTCACTGTCATGGTGTTAATCAGGCCGGAAGGGTGATTTCGCAGTCACTGTGCAAAATCACCTTTCGGGACCAAGTAACAAAATTATACTGCCACTGTTCATAAGGTGGGCTCTCAAAAAGCCTATGTTGAAAATTTGGTGGAAAAATACCTAAAAATTACTGTTTTACGAGCGTGTGTTGCGCAGTTCCTAGGCACTTTTGTAAGTTCACGAATTTTCAATATTTTCACTCCAGATTTTCAACATTGCCATTTTACCACACCTCCTTATGAGCAGTACAGCTGTCATTTTTCACATCTTGCCCAAGACGTGTTTCTGCCCATGTAGCGCACAATGGCGCAACTGGTGTGCGAAATCAATGTATGGGACACATTAAGAAAATCACAGTGACACTGTTCATGAGCAGAGCTCTTAAAATGGCTATGTTGAAAATTTGGTGAAAAATTCCTAAAAATGACTGTTTACCGAGTGTGCGTTGCGCAGTTCCTACGCATGCTCGTAAGTTTGTGAATTTTCAATATTTTCACTCCAGATTTTCAACATTGCCATTTTATTACACTTCCTTATGAACAGTACAGCTGCCATTTTTCACATGTCGCCCAAAATGTGTTTCTTCACATGTAGCACACAATGGCGCAGTTGGTGTGCGAAAGCAATGTTTGGGATAAATTAAGAAAATCACAGTTACACTGTTCACGAGCAGCGGTCCTAAAATGGCTATGTTGAAAATTTGATGACAAAAGTCCATAAAATGACTGTTTCCACGCACCCTCGTAAGTTCATGACTTAGTAATATTTTCAGTCCAGATTTTCATCAGTGGCATTTTTCCACAATTCCTTATGAACAGTACAGCTGTCATTTTTCACAACATGCCCGAAATGTGTTTTCACACTTTCAGTGCAGAGATGCATGGTCGCTGTGGGAAATCATTGTTCTGGACAGATAAAGACAATCACAGTGACACTGTTCATGATTGGAGGTCCCAAAATGCCTGTGTTGACAATCTGCTGTAAAAAATCCCCAAACTACTTACATTACAGGTGTGTGTTGCACAGTTTCTATGCACGTTCGTGACTTTACCAGTTTTTCAATATTTTTACTGCAGATTTGCAACATTGCCATTTTTTACACCTCCCCATGAACAGTACAGCTGTCATTTTTCACATCCTGTTCGGAATGTGTTTTTGCACCTGTGGTGCTAAATGCCATAGTTGCTGTGCATAAGCAGCTTTTGGCTAACAAACTGATATTGCCACTGTTCATGAGGTGGGGGTCACAAAAAACCATGTTGAAAATTTGGAGTGAAAATACCAACAAATGCCTGAGGTGTTAGGGTTTCCAACCATAACGCCCTACTCTGTAGAGAATGACAGGCATCAGGGGTGCGACTTGGGATTCTTGCCTGTAATGCTCATACAATTCCACACCCTGCAGCCAGTGAGAGGCATCGAGGTATGCCTTGGACTCTTCAGCCCCAAAGTTCACCCCATTCTCCTATATCGCACCCATCTCACTGTATTTCCTGATGGAATTGGGTGCACATAAGGGCCAAAGACCCCAAGGCACACCGTGACACTCGTCAGTGTCTGCAGGGTAGGGTGTGGTGAAATGGCATGGCCATTATGCCTGACGACCCAAAGGCACACTCCAATGCCTGACACTCTCTGCAGGGTGGTGGTGGGGTTGGCTTCAGTTCAATACTTCACTGCCATTCCTATTATGCAGCTCTGTAACTTCTACACTGCCAATGTCAATGCCAGCATGCAAACATTCGGCATTGACAAATGCTTGTTTAAGTCAGCAACTCTACATTTTGGGTCAGAAGGCATGTTCTCCTGTTGCTGACAATACTACCTGCAGTGCAGAAAATTCTGAGTATGTACTTGCAGGTAGCAACTGAGGTGTTCGATAGCTAACTGTCAGAGGGCCAAATGATCTTTTTGTGGTACCAGTACAACAAAGGCTCGTCTTTTGCTAGTGGCACGTTCTCGTCCAGTTAATCCTGCACCATTTTGTTTGCTGGCATCTCAGGCCCTACTGTGTCAGAAAGGGACTTGCTCTGCTTTTTATGTTTGCTTGCACGCATGTGCAAGAAACATAGTGCCATCATCTGAGTTTTTGTAGGTGTGGCATCCTTTCCAAGGGCGTAGCTACTGATACTCCAAGTAAGCCATGGCATACTAAGTTTAGTACCTGGGGGTAGCAAACAAGCTGGCCAACATTGCTCTGCCCTCTCTAGTCCTTCACATTTAAATTACTTTGTTTGGCTTTGCAGGCTTTTTCTTTTCTCTTTCAGCTTTGTTTTGGGGGCAGGAGTGGCAGAATGGACCGTGGACGTTGAAGTTGAAAGTCTCAATTTAGTTCACATGGTCCGCCTGCAGAGTGACTGGCTGTGGCATCTAGTAGGGGTTGTGGCAAGTCTGGGGCAGTGAGTTTAAGTGCCCCAGCAAAGTTAGAAGCCATACTATTACTTCAGTTGTACTGGGAGTGAGAGAAGCAGTAGAAGAACTGAGGAGCAGCAGATGGAAGAACAGACTTGGAGCCAGCTAAAAGGATGAAGGCTTCGTGTGGAGTGGCAAGTGAAGCGAATCTGCCTACCTGTGAGAAAGAGAGAAGAAATTTCTGCCATGGTCTTGGACTCATGGTGCAGTCAGTGGTGTTTACCAGCAGCCAGTGAGCACCACACTAGCAGCACAGACAGACAGCAGGTCTAGTGTGGGAATCATCTGAGTGGAGCCAGGAACCCTGTACTTGAGTCGTGGGGGGACAAGCATGAACAACAGTGGGGAAGGGGGTAGCAGTGTGGCAGATTGGTGTACAAATCTGAAATGCTTGGCTACACCCCTGATCCTTTCAATTCAGTCAGTGTGTTTGCAGGAGCGGCCACAGTTCACCAATGAATGCTGCAGCTGTCTACGACAGCAGTTGAAAATGCAGTGCCGTACAGTTGAAAGGGAGAGCTCCGCTTCAGTGAGCAGCGATAAGATAGTGTTGAGTAGTATATTGCCGGCAGTCCTGCTTGTATACGTCTCTGCTTTCTTTTCCTGGAACATAAATTCAGTTTGAAGTGAACTTTTCCTAGGACTATCTTTCCAGGAGGAGGCGACAGGGGTGCCCAATCCCATGTCGGCTCAATTAACCCCCCCCCAAAAGAAACAGACTTCCAGTTGCCACACTGGAGCCCACCCCAGCGTGGCACACGTCTGTATGACTGACGGGGTGCCCAATCCCCAGTCGGCTCCACTGCCCCCCCAAAAGAATCTTCCAGCTGCCATGCTGGGAGCCCAGCCCAGCATGGCACAAGTCCTGTATCGTCCTCCTAAAAAGAAAACAAACACCTGAAAAGAAAAAAACGGTCCCTCGTTGATTCTCTTGACCCCCAACCCGTGTCCACCCTCTGCGCATCCACCTCACCACACTCCCACCTCACCCCATACTTACCTCTGGAGGCCAGCGAGACGATCTTCAGTGGACCGGGAACACGTCTACACTCTTCAAAGTCAACCGTGAACTGAAGAAATGCCGGTAAGCTGTATAATGGAATAAATAGTTTTTTTTTAATCTTGGATGCATATCTCAGGCATTTTTTGGAATTTTGACACCAAATTTTCAACATGGGGTTTTTGGGACCCCTCCTCATGAATTCTGGTATTGTCATGGCGTTAATCGGCCCCAAAAGGTGATTTCGCGGTCACTGCACGGAACCACCTTTTGGGACTGATTGATGAAACGACAGTGTCATAGTTCATGAGGTAGGCCCCCAAAAACCCTATGTTGAAACTTTGGTGAAAAAATTCTCAAAAATGACTGATTTATAAGCGCAGTGTTGTACAGTTCCTACGCACGCTCGTAAGTTCGTAAATTTTTAATATTTTCACTCCAGATTTTCAACATTGCCATTTTTCCACACCTCCTTATGAGCAGTACAGCTGTCATTTTCCACATCTTGCCCAAAATGAGTTTCCGCGCATGTAGCGCACAATGGCGCAGTCAGTGTATGAAATCAATGTTCAGGACAGATTAAGAAAATTGCAGTGACACTGTTCATGAGCAGAGGTCTTAAAATGGCTATGTTAAAAATTTGGTGACAAAAGTCCATAAAATGACTGTGTTACGAGCGAGCATTGCGCAGTTTCCACGCACCCTCGTAAGTTCACGAATTTGTAATATTTTCAGTCCAAATTTTCACCACTGGCATTTTTCCACACTTCCTTATGAACAGTACAGCTGTCATGTTTCACACCGTGGCCGAAATGTGTTTTTGCTTTTCCAGTGCAGAAATGCATGGTCGTTGTGGGAAATCACTGTTTGGGACAGATTAAGAAAATCACAGTAACACTGTTCATGAGCAGAGGTCCCAAAATGCCTGTGTTGGCAATCTGCTGTAAAAAATCCCCAAACTAATTACATTATGGGTGTGCGTTGCATAGTTTCTACGCACACTCGTGACTTTACCACTTTTTTTAATATTTTCACTGCAGATTTTCAACATTGCCATTTTTTACACCTCCCCATGAACAGTACAGCTGTCATTTTTAACATCCTGTTCAAAATGTGTTTTTGCAGCTGTGGTGCCAAATGGCGTAGTCGCTGTGCAAAAGCAGCTTTCGGCTAATGAACTGATATTGCCACTGTTCATGAGGTGGGGGGTCACAAAAAAACCATGTTGAAAATTTGGAGTGAAAATACCAACGAACACCTGAGGCATTAGTGTTTCCAACCATAACGCCCCACCCTGTAGAGAATGACAGGCATCAGGGGTGTGACTTGGGATTGTCACCTATAATGCTCATACCATTCCACCCCAACTCACACCCTGCAGGCAGTGAAAGGCATCGAGGTGTGTCTTGGACTCTTCGGCCCCAAAGTTCACCTCATTCTCCTACACAGCACCCATCTCACCGTATTTCCTGATGGAATGGGGTGAACATAAGGGCCAAAGACCCCAAGGTACACCGTGACACTTGTTGGTGTCTGCAGGGTAGGGTGTGGTGAAATGGCATAGCCGTTATGCCTGATGACCCAAAGGCACACCCCAATGCCTGTCAGTATCTGCAGGGTGGTAGTGGGGTTGGCTTCAATTGAATACTTCACTGTCATTCCTATTATGCAGCTCTGTAACTCCTACACTACCAATGCCAATACCAGCAAGCAAACATTTGGCATTGACAAATGCTTGTTTATCAAGCCATAGTCGGGCAGCTGTTCCCAGAGTGGTTTGTCATCAGTGGCTGCCTTTCTGGTTGGGGGGGGGGGCAGCAGCATCACCATCACTAGGTCTTAGTTGACTTGGACACAAAAATTTCTCACGTGCTGTACAGCAGTGTCTTCCTCATCTAGGAGTCCCTGAACTACCAGATTTATACAATGAGCAAAACATGGAGCATGTGTATAATCCTCATTGTCAGTAGCCTTTACAGTGTTCCTTGATACTATAAAACCTGATGTTAATGAGAGTGGTGTCAGACACTTAGCAAACTTCTGCTGAAGGAAGTGTAATCAGTTTTCTGCATGATGGTCACTTTCAAAGCCAGCAATACATGAAGCTGCCTGTTTGCGGAAGTTGATGGGGCCCCGGTGACTTGAGGCTACTGCTACTGCTGCTGCTGGTACTTAACACAGAGGAGGAGGAGGAGGAGGAGGAGGAGGAGGAGAGAAGAGGAGAGAATAAAAAAGGAGAAACTCACCCAATGGACAGTCACTGCCATGTAATGAGTAGTCTGATTGCTGGTCTACATATCTGTGGTAATGTGAACTTCCTCATCTTATTGCACCACCTGGCCATCTTTAGGTCATCTGACATGATTACTCCCAGGTGTCTTTCCTGCTTGGTAGCTGTCAGTAACAATCCACTCATGTTATATTCCACCCCCGGGATTCTGTGTCCCTAGTGCATTATTTTGCACTTTTTCACATTGAAATCCAGCTGGCATATCCTTGACCACTTCTCAAATTTTCTCAAGACTCTGCTCATCCTTTCCACACTCACACACCTCCGGACTGTTCACCGTATTGTAGATTTTGGTGTCATCTGCAAAGAGGCAGACCATCCCTTCCAGCTCCTCTGCAATGTCACTTATAAAGACATTATGGGCAGACTAGGTGGGCCAAGCGGTCCTTATCTGCTGTCAAAGTCAATGTTTTTATGTTTCTATTAAAGAGGCCCAGTCACAGCACTGATCCGTAAGGCACCCCCCTGGTCACCCTCCCTTCCTTGGAATGAACTCCATTTACCATCACCCTCTGTCACCTATCCTCTAACCAATTTCTTATCCAGTTTACCACCTTTGGACCCACTCCTAAGCTACCCAGCTTGCTTACTAGTCTCCTATGTGGAACAGTGTTAAAAGCCTTACTGAAATCTAGGTAGGCCATGTCCACTGCTCCATCCTTATCTAATTCCTTGATCACCCAAAGAAATCTATCAGCTTCATTGGACATGACCTCCCCCCCATGAATCCATGCTGCCTCAGGTCTTGTACTTATTGAATTCAAGATATTCCACAATCCTTTCCTTAAGCAGTAATTCCATTAACTTTATCACCACTGATGTCAGGCTGGCTGACCTATAATTGCCAGCCTTCTCACTGCTACCATTTTTGTTAAGTGGGACTATGATCTGACCTCCTCCAATCCTCTGGAACCACTACTGTTTCCAGTGAGCTGTTAAATAAGACTGTCAAAGGTGCAGCCAGTTCCTCCCTGAGCTCCTTCAGTACCCTTGGATGCTCTCTGTCCAGCTCCATTGCTTTGTCCACCTTCAGATTAGGAAGTTCCTTCAGGAGTCTCTCCTCTGAAAAAGGACTAGTGTCCACCTCCCTTACGCCAAAGATTCTGTTACTTTTTTGTGACCCCACCCTTTCTCCTTTCACTGGAACCCTGAACAAAAAGGATGTCTGCCTTTTCTTGGTCCCCCTCTGCACACTCCCCCCTTCCCTTTTTAATCTTGCTATCCAACCCCTGGTCCTCCTGTTTTTACTGACATACCTAAAACATGTCTTGCCCCCTTTCATTAACTCCTGAGCTATTCTCTCTTCACTTTGTGTCTTTGTGCTCTGTACTGCATTCCCTGATTCCCTCTTTTTCCACTTATGCGCCTCCCTTGCCTCCTCCCTGTGTGTCTCCTTATACCTTCTGAATGTTACCCTTTTAGCCTTTACCATTTCAGCCAACTCTTCGAGAACAAGAGCAGTCACTTTTTCCTCTTGCCTTTCTTCACTTGTTTGACACAGAGGTTTGTTGCTTTTACTATGCTCCGTTTTATTTATTTATTTAGTTTTTGTTTACCAGGTGAATGTACTAGCCATAGAGATGACTATTTTCAGATATGACCTGGGAGGTTAAATACATAAACAGTACAGTAGTAGGAACTGACTTTAGACAGTGACTAGCAAGGTACAGTTAAACATAATGTAAACATAGTCAGATTACAGCAGGGTACAGATTACAGTAACATCATACAAACAGTGAGAAGCCATAATCGTCTGGTTAACAACAGAACTAGTACAGGCCCATGGTATTTGCCATGGGCCTGTCAAACATATCATTAGCATAAGTGCTTAGTTAGCAAACAGCTAGAGCCTCTAACACCAGAGGTAACAAAGGAACTGGGAGCAGAGATCTGAAAGGCCATAGGTAGTTGGAGTAGGAGATGGTAGCAGAGAAGTTAGGGGGGCTTGAAGCATGTGCAAGGGGCAGGTTCACATTGGTGGGATCGATAGGCTTTCTTAAAACAGGGATGGTTGTGCACTGCATGGACACCTAGGGGTAGAGAGTTCCAGTGTTTGGGAGCAGCACAGAAAAAAGTACAGGTTTCCTTGAAAGTTTTGCATCTCGGCACTTGGAGTAGTGATTGGTTGGAGGACCGGAGGCCATAGGAGGAGTTCAGAGAATGAAGAAAGATGGCGAGAGATGCTGGGACATTTGTTTTGATAACGCTATCCATAGTGTGTGCCAAACGAGAGCCACCGATAGTTTGAGGTGGAAGGCCAGCTTTAAGTTAGCACAGTGTTGACATCAATGTTTTGGTCACGGGGATGGAGAAGCACAATGACAGATGGTACGTAGTGTCCCATCTGAGTAAGGATGCCTTTGAAGCATTAACTTAAGTTGCTATTCCATAAGTCAGAGAGGGACGTAGAATACCTCTAGCGATAGCTAGTGTGGCAGAAGGCATCAGGATATAACCAGTCTTGTAAGCAAGCCCGATTTTGGAGTGCACAGCCTTACATGTGGACATGATATGTTGGTCCAGGTCAAGGGAACCATCCAGCGGAATTCCAAAGTATTTAAAGTGGTTTATTGTCTTTAGCTGAGAACCATCAAGGCAGGAGATGCTGACTTGACTTTGGGCCAACCTTAATTTTGCTGCAGTGCCAAAAACCATCGCCTGAGTTTTGTCCACATTAGCTTCACCCACTGTTCCTCCACCCCACCCTGCCTCGTCATCCCTAAGGCATTCACCTATCTTTATAAAATCTGCCCTTCTGAAGTCCAGGACCCTCACCCTTGCGTGGTTCGATTCCACAGTTGTCCTTATATTGAACCACACCATATGGTGATCACTGGTCCCCAGGTGGCTTCCCATTTTGACGTCTGCAACACTGCCCATGTTAGTGAGTACCAGGTCCAGCATTGCCCCACCATGAGTGGGTTTGCTGAGTAGTTCCTAAGGAACAGCTCCTGTAGAGAGTCCATGATGTCCCTGCTTCTAGCTGAAGCTTTTGCCGGGAGGCTCCAATCCACATCTGGCAGGTTGAATTTCCCCACCAGCAGCACCTCCCCCTTTTTTGCCAGTGGCTTCCACCAGTATATTATCTAATTCCTCCCCCTGTGCTGGAGGTCTGTAGATCACTCCAGTGTGAATAGTGGCTCCATTTCCTGTCTCCAGGGTCACCCACAGTACTTTTGCCTCCCCCTGTATGCTCCTGTATCTCTGTCACTTTTATGCTTTCACTCACATAAAGCACCATACCCCCTCCTTTTCTTCCAACCCTTTCTTTCCTGAACAGAGTATCGCCAATATGGGCATGTCCAGTCATGGTCTTCAGTGTACCATGACTTGATAATGGCCATAACTTCCAGGATGGCCTCTAGGTCCGGAATCTTATTCCTAAACTTCTGGCATTCGCACCAATGGCCTTCAAGATTTTGTTTCCACAATACTTGTTGCTTCCCCATTTTTCTCTTTTGTCCTCCCTCCCTCCTTCCCACTCTATTTTTTTATGGTCTCATTCTCTTCCCCAGCCGTCTCTGCCACCCTGCTTCCTTTATTAATTTGCACCCTGGGGGATTCCTTTCCCCTCAGGTTCTCCCTACTCTCCACTTCAGCCTGTGGGGGGGGGAGGCAGGTTCTACCTCCCTGATTCCATCTGCCACCCCCTCGGCTAGTTTAAATGTTCATCGAAGTAACATTTAAACCATCCACTGAGGAATGAGGTTCTCCCCCTGGATGATGCAGGCATCACCTCTGTATAGGACCTTATCCTCCCAGGTGGGTCCCCAGTCCCCAGTGTAGCTGAACCCCTCCTCTCTGCACCATTCCTTCAGCCAAGAGTTAAAGCTCCTGGCTGGCCCAGTGGCATAGAGGGCTGAGGCACTGGTGCCTTACCTCTTCCCATGCCAACAACCCAGTGTCGGGAGCGACCTCGAGTCTCGGGGGGTTGGCCGGGGGGGGAGGATTGAGCATCCCACAGAAGGCTCTCCTCCTCCTTTGGGGGGGAGGATCGGTGAGCCACTGGCTCTTGGTGGTGGCTGGAGGCTAGTGCAGGCTCGGGAATCAATGTGTGGGCTGCTGCGAGCAGGCATTGGGCGTACTGCGAACAAGAGCATACGCAGGAGCATCCTTGATGCCATTACATGCTCATGCCATGGGGGGAACTAAGGGACAAAATACTAATCCTCCAGTGTGAGTGACGGCAGACATCATCAGTGCCATGGCAGACCCACTTAAGTTAGCTCCCCTTCAGCCCCTGGCCTCCAGGTCTCCACAGTGTGCAGGATAAATCCCCACTGTGAAGCGACCTGGGATGGCAGGGCAAAAAGCATTCAAGCTCTGACTGGGTCTGGGGCAGCAGCCGAGAAAAAGGACACCTGAAGAGGGGAACCATAGGACCACCCCCAGCCAGGGAGGTAAAAGAAATTGGAAGAAAAAAAAACCCTCCTGGTGTGATCCCTCTTCACCCCCAATAGGCAGCACCTCAGCGAAAGCTACTGAGAGTGTTACCTAAGACCCCTCCCCAGCTCCCTAAATTCTCCCTGCACTATCCCAGCCCCATCTCTAGCCAGGTCATTAGTCCTCAAGTGGACAATGACATCCAGCTGTCCTGTCCTGTTGCCCTAGTGAGCCTAAGGATCCACTTCCCATCTCTCCAGCCATGGCAAGAGTAGGCACCTAACCTGCCTCTTCCCACCTTCCTATTCCGAACTCAGACAGCTCTGCCCAGTAGGGGCAGGTGCACAGAGGGAACCGCAGGAGCAGTTCCTCCAATGGCAGACCCGCGCTCCACCGACTCTCACCTGGTGGGAAGACACCGCTCTACTTAGGAGGAAACGCTGCTGCCGCTCTAAATCAAAAAAGGCACTACTCCCTGCTGTCCCAGATCAATCCAGAAGGAGCCGCCTAGAACTTTTTTCCTGCGCCCTCCCTCACAGAGAAAGGAAAGCTCCACGGCTGAAACTCAGGTAATGACAAACTGCCAATGAGAGGGCTCCTACTGGAATCGCGTATTTTCCTTTGCTTAAACTTACATTTTGGTGCCTCTCTAGCCCTCCTATGCCCGGCTCCTGATTGGTGCTTTGCGGTCTCTACAGGCCCGCGGATTGGCTCACTCTTGGACATACAAAAGCAGGTTGTTTGGAGACTGCTCTGCTAAAATCTCTTTACTGTTTACTGATCTACTGATTTGTAATTAAGTTTATTGTTGGCTCTACTGTCTGAATTTAATTTTAAATTAACTCACTGATATCAATGCTCACACATAGATAACTAGGAAACTGCATTAGTAATTTCTAAGCTCAAACCTTGACTGCTTCAACTAATTTGTTGCTTGCTGAAATCTCTGTACCTTAGCTCCTTTCTTCTTCCACCTGTACCTAAAACCACCCTCTTATTCTGCTTGTCCTGTCCCCTCCGAACCTTCCTCCTGCTATCACTACCTTCTCAAACTCTCTCTCCTGCCAAGCATCTCCCACTTCCTGATCACCTCTCGCACATGCCCCTTACTTCATTGCCCACACCCACTCTGTTTGTCTCTTCCTAATCCCACCTAGTTTTGCCCTTACTAATACCGTCCCTACTTCTTTCTTCCCCAGACAGCTGTGCCAGTCGGGGCAGGTGTACAGAGGAAACCGCAGGAGTGGTTCCTCCAATGGCAGACCTGCCCTACACTGACCCTCGCCTGGCGGGAAGGCACCACTCCCCACCACTCCACTTAAAAGGAAACGTCACCGCCGCTCCGATCGGAAAAGGTGCTGGTCCCTGCTTTCCCAGATCAGATCCCCTTCTCTCCAGGCTCTCCCCGAGTGTGCACCCTGGAACGGGTGCTGCCATCGTTGGTGGCTTGTTATCATCCCTGCAGCTGCCACCCACCCTCGGACCTGCTACTCTACTTCCTGCCCTCCCTTGGGCACTTCCTAATCTCCAAGGCTCTCCCTGAGTGTGCACCCTAGAACGAGTACTGCCATCCTTGGTGGCTTATCATCCCTGCAGCTGCCGCCTACCCTCGGACCTGCTACTCTGCCTCCTGCCCTCCCTTGGGCACTTCCTAATCTCCAAGGTATGCTCTGCTGGCCACACTGCCTCCTCCAAAGACTCCTCCTATCTGTGCTGCTTGCCGCTATTTTAATTAGAGTTGTAGACTGAGAGCCCGAGAGAAAAGTGCTGGCTGAGGACTTTACAATGCTGGCTCACATTTCTTGTGCTGGCTCACATTTTTGCTTAATTTTAAATATTTTTTTTCCATGGTATATGCTAGGGATGTTAAATGTGTTGTATTTGTGTATGAATTATATTGGGGATGTTAATTGTGTAAAAAAATTGGTTTAGTTAAAATTGCTAATATTGTTTATCTCTGGGTTTCCCTCAGCAATCTCTTCCTATCCTTCCCTCCGTTTTATATGTTGTTTCAGTCCATTCCCTCTTGGCACTGACCTGCCCCCCCTTTTGTTTCCTCACCACGCTTGACTCCTTTTCTCTGCCGATCCACATTCTGTTCTGTTAATTATCTCCTGCTCTGGTCCCCTGCTGTGCCCCTGCCTCATTTCTTATTCTGATCCCCGCCCTAAGTTCTACTGCTCACCCTTGCTTTATATTTATCTCCTCTCCCTCTCTCTCCCTCTTCTCTGCAGGCTCTCCCCGAGTGTGCACCCCGGAATGGGTGCTGCCATCCTTGGTGACCAGTTATCATCCCTGCAGCTGCTGCCCACCCTCGGACCTGCTACTCTACCTCCTGCCCTCCCTTGGGCACGTTTTATTTATTTATTTATTTATTTATTTCGATTGGGATTATTTTCAAAGGTTCCAAGTCAGGGACAAAACAGAGCAATACAATACAATAAGTACAAATTAAGATAACGGTGAAAAAAGAAAAACATGGTAGGCATCATGAACATCATTAAAATGGCACATGGGGTACAAGACTTGCTAGTTTCAGGTACATCTTAAAAGTGGCATAAATTACATTACATCAAGTTGTTGCAGGGTAGGGATACACTGGGAATAGTGAGACATGTTAATAATAGGTCAGTGTTAAGCTTTGGGGATGATGGGAGAAAGGTAAGCAGCCAGATTGGCGTTGTCAAAGTAGCTAGAGGTGGTGTGGGACAGGAGTAAAGGGGAAAGGTGGTGTAGGAGGGTTCTAAGTCGAAGGAGGGGAGGGAAGTGGGGAGGGGAAGAGGTGAGGAGGTGGGGATAAGGCAGGTACACTTTGCTGGCCACTGCCGCTTCCAAAGACTCCTCCTATCTGTGCTGCTTGCTGCTATTGTAATTAGTGCTGTAGACCGAGAGACCAAGAGATAAGTGCTGGCTGAGGTCTTTACAGTGCTGGCTCACATTTTTGCCTAATTTGAATTTTTTTTTTTTTTTTGATTTTCTCATTTGCTCGATATAGCATTGGGCCACTAGGGGCAACATAAACCTCACTGTCCCATTGTAGTCTGCTTAGTTAGTACAGATTACATACCTCCCTTTGGAGATTGGCGCTGACCCTTCAGCCCCCAGCTTTCTTCCTCCTTTCTATGCCCCCCCTTTTAAGCCCTTCTCTAAACCAGGAAGCATTATCTCTTTCTATTTCTCTCCCTGCGCCTCTTCCTCATACTTTTCATCCTGGTCTTTCTTCTGTGCCTTCAACTGCAAAATACTTTCACTCCCCACCACACTTCTCTTGCAAACCCTACTACTCTGCTAACCCCCTGCTTCAACCAAGTGGCAGCTCCAATGCCTTTTTATCATACCTGTACCCACTTCTCTACATGGCCTTCCGCCCCACTAATGTCTTTACTTTACTCCTACACTTCAAGCTGCATTTCATCATTATACATGATTACATCATGGTTGATAGGGCGGAGACAGAGGGTAACTATAAATGGAACCCTGTCAGACTGGGCAGATGTGACAAGTAGGGTTCCACAGGGTTCCATTTTGGGACCCTGTCTCTTTAATATATATATACAGTATATATATCCTCACTTAATTGTGAACAAGATAACATTTGGCTAACCATGTTTGCTGATGATTATAGAATTGGGGCAATAGTCAACAATAATGAAGATGGAATTATCTTGCAAAAAGCACTTACAGACATAGGAAATTGGACAATTAAACATAAACTGGAATTAAATGTGAATAAGTGTAGCATAATGCATTTTGGAAATAAGAATCTTAACCTACCATATAACATGCTAAACAAATCATTGCCTATCACTAGTGAGGAACGTGACTTAAGGATAACTATAACGTCTGATCTCCATTTTAGCTCGTCTTGTAGTATCATTACTAAAAAAGCTAATCAAAAACTAAATTGTATACTACGACATATTAAAAGTAGAGATAAAAAAGTCATTATCCCCTTGTACCAGGCTTTGGTACAGCCCCACTTGGAGTATGGTGCACAAGTCTGGACTCCATACAAAAAGGGAGACATTGCCAGATTGGAGGGTGTGCAGAGAAGAGCTACAAAGACGATAATGGGATATCGTGACATGACTTAGAAAACGGGCAAAGACAATTCTCTCTTCTGATTGGCTGAGACAATTATTTAGGTGGGCATCTATCAGATAATAGATGCCCACCAAACAAAAAGTCCCAGCCTGAACCTGCCTCATGCCTAGCCACATATTCTTGTGCTCAGCCTGCTTTGTCATTGGCCGAAACACTGGACACATTTGAAACTGCCACCATTTTTTTTACCCTGAGAGAGAGAGAGCATGTGAGACCCTTCCCCTAATACATAGTTACTACTTAGCCAAGACACCACCACCCAGTAACTGCCCAAAACAAAGTAATCAACATATTTTCCCTGTCATAAAGCATTCTTTAATTTATTTTGTTTTCTTAGTTGTTTTTAATTTCTTCTATGAATAAACCCCGTGCTGCTGCCACTGATCACTGACTTCAGACAGTCATGGACTCAAATTCCACAAGTCATACACATATGTCATACAAATCCGAAATACACAGTCAATGTAAAGCAAAACAAAGATTTTTTTTTCTTTCAAACAGAGCCACCAAGCGAGTGGTTAACAGTATGATGTTTCATGCAGCGGTTCATTTCAACGCTACTCCCGGAAGTTACAAATACCACTGTTCTTGCCTTATCACTGTTTAGGTTCATTGACAACAAAAAGAAAGGGGAGAAAAACAAAGCAGCTTGACCATAATGGAAAGAAACAGTACCTTTCCAGTACCTCCCCTGCACTCCACAAAGCAGCTTTGTGATAAAAAGATGAACAATACCTCTCCTGAGCTCCATTGCCCTTCCGTATCACGGTACTTCCCCTGCACTGCAGTCACCTTTCTGACCCTGATGCAGACATTACCAAAACAGAAGACAACTTCGGAAAGAAACCTTATCTTTCCAGTACCACTCTTGCACTCCACAAAGCAGCTTCAATCATGATTAAAAAATAAACGGTACCTCTTCTGAGTTCCATTGCCCTTCCCAATCACAGTACTTCCCATGCTCCAGTATCCTTCCCGATTACAAACATTAATAAAACAAAAGACAAACTTGGTGTGTTTCTTGTTCACTAAAGGAAATTAAAACGCAACAAAATGGAACGCGAGTGAGTGAGTGTGTGTGTGTGTGTGTGTGTGTGGGGGGGGCAGTTCCCAAAACGTGAGGTACTGTACATAGCAGTAACAAAACAGTCAAATGCTGTGCTGCCCTCTACTGGTAAGTATTGTCAAGAATACCAGTAGATGGACTGCTTCGCTAACCAAGCAACTATAAGATAATGTTTAGTCTTTTTTTAAATATTTTTTTTTATTCTTGAATATTACAAAAAAAAAACTTTACAGACAGACCATTTTCTAAGCGCAATAATACCCTCCAGGGTGGGCGGTATGGGCAATACTGGACCTTCCAGGAGCTATAAGGCCCTCTGTCTGCGGTGTTGGGCCTCATTACACCCCTGGGCGGTCCGGTATTGCCCAATACACACCACCCTGTCGAGCTCAATGCTTGCATATTCGGAGAGACTTATACACCTGGATATGTTTACTCTACAAGGAGACTGAGGGGGGATATGTGTATGGCCTTTAGAGCACTACAGGATAAAACAATGTGGTCAGATTATGGCCTTAGATTAAAGAATCCTCACACGATACTAGGGGACGTCCCTTTCAACTAGTAGCAGATAGATGGAAACTTCTAAAAAGAAAATTCTGGTATAGTCAAAGAGTGATTAAACTATGGAATGGCTTACTAAATGATGTGGTTGCAAGTACCACAGTGGAACAATTTAAAAAAGGGTTGGATGCCTTTTATTCAAACAAGTATGGGTGGGATACTCTAATCTAAGGCAAGCAACCAAGGACGAAAGTCTATTCATGCTTGATAATCCTATGAATCCTATGAATTATCTCTCTCTTACTCCTCTCAGCACGAGACATAAATCCCAGCCTGGGTCCAACACTCAGTAAAGCCCTTACCCCATTCACTCCCCCATCGTCAGCCTCTGCTCCAACCCCAGTTGCACTCCCTCATGGCCTAAGAACCCTCCACCTTAACATTCTCAGTATGCTCCCTAAACTTGACCTGCTACTCCCACTTGTAGGATCCCTCAATCCTGACATCCTCATTGTATCAGAGACTAACCAACAAACTCCCTGATGCTTCTATCGCAATTCCTATATATACCGTTACCTGCCAGGACTGCTCTGGTAGGGGTGGGGGCATAGCTATCTACTCATCCTCCTCTCTCCAAACCACTACTGTTCTATTGACCACTGACCCCAATGCCTATGAAGCCCTCATCATTAGATTATTTCTACTCTTTTCTGTACCAATATTTATTGCAGGAGCCTATTGCCGTCCTGGTCTACACCACTCTGTAGCCACTGATCTAATCACTGCTATTGAGTCCCTTACCTCTTCAGGTGAGTTCTACCTGTTAGGGGATCTAAACCTGAACTGGTTGTCACCCGCCCTAGATAAGTCTTGTACTGAAATAACTGCTCTTAACCTGTCCCAATTAATCACAGAACTTACTCGCCTAAACCAGAAATCCCATAACCACACTCTCATGGACTGGGCCCTTACCTCCCACCCTCACAGGGTAATCCAGTTGGGCCTACTGCCAGACGCTCTTAGCGATCATCATATGACCTACATAGTTAGGAAAGTACACAGACCTAAGGCACCCCACAAATTACTAACGATCCACTCTTACAAAACATTAGACCTTGACCCTCTGCATCCTGACTTAACTCACGTTGACCGGGTCCCTATATCCTCAGCCAAAATTATCAATCACACCCTGGCTTATTTCAAAGATAATTTCATCAACATCTGGAGCAAACATGCTCCCCCGAAGCAAGTTAGAGTGTGTGGTAGTTGCCTCCCCTGGGTAACCCCTGAACTCCTGGCTTGTCAGCAAGCACATGATAAAGCATAGAAAACCCACAAATCCTCCAAACTCCCTTGTGACTATGCTATCTACCAGACACTCCAAAATGCCTGTACCAAAGCCATCCACATGGCCAAAGTGGAATATTTCCAGACCACCTTTAATACTAACGTAAACAATCCATCAAGTTTTGGAAAGTAGTTCACTCACTTTTCTTTCCCCAAACTAAACCCACATCTCGGCTGCTGAAAATAACAACCAAATCATTGCTGACCATCCTACAGTAGCAGCAGAATTCAATTCCTACCTTACTTCCTGTGCCTCCACCCTGTTAGTCTCTCTCTCCTACACCACCCTACTACCTCTTCCCTGTCTCTCAATTCCTCCCAACACCACCAATTAGCGGAGAGTTTTGCCTTTTCACCCATCTCTCCCAATGACACCATAAAGGCCCTGCTCTCTATCAACCCAGCTAAGGACAGCTCCCCTGATGGCATTGACTCTAAGCTGCTGTACCTCTCCTCCCCTGCTATTTCCCTCCCCTCTCGCTGATCTCCTCAACCTGTCATTCCACACTGCGACTATCCCTGAAGCCTGGAAACATGCTATAGTTCTCCCCCTACCAAAGGGAGGTGATCTCTCATCTCCTGGGAACTACCACCCCTTCTCACTTCTACCCACCCTGGCTAAACTTCAGAAACACTTTGTTCTCTCTCGACTCTCCTCCTTTCTTGATGACAGCTCCTTCTTCACTCCCTTCCAATCTGGATTTTGGAAGAATTATTCCACAACCACTTCCCTACTTAGACTCACTGACTATCCATTCAGCCATGGATAGAGGTCACATCACTTCTGCTATCTTTGTCGACCTTGCCAAGGCTTTCAACACAGTTTCCCATTCCCTCCTCCTCGAAACTCTCTCATCAGCTGGCTTCTCTCTGTCTGCCTGCAACTGGTTCAGAGCCTATCTGGTAGACAGAACACAATCTGTTAAAATAGCTGACTCTACATCCCCTCCACTTCCCATCACTACTGGTGCGCCTCAAGGCTCCGTACTTGGCCATCTCTTATTCTCAATTTTTCTAAATGACCTACCATCAGTATGCTCCTCATCCTCCATCCATATGTATGCTGATGACATGGTCTTGTTCACCTCTGGCCAATCTCCCTCCAATGTGACTTCCAGACTACAGCTTGACTTCAATAATGTTCAATGCTAGCTAAGCTCGCATCAACTGTTCCTCAACGCTGCCAAGAAAACAGTCTCCATGAACTTTGCCACTAGGCAGAGACTCTCTAGGCTGCCCTTCCTTTCTTCCTTGCACACCCTTAACGGGACAATACTAGAGGACACCACCTCTTTCAAATACCTGGGTGTCTGGCTTGACCAACGCCTTAAGTTTTCTGTACATATTGACGGCATCCTGAAAAACCTGCGCCCCAAGCTCATTGCCCTTTACAGGAACCATAGTTCCTTACCACTTAGGCATGATCTTGTTCAGAAAATGATACTCCCTATTTTTGACTACTGCGACATAGTCTACAGTGCTGCTCCTAAGTCTTCCCTTACCAGATTGGATACTCTCTTTAATGCTTTCTGTTGCTTTGCTTTTGACTCCCCCTCCTGCACATATCACTGTACCTTGTATCATTCTCTAGCTTTCCCCTCCCTAGAGTGTAGGCATCTCTCTCACTGTGCCAAGTCACTTCTAAATTCTGGTTTGGGACTCTCTCCTCTTACCTCTTCTCCTCACTCTTTGCTTCACCTCCCTCCTCCCACTGTCTCAAATCTACTGATGCATGTACTCTAGGTATTCTTTGTCACTCTACCTCCATAGGCCAGGAAGCTTTCTCCTACCACTTCCCAAAGCTTTGGAACTCACTGCCACCTCCTATCAGAGTTTCCTCTTCACCATCTTCAGTTTCCTTAGCCCTTCACAATTTCTATTCCCCTAACTGCACTTGTTCTTAGCCTCACTTCAACACTCCCCACCCTGGTGCTTTATCCTTTAGCCCTACTTTACTTCTATTCTCCTAACTGTACTTGTTCTTAGCCCCCCCTTCACAACCCTCCCAATCCCTTGAGAACTATCCTCTATCCTCTATCCCTGACTTACCTCCCATCTCCTAACTGAACCCTTCCTCTGATTACTTCCTCACATGCTACCTCCTGTTACCCCTCCTCCCACCCCCACCACAGTCTATTGTGCCATTCGACACTCTACTACGTTCACAAGCTACTGTGGTATTTCAACACTCCACAGCTTTCCTTCTCCCCACAACCCCCTCTTCCCCCATACTGATGCTCCCCTTTTTCCATTCCTAAGCTTACCCTATTTTCTCCAGCCTCCCTATTCCTTATCCCTCTTCTCCCCTCCTGTCACCTGCCACACTCCACTTCTCCTCCCTGCCCCCTTCCCTCCTTTTCTGCCTGGTCCTGTCCTCCTTGCAGGGTTCTCTGTAATCCTGAAGGGGTACAGATCTTTGATCCCTCTTTTCTACCCGTCTTCCTTTCCCCCCACTTTCTAATCCTGACCCCTGGCAGAGTTCTCTGCATCCTGAAGGGGTACAGATTGACTCTCTCTCTCTCTTTTCCCCCTCTCCCTTCCCCCCACTTTCAAATCCATTGCCTGCCCACCTCCCTTCTTCCTTATCCCCTTCCTCCCCTCCTGTTCCCCTGACCCTCTCTTCTCTACCACCTCGCTCCACTTCTCTCACCTCCCTTTCTGCCTGGTCCTAACCCTCTTGCAGGGTTCTCAGCGACCTTGGATGGATATAGATCTTGGCTGTCCCTGTCTCTCCCTCTTCCATCCCCCACCCTCTACCCCTCACGCATCCACTTCCCCACTTGTCTTATAACTGTCCTCCCTTGGGTATACAATAGCACTTCGAATCTTGTGCTCAACCTACTATTTCTAGCACTTCAGATGTGTTATCCATCCGCTAACCTTTAGCATTCTGGATCATCTGCTCTTGGGTTGTTGCAATATATGCTATATACTATATATGAATATGGTTTTGTTTACCCTGGCTGGTTGGTCTGGGTTTTATTGTGTAATTGTACTACACTGTTTAGTTTTAGAAATTGTATTTGTATTGCTAAGTGTTTGCTTGTTCTCCCCACTCTTGCCCCCCCCCGGACGCTTCTGGAAACAAGCTGTTTACAGCTCATGTTGTCTTTCCTGGTGAAACATTTTCCAAATAAATAAATAAATCCTGGAAGGAGCCACCTAGAACTTTTTTCCTGTGCCCTCCCTCTCCTCCCGAGAAAGGAAAGCTCCACAGCTGAAACCCAGGTATCGACAACCTGCCAGCAAGAAGGCTCCCACTGGAGCCGTGCATTTTCGTTGTTAAACTTAAATTTTGGCACCTCTCAGCCCTCCTGTGCCCGGCTCTTGATTGGTGCTTTGTGGTCTCTACAGGCCTACAGATTGGCTCACTCTTGGACATTCAAAAGCCGGTTGTTTGGAGACTGTTCTGCTAAAATCTCTTTACTCTTTGCTTTTTCCCCACCGGCTCCCCACCCACCCACCGCAGCCCTATCTGGACTCTGACTTATATAGATATGGACTGTCACGTGATTTAGTTAACGGTCCACTTTCCAGTTAGCTCCTTATACAAACTCACCACTAGAGGAGTTTCTTATCTTACCTCTGCTAGCTAGAGATTTGACTGTATTTGCCCTCTTCAATACCCTGCTTTTGCTCTCTCCGATACCTAGTTATTCTAAATATTTCTCATCTGCACTCACTTGGCCTCTTTTCTAGATGGCTGTACAACTTCTCAGCTTCGTGGGGTTCTCCCTAGGCCTGCTTTTTTTTGCATTACTTACTTCAGGTCTATGGCCCCAAGTGATGCCACATTTAATAGACTTTTCCTTCTCTAATATGATTGGGGGGCCCTCTGCACTAGGTGACTATACTCCGCTGCTACTCCCAAGGTTAACTTTTTATAGTACTGCAGTCTCTGTCGCATATCATATTCATGACTACCTATCCCTTTGCCCACCTTTTGTCAATCATAAGCTCTGGTACCTGATCCTCCTGCGCTACTGCTATTGGGAGACATTGAGCTGAACCCTGGCTCCATATCAAATGCCACACAGGACAACACTATTGGTCCCTTGCCTAAGGGTATATGCTTTATGCTTCTCAATATAAGGAGCTTGCAGTGCAACTTTGCTGAACTAGAGGCATGGGTTGATGTTCATCAACCTGATGATCTTTACCTTATGGAGGCTTGGTTAAAGCCCTCTACCCCCGATTCCACCTGCTCCTTACCTAACTACATCCTGATCAGACAGGACAGAGTATCATCAAAGAGAGGTGGAGGGGTCACTATCTACTTTTCCCATGCAGCTCCCAAGTATTGGGACTCCTTACAGCTCGAGATCCGTGAGGCACCCAGCCATCACATTTTCATAAAGAGAAGTTGCACCCTACTTACTGACCTTGCAACCTGCATCTGTTTTAACCCACTTTAGACTCATTGCCTTCAGTGTCCTACAAACCAGTTTGGTTTTCCTGCCCTCTACTTCACTACCTATCATCCCTTCACTCCTTGTAGTTTTTCTCTCTTATATCTCTCCTTACCCCACCCTAACCCCTCCTTTCAACTATTAGGAGCCCTACTGGTTCGTCCAACTCCTTAGGTGGCCTGGCACAGCCTCCTATTAAAACTCTATTTTGTGTAACCACTTCCCTGCCCTGTCCCTAACCTCACCCCTCCCACTTTTTACTCTTATACTCTCCCTCCTTTGCTGCCAACTCTTATCCCAGTATGACTGTCCTGCTAACTACAGACCTATCTTTAACTTCCCCTTTGTGGGGAAGGTGATTGAGAAAGTAGTGGCTCTACAACTGGAGAACCATTTGACCATCCATGACATCTACGAACTGCTCCAATCTGGCTTTCAAAAGAGGCATAGTACCGAGACTGCACTGGTTCAGGTGCTCAATGATCTCCTTATGGTGAGAGATCAGAAAAGCCATTCCATCCTGGTTCTTCTTGATCTCTCCTCAATGTTTGACACCGTGGACCATGGGGTACTGCTTGAACACCTGAGGTTCATCTGTGGCCTGTCGGTTACAGTCCTCAGGTGGTTTAAGTCCTTCCTCACTGGCAGAACTCAGAGGGTTGTGTAGGGGATTTATTCCTCTGACCCAGTCTCTCTCTGTCATGTGGGGTCCCTCAGGGTTCGGTGTTGTCCTCCATGTTGTTCGCGGTGTACATGCTGCCCCTCAGAGAACACTGTAAGATGGTATGGGCTGAAGTTTCACTGCTATGCTGATGATACCCAACTCTACCTGTCTTTTTCACCCGACCAGGATAGAGCACTCCCGGTATTTAACAACTGCCTTGCTGAAATCCAGGACTGGATGAATTCCAGCTGGTTGAAGTTGAGCTCGGGAAAGACTGAAGTGATGGTTGTGGACTCAGATCACCAGCTAGAGGGGCTGGGGGCTGGTTTGCCTACGGGACTTATCCTGGAGGACTCCCAGCTTCTTACCTCTGAATGGGTGCGGGACCTGGGGGTGATTCTTGATGATGGGCTGACACTCTGATCTCAGGTGTCAGCAGTCGTCAAGTCTTCCTTTTACCATCTGAAGAATATCTCCAGGGTCAAGCACCTAGTTCGGTCTTGTGATCTCCTTACATTGGTCCACTCCTTTGTGACCTTGCACCTTGATTATTGCAACTCCCTGTATCTAGGGCTTCCGGGGGTTGATATCCATCGCTTGCAGCTGGTGAAGAACGCAGCAGCCCGGTTGTTGACAGGGACTCCTCGGATGTGTCATATCTCCCCGAAGCTGCGCGAACTGCACTGGCTGCCAATCCAGTGGCGGATCACCTTCAAAGTTGAACTTCTGACTTACAAAGTCCTACACGGACTGGGCCCGGACTACCTGAAAGAGCTTCTGGTTCCCTACTACCCTGGGTGATCGCTTCACTCAGCTGATGAGGGGTTGCTAGAGATTCCAAGGGTTTCTTTAAAATCATCGGGGGCCCGTGCCTTCATGTTTGTGGCCCCAACCCTTTGGAATTCTCTACCCCATCAGCTTTGGGAGTGCACGATCATGGGGGGTTTAAACAGGCCTTTAAAACCTATCTATGGCGCCAAGCCTATTCTGTTTGATTTTACTGAACTCATGGAATTTTATTATTATTGTATTTAATTGTGTTTTTGCTGTATCTTGTTTTATCCTCCTATTGTTAAAGCGCCTTGATATTTTGAAAGGTGCTGTATAAATAAAGTTATTATTATCTTCGACCTTATATCTGAAACTAGCACTCTCTTGAATCTAGGCTGTTTTCGGCTCCCCAACCCCCTGCTCCTCCTCCCTCCTGCACTTATCAGTTATTTGTCCCTTTCTCTTGATCTGTCTGTTGTGTTCTTTTCAAGACTACACTCGCTGTATTTTACCTCATCTCTTAACTTGCTCAATTTTCTATTGAATCCTTCTAGCGTGTCTTTCAATCCCCATTGCTTTGCTTTTGTCTATTGACTGTACTGATGCTTTGACTTGTATTGTTTGTTGTTAATGCCGTGACCTTAATTGTTTTGTAGTTAGTTGTTGCACATCTAATGTACATTACCTTGTTTTTTGTATCTTGACGTTATCTGCTGTCTGTTATATCTGTAATGTTTTCCTTGTAACCTCCCGGGTTGTGCCTGAAAATAGTCATCTTTATGGCTTACCTGGTAAACAAAAACGAAATAAATAAATAAATTCCCAAAATTATCCCCCTAAATATTGAGTCCCGTACCAGAAGTAGCTTCCTTCTCCTCTGGGATCCTCTACCACCCTCCTTGGGGTCACCACTACAGATCGCACACACATAGTGACTGCTGCAGGTTTTCCCTTTCAGGTTTTCAGGCCTGCATCAACCATTTCTGGTTAGCCAGGATTGGATTTCCTGAAAGGCAGTGGAGAGGTAGTAGTTAATGTCAGTTACGCAGCTGATGCTAGATTATAGGACCAGATTGTCCACGTAGAGGATAGAGGTACAGGGGAGAGTGCTGAAGGACATGCGATTAACAAAGATAGTAAAGAGAAGAGGGCCCAAGATAGAGCCCTGAGGGACACCAGTATCAATATATTGTTTGTTCAGATAGAGCATTATGGAATTTGACCATTTGTATTCTATTGGCTAGGTAGTTTTGGAACCACTCCACAGACTGTGTTGAGAACCCAAGGGATAAGAGATTTTCCAGGAAAAGGGGGTGATCAACGAGATCAAAAGCTTTGGTCAAATCTATAAAGATGGCACCCGTAAGTAGGCTGTCATCATTGGTGCATAGTATGTCGTTTGTAAGTTGAACAAGGGCAGTGGAGGTGCTGTGGCCCTTCCAGAAACCATGTTGGTTAGGCAACAGTAGATTATATTTGGTGAGGAAATCAGTCACTTGCACGGAAACCAGTTTCTCGAGTATCTTACTCAGGACAGAAAGTATTGCAATAGGCCGATCGTTAGCAATGTCTTTTTTGTCCCCTTTTTTAAAGACAGGTGTAACCCTAGCAATCTTCCATATGTCAGGAATGTGGCCTTGGCATAGAGATAGCGTGAATATTCGGGCCGGGGAAGCAATGATGGAGGCAGCCAATTTTAGGAGCCTTGGTTCTAGGCCATCAGAGCCTACACTGGTACTATCGGATATATTTCCTAGTAGCTTAAGGACTTCCAATCTAGTAACAGCCTTAAGGTAAAAAGGGGAATGACTAGACAGAGTATGGAGGCTTCGGGAGAGGCTGGCAGGCCGTGCCATCTGGAAAGGATTAAGTGTATTTAGAGAGGTCAGAGAAAAGTCAGTTAAAAGAGTTGGCAATAGTGTTTGGGTCATTACAGTGGGCACCATCAATTACCATATCATTTATGGTGTGATACTGAGTAGCACCCAGGAAAGTTTTTATATGGGACCAAAATTTTTTGGAGTCACCGGCAGCATCCCAGAGCAGGCCTTTGCAATACGAACTTTTAGCTAGCCTAATTTCATGCTTACAGTGGTTTCTCTGGGCTCTGTAATTTTCATAATCTGATTAGAAGCCAGCCTTTCTGTATTTTTTCCAGCACTTGTCCTGATGGCGGAGTTGTCCGAGCAAGTCCTTATGTAGCCATCTAGGCTGCTTGCCACATACTCTTCTTGTGCAATATGGTGCATGTGTATCCTGGATAGGCATGAAACTGGACAAAAAAGGTGTAGTGCAGTTTGTGCCTCTTTAACCTGATAGAGAGATGACCAGTCTATCGAGGAGACGTCTTGTAAGAATATAGTAGTGTCCAGCTTGGCAAAGCACCAAAACGTGATGCACCATGGTGGAGGAGAGGGGACTGTGGAGGGACCCCAGATGAAATACACTGGATTGAGGTCACTAATTGCATCAGGTAGTGTCCCTGCTGCCACAATCCTATATACTTGGGTAGTAAGGATCCAGTCAAGAAGGGTGCTGGAAGTAGAGGTAGACGAAGTCCTAGTGGGGTCAGTTATGACCTGGTGCAAGTTATGACTCTGAGTTAGGGTAAGAAGGGTAGTTTAGGTGTGCCCCAGCCAGTTCTGGTTCATGTCACCCAGGATTAGTAGTTCATTTCGACTAGCTATGGTGGTGGACATATTTAGGAGCTCTTGAAGCCCTGCATAGCCAGATTTCGGTGGGTTATAGCTACATACGACATGTAGCTTTTTGGAACCCAGTAACAGTAGGGCATGGAGAGATTCACAGGCAGATACAGAGGTACTGCATATAATCGTTAGATTCATATGGGCTTTGTAGCAGATAGTGACCCCCTCCACCTCTCTTTGATGATACTCTGTCCTGTCTGACCAGGATGTAGTTAGGTAAGGAACAGGTGGAATCGGGGGTAGAGGGCTTTAACCAAGGCTCCATAAGGCAAAGATCATCAGGCTGATGAACATCAACCCATGCCTCTAGTTCAGCAAAGTTGCACTGCAAGCTCCTTATATTGAGATGCATAAAGCATATACCTTTAGGCAAGGGACCAATAGTGTTGTCCTATGTGGCATTTGATAGGGGGCCAGGCTTCAGCTCAATGTCTCCCAATAGCAGTAGCGCAAGGAGGATCAGGTACCAGAGCTTACGATTGACAAAAGGTGGGCTAAGGGATAGGTAGTCACAGATATGATATGCGACAGAGACTACAGTACTATAAAAAGTTAACCTTGAGAGTAGCAGTGGAGTATAGTCACCTGGTGCAGAGGACCCCCCAATCATATTAGAGAAGAAGTCTGTTAAATTTGGCATCACTTGGGGCCATGGACCTGAAGTAAGTAATGCAAGAAAAAGCAGGCCTAGGGAGAACCCCACGAAGCTGAGAAGTTGTACAGCCATCTAGAAAAGAGGCCAAGTGAGTGCAGATGAGAAATATTTAGAATAACTAGGTATTAGAGAGAGCAATAGTAGGGTACTGAAGAGAGCAAATACAGTCAAATCTCTAGCTAGCAGAGGTAAGATAAGAAACTCCCCTGGTGGTGAGTTTGTATAAGGAGCTAACTGGAAAGTGGACCGTTAAGTAAATCATGTGGCAGTCCATATCTATAAAGTCAGAGTCCAGATAGGGTGCGGTGGGTGGGTGAGGCCAGCGCAAATCGTCGCCAGGGAAAAGTCAGCAAACAGTAAAGAGATTTTAGCAGAGCAGTCTCCAAACAACCAGCTTTTGAATGTCCAAGAGTGAGCCAATCTGCAGGCCTGTAGAGACAGCAAAGCACCAATGAAGAGCCAGGCACAGGAGGGCTGAGAGGCACCAAAATTAAGTTTAAGCAAATGAAAATGCACGGCTCCAGTGGAAGCCCTCTTGCTGGCAGTTTGCCGTTACCTGGGTTTCAGCTGTGAAGCTTTCCTTTCTCGGGGAGGGAGGAGGGCACAGGAAAAAAGTTCTAGGTGGCTCCTTCAGGATTCATTTATTTATTTGGAAAATGTTTCACCAGGAAAGACAACATGAGCTGTAAACAGCTTGTTTTCAGAAGCGTCCGGGGGGGGGACAAGAGTTGGGAGAACAAGCAAACACTTAGCAATACAAGTACAATTTCTAAAACAAAGCAGTGTAGTACAATTACACAATAAAACCCAGACCAACCAGCCAGGGTAAACAAAATCATATTCGTATATAGTATATAGCATGTACTGCAACAACCCAAGAGCAGATGATCCAGTAGGCTAAAGGTTAGCGGATGGATAACACATCTGAAGTGCCAGAAATAGTAAGCTGAGCACAAGATTCGAAGAGCTATTGTATACCCAAGGGAGGACAGTTATAAGACAAGTGGGGAAGTGGATGCGTGAGGGGTAGAGGGTGGGGGATGGAAGAGGGAGAGACAGGGACAGCCAAGATCTATATCCATCCAAGGTCACTGAGAACCCTGCAAGGGGGTTAGGACCAGGCAGAAAGGGAGGTGAGAGAAGCGGAGCGAGGTGGTAGAGAAGAGAGGGTCAGGGGAACAGGAGGGGAGGAAGGGGATAAGGAAGAAGGGAGGTGGGCAGGCAATGGATTTGAAAGTGGGGGGAAGGGAGAGGGGGAAAAAGAGAGAGAGAGAGTCAATCTGTACCCCTTCAGGATGCAGAGAACTCTGCCAGGGGTCAGGATTAGAAAGTGGTGGGAAAGGAAGACGGTTAGAAAAGAGGGATCAAAGATCTGTACCCCTTTAGGATTACAGAGAACCCTGCAAGGAGGACAGGACCAGGCAGAAAAGGAGGGAAGGGGAGGGGAAGGAAGGGGGCAGGGAGGAGAAGAAGTGGAGTGTGGCAGGTGACAGGAGGGAGAAGAGGGATAAGGAATAGGAGACTGGAGAAAATAGGGGTAAATTAGGAATGGAAAAACAGGGAGCATCAGTATGGGGAAGAGGGGTTGTGGGGGAGAAGGAAAGCTGTGGAGTGTTGAAATACCACAGTAGCTTGTGAACGGTAGTAGAGTGTCGAAATGACACAATAGGCTGTGGTGGGGGTGGGAGGAGGGGGTATAACAGGAGGTAGCATGTGAGGAAGTAATCAGAGGAAGGATTCAGTTAGGAGACGGGAGGTAAGTCAGGGATAGAGGACACAGAATAGTTCTCAAGGGATTGGGAGGGTTGTGAAGGGGGGCTAAGAACAAGTACATTTAGGAGAATAGAAGTAAAGTAGGGCTAAAGGATAAAGCACCAGGGTGGGGAGTGTTGAAGTGAGGCTAAGAACAAGTGCAGTTGGGGGAATAGAAATTGTGAAGAGCTAAGGAAACTGAAGATGGTGAAGAGGAAAGTCTGATAGGAGGTGGCAGTGAGTTCCATTGCTTTGGGAAGTGGTAGGAGAAAGCTTCCTGGCCTGTGGAGGTAGAGTGACAAGGAATAGTTAAAGTGCATGCATCAGTAGATCTGAGACAGAGGGAGGAGGGAGGTGGAGCAGAGAGTAAGGAGGAGAAGTAAGAGGGGAGTGCCCCAAACCAGTATTTAGAAGTGAATTGGCACAGTGAGTGAGACACCTACACTCAAGGGAGGGGAAAGCTAGAGAATGATACAAGTACAGTGATATGTGCAGGAGGGGGAGTCAAGAACAAAGCAACAGAAAGCATTAAAGAGAGTATCTAACCTGGAAGACTTAGGAGCAGCACTGTAGACTATGTCGCAATAGTCAAAAATAGGGAGTATCATTTTCTGAACAAGATCATGCCTAAGTGGTAAGGAACTATGGTTCCTGTAAAGGGCGATGAGTTTGGGGCAGGTTTTTCAGGATGGTGTTAATATGTACAGAAAAGTTAAGCCGTTGGTCAAGCCAGACACTCAGGCATTTGAAAGAGGTGGTGTCTTCTAGTGTTGTCCCATCAAGGGTGTGGAAGGAGGGAAGGAAGGGCAGCCTAGAGAGTGTCTGCCTAGTGCCAAAGGTCATGGAGACTGTTTTCTTGGTGGCGTTGAGGAACAGTTGATGCAAGCTTAGCTAGCATTGAACATTATTGAAGTCAAACTGTAGTCTGGAAGTCACATCAGAGGGAGACTGACCAGAGGTGAACAAGACCATGTCGTCAGCATACATATGGATGGAGGATGAGGAGCATAGTGATGGTAGGTCATTTAGAAAAATTGAGAATAAGAGATGGCCAAGTACGGAGCCTTGAGGCACACCAGTAGTGATGGGAAGTGGAGGGGATGTAGAGTCAGCTATTTTAACAGATTGAGTTCTGTCTACCAGATAGGCTCTGAACCAGTTGCAGGCAGACAGAGAGAAGCCAGCTGATGAGAGAGTTTCGAGGAGGAGGGAATGGAAAACTGTGTGGAAAGCCTTGGCAAGGTTGACAAAGATAGCAGAAGTGATGTGACCTCTATCCATGGCTGAATGGATAGAGTCAGTGAGTCTAAGTAGGGAAGTGGTTGTGGAATGATTCTTCTGAAATCCAGATTGGAAGGGAGTGACGAAGGAGCTGTCATCAAGAAAGGAGGAGAGTTGAGAGAGAACAACGTGTTCTTGAAGTTTAGCCAGGGTGGGTAGAAGTGAGATGGGGTGGTAATTCCCAGGAGATGAGAGATCACCTCCCGTTGGTAGGGGGAGAACTATAGCATGTTTCCGGGCTTCAGGGATAGTCGCAGTGTGGAATGACAGGTTGAGGAGATCAGCGAGAGGGAAGGGAAATAGCAGGAGCAGAGAGGTACAGCAGCTTAGGGTCAATTCCATCAGGGGAGCTGCTCTTAGCTGGGTTGATAGAGAGTAGTGCCTTTAAGGTGTCATTGGGAGAGATAGGTGAAAAGGCAAAACTCTCCACTAATTGGAGGTGTTGGGAGGAATTGGAGGAGAGGGAAGAGGTGGTAAGGTGGGATAGGAGAGAGACTAACAGGGTGGAGGCACAGGAAGTAAAGTAGGAACTGAATTCTGCTGCTACTATAGGATGGTTAACAATGATTTGGTTGTTTATTTTGAGCAGCGGAGATGTGGGTTTAGTTTGGGGAAAGAAAAGTGAGTGAACTACTTTCCAAAACTTGATGGATTGTTTATGTTAGTATTAAAGGTGGTCTGGAAATATTCCACTTTGGCCATGTGGATGGCTTTGGTATAGGCATTTTGGAGTGTCTGGTAGATAGCATAGCCACAAGGGAGTTTGGAGGATTTGTGGGTTTCCTATGCTTTATCACGTGCTTGCTGACAGGCCAGGAGTTCAGGGATTACCCAGGGGAGGCAACTACCACACACTCTAACTTGCTTCAGGGGACCATGTTTGCTCCAGATGTTGATGAAATTATCTTTGAAATAAGCCAGGGCATGATTCATAGTTTTGGCTGAGGATATAGGGACCCGGTCAACGTGAGTTAAGTCATGATGTAGAGCGGCAAGGTCTAATGTTTTGTAAGAGTGGATCGTTAGTAGTTTGTGGGGTGCCTTAGGTCTGTGTACTTTCCTCACTATGTAGATCATATGATGATCGCTAAGAGTGTCTGGCAGTAGGCCCGACTGGATTACCCTGTGAGTATGGGAGGTAAGGGCCCAGCCTATGAGAGTGTGGTTATGGGATTTCTGGTTTAGGCGAGTAATTTCTGTGATTAATTGGGACAAGTTAAGAGCAGTTATTTCAGTAGGAGACTTATCTAGGGCAGGTGACAACCACTTCAGGTTTAGATCCCCTAACAGGTAGAACTCACCTGAAGAGTTAAGGGACCCAATAGCAGTGATTAGATCAGTGGCTACAGAGTGGTGTAGACCAGGATGGCAATAGGCTCCTGCAACAAATATTGGTACAGAAAAGGGTAGAGATAATCTAATGATGGCGGCTTCATAGGCATTGGGGTCAGTGGTCAATTGAACAGTAGTGGTTTGTAAGTAAGTAAGTAAAATTTATTTATACAGAAAATTTATGCCATTAGGGTTCAAAGAATCCCTATTTACAAGGCATACCTGTGTAGTACAAATATTAAGTTGTTACAAAATACAAATACACAACATTCAGATACAAATACCATTCATACAACTTTTGCTATCAAAACATTATTATAGACAACCAACGTGTTATACAATATTATTTAAAGATTACCTATTGCATAAACATCTAAAACACAGTTCATGTTTTACTGCAGTCTTGTATTCTAAAAAAGACAGATTTGGGTCCCTAAGGAAAGGGGGGAGCCTATTTCAACTCACTGAAACTTTATGTTGAAAAGTCATTGTACTGTATCTATATTTTATTTTTGGAATAAAGAAATCTCTAGCTCCTAACTTCCGTAAATTTAATCCATGTTCTGTTTTTTTAAGATTTCTTATCAAGTGACTTTGTGAGTTGTTTTTATATAATCCTTTTGTCTGTATTAACCAGTGTCCCTCTGCCCTATGATGTAATGTGTTCCATCCTAACTCTGTATACATCTCACAATGATGAGTACTAATATCACATTTTAGCACAAATCTAGCTAATTTGTTGTAAAGAACATCTAAACTATGTAACTGTTTTTTTGAGGTGTGCCTATAAATATGGCTGCCATAATCGATCACTGGTAGTATTAGTTGATTTACTATGTTTAAACGCATGTCTTTTGTTAAACAGTTTGATATACGCCTCATTACCCCTAATTTTGAATTTGTTTTTTTTTATTAATTCAGTTACATGTTGTTCAAAATTCAATTCTTGATCAACTAAAATCCCCAAATATTTATGAACCTGGGTTTGCTCTAAATTTTTCCATCCTGAGTCTTTACTATTATTTTTGAAGCTGTTTTATTTTTCTTCTCTAATCCAAAATACTTGGTCTGTGTTTTTTTGCTGTTAATCAAAAGTCCAAGCATTGAAAAAAATTTCTGCATAACTAAGAAATCACCCTGTAATTTTTGTTCTAATTCGCCTAGATTTTTACCTGTTGCAATCAGGACTGTATCATCCTCATAAAGTCTAATTTGTGAACTTTTTATTAACCTTGGTAAATCGTTCAAGTAAACTAGAAACAAGAGGAGACCCAGGATTGAACCCTGGGGTACCCCCCCTTGTAACAGAACCCAAACCAGAGTTATAACCATTCACCGTTACAAATTGAGATCTTTCATCTAAATACGATCTAAACCATCCACAGGGTTCTTCCTCCACACCTAAGTATTTCAGCTTTTGATCAAAACATGGTGATTCACTAAATCAACGCCTTTGATAGGTCTATGTATACCGCATCCACCGACTTCCCCCACCCCAAAGGGTAGAAACTAAATTTAGGAAGTCCATGAGTGCGGTAGCCGTGGACCTACCCTGTCTAAAACCCGACTGGAAAGGAGTAATTTTCTGATATTTTTCCAGATATTCCATTAATTGCCCATGAACAATCTTTTCCAACATTTTAGAAACTGTTGACAGTAGTGCTATTGGGCGGTAATTTGAGGTGACCAATAAGTCTCTCACTTTATAAATTGGAATTATTTTTGCCTTTTTCCATGTTAATGGTTTTGTTTTTGTTTTGTTTTATTCATTTTTATTCTGTATAACCAATGAGCAACAATCTGCCCATTTTCACTGGTGCCCAGTCACAACAACAAACATATAACAATTACATTTACAAACATACAATAATACAATATCATTTAAAACAACAGCACTTTGATTCATCTAACAACATTTTTTTTTAAAACCCTCTTAAATACCGGAATTGTAATACATTGTACAATATGACAAGGTAAATCATTATACAATTTTACTGCATAATATATTAAAGAATTCTGAGCATACGTACTTTTACATAAGGGAATCCTATACTTAAAATTATCCTGTGACCGTGTCCCAATTTCATTTACCATCTTTGGAAACATTTCACAAATAATACTTGGCAAAATTCTTAAATTAATTTTTTGTAAAAAAACTAATATACGTAATCTAAATCTATCAATTAATGATTGACACCCTAGAAAACTATAAAGTAAACAATGATGAGTTCTCCTGTTCTGACCTGTTACGAACCGAATAATATTATGATAAGTTATTGTAAGCTTATAACGCATTCTTTCTGATGTAAAAAAATATATTACTAAACCATAATCAATAACTGAAAACAGCAAACTATTAACCAAAATTACCCTAACTTCATATGTTAAATACTTTTTTTAACCGGTATAACATTCCTAATCTTTGATGCAATTTCCCAATCAATTTCTGAATATGTGTATCAAATGATAAATTACAATCAATGACCAAGCCCAGGTAATTAATTTCAGAAACCATTTCAATATTATTTCCATAATTATCTTTTAAAATCAAATCAAAATTCACATTAGATCTAACATTACTAAAAACCATGCATTTAGTTTTAACATGATTTAAGACCAAATTATGCCTAATAAACCAGCTATGCAATGAACTAAATTCCATCTGTAACTGTTGTTGTACAATTTGTCCCGTATCACTAATACACAATAAAACTGCATCATCTGCAAATAAAATAAGTTCGGTATCCCTACATATTTTGGATAAAGAATTTAAAAATAAAGAAAATAGCAACGGACCTAAAACTGACCCCTGTGGGACACCACAAATCAACTTTCCCTTATCTGAGGTTACACCATTCAAAGTAGTATTCTGCACCCTACCAGTTAAATAATCATTAATCCATAGTATAACTTCATTTGAAAAGTTTACCTCTAATAAGCTCAATAACAACTTCCCATGATCTACCAAATCAAATGCCTTGGTGAGGTCCACAAAACCAGCAGCCACCACTTTTCCCTCATCTAAAGCTTTATATACCTGGCCTGTGAACCTCACCAAGGCAGTCTCCATATTGTGTCCCTGCCGAAAACCATGTTGAGAAGGGGACCATAATGAATATTCATTCAAATAACTTTTAATCTGATCAGAGACTATTCTCTCCAACAATTTGGATAGAGGAGCTGAAAGTGTAATAGGTCTATAATTATTAACACAATTCTTACTTCCTGTTTTATATATGGGTCTTACTATACCACATTTCCATTTTGTAGGAAATACGTTATTAGCAAGGGAAAAATTAAAAATTTTAGTCAACATTGGAACAATCAGTAACCCTGCTTTTTTAAAAATCCTATAATCAATACCATCAACCCCAAATAAGGCCTAGGATCCATCTTCTGTATATACGTCAATACATCTTTCTCAGTAAGTACCTGAAAATAAAATTTAGGCAGTCCACTCTGTACCTTAGTATTTTCAACTGACAATTCCTTTAAATCTGGACTAACCACACATCCTTGTTTATTAAACCTCTCTAAGTCTAAAAAATGAGAATTGAATCCATTAGCAACTTTAACTGGGTCATTAATCAGTTGCCCATCTAATTGCAAAGTGATATTATCCAATTTCTAACTCTTCCCCATTATCTCATTCAAAACTTTCCAAAGGGCCTTAGTGTCACATAATTCATTACCCAATTTATTTACCAAATAAACCCTTTTCGCTTTCTGACTTCAACTTTACATAAATTACATGATCTCTTATATTCCATTTGAAAACCTACTGTCTTATATTTCCTAAACCTATACCAAGCCTTATTTCTATCACTCAACAACTTCCTCATTTCAGGTTTAAACCAGATTTTATCCTCTGCTTTTGTTTTAACAGTTTTAATAGGTACTAACTTATTGCAAATACCAATGAAGTGGCAACAAAATTTGTGAAACACTTCATCAATATTTGAGATAATATCTAGGAAAGACCAATCAATTGACTGAACTTCTTTTAAAAAAGACTGATAGTGAAAATCAGAAATTTTCCGGTAGTGTATAATCCTTTGTGGTTCTTTTACATTTTTAGCTGTCCATCCACAATAAACAGCACAATGATCACTTATGCAATCAGAATTAACTCCCAATGTAGTAACATGCCCAGGATAATTTGTGATAATCCAATCAATCAAAGACTCATATCCAGTACGATAATTGTATCTAGTAGTATCAGTCACCAATTGAGTCATTCCCATCCCTGATACTAAATTCCTAACATCTAATGCTTGTTTAGATAACCAATCTAAATTAAAATCCCCTAAAATTAACAATTCCCTCGAAGGAGGAACAGTCAATTCCTGAAAAAAGGCTTCAATTCCCAGATTAACATTCCGAGGTGGCACATATACCCCAATTAAGGTTAACAATTTATTCCCTCCCAAAACCAGATCAATTACCAAAGACTCATAATAACTATTACCCTGACAGCCTTGACGAATATTAGCAGAGAGATAGCTCTTAATATAAAATAAACAACCTCCCCCCTTTTTACCATCTCTGTCCTTTCTAAAAGTAGTATACCCTTCAATCCTCACTTCATCATCGGTTATTTTATCAGTTAACCAAGTCTCTGTCAATGCAAGAATATCAAAATGATTTTCAACTAACCACCCTTCCAATAAATCTTTTTTAGGCATTAAACTCTGAATATTTAAATGTCCTATTTTTAAAAAAAGTATTCCTATCCTTATCTAATTGGTTAATTGGCCCAGGGTTTGGATGGACAGTTCCTGATAGCATTAACAACATCAATATTAACCATTTAACCAACCCTTTATTCCCAAACCTTAAGAGCAGAGAAACGTATTTAATACCACTATTGACTATACACTTTTTCCCCACATAATAACAAGTCTGTTGATAACAGTATAGTCAACTTCTTAACCATATAATGACTACCTAATACAAAACACACTTTACTGTAATGTATAGGATGCAAATTAAGTTCAGGACATAATTGCCCATCATTAGTAACATCATGTATAACCAAAATCCTAATCAATAAAGTGTCATCACTATTGTCAGCATTAAATACATCATTAATCAACATTTGTTGAAAAATACAAAAAATAAATAACAATAATTTCCCCATCTCCATTCCAAGCAAGACCCAAAGTTACTAAATAACTCTACTCCTATATCCACTGAATAAATTTCCTTATGTCGAGTGGTGCTCGTGCCACTCACAACGCTCGCGCTATGCTCGCGCTTGCGAGCAGCGTGTCTTTTTTAAAGTGCTTTAGCCCCTCCTCCTCCTCTGACCTCACAGCACACTCCCCAGCCTTCCTCCATGATACAGCTGCTTCCAATGCTTTTTAAACTTGGGTTCTGCAATAGTCTCTCACCCTTTTGCACCCTTCTAGCAGATGAAAAATGCTTTAAAGTCACTTTTAGCAGCAGTCTCTCACATGAGTTCACAGACGATCTAGTAGAAAACACTCAGGCAGCGTGTAACAAAGGGTACAGTGGTTATAATCCCTCCCTTAAGCTCCAGTTAAAGATTTCCTTCAATACTGGTGATACCACTTGTGCAGCTTCTTTAATAATCTATTTTCTATCTTATCAGGACCACAAGCCTTATTTATCTTTAGGTTACTTATTAATTTGTATACTTCAGAAGTTGTCACTATTTTAAAGCGAAACATTGGTACCTGATGTTCCTTGCAGTTTACAATTTCTGTTTTTTGATCCTCAAACTGAACATTTTTCATATTTATTTCTATTCCCAAATCCAAGTCAGGGAGTTCAATAAAGTAATTGTTTAATAGCTCCACAAGTCTGTCTGCTTCTAATATTGTTCCATTATAGTTAAGTTTTATTTCCGGTTGATTTTTGACAGGGTTTGCTAAATTTTTTATCAAAGACCAGTATTTCCTAGGATCTTTAGCTTCCTTGATCCTTTGTTTGTAATAAGTGGCCTTTGATTTCCTTATTTCCTGAACCACTCTATTCCTTATTTTTTAAAGCTTTCCCATACATCAGGCCTCAAAGTTTTATTTGCTTTTTTCCAAAGTTGTTTTTTTTTACTTTAATTAGCTTCCTTATAGACGGAGTCACCCAAGGCAAATGGTTTTGTTTTTGATTAACTTTTTTCCAAGGTGCAAATTGATCACATGCCTCAATAAACATAGATGTAAATTCCTGAATTGCTAAATTCAGGTCGGGAATTAAGAAAATTCTATGCCATGGTAATCCCTGTAAATGCTCACAAAACAACTGCTTGTTAAATTTTGTATAGTTTCTTTTATATTCTATAGGAGTTTTGATTTCTAAAACCTTTTTAATTTCCAGATTTATGGTACATCTTATTACGTTACGATCCCCCAAGTTTGGTTCCCCAACTCCTTTATTTACTACTAACAATTCTGGGGAAACAAAACACAAGTCCAATACACTACCATTACTAGTTATTTTCCCTTTCCTTGTGGGTAAATCAATTATTTGTGACAGGTTTAAACATTTCATTGAATTTTCCAAGACCCGACCTCTTGGGCATCCCCAAGCAGCATTAAAATCACCCATCAATATCACATTTGTTTGACCTATGTATTCCATAATAGTGTGAGAAAATTTCTCAAAATGCTTGGTATTTATCTTTGGTGGTGAATAAACGGCTCCAACGATCAAATTAATTGACTGAAATTTTAACAACAGGCATTCTATTCCTTCTGTTTTCCCAGAATAAATAACCTCAGAAGGACCCAGATTGTACCTAATATAAATTATAATCCCTCCTCCCCGTGACCCTCGATCCTGTCTGTAACAATAAAAATCATGAAGTTCAATTTCAGATTACGGAATTACTTTTGTTAACCAAGATTCAGTTAAAATAACTATGTCAGGGCTTTCCAAATCTACTCAAGCTCTAAGGTGGTCCATTTTTTTAATTAAACTCCTGGCATTATCTAATACTATCTTAATGGCCCCATCCTCAGGCCCAGGATTCAATTCTATATCCCCTCAAAGTACAAAGGATATCAAAAAAATCTGGTCTGTTGAAGAAAAACTTCTACAGGGAATTAGCCTAAAAGTATTCAAAATTTGCTGTCTAACCATCCTAAAGTGATTTCTCCCTCTCATTAACTTGTTAGTTCTTAATTTACTCTCACTTGGTTGGCTAAATTTCAAGTATAAACTAGTTCTGCTCTCTGTGGAGTCAGATGTAACTGGACCATAATGTAACATGAAACAAATCATGCCTAACAGCATTCCCAGTAATTTAACAGTGATACCCTTCATCTTGTGACTTAATATTACAGCTTAGTTTGGAAAGCCTTAATAAAAACACTAAACCTTTAACCAATTATAATCTCACAATTTCAAAATTACTATTCTTTACTTTTAAACTCAAAGCTTAGATATTATTTTGAGCTAAGAGGTTCAATAGCTTTAACTGTAACTCTAAACCAGTTTAACCCAAAGCTAAGTAGTTACCCCGAGAACTTCTTTTAATGGTAATTCAGAATTCAACAGAATTATTTTGTAATGACTTTTCTGTTACCGAGTGGTGCTCATACCACTCCACACTACACTATCACATTTCGAGCAGTGCGAGCTTTATAATAGTGCAGCCCACCTCCTTGATAGCGCTCCTTGTAGGTTTCACTTCCGCGTTCTTCTGGGCATACAGCGGGTTGGCAAGGCACTGGGGTTTTTTTTCTATCTGCAGCACTTCAGCACAACAGGGTAACAAAACAAGGCAGTTCTTATTGCTTAGCTGGGCGAATTCAGATGTCTCAGAGCCACAGCGTTACCTGGGTGCAGTTCAGAACAGCTCGAGCTTTATGTGGTGCAGCCTCTAATCCTTCGATGATGCTCCTTGTAGGTTTCACTTCCGTGTTCTTCTGGGCATACAGCGGGTAGGCAAGGCACTGGGGGGGTTCTATCTGCAGCACTTCAGCACAACAGGGTAACAAAACAAGGCAGTTCTTATTACTTAGCTGGGCAAATTCAGATGTCTCAGAGTCACAGCATTACCTGGGTGCAGTTCAGAACAGCGTGAGTTTGGAAAGAGGAGGATGAGTAGATAGCTATGCCCCCACCCCTACCAGGGCGGTCCTGGTGGGTAACGGTATATCCAGGAATTGCGATAGAAGCATCAGGGAGTTTGTTGGTTAGTCTCTGATACAATGAGGATGTCAGGATTGAGGGATCCTACAAGTGGGAGTAGCAGGTCAAGTTTAGGGAGCATACTGAGAATGTTAAGGTGGAGGATTCTTAGGCCACGAGGGAGTGCAACTGGGGTTGGAGCAGAGGCTGACGATGGGGATGTGAATGGGGTAAGGGCTTTACTGAGTGTTGGACCCAGGCTGGGATTTATGTCTCGTGCTGAGAGGAGTAAGAGAGAGATAATTCATAGGATTCATAGGATTATCAAGCATGAATAGACTTTCGTCCTTGGTTGCTTGCCTTAGATTAGAGTATCCCATACTTGTTTGAATAAAAGGCATCCAACCCTTTTTTAAATTGTTCCATTGTGGTACTTGCAACCACATCATTTAGTAAGCCATTCTATAGCTTAATCACTCTTTGACTATACCAGAATTTTCTTTTTAGAAGTTTCCATCTATCTGCTACTAGTTGAAAGGGACGTCCCCTAGTATCGTGTGAGGATTCTTTTAGTCTAAGGCCATAATCTGACCACATTGTTTTATCCTGTAGTGCTCTAAAGGCCATACACATATCCCCCCTCAGTCTCCTATATTGTAGGGTAAACATATCCAGATGTACAAGTCTCTCTGAATATGTCATGTCACGATATCCCATTATCGTCTTCGTAGCTCTTCTCTGCACCCATTCCAATCTGGCAATGTCTCCCTTTTGTATGGAGTCCAGACTTGTGCACCATACTCCAAGTGGGACTGTACCAAAGCCTGGTACAAGGAGATAATGACTTTTTTTTATCTCTACTTTTAATTTGTCGTAGTATACAATTTAGTTTTTGATTAGCTTTTTTAGTAATGATACTACAATGCGAGCTAAAATGGAGATCATAGGTTATAGTTATTCCCTAGGTCACATTCCTCACTAGTGATAGGCAATGATTTGTTTAGCATGTTATATGGTAGGTTAAGAGTCTTATTTCCAAAATGCATTATGGTACACTTATTCACATTTAATTTCAGTTTATGTTTAATTGTCCAATTTCCTATGTTTGTAAGTGCTTTTTGCATGATAATGCCATCTTCACTATTGTTGACTATTGCCCCAATTCTATAATCATCGGCAAACTTGGTTAGCCAAATGTTATCATATATATATATATATATATATATATATATATATATATATATTAAAGAGACAGGGTCCCAAAACGGAACCCTGTGGAACCCCACTTGTCACATCTGCCCAGTCTGACAGGGTTCCATTTATAGTTACCCTCTGTCTCCTCTCTATCAGCCATGATGTAATCATGTATAATGATGAAATGCAGCTTGAAGTGTAGGAGTAAGGTAAAGACATTAGTGGGGTGGAAGGCCATGTGGAGAAGTGGGTACAGGTATGATAAAAAGGTGTTGGAGCTGCCACTTGGTTGAAGCAGGGTAGTAGGGTTTGCAAGGGAAGTGTGGTGGGGAGTGAAAGTATTTTGCAATTGAAGGCACAGAATAAAGACCAGGATGAAAAGTATAAGGAAGAGGCGAAGGGAGAGAAATAGAAAGAGATAATGGGGGGGGGTGTAGAATGGAGGAAGAAAGCTAGGGGCTGGGGGCGTCAGCACCAGCCTCCAAAGGGAGGTATGTAATCTGTACTAACTAAGCAGACTACAATGGGACAGTGAGATTTATGTTGCCCCTAGTGGCCCAACGCTATAACGAGCAAATGAGAAAATAAAAAAAATAAAAAAATATTTAAAATTAGGCAAAAATGTGAGCAGCACAAAAAATGTGAGCCAGCACTGTAAAGTCCTCAGCCAGCACCTCTCTCTTGGTCTCTCAGTCAACAGCGCTAATTACAATAGCGGCAAGCAGCACAGATAGGAGGAGTCTTTGGAAGCGGCAGTGGCCAGCAAAGCGTACCTGCCTTATCCCCACCTCCTCACCTCTTCCCTTCCCCACTCCCCCCCCCTTTGACTTACAGTCTGGATGCCCGGAGAGGTGGAATAATAAACTAGATCTAAACTGACAATCAGTAGAGGCAGTAATAGAAATTAAATATACTTATGGTTTTGATGATTTTTTTTATCTTTCTTCACGTGAAAGAGGGCGACAGAGACTCCGAGCAACCAGACTTTCAGGCAGAGATTAAAATCTGAAGGGTTTAGAACACTACAGTTGGTAGAGGCAGTATTTGAAAGATGCTCACATGCAAAGAATTCCATCATTTGCATGTGTTCCATCTCTCCGGGCAGTCCAACCCACCAGGCTGACTGCACAAAGTTATGAATTTCTGAGCATCACTCGGAAGAAAGAAGATTACTATGGTAAGTAATTTTTTCTTACGCTACTTTTAAGATGTACCTGAAACTAGCAAGTCTTGTACCCCATGTGCCAGTGTAATGATGTTCATGATGCCTACCATGTTTTTCTTTTTTCACTGTTATCTTAATTTGTACTTATTGTATTGTATTGCTCTGTTTTGTCCTGACTTGGAACCTTTGAAAATGAGTCTTTCACTCAAAGGTATTAATCCCAATCAAAATAAATAAATAATAAATAAATAAATAAAAAGTGCCCAAGGGAGAGCAGGAGGCAGACTAGCAGGTCTGAGGGTGGGCAGCACCTTCAGGGATGATAACAAGCTGCCAAGGATGGCAGCATCCATTCCGGGGTGCACACTCAGGGAGAGCCTGGAGAGAAGAAGGAGAGGAGATAAATATAAAGCAAGGGTGAGCAGTAGAACTTAGGAACTTAGGGACTTAGGGCAGGGATCAGAATAATAAATGAGGCAAGGGCACAGCAGGGGACCAGAGCAGGAGATAATTAGCAGAACAGAATGTGGATAGGCAGTGAAAAGGAGTCAAGTGTGGTGAGGAAACAAATGAGGGGTGGCAGGTCAGTGCCAAGAGGGAATGGACTGAAACAACGTATAAAACAGAGGGAGGGATAGGAAGAGATTGCTGAAGGAAATCCAGAGATAAACAATATTGGCAATTTAAACTAAACCAATTCTTTTACACAGTTAACATCCCCAATATAATTAATACACAAATACAACACATTTAACATCCCCAGCATATACCATGGAAAACATTTTTTTTAAATTAAGCAAAAATGTGAGCCAGCACAAGAAATGTGAGCCAGCACTGTAAAATCCTCAGCCAGCACTTCTCTCTCGGTCTCTCGGTCTACAGCGCTAATTAAAATAGCAGCAAGCAGCACAGATAGGAGGAATCTTTGGAGGAGGCAGTGGCCAGCAGAGCATATCTTGGAGATTAGGAAGTACCCAAGGGAGGGCAGGAGGCAGAGTAGCAGGTCCAAGGGTAGGCGACAGCTGCAGGGATGATAAGCCACCAAGGATGGCAGCACCCGTTCTAGGGTGCACACTCGGGGAGAGCCTTGGAGATTAGGAAGTGCCCAAGGGAGGGCAGGAGGTAGAGTAGCAGGTCCGAGGGTGGGTGGCAGCTGCAGGGATGATAATAAGCCACCAAGGATGGCAGCACCCGTTCCAGGGTGCACACTCGGGGAGAGCCTGGAGAGAAGGGGATCTGATCTGGGAAAGCAGGGACCAGCACCTTTTCAGATCGGAGCAGTGGCAACGTTTCCTCCTAAGTGGAGTGGTGGGGAGTGGTGCCTTCCCGCCGGCGAGGTCAGTAGAGCACGGGTCTGTCATTGGAGAAACCACTCCTGCGGTTCCCTCTGTACACCTGCCCTGACTGGCACAGCTGTCTGGGGAAGAAAGAAGTAGGGACAATATTAGTAAGGGCAAAACTAGGTAGGATTAGGATGAGACAAAGAGAGTGGGTGTGGGCAGTGAAGTACGGGGCATGTGCGAGAGGTGTTCAGGAAGTGGGAGAAGCTTGGCAGGAGAGAGAGTTTGAGAAGGTAGTGGTAGCAGGAGGAAGGTTCAGAGGGGACAGGACAAGCAGAATAAGAGGGTGGTTTTAAGTAGAGATGGAAGAAGAGGGAGCTAAGGCACAGAGATTTCAGCAAGCAACAAATTAGTTGAAGCAGTCAAGGTTTGAGCTTAGAAATAACTAATGCAGTTTCCTAGTTATCTATGTGTGAGCATTGATATCAGTGAGTTAATTTAAAATTAAATTCAGACAGTAGAGCCAACAATAAACTTAATTACAAATCAGTAGATCAGTAAACAGTAAAGAGATTTTAGCAGAGCAGTCTCCAAACAACCTGCTTTTGCATGTCCAAGAGTGAGCCAATCCTCAGGCCTGTAGAGACCACAAAGCACCAATCAGGAGCCGGGCACAAGAGGGCTAGTGAGGCACCAAAATTTAAGTTTAAACAGAGGAAAATACACGGCTCCAGTAGGAGCCCTCTCACTGGCAGTTTGTCATTATCTGAGTTTCAGCCGTGGAGCTTTCCTTTCTCGGTGAGGAAGGGCGGAGAAAAAAAGTTCTAGGTGGCTCCTTCTGGATTGATCTGGGACAGCAGGGTGCAGCGCCTTTTTTGATTTGGAGCAGCGGCAGCATTTTCTCCTAAGTAGCGTGGTGCCTTCCCACCGGACAAGAGTCAGTGGAGCGCGGGTCTGCCATTGGAGGAACTGCTCCTGCGGTTCCCTCTGTGCACCTGCCCCTACTGGGTAGAGCTGTCTCGGTTCAGAATAGGAAGGTGGGAATAGGCAGGTTAGGTGCCTACTCTTGCCTTGGCCCGGAGGGATGGGAAGCGGATCCTGAGGATCACTAGGACAACAGAACAGGACAACTGGATGTCATTGTCCACTTGAGGACTAATGACCTGGCTAGGGATGGGGCTGGGATAGTGCAGGGAGAATTTAGGGAGCTGGGGAGGGGTCTTAGGTAACACTCTCAGTAGCTTTCACTGAGGTGCTGCCCATTGGTGGAGAAGAGGGATCACACCAGGAGGTTTTTTTTTCTTCTAATTTCTTTTACCTCCATGGCTGGGGGGTGGTCCTATGGTTCTCCTCTTCAGGTGTCCTTTTTCTAGGCTGCTGCCCCGGACCCAGTCAGAGCTCGAACACTGTTCGCCCTGCCATCCCAGGTCACTTCACAGCGGGGATTTATCCTGCACACTGTGGAGACCTGGAGGCCAGGGGCTGAAGGGGAGCTAACTTAAGTGGGTCCGCCATGGCACTGATGATGTCTGCCATCACTCACGCTGGAGGATTAGTATTTTGTCCCTTAGTTCCCCCCATGGCATGAGCATGCAATTGCATCAAGGACGCTCCTGCGCATGCTCTTGACCGCAGTACACCCGATGCCTGCTCATACCAGCCCACACATTGATTCCCGAGCCTGCACTACCTCCTGCCACTGCCAGGAGCCAGTGGCTCACCAATCCTCCCCACCCTCCCACCCTGAAGGAGGAGAGCCTTCTGTAGGATGCTCAATTCCCCCACCCGACCAACCCTCCGAGACCCGAGGTTGCTACTGACCCTGGGTCATTGGCATGGGAAGAGGTAAGGCACCAGTGCCTCAGCCCTCTATGCCACTGGGCTGGCCAGGAGCTTTAGCTCTTGGCTGAAGGAATGGTGCAGAGAGAAGGGGTTCAACTACACTGGTGACTGGGGACCCACATGGGAGGTTAAGGTCCTATACAGAGGTGATGGCCTGCATCATCCAGAGCTCCACAGTGGTTAAGTTACAGGGGTGAGGCTATGCAAATATTTCAATAAATGTGAATGAAGGCACTGGAAGGCAGCATTTAAAGAGACAGTGCCCCTGTTATGTGTGATGCCTATACCTACTGCGTGCTGTATATGGACTGCCTATGGGAAATGCAGTTAAAGGACTGTCTAGATGTTCTGGGGCCCCTATAGTGGAACTAACTGTTTGAATTGTGTTAATTAAGTGAAATGGCCTATAAAGTGGGTCTCTGCAGCCCATGCCTCAGCCCACGACACCCTAAAAGAAGCTTTAATCGTGAACTGTGGTAAAGACTGCCTGTGATTTTAAGAAACAGTAATGACACAGAGACTTTAAATGTTTATTTAAATAACCACCACCACAAAATGTTTTGAAAAGAACTTTGTTGAGCTGCCACTCCTGTCTGCAGGTGTTACCCATTGTGTCCTGTTGTTTCAGACCAACTGATCCTCTACATTTCCTTCAGGAGATTCCTTATCCTCCTTGCATTTCAACAACCCAGAGGTGGTCCGAAAGGCTGGGGACTTTCTTCTGTTCTTTTCTTCAAGGGGTGATCTGTTACCGACTATCCTCACCACCTCAGTGGTGTTCTTCAGACAAGTATCTTGGGAGCTGTCTTTTCTTTGTTCTTCTGCTTGAGTGTCCCTCGCAGAGGAGAAACTCTCCTCGACTCAAAAAGGGGCCCTCAACCTGGCTCCCTTTTCACTAAAGGACACATGCAGTGGTGGTTGACATAGTGGTGGCTGGTAGCATGTTTCACTGAATGCATTATAAATGAATTTAGAGTTTTTGTAATAATCTAGCTGTTATGAATATTTAGAGCAACGAATTTAGAGCCTTAGTAATGATCTAGCTCATGTTACAGACCTTTTAGAGTATAGATATTTAGTATAGGTGTTGTGTTATTTTAGATGTTTAGAATAGGTGTGTTATTTTAGAAATGCCTAATAAAAATACATTGATTGCATTCGAGTCAGCTTCATGCCTCTCTCTTGTACGTTCCAGCTAATGGCAAGCGATGGCTCTCCCCTATTTTAGACTCTATACAAAATACAGAAGAAAATATTATTCTCTGCATCTTGTTCACAGCTGAAGATGACTGTATCATCACTACAGTTGCACAGTGTTTACTTGTTATACAAAAGATTAAATGCAGAATAATAAAGAAGTTTCATTAATGGATAGATAGGGAAAATTTTATACTTTTGGGGTGTTTTCCATTTGAGGAAATGTTTATATGTAACAAAATCTGAAAAGTATATTGTGACTTTTTAAAATACTTTTGTATTGTGATGATTGTTTTAAAAAAGATCGAACATTAAACTTTTACCTACCTATCTGTAAAAATATATGAAAATAAGCAATATTTAGTTTTTCATTTTTAAACTTAAATTTATAACCCAGATAAAATTGCAGTTGGAATTGTCTCCTCCCAGAGTTTTATGTTGCAGATATGGGGACCACACTGTCTGAATTCTCAGCTTCTCAGATTTGCAATTATGCCACATGGAATAAAATCTGTATGTTTAAGACATTATATAGTCTAATCCTAATACTCAGGAAAAAGTCTAGCTTTGTCTTTACATTGCTCCGAAGCCTGTTTTGTGAATAGGGTTGCCACCTGTCAGGTTTTTCACCTGGTGATCAGGTTTTCAGAGTCCCTATCAGGTAATCTGGTTTTGCTCAGTGCTAGTCAGGTTTTTGAGCCACTCTGATTGTTCACATACTTTTGAAACAGATGTTGACATACCATTCATTATTTCAGCTGTATGTCCAGGTTACAAACTCATTTTTGTTGTCAATATAGCCCTTTGTTTGTGAAAGCAGTCAACCTGGAAGGCGTAAAGCATGGCCATTAACACCATTAACACTTATTTAACCTAATCTTTCCACTGCATCTTAAAGGGGCATAGCAGCAAAGCTGCCCCACCTTTTGTAACAGTAACAGAGCCAGTTGTCTTCCACTTTCATTTGCTGGTAAACATTTTCATCTGTAACAGAATTTAGGAATTTTTAAATGTTTTAAATTATTTTTTTTCCTCAAGAAAAAGTATGGTCACTTCTTTGGTTTTGAAATAGTACTGTGGACATGAAAAGGAAATGGAGCCAGAAAACAATATAAAGTATACATTATAGGAAACAATTTCTTTATTATGTATTATTATATACTGTGTATACTACTGTATGCTTCTTATGGTATTTCTCTTGTCTCCCCCCTCTCCCGATCATATCTGTAAATGAGATTTCTTTTATCTCTGTATGTTTATCTGGTAAACCAATGTCAATAAATACATAAGTAAATAACTAACTCGGAAGAACTTAGGAAAGTAACTTTAACAGGTACAGTACAGTAACTTAACATTTTTGTTGAACTGCTGCTTTAAATGTTGTCGTTTACTGATATAATAAATGACTTTGAAGGAGGAGCAATGCTTGATAAGTCATGAAATGGGGTGGAGCTTAGGATCCGTTTTTTGCCTCATTCAAAGGTGGTAACCCTATTTGTGAAGGGCCTTTAATGAACCAGTAACTCTTGATCATCTACGGAATCTCCTTTATAGAGCAACCCTTTTGCAACCCTCCATCCACTGGCAAAAGAGTTGCATCATCTTCTGAAAAATATATTTTACAGATTCCTTGTTGGCATTCTCTTCAGGACCCACCCCGAGCTGGGTAGGCTTGGGGTGGGTCAGAAGTTGGTCAACTGGGTGGCAAACTGGTTGACGGGCAGAAAACAGAGTGGTGGTAAATGGTATACAGTCAGAAGAGATGCAAGTCACAAGTGGGGTACCTCAGGGATCAGTTCTGGGGCTAGTCCTCTTCAACATCTTCATTAGTGACCTTGCAGATGGACTAGAGGGTAAGGCTTGTCTGTTTTCAGATAACACCAAGATCTGCAACAGAGTAGATGATCCAGATGGGGTGGGCAGAATGAGAAGAGATCTGGATAAACTAGCAAAATGGTCAGAAGAGTGGCAACTGGGATTTAATGCAAAGAAGTGCAAGATCATGCACATAGGGAAGAGAAACCCTGAAGCCACCGATAGGCTGGGAGGGGAGTTGCTAGCAGTCACAAAGGAAGAAAGAGGCTTGGGGATCATCATCACTGATGACCTGAAATCATCCAAGCAGACCTCTAAAGCAGTAGGAAAGGCTAGGGGGGTGTTAGGGTGTATTAGTAGAGGTATCACAAGTCATAAGAGGGAGGTAATAATCCCTCTTTACAAGACACTGGTTAGGCCCCATCTGGAGTACTGCGTGCAGTATTGGAGGCCACACCTTCACAAGAACATTAACCAAATTGAGGCAGTCAGAGAAGGGCACCAAAATGATGCAGGGACTGCATCAGAAGACATATGAGGACAGATTAACAGAGCTCAATATGTATACCCTTGAGCAAAGGAGGGAGAGAGGTGATATGATCGAGGCATTCAAACACCTTAAGGGCATTAACAAGGTGAAAGAGTCTAACATGTTTAAATATAAGAAAAATAGCAGGACAAGAGGACACAGCATGAGATTAGAGGGGGGCCGATTAAGGGGGAATGTGAGGAAATTCTTTTTCACAGAAAGGGTGGTGGATGCATGGAATGGCCTACCTCAAGAAGTGGTGGCTATGAATACAGTGCAGGGCTTCAAACAGGCATGGGATAGGCATAAGGGAGCAATGCAAATGACTATGAATAGATAGGCCACTGACAGAGCAAAGGCCGATGGCACATTTATAAGGTAGAAAAAGAAATGGGCAGACTGGATGGGCCTTGCAGTCCTTATCTGCCTTCAACTTCTATGTTTCTATGTTTCAAAGACCTACAAATGACATTAGGCAGGCTGCAGCTATGACTATTGGTGTTGGCTATTTCTGATGACAGTCCTGTTCATGTGTGGTGTTAGTCAAGACAGTTACACTTTGTGTTTTATTTGGTGTTTTTGCAATCTTGCAATCCTGCCCCCTTCTGACTGACCTCCCCAGCCCCGTCATCCTGGTATCACTTGCTCCTAAAAACCTCTTCAGAACGGTTACATTTTTATTAGCATAGTTTAATAATATTTTTAATAAGTAGCTCTGGCCATAACTGAGGTGATTTGGGATGCCTGCAACACATATACGGCATCAGTGCACACAAGATCACATGTTAATTAAATGCCTATGGTGCAGATGACCAAAAGTTCAAATGTTTCCACTGCACTCTAACACTAACAGTGCAAGTCTAAATGAGTGGGACTATGTGGGAGAGATTCTCTTCATGATCTAGAGTTACCAGTTAGTAGCATTTCTTTCCCCTAGAGTGTCAGTAGTTTCAGGAGGAGCTTTTTGTGGATGGAATATATTGGGTGACTGCCTGAAAAATGCCATCTACTGTACCTGTGAAACCCCCATGTGTGTTGCTACTTATAGTCTATCCTAAGGGCATCAGATCTTTGGATAACATTGCCACTAAGATGGAACCCTGAGGTACTCCACACTTGGTCACAGTCCATGCTGAGGCAAAAATCCCCCCTCAAAACATCCTGAGATTATCCAGGGGTAAGACCTTACTAACAAATGAATGGTTCCAAATACCCCACTGAAGCTCCTTAGGCTTTGCAACAGCAGCCAATTACTGATAGAGCTAATAAAATCAGCATGGGTAGTAGATTGTTATCCATTGCTTAAAGATCATTAATTACTCTAATGTAGTCTCCATGCCACAGCCTAATCTAAAGCAAGATTGTAGGACGCTTTTCTTAAATACTACTTTAGCTAGATTCTGGAGTTTGTTTAAAACAAAAGTCAGAAACATCTTTTCTGGGCACCCCAAAATCCAGGGTGCCCATGCAGCTTAGTGAAAGGTGTTGTTCACCCATGTTCTCTGTATAAGAACAACAAGACTTCCTTGACATCTGCAGCCACAGATGGAGACATGTTGCTGGCTTCCATTCCTTCACTTAGCCAGCAATATATGTTTATCTTTCTATCTATCTATCTATCTATCTATCTATCTATCTATCTATCTATCTATCTTTCTGTCTACCCACTTACATATTCTATCTTAAGCGGACTGGGGTGCGCACCTCAAGTACCTCTACTTTCTACTCCCTCCTCTCCAGGTCACTCTTCCCAATACATCAATTTAAAGGAGATGGGAAAATTATTTTTACATAGTTAACTGCCCTTCCATCTTCCTTTCCATGCCAGTTATGTATTCTGATATATTTTTTTAATAAATAAATAATCTAGCTTTGGAGTACCCTCAGATCTATATAGAGTTCCACTCTCCTCACCAGCTACTGCTGTTTATTTTCATATTTCTAATGCATTCTATGACATCAATAACTCCCATTCCATGCTATTCATCTGAATGGCCTGGAATGATGTTACTGATGTCATAGAATGTTCAGACCATATAAAGAGAAAGAGCAGCAACTGCTGAGGAAAGAGGGATTCATGGTAGTTAAAAAGATAATAAAATTAGATTATTCATTTAACAAAAAAGGTTAAAAACATATCAGAATACTTGGTAGACAATAAAAGAACAATTTCCTATCACCTTTAAAAAAATATAATATAAAACCAGACTGGGGTGCCCACCCCGATGCTGCTTGCCAACTCCCTGCACTCCAGTTCACTCTCCCCAATAAGTAGGTGGTGACACCAGGGTGCCCAGCCCTGGTGTCACTGTAGAGTTAAGCTGATAATGGGGTGCCCAATTCCCAGTGTTGGATCCAATAAAGAAATATATCTGCAAAAAAGAAAACAGTCCCTTGATGACTTTAAAAAAAATATATCTAAAAAAGAAAACAGTCCCTCACTGATCTGACCCCCCACACTCCACCCCTCCCCACTCAGCACCCACCTCCACACACCCTCACCTGAACATGTCCCATGATGTAGATCCATTCTCTGATCAAAGACATGTCTTGCTGCTAGAACTGATGAATGCAATATGAGGAAGCAAGGTAAGTTCAGTTTAATGTATTTCAATGTGTTTTGAACTTTTACTCATAATTTTGTCAATTTTTAATATTTTTACACCAACTTTGCAACATGGCCTTTTTGGGACCCCACCACATTAACAAGGTTGGTAGAATTTTTCAAATCTGTCCCGAAATCACCTTTTGGGTGGAATTTGAAAATTTTCACCTACTGGGTTCATAGAAGGTTATTTTGAAAATTTGGTGTAAAAATCTGTTAAAACGATCAAGTTATGAGTGACTGTTGAAATGATTCCTCCTGACCCACACTTAAATATTGTATACCCAGACTGTGGGTCCACAATCCAGACACCAACAATCCCCCCATCCCTCCCAAACCATATTTGTATATAGTATAATTGGACAGCAGGTGCCCAATCCTTCCCCTGGTGTTCCCCATCTCTCCCAACCCATGTTTGTATATATAAAATTGGACAGCAGGTGCTCAGTCCTGCCTCTGGTATCCCTCATCCCTCCCAATCCAGGTTTATATGTAGTATAATTGGATGGCAGGTGCCCAATTCTGCCCCTGGTATCCTCCTACCTCCCAATCCACATTTTAATATAAATGAACAGCGGGTGCCAATCCTGAAGCCATTATTAAATCAGCTGTTTTTTACATATGACACTGGGGTGCCCAATCCTTGGTGCTGACCAGCAACCCCCACCCTGAATTGTGGTGAGCGACACCAGGGTGCCCACCCTTGGTGCCACTGTATGTGTTAGATTTCCTCCTGCCTTGGTCTCCTTGACCTTCACCCCCCATTCCATGCAATGGCAGGGTGCCCACCCCCAGTATTGATAAACAGCCCACTGACACTGTGGTGCTAATTCCCCAGTGTTGGATTGGTATTGGCATCACCATTTTGGCTCACAGAAATACTGAGGGGCAGCAGAAACAGGAGAGCTGTTCAGGGAAGTGCTGTATTTTTTATTTTTTCTGTTTAATTTTGATATTGGAATTGTTTGTGCTGTGAGTGGATAAGGTGGTGGGGATTTAAATCAGTACTACGAGTTACAACTCTTACTGAGTGAAATTCTGGGGTGTGATATTTAATCTGTGCTTTTTTAATTTTTGGAGCTGTTACTGGTGAGATTCACTCAGGTGTGGAGCTCAGACAGGAAGCTGCAGTTTGGTCTTGTACTTTTGTGTGGGGATTGAGAGGTCTCGGTGGGGAAAGGGTCAGAGCTGATTGACTCTCATGAGAGTCAGGTTAGGGCTCAAACCCCATCCTCCCCCATCCTTCCCACCCTGGAGTACTTCACATTTAAAGGGGAGGAGCCAAGGGTGTAGTCAGGCATACTCACTGTACACATTTGTGTACAGTTTTATTGCATGTCTGACCAAATCATATGCCTTTTTATTAACATTATCATTCTAATCTGTAGTATTTGAGTTAGTTGAGTAGTGTTGCTGTATTGTTTAGGGGATAGATATGTATATAACCTGTTTATAGATTAGATAAGTCGCCTGACAATAATCTGATTTGATTGTAATGTGGGCAGCATTTGGAGAGGATGTGTACATTTTTGATGGGGGTGGCAGCAGTTGGAGAGTCTGTGTACAAAACAGAAATTTCTGGCTACACCCCTGGGAGGAGCTACCCTATGATTGTTGAACAGGACTGCCAGGTGCAACCCATTTCATTCCCTGGCCAGAAGTATGAAAGCCACAGGGCATGGACACATATAGCTTTTAAACAGGGAAATCTCACCCTTGGGCCTAAACCAAAAGCTTTACACAGGCAACAGGAGAATATGGGGGGGAGGGGGAACCACTATGGAACAGGGTGAGGGCAGACCAGGGCGGAATCTCAATGCTTCAAGGGCTGGGGGCATCTTTGGGAGGGTGGAGGTGTACTGGTTGGGGTCAGCCATAGTACTGAATATAGCCTGGAAAATGGGGGGATGTATGGTATGTAGGCAGATTGCACAGCTAACGGAGGAGGTAGGATGGCTGAGATGGGCACTAAGCTGGGAAAGAGAGAGAAGTATATGGGAGAACATGATGGGTCCCACTGAGGGAGCTATAGCAGCAAATGGGGGGACTGTGGGGGCACAAGGCACAGTCAAAAGGGGAGCTGAAGGGGGACAAGAAGCAAACTCAGCCACAGGAAGGGCAAGATGGGATGGGGACTTGAGGAAAGTTGGGGAGCACAAATACAAGGGAAGGGGGAAGGGAAAGCACTGGAGGAGATACAAGAATCCCGGATAAGGGCAGCAACGGGCACAAGAGAAACCTTGGGAAATAGCAGGTGATACAGTATAAAGGTACAAAGCCTGCACAAAGGAAAAGGGAGGAGGGAGCAAGGGGAGGACTATTGACCAGAGGGGTACAGGCAGTGGGCTTAGAATAGAAGGATAGATTTTCCCCACGATCAGGAAAAGGGAGTGGAAGAGCACACAGGGGAAGAAGGACAGGCAAGCATGAAGGAAGGTGCAGAACAATTGAAAAAGGAGGAGGCCCTATCAGGTAAGACCAACAGGCAAGCCCATAAGGAGGGGGAACAGCATGCTCGGGTTCAGAGGAGCAAAAGCTGGATGGGGAAGGAAGGGAGTATGGTCCTCAGGGAAAATCAGGCAGGGCATGGACAGGGACAGAGAAACAGGGAGAGGAAAAGTTAGAACATGGGGGGGTAGAGGTGGCAGCCTGACAGATAGAGCTGGGGTGCAGAGCAAAGAAGCTGGGGAGCACAGAGTGAGGATAGTGCTTCAGGAAGTGAAATGGGAATGGGTAGTGATAATAATAGGAAATGGGATGCAGGGGGTTGGGGGAAGGATGGTAGGGAGATGCGATCAAAAGGAGATGGAGAGCAGGGTCCTACTGGTTGGGGACTCTATAATAAAAGGGATCAGGTGGGTGGGAAGAGGAGACAAAAACAGCACAGTGTGGGTGGAGTGTCTGCTGGGCTTGACAGCAGTGAAGGTCATTCATTATATCCGCTCAAGAGGGAAGCAGCAGGATGAGAAAATGCACCTGCTGTTCCACCTGGGAATGAATGACCTGGCAGGAAGTAGTCTGATAGAGGTGCAAGCTAGATTCAGAGCTCTGGCTAGATATTGTAGCAGTCTGGGGTTTAAATCAATGGCATTCTCAGAGATGTTACCAGTACCGTGGGCAAGCACTGATAGGAGTTGAGGATTAGGGAGTTCAATGAGTGACTGGTGTGGTGATGTAAGCAAATGGGGTATGGCTTGGTAGGGAACTGGGGATCTACATGGAAGGATGAGAGCCTATTTGCACTGGACAGACTGCACCTGAATAGGGAGGGGGTGGCAGTACTGAAATGCAGGCTAGGAGAATACATAGCAGATACCTACAATTTAAACTAGGTTGGGGGGTGGTGGGGACAAATCTACTCCACAAGGAGGAAAGCTTGGGTGGCTTCCAGACCCCCTCCCAGACAGCACTACATGGCTGGGCAAGAGGGTGATGGGTGCAAGGGGAAACAAAGCGGAACTGGTGGAAGGGATTGTCAAATGCCAGGCATTTAGGAAATAAGATGGTGGACCTGGAGGCCATCATGAGGGATGAGAGATTAGATTTAGTCGCAATAAATGAGACCTGGTGGACAAAGCATCACACCTGGGAAACAACCATTCCAGGTTACAGAATGTTCAGAAGGGACAGGGAAGGCAAGGAGGGTTGCCCTATATGTCAGAGAAGACATCAGTGTTACTGAAGGGCAAGAGGAGGAGGAGGAGGGGGAGACTGAGCTGCTATGGGTAACACTAGGTAGGAAGACAGGTGAATTCCTGCGACTGGGGGATGGTATACAGGCCACCTGCGCAAGGAGAGGAAGATGATAGACGGTTAACTCAGGCAACCACAAGGCTGACACAGAAAGGTGAACTGCTACTGGTGGGTGATCTGAACCTCCCAGATGTTGACTGGGAAATCCCAGATGCAGCACTGGCAAGGAGCAGGGAGGTATTAGCCAAGCTGCAGGGGGTGTTCCTTCAACAGCTGGTCAGGGTGCCAACGAGGGAAAGCAACTTGTTGGACATGGTCCTGGCTAACGGGTAAGCTGGGGCTTTCCTACAGTGTCCATGGGGGGGAGCCCAACTGGTGGCCCCACCCAGGGGGGTAAGCCTGGGCATGCGGGGACTGCAGGCAGGGCAGGGCTGACCTTCAAATGGAGGATCAGGGGGGCCAGGAAAAAAAAGTTACATAAAACAGCAGTCTAACAGTACACAGTGAGCCAACAAGACATACAGTGCACTACAGCAATAGCTCCCTGCATGGACAGAATAAAACACGAGGAGCTGAATAGAGACCACCCCATGCAGAGGGTAGATCTGTCATCAGTTTTTGGTTTCTACAGTTGCGACTGAATATAAAAAGAGTTGACTCTAAAGTTTTTTGACTTTGAACAGTCATTTTACATATTTTCTGTAGACGTTTTGACACAGTGGTTATGAACTAAGTAACAAATGAGTAACTACCATTAACAGGGACTTAATGGAGACCTTCGCGATGACATTCTGCTTTGTCAACATGGACTTGAGGGACATGATAGATAGCTTTAGAGTCGAAGGGATAAAAGAAGTAAACAATGCATGTTTAGCAGGCTATATCTGTGCAAACAATGTGTCCGGGGTGTGTATGTACTATGTGAGGAAGAAAGGTTTCCTTCCGAGTAAACAGGCTACCAGCATAATTCTACAAATAAAATATGATAAAACAAAATTAAATTAAATGGGAGATAGTGATTTGTGCATGTTAACATGGAATGTAAAAGGTCTCAACAAAAGGAAAAAAAACAACAGCAGGTCTTACAATGCCTTAAGAGCAGGGTACTCATATAGCATATCTACAAAAAACCCATCTTCTTAAAAGGGAAGCACATCTGCTATGTAGGGACTGCGTTGGGCAAGTGTTTGCTGTGGATGAGAGTGGGCATAGAGGAGGCACTATGATTCTCATACATAGGAAATTAACCCTTAAATCTGAAAGCATAGACCAGTCACAGGATGGCAAAGTACTGATCATAGAAGGGGAACTATATAATAACATAGTGTTCCTGGTAAACATTTGTGGGCCAAATACAGACAGCCCAAACTTTATAAATGGCACACACAGTAAACTGTTAAATTATACACAGCATCTAAGCCTAATATGAGGGGATCTAAATGTGTCCCTGAACCCCCAATAGACAGCTACAAGAGTGTTACCACAAATGACTCAGGCTTGGGACAGCCTGATTAACAAAGTCAAGCTAATGGACTCCTGGTGACTCCTACATCCCTCCCCAAATGGCTACACATTCAGAGCCCCCTGCCAAAAGTCATCATCCAGAATTGCTTATTGGTTATCATTGGAGGGGGTGCCTGGGCAAAAGGAGGTAGAAACATTACCCTTTGCTATATCCGCTCACTTCCCAGTTAAATTACAGTTAATTTTAGATAAAGATTTCTTACGATCCCCAAGGTGGCAGTTAAATTTAACATTATCCTACAAGCTATGGAAGTTATGGAACAAACTGAAAAAGAAATTGAAGACTACCTAGCCCTTAGCAACCCCCAGGTTAAGCTGATTGCAATTTGCACACACAGAAAAACAAAGACCAAAGGGAACAAATGCTCAGAGACTAGCAGGCATAGAAGCAGAGTTAGACAGAGATACTACAGACGTTAAGTGGCTGGAATTGGTAGCAGCTAAGTTAACATGCAATGAAAATGTGAGGGAATCAGCTGAATTTACCTACAGGAAATTGGAAATGAATTGCATCACGAGTGGCCCCAGGGTCACCAACATCCTAGCCCTTAGACTTACACAGGAACAACAACAGCCATCAATAAAAGGTATTAAACTGAAAGGGACTTATCAAGCAGCCACAGGCCTTCCCCAAATAAAGAGTTTGCCAAATTCTACTAGGATCTATACACTTAAGAGAGCAATAGTTTCACACAGGAATTACTGGACTTCTTGGCTCAAATCCATCTGCCAGTAACATTGGAAGAAGCTAAGACATCACTACAGAAACAGTTCACGAAGCAGGAAATTTTAGAGGCAATAGGAACTCTGCCTTGAAGAAAGCTCCGGGGAAAAGATGGATATACCAAAAACTTTTACAAGATATTCAGAAACAAGCTGGCTCCCATACTTGCAGAAGTCTTCATAGAGGTAATGGAGTTCACATCGCTGACCCTTCAATGATGGAAGGCATAATCACCCTGCTTTTGAAACCTGGGAAAGATAAAACACTCTGTACTAGCTACAGACCCATTACCTCGCTAAACCTAGATGAGAAAATATACAGGAAGACAGTAGCAACCAGAATCTATGTGAGCAAAAAAGGTTCTGGCACACACCAACTCATAACAGGGACACATGAATAAATAATAAAAATATAATTTATTTCACCAAGACAAACAAAACATCTTGCCGACATGTTTCAGATTGACTCCAATCCTTTTTCAATCCGAAACATGTCAGGCAAGATGTTTTGTTTGTCTTGGTGAAATAAATTACATTTTTATTATTTATTCATGCATTCCTCTTATGAGTTGGTGCATGCCAGAACCTTTTTTGCTCACATTACTAGTTGGTTCTTGAGCGCCACGGCCCAGTGCACACTCATTTTGGAAAGAACAACCAGAATCTATAAAGCTCTGCTGAATGTGATAGGTGCACACCAGTCTGACTTCATGCCAGGAAGATACATCAAGGGCAACATGCAAAGGGTAGCACACATCACCATGCAAACACAGACTTCTGGGAATCCAGCAGCGCTGATGCCATTGGATGCTGAAAAAGCCTTTGACTGGGTAGAATGGCAATACCATTTCAAGGTCATGGAGAGATGTGGCCTTGCCCCAGTTTTAATAGGAATGGTGATGTTGCTGTATAATTTATTTATTATTTATTTAGTTTTTGTTGACTGGGTAAGTGCACTAGACAAATTCTGCCTATTTTCAGGCATGACCCGGGGGAAGGGTCACCTTAAGCAGCGGTGTACACTAATGGACTCATCTCAAAAAGCTTCAGGTTAACAAGAGGCACTTGACAGGGGTGCCCCCTGTACCCTGTTCTATTCAACTTGGCCTTGGAGCTGCTGCTGTTACATGTAAACAAAAAACAAAACATCAAAAGAATAATGGTAGCAGGCACAGAGTACAAGATGATGGCCTATGCGGCCAATGTCCTACTGTCGTTAGAGCACCCTAGCACCTCAATACCACTCCTTCTGCATCTTATAAAGACATTCTCACTCATATCAGGATACAAATAAACCTGGAAAAGACTGAGATTAAATAACAGATGCTTCAGAGCAGGGATGAAGAGACTGGGCTTAGGATGGCCCTTGCCACACATCCTGTAGCTAGGCATCCAGCTCTACGTAACCCCATCAGAAATAACTGCAGCTAATTGGAAATCCCTAATGCAGCAAATAAAAACAAATCTAGAAAGACAGAACAACCTCCTGATATCAATGGGCCACAGGATAACAACAGTAGTAAAAATGAATGCCCTACCAAGAGCATTGATATGTTACAGGCCACACTGACAAAACAAAACATAAAGGATCTGCAGATCACAATAATGAAGTTCATCAGGGCAAAACCAAAAAACAAACCATAGACCGAGACACTCAATGCAAAATTTGGTTAGATCTGGCTAGATTAACCAAACATGGGAGACTAAAAGTGCCTGCCTTGATACTGTATTACAATGCAACTCACCTCACTAAATGAGCACAATGGCTGTCCCTACTGGAAGAGAAGAACAGGGTTAAGTTTGAACTGGAATGGCTGCAGATGGAGAGGGAGCTCACAAAGTCAGGAGGTTATGACTTAGCTGCCCTTCCCTTTAATTCTGTACAAGCTTCACTGAGAAATACACCAATAGGCACTTCACATAGGATATTTGTAGCACTGTTACAGAGAATCACTAAGGAGGACAAAAAAGGGAATACGACTTTCTTCAGGTACGTGAATGAAAAGAGGACAGCAAGGGGTGGGACAGTGAGAATCAGGAGAGTGGGGGGACTGTGCAGAAGGAGAGCAAGACTAAGCTTAAATTGCAGATGAGTACTTCTGCTCAGTCTTCACAGTGGGGGCAACATGTATCAGCTGGCACCAGGGCAAGGGGGGGGGAGTAGATACTAGTCCATTTTCAGAGGAGAGAGTTCGAAGGTGATTGGAAGCCATAAAGGAAAAAAAAGCAATGGGACCATTCAGGCTGCATCCATGGGTTTTAAAATAACTGAGCACAGTGCTAGCTGCCCCTCTGGCAACACTATTCAGCACCTCATTGGAAATGGGGGTAGTTCCTGAGGACTGGAGGTGGGCTGATGTGGTCCCTCTGTACAAGAGCTGCAACAGGGAGGAGGCTAGCAATTACAGGCCAGTCAGTCTCACGTCAGTATTGGGGAAATTAACAGAGTCTCTGCTCAAGGAGAGGCTAATAGAATGCTTCGAGACAAATGGGCTGCAGGACCACTGGCAACACGGTTTCACAGGGGAGAGGTCATGTCAAATGAATCTCATAGATTTCTTTGACTGGGTTACAAGGGAGGTGGATCAGGGGAAGGCTGTGGATGTGGCCTATGCGGACTTCAGTAAGGCTTTTGACATTGTGCTGCACAGGAGGATAACAAAGAAACTTAGCAGCCTGGAGGATGGGTAGAAGGCAATAAACTGAGTATCAAACTGCTTGAAGGATAAGAGGCAGATGGTGGTGGTAAATGGCAGACACTTGGGGGACTGGACAGTGACCAGTGGGGTGCCACAGGGATCAATACTGGGACCAGTCCTCTTCAATGACTTCTTAAGTGACATTGCAGAGGAATTGGAGAGAAAGTTGTGTGTCTCTGTTGATGACACAAAAATCTGCAACGGGTTGAACACTCAGGAAGGGGTGGAGAGAATGCAAAGGAATGTGGGAAAACTAGAGTAGTGGTCTAGGGTGTGGCAGCTGGGTTTCAGTGTCAGAAAGTGTAAAGTCATGCATCTGAAGTGAGGAAACCCAGGACCTGTGTATAGGATGTGGGTGGCACTGACAGTCACCAAGTAAGACAGCGTAATCATGTCTGATGATCTAAAGGTGGCAGGGTGGTGTGACAAGGCCGTAGGCAAGGACACTGACAGCGTGGAAATTGATCAGGGGAGAGCTACCAAAATGGTGCATGGGTTGCACAAGAGACCATACAAGGAAAGGCTGCAGGAGCTTAACATGTACTCCCAGGAGGACAGTAGAGCAAGGGGGGACATGACTGAGATATATAAGTACCTCCTGGGGTGAACAGGGTGCAGGTGTGGAGTCTCTTTCAGAGGAGGAAGAGCACCAGAACACATTGGCATGCAATGAAGCTGGGAGGGGAGAGGTTTAAGAGGAATGTGAGGAAATACTTCTTCACAGAAAGGGTGGTAGACACCTGGAACAGCCTGCCAGAAGAGGCGGCGGAAGCAAAGACAGTGGGGAGCTTGAAGCATGATGGGATAGGCACATGGTATAAGAACTACTGGAAAGGGAGGAGGGAATGACACCATTGACCAAATAGGGTTCAGGGTCTAGTGTTAGGCTGGGAAAAATAGGGCTGAGTAGATGGGCCTACAGGTCCTTTTTCTGCTGACAAGTTCTGTTTCTCTGTTTCTATGTTTAGAAAACATCATCCCATTCACAAAAAGGTAACAAATCTGAAGTTCAGAATTATAGACCTAGTAGTCTAACTTCAAATCCAGGCAAAATATTAAAAGGAATAATTGTGGAGCAGCGCATTGAACATATTGCTTAAGAAAAAATTAATAGACTGCAAACAACATGGATTTAGATCAGGAAGGTTGTGTACAACGAACCTGTCAACATTTTATGAAAAAGTCAGCAGAACACTTGATAAAAAAAACAAACTCTGGTGGACATACCGGTAATATACTTAGACTTCTGTAAAGCCTTTGATTTCGTCCATTACTGCACTGTGATTGGAAAAATTAAAGAAATGTTATTTAATCTATGTTAATAAATTGGGTACAGGAATGGTTAAATAATAGGACCCAATGTGTAACTATTAATTGGTTGAGATCGAGAACTGGCACGATTAGTAGTGGAGTTCCACAAGGCTCTGTTCTCAGCCCTGTTATTTTCCAAATTTTCTTTTGGAGAATTATACATGTGTATCCCAGAATGTTGTTTACTACATTGACTGCAAGAAGTGTTTACATACAGGCTATGAGGGGGAACCAGACAGCCCCTTTGAACCCGAATGAACTCACACAGGCACGACATTAAAATGAAAAGTACTGTAAACCAGTGGGACAACATTTCTCTCAATCTGATCACTCCATCTCTGTCCTGTTTCTCAAAGGACACTACAGAAATACACAAGAAAGGTGGACTTGTGAGGTCAGACTTAATTTTTCTTCTCAATACATTTAATGATGGAATAAATATGTGCCTTAGTTTCATGACCCATTACAGAATTTAGACTGACTGCTGCCTTTTTCTTGTCTCAGGTAGAGCACATGGGCATTTCCTGTGCGTATATATATATATATATATAAGTAATAGATATACCACTCTGAGGTGCGGTGCTCTGATTACGCGCCTTGGTGTGTGTTGTGCACGAGGTCGCAGGCCGATAAGGCCAACCGCACAAGGCGTAAGATATCAGAGCGCCAATCACACACCTCAGAGTGGTATATCTATCTTATAAAATGGTTATAGATTTTTTTTTTGGGGAGTAGTTCTTCTGTGTAGTTGGTAATTAAATGTTATGTTTGTAGAGGTGACACTTTTTGGTGTTAAAAATTGTATTTTTAATGAATTTAAGTTTTAGTAGTCCTTTGTGGTGTCCAAAAAAGTATGTATTTATAGTACTGTCACTTTAATTGGTAGTACTGTCACTTTAATTGCTGAAATGTAGCGTGACCGAGTGGTGCTAATTTTAGAAAGTGAGAAGCTCTTAGGTTGTGGAAGTAAGACGTGGTGTGTTTAAATAGTTAGAAAACTCTGTGCCTTTTATTCGGTTTTGTCTGTTTTGTTTAGTTCTACTTTCAGATTGTATGCGGAAGCAGCGAGTGTAGATTGAGTGAGTCGGTAATTTTAGAAACGTAGAGGCGAGGCGCAGTGTTGCTATGGCGCTCTCGCCCGCCTCACGCTTAAAATTACCACTCGCCGGTCGTCGCTGTCGGTTGGGATCGGAAATGGAGCCAGTATTTCGATACGGAGAGGAACTAGGAAAAGGCAGTGACTTTTCACATTTTTAAACAGTGGACGCCTTAGTTTCAGTAGGTAATAGCTTGTGAATTTGTAAAATGAGCACCGCCCTGAATCGCTACATTTTATTGAAAGTGAAAGTACTGTGTTATGGATCGCGGTATTCGGAGAGAAAGTAGTAAAGGCAGTGACTTTTATAATTTTTAAACACTGCACATCTTAGTTTCAGCAGCTAACAGCTTTTGAGTTTGTAAATGAGCACCGCGTCACGCTTACATTTCTGTATTGAAAGTGAAAGTACTGTGTTTACGATCGCAGTATTGTAAATGTAAAGGCTTGAATTGAAGACAGGAGTAGAAAATAATGTATGTAAAGGCTTGAAATGAGGAGAAGAGTACAAAATTATATATGTTGTACTTTCATATGTACAGTTAGGTTTATGTTAATCAGACTGGTGACAGTGGTTACAGGGTGTCAGTTGTATATGTGTTAGTGTGGGTGTCTAGCTGCAGCAGGTGGAGTGGTCTTGCTGCTGGTGAAAAGGTTTTGAGGAATGGAAAGTAGTTTAGGCGTGCGGTCGTAGTGCTAGGTGTGCGGTCGTTGGGAAATAATGCACGGTCATGTGACGTGTTTTGTCCACTTGTATCACTGGGATTTTTATGATTTTACCACACCATTTTATAAATATATATATAATGCCTTGTGTTTGTTATACATATTTTTGGTGTGCCTTTAAACATTAACTCATTTCTATTTATATGTTTGATCATATGTTGTGTCTGCTGGTTTCATACTTTTTGTTTTATACACACCTAAAAGCTTCTGAACACACACAAACACACACACCATTCATTTTCAGGGAGGTAATTATGCAATTGACAGTTTACGGGCCTTTTGGTGTCACATTCCATCCTGTAGGGAGGATGTGACTGACACCTAACTATGGTTTCAAAGACTGTTTATCTCTGAATAATATCCAATTATCCTTCTGCTAAATCAACAGAACTGTTGCATTCATGGTTAAAGTTTTCCCCCAGTTCTACCCTATGTACTTTAAGACTTTAAGTACACAGGGTAGAATTGAAGGAAAAACAGGGGAGACACTCAGACTAACCAGCAAACAAGCTGACTACCCCAGTGCTTCGACTTGCTCAACGCTTTCATCATGGGGTGGAGTCTAAGCCAGGAAGTATAAGCCACGGTGTACAATTACATTTGGTGCAGGAGGATATAATGGTGAATTGAAAAGAGCCAAAAAGATATTAGAAAACAAACTCCACTGAGTGTAATGGGTAACTACTAGATATAAGAGGAGCAAGGATACTGTGTTTTGTCAAAAAGGCACAAAGTGTTTAGTAGACAAATTATTGATTTGGTAGCCATGATTGCAAAATATAGTAAGTGGCACAATTAGGAGATCTTAAATTAGGACCCATTGGGTAATTTAATGTTAAGATCTTAAATTAGGACCCATTGGGTAATTTAATGTTAAGACCTTAAATTAGGACCCATTGGGTAATTTAATTTTAAGTACTTCTCTAATCAGAATGAGCTATGCCCCCTAAAATTACTTGCTACTACTCACAATCTCAAATTGTAAATACTACTACTAATAATAATAAATATTATTTATATAGCGCAGTTCAGAGTATCAAAGCGCTTTACAATAATTGAACTAATAAATATTAAAAACTATAAATAGATTAAAATTCAGCAACAATATAAATCAAATCATACTCAGGTGGTAGAGAATGCTAGATTAAATAAAAATGTCTTTAGTACCAGTTTAAAGCTCTCCACAGTCAAGCACTCACAAACCCGATGAGGTAGAGAATGCCACAATGTGGGGGCCACAGATGCTAATGCTTGTGCCCCTGATGTCTGCAACCAAACCTTGGGAGTCTCTAGCAATCCCTCATCGGCGGAGCAGTCAGGAGGGGCAGTAGGGGCAAAGGAGCTCTTGCAGATAACCCAGTCCCTGTCCTTGTAGGGCTTTATAGGTCAGCAAGCCGACTTTGCAGGTGATCCACCATTGAACTGGCAGCCAGTGTAGCTCGCACAGCACAGGCATAATGTGGCTAGATCGAGGAAACCCAGTTAGTAACCTGGCTGCCGCATTCTGCACCAACTGCAGGCATCAGATATCAACCCCCGGTAGCCCAAGGTACAGGGCATTGCAGTAGTCCAGATTGGAGGTCACAAAGGTATGGACCGGTATTGGAAGATGGTTGGGTGGAACTAGATGTTTTATCTGAGTGATATTCCTCAGATGGTAAAATGAGGACTTGACGACGGACGACACCAGAGATTTCAGGGTCAGCCCCTCATCAAGAATAACACCCAGACTCTGCACCTATTTAGAGGTCCTCAGCTGGTGGCCCCCAGAGTATAAGACCGGATGCCTACCCTACTGAAGACCCCTCTACTTGATGACCCGGGTCCAAACCAAAACCTCAGTCTTGTCAGGATTCAGCTTCAACCAGTTGGCACACATCCAGTCCTGGATCTCAGATAGGCAGTTATTAAATACCAAGACCGCTACATCCTGTTCAAGTGCAAAGGACATGTACAGCTGAGTATCATCTGCAAAATAGTGAAAAGTCAAACCGTACTGCCTTACAATGTCCCTCAGCGGCAAAATGTACACCACGAACAACATGGGAGACAGCACAGAGCCCTGCAGGACCCCACATGCCAGGGAGAATACATCAGAGGAATAAATCCCAGACACTACTCTCTGAAAGCTGCCAGTGAGGAAAGAGCGGAACCATCTGAGGACTGTACCTGACAGTCCACAGATCAACCACAGGCATTCTAGCAACACACTATGGTCCATGGTGTCAAATACCACGAAGAGATCAAGGAGGACTAGAATGGTACGACTCCTCTGATCTCTCACTAAAAGGAGGTCTTTGAGCACCCGAACAAGAGCAGTCACAGTACTGTGCCTCTTCCTAAATCCCAACTGGAATGGATCAAAGATGTCATGGATGGCAAAATGATCCTCCAGCTGTAGCGCGACCACCTTCTCAATAACCTTACGCACAAAGGGAAGGTTAGAGACAGGCCTGTAGTTGGTGATACAATCCAGGTCGAGAGAAGATTTCTTAAGGAGGGGTGTCACCACTGCATCCTTCAGGGAGTCCGGAAACTCCCTGCTCTCTAGCGAACACCGGACAATCTCAGCCAGGATTGGGCCGATGACCTCAGCACACCCCACAAGGAGGCGGTTTGGGCCCGGGTCCAAGTCACAGTAGGTTGGCCACATACTCTGGATGATCATCGTGACATCTGAGATTGCCACCTGGTTAAAAGCCAACCAGCAGGGCCGAGGCCCTGCAACCTCCTCCCAATCACCTCAAGATCCAATGGAGAGGGCCCTTTGTAGCAATTGTACACTGTGGGATCGATTGACATAGGGCCCTTAGACTGATGCAAGCTCCAGCAAAAGGAAACTTACATCATTGCCTGGTATGCCAGGGACTCTGTGCCCAATTCTCTATTGGGCACGATCCCAGTGGCAAAGTCCCTTTGCTTACAGCAACCCTCCATGTGCCAAACAGGTAATGCATCTGGAGGGTTTGCTGCAAGCTGTAGGGAGGCTGTTTGCCACTCTAGCACATCTCTGATGGCTAGCAGCAACTCCACCCAAGCCCCCATCCCCATTATTACCAGCAAAGCTGCCCTGGTGATCTAGCAGCCCCCCCAAGCTCCAATCCCCCATTAATGCACGTTGAAATTCCCTGGTGTTCTAGCACCCCTGCCCCAAGCCCTGATACCCTGTTATGAAAAGTAAAACCTCCCTGGTGATCTAGCAGACCACCCTCCCTGATCCCCGATGTCCACATTACTTTTTTATAATTCCCTGGTGGTCAAGTGGACCACCCTCCCAAGTCCCTGATGTCCCCAATTAATAGTTTTTTATTATTCCCTTGTGGTCTAGCGGACTGCCCTCTCTGATCCCTGATGTCACCAATAAATAGATTTTTATAATTCCCTGGTGGTCTAGCGGACTGCCCTCTCTGATCCCTGATGTCACCAATAAATAGATTTTTATAATTCCCTGGTGGTCTAGCGGACTGCCCTCTCTGATCCCTGATGTCACCAATAAATAGATTTTTATAATTCCCTGGTGGTCTAGCGGACCTCCTCTCCCCGATCCCCGATGTTGCCCATAGGTATAAAGAATTCCCTGGTGGTCCAGTGGACCCCTGTCCCCGATCCCCAATTTCACCTGTATATTTAAATAATAAAACCCTCCTCCCTGGTGATCTAGTGGACCCCCTCCCTGGCAGATAGTGCCCCTCACCCTGCTTCCCCATCCTAAAACTGAGCCGGTGACCTTCATAACCCTCCTCACACCACCACGTCCAGCTGCTGACTGAGCTGCCAAGGAGGAGCATGTAATGCATACAGTAGATGCTCCTTGGTTGACAGCTCGAGTGAGTTTCTATTCATAATGGAAAATGAAGCCAGATCCCCATGTTTTACATGGGTATCTTGCTTTTTTGCTTCATTTTCGTTTATGAATAGAAATAATTGGATATGGAATTTTGTTGCGGCTGTCTACTACTTCGTTTAGGCTCAAGCCTATCTCAGCTGTAGTGCCGGACTCTGCATTGGCTCAATTTTTTTGAGTAATTCAATGCCTTGGTAAAAGACAAGCCAATTATGATTAAAGCAAGCATTTGTATCAGCCTGAGCAGTTAGTGCGGACACTGTCAATATCTTAGAGGACAGCCAGCAACAGTCATGACTTGGCTCAGACTCTGGCTCAAGTCTGACATTGTAAATCTAGGCTTAACATTTAAATTTATTTATTTAGGGTTTATTGACCAGCTAAGCAAACCATACAACTTCATGCCTATTTTCAGGTTTGACTTGTGCTGTCTATGCTCTGTTGTCTGCGCAGTAAGATATACCCTCTCTAACCTCTGTGGATACAAATCCTCTCGAACCCTATATTTTCTTTATACTTTGCAGTTTTTGACCCTGACATTTTTATTATATTTTCATCTTAAAATATGCACTCCCTGAACTTTGGCACTGAATCCTCCCCTTCTCCCTGACCTACTACCCTAATGGCCCTGTCTCTCCTCCCTGCTCTGCGGATTGTCAGTGCTGCAGGTGGGTTTGGTGCTGAAGGGTGTCTGTGGGATTACCAAGGTTGCACTGTAGCAATGGATGATGCGGATGCACTGTCTCCTTGGTCTCTGTGGAGCACAACTAGTGTGGTGATGTCATGCCTGACATACTGTAATTCACAGTGTTGGCACTCCTGCACCCCCCGCCCCATGGCAAAGCTGTACTTCCTTGGGACTTCATATTATTTACTAACTGGGAATGCAGATGATTTACAGATTGAATTATTGATGCAAATTTAACAGTGAGTTTGAAATAAGTGGCATGTGGAACAAGGTTTTAATGATGGCTAAGAAACTTGTTTTTCTAATATTTGTATTTTTTATTGAATATTATAAATATTTTTATTTTTTATTTGATATCGTAAATTGATTGCACATATGTGATGTTATTTACTTTTGTTAAATGATGACATGTCTTGAAAAAGCGGCTTATAGAGGCCATGAAACATCTATTTTTGCTTGCAAGTTGTGATGGCCTGAAACTTGCAATAAAAAATGACATTTATTGCTATACTACATGGGTGAGTGATGTGGTCCTGTTGTACTCTTGTGTTCATTATCTCTGTCCAGTAGATAAATCAAGTTCCAGAAAGGAATTGCATAAAGGCTGGGCTGCTCGCGATACAAGCAATATCCAACAGAATGAGAAATAAGGCACATACCCTCTGAAAGACACATGGACACCACTCTGCATGTGATAAAAAAGCAACAGGTGAAATGCATCAGGCATACACTGGTTTTTCATATGTGTTCAATAAACTGCTTTTTTATCACAAGCAGAGTGACATCCGTGCTTCTTTCAGAGGGTGAGTGCCTGATTTCTCATTCTGTTGGTGTCCTATAGATAACTTGTTACCTCCCAGAACCTTTATTTTTCTCAGCAGGAAAATTGTGCCTTCCTGGAAACCTATCACCGTTTGCTGTTATCCTTTTCAAATGTTTCTTCAGTAACAGCTCCTGTTTTAAGCTGTTCAATGTCCCAGCCTGTGGTGCTGGTGGTAGCACTCTGAGTTCCCTTGCAAGGGACTCAAGTTCACATTGCTTGTCCAACTCATTGCTGCATGCTGGTTGACTGGTTGACTCTTAAGAATGCAGTAAACCGGATTTGTTTGGTCCTGCACTACCACTGACAGCATTAGATGGACCCTCTATGTGGTCCATCACATGCAAACTAGTGGAACCCCAACTATACTAGTCAGCCTAGATGCCGAAAAGGCATTTGACAGGGTGGCATGGGCTTTCCTTTATGCAACCTTACATAAGCTTGGCTCCCCCCCCCCCACATTAATTACAGCCCTTCAAAACATCTACTCTTCTCCTCAGGTCTCCGTGAAGGTAAATGGGCATCTCTCCACTTACTTCCCCCTATATAAGGGAACAAGGCAGGGATGCCCCTTCTCCCCTTTGCTGTTTGCGGTCTTCATTGAGCCTTTGGCTCAGAAGATCAGAGAAGCTAGGAGAATACAGGGGGTGGAATTGGGAGGTAATGAACACCAGATTTCCCTTTACGTTGATGACATTCTTTTGTACCTACGGAACCCTGAACAATCTCCTTCCACAGTCAAGCAAATTCTGGATTCCTTCAGGCTGGTCTCGGGGTATAAACTGAACTTCACTAAAATGGAGTTGCTCACCTTCCACTACTCCCCCTCGCCAAACGTGCAGATCGATATTCCGGGAAGGTGGAACCTGGAAAAACTAAGATACCTGGGAGTATCTCTCCCTAAATCCCCCTCGGAGTACTATAGGCATAACTACTCTCCCTTTGTGTTGCAGCTGAAAACAGATCTAGCCTCATGGGCAACTCTCCCCTTGGGTCTGGCTCGCAGGATTGATCTAGTCAGAATGATCACCCTCCCGAGAGCTTTGTATTTATTTCAAAATATTCCCATACACCTTCCTTTAAAGACCTTTAGAGAATTGAACTGCCACATAACTAAATTTATTTGGGCCAATCAAAAACCCCGGGTACGCCTAAAAATTCTCACTCTCCCCCATAGCAGAGGAGTATTGGCTCTCCCGGATCTCATACTCTACCAGCAAGCAGTAAACTTGATGCACTTGATGTCCAGGCAAATCAAAACAACCACCCCACATTGGATAGACATAGAGCGAGCATTGATGCATGATCATACATATTACCGAGTCCTGTACCAACATAAGGGGGACACGACCTTATACAAACACATAAACCCTTGGCTTGCGGCCTCATCACGAGGCTGGCAGAGCATTAAAAAACCTACCAGCTGACAACCTTCCTATCACTTATATGCCCAATCACTAGTTTGAATAACTTTCCCCCAAACAGCCTAGATGGCAGTTTTCGGCAATGGGAAAGGAGAGGTCTGAGATACCTGGGATAAATAGTGACCCAGGGTGTAATGTGGACCTATATGGAAATTCAGAGAAAATACAATTTTCCACATCGGGATTTCTACCGATATTTGCAACTTAGACATTATGCCGACAGCCTACCGCGAATCGTTTGGGAACATGAGCAGCTCACACTGTTAATACAAAACCAAGTCGTTCTCAACAAAACCCTAAAACAAAGACACCTGGTATCGCTTGTACTATCAAGCCCTGAACATACGGAGTTATTCCTATACTGATAACATCCGAGAGCAATGGATTCAAGAATTAGGCTACCGGATAACACCCGAAGACTGGCAACGAACCTGGGGATATTCGGCAAGAGTGACCAGCTCTCACATGTGGCGGGAATTCACGTGGAAAAGCCTAGTCCGATACTTTAGAACCCCGGTAATCACTAGCCACTTTAAATCAACTCACTCAGCTACATGCTGGCACCTATGTGGTAAAGTGAGGGCAAATCACACCCACATTATGTGGGAGTGCCCGCTCTTGAGACTCTACTTTGCTCTCTTGCAATCCCACCTACAGGAAATGTTGGATCCTCAACTCCAACTGACCATGGAAATGTTTTTGTTTTCCGTGTTCCCTAAAAACTTATGTAACCCAATCACCAGATACTTACTTCTTATGCTTCTTACTTCGGCGAAGAAATCCATTACAAAGTTGTAGCTGACACATAAGGTTCCCACGATACAGGACTGGTGGAATATTACTAGACAAATCTACACTATGGAGAAAATAACACACAGCCTAAATAACCAAGAAGAAAAGTTCACTACCAGATGGGCCAGGTGGCAAATATATTACATGTTAAAAGACCCCACTTTTACACCTTAGGCAGGGGACCTGTATTGGGTGGGGCGCCTCTGTAGGGCCCCCTTCCCCCTTGTGAACCGGTGGGGAGCTGTTTGGGGGTTTTCCATCTTGGGAGCCCACGGTCTGCCATTTGGGAGTGTACCCTCAAGAAATTCTTATTCAATAAATACAGGATATAATCGCACCAGAGACAGGCCCGAATTATACAGACTGCGATACCTTGGAACTCGCCTGATCCTTTTCCTCTGTAATAATCTGAAGTGATCATCGGTCCAGGAGATCTTAATTTCTGCCTCACTGCCTCAGTGCCAGGATGAACTGCCTCTGGATTACCTACCCCCCAATAGACACTGCTAAGTATAGATATACATCAGCATCTGCCGCTTCGCACTTTCTGCTCCTCTCCTTACATGCCGCTGCGACCTCTACTCTCGTCTCGAATCGCTCCCTCCGGAAAAGCACCGTGTCTTCGTAATAGGTAACTTCATTGACAACATCGTCAGGACATCCATCCCTGCTGCCCTTGCCCTTCCCCTCAACTCTGACGCTTCCACCTACAATCTTAGGTCAAGGGCAGCACTCTCCCGCCCAGTTCCTAGGACACGCTCACTCACGGGCGACTGGGCCTTCACCAGCTACGCCCCGAAAATATGGAACTCATTCCCAGTCCTTACACAGTCCTCCCCCTCCCACAATGGATTTAAAACCTCCCTCTGGAACTTCCTGAAGGGCCCTCCACTTGCCTTTGCACCGCGTAGCCTTCTCCCACACTACGCTGGCTCGTAGGACCTCTGCACCCTCTGGGACCACTGCACTTACTCTCCTGACTACCTGGCCAAGCAATGACTAACTGGGTTAACACGCATTGTCTATATGCGGCCTAGCTCTTAACTCCCGGGCCATCTGTAACCACTCCCGGGCTCATGTGCTGCTTTTGTACTGACTGTCATGTCGCTATGTCTTCTGATACTCCTCTGTATGTAAAAATTATGTTAAGCCACTTCTCTGTATGAAAAGATGCGCCAGTCACTTCACTGTATGTACAAGTTGTATTACTCACTGTACCTGTATAATACATGTCTGTAACTCTCCCGGGTCGCACCTGAAGATAGGCACATGGATGTCTAGCGTGACTTACCTGGTAAACAAAAGCAAATAAATAAATAAAATATACTGCCCTCAACTATAGAGACCTAAAGTACTTTACCTAAGCTGAGTGTGTTAATATTTGTCTAAATGAAGTTAATCTCTCTGATCTGGATGACCTGTCTGTATATATGTTGTAAAATCTAAATAAAGATGATATTTAAAAAAAAAAAAGAATACAGTGATGGGGCTGGGGGTATCGTTTTGATGGGGGCTGTTTGTGATAAGGGGCCAAAAAGTGTAATAAGAAAAAGAGTGCAGGGATGGTAGTGCCTTCAGATGTTTTTGGGGGGGGGGTTCCAGCTCTGGCCACTCTACTAGCATGTCCAGTAATGGCAATAGTATTAATACTGGTAATGATCAAGCAACATTGGTTGTACCTGGTTACAGAATGACGTAGTGACTGTACTTTACATTAGCAGTGGGTGATGGGAAGGTGTAGAATAAGGAAAAGCACACTTTTTGGTTGAAAGCACCGGTTTGCCTATGCACACCTTTGGGCGTGAGTGTGTCTTGGCTCCTTTACCTCAGCCGGGATTTGTGTTCCCCGGCTAGCTGGAACTAACCTGCTGTGGCCCTACTATGAGAGCGGATAATTCTGTGGCAGGTCATGGGGGAGGTCCTGAATGAGTGAGCCCAAATTTGCCAAGTACCCTGTCAGGAGTCAGGAAAGCATGTTATGAGTGAAAGCAAAATAATTTTCCCTAAAGGGCACATATCCAAGATTTCTTGCCTCTCTGTTTAAATACCAGGGAATAAAACAATGTTCTTTCGGGAAATTTTACTGTATATTAAGGACCCTATCTGAAACATTTTATTTTGTGCCTTTAATAAAAATATTCTGAGAAAATGGTCTTTTGTCTAATTTTTCCATGTCATTTCCTCCTCCATGTTATGAGCTTGTTCAGCGAACTGAAGCAGTAGCATAGCACCTTGACAGCAATAAGGATCTCTTTAACAAACAGTTCATTTTGTCAAAAAAAAAAATACAACAGCTGCCAGAAAGGAATTACATTACGCTGACATAACAGCTAAGGTACTGGAACATTTAAGTTACATATTGTATCCATGGTTTATTTAAATGTGATACATTAGATGCAAATAAATACATCATATTCCAGGATGCACTGAAATATTTTTCCTGAAGTTTCTCCTAGCTGAAATGTGAGCCTGTAAATTATACAGTAGATCTCCAGAAGGTTCTTTTTCCTGACTATGGCATCTGTTTCACAGGTAGCTTAACAGCCTTAATGATCTCAACCCCATGCGTAGAACCTTGTTCTTTGTTAGATCTGTATCCAATCACTATCACATTGATGGCCGCACCCTTTGAGACTAATTTCCTGTCATGGAATGCTGTCTGCTTTTGGTGACCATGACTTGGGCTGATTGGATCAGTGAACTGGAGGCCCTCTGTACTAATCTTGATTGGTCTCTCACAAAATCAAAATGGCATCTTCAGTTCTTCCCAAAGGAGGAAAAAGTTACGTACATTAGTCTATGCCCTTGCTAATATTTTTTTTTTCTCTAGGCTTCATTCTAAATGTGATGAGGTCACAGTTCACCATGTGGGTAACTGAGAGTAGAGGTCAAAGCAATATTATCAGCAAATCTGATTTGGTAACTCAGGATATAGTCATACCAAGCATAAGCAGTGGCAGTGAAGTGACGGAACAAAACATGCTGAATGCCGACTCTCTGTTTAAACAAGCCAAGAAGGAAACCATGGAATTTAAAGCTATTTAACTGGAAGAAACTAATACTAACATGCTTATAAAGCATATCAAGTAAAAACAAAGCTCCCCTGTAAAATCAGCAGGAGCTGTGCCAAAACCACCAAAAGGACCACAGCAGGTGACTCTAGTGATAACACCAGCCCCAGATTCAGACACTGATTTGGAATCGGAATCTGAAGTAGCAGTCTGAATAGATAACAGCATTTAGTTGCCTAATACTAACTCAAACCTCTTCTCCAGCGATTGTGACAACCCCAAGATAGAGACATTTATGGGAGGGGGCAAACCTCAGCAACTTAAGGAGGGAGAAAGATCTCCAAATGCCCAAGAAGTTCTTCTTAATGAAGTTAGACAGGGCTTTGCTAGCATTAACCTGCCAATATCGGCTCTGACAGACTCTGTAATCGGACAAGGAAAAACAAAATTGATGCACTCTCTGCCAGAACAACAGAATAAGAAACCAGAGTGAGCCAGACCAAAGATAAAACAGATCCTATGCAAAGATTAATCAACGATGAAGCCAGGGAACTTGTGCTATTAAGAAAAAAGGTGGAGGAACTGGAGACTAGGGGCCCGATTCACGAAGGATGCTGCAGGGCTTGCACCAAAACCTGCATCATCCACAATATTTGGCACAGCTGCGCCAAAGCACTTTAATGCAATGCAGCCCAATTCAAGACAGGCTGGTGCATTTGCAACCTTTTTCACATTTTATAGCAGCTTGCGCCAATGGTTTGGCACAAACCCCATGAAATGGATCCCCCTTGGATGCAAAGTGAGACCCGGCAAAGGGGGGGGGCACTGGTCTAACTTGCTGTATCTGGTGCACCTGACAGTGAATTGTGATTGGCACTAAATATCTGCCGCAAGCCCCCTGCGCCATCTGTTTGGTGCACGGGGGACTTACAGCAGACACAACTGTTTCTGAATCATGCCCCAGATCTCAGAGAGATAACAATAAGCTTGGAGGAATCTCTAGAGGCATGGAAGGAACACAGACTTTCATTCTTCGAAAAAACATTAACTGCGGCCCTGGGAAGACCATTCCAAGAAAATAAAGGGGAGCTAGCTAGAGCTCACAGAGGCACCCACACCCTCAATTATTGTGGGAAACAACTAAGATTTGTCTTTTTCAAACCCTGTCACTTCCAAAACTAAGAAGCACTGCTGAGAAATGCAGGACTAGAGAGAAGCCTACATGTTGCTGGAATGCTTATTCAAGTCTACCATGATTTCCCCCCGAGGTCTTGGGAGAAAAGAAAAGCCTTTGCCATGATACCTCCTGCAAAATTAAAGTTATTTCTATAAGGTTGCCTCATGATTTTTACCTCCCCAGTAGATGCAAGAATAGTTCAGGGCTGTCTTGCTTAATGATCAAGGAGTTTTTATATTGTCCACTTTTAGCACCTTATCCTTGGAGACTGAAAGCTCTGACCAACCTACCACAAACTCAAGGACCACCCATGGTTCTTCAGCAATATTTGTCTCTTTGGACACCAAAAACTGCAACTATAGCTCCATTTACACCTTCACATCAGGGAGAAGTGGGATAAAGAATACCAGAGAATCCTACAGACAAGGCAAAGAAAACTTCACCTGACCAGAATGAAGGAGACATAGCAAAAAAAAAAAAAAAAATCTATAGCTGTCTATTACAACTGTCTGTCTGTCTATCTACCTATCTATCTATCTATCTCTATATAATTATTTGAAAAAGAAACTGCATTAATGCACCAGTTAGGGTTAAATGTAACACCACAAAAGCAAGGAAATGTTTCCAACCCTAACTCCCAACCCCTACCCCACCAAGCAGCAAAAGGAAAACACATTAGGGTTTTTGGTCTCTGGAGTCATGGCGAATCAGTGGTGGGGTCTTCCTTGACATTGTCAACCCAAATGCTCCCCCTACCCCCAGCCCATAACCTCCAGTTCAAAGCACAACATACAGCTCCAAGGCAATGCCTTATGGTGATAGACTCTTCAAATGTAAAGAAGTATGTCTCGCCACATGTTGCCAACCCAATTTGCTGTGACTTTCTTCACACAAGGCCCTGTGGACACTATGTGAAGAAAGGACATCATGTGTGACATTGTTTGCACTAAGGTGACAACCCCAAGGAAGAGCCCACCACTGATTCATCAAGACTCCGGAGACCAAAAACCCTTACATTTTTGTCCTTTTGCTGCTGGGGGGGGGAGGTAGGGTTGGAAACCCCAAAACCACATTTCCTTGTGCATGTGGCATTACGTTTAACCCTAACTGGTGCAGTAACACAGTTTTTTGCAAAGAATTTCCATTCTTTCTGAAACAGTAGAATCATATCCTCATTCATGCATTAATAGGCATGTTATCATATTTGTACACCACATATTTTAGCATAGCCTTCTTATTACCCTACCTTATGAACCCAGTAGGTGAAAATGTTCTAATCCTTAAAGTCCTAGAGTGACTTCACAGTACACCATCTCAGGTAGGTGTAAGGTACAAGGTACTTATTGACCCTACTAGTCAAGTGACGGAAGGGGAAAGGCCATGGAAAAGGTGAATTAGGATAGTCTGAGTACTTTGGCTGTTCTTTGGACTTGTTATGTTCTCTTATCAAGAGTTACACTGTTAGGCCTAGACAGGGAGGTTCGGGGGGGGGGAGGTTTGATGGGCTGGCAACTGAAAAAAGTTTATTCATAAAGGAATTAGAAATCAGAAAAAATACTCTTCCTCCAGAACCATCTAAAAAACTTATATTCTAAAAAATGTGAATGGATTGGCTCGCAAATGGACCAAGATACTCTCTAGTTTGGACTATTCAGTGTTAGCTATAAGTGTAAGTACTGCCTAGAATAAATTTGTCATGGAACATAAAGGAAACAAGTAAAAATTAGAACAATAATTAATACTTGCAAAAGAAAATCACTAGATCTACTATTATTGCAATAAACACATTTTTTTTTCGGAGAATGACTTTAGTTTTTCTAGAAATCTATTTCAGGCAAAAGGGGCACATTTTATGTCAATGTCTATTGTTAGAGGAACTGCAATCCTGAAAAGAAAATCTTCAGAATTCTCAATCACAGACTATTTCTGTGATGCAAGTGGTAGATACACAATAGTCAATATTACACTGAAATTCATAGGCATTTACCATAGTTAGGCTTTATACCCCTAATGAAGAAGATCCTAATTTCTTCCCTAAAGTCTTTTTAAACATAACTCAGTTCCCTTCTCCTTATATTGTTGCAGGGGACTTTAACGTTAAGCCATTTGGTCAGAAGTCTATGCTCTATAGGAAGACAGAAAGAAAACAAAAAGCAGCATCAGCAATCTTAAGCACCATGTAAGAGACTGACATAACTGATTCATTCAGATAATTATATCCAAACAAGGAGACATATTCTTTCTACTCATATCCATGTAATTCTCAGTCACACAATTAAGTTCTGTTTAAGTTAAAAAAAATATTTGACATAATATTTTGGATGTTAAATGTGGCCCCATCAATTAATTTGTTTATTTAGTTTTCGTTTACTGGGTAGGTGCACTAGACAGGAGTATTGCCTATTTTTAGGCACAACCCAGGAGAGTCACAGACAAACCTGAGCAGCAATAACAGGTGATACAACAATACAAAAACATCAACAACGGTCTGACATAATACAGATGTACCCTAAAACAATGTACAGTATAAGTACTTCAGAAACAATTATAATAAGTGCAATATAGACCTGCGAAGGAAAGATGACGTCAGATTAGGTAGGAGTATACAGAGTCAAATGACACAAGCACTTACTGTATCAGTGCGCATGAGGAATTTATGAAGTTCACTCTTAAAAACCTGGTGAGACTGACAGTGCCTTAAGGTCATTGGAAGGGAGTTCCAGAGCTTGGGAGCATGTGTTCAGAATGCATGCTCACCCATATTTGTAGCACATTTAGGAATGTCAAGGAGAGATCTATCTGCAGACCTCAAGGGGTAGGTCTCTGAGGTGTGTTTTAACATGCTGGCTAATGTAGTTGGTGTGCCAGTTGTTATAATATTATTGGCACTACAGCCCATGGTGTAAAATCGATAGGCTGATGGGAAGAGCCACCCAAGACTAGAGTAAAGGATGCAGTGATGGGCACACCAGGGCACAGATAGGGCAAAGCAGTAAATATGGTTGTAACACATGTTCCAATTATTTAGGATTCCTTTGGTGGTCTCCAGGTTGGTTATCAGAACATAGGTAAGATTCAGCCACAGGACACCCTGGGCACTAGCCAGTCTAGCAGCTGTGGTAAGGGTATGTCTAATTTTATAGGTGAGCCCCAGCTTTGTGTTTACAGTCTTGCAGATGGTTGCCAGATGGAGGTTGAGTCCAGAGCAGGGTTAAAGGTGACTACAAGGTACTTAAAAGACACTACTACATCTAGTGGGGAACCATGTAGACTGGGCATGGTTAGTGCAGAGGGACTGGCTTTGATTCTAGGTGCTGAGCCACATCAGACCACCCCCTGCTTACCGTCACCTTGCAGACTAAACCCTAAACTCCAAGGATAAACTTTGGAAATGTGATTCCAGACTACTAGGAGACAAATCCTTTACTGATCTACCTAAAAAAGAAATTAAGGAATTTTTAATCGACAACTCTGGCCAGGATGTATCAATAAAAACCATATTGGAGCCATTGAAAGCATATATACAGGGAATAGGTATCTCATATGCAGCTTAAGGAAACAGAAATCAATAAAAGGTACTTAATCACCAAGAACTAGACCCAGCAACTTCAGAAGCAGATTTTATTACTTCCATGGCAGAGAAAGACCTGGCAAATGTTTTAATATTTTTAATTTTTTATTTTTACGCCCAGCTACCCTCTCTATCCACTCCTTCAGACCTCTGAATCAGTCCCCAAGAGCACCCCCAAAGAGTCTGCCCCTAGACTGTCAGGTTATCTCCAGTTCTCTTCTTCCTGACTCCTCTCCTAGGAGTGCCTGCACACAGCGGGGTCTGCCCATGGGAGGGTGATCGGAGGCACAGATCAGTCCTCATCTAGGATCAAGAGGGGGTATTTCCATTTTTCTCCCTATCCCTCCTATAACTCCTCCTCCCCTAAGGACATTGGCATGCAGGAATGATGTCCAGACAGACAATGTGAAGACATGCGCTGTCATTAAGTGCCCACGACGTCCTTCACTCCCCAACTCCGCAGAGCCACCTAGTGCCCCGATGCCTGTGCTTCCACAGGCACAGGAGCATTGGGTGCCCGAAACCACCCCAGGATCCCATCCTGGGAGGAGGAGAGCATCAGTTGGGACAGTCAATCCTCCTCCTCCTCCCCTCCGACCCCCGGTGGCCCGAGTCTGTTCCCAAACCCGGGTCACCGGCAAATGTTTTAATATTAAGGGAAAAGTTAAATCAGGCAATGGAAACACAAGCTAGGGGAGCCATAATGACAGCTTGATCAAACTATTACTTCCTAGGTGAAAAAACTGATCAGTTACTGGCCTTTCAGCTGCAATGTGAAAAAGCTAACAACACTATCAATGCAGTCATGGATGAATAAGGTACATGTTCTGGAGATCCGAGAACCATAAACAAATCATTTGCTAACTTTTATGGAAACTGTACTCATCATAAGAAAGGCCTAACAAAGAAAAGATCATTAACTTTCTCTTGACTGTAAATTTAAATCAATTAGACAAAGTGGAAACAATGGCCCTGGACCTTGATTTCTCACTTCAAGAAGTCATTGATTCCATGATAGACCTGCCTAATGTTAAGTCATCTGGGACTGATGGGTTGAGAGGAGAATTATTTAAACACTTCAGGGAAGAACTAGCACCATTTCTAGTTAATTTTTTAAATTTCTTTTTGAATGAAGGTGGCCTCCCTTCTTTCTTCAGTGAAGCCATTGCTTCTCCTGAAAACAAACTCCCACAAAAATGTGGTTCATATAGAGCTATATCCCTGCTAAATACAGACTATAAAATGTTTACAAAAATTTGCCAAGAGGCTAACAAATGTCATCCATAAACTTATACATCCATATCAAACTGGATTCATCGAGGGAAGAAGGCTGGCAGACAACATTAAAAGAATGATAAATCAAATGGAAAAAGCCACTTTGGTTAAGTCAGCCCTAGTAGCCTAAGATGCTGAGAAGCCATTCAATAGGACTGACTGGGATTTTCTTTATTGTATTGGAAAAATTGGGGTTTGCAAAACATTTCATATTATGATAGTACTAATATATAAAACACCATCAGCAAGAATCCATGCAAATGACCAAAACGCCTTGTCCTATCAGGCTTCAAAGAGGAACCAGGCAAGGATGGCCATTCTCATCCTTCCTCTTTACCATATTCATGGAACCATTTGCACAAGCAGTTAGGGTAATGAAACAGACAGAATAATGATTAATGTAAACCGACATGCAATTTCCTTGTATGCATATGATGCACTGATTTACTTGAATGGCGGTTCAGTTTCTCTGATTCCACTGTTCAACATAGTAACACATTTCTCCACTATCTCTGGATACAGAATTAACTGGACCAAAACTGAGATATTTCCCTTCAGAATGGTTAATTTCCTAATATCTCAATTAATACAAAATTCTGATAGTTAGGGATTGTCCTCTCACAAGATAGATCTGGACTATTCACATTAAACTGCGACCCACTGCTTCAGAAAATAAAGACTCACAGAAATGGCTACTCTTATGGGCAAGATCACTGTTATAAAAATGAATATCCTGACTAGACTTTTATTCTTGTTTCAAACACTCCATATATGGATCTAAAAACAAACAAACAAAAAAGTTACCACATAAAAGGATAAAATAAGGAAGTTTGTGTGCCAGACTAAAAAAAAAAAGTATCACTTCGGAAACTTTACTCCCTAACAGAACACACTGGCTTAGGTCTTCCAAATCTGCATTGGTGGTAAGTGAATAAATGGTTTAACTCAACAGATATACTAAGTGGGGTAGAAATTATGAGACAGACATCCCTGTTAAAAGACCTCAAAGGAGCTCTGTATTTCAATCTTATTAATAATACTCACCTCAACTCATGCCTCTCTACCACAAAATGATCTGCAAAAATATGACATGAACTTCACTCCATATTGGGATGGCATACATTTTCTCCCTACTCATATATATAATAAATTCATAAAATCAAACTATAAAAAAACAACTCCTTTATTCATACTGTATATGGAAAGAGAAACTTATATTCCAGTTGAGACACCTTTATAGCTTCTAGAATTCAGCGATTTAAAAACACAATATAACCTTCAATATGATCACTCTCTTGCATATCTTTAGGTGAGGGACTTTATTAAGAACACTGTAGGAAATCTTGATTCTATTATCCTAGGTTGAAGATATTCTAGTAAACAAGGCCTCTGACAAAAACTTTTTGGTAAAATATACAAAATTACTAGGTGACAAGAAGCTGGTCTCCTTAATGAAAGTATATACAGTATGGCAGAAAGATTTGGGACGATGCTTGAATGAGCAGCCACGGACACAGATTCTCCCATCAATCACAGGAGTATCTAAAAATAATAAGTTGAGATAAATCCATTTTAATATTTTCCATAAGGTATACTACATGCCTGCAAAACGCCATCAATTCAACAATAGTGTATCAGAAAAGTGTTCTAAAGGTACAGAGGGAACAGGACCACTATTACACATCTTTGCCATCTGTCCTGACCTGAGTTGGCAGATTTCTGGAACGGTGTAAGATCCATAGTCAGGACAGTACTAGGACTGGATGTCCCCTTTGATCCAGGCATCTTACTGTTCAGTGGCATTTTTCTTGTGACTGATCATTTGCGCAAAGAAAAAATCATCTTCCTTAATCGTGCTTTAATAAACACCAAGAAGCTAATCTTATAGCACAGGAAAGACCATAATCCTCCTTACTGTACATCAAGGAGTGGCTGAACTTAATTATAGACTGTGGAAATTTGGAGAAAATCCATTGCAATATTGAAGAGAAGAAGTGACAATTTAATCTTATAAGGAACCCTTTCTTACAATTCTTAGGACAAATACGATAGAATAGCTGAAGTTTCCCGTTATTGACTTGATTTTTTTTGTTCTACTCCTCTTCCACATCCTTATTAGCAAGCAAGCAAGCAAACTTTCGGTACAACCTTTGGTACAAGACAGAGGCTCGCCCAACTCCCCACAACCCCCACCTATCATACTATCGACGGGACTCCTTTGGAGGCAAGCACCTCCTCCGTGGAATCTGGCTCGACCAGCACCTTGACTTCTCAGTTCATATCGACTCAATACACAAGAAACTTCTCCCCAAGCTGGGTGCCGTTTATCGTAACAAGGGCTGCTTACCACTGGCAACCTGCAAAGCAATCCTACAACAAATGATCCTACCTATAGTTGACTACGGCAATGTAGTTTACAGTGCCACCCCCAAGTCCACCCTCGC